>OW026435.1:7507500-10007500 GCA_932274075.1 Diarsia rubi | reverse complement strand
GGGCAAGAGCCACCTAAAGGCAGCCCCGGCCCGCTCCAGTCTGGGAGCCAAACGTCGGAAGTGCTCCACGAAGTTCCACCGGCTGTCGAGGACGAGTCCTAGGTACTTCAAGGTACACTCGACGCCGATGGGAACCCCTCCCACCATTAACTGGGATCCCGACGGCAGCGCATTCCCACGTCCATGGAAGCCCATGGCCTCCGACTTGTGAAGCGCCACCTCGATACCCAGCTGCCGGATCCTCTCTACGACTATCGCAACCCCGCGTGTCAAACTGTCGGCCGCCGCCTCGTACGACCCACCCTGAGCTAGCACCAGCGTATCGTCCGCATAGCAGACTACGCTGACGCCGCTGGGAGGTCGGCGCGCAACACCCAGTCGTAACCGATGTTCCACAAGGGCGGCCCCAGAACCGATCCCTGTGGAACACCGCACGACATCTCTCGCCGAACCCCTTGATTACTCTCTATGGGGGACCATGAAGCAACGCATCTACAGCACACCCATCAACAGTGAGGCCGATTTGCGTGACCGCATAATTAACTGTGCGAATGATATTCGCAATGATCCCGAAATGATTAGGAGAGCGACACAACAAATTTTAATTCGCGCGGCTTTGTGCCTACAACAACGAGGTGGACATTTTGAGAACCTGATGCATTAAATTTTGTATAAAATAATAAATGGTTTTAATTGAACTCTTTGGTATTAATTAACATTCCAAATAAACCATCCCTAAGAGAATAATAAATGGCGCTTTCAGAGTGCCATCTTTTAACATTTGATAGAAAATGTTATGTTTGAGTTATAAACATGCCATTTTTAGTATTGGGTAGCCAATACAATGAAAAATACGTTAAAGTAATAAAAAAGGTAGGTAATGGGGGCGTCTTATTGAGAAATTTTACGATTATTGTAAAAAGTTATGAAAAAAAAAGTTTTTTTGATCAAAAAACGTGTTTATTTTCAATTGAGGGTAGTTTTTTTCCACAATTTTCATTTTACGAGGACGCCTAATTGCTTCCAATCATTATGGAGTTTGTTTCATCGCGATAGATAATTTAGTTTAAAAGTTACACCGTTTTGTTTACATTGGGGTCACAACAGCGGACAACATTTTTGAAAATTCTATAAAAAATATTTAGATTTTTTAAAATATTTTTTCCATCGATAAAATTAAGCATAGATTCCCTCATTTTGATATGTGCACATTATAAAGACTCACACTGTATATATTTTTTTTGTCAGGAAACTACCCTATTCCTGGCCGGAACAAATATTTGCATAGCTTACAGAGATTTGCTACAGGTTAGGCTGCTTGTGAGATTTAATGTTAAACGATACATGAATATAATATAATTCCTAGTGCGTTACAGCGTTCAAAAAAAACCTAATGATGCTGTCTAAGCGCCTACCTAAATATGACTTACTTCCCAAGACCGTCACAACTCACAGCACATTAAGTTAATTGACGAGTTCTTAAAAGCAAAAGGTGCTCTTCATAATCTGACACGCTGATTACAAGATTACGGTTACGATTACGTATAGACGTAATTGCTTTCACTTTTACTTACTATAGTCCTTTTACATCCGCCCTTGCATCGCTGTCATCAAAGTGATCTTTATGACGCTTGTAATAAAGTTGTTTTTAGGTTGGTGACAGTGTCAAGCCTGGCAGAATTAAAGTGATCTTTAGTTGTCGTTATAATACGGTTAATATTTGATTGACAATCTGTCTGAGGGCTGTGAAAGGACTGTACTCATATAGTTTGCCTCGTTGGTCTCGTTGTTGAGCGCTACTGTTGAGGATGAGGTCCAAGGTTCGATTCTCACCCATCGGGGCTGCGGGATGTTGTAAGAGATACCGCGGCCTCGACATAAAGGGCTAAGAAGGAACATGGGTGGTTTTTAGTCAATATAAGTCTGACATTCCCTTTCGCTCTGCCCAAGAGTGGGAGGGGTTATTTGATGACTTCCCAACCCCCAAAAGAAAAAAAAAAGCTTCGATTCTCAAGTCAAAGTATTACTGGGTCGTTTCCATTTGACACTCAGTAGCAACCATAGTCTGGATCACAAGCTCAGCTAATGGCAATAGGTTTTTAGGGGGTATGAGGAACAGGGTGTAAAGTTCCTCATCCCCCATAGCAAAAGGGGGGATCCTCCGACCAGAAGGGTGTTGTGTCCGGTGGGCTAACTGCCCGACATAATGTAAGTCGGGATTTTCTATATACGCTAATGTGGCGGATAACTTTGATAACGCGATGCAGGAATTGCCAATGGTTAGTTCGCATCGGTTGCGCTGTCGCCACAGGTTCATGCCGTACATGAAACATAGTCATCATCATCTACCTGTCATACATTTAGGGTCAGCGCAACTAGTTTCGTCTTCCATTCTGCCGTCAATCATCACAATTTTTACCCGACTACGGCAAAGCCAAAGGAGGGTTATGATTCCTTCTTATCATTCTCCACACACACGGCCTTTCTCTTCCTTTCCATCGATAAAAAAATGAAATTATCATAACTGGTAAAATGTAAGTAACTATACCTCTGGCTAACCCTTCAAGGAAATACAGGTGTAATGTTATGTTATGTATAACATTCGGTAACCATATCTAAGTGTAATCGAGGAAGAATAGGAAGTTACCGTTCCATTCACTGGCTGTATCGATTTACACTATTTCATTGTGCTTCACAATCGGTTTGAGTGGCCATTGTTCTAGTACCCGGCTGTTTGTTTATCACGCACCTACAGTACTGTCAGGCAAGTCAATTGTCTATCAAGTTGACATACAACGTAAATACATAGTACATAAACTCACCCCCTGTTCCCATGGGGGTAGACAGGCTACGATTCTTACAGTCACCTTTTACCTCATCAACAACGTTAGTTATACATGCTGTTTGGTGCATCATGTGCCAAATTGAAATAGTCGACTGATGGGATCATCTGCCATCCTTTCAGACACCTAAACACTTCTCATGCACTGTGGTTTTTTTTATTGTTTTATTAATTAAAAGACCCAAATTTTTATATTTTAACCAATTTTCCAAAAATATAAGGCGTAGACATCTGATCTATCATCCACAGCCTATTAATGTTCCCACTGCTGGGACACAGGCCTTCTCTCTTTTAGAGGGAACGGCGTAGACACTGCATTTAATTTAGTTATGTATTGTTTTAGAGTTCTTTTATTTAAATTAAAAATTAGTGGCATTAGCGGTCTAGTTTAAAAAAAAAACACAGGGCATGAGAAGTGTTTAGGGGTCTGAAAGGATAGCATTATGACCCCTCCAGTCGACCATCCCAATTTCTTACGACTGTCAAGAAATGACAGTTATGATTTGAACTTATAATCTATATATACACACATCAAAAGTGTCTAGGGATCAACATATATTTTTGCAATAACTTTTCTCCTGGTTGATATTAATTAATTTTTTTTTTAAGGATTCATCAAATAAAGTGTTTTCGTTTGTCACAGTATCGATAAACCAAGTCACCTTTGCATTAATAAAGAAATTTGCCATTTTCCTAATAAAGGGATTTTTGACATTTGAACCACTAACATTAAAGTTCGAAAAAAAGACTGAAATAACAGTTTTCTTTAAAATTTTATTGGGTAACTTAAACAATTAATAATCCGTGTTTCTACCGCGAACACTAACAACACAAGAACATCGGTTTGGCATACTCAAAATGAGTTCATCCAAATCACGCTGTGAATTGGCCGCCCATGTTCGTTGCAACAACAAAAAAAGGTCTTCTTGCGACTGGATACCCTCCATATTCGGCAGAGCTCTTCTCTGTAGCATATCCCATGCATGCTCAATCGGGTTCAAGTCTGGCGACTGAGCAGGCCAGGGCAGGACATTGATGTTAGCTGCGGCGAGAGTCTGTCTTACAACTCTTGCGGTGTGCGGTCGTGCATTATCATGCATTAACTGAAATAAGGGACCGATTTGCACTTGTAGAGGAACGATGACGTCTGATACAATCGTCTCAGCATAAATTTGAGCGTTGAGGTTGCCTCTGATCCAAATCAACTCAGTTCTTCCGCCGATCCAAATACCCGCCCATACCATGATGGTTCCACCACTATAAGGATGGACTTCCTGGCAGGATTTTAATCGCTGTTGGCGTCCAGGGGTTCTCCAGTGTCGTATACGTCTTGTATCCGGTCTCATACCAAAACGAGACTCATCAGAAAAGCACACGAAACGCCATTGTTCTTCTGCCCAATTTCTGTGTTCAAGAGCCCATTGATATCGAATCCTACGATTGTGCATTGCTATAGGTGGTACCCGTAGCGGTCTTCGGGAATGAAGGTTCACTTCATGCAAGCGGTTTCTGACTGTTTGGTCGCTAATTAAGTTCCCTGAAGAGTGATGAAGCCTCACGGCTAACATCATGGCGGTTATTGTTGGAGCTCTTCGAGTTAAGATTTGAATGTATCGGTCTTGTCTCCGTGTGGTGCAGCGATACCGTCCTCCATGGCGCTCAGCCACGGTACCAGTGCTTCGGTAACGTGTCCAAAGTCGACTGACAACACTCTGACTTGTATTCAGAGCTAAAGCCACAGTACGTTGCCGGGAACCAGCTTCTATCATTCCCACGGCTCTGAGCATTTCTTCCCTGCTTAAATGACGTCGCCGCTCCATAATAACGTTGGTTTTAATCAGTAGTAGGGAAACAGTAGCACTAATAATGTCTTCAATGCGTTGTATGTTTTTATAGGGAAAATATTGACAGCTGATTTTCATCTTTTACTCGAATTTGATTCACAGTTCCTGATTCAAATTATGAAATGCACCAAAAAGGATCCATATAAAAATATAAAATCATAAATTTATTACAAAGCCACATCTCAATCTCAAGAAATCCGCATAAAAATGCTTGATCCCTAGACACTTTTGATGTGTGTATAAAAGAAAGTCGTGTTAGTTACTTCACTTATAACTCAAGAACGGCTGAACCGATTTAGCTGAAAATTGGCAGGGAGGTAGTTTAGAGCCAGGAGAAGGACATAGGATAGTTTTTGTTCTTTTTTTTTTGGGTAAGTAGATAGTTAGGTTGTAGGTAGGTAGATAGGTAGGTAGGTAGTATTTAGGTAGGTAGTATTTAGGTAGGTAGTAGGTAGGTAGTAGGTAGGTAGTAGGTAGGTAGTAGGTAGGTAGTAGGTAGGTAGTAGGTAGGTAGTAGGTAGGTAGTAGGTAGGTAGTAGGTAGGTAGTAGGTAGGTAGTAGGTAGGTAGTAGGTAGGTAGTAGGTAGGTAGTAGGTAGGTAGTAGGTAGGTAGTAGGTAGGTAGTAGGTAGGTAGTAGGTAGGTAGTAGGTAGGTAGTAGGTAGGTAGTAGGTAGGTAGTAGGTAGGTAGTAGGTAGGTAGTAGGTAGGTAGTAGGTAGGTAGTAGGTAGGTAGTAGGTAGGTAGTAGGTAGGTAGTAGGTAGGTAGTAGGTAGGTAGTAGGTAGGTAGTAGGTAGGTAGTAGGTAGGTAGTAGGTAGGTAGTAGGTAGGTAGTAGGTAGGTAGTAGGTAGGTAGTAGGTAGGTAGTAGGTAGGTAGTAGGTAGGTAGTAGGTAGGTAGTAGGTAGGTAGTAGGTAGGTAGTAGGTAGGTAGTAGGTAGGTAGTAGGTAGGTAGTAGGTAGGTAGTAGGTAGGTAGTAGGTAGGTAGTAGGTAGGTAGTAGGTAGGTAGTAGGTAGGTAGTAGGTAGGTAGTAGGTAGGTAGTAGGTAGGTAGTAGGTAGGTAGTAGGTAGGTAGTAGGTAGGTAGTAGGTAGGTAGTAGGTAGGTAGTAGGTAGGTAGTAGGTAGGTAGTAGGTAGGTAGTAGGTAGGTAGTAGGTAGGTAGTAGGTAGGTAGTAGGTAGGTAGTAGGTAGGTAGTAGGTAGGTAGTAGGTAGGTAGTAGGTAGGTAGTAGGTAGGTAGTAGGTAGGTAGTAGGTAGGTAGTAGGTAGGTAGTAGGTAGGTAGTAGGTAGGTAGTAGGTAGGTAGTAGGTAGGTAGTAGGTAGGTAGTAGGTAGGTAGTAGGTAGGTAGTAGGTAGGTAGTAGGTAGGTAGTAGGTAGGTAGTAGGTAGGTAGTAGGTAGGTAGTAGGTAGGTAGTAGGTAGGTAGTAGGTAGGTAGTAGGTAGGTAGTAGGTAGGTAGTAGGTAGGTAGTAGGTAGGTAGTAGGTAGGTAGTAGGTAGGTAGTAGGTAGGTAGTAGGTAGGTAGTAGGTAGGTAGTAGGTAGGTAGTAGGTAGGTAGTAGGTAGGTAGTAGGTAGGTAGTAGGTAGGTAGTAGGTAGGTAGTAGGTAGGTAGTAGGTAGGTAGTAGGTAGGTAGTAGGTAGGTAGTAGGTAGGTAGTAGGTAGGTAGTAGGTACCCACTAAGCAAGCAGAAATCGCAGCAATATTGCTGAACGTCACAAACGAGAGCACGTTAGTTACAAATTTAAACTTGCAAAGCCCCTGCAATGTGTGACCAATGTTGATGCAAAGCCCTAACGGCCACCCATTATATATACCCCGTAACTTACCCAGCCTTAATCTATAAAACTTTCAGTAACGTTCAAACGCAAAGTCACGGTAATATTACAGCTGAAATTTTCAATAAGTATCTAGGTAAAGTTTCAAAAACTTTTGAGTGTTACATTGTCATAACTTCACATTTATAATTTATAAGTAAGTAAGGTCATTAACGTTGCATTGATGTTGCAAATGTAACTTACATGGACGTCGCAAATTTAATATTGCTATAATATTTCGTAAATTACTTTCAATTAACTTCCAAATAGCAAGCTGCAATAATGTTGCAAATGTAAATTATATGGACGTTGCAAATTTAATATTGCATTAATATTTCTTAAATAACTTTCAAGTAACTTGCAAATAGTAAGTTGCATTAATGTTGCAAATGTAAGTTTCCAGTTATATGCGTATAGTAAGTTGCTGCAAAGTTGTATTTAAAAGTTGTGTGTAAGTTTATCTAGATATATTGCATCAAAGTTTCACATGTAAGGTTCCAGTAACTTGAATTTTTGTTGTTGCAGCAATGTTGCAAATAAGTTTCATGAAGTTTCCTTAGCAAGCTACCAATAATGTTACTATTATAACATGCCATGAATTGCAGTTTGCTGCAGCTGAAAGAATACAAGGTTACATACAACACGAAGATCAATAATTGTAAAAATCCAGGAACTACCTGGCATTAGAGCATTATTTTGTAATATTAATCATATATTTTCGAAAGACAAAATAATGCTCTAATTCCAGGTAGTTTCTGGATTTTTGCAATGGACCTTCGTGTTGTATGTATATCCTTGTATCCTTTCAGCTGCAACAAGCTGCAATTCATGGCATGTTATAATCGTAACATTATTGGTAGCTTGTTAAGGAAACTTCCATGTAACTTATTATTAATAATCATACTAGGATATCAAACACATAAAAAACAGAACTAAAAAATAAACATTTAAAAACGAATAGTAAATACAAAAATTCAAATTATTTAGTAATGATTGGAAACAAATAATAATAGGTAATACAGTGCCCATAACATTTATTAAAAAAAAAAACAATTTATAATTATCCTTATCTTTATCCTCATTATCCTTATATTTATTATTGCAATAGAATTATTGATATTTATCCTATTTTTATAACCAACGTTGTAATTTGGCTTAAGACACAATGGTCACAAATGGTCCAGTTATATACACGAAAGGAATGTACGAGCAATGTACCGAATGTACGGTCAGCTGCATTAACTGGGTACCCCTCACGCATACAACTTCTTTGGGAAAGGGACATCTAGTTGATGCAGCTGTACTCACAACTGTACCTACCTCAAATTTAGAACAACTTCAGATCCAAATAGTTATATAAGAAACAAAGCGGTTATTCCCGTTCGCCACCGCCAGTATTGCCCCCTCCGGTGGCGACTGGGAATTATTCTAAAAAAATATCCCAGTCGCCACCTCCGGGTGGCAAGCGGGATTGTTGGTAGTAAAAATCCCAGTGGCCACCCCTAAATATAGTTAAAATAAATGCTATATCTTTATATTTTTTTGGAATGATTTTAAAATAATTACCGACGTCACAGAATGTTTAAAGTAAATGAATTGTTTAGTTAGGTACCTTTATGTATCTAGATATATATGCATTGAAATTTAGGCAATAGGTACGGTTCACTATAATATTGTTGCCGATGTCCTTTGTTAATATTTCACGTCTTTAAAACCATAAAATAGGAAACGGCGCGAGCGCCTTGCGCAGCGGCGACCCGCCGATGACACGAGCGCCGAAAAGCCAAAACTATCGTGAGAAAGGATTACTAATCCTTTTGTTTTGCTACTTAAACTCTAGTAGCTCAATTGAAGATGCCGATGTCCTTTGTTTACATTTCACGTCTCGGAATAAACCATAAAATAGGCCGTGTGCTTTGTTTTACCTATAACAAACATGCCGAAAAGCCAAAACAGACACAATAGACAGAAGGTCATAAATCTTTAAAAACACAAAACAGCTTTTTATTGGGCTTGATGGGGATGGTTTTATGAGTGATTCTTGCAAAACTAAACTTTAAGTACAATGCATTTAGATCTAAAATGTAAAACAAGTATCGGCTGGCAATGCGTTGTGGCAGCATTTCTAATCATAACATTATTAGTGTATTCCTAACCATGTCAGGGTCAAGTACATCGTGTACTACCTCGGGTGAAGTGTCATTAATTTATATTAAAAGAAAACATGGTGTTGTTTTGCTTCACGGTGGCCACCAATATTATGTGAAAAAAAAATACCCAAGTGGACTAAGTGTGTGGGAATGCAGCCAGCGAAAAAAGAAATGCAAAGGAGTTATAAAGATTCGTGTAAGTTTGTCTACTTGTATGCCTATTAATCGTAAGCAATATCTTTTTCTTTGTATTATAAAGAGATTTTTTGTAACGAATAGGATCCGAAACTACTGGATCGATTATAATTTCGTACCCTGATTCCTATACTCTTATTTAATAATCAAATTAAATGTTTAATAAAATCTTTTTTTCTTCGCAGAATAATAATATCGTAAATGAAACGCCGCATTTATGTACTCCAGATTTCCTAAAAAATGAAATTGATGAGCGGCTTTATTCCTGCAAACAAGAAATTATCAAAGGGAATTACCCGGCAGTTCCTCAGTCTTATAATAATATGATTGCAACATTAGAAAACAGCGGATTAGATTTGGTGTGCAAGATACCAACATTCAATAGCGTGAAATCATCCTTGTACAGATTTAGGAATGTACAAGCTGGAGTACAGTGTCTACAGCCGCAGCTAGTAAGAAACGTTGAAGTCCCGAAGCAATTCACAAATTTTTTACTAGCTGATTATGCTGATGGTGACAGCCGAATTCTAATTTTCTGCACAGAAAAAGCTAAACTTTCAATTTGCAAAGCGACTGATTTTTACAGTGACGGAACTTTTAAAAGTTGTCCGAAACCTTTTTCGCAGCTATATGTTATACATGCAGATATGGGAAGTACATCAAATAGTACGAATTTAATGCCTATTGTTTACGCTCTTATGAGTGAAAGAAACGTGAAATCGTACTTCATTCTGTTTTCCATGATAAAAGCTCAAATCCCCGGCTGGAATCCGCTTAAATACAAAACTGACTTCGAAAAAGCGGCAATGACTGCTATAAAGAATTTATTTCCGCAAGTTAACACAAAAGGATGCTATTATCACTATAATAAAGCGGTTTGGGAGAAGGCCCGTAAACTTCAAATTACAAAATCAAAAGATGTGAAGAAAATAAGAGAGGTTGCACTAAGTGCAGTTCTACCGTTATTGCCTGCACACGAAATTTCAAACGGCTGGAAGTATATTACTCGCTACAGTACACAAGAGGAGGATTTAAAAAAATTCAGAAAATACTTTGAAGAACAATGGCTGAAGGAAGAATTTATTCCAATTTGGTGTGCTTACGGAGAGCAGCATAGGACCACTAACTTCTTGGAAGCTTGGAATCACAAATTAAACCAAGAAATTGGAAAAAAGAACCCTAATATTATTCATTTATTAAATGTATTGGTTAAAGATTCTGCATATTTCAGTGTTTGTGATAACATTAATAAAACCAAAATGACACCTTTTAAAAAAAGAAAGAAAAATAATGTCCTTACTGATCAATTTATTTTGGATATTCAGTTAGAGCTGTTACATGGCAATATATCAGTAGGTCATTTTTTAGAAACTGTAAGGCATTAAGGCTTCTTGGCAATGAAAATAAATAAAAAAAGGTAAAAAAAAAGCATAAGAGGTATGGTAAATTAAACAAATTATTCATTACTTGATGACGATCAATGAATAACGTAGGTCAATTATGGGTACCTAAATAATGATGTTGATTTGTGCCAGTCATAACAAATTACCTAAGTATTTTTTTTTAAAGTAGCAAAATATCTAGTTCTAAGTTTTTTTTTTTACATATAAAACCCAATTACTGTAAATACTCTGTGATACGAGTACATTAATGACGAATTTAATTGAGAGGACGCATCTGTGATTTTTTCTAATACTGATTAGGGTAGGGTAGAGTCTCGTTATGTCTGTGATTATTTGAAAATACTCATTATGCTTAGTGCATACTTTTAATTTTGTTAAAAATATTTTTTTTATTAGGGCAGAGTATAATACTTTATTTGTTTTGTATATTTTCTAATAATATTTTTTTTCCTATAGAAATGATTGTTGACTTGTTGATGTGATTGTTTAGAATTTGTATAAAACTTGTTGATTTTGGAAATGAAAATGTAGATTTAAGAAGGCGGAGAATTGTTTTTTCAAGTATATTTTAAGAAATATTTTATATTCTATTGAAAGTACCTAATTATCTGTGATTTTGGATTTGTGTTTAAAATAGTTGATTTTGAAAATAAAAATAGTAAAAAATAATGTTTGTTTAATTTTCTACCAATTTATAAATATTGTAACTCTCTCGTTTGATTAACCCTACGTACTTCTATTTTTTAATCAGAAATTTAATAAAATTAACATTCTTTGTCATTCCAAAAAAAAAAATTAAGATAATAGGTAGCATACCTAGTTTTTATGTTAACTATATTTAGGGGTGGCCACTGGGATTTTTACTACCAACAATCCCGCTTGCCCCCGGAGGTGGCGACTGGGATATTTTTTTAGAATAATTCCCAGTCGCCACCGGAGGGGGCAATACTGGCGGTGGCGAACGGGAATAACCGGAAACAAAGTGAGTAGCTAGCCTGATATCAGGCTGGTAGGTGCATTTTAAATCTGAACCAATTAGTAACTTCAGCAAGTGGATTATGCTACCAAAACATTTATTTTGGTTCAAAAAAAAAAACATGTATTCACTATGGAAACTATGTCATTTGTATTCAATAGGGAAACTATGTCAAATTCTAATGTTTCCATTCAGACTCTATTTGACATAGAAAAGAGGAGATTGGTGAGTACAATGATAGATGGGTATAGACTTTCATTGGAAACAGCAAAAAAGATACACCATTGAGAATGAGGGCTTATTCCGTTTATCCACCCTGAGACAGCCACCCTAAGCTGGATACTCGGAAAACGCGTGTCATCTATCCACCCCATCGTACTTGATTCGATAGTATGATGGGGTGGATAGATGGACAAGGGTTTTCTGAGTATCCAGCTTAGGGTGGCTGTTTCAGGGTGGTGATTAGTCCAATTCGCAATTCGTCTAAAATAAAAGGATATCCAAAAATAAACAAAGGAGGTCATTTATTTGAATGATTTTAATTATACCTACATAATTATAAACGATAAACGACAATACGAAACTAGTTGTACGTAACTATTAATTGATGGCTTCTAGATACTTATAATTACCTACTTATGTATAATTAAAATGCATACAAATAAATGACCTGCTAATCGCGAATTAGTTATTTTTCACCATTGGACCAATCACGCCTAAACGGTGGCAGCGTTTGATCAAAAGACTTATGAATAACATCATATTCAAACATATACTTATACATAACAAAAATACTTGAAAAAAATTACAATTGTATTTGGAATATAAAACAGCGACTAATTTTCGCGTTTCAGTCTCGTACCGGCGTGCTGGAACCACCCCATAACGTGACGCTCGAAGCTATCGTCAGTAATATTAGGGAATGTCTCCCTAACGGCAACTGTTAGAAAAGAGAAATGCCATAAGAATTTTATTTGAACAACAAAAGCATTTAAATTAAAACAATAATAACATTAATTTTTAAATTTGTATATACATAGAACCAAACTGGTTTCCTTCTCTCTCCTAAAATAGGTTCACAAGAGCCTCGGACGACAACTACTGGTATAGTATTATATAATGCTAAAAAATAACGTAATAAATACTTACGTTTTATTGTAGTCATCAAATTCATTGATGACAGTTTGTAATTGTTCTTTTTTCCAGTCCATGAGCAGTATTGCCCTAGGTAATTAGAAAATACTTTTTCTAAACATCGAGTGACACAGTCACGTTCTTTTGCTCCTCCGGTGTGTCTCAGCATGTCAAACTAAAATTACAAAACAATATTTAATCAATTATTATTATATGACAAAAATATTATTATCAGTATCTGTCTCTTTTGTGTAAGTATTAGTAGGTAGGTTATACTATAAATCACGTACCAATTCTCTCCGAATGCTCTCATTTTCGAGATTGTCTTCTAGGGTACGAAGCTGCGCAATTTCCATTAATGGGAGTTTTGGTAAGAGAGATTTTTGTGGCTCAAGTGACGGAACTGGTTTGTACTTGGCCAGAGTTATTTCCAATGATTCAACTTTGCGCATAGTATACATTACAAAATGTTTTATCTGTTTCATCTCCGATACAAGTTCATCTGCATTAATAAGAAATAAAAACATTTAGTACCTACTTAAGCACATAAATTGACGGAGTATTCCCGTTTGAGTACCTATTTTTTGAGCACCTATGCATTTAGCACCAAAGGTATTCCCATTTACCATAGGTTAATGCATAGGTGCTCAATAAATAGGTGCTCAAACGGGAATACTCCAAATTGACTATAAGTAAACAATCTAGAATTAAAAAACAATACAGTTAAATAACAATACCGATAGAGCTGTTTCCAGAAAAACTTGAACCGCCTTTTGCAGAATCGCTTTGAAGACTTTCTGTGTCACTCGGTGTTTTTTTTAAATTGTTAATTGATGGAGTTTGTTGCACTACGTCGATAGATGAGCTTGCCATATTATTTTCATTTCCAAAAAAATTTGAACCGCTTGCTTCAGAAATGACAATGCAATCTTCTGATTTTTTTGTATTTTCTTCATGTACTTCAATTTCCAAGACAACTGCTGGAGGGGGCTCCAGTAAAATTTTCGCGTTGATTATGTCTTTTACAGTGGGAAAATCTGTTTCTGCAAAAACATAAATACTAATCAGAGAGACAGACGGACAGGTGAGTGATCCCATAAGGGTTCCATTTTTCCTCTTGAGGTAAGCAACCCTAAAAACATGTAGGTAGTACAGTATTGTTACGAGCTGGGTATGGGATAAATAAAAGCACTACCAATTGAACACACGAAATAACTTTATTACTCGCAAAACACTTGTAAACAATCGCAAATCACAACTGAACACTTTAGCGCACTTGATATCTCTTCGAACCTTTCGTTGTCTCGCTTAAAAGTAGACTGACTCGCTTCGTCCTCTCCCGGTCCTTTTATACCCCGAACACACAAAAGATATTCGAGAAAATTCGCTACTATTCCATAAAGCATCCAGAAAAAAACATTAACAAAAAAATAAACTTAAAGATAAATTATCCAACAAAGAAGAAGTTACTTTACGCCGTAGGAATACGGTCGAAATTAAAATGCAAGTACCGCGACGACGAGTGGCGGACTAACTACCTACAGAATGGAATTAGGTACCTACTAGAATTCACGCGTACTTCTCAGTTATTAGCGAGGTTTCTCGATGATTCTAGATGATCGACGTAACACTGCCCCCTCCTTAGACATGCTCGTCCCGAGCATCATTAGTCCCGTGATATCGCGCCAATCGGTCTACATGCACAACCTTAGGCGCACCTCGCGGACCCTTCTGTATTCGGTAGGTGACATCGTTGATCCTGGTCACAACTCGGTATGGTCCATCCCATTTTGCTTGCAATTTCGGGGACTTTCCCTTGCTCCGCACTGGGTTATGCAACCACACCAGAGAACTTTCATCGAAACCCCTACTGTTTGCCTTCCGATCATAACGGGTCTTCATCTTCTCAGACATCTGTTGTCCGGATTGTCTGATATGCTCATACACATCATTTAACTTGTTACGCAGGTCATTTGCGTAATCCGTTACACTGCGTGGGACATCAGGGGGAGTTCCGGTGATTAAATCTGCAGGCAACCGTAATTCTCTTCCAAAGTTCGCGAAGGCTGGAGTTACAGTCGTACTTTCGTGAACTGCACTCCGATAGGACAGAAGAAACGGCTGTATGTGCTTGTCCCAATCCTTTTGCCTGCTTTCCACAACTTTTGCCAGATATCTCTCCAACGTTTGGTTGAATCGTTCCACCATTCCATCAGATTGTGGGTGGTAAGAAGTGGTTCTGGTTTTGTGTGTACCCATCAATCGACAAGTCTCCTGAAAAACTTGTGATTCAAAATTCCTCCCTTGATCGCTGTGAATTTCTAAGGGTACTCCAAAACGACAGAAGACTTCTTGAACCAATTTATCTGCGACTGTTGTAGCTTCTTGGTTGGGAATGGCGAAGACTTCTGGCCACTTTGTGAAGTAGTCCATGACAACCATGAAGTACTTGTTTCCGCTGTCACTTTCTGGAAATGGTCCCGCAACGTCCAGTGCTATCCGCTCCCAGGGGGCTCCAACGTTGTACACTTTTAACGCACCTCTGCTTCGTGTGTGGGGTCCCTTCACAGCCGCACAGCTGGTACATTTGCGACACCAGTCTTCCACATCATCTCGACAGTGGATCCAGTAAAAGCGCTCTCTGATCTTTAGGAGAGTCCTTTTTACCCCCATATGTCCTCCTGAGCATCCATCATGGTACAGCCGTAAAACATCCGGTACCTTAGCTTTAGGAACAACCATTTGTAGATGACAGCTGTCCCCTCGAGCGTTTTCCCATTTACGGCACAAGACTCCATCCTGGATCTCCAAGCTGTTCCATTGTGCCCAATAACTCTTTGTGATGGAACTCATCGCAGCCACATCACTCCACTTGGGCTTCGGAGCACCAGCTTTGATCCACTCGAAGATTGGCTTGATGTCCGAGTCATTTTGTTGTGCCTGTTGTAGGGTCTCCTTCCATTCATCGCTGAGATCCGTTCTAAGCAACCTCACGGGCACTACTTCCTTAGTCTCTTGCCTGACACAATGCTTGCAGTCTTCAGGACAAGGTCTTCTCGACAAGGCATCTGCGTTACCGTGAGTTCTCCCACTGCGATGTTCGGTTATGAAGTCAAACTCTTGCAGTAGTTCAATCCATCTCGCCACTTGCCCCTCTGGATTCTTAAATTGTAATAACCACTTCAATGCAGCATGGTCGGTTCGTAACTGGAATTTCCGTCCCAACAAATATTTACTGAAGTGCTGCAATGTCTTCACTACGGCGAGCAGCTCCCGTCTTGTTACGCAGTAATTTCTTTCCGGTTTAGACAAAGACTTGCTGAAGTAAGCTATAACAACCTCCTGATCTCCTTTCCGTTGAGATAACACGCCCCCAATTCCAGTATTACTTGCGTCTGTGTCGACTATAAAGTTATTTTCAGTGTCAGGATATCCTAAAATAGGAGTATTGCACAGACGTTCTTTTAAGTCCTTAAATGCGGCGTCGCAGTTCTCGTCCCAACAGAATTGTTGCTTTTCCTCAGTGAGTTTGTGTAGAGGTTTCGCAATGTCGGCAAAATTCTTCACAAACCGGCGATAGTAAGAGCACAAACCCAAAAATGCTCTGACCTGTGTCTTGTCTTTTGGAACTGGCCAATCCTTGACGGCGACTACTTTCTCTGGGTCTGTTTGAACACCTTCCCCCGAAACTATGTGTCCTAAAAAGTTCACTTGTTTTCTGAAAAATGAGCATTTCTTCGGGCTCAACTTCAGGTTTGCTGCTTGGATCTTCGACAGCACTCGGTTGAGGTTTTTAAGGTGATCTTCAAACGTACGGCCCACGATGATTATGTCGTCTAGATAGACAAGACATGCGTCTCCTATTAACCCGGCAAGTACTTGCTCCATCAGCCTCTCAAACGTAGCAGGAGCATTACACAATCCGAAAGGCATAACTTTAAACTGCCACAACCCTTTTCCTGTTGAGAATGCAGTCTTCTCCTTATCCTTGGGGTCTATTTCTACCTGCCAGTAACCACTTTTCAGGTCTAGCGTGGTAAACCACTTCATTCCCGTCAGCGTATCCAGTGTGTCATCGATCCTAGGCAATGGATAGCTGTCCTTTTTCGTGACGTTGTTCAGTCGTCGATAGTCCACACAGAAGCGCTTACTGCCGTCCTTTTTCTTTACCAGGACCACAGGAGAACACCATGGACTGGATGAAGGCTCTATAACACCATCCTTCACCATACCCTCAATCATGGTTTCCACTTCTTTTTCCCGTGCAACTGGCAGTCTCCTTGGTCGCTGACGGATAGGTAACTCGTTGCCTGTATTAATCCTGTGCTGAACCAGTCCAGTTCTTCCTATGTCAGCATCACTCGTTGAGAAAATACCGGCGTACTGAAGTAACATCTTCTTAGCCTTGTCCATTTCTCCTTTAGTTAAATGACAGTGTTCTAAAAGCGTTGACACGTCAAATTTTCCACTACGATTTTGATTTCCGGTAGGTAGATCTTGCAATTGACGCATCCAAGCTACTTCCTCACAAGTCCCGATCAAGGTGCCCTTCTTAATCACCTGCTCCTTGTCACTTGGATTCAGGATGCGTACAGCTGAGATGTTGTTGGCCTTTACCAGAGTTCGTGCCATCTTCCATGGAAACTCATTGTTCACCCTCTCTATCAGAACACTTCGATCTTTGTGTCCAGAATTTCGTGGTAACTTAACTGGCACGATCGTTTCTGATCTGCGAGGAAGAACAATTTCCTTCAAGCAGTACACTTTCCCTGATGGTGCACCTTCCATGAAGACTTCCTCGGAACCACATTTCAACACTCCTTGGTCAATGTCGATCTCACAGCGATATTTCCGCATGAAGTCCAAGCCCAAGATGCAATCGTCCACTATGTCGGCCACGATGACATTGTGCCGGTAAATTCTATCACCCAATTTTAACTCCACCTCCTTCTTGCCTTGGACGGTTATGTGCTGACCGGTAGCTGTTAACAATTGTATACGGTCGTGGTTATTGAAGTAGTCCCCAAGAACCCGATTCGCCAGGTGAGAATTGACGACCGTGTGAGAAGCTCCAGTATCCAACGTCAGTTTGCATGGAGTTCCGTTGACTTCGCCGTTGATGGTCAAGCTGTTCCCGTCATGTGCTTGTGAGATCGAGATCCTCGGGGCTCTTTCAAAACCAGCCAGCACCCGCCCCCCAGTCCTGGCATTTACTCGTTTCCCTGCTGTGGCTGGGCTGTCACTTCAGCCACCCTTCCCTGTTGGGGCTGATCTTCCCTTTGTGAGCTGCGCTTAGGGCAGCTTGACCGAAGATGACCCTTTTCTCCACAAGTGAAGCACCTAGGGCTGTATCCTTGCGGGCGGTCGCGTACAGTTGACGCGACAACCTCCCTGACGCGGTGCGTACGGTGGTCCTGCCTCACTGCCTCCACTTCTAAAGCATGGGCCAAGGCGTCTTTCAGCGTCTCGTGGTGACCAAGTCTCACAGCAGCTCTAACTTCCAAGTCGCGTATTCCATCTACAAACGCCTGAACCAGATTTCCATCAATAAGTGCAGGGGCGGACTGGTATGCTTTGCGAACCAGCTTTTCAACTTCCAGGGCCCACTGCTGTAGGTTCTCGGCACTACGTTGAACACGGTCCTTTAATTTGGCACGAAAGACGTGCTCCAGGTGCGCGTCGCCGTATCTAGACTCTAACGCCTCCAGCAGCTGTTCGTAGGTCACATCCTTGCCGAGTGCCTCAAGAATGGTAAGGGCCTGGTCTCGGAGACCCAAGGTGAGCGCTGTCATGGCTTGCGCTTTGGTCCACCCATTCGCCTTCATAACAGCCTCAAATTGGATTTTATAGGCCGACCACGAAGATGTTCCGTCGAATGGCGGCACTTTAAACCCGCGCACCGAAGGTGCAGCAATCACTGACGTCACAACCCCATCTCCAACCTTAATTTCACTCAAGGCCTTCTTCACATCAGCAATCTGAATTTCGGCCTTTGAGATTCGATCGTCGTGCTGCTGTACCTGCTCCTTCATCACGCTCAGCTCTTTGCCAACTGATGCGTGAAGATCCTTTATCAGGAGCATCTGTTCCTCTTGGCGCCGGGCCTGTTCCTCTTGACGGCGAGCCTGTTCTTCCTTGTCCCGTTGCATCTGTTCCTGCAACTGACGAGCCTGCTCCTCTTGACGACGAGCCTGCTCCTCTTGACGACGAGCCTGCTCCTCTTGACGACGAGCCTGCTCCTCTTGACGACGAGCCTGTTCCTCCTTGTCCCGTTGCATCTGTTCCTGCAACTGACGAGCCTGCTCCTCTTGACGACGAGCCTGCTCCTCCTGACGGCGAGCCTGCTCCTCTTGACGGCGAGCCTGGTCTTCCAGCAGCGCCATTAAGGCAGACAAGTCAGGCACCGCTAATGCTGGGGTAGCTCCGGATGGGCCAGCGACTGGCTCTGACGTAGGCTGGACACCGCCCGGTGTCTGTGTCGGAGAGTCACCAAATCGCCTTTGGTCCATACCTTGTTGTCGCTGACTCCTAGTACGGATACTATCCGTGTCGTCCTTGGGTAGAATCGGCATTATTTATCCCTCACTTCTGACACCAAATTGTTACGAGCTGGGTATGGGATAAATAAAAGCACTACCAATTGAACACACGAAATAACTTTATTACTCGCAAAACACTTGTAAACAATCGCAAATCACAACTGAACACTTTAGCGCACTTGATATCTCTTCGAACCTTTCGTTGTCTCGCTTAAAAGTAGACTGACTCGCTTCGTCCTCTCCCGGTCCTTTTATACCCCGAACACACAAAAGATATTCGAGAAAATTCGCTACTATTCCATAAAGCATCCAGAAAAAAACATTAACAAAAAAATAAACTTAAAGATAAATTATCCAACAAAGAAGAAGTTACTTTACGCCGTAGGAATACGGTCGAAATTAAAATGCAAGTACCGCGACGACGAGTGGCGGACTAACTACCTACAGAATGGAATTAGGTACCTACTAGAATTCACGCGTACTTCTCAGTTATTAGCGAGGTTTCTCGATGATTCTAGATGATCGACGTAACAGTATGATGTAATTTATACAAGAACATATTAATATTTACAGGAGGTAAACGGAGATTTTTTTAAACATGTCTACAGCTTTTTCATTGTCAGACTTAGAAAAATTAAAAAATACACAACCGCCTAGGTAAATGAGAGAAATCTTTGAACCGTTTCTTTTCAATTCACATAACTGTCTCAACTTGCAAATGACAAATTCTCATGTGCTACATGAAATGTATACCTCGATAATTAATTCGCACGTGAACCGAATACAAACAACTAAAAATTGGCCAAAATATGAAATCTTTGCACTCCGCACACACAGCCTGATCTAAACGTGTGACAATAATACTTACCGTCAACTGCAGGTGGTGGAGAAATGGAGTCGTCGCGGTATTTATAATTTTTCTTTATTTTTCTTTTTTCTTTTCCTCTGACTTCCGATTCTCTGACTTCTGCCTCGCTGCAAGTAGTACTGTTTTGTTTGTCTTTTTCCACATTAATAGCTTCTGTTAATGTTGCTGTAAATATTCAACTTTATCACTACATATTATAAAACAAAGTCACTTCCCGTCGTGTCTGTCCCTATGTATGCTTAGATCTTTAAAACTACGCAACGGATTTTGACGCGGTTTTGTAACAGATAGAGTGATTCAACGGGAAGGTTTTAGGATATTAATTGGGGCAGGTTGCTATCTTTACACAGTATATAACGTCGCTTCCCGCCTCTCTACGCTTAAATCTTTCAAGCTCCGCAACGGATTTAAATGAGGTTTTCATCAATACAAGAGGAAGGTTTAAACATCTATATTGCACCCGTGCGAAGCCGGGGCGGGTCGCTAGTTTAATAATAATTAAAAGTTAATGTTATTATTATACTTTTATAAGTCTCTGCCTCTTCCTCTGGAAATGAAACGTGAATCATACTTACCATAATATCCCACTACTCGAACGTCATTGTAACATATCCAATCATTTTCCGGTCGCATTGAAAGTTTGATGGCTTTTCTTTCCATATTTTTTGCAGGTGGCCACATCAATTTTGTGTCTTCAAGAAGCCATTTTGATGGTGCAGCTGACACAAATTCTTCCCCTTGGGCGGTAAAAATTACCACCATATAATTGCGCTGAAAAAGTATAGTACTAATTAGGTAGGTAGGTACATAATAATAATAATACTTATGTATCTGTATTTTGTGTGTATTTTATTTACTTACCTACATGAACACTGGTGCTACACCGCTGTACCTGTACTACTGCATGCATTGAATTCTACAGATGCCTACTACCTATTTATTATTAATACATAAATTAGGTTTAAATAAACTTTATTCTCATAAGAACATTGTTGTAGTTCGCTTAAGAGATTTAAAAATATTACAATAAATATATTTATACATATTACAAAAAATAACTACCTACTAAAGTTATACAAAAGAAATGACATAGTTTTCATAGTGAATACATTTCGTGACCACTTCATGAATAGGAACAATCTCATATAAATTAGACAAATTATTTACTATACCCCCATAAAATAATTTCGAATTACATGGTTCAACAAATGAGTCTTCATACAACATATACTTTTGGCACACTAAAAATACCGTACGTGAAACTTGACATTGAATAATTTTCAAGATTTTAATGACAACATCACCTTTTATAATGCAATGGTTGTTTTTGATATCCGTTCCTAATTTAAAATGTGAGAATGTAACCCATTTGTAAGCCTTAACTAAACTGCCATTCAGTAGTGGTTCTTTGTATGTAGTTAGATAGTTTAATACAATATTAGTATTTGGGTTCAAAGCAGAGTAACATTTTATCTGATAGTACCTACTTTCATTTTCTCTATTTATGAGCTATTGTAATGGATTTTTACATGATTTAATTTTTTTTTTAATTTCATACATATAATTTTCATACTTAAATGCTGAAAAGTTTTCCAATGACCCAAAATTTAAGACATCATCAGCCAAATGTATTAGATTATGAACATTATGTGAGACATACTCTTCACCATAGAGTCTAGAATAATTTCTTACAAAATATACAAGTAACTCCTTAGCATAATTGTTATAATTTAAACAAAAAACACCACTGCACAGAATCCTAATTGCACAACTCAAACTCAAGAAATGCATATATTGAGAAGGCTTCAGCCTATCTTTTAATAAAATGGGACCAGTATATAGTAAAAATTGTCTATACTCTGTTGCTTTCCATCTGTCTAAGTCATGCAGAGGTCTTGGCAACCTTGCAAAATCACGGTAGCTTATATGATTTCTAACATTGAGAATAGTTTCATTAAGAATATCCAAGTCTTCTGCTCTCATCCTGATTACCATGTTACCTCGAAGCCAAAACTGAAGTAATCTTTTCATAACACCTAAACACACTAGATGCATGTAATCAAGAGTAACGTTTTTAATCAAATCTATGTCTAATGTTAGTAATGGGGTCCTGCCTGTATGGTAGTCATCATACCGTCCTGATCGAAAATCATTGTCAGTTCTCAATGATGAATTTAAGTCGGTATAGCAAACTCTGTTATTAACATGTGTTCCTTCAATAACACATTTTGTGCAGCCAAAATATGCATTATGTCCTTTTACACATTTAATCTGCAATCAGCCCAGTAGCTTTAATCAGATGGGATGTTGTTTCTTCGACTTTAAGAAAGTGCACATCCTGTGATGTGTCATCTCTATCTGTTTTTCTATGAATTTTATATGGAAGCTAATCGCATTCTTTTCAGCCGAAATAGGCAGTTGTTGGTATTTATGAGCTGTGTAGCCAGATGGTTGCTGTGTCGCTCAAGGCGTTGTTTGTATGTTACAGAGGAACTCTCTATTTCCTCCCTGACTGTCGGAATTTCCAAGTAATCATGCACTTCCGTGTTCCGCGTGAACCATGGCGCATTGGTGAGGATCTTTAACACTTTGTTCTGGTAACGCTGGAGAATTTCAACATTTGAGTGGCTCGCTGATCTCCAGAGTTGTATACCATATGTCCAAATCGGTTTCAGGATACACTTGTAAATAAGGACTTTATTTTCCAAGCTTAGCGTTGACTGTCTGCCTATCAGCCAGCACATATCTCCAAACTTTCTATTTGCCTGTTCTCTTTTGGCCTTTATATGGGCTCGCCAAGTGAGTCTCCTATCCAGGTGCATGCCTAAGTATTTTACTGTCGTGCCTGTTGGCAAGACAGCACCGTCTAGTGTAACTGGTGAACAGTCCCCTCTCTTTAGTGTGAACGTTATGTGGAGTGATTTTGCGGGGCTTACTCGGATTCTCCACTTTTGTAGCCATTGTCCAATTTCGTCCAGGCATTCTTGCAGTTTTGCGGATGCTGTGTTTGCATCCCTACTACAGGCAAGGACTGCAGTGTCATCTGCATAGGTTGCAGTCACAACATTATCTGTGGTGGGTAGATCAGCGGTATATATTGTGTATAGGATTTACACATAATACAAACGATTTGGCTGGGGCATCACAAATTATCTTTGATAGGGAAATTTCTTTCCTTTGATGTTTGTAAAAGAAGCCATTTTCTTTTAAGTCTACATATTCTTTTATAAATGATTCTAGTATCTCATTACAAAATTTTGGTTTTTTTAAACCGTGCCAAACACCAATAATAAATGGATCCCCACCTGAACAAAGACTCCCTAAAATGGGCCAGAGTTGGCTACCTGAACTTTTAGTTAGTGGTAAACCATCAATGTTGATATCAAATAAAATAACTTGTGCATGTTGCAGCTCATCATTAGGATCTATAAGATTTTCCAAAGCATACATTAAACCGAGTGATAATCCAAAATGATAATAGTGACCTGAACCTGTGTTGACAATATTATTTATTGTATCAGTTTTTAACAGAGTTCTACAGTCAGAAGGCAAATTAGTTAATTCTTTTATATCCTTTACTTTTTTTAATATATTCAAAAGGTTGTTGAAGACGTTTTGTGTTACGTGACACTCTACAGCCCAATGCTTTAAATTCTGTGATAAATCAGGAGATGTTGGTTGGTTAGACAAGGGCTCAATAACAGGTGCAGAAGAGGCTTCAAGAGTCTCGACTGACCGAGTTGGCATAGCTGCTGTACAGGTATTAACTAAAGAGTTATTATTATTGGTAATAGACTCGATAGATTTTGCAGCTTCTATAGACATGGGTGAAAATTCAGATTGAGGGACATTCTTTAATTCTTGACGTATAATACTTCTGAAGTATTTCGGAGTGAGCTTTTCCATTTCTTTACGTCTGATTCCGGTCTGAAACAGTTTATTATTTATTTACTTAGTAAAAAAAATTAATTATGCAGCTACTTGAGCATAACTTATTTACAAATAATATGAGTGACTGAAATACAGAACAAATGTCATTGCATTTGTCAAAAGATAGTTTGATACAGTATAATTGTTATTGTTGGACAACTATCATTTCTGCAAGTCATTAACAAGTTAATTGAACACTACCTAATGAGTATCTTGCAGTCACACAGTCAGGTAACGGATAATAATACCTTTATTAGAGTAGTATCCTTAAGCAACTAATATTAGAAATGTAAAAGTTTGGGTGTATAAAGTCTATCCATAGTCTATATCATTATATGTTTAGGTAACCTAAAATTATACTACTACTATTTAAATTTATATTGTAAACCATAATCTAGAACATAATTTTCAGAATTTGCTTAGGAATGCGGCAAGAGTCAGAAAACTGAATTAAAAATTTCTGATTCTCACTTAATTTAGAATTTTGATGAATAACTAAGTAGGTATATACCTAACAGGTACTTAATTTATTATAGGTAATTAGGCAGGTAGGTATTTATTTATTTACTAACTAGCTGCAACCCGAGGGGCTTTCCTATATAATTACCTTGAGGCTCTGCATTATCATGAGTCAATGAAAGTTCTGTCTTTAATTTGAAGGGTGCAGCAGTGGGCGCTTGCCCATGCACCCTTGCCAAAATTAAAACCACCCAGCGTGGGGCAGAGTGGGATGTTTATCCCACTTTGCCCCGCCCTGCATATGTCCATGCTTTCAAACCGCCCCTAAGAGTCCCACTGACCAAACTAAGGGATACCTAGTTAATTACGTTGACGGTTAATACAAATACTTACGACACTTTCCTTTGCATTTGGTACAGTTTCAAAGTCTAATAAGAAAATTAGTAAGTAAGTAGGTTTAGATATAAAATTATGCTTTAGGTAGATGAGTGGTTTACAAAATAAATTTCGGTTTGTAACTTGGTATTTTTACAAGAAACTGAAAAATAACCATTAATTTAGCGGGCGTTACTTCGTTATGAAATGAAATTAGGACTGGAGCAACCTCGCGAGGGGAAAGGAAAGAAAAAAGGGGCGACACGTGATTGAGTAAGTAGTACCTACCGCGTTCAGCGTGTAGAGTATTGTATATTACCCAAAGGCGGCATAATGCCCAAAAAGCTGCTCGTCCGGTCAATTTCACTTGGAAACGAAAGAAAATGTAATCACTACGCTTGGACATTAGATTTGGAGGTTATTCAAAAGACAAGAAATCATTTCTTAGGTTCAATCAACTTAATTAAAAAGTTCTACTTGCTATGCCTACCTACAACTACTTACTACATAATTTTACTACCATTAATAATTTAGTACTTACCTCCATAGTTTACTAGCGTTTCTTTTCTTTACTCGTTCTCGAAAAACATTAATGGGATGGGAATGGGATATGGCCGTCTGGGGTGCTTTTAAGACATCCGGCAAAATTTTCGCCGGTTAAAACTTAAACTAGCGAGGGTTCTAAATTCTATTTGAATGGCAATCACAGAACATATACTCACCTACGGGAGAAGAATGTCAACTTCATACAAAAAAAATGCGGCAAGAAGCGATTAAGATGCCACCTATTGGTCGCCCCCTATAAACTTCTAGTGGCGGCAATTCTAAATATGTACTTACAGGTTTTAGTTTTTTAAGTTTTTTAAAGGTTTTAATAATAAAATAAGGAGATGATTTAAACAAAGTTTATTTAAAAGTTCAATTACAATCAAACCAACATCAATTCAGTTTTAAATTTAAACAAACATCAAGAACAGAATTAAGTCTAACAGAAAAATATAGTTGCTTATATCAGTTCAGATTCAAATTTTAGTTCTAATTATACTTTTTACTTATTTGTGTGTATAAATTACAATAATATACTATTTAAAATAATTAATCTAGATGGTGAAACCAATAACAACACTACCTATTTTACAATCAAAACGTTAAAGATAATAAATATATGACTCATCTAAACATAATCCTGAGTATATTTTACACTAATTGTATTTTAGTTTCAACTAGGATTATAGTAAACAGAAAATGCTATAATTCAATATGCAAAAGCAAAAAAAAAAAATGTATTCATTACAATGTCTAGAGGTACTGATTTCTACTTTTTACAATAAGCTCACCATGTATTTTATAGAATAGAATACCACCACCAATCACCAATTTAATATTGCAACAGTGCTTACAACTACAATTTGCAACGAAAAGTACAGTAAAACTTATGTATATTATTACATTTACTAACCTCAAGGGTGATTGATTGTCAGGATAATTTTCCAATAAAACAGCACATTCTATATTTGTATATTGAAAAATCAAACATGCTTTAAAATATTAATTTTCTATAAAAGAGTATATGTACTGAATAAAATGTGCTGTTTTATTGTTTCGAGATATAACATATTATGAGTTTAAAAAAAAAAAAAAAAAATAGTGGGTCTTGCTGCAATCTTCGCGTGGCTAGGCCTGGGATATAGTTCAGTTAACTTTAAAAAAAAAAAACTACTGCATATATCATCCACACCCAACCCTCAATAGCTGGTGGTTTAGAGCGACATCCAACTAACTACAATGATTGGAAAACAATTTCATTTCCTTAAATAATTTCAGGTGTGCTGTTTTTCCAGTAAGGTTTGTTGAATGTTGTTTCCCTTTTCTCTAGTCTGGAGTGTTGCTGTTAAGGCAATCACAAATGTTATCCATGTTTGCCACAAGAGAGTAGCTGTGACAGCAGCTTCCGTTGTTAGTTCACCTGAAAGATTATTATTAAAATTTGTTATCTTGGTCATAATTGCGATTTTGATGAATAATTGAGGCAGTTAAGATGAGTTTTATTTATTCATGTTAGTTACATTTGATGTTGTGATACAATATTAATGTAGATTAGTGATTAGATTACCTGTAGATATTTTACAATACATTCCATCTGCAACAGAGTGACTTAAAACTTGAGTATTCATATTCGGGTTTAAGTGTTCTTGCCGCAAAGTAGGAGCAAACACGAAGTTGGGTTTACATTATCCAGCTCATAAAAATTCTTGATATGCAAACATTTAGCAATGCCTGTAAGTAAATGAAAATATAAATAATATACAATGCAGAACTTTTGAAACAATCAATTATTATTTAATTAATTTTTAATTTTTTTAATTTTGCCAGTTTGATCACAAAGTGGATAACTTCATGATCAAATTTCTAAAACATTTTAGTAGATGCGGTAGATCACACATTGATGGAATTAAGTGATCCTAAATTTCAAAGGTTCTGTGAAGTGGCTCTATCCATGTTACAGACAGATGCAGATATAATTAATCCAATATCAAAAAAACTTGTATCATGATACTTGGTATGTTTTATTACCTACAGTTTGCACTTATGATTAAACGAAAAATGAAGTATTAATACCATCATGACATCATGGAGCTATACATAATGATATCACAATCACTCTTTGCAGCGGAAACAAGATGGCTTTACACAGTACCTTGTCTGTAAATTATTAGTGTGTCTGATCAAAATTGTTCAATTTATGAAAACTTTAAATACTAGTATGTTTATAAATTACCTTAATTTAATTAATATCCTCTGGCACTGCATCTTTTTGCAACTTTTTAGTTGAAAAGTTGACGAAGGACATCCTATTAAAGTGTTTGTCACACAGCATTCTGTGTTCAGCATTCAATTTAATTGAAAGTTGTGTAGAAATCTCGTCGTTGGGCAAACAATATTTCGCCCATAACTCGCAACTGTAAAAGAATTGATGAGATTGATTAGAAAGGCAATAGGTACTTTTAAGTGTACAGCTAAAGTGACTTTATCTAAAATATTGGTCAGTGGGTCGTCTTAGGGGCGGATTTAGATTGTATAGTACATACCGAAGGCTATTCCGTATTCCAGGTTTAGGAAATCGGAATAACTTTACACCCGGGTCGTCACGTGGCGAGCGCTCGCATTTGAAGCATTTTCTCTGATATTCCTTCATTTCTTAGAAAATGAAGTAGCCGCCATCAGGAAACCTAAAAAAATACAAATATATAGTATAATCTATGAGAAGATGCACTGAACTTATAAATGCTATAAGAATCTCAATCTCGAAATCAAGTCTATATTTGACTTGAGTTAATCCCTGTTAAACGGAGGAGCAGCAGCTCGACTCGATTTAGGGAAATATAAACAACGAAATATCAAGGTAAGGAATATCAAGGAATTAGGAAAAAACGCAACAGGCAGTTTTGAAATTGTTTTAACTTTGTCAGGGAATATTTTATTTACGTTGATTTAGTTGCCATTGTGCAGAACCTTTACTTCCCCAAAGGTTTGTTAAACCGTATTCAAGTAATCTTGCTGAAGGTTTTATGCAAATTGTAATAGCAATTTAATATAATCTACCCAAATTAATAGTTATGAATACTTCAAACTTTAATAAAATAACAATATAAAAATTTCGCCATTAGAAGAATGTCCTCGAAACAGTTTTTGTTATTATGTCAAGCAACACATAAATATGTCACAAGTTTACAATATTGCTAGGGCATAAAATATATGTTTTTTTTGTAATGGTAACATTTCTTACGTGCCCCCTGTCATACTGCCGCATGATTGGCTAACTAAGTTGACTGGCGCTGATGGCAATTGTCACAGAGCATATTATAAACGCAATAGTGCCGATGTCGACAATTCTGCCAATGTCAAATGTGGAATGGAGAAACGTGTGTGGAAAGCATTAAAAAAAAAAAAAATTTTGATTATGAAAAATAAATAAAACAAACTGTACGTAAAGTGTAACTTGTCGATGAGTGTTAATAAAAAAAAAATATGTTTAAAAAGGAAAAGAAATATATAATATTTGTAATATAAATTAATTAAATAAACCGTATACCACATTACGACTTACAAAGGGTTCGCTGAACAGAGTCATAGATTTAACTGTCAAATTCAATTGACAGATAAGCTTGAATTCTTATTTTTTTTAATGTTATGTTCTTTTCACACTTATTACATTACTAACATAATCGTTCATATATATACAGATGTACAGACGCCAGCAATCAAGTTACCCCAATGTGTCAAATTTTCCCAATTGATTAAGAACCTTATTCTGTTTGACATAAAGTTGAAAAACGATCAAAGAAATTTGACACATTGGGGTAACTTGATGTGCTGGCGTCTGACAAACTTTTGAATTAAACAATGCTATTTATTTTTTTATCACAAAAGCTCCAATATTTTTTTTCTAATAATAACTTCATCCATGATGATCCACAAATAAAATTCATGGAGACGATGAACTAAGTAGGTACTCTTATGAAATATTTGTTTCTAGGGCGCGAATCGAGCAAATAAAACAACAAACAGCTCAATGTCAAAGTCAATCTGACAGCGGGATAAAATTTGTTGAAAAAGGTCGCTAAAATTTATCCTAGTCAGGCGAAAACTTATACCAGATTACCAGCGGACGACCGTGAACGGGGCAGATTAAATTTTAGTCAGTTTAATTTTTCATTTCGAACGCTGTGTTTTTTTTCGCTTGAACGGTGTGTTTAACGTTTAGTCAGGTTAAAAATAATAACTAGGTGCGTTTAAGACAGCCGACGAAATTTTCACCGCTAAATTAAACTAGCGAGGGTTCGCTGAACGGAGTCATAGGTTTAACTGTCAAATTCAATTGACAGCTCGGCTTGTTATTAATGAAATTATTCTCATTTTTTTAAATGTTATGTACTTTTCACACATATTACATTACTAAAATCGTTCGTTGATAGATGTACAAAGTTTTGAATTAAACATGTTATTAAATCACTATTTTTTATTACAAATAGCTCCAAGCTCAATAACTCAATAGTAGTTAATATAATAATAATACCAGCCTGTTACTGTCCCACTGCAGGGCAAAGGCGCCGCCTCTTCTCATACAGAGAAGGCTCGAGCATTGATCACCACGCTTGCTCAAGGCGGATTGGCGATTTCAAACTTATATTAACCCTTATTCAAATAAAGGTATATATATTACCACATCGTATTTTTTTAAATAATGCACTCTAACTTTTAATTCGGTAACACTAAAGGTATAAATATCACATATTTATAATCTATAATAATTTGTTTATCTATTTTATTTCATTTGACAACCTGTCAACGTCATTTGTCACTGTAAGGTAATGTCAAAGTTGACTCAACGGAGTTTTTGGCGGGTGTTTTCAGAAATTTTAAAAGTTTGTTCAAGAAAAAATCTGGTAAGTACTTTTTCGACGCAAATTCCAAAACTATAACATATTTTGACTAATCTCACGTGTTAGCAGCATTTGCAATTGACTTATTCATATAATTTTGATGTTTCAAATATGTGGTAAATATCTTACCCTTGTCCGATCCCACTTTGAAAAATATCAGATTATCTATATAAAAATCGGTTGTCTTTTTGTATATTTTTTTTGGACTGCAAAAAGCATTTTGTATTAAAAATAACATTAATTACTTTTTTTTATATATTTTTTGTACAAGTCATTTGTTTTTAATTTAGATTTATAGATTTTAAGAATACCTTTTATATAAGCAATACTTTAAGATAGGTGATATGCAATACTAATAAAAAATTATAAAAAAATAAAATGTTTTATTTCCAAAATATAAAATAAATATTATCCCCTATTCTTAATTAAATTTTGATTTAAAATATGAAATCAGTGACCCTCAATTACCTAAAATACAATGCAACCTTAAAAAAAAAATGCATACCGACTCGCGTTATTTGTTTAAGGGTTAACTATAAGTCCAGGTTTCCTCACGATGTTTTCCTTCACCGATGTCAATGATGTCTAAGATAAACTTAGAAAGTACATATGAATTGAAAAAGTCACATTGGTACTTGCCCGGATTTGAACCACAACCTCGTGCATGAGAGGTAGGCGCCTTAACCACTGGGCCATCACGACTAGTAGTTACTACTACTAGTAGTTATTACTAGAAAAAAATATAATGTAACCAGCCCGCGAAATTCAAATTTTCTTACGTTTTTTGCAATTTGCAGGCCAGTGCTAGTTTGTATGTTGATAATAATGTTAATTGCGGCTGTAAGACGTATGTAGTTACAGAATTAGAATCATCAAAATCATCAATACAAGCCTCCAAGTTCATAAAGGTGCAGGAACTTGAAAAAGTCATTTTTATACCTCTATAGTATACATTTGAAGGCATGCACATTTCTTTGGTAAAAATATAAGGTAGGTATATATAATTAACCATAATTAAGATGTCTGCTATTAAGTAGGTAAGTAGGTACAAGTTCCTAATTCATTCACTTATCGATCGTCAGTATGTACACCCGTCGTTCTGACCGTCATTCAGGTCCGCGGCTCACTTAATTTATTATTAAAATTGTTCTTGTACTTAATACGTTTAATTTAGGACAGCCATCATATTATTATCATTTTTATGAGTACAAACTCGGGTGCTAGTATAGGTACCTAGGTACCAACCTTACTTGGGATACCATCCTTTCAATGTTAGGTACCGCACCAAAAAACTTTTCCAGCAATTACAAATATATGATTCCAGCAATATTTTTAAGCTAACTTTACAGAACGATCACTTGTACGTTTCAATAAATGAAAAAAAGTAATATTACAAATGACATTTTGATGCAATTTCACGAATTACCATTTCAGTAGCTTTCACCAGCAAGGTAGAGGCAAATATTAAATAATGATGTTTAAAGAGTAACGTTGCTGCAACATGTATTTAGGAACGTTACAATTAAATGGTTGTAGCAACGTTATAATTTAACGTTTTACAAAGTTGAGTGACTTAGGTTGTTGCAAAATGAAAATTATAACTTTCAATTGTAATATAATAGTTACATTATAAATATAAATTCCAATAAGTTTCGAAAATAAGGTCTTAGCTAATATTTGACAATTACCACAATATTATCGGTACATTTGTTTTGTAACTTCCAAATGCGTGATAAACAAACTTACTGAAACTTCTTGTAAGTTTCATGTTTAGTGGGTAGGTAGTAGGTAGGTAGTAGGTAGGTAGTAGGTAGGTAGTAGGTAGGTAGTAGGTAGGTAGTAGGTAGGTAGTAGGTAGGTAGTAGGTAGGTAGTAGGTAGGTAGTAGGTAGGTAGTAGGTAGGTAGTAGGTAGGTAGTAGGTAGGTAGTAGGTAGGTAGTAGGTAGGTAGTAGGTAGGTAGTAGGTAGGTAGTAGGTAGGTAGTAGGTAGGAAAAAGGGCATTGCAAGGCATGCCGGGTTCAGCTAGTTATATGATAATTTGGTAGTTACCTTGATAATAATAAAAATAGTTCTCAATGTAACTTCACGTGAACGCGGATTTGATTTGCCGCTTCCGCAAATATCCAAACGCGTTAGTGTCGACGTTACAGACGTTTGTAAGTATTTTTTTTGTTTTACATTTTAGTAAGAGGTACAGACTATTAATCGTTAATTTTGAATAAATTCAGGACAGTCGATAGAGCCATTTGTGTTTTATCCGTGATCAAGCGCTGAAATATCGAAGCTCAAAACAAAACAAATAACATTTAGACTTAAACAAATAAATATCCCGTTTTAAGTGTAAATGTTAACATATTTGGAAAGGCTGTATGTAATCAGCAATTTATCAGTAAGTATTATAAAAAAAAATATTGTGCGAGGTAAATTGCGGCGTATTAGAAAACATGAGACAACAAAAATAAAATAAGATATAAGTAGGTCATGGTGACTTAGCGTAGTTAAGGCCAAGAAGAGAAAATAGTAAAGAAAACTGATAAAGGTATACTTAGAATACAAAAAATATAAATAAAAGAAAACCGAAAACTAAAAGACCTAGAATATTCAAGAAAAGCAAGTTTTACACCGCCTTCTAGTTCAAAAATGATAATAGAACACAATTGAATTAGTCAAACATCAAAATAAAATAAAGACTAAGGTCCTATTTCCACAATAGCCACTATTTACTGAATTAATTCAAAAATGAAACAGAATTTGTATGTAATTATCTGTCAAATAAGATAACGAGAACTTAATCGCAAGTTATGGTCAAACAGGCCCCTAGAAGAGCAATAGCACATTAATCAAGAATTAAAATTGCTGTGTTGGTACACCGTCACGACATTCAAATGATGATGGAACACTGAACTAACCAAATTACTCCTTTCATAGACAAAGTCATAAAGACTATTAATTTGAAGTTATGTAATTATAATATTATGAAGGAAAACATCCATCAGAATGAATGGCTGTTTCCTTAGCTGTCTGAAGTGTTCAAATTGAAAAGAAGGTATTAAAATGGCCACCGGATATGAAACTAATATCGTTTATTTCAGGTGTTTATTCACGAGTAGCCAATTACTGTTTATAGAAGCGTCTATTTTGCCTTGAGAATTGAGAACGTTAAACTAACGTTTGTGTATTATACATATATTTTGATGATATTGGGCAATCCTTAGCTTTGCTATTGATTGATATTATAAATACAAAAGTAACTCGATACAGCGACACCGACGTACAAACGGTACATAAACCATTACCACCATCGCCATCATCACCTACCTATATAATTCTGAACCAACTTAGAAATTTTTCATCGGTAATAAAAAAACTGCCCCATTGGGTACGTTTTAAACTAGAATGCGGAAACAGCAGATTATTTGGTCTAGTTGCAGTAGTCCGGTTGTCCGAACTAGTGCAACTTTTCAGTTGCAGTAGTTCGGTTGAAATGTAGCACAGATACTCTTTAGTAGCAACAGATCGGTTTATAATATGAATAATAAAATTGTACAAAACACTTTCTTACTTGGGAAAACCCAACTGCCTCCGTGGTTGGTAGCAATTTGTAAATAAAGTTGTTTCCCGTTTGGCTAGGTCATTGCAGGCTTGAATCACTTGATTGACAATTTTTTTGCCAGACATATGATAAAACATTTGATCTATTGTGGCCTTGTATGACTAATGAGTATGTACTACAAATAAAATGGAAATACTGAAAGGCAACCTGAATAAAGAAGTAGCAGAGATTAAAACGTAGGAAGCAGTGGTGGTCCAGTGCGTATAACCCCTACTTCCGAGCTATAGACCACGGGTTCGAGCCCACCACTCAGTGTTTCTGTAGTTAGCGTCTTATCACCACTGGCTGCCGTCAGAACGGTAGAGGAACACATTGTGAGGAAACCGGCATGTCCTAGATTGAAGAAATCTAAAAAATGCGATATCCGTTACCGGGGTCTGCTTGGTGGATTACAGCCGTTCCTTCTCTTAAAGATGTGGCCAGCGTCCTAGCGGTGGAAACGTTTTAACGTGATTTTGTGGATAAGGAAAACCAAACATATTCAAATATTTTAAAGTCGTTTAAATCCCTTTGGGAAATACCAATAAGCTGAAATGTAAAGAATGATGTTAGGTAAAAAACGTGGTTGTACTTATGTTTAGATGCTTAGTTGATAAATTGAAATATATAGGTTATACTTAGCTACATGATTTACATACTATCGAGTGTGTTTAAAAATAAAAAAATACTTCATTAATGTCCTCATATTTGGGTCGCTAGAAACGTGTTGTTAAGGCAAAACTAAGGCGGCCCGTGTGCTAGAATGATTACTTTGTAATAATATCTACTTACTTATGTTACAAAACTTCTCCAGTTACAATGGAAACTAAAATAGATAAGTGCGGTAATTGCGGTTTATGTTCCTTTGGTAGAAGGCCATGGATGGATTGTGTGAGGAATGGTATGAAAGAGAAAGGAGTAAATGATGCCGTAATGTCTGAAAGGGAAGAATTGAAGAACGAAACGTATTGCGCCGAAAAAGTAGAATGGGTCTTAACCCATTCTACTTTTTACGATAGACCAACATCTTGACCTTCCTGCACTTATGCAGGAAGGTCAAGATGTTGGTCTATCGGAAGTTTTTTTTAACTCAGACACACGAACCAAATCCAAAAGCCGTTTAAATCATAAGGTTGCGATTGAAAATCAACACTGTTACATCTCGAAGTTACATAGAAGAAAGCCCTCCAAAACCCACTTTCTAGTGAGCTGAGAAGAAGAATAGCAGCAAGCAACAAACTCCCCAGAATCCGCTGTATAAATATTCCTACGACACAAACTACAGTTAGCCAGTCAGTTAAACCACAGCCCACATAAGTCCTTGATACCAAATCTCAGCAGTCTAAAAAATGTGACGACCATCACATCAAATTAATATTTTAATCATTCACACAATATTAGTTTCTCTAATCGCATTCGACAGACTTGTAGTCGCCACGCCATTGCACCGCTACGTATACTTTAAACCTCATTGACATTGAAATTGCAGCTAAGAATAGCTAGACTGAATTTAGTTCTGTCCTTAACAACACAAGCACGCGCATTTACATAACAATAGTAAGTTTGGAAATGTTTCTAACCTACTGCATTATTCTGCTGCCCTTATCAACTCATTTTGGGATCGGCGCAGCACGTGCTCCGTTATCCCAGCAGTCACCTCCTTTCTAGCCAAATCATCTCTCACACAGTCTATCCATCGTTTCTTTGCTCTTCCTCTAGTCTTATAGCCATCTACATTTATATCCAACTTTACTCTATACTACATTTTCTGGGTAAAATATTTGAAGCTTCCAACTGCGTGCAATAGAGATGAAATTTCTTATGTGCATACTCAAAAAATACAAAATGGCTTCCGTTGTTTTCCGCTAGGCTCGAAACAAATTCATGAATGTTAAACTTGGTTGTTGTTGAAGCAAAAACTCAATATATTCAAATAAATTCATCAGAAAAACTAACCACTGTTATACCTGGGCTCATTCTTCAAAATATTCCACCGTTTATTTTTGACCGCGTATTTATTTTTACAGTTAAGTGAGAAAAATGTACGAAGAGATTACTATATTATTATAGAGTAGTTGAAACTAGATCATTCATGTTTCAAACAATAACAAGCGGTAACGTAACTGATAGTACGTGATGTAATTCAAGAAGTATCGACTTCAGTACTACTAGTAGTATCTACTGGTGCAAATACTTGAGAAAACAGTGAAGATCTTGTGTGTGATGATATGTTATAACTTCTAACTATATTTGTTTTTATAATCGACTTCCATTAGCGCGGAAACTGGTCGGTCATCGTGATATTTAGTATCAAGTTTCGTGATATTAGCATGACTGTTCGTTATTGAATAATTTTGTCGTCAACTTCTTTGTCTGGTTCTGTCTAAGCTAAAGATTGGTTGTCTAGTGTTTGTAGTTAGCTACCGGACCCATAAGAGACAAAAGCAAGTCCTATAATAGAACTTGGCACAATCTTTGAACCATTTAGATTACAAAAGACTCCAAAACTTCCACCGTGTAGAAGCTTTTGAGTTCTCTATACCTATTCAGAGTTGAGACTCCCTCTCCAGCTTGTTGTAAGCCTGCGTCATCCCACTTCTAAGCAAATGCCTCTCCCAATGTTTTCAGTTTTTCTTCCCTGTCTAACTTATTTAAGCGTTGTTGTGTTGCTGGGATACTTTATGAAAATATATATTATATTTGACCAATCACGTTGTTATGCCATCAAGCCACCCGAAACCTTTAAGTTTTCCTAATCAACCTTGAACCCATACTTGAACCTAATGCCTAAACTTCTACCTAATAAATAATAGGGTAAAGTTGTAAATCTATCTGCCATACTCAGAGAAATTTATTGATTACTTAAGCCGTCACTTAGTAAAGGTTTGACATATTTTTGTATGACAAAACTGTCAAAACCATTACTAAGTGATGGCCTAAGTTAACATTCAAGCTCTCTGAGTGCGGCAGTATGAGAGAAATTTGACAGATTATAGTAGTTTGATGTATGGTGTCTGTATAACGACAGGTCCAAGTCCTAGCTATAGCTAAAATACTTATTGAATCCATAACAACAATAGTACTTATTGTGTTACAAACCAATTATACAGGAGGCTCACGTCCCGATTCAAGGTCAATTTCAGCCATGTCTCGATACGCTTGGACGATTTTGTTTTGACCAGGATCAGAATCATAATGATACTTATTAAAAATAAATCACGTAACTCTTTCCAGAGGCTAAAAGGACTAGTATTTTTGTATATTTTTAGATGACAATTTTTTTTTAAATTAAATGTTTGAAGTAAAAGGTAAATTTAAAGTGTTGTAGCAGCTGGCATTTGGTTGTTTTTACCTCACTGCAGAAAGTTTATTAATGTAATGTTGAGTTTGAGGATGCTCCTATTTTACGTAACGTCCTAATGGGTTCATGTAATCTCACAAGAAATATCGATACGAAAGTGGAAGAAAAGTCTAGTATTTGTGTCAATAATGTCAATTCTTACTTATTTATAGATAAATGTTTTGTTCTTATTATGAGCGCACAGGCATTCAATACCGACACTAATAAATAAATAATGTAAATTATAAATCACCTTGACACATTCAATCCTGTATGTAATGTCATTGTCGTATGTCTTATGTATGACATTATGGACCTGCCATTTATTAAGTACAGTCTGATAGTAGTGATAATAAATTTGCTTTATGAAAAGGTCTTAGAGTACCCGGGCTTGGGCAGAAGGACCAAGTGTGTAATCACTACAGCTGTTGCCAGCGGCTTTTGAGTATGAATGTATCCACATTCACACTCAAAAATTTCCTCACGACATTTTCGTCATTCCTTTGCGTCACAAATGTCCACACCACGAGAACCGATTAACACCCAACTTTACAGTCACCGGCGCCACTTTCATACTTCAAATTTTTTCCTTAAAAAACCACTTTTTTTTTAGAAAACTCAAAATTTTTCTTCTTACGTCGGCTACTTTTATTCAAAAAAACAACTAGCCCGCGCGGAGCCGCGTCTTTTGACATATCGCACGTGCGCCTAGCTGAAAATTTTTCCTCTTATGAATTCATTTATTATTTAATTTTAATTTAGCTCACCTAATAAGTAAATGGGTCTTAAATTAACAGCAAAAATATGGGTTTACTATGGGTATACTTCTGGGGGGTACCCCAGGGATTAGGTATATGCGTGATGTTATATGCTTACGTCCAAAGCATTATTCACATGTTTTAATACAAATTTTAATCTAAATCTGATCCAATCCACGTTTTGCTTTAGTAATTAATTAGTATGCTAAATACTTCGCTCTTATCAATATTATCTCTACGTGACCTGGCCCACGAGATACGAAATCTGTGATCGTTTCAGTGTATCAAACTTTGTCTTGCGATAAAAAAAAACATTGAAAATTCGACCCTATCGGATTCGGAGTTGATAAGGGATAATTGGTCGTAAAGAGATAAGCGTAGAGTAGTAGATCGGATTGAGAGCTTTTGCTTCAGTTGTGTTCATGTGTTAGTAGATGGTGCACGCTGAATATGTTTAAGATTTTTTTTTAAATTAAGTTAAGAGGCTTCTCGTACGGTTTTGAAGTCGCGGTCGACCTCGTGTGGTGAGTGAATGGGAATTGTGAAAAGCTTTATTTGCACGGACGATTTTTATATACAGTCGGTACAACATCAAATTACCACAAACTGTCAAACTTCTTCAAAAGATTTTGAACCATAAAATGATGTTAGTTAAGTTCAAAATAGAAAAAAAGAGTTCGACAGTTTGAATCTGTTTGAGACAACTTGAAGCGCTACCGATTGCACCTGCATTTTTAGATCTTATTTAAGTGAATATTTATGCTTTAAACTTTAAACTATTTACCCGTAAATTAAAGAAAAACCTAATTTTATTGTGTTAAAAAACTACGAAAAATTAACAAAAGTTTAAAAAGAAGATAAGTGCATCTAATTTTCTAAGCTATAATAAAAACCTACAGGAAAAAAGATAAATGGACCAAACTAAAATATAATTAATCACTTTTGTATGCAGGAAACTGCATACAAACAGTACCGAATAACAGGATGATTGTATTTAAAATAACATTATCATTTATTTCTTGACAGGTAACTTACACCTAATATTAGTTCCTCTAAATCATACAAAGCTCAAATGCATTTGAAGGGCAAAAGACGGTACCTACTTTTTTATCAGTATTGAAATTAAATGATGTGATTCCCTGACATTCAAAAGTGCCTGTAAAGGTTTAATTGAATTGAATGCTTTGAGTTTGAGTTCTTTTATGGGACAAGCCTGTCTCACTATTCCCAAACCACTGTAACTTCTGTAAGCCAGAATCAACAGTGGCGACCACAAGAAAAGCGCCGAGACAATGAAGCTCGACGAAGTCCCAGAGAAATGATTTGACTGTCTTGGATCCCGCAACGAAATTAATCTGAAAAGAATAGCGGAGGAGTAGGAAAAACAGAAATTTCCACTTCCCTCCATATCAGCAGGAGACAGAAAAGAACAAGGCCAATAGGCACACAGGGACGAGACGTTGAGTTTGAGTTATCATTGTTAGTCATACCTCCATTTAGTTACCTACCTATATCTAATTTGGACACCCAAATTCTACCAGTCGATGCAGTCGTCTTTAAGTCCCATGTACAGTCACGAGCAATAATATGTATACACTTAGCAAAATACAAATGCGAATTTCTCATTAAACATCGATTGCAACTATGCTTTTTGACCTACTCTATGATGACCTGGGTTCCAAAATATTATTTTCTTGACGTAACATTAAAATAAAATCAACACACTAGGTTAAAACTGCTTCCAAACTTTGCCAAGTGTTTACATATTGGTGCTGCTGACTTTACAAGGAGGCGGATCTATTGCCATCAATCTAGCCCAAGTCGAGACTCTGTGGCTACTAATAAGAAATTCCTGACGGTTTTTCCGTCAGGAATTCCTTCCTTTCTTCCATTGACACTTTCATCGAATCGAAGCCAGAACCTCGTGCTCAATAGTCACACTTGCGTCCACCAGACCTACTAGGCAGTCCATTATCGCAATAATTACATAATTTATCGGATCTTATGCTTATCCTCTCTACACTTTCAATTACTTATTATCGGATTAAGCGAACATTATCAATAATTAATTCATAAATGACCAACTACATTAAAGCGGTCCTCTGTATAGGATTACCTTGAGTTACCAGTATAAAGGAACTTGAACATTATAATCACTGTGAACAGAACTATAGTAATGTAACCGCAAGTTAAACTGGTAAACATATATTTTTTTCGTTATCCTAGTTTCATCAAAATGATGGACCCTAATCTTATTACAATCTAGCCTTGTATATAGAATAATTAGTAATTCAGTTATGATTTAAACTATTCAAATGGTGGTGAACTTATGATCCTGAGTATCTTTACATAGCTGCCGTTATTAAACTGTAACCCGCCGTTTGTCCTTCATCCGCCTGAAATTATTATAAATATAATTTGTATTTTTTGCACGAATTCTACGCTAAAGTTTCTCCTGATAACATCAGCTATCAGCCATATAATGGGTCCAACCGTTTTGGAGATTAACCGAAACAAACAAATAGACAAACCGACAGATATACAAAATAAAATAGTTTTTAAGTGCCTTTTATACTTTTATATGCATTCAGAAACAAGCCGATATTCTGAATTACTATTTTATTTATGTGTATAGATTAGGAACTGCAGTAGCTGCGCCGAATCTCAATCTGTATTAATAGACTGGCTTCTTATTCAAAAAGCCTTAAAAATAACTTGAACCAAATTTATTTATTAACGAAATACTCTCTCCTCATTCCAGATACCAACTAAGCACAAAAATCGGCCACCATGTGTCCCATCTGGCCGTTGCACCTGATAATCCTGTACATCCTGGCGCTATGCCCGCTATGGGTGATCTGCCAGGCCGCGCCGAACCTGATCGCGAGCTTCAACCCCAACAATGTGACCGTCAATATGGACGAGTATACCTACGTTGATGTTACTGTTACAGGTTGGTAATGTTTGATATTGGACTGCGTTGTTCCGCTGCAAGGCAAAGGCCTCCGTTCTCTCAAGTCGATCTTGAGCGAATATGGACAAGTTCCGCCTATAGGCAAGACAAGCGCATCCCTCCATTTTCGCATCAAGCGTCTCAAAAGACCAAGCTTCTGTAACGCATCATGCGTTGCAGAAGCTTCCGATAGACAGTCGCTCCATGTAAAGTACTGGTATTCAGCTAAAGTACTAGTTTTCGTCACACTATTCCCAAACCACTGTAACTCCTGAAAGCCAGAATCAACAGTGGCGACCACAAGAAAAACGCAGAGACAATGAAGCTCGACGAAATATCAGAGAAACGATTTAACTGTCTTGGATCCCACAACGAAATTTATCAGAAAAGAATAGCGGAGGAGCAGGAAAAACATAATTTCCACTTCCCTCCATATCAGCAGGAGACAGAACAGAAAAAGGCCAATAGGCACACAGGGACGTATACAACTGGGATAAGCCCAGTTGCCTGGCACCATGGATATTACTAACCAACCAACCAACGGCTTAACGTGCTTTTCGAGGCACGGATGAAATTCGGTGGTCAGCCATCCACAGACCAATATAGCGGTTTAACCTAAAAATTGTTTCCTCCCTGACTTGCTTACATAACTTAATCCCTACTATTTTGTCGTCACCAGGCACAGGCATGCAAGCAGGAGACACGTTTACGTTGGAAACAAATGATACTCACGTGGCCACAGCTGAATGGAATTCGACGTATCAGCTGACCGACACTAATGTGCAGAACAATAGGTTTGAAGGCAGAGTGAGACTCTCCGGATGGTTCCTTGGTAAGCAAGTTTTTAGTACAGTCGAACAAGCTAATAACTACAGCCAGCTAACTTGCATTTACTTTTAAGATAATACACATTTAGAGCCTGATGTCAAACGATACAGCGTTTGACATCAGTCGCCTAATACGAAACGCTATAAAAAACAAAATTGTAATTCAAATTTTCAGTGTAAGTACTAGAGTTATAAAGATTTCTACCTGTACAGTTATTAGCTTGTTCGACTATACCAATAGCATTAAACAAGAAATCAGCATACATTAGAACCTAATCCTTTTAATTACGGAGATGTTCAGTATCAAAATACAATTTATCAGACTTCTACTGACTAAAAACCACCCATGTTCCTTCTTAACCCTTTGTGTCGCGGTCGCGGTATCTCTTTCGAACAACCCGCAACCCCGACGGGGTCTGCTTCCACCTGGTATATTCTTCTTCTTTGCGAGTCAATGTAGGTGTTTTGAGGTTGATAAAATCCCGTGTTGCAATCAATTTAAACGGCTTTATAAAATCCTGTTTTTTGTTGTATACCAAAACACGTTATGAATGTATTCTAAAAACTACATCATGGTCTAAACCAAAAAAAAAAAACGAAAATTCCAAGATGTTGATATAAGTTTTTGTTAGAGGAGAAAAAACGAATGTAGATTCTGTTGATCTGCAAAAAATCAGCCACGCAATAGTACTAATATCGACCTTTTCGTTAAATTATATTTCCGGATAGTTATTTTTATTTAAATATTAAAAACTCACGATGACTTGCTATTATGATGTTATTTAAATAATAATAAAAAAGTGACTATTTACATAATAAAACAAGCATCTCAGAAAAAATAATTACTCATATTCTCTTTTTTTTTTAACGACGTCAAGGACGCGTTCCACGACGTTTTTTTTTTAACGACGCTCAACAAATTCAGCCAATTGTTTCAATATATAATTTTGGCATACAGACAGTAAATAAAGGCAAAGGAACAGGTATTTGCAAATAATTTAAATAACTTTCACATATTAAGTACACAATTAATATGCATTATTTTATTGATGATGTGTTTTTGCACGTGGTTTGTCGACGTGTTTTTGTATTAAATTAAAATTGTTTAATTTACATACATAATTAAACTCACACTCCTTTTCCGTAGCGGTAGGCAAAAACCACAGAACGTCACCTGCTGCGATCCTTACATACTCCTTTTCCTTTATCCACGTTCATTAATCTGGTATTACACGCACGCGTTTTATGATTAAAAAGCAATTTGTTTGCCCCCACACTACGAATTTGCAAACATTCAAACTCAAATACTCGTCCAATATGACAATGATTTTGAACACTCTACTTACGGCCAGTTTCTTCATCAAAAGTAACAGTCAAAGCAACGATAAAAAGTAAAAGTAACGGTTAAATATGTTTCTTCACAATTTTAACCGTTGGTTTAGTTGTTACTTTGGCCTTTAACTTTTGCTGCTCAAAAAGGGGCAGCTAAAGCAAAAGTCACTGTCATTTTGACAATTGATAAAGTACATATAGGTCACATAACACTGCTGCATTTATTTCTTATATTTTATTTGATTAATAAAATGTTATCACAATCTTCGTCCAGTGAAAGTTCAAGTTCATCAGACGATGAACTTTTCGTAAGTTATTTAACGCATCGGCGTAAAAAGTTTAATATACGCAAAGATCATTTCCTATGGGTCGAGGCTGATTTTCTATTCCGATACAGAATTTCAAAGGAAACCGTTGCTTACCTCAGCATTATGTTACAAGATAAACTGACGCCAACCACAGAAAAGTAAGTTTATCTTCAGTTTGTATTTTGTATTACGACGACCAGTAAGTATTTGTATTGTTTAACGGGTTGGCGTGCGCAAAGAACTCCAGGTCCAAGCGTGTATTTTGCGTACGGGTAGGAAATTCATTCGATCCACATTTACACAAAAAGTCTCATTGGTAATGTCAAGAATAGTCTTAATTAATTACCTTTTGATAATTTACAGGAATAAAGCTCTATCTGTGAAAGAACAATAAAATTATTGCTGGCTTTACGATTTTATGCTACTGGATCGATGCAACAAGTTGTGGGCGATATAGCTGGCGTTCATAAAAGTACAGTACTTATGTAAATGCGGATACAGTAAGTAATTTAATTGAAAATGACTTCGACAGGTCAGTCAATTATAATATATTAATCAAACCATAATAAGTGTTTATTATAAACTAGCTGTTGCCCGCTACTTTTTTCCGCATGAAATTATTATAAAAATAATATTTTTCTTCTGATTTAATTATTTTAGTCACAATACTATTATTTCCAGATTAGCTGCACATTGAAGATGAGGTGATGAACCAAATTTAACATTTCAGTAACCTACTATTAAGATTAGCTGTAAGTTTGAAATATGTAAAATAAAGAACCATGAAATTATATAAAAATAATACTTTATTAATAAATCATTAATCTGTTTTCTTACTTAAAATATCAATCTCCAACTTCATTTTATAAACTTGCCATTCATGAAGCTCTTGTTTCCGTTTTTCGTCATTTTCGAACGCCTTCCTCATCAATTCCATCTCTAAACGACATTTTTCCTCCCTCAGAAGGACCAAGGAACTTTCGTTTATGGTTTTGATTTTTTTTGTATTTAAGTTCGACCAACTCCTTTTTCTTTTGACACTACTTGACGGTGGTAGTGGCGATGTTGTCATGTGTAAAAAAAGGTCCCCACGGTTTTTTGGGGAAATTACGACGGTTGAGCAGTGGCAACTCAATTGACTTTTACTTTTGCTGTTAATTTGATGAAGAAACACATCTGCTCTATTACCAGCAATAGTCAAGTAAAAGGTTAATACTTTTAGTTTTAACTTTAGTTGTTGATGAAGAAACTGGCCGTTAGAGTGGGTTGAAGAGACACCAACGTGATATGATAACGGTAATTTGTATTCAGTAGGTACAGTCAACGCCAGCATTACCTGGTCCCATATGGCCCTCTTCTTCTTTATACAAAGGATCAGATGATTCTGAGCACTGACTGTACATCATTCTGAGCACCTTACATAGTTTTTTGATTAACAATTTTGACCGTGGACCTACACGGTCAAAATTATAGCACTTTTGTTGGAAACAGTTAGGTTTTCTTAATAACCGAAACGGAAATATGTGTATGTTTCAAAATAATGTACTAAAAACAGTTTTCCCGGCCATCATCCTCTCTTACCCTTATTCCAATTTATTTGTGGTCGGCGCAGCATAGCTTCTTTTATCCATACTTCTCTGTTTCTCGTCATCTCATGAGACACCTTCTTTTATTAATTATTTAATTTGAGGGGGTTCCGACAATACCTGGTCAAATTATATGGACCAGCAGATGTTCGACACCCTGTATAAAGCATTACTTATTCTCATCTTACTATTCTTCTCCACAGGCAGAACAGATCTGGTCCTGAAACTGGGCGACACAGTGTTGAATGGCCGGCTCCCAGTCATCATAGTCAGACCAGAGAGGGTCATAGACACTATATTTGTCACTTCGGTCGCTACTTTTGTGAGTATTCAATTATTTTATGATAGCTTGACATACTGCGTAGTTTTCAAAATTGCCCCACCTCCCGTGTTAAGTAGTGTCTTAATAATAACTGCCACTCGGGTCTATTTTATGGTTAAGCCGCGCTTGCCTAGGTTAGTCTGTGGATGGGTGACCGCCCATTACATACAAAGTTTCCTCCGTGCCTTGTCAAGTAACACAACTTACACACTTGGGTAGGCCAAAGGGTGTCCGTTATGTTTACTTTAACCTTATCCGGTAGGTAACTTACACAAAAATAGTCAGATTAGTCTTTTTAGGTACCTAACCTGATTGAATTCGAGTTAAGCGATTTTATCATAATTATGTCGTACCCCATAATGATTAAATATGATAAAACGGCATTATTAATTAGCTTTTACTATCCGGTAATTAATTATATAATTGAGTATGTGTTTAGGTCTTATCTGACTGCATTCGGTATGCACAAAATTAAATAACTTTTTTTTAAAACCGATCGCATCCGCAAACCGCACAATGACAGAGATACGATTTTTTTTTTAATTTTTCTTGTCGAAGGCAGTTTTTAGTTAAAAAGTTTTTTTTTGAGATATCATTGTTTTCCAGGTATCGCTGATTTTCATAAACTTCGGTTGTGCGATGCACTGGCCCACCGTCAAAGAGGTCTTAAAGAGACCTATAGGACCTGCAATAGGAATGGTTGGACAGTTTCTTTTCATGCCACTTGTAAGTATTATAACAAGTTTTTTTTTTTTTAAAATACTTACAACAAAAGACTATTCTGGAGAGTTTTCCCTAGTTTTTGCAGGCAGGATGCATAGGGTATACAGTCAACCAAGCATTCTGTACATCAAACTAAGTACCCCTATGCAAAAAATTTGCTGGGAAACGACTTTCTTTTTTGGGGTCGAAAATCACATTTTATGGTAAAACTCAATGTAGCACTATCAAAACATTGTACTAGTGGATGCTTTGAATAGTAAACGGGTCATGGAGGTAATTTAAGTAACGTTATAACCTGAAAAACTAGTATTTACAAAAACAGCTGTGCAAAATTTGGAACTTTGACCCCCAATATCTCCGTAACTAGGGGGTTCCCAGGTATGGTCTAGAACCAAAACATGAGCGCAGTGGTGGGGAGAAGAAGTGCCTTTCGTTTGCGTTAAGGGTACTTTTACACCCTTTATGGCTGCATTTCGCCCGTTCAGAGCTATGTACTAAAGAGCGACCCTATTGTTATTAATAGAGAACAAATCGAAATGCCCGATTGCTGTCTATCCGGGCATTGCTGTTAGATTTTTCCATCATGATTTTTATTTATTTGTTAGGGACAAAAAAACTTACAAGCCAAGCTTAGCTAAATATTCTTAAATTAGCACAACTTAGAAAGACATTTATACACAATCTCACATATTTAATGTTATTACACATGTAACCAACAACATTGTCCACGAATTCACAAAAAAAATGTTAAGGAAAACAGACAAATTGTATGCATCGTAAAAGATTAGTAAAAAGAAAGAAAGAAAATGTATATATACTGTAACGAGTCTTTTAAGCCTGTTACATGATATGTATTGTTTGATTTAATTTGTAGGCACCACGGTGGTGTTCCCATATAAGAATTCATTTTTTGGTTGATTTAGAATCGTGAAGTGGTCACACTGGCTTTTTCTTTTTGAGGCTGTCAAGTTGACTTTGACATTTGTCACTTTTCGACCTATAGCTTTTGGACAGAATGGCGTAATTTCAGCGCCGATATAAATCTTGAAGTTTTACTTCAGATGGGCGGCATCTAATCCCAAATATGTGGTAGCCGATTGCCCTTGTCAGCATCCTAATTGGATAGCTCATATTTTTTATGGATCTTTTAACTTGATTAAGTACTTATTTGTCTGGATTCATTCATCTACTGATGGCCACATTTTGATATTTTGGAAGAAACGCCACAAGGCGTTTTTTTCTACTACTAAAAATTTTAAAAGCTCGCCCCTACCAAAACATCATGGACCGCCTTTGGCATCCCAGCGGAAATGCATATCACCAAGATGAGCATTAATCTTTTGGTAGATAATATTAACGACGGAATTTGGTATGGTTTGTAATACATATAACGTAGATCATCTATTTAAAAAGTGCAATAATGACAGGTATTAAAAGATTGTTCCATTTTAGTTTTAGTTATATATAAAAGAAAGGAATTCTCTTGTATATTTCTGCCAGCAGCCTTCGGGTAATAAAATCGCTCTATAATTTTCATGCTCGATTTTTATTGATACCTTCCCGCTTGAAGATTAAAAGTCTCAAGCTCCCACAGGTAAGTCTATCCTTGGCATAGTTTTGTGTGCACTCCAGGCGCCCGAATTTTTTACATCAACTTATATTTTTATATGGAGTACCACACATTTATAAATAATAACTCACTCTTACACACATACATTAAATAAATTATTTTTTAATATTACAATTGTCGCTCAGCGAACAGGGACTTGAAGTAGGTTTGTCTGGTACCTATATACTGTCATTATTGCACTATTCATTAATTAGCCTTTTAACTGATGAGTCTATTGTTTACAATGATTTGTTTGAGCATTGTTAATTTCATGACTTTGTTTTTTTGTAACTTAATTGTTTGACTCATAAGTTAATTTACTTTGGTTGATCTTTTGTAAACAATGTCTAGTTTTTACAATTGATAATTTTGTTTTTTTTGACCTGTTTGTTTTAATAACATGTTTTTTCCTTAGCAAAACCAACAGAAATGTTAGCATAGACCGCGTTTTGTTGTTCTCAACAATAAAGTTATTTTGAAAACTATGTTTAACATACAATAAGTACCTAAGTAATTTAATCTGATTGTTAAGTACAATAATGTACATTTAATTTATCTAGATTTAAGCTGCTTGTAAGTGATTATTGCACTTTTAAAACGTTAAAATCAACTTAGTAATTCTTCACAAAAATACCACATTGACTTATATACTTAACCTCAAACTTTGAATTTATTTTCAAACTTTTAACTTTTTGAAGTTTAGTTTTTGCTTTTCGTTTGCTATTCGCCTTGCTGTTTGTTAAGCATGGACAAGGGAGTTCAGTGCCCACAATTGGTGGATCCAGGTAAGGAGGCTGCTGTTGATGCTTATGCTCTCCGTTGATATTATAGGGATATTACCCAAAACTTATTCTGGTCATAGATTCATACTTTCGGTTGTAGATGTTTTCACTAAATATTGCTGGTTATTTCCCATGATTAATGCCACCACTAGAGTAATCTGTAAACATTTTGAAAAGGAAATATTTCTAAAATTTGGTTGTCCAAAAATAGTAGTTTGTGACAATGGAACTCAATTTACTTCAAAACATTTTGTAGATTTTTTGAAAGGTTTTAATATAACCAAAATATTTTATAATACTTTGTATACACCTCAAAATAATCCTGTTGAGAGATATAATAAAACGGTCGAAACCTGCATATCGTGTTTTGTTAAAGATGATCATAGAACTTGGTCTAGTTATTTACCCAATGTTCAATTAGCTTTAAATAGTAGTGTAAACCTCGCTACAGAGTTTACACCTAACTTTCTTATGTTTGGTAGGGAGCTTATTCTTGATGCGTCATTACATCACTTTAGTAGTTCTGTTGATAACTTATCTCAACTAGAAATTTCAAATAGAAATGCTTATGCAGTTTCTCTTAATTCACTTAGTGATATTTTTGTTAAAGTTCAAGCTTACTTGTTAAAGGGGTATAAGCGAAATGCCGCTTATTATAATAAGGGTCGGAAAGTCATTTCTTTTGATGTGGGTGATATGGTGTGGAGAAGAAGTTTCGTTCAATCTCATGCTCCTGCTTATTTTTCGGCTAAACTTGCACCTAAGTTTTTAAAGTGTAGAATAACTGAAAAAGTTTCTGATAACGTTTATGTTTTGAAAGAATTAAATAAGGGTACAGTAGGGCGTTATCATGTTAAAGATATTATTAAATTTTAATTTGGTTTCCAAGTGTTAGTCTTGATTTTGATAATTTTGTTTGAAGGCCGCTTTTGACAGTGTGATGTATGAGGGGATGGATGGTAGGATATCGGCGGTTTGAAAGATGTATGTCAGGTAACTTCTTATTAATTTATTGAATTTGAAAACACTCTAAATTAAAACTTAGGTCATTCTGGTTAATTTAATACTGTTTTTTTTTCACACCAAATGTTTTTCACATCGAAGGATCTTATTTTATGTTTTGTTTGTTTTTGTTGGATTGTATAAGATCTTATTTTTCTTTTTAAGGGTAACCTTTTACCTGTTTATATTTTATTAGGATCTTATATAACCCTACAGTTCAGGTAATTTCTACCTTGAGAATTAAAAACTTAAATTCAATTTCAAGTTTTTGTAATTTTTTTCTCATAGTTTAAAATCATTCTATTTTCTCTTCGTCATAAATAGTAATCGATTTTTAAATCTATTTTGTGCTGTTCTTTGACAGAATTGTTTCTCATTTTTACTAGAGTTTCATTCTGTTTTATTGATCGGATTTGACTTTGTTAGTAACGAGTTCATTCTGGACTTTTGTTTTTAGGGTCATTCTGTAACCTTTGTTACAAAATGCCTTATTATTTTTTGGATCTTGGTGTAGCTTTTGACCTTGATTTCGACTCTTTTTCCATTGTGCTCGGAAAGTCGGTGGTGTAGTGCCGATCACAATGTGGGATTTTGGCCCCGGCCATATTTTTTACCATTGTGTTGGACATTGTTGTTCCAATCACAATGCGGGATTTTTTGACTTTCGTCATTCTTTTTTTCTTTGCGTTCGGAAGTTCGGTGGTGATGTGCCGATCGCATTGTGAAACTTTGGCTTTCGCCTTTTTTGTTATTGAGATTTCTCATTGGATATCTCAATACTTTTTTTTGTGTCTGTCTGTGTTTGGGAGATTGGTAGTGTTGAGCCAGTCACAGCATTCACATTCTTTTACAGCTATTGTGCTCGGGAATTCGGTGGTGATGAGCCGATCACAATACGCTTTCCTTTGTCTTGTTGCAGGTTGTGCCTGTAACAATATTTTAAATAAGGTCTTTCAGCTTTATTTAAAAACTTTTGTTTGGAGTTTAAAATTTTTTTGATTGTTGGATACGGAGTTAGTCAGTGGCGATAGAGCCTAACTGCACTCATAGAGATGGTAGAGTTGGAAGCGGTTGACGTGGTAGTCAGTGGCGATAGTGCCTAACTGCACTCAAGGTTACTGTTCCAAGTGGTTTGAAATTTTTAGTCAGTGGCGATGGTGCCTAACTGCACTAAAAATTGAGATTTGTATTGGTAAATTGTTCGAATTTGTTTGAAATTTTTAGTCAGTGGCTATAGTGCCTAACTGTACTGTTTTGGAGTTTGGGAGCGCTAAGAGATTTCTCTCTTTGTTTCATTTAACGAGTTTTTATAACTTATATTTTTTTTGTTTTTCACAGATTTCGTTTTTGACTTTTTGTCATTTGCCTTTTTTTCTTTTAAATTTTTGAGACTTTGTCGTTTGACATTTTCAGAATTCATTTACACTTTGAATCTTGTATGATTCTTTTCTTTTTTGGAATTAGAAAGTTGTTAAGACTGGTTTATTTGGTTGAAGATTTCTTTCTAATAAAAGAAAGTTCCTTTCTTTTATTTTCGGGAGGGGATGTAATGTAACGAGTCTTTTAAGCCTGTTACATGATATGTATTGTTTGATTTAATTTGTAGGCACCACGGTGGTGTTCCCATATAAGAATTCATTTTTTGGTTGATTTAGAATCGTGAAGTGGTCACACTGGCTTTTTCTTTTTGAGGCTGTCAAGTTGACTTTGACATTTGTCACTTTTCGACCTATAGCTTTTGGACAGAATGGCGTAATTTCAGCGCCGATATAAATCTTGAAGTTTTACTTCAGATGGGCGGCATCTAATCCCAAATATGTGGTAGCCGATTGCCCTTGTCAGCATCCTAATTGGATAGCTCATATTTTTTATGGATCTTTTAACTTGATTAAGTACTTATTTGTCTGGATTCATTCATCTACTGATGGCCACATTTTGATATTTTGGAAGAAACGCCACAAGGCGTTTTTTTCTACTACTAAAAATTTTAAAAGCTCGCCCCTACCAAAACATCATGGACCGCCTTTGGCATCCCAGCGGAAATGCATATCACCAAGATGAGCATTAATCTTTTGGTAGATAATATTAACGACGGAATTTGGTATGGTTTGTAATACATATAACGTAGATCATCTATTTAAAAAGTGCAATAATGACAGGTATTAAAAGATTGTTCCATTTTAGTTTTAGTTATATATAAAAGAAAGGAATTCTCTTGTATATTTCTGCCAGCAGCCTTCGGGTAATAAAATCGCTCTATAATTTTCATGCTCGATTTTTATTGATACCTTCCCGCTTGAAGATTAAAAGTCTCAAGCTCCCACAGGTAAGTCTATCCTTGGCATAGTTTTGTGTGCACTCCAGGCGCCCGAATTTTTTACATCAACTTATATTTTTATATGGAGTACCACACATTTATAAATAATAACTCACTCTTACACACATACATTAAATAAATTATTTTTTAATATTACAATACTTAAGAAGCGATCTTTGGAAAGATTAATAAATCAAGGTCCATAAAGCTTTTTTTTTTTTTTATAAAACGTTGCCCCACACTAGGAATTTCTCCTGTATCGTGGGTGCGTTCACCAACATTTAAACTCACATACACAAATACCCAGACCCGAAACAACTATCTGTAGGCCATACAAATATTTGTTCCTTGCGGGGATCAAACCCGCGACACGCAGCGCAGCAGTCCATTGCCTGAGCCACTGCGCCAACCGTGTCGTCATAGTGAGCGGTAGAGCATACGCCACGAAGCATCAGATATAATTTATAAAAAAAAAAAATCTTCCTTAAAAAAAATAAAACTCAATATCTCCACTCTATCTTCCAGATGTCGTTCGGCCTAGGTTTCCTTATTTTCCCAAACAACGCTGCCATGCGACTGGGGATGTTCTTCACAGGGGTCGCGCCCGGCGGTGGTGCGTCTAATATATGGACCTTCATTCTTGGAGGAAACCTTAATTTATCGTTAGCCATGACTTCTATTTCTACGATCGCGTCTTTCGGTAAGTTATAAGATTTTGATGCAATATTAATTTGGCTATTCTTTTTCTCACTCCTAGGCAAAGGTAACCGCCTCGTCGGTCTAGTACTCGCAAGCGTGACTGTTGAATATAAGGTCCTGAGTTCGATTCCCGGGTCAGGTAAAGTGTTATTGGGTTTTCCCATCATGAATTTCTCAGTAGCAGCCACGGAATTTAGATTTGTGCCCGATTGAGGGCAATAGGTTCGCCCTCTATAAGTGGCGAAATTTCGGTGTATTATGGCACACCTCGACGGATGCAGCTGAATACGAATTTGGCATAAAGCGACCGCCTATCTGATTTCCAAAGACCACGTAATACTGGGTACATTATATGAAAAAAAATAAGTCTTAAAATAGGGATGTTAACAAAATAAAACCTAATTAGTCCGTCATATAGATTATCAAAGAATATTGGACACGTATTTTTTCTTTTTTCACGTAAGCAAACAATGAAGACGATACAGTGCTTTGAAAACTCGTGTGACGTCATACTCTAAGACATTAGTGTGTCATTTTTTAGCGGTCAGTGACGTCACCAACCCCCACTCAAATCTTTGACGCGTTTTATCTTCGTCAATTTTTTATTGTTTTGATAAAACAAAAAATACATATCCAATATTTTTCGATAATCTAACAGACGGACTAATTAGAATCACATTTTTAAGTCAGTAAACATCCCTATTGTGTATTAATTGAATCCTCTCCTTCTTCCAGGTTTCATGCCAATGTGGCTGTTCTCCCTCGGGCAAGTGGTGTTCCGCAACGCTAATATAGTGGTCCCGTACAGACGTATAGCAACTTTCGTCGTAGGGCTCCTAGTTCCTTTAGGCATCGGCTTGGCCATGCAGAAGTTTACCCCTAAGATAGCCAAATTCATGGTCCGGATCCTGAAAGGATTTTCAACGACTTTACTACTTTTCATTATTATTTTTGCCATCGTTACCAACTTGTATATCTTCGAGTTGTTTACTTGGGAGGTGAGTTAAATAAGTGTTTGTTTATTTAGTTGATACTTGTTTTAACTGATAGTTATTCTATTTGTATACCTATGTAAAATGGGAATACCATATAACAATGAACACTTACGTCAGAAAAACAGCTTGTACAGATTTAAAATGATTGTCTTAACATATAAAAAAATACAGTGGAATAGGGGTGTGTCCTGAGTAAAAAAATATGATTCCGTTAGTTAGATCATCGAAAAATATTGGATACGTGTTTTTTGTTTTAACAAATGAATAAAAATTGACGAAGATAAAACGCGTCAAAGATCGCGTTTGACGTCACTACGTGGTAAAAAATGTAGTGCGATGTGACGTCACACGAGTTTTCAAAGCACTGTATCGTCTTCATTTTTGGCTTACATATAAAAAGAAAAAATACGTGTCCAATATTTTATGGAAATCTATCTAAAGGAATAATTAGATTTTTTTGTCGACGAAAGAAGTTCAAGTTCAAGTTCTTTTAAACAATGCTGTGAAAGTCATGAGTAGTCAATCCCTAGAAATAGCTCTTAGTATACCTATAAGTTAACAATCACACATTAAAAAAAGACAGTGCCTTAGTATTTTCCAGTACTAAAACCAAATGACTGCAGCACCACCCCACTACAAAATCTCATACATCAAAACTTTTTAAAACCAACTTCCCTTTTTCCTCGTTTCCAGATCGTAGTTGCCGGCATGGGTATACCCTGGCTAGGTTACTGCTTCGGTTACGTGTTTGCGTGGGTGTGTCGCCAGCCGCACGAGAACGCACTCGCCATCTCCATTGAGACCGGTATCCAGAACACCGGCATCGCCATCTTCTTGCTGAGATACGCGCTTGGACAGCCTGAGGCGGATCTTACGACAGGTAATAAGGGTAGAACATACACGAACTCTTCTTTTTCGATGGGGATTTCGATGGAAGCTGTAATGTAGCCTGGATAAGAACGCGATTAAAGACGGATTATCAGTTAGCTTAATAATAAAAGTTTTTTGGCTAGAAAACGCTTTGCAGGGCAGCTTTAAAGGCACTTTCCAATCCGTTTAATTCCCCTGAAATATTTTAATGTTGGAGATCCGAAAAATAGTTCTATGAGTGGCGACATACTTATTCTATGAACTGACGTAACTTTCGACGCTATGCTTTATCCGAGATTTTACCAAAAAAAATCCTACCCTGGTCGCTGGGGAGTTTGTTCCGCCACTTCTTCTTTCCAGCAAAAACACTAGGAAGTGTCGAAGGGGGGGCGTTTTGGGGGACTGTCTCTTGTAAATAAGTAAAGTAAAGTAAATTTTGACGTTCGAAAAGTGCTGATTATCAGCCTAGTTTGAATAAATGAGTTTTGATTTGATTTTATCCTCTTAACAATAAAACCTATTTCACCTCGTACCATTATATTTTTCCAGTGGTACCTGTGTCGTGCGCCATCATGACTCCGATACCGATGACGTGTATCTACATCTACCAGAAAGTGAAAGCTTGGTGAGTAATTATTGACTAGATATTCGTTCATTCGTATTGTTTTACATTTCAAACGGTAGAAGGGACTTACTATGAACTTTGTTGCCAGGGAAAGTACCAGCGCCTTTTATAATAGTGTTATTTGAATTTTAGTTTAGTGTGCGAAATGTATGAAGCCATACGATATACACTGGCATCGTAAGCAAAGGGCTGTGTCAAAAAAAAAATAATGGGACTTATTAGATTCACCCTTTATGACAAAAAAAAAGTTATTTTAAACAAGAAAGGTGAATCTGGTCTGAAAAAGCCTGGTCTATTTTTCTTCTTATATAATATCAGCTGGTTATGACGATATTTCGGTTAAACCGCGCTTGTCTAGGTTGGTCTGTGGACTTTTACATACCGAAATGTCATTTGTAAATCTTTGATAGTCGTTTTAGTAGTGGCTCGAAGGTTAGACTACCTGTTTTACTAAAGGGTCGATACCCTTTAGTAAAACAATTTTTATTACCCAGTTCTTACTAGGTTGTGGAGGTCAGATAGGCAGTCGCTCCATTTAAAATACTGGTATTCAGCTGTATCCAGTTAGACTAGAAGCTGATCTCAATATAGTTGGAAGGTTAGACAGATGATTTACCCGTTTTGCTTTCGACAGCAATGTATAGCCTCCTCACATTCAAACTATCAACAAACTTATTATATGAAGTGATGGTAGATTCCCAGGCAAATATTATAGCAACTAGGTTGTATGAGTGCTAGAGCTATTTGTTGCATTGTTTCAGTGCAAGAAAACCATGGCGCTATACGGCTCGAATAGCACCATCCTTTTATCATAAAGGAAAGCATATGGTTTGAATTCTTCGCCACTGATTTTGCTATAAAAAAGGGCAGAGGTATAGAAATTACCATTATTATGTTAAATCTATTTTACGCATATAATAGGTTTCAATACTATGTATATTATATAGTAGGATGATAGGATTTAAAAGCAACACTCAATATTTGTTTATGGTTCGTGGTAGGTCCCTTTTTCATTAGATGTCATTTTTGGTTGCCATTAAATTGTCATTGACTTTAAATGTTTTATTTTGCATTGTGTTTACCTAGTTGAGTAAGATATAGCAATGATTCTTAACTAATAATAAAGTATTGCAACATTAACTAAGTGAAAGGTCAAAATGATAGCGATATATTAATATCGACACAGTTTTTTTTTATATTCGATCCTAAAACGAAACAAATATTTGTATGATCTAGACTAGAGGTAGTTTCGGTTCCGGGACTGGTTTTGGGGTTCCGTAGCCGTATGGCAAAAAACCGAACCGTTATAGATTCGTCATGTCACAGGATGTTACAGGATAACAAAAAAAAAATTGTAGCATATTTTCGTGGCCATTTTATGAATTTTTAATTATATAAACGAATGAAATATGTCGATTATTCTAAATCTATGACATTGCTATTTCTTAGTCTAGTCTATTTTTTTTATAAGAAAATACGAGTTTACAATGAAAACATAGGTATATGTTGTCGAGACCGTGATGTTTTAATTATAAAAACCATGAGATATTGTAGGTCATTATTGGGACCCATTTTGGAACAAAAAACATTCGTGATGTTTTTTTGGAATTATGTTGTTATGTTTTCGCTATGTTATCATGTTGTTATCCAAAATTATTAAAGTTTTTTTTACCATGGCAACACCGAAAGGATATTTTTAAATTGGCAATATAAATGAAAATTGGCACTAATGACTTTTTGTAAAGAAATTTTTGTATAAAAATTAAACGAGGTACTTTTTTTTTGTTTTTCATATAAAAAATAAACATCAACATCATTCACGGTTTGTCGTGACAGTATGGGAGGTATGTCAACATGTACTTGTACCGGGTTGAGGTGTTGGGTTCCGAGTTTACGTTCATTGTGGACACGTGCTATTGCTTCGCTTGGTAGTCTTAGGCTGTACAGTCCTTTCAGTTGATTTACATTTGACATCATCATAAAAGCAACCTTATCCCTACGAGCATAAGAATCTCAGTAATATTTATTTACAGATTTGTTAGTTACAACAGATTCAAAGTCAAATGTAAAATAGCTAAGGACAGAAAATGATAAGGCTTTTTTTTTAAAACACGAAAGAAAACGGTGATTTTGCATTTTTGTAGTTGGTATTATTTCAAGGCTTGACAGAATATGGTTTTGCTCTATAATGGATTCATATCATATGGTAGACACTTTAAACTCATCTTCATGTACTGGGATTCAGATTATCATAAAACAATAAAACATTCAAGTGTTAGGTCATACAGTTTTTTTTTCCTAACAGAATTTTCAGGAGAGCATTCTTAGTACAATTCCGTTTCTAGATTTTAACCTAGTTCTGCATTGGTTTAGCGTGTTTACAGGTTGCATGAAAAAAAATCTAAACCTACATGAAGTAGAATGATTACTGAGCATGTTTATACTAATTACATGCTCGTCATTACTAAAAACGTGTCTACATTTGATACAAGATAATTATAAATAAATGCTGTTTAATTTAATGCAGTTGTTCTAAATGTATCAAAATAAAAACGCTTTTCAGTAACAATATTTTAAAAATAACTGGGAAATGTGGTTGTTTAAACCACTTGGATTACTTTCGGGGATAACAGGCGCGATGTTTTGTTATGTAAGATTTCAAACAGCATTTATTTATGATATGTGAAATAAGACTGCAAATTGTAAATACTTCACGTCAAATTCTTACTTGTAAACGTTATTAGAGACAATTTCCTTACGATGTTTTCCCAAATAAATTGGGTTAAGGGCAATAGAATGATGATTCGGTATTTAGACACGGGATTTGAATAAACTGGGTAGAAAGGACACAAGCCTGTATATTTAGTAAAAAAATATATAATTATAAAAATATTGGCCTTTGGGTGACTTTGAGCCTTCTCATGAGGCCCATTGAAAGCTCCTGTGGAAAGCTCAAAGTCACCCAAAGGGCAATGGACAGGGGTATGCTCGAAGTTTCCTTGCGTGATCGAATCAGAAATGAGGACATCCGCATGAGAACCAAGGTTACCGACGTAGCGCGCCCGAAGAATCGCCAGGCTTAAGTGGCAATGGGCAGGGCACATTGCTCGCAGAACGGATGGCCGATGGGGCCGAAAAGTTCTGGAGTGGCGACTGCGAACCGGAAGACGTTGCGTTGCAAGACCTCCCACTAGGTGGACCGATGACCTGGTGAAGGTTGCGGGGACCCGCTGGATGCGTGACGCACGGGACCGATCAATGTGGTGATACCTGGGGGAGGCCTATGTTCAGCAGTATTTTGGCTGAAAAGATGATGACGAAACAAATATTATTGGCCGTCGCATAACACAACAACAACAATTAAAAATTAAAAGAATTGAAAAAAAAAGTTTGTTTACTTTTTAGCGCAAGAATTCAATTCTATTTCCGTTTTAGGTGCGATGTCTCTAATAACATTTACGAATAAGTAAAACCTGTTCTTATTTTCTAACTTGTATCTAATTCTTCTCACTTCTAATCTTTAACAAAATGTTACTCTAAGTATTCTGAATTATTTATTTGGAGTCAGTACAGATAGAGCTTTTATGCTCATTTTATCGCTTGACGAGTTTTTATAGTTTTTATATTTTTTAGTTTTGGCCTTGGGCATCTGACTTGACTTTACATGCAGTCGAGACATATCTCTCAGGCATGCTGGTTTCCTCATGATATTTTCCTTCACCGAAGCAAAGTGATAATTATACAATACACATATGACTCCGATAAACCAGAGGTCTGTCTTGGATTCGAACTTGACACCTATGACTTGACAATCTGACGGTCACACCAGGTTGTCACTGCTTATTTTTCACTGACGCACTTACATTAATGCTGAAATGAAAGCAGGTTATTGGATATTCAACTTTTGACCCTAAATCATAAAGGTTGAAAATAGTACAGCTTGGCTTAATTTCACTTGTCCTAGCTCAACCGAGGATCCCGCTCGCACATTTTATGGGCGCGACTTTCACTTGTTTTGGCATGTTTACAACTTTGTCAAACTGTAAAGTATATTTACAAACAGCTGCATCTGGTTAGACTGGAAGCTGACCGCAACATAGCCACACAAATAATTCAGGATACTAACGAATAACAAATCACGAAGAAATCATTACTAATAAGACCAATTTTACAGCTTTGTCAACCGACGAAAGCACAAGAAAATGTTGGAAGAAGACATCACCCCACGTGGAGATACGCCACAGCCCGCAGTCATCTCAACCGCTGATCTTTACGGGAAGTCCAACAAAGGTCTAGAAGTCGACGGTAATGACGTCAACAATGCTGACGTCGAGAAGGAGGGCGGCGTCAACCCCGTCGCAGTTTCTGTAGTCAACTAATACGTATAACAAGATCTATTTTTGGTTAAACTTGTGGACCACTTGAGAAGTTTGGTAAAATATACTCTATTATTATGATTATATAGTTCATTTTTAGTAACTATATAAATTTGATATGACTGAGACACAACATATAATTTTTATTGGAATTAAGTTCATTTGGTAATAAAGCGAATATTCGTGTAAATTCACCAATGATATGCGCATTAAAGCCCTTTTGAGTGATTCAACTGATCAGAGGTAAAAAAAAAAAAAAAAAAATTAATAATTTATTAAAATACTAAGTTTTTTAGGAAAGATATTATTCGTCATAGATTATAAAATTATTTTGGGATGAACTCGATAAAAAAAAACAATATTTATTAAGAGGCTACTAAGACGAATATAATTGATGTTACTTGCATACTTAAGCTTAAGTAGAGCTAAAATGCCCCCTAAAATAACATTGTAATAAACAGTGTTACCAGAGACAATAATTTCAAAACATATCTTGCCATATACAAAAATTCAACGTAAATATTTACAATTAGAGATCTTGTTATACGTGTTTTTGCTATGATAAAAATATTTTCTGAAACTTGTAATATCTTGAATGTCAATTTATTTTTTACGGGTGCTATTACATCCTCTTTTGAAAATTTCTGAACGCATTATTATGCATTTTTGGAGATTTTTTGATTTTATTTAATTATTTATTGTTGTACGGGCCTTCATATGTTTTGGCGCCGTACATTTCTTCATAAAGATATAGAGAACATTATTGCTTACTAAAATCGAAGATACAATTTAAGTTTTTATTTATCGTACCGTTTTTTGGTAAGTCTATAATGTGTGGGAATCTTACTATCGTCACATAATTGAATGAAATTTCACCTATGAAATTGTATGTCACTCGAACAAAGTTTATAATTATTTCTTTTTTTTTCTTTATCTGCAATAAGGGCATCTAAGGTTAGGGGTACAGTGTGCTTAAATATTTCGCATGCGTTTGTGGTGTTGCCAGAGGAAAAATATTACTAGAATGGTAGTTTATAATGTTTGCTTTGATTTAAACAAGAAAATTTGTTAAAATGGAACGCGTCACTGTTAGTAACCACGTTGTTATTTGTTTTAGTAGAAATGAATAAAAATCTCAACAATCTGGCAACCCTGTGTGGTAGAAATAGTATTTGTTTGCTTTTTTCTCTCATTTTATGTCCGCTTTCTGTATGATTTTGTATTACTGTTAATACGATCTCGGTTCGTATATTTTCGGTGACTTTCACAACTCGTTTATAGGTGAAACAGATGTGAAACAAGGCTGTCGTTGGTTTAAAATGTTTGTTATGAGATCAGTATTGCGTTAAGTTATGTGAGATCATTATTTTATGTTAAGAATCTAATACAAACGTTTTTCATGAACAATTTAGTTGTTTTATTTGATTTTGAAACCTATCTTATCTCTTCTTCTTTCTCCTTTTTATCTATGTATTATTCTAGATAAGTTTTTGGAGCGACGTGACGTCTTTGGGGCTAAAATTTCAACTACGGTCCATTCAGAATTATTTCAGCAGCTGTCGGCAGCAATTCAACAGAAGCCATAAAGTAGTGTAAATGAGGATCAATCTGATACTGGCTAGAATAAAGATCACTGTGATTTAAACAATGTCAAAGTCACAAATAAGATTACTGAAAGAACAGAACCTAACCTTTATAGTTAAAATAGTCTGTGGGACTGTATCTTTTACTGAATACAAATTGCACTATTTGTTCTATAAACAGAGTATGCTGCCAAGCGCATCATCTTCCCAAGATTCCCTATCTAGCAAATGACAGTTCTAAGTGGCCGAAAAAGATGAGCGCATGGAAAACTAATATAACCCTTACCACTACGATTATGATTATATATATAGCTTCAGCGTCGTTGTGGTGAAGTCATCTCGGCAACTGTTTCGCACTTAGGGCGGTACCTTTTGCTAAAGGCGCAACAGTCAGTCAGTTTTTACGAGTGTTGATGCATTTATACTATGTCTGTGAATACCGCCAAACCACCTACAAAGTCAATTTTATCGAAAACTAATTTTATTAGTATAAATTGAGTACTAATTATTGACTAAATATGAAAGTGATTAGCGTAGGTGCCAACTCACTCAGCGCAAAACACCGAAAAGGAAATACGCAATCTCGTATACGCGCATAAAAATACACCAGTCTGCAACCGCTCTTCATATACGGGTACACAATGAGCCGTCCAGACTTATGCAACGCAACATGAAATGTAACACAACGACAACAAGAATTTGTTGCAGCGTGTCATTTCATGTTACGTTGCACTAATGTGTACCCGGCATTTAGTGTCGCCAAACTACAATATTTAAAGGAAGCTCTTTGAAGAAGATCACATACATTCTAGACTAGAGGTAAATAAAAATAAATAATCCGAATTTCAAACGTCCGTCAACAACACGAGACACTGTTACTGTGACAACTTCAACCGGTCACAAACAGTAATTTGATGTATCACAAAACTCACAATAATGGAAAGTTAACTAGTCGACTCATTTTTTTTAAATAAACATGCAAAGTACAATAAAAATGTAAGCCCAAAACAGACCATTTCTCACGGATAGATACCTCTCCGGACGGCTAGCAAAATGGTGAAAATTTCGAAGTATGATCAACCGACCAGCAAATACCCGTACAAAATACGACGGAGACTTAATGCGCTAAGCGTACCTCGAAAGATCTACTATGAATCTATGGAGGGAATGCCCGCATACACCGAAAGAGGCATACGAAACTCTGCTCTAAGGGGGGTACCTACTGATAGAGTGAACGATATCTCGTGGCCATATGTTAGGCAAGTATCTTTCTAGCACTATTATAATGAGTTCGTGCTTTCAATGATCTTTGACGTAGCTTTGGCCACTTTTATCCATATTAATAGGTTGGGGAAAAAGTTTCCTCGCATTTTTTAAGAAAATTCAAAACTTTTTTAAAATAGTTTATTTACATTTAACTAAAGTGTGTAGGTAAGTACCATTTTGTTCGATTGCTTTTTGCCATCTTTTAGGTAGGGACATGATCCCATTGCTATAGAAATTTTGGGACTTCTGATCAAAATACCGCGACAAGTGGTTTTGGCAGTCCTCTCGTGATGTTAACCTGACACTGCCTAAAGAATTCTGAAGAGACCGAAACAAGTCGAAATCTGAAGGTGCAAGGTCAGGACTATACGGCGGATGCATTAACACCTGCCAGCCAAACTCTCTTAATTTTTGCTGAGTGGCTAAAGATGTGTGAGGTCTAGCGTTATCATGATGAAAGACCACACCCCTTCTGTTGATTAATTCCGGCCGCTTTCTCTCAACATCTTGCTTTAATCTCATCAGTTGTTCGCAGTAGAGTTCAGAATCGATGGTCCTGCCTGGTGGTAAAAGCTCATAATGAATAATGCCCTTCCAATCCTACCACACAGACAGCATCTGCTTGTTGCGAGTTAACCCGGGTTTCACCACAGTCTGTGAAGCCTGACCGGACTTTGACCACGACCTTTTTCGCACGTTCTTGTCGTACGTGATCCACTTTTCATCACCAGTTCTTATTCAAAAATGGTTCGGTTTCATTACGTCGTAATAAAGAATCACAAATGAGTACACGGTTCAACTGCGCCAAAACTGTTTTGTGGTCAATTCCTAGTTCTTCAGCTACGTCGTAACTACTGATATGCTCCACTTTTTCAAAAATGGCATCCATTATTATTATCGACATCAAAATTTCCGGATTGAAAACGCTTAAACCAAATTTGTGCTACCCTCACAGACACTGCACTAGGTCCATAAACACCAAAAACACCGCAAATTTTTTTCGCGGCTTGCGTTGCGTTTTTACCTTTTTTGTAGTAAAATTTTAAAAATGTATCGAATTTCTTCATTAGATTCACTCATCTTGACGGTACGAAAAACAAATGAAAATCACACATTTTCCCAATTTGAATTTGGAATTATGTTCTTTAAAATTTAAACTTTCAATGATACCAAAACCAGCCAGATACAAATAGTATAGCCAAAGAGATTTTATTACAAGTTTATAGGTACATACTAAGTATAATGCGAAAAGACTTTCCACAACCTAATATGCTTTTAACCCAGTTCTTTTTGAGTTTATACGTTACAAGCAAACGCATCTTTCATCATTCTTGATTCTTCTTAGAACCTTAAATCTTTTTCTGGTCATCATCATCATTAATTCAGTCGAAAGACGTTCACTGCTGGATACAGGTCTCCTTCACAACCATTCGATTGTCAGTCGTATCCAATCGAACCATCGTACCTACTATCGAAAATCACTAGTTCACAAAACCGAAGCCGAGTAATAGATTCGATTGTGATTGCCGACAGCTATTTGCTATCGGAAGCGCAATCCAATCAAAATTACGACGCCATGATATACTGACCTTAAGTAAGAGTCGTTGCCTATCTATTTAAAATAAAAATCATTTATAAATTGTTTTTAATTATATTTTTTGTTACTCGACCGGATATTCAGTACAATCTACAGTAAAACTTATATAAAAACTCATTAAAGATAATTTATTGGCCACATAAAAATTTTCACCACTTGGCGTTTATGTACTACCATGTCGATCGAATCTGTGAATAGCATTTGGCAATCGTTCGATCTAGAAATCTGATACTCGAAAAAGTGTAACTATCGATTCGACTTCGATTCGATTGTTTGTGAGCTATGCAGGGTGTCGCCACATTGACCGGGCCCGTGCGTCTCGCATCCAGCGGTCCTCACAACCTTCACCAGGTCATCGGTCCACCTAGTAGGAGGCCTTCCTACGCAACGTCTTGCGTTCTGTTACTAAAAATATTTTATCAAAAAATGTCTTTGCAGACGCTTAATGCTGATTAAGAAGATGTACAAAAATAGATTCAGTCCGGAGCGCTTGGAACGCATCGACCGAATGATCGAGGTAGCTAACATGACCATGTACTCGAAACTGGCGAATTGCGTCCAAGACCTGAAGAAACATGATGGTAGTAAAGACCCGAAAAAGAAGAGAGGCTGGTCTGAGGGCGAGTGGAAGAAACATATGGATTATATCTCAAGTATTTCTGCTCCTAAGAAGAAGTTTGACCCGCCGCCAATAAAGGTACTTCGACCTATTTATGTACGAAGTGTTGCCTCGTTGGTGTAATGGTCGCAAGTGCGGCTGCTGAGCATGAGGTCGGGAGTTCAAATCCCGGGTCGAGCAAGACACGTCCGGTTGATATCTTTAGTCTCGCTCCATAAAACTTGTGTCTTAATCATAACTACAGTTCCCGTCAAATAACTTTGCCCCTCTGAAGTTAGCCATTAGCTTTGATCGCGCAGGTGCAGTTACGTAGAAAAGTGTTTAAACACAATAAATATATATTTTTAAAAGATAACGTAATTTTTATGAAAGAAAGAAAGAGGAAAAAACTAATACACATAACTAAGTAATAATGTTAACAAGAAATAACAAGATAATAAATTAAAAACGACTAAGTAATAATAACGCAACACTTGTGGCATCGAATGTCTATCGTACGGAGCAAGCGGGACGCAAGCATGCATCAAAAGTAAACGAGTGAGCGAGACATAAAATCGCGCCGCCATAATGCCCGCCCCCATGTATCGCGCATGCGCAGTTGCAGTTTTGTTCGTAATTTTGACTGCTGCGCAGCCACTCGTAGGCACTTCAAAGGGGCACAGTTATTTGACACGAACTTAAACTACGGAAAAATATTGGCGTGGCCTGAAGTAATAATATTTAAGTAAAATCAGCACAATGTAAAATTATTGTACATACGTCATGCATGCGTCGTGAGGAGCTCGTGACTCGTGACTAAATAATAACAGCCGCTCGGGATGATCTCCAGGCTAAGCCGCACTTTCCTAGGTTGGTACGAGCATGGGGGACCATCCATTTTCATACCAAGTTACCCTCGTGCCTCGGTAAGCAGGTAGTCAAAGACCCGAAAGTCTGACAGCCAGCCTAAACAAGGGGTATCATATTCCTGTCGGGGCTGCGGGTTGTTCACAAAGATACCGCGGCCTCGACATAAAGGGCTAAGAAGGAACATGGGTGGTTTTAGTCACTAGAAGTCTGACACTCCCTTTCGCTCTGCCCTAGAGCGTGAGGGGTTATTTGATGATTATCAACCCGCCAAAAAAAAAGGGGTATCATTTTACCCAATTCTAATTGTTTTGTGGTGGTCAGATAGGCTGTCGCTTTAGGCTGCAGCTGCCTCCGGCTTGGACTAGAAGCCGACCCCAACATAATTGGGAATAATCTAGGCAGATGATGTCATTGTGTATTAAACGCGCAGCGGCTGAGCAATGACTGCTGTCCTGCGTGTCGGGTTCGATCCCCGCACAACACAAATATTTGTATGGCCTACAGATAGTTGTTTCGGGTCTAAGTATTTGGTTTGTGTATGTGAGTTTAAATATTTGTAAACGCACGCACGATACTCAAACTTCTATGAAATGTATGCTTTTTACTCAATGTCTTTGTAGCGAGGTAAATCAATGCCGTTGGAAGACTTGATGCCACGACTCATGGATATATCTCTCATGCCCAGCTTCAAGTGTTACATCAGGCAATCCCAAGACCGATGGTACAGGGACCCAATAAAGGTAAATTAGTAAAAACGTATGTTCCCTGAAAAAAAAATATGATTCTGTATAGTCCGTCAGTTAGATTATCGAAAAATATTGGATACACATTTTTTTTTTAATAAATTTAATACAAAATTACGAAAATTAAACGTGTCAAAGATCAAGAGTGGGGGCTCGTCGTCATTTCATTGTATCGTCTTCATTTTTAGTTTACTTGAAAAAAGAAAAAGACGTCCAATATTTTTTGTAAAATCTATCAGACGGACTAATTAGATTTTCTTGTCAACTATCCCTATTGGAAGTAGTTGTCAGTCCCAAAACAGCTGGTGGAAGCGCAACACAACTCTCTGATTGTTGAGACTCTCTAATTGGGTACTTTGCTACTCATTTGGAAGCAGTAAACAATAAGATAGGCAAACGTCAAAAAAAACTAGTGCAATATCTTAAAAAATGGCTTAGTTTTAACTGATTCAAAACGACTTGCCAGACAAAGATTGCGCTATGAAGAATTGACGTCATATTTTCATACCACTATTTAGTTACGTAGTGCAAATGGCCGTTTCGCGCGACATACAGTATAGAAAGTGCGACCAAAAACTTCTAAAGCGTGTAGCTACTCCATTTTTTATAGATTTTATAACTTTTTACACATCGTGTTATTTCTGTTGGAAACGAAGTTTTCTATGAAAACTTTTAACTTTTTTTGTAAATTTTTAACAATAGTCATCTAACCTATTGTTGCCTTGTTGGAATTTAAGTATTCTGTGAGTCTTATTAAAATGTTTCTTCTTTGTATCTGGCAGGTGCCTCCAAATGCCCTCAAATATGAAATAACAGAAAGAGTTCTGAAGCTAGCCGCTCCGAGGATTATACCTGAACATTACTAGTCCAGGAACCATCATAACTCTTCGTTAATATTCTCTGTGGATCCTACGAGTATCGTCTAGTGAATCCAAGTACATAATCTATACATATTGGTACGAGCTGGGTATGGGATAAATAAAAATACTACCAATTAAACACACGAATTAACTTAATTACTCGCAAAACACTTATAGGTACACCATCGCAAATGACTACTGAACACTTTATCGCACTAGATGTCTCTTCGAACCTTTCTTTGTTTCGCTTAAAAGTAGACTGACTCGCTTCGTCCTCTCTCGGTCCTTTTATACCGCAAACACACAAAAGATATTCGAGAAAAATCCCTATTATTCCATAAAACATCCAGAAAAAACATTAACAAAAAAATTTACTTAAAGATAAAATAACAACAACAAAGAAGAAGTTACTTTACGCCGTAGGTACCCATACGATCGAAATTAAAATGGCAAGTACCGCCGACGTCGGGCGCGGTACTTATACCTACAGAATGGAATTAAGTAAGTACCTAACTACTAGAATTCACGCGTAGGTACTTCTCAGTTGTTGATGTTAAAATATAACCAACAGAACTCATTTTCAGCATTTTTTTATTTTTTGTCTGTTTGTCTGTTTCGATAACTAAGCATCACGCAAAATAAATTTACGAAACTAATGTAGGTAACTTTTATACACATAAAATATATTGTGCGCAACTTGGGGTATTACTGCTTTGTTTCATCGTAATCGGTGCTCTCTATCAAAAGATATTTGAATTTATAGTTTTCGAGAAGAACTTGATCATTATGATCAAGAATGAAACATACAACGACATCTATTTAACGAATATGGTACTTATTAATAAATGCCTTCGTATCTAAGATTGATAGTAAAACGTACTCTGTGGGTAGGTTTTAGGCCGCTTTCACATTAGTAGGCTTGGTCGTTATATTATAAAGCAGGATAAAACAGCCGTTTAAAAATAATAGCATAAGCAACCTGCTATTTGTTTTTACGTCTTTATGCTTTAAGCGTTTTAGCGATTAACGCCATCTATTAGATTTTGTAGACACATTTTTCACCAAATCAATTTAAATGTCACTTGCCGTCACCGACGGACGGGCGACGCGGTACCTACTAATGATTTTCTCAAAAAAACGTAAGATGTCGTCGTTGTCGCAGTAATATTTACTATCAACTTACGATTATATTCATTCGAATATATTCATTCTGATGTTCAACGTTCATTCGTTATTTAGCTTAGTAGCGTTTTGCCGTTGCGTGCGTTTTCGAATATATATTCAGATCAGTATTCGTTCAGCTGTTCGACAGTTTTGTTGACCGTCGCCATTAAAATTTGTTAAGTAAATGTTTTAAACTTTTAACTGGCTGGATGCATGTTTGTGTGTGGGCTGAACGTGACTGTATATTATTATTGTGTTTTGTATAGAGTGTTAAATTTAAATTGTAATTATAGTGTTTAGTTTTCATTTGTAAATATAAAATAAAGTGTTTTTAGTTTTAATTTGTAAATATAAAATACCTTTATTGTTTAGTTTTAAATTCGAATTATTGTATTGTAAGTACCTAATTCGAAATACAAAATGCCTCGAGTTCGAGTTGGTGAAGTGTGGAACCATTTTTCGGAAATAGACGAGATAGATAAAAAAGCAGAGTGCACTTACTGCAAAAAAGTGTTATCATTTAAAACAACGATAACGAATTTAAAAAACCATTTAAAACAAAAAAGGGAAGTTCATTGAACTTATTTATAAAATAAGTGTTTACTATATTTTTAATAGTTAGTAATTTATCAAATATTTTACAATAATATTTATGTGTTACATATTATGTTATAACGGAACATCGATATCGATAATCGCGAAATCGACGTCGCGCGCGGCGCTATAATACAATGTAATGCTTGTTTCAAGCTTGACGCGTTATTGAATACAACAGTATAATACTATATAACGCAAACGCACGCAGCGCAGCGCATCGAACGTTGGGTGGTACTAAACTAATATATTAGCGCAGGATAAATATCATGCTATTTTTACTAAGCTGAACGTTGAAACGCGTTGTTGAATTAGAGCCGTTTTGCCCACGACTACACATTAGGGCGTTAGCAGCGCGACAGTATTTGTTTATAGTCGGCGAAAGCGGCCTTAGACTAAATTACGCTTCTTTCAAAATCTACATAGCCTAAACACTATAGTGTGTTTGATCGCTTTCCATGCATTAAATTTTAGTAGTTTATCTTCGTCTGCGATAGATGGCGTTGATGCCATTTGCTGAACCGCGGTGTTAATTAAAAATATGTTCCGTGAATAGTCATCAAATAAAAATTGTCCAATTACACAGTATAAAATTGAGTTCCGTAGTCAACGTAGGAACCCTTACAGTATCGGCATGTCCGTCTGTTTGTCTATCTGTCCGTCCGCCCGCACTATTGCTCAGGCACTCTTAGAAAGCTCCTAAAAAGCTGTAATTTGGCATAAACATACAAATTAGTTTCGCCGACAAAGTGATAAAATAAAATGTCTTAAAATATATTTTTAGGGTATCTCCGGTACACATTAATGGGGCACATAATGGTATGATGTGGGGTGTCGTTGGCTTGGTCTTTGAAAAATATTGGGAGTTTGCTCAAACACTTTTTAAATTAGGTGATTCGTTTGTGAAATATTAAGCTAAAAAGTGCAAATTTTTGTTGGACTCAAGTCTGGCTTCCTTTAACCACCTATAACGGTTGTGTTTGGGCGTGTGAAAAACATCCTGGTAGTAAAAGCAAAACTATCACCGCTTATTAGACTTGACAAGTTTACGAGTAATAGTCGACCAACTTATAAAATGTACCTGCATAAAATATTTTCCTATACATAATGGATGGGAGCACCTGTCCTAAATCTGCTAATGTAAGTTTAATTTATTTTTATAATAAAAATCATCGTTCGAAGGCAGGTAGGCAGGGTGGTTATAAGTATAAGTATAACGGGCTGGTGTCCGCAACTCCACGCTCAATGCGCGTATTTTACGTGCGGGTGGGAATATCACTCGATCCACCCCAGCTCCCCGAGAAAAGCCAGCAACCCCTTGGTGTTACTGGCAATCTCGCGGAGATTACCTGGGTCACCGAAGTATTTGGCCCTGTATGGGGCAACCCCCGGACAGTGCAGGAGCACGTGGGCTGCTGTTTCTTCTTCCTCCATGCAGGCTCGACACAGAGGACTATCTGTGACTCCTATAACAAAGAGGTGCTTGTTAAAAGTACCGTGTCCAGTGATGGCAGCCGTCACTGTGCGTAGCTGCAGTTTAGTGAGCCGGAGCGCTTGTTTGGTGAGGCGAGCGTCGATGGCGGGAAGCGCCTTCTTGGCCTGCCTACACTCGCCGTGGTCTAGCCACAGCTTGGCGTGAAGTTCTTTGGTACGTTTCCTTACCAGCGTGCGAAGATAGCCGAAAGGTAGCGGCACGATGGGTTCTGGGCCCACCGCCGCCATGCTCGAGCCCCTTCGAGCGAGCTCGTCCGCTGCATCGTTGCCTCGGGAGTCGCTATGTCCTTTCATCCATTGAATGGTTATATTATTGAGTTTACCAACCTGGTTCAGGCGTTGGTGGCACTCGTGTATTAGCCCGGAATTCACCGTGTGGCTCCTTAATGCCAGCAGCACTGCCATGCTGTCTGAGAGTATGCGGATGGAGTGATCCTTTACCTCCCGAGCCAAGATGGCAGATGCCGCCAGGGAGATGCCCATGCATTCTGCCTGAAAGACAGTGTTGTGGGCCCCCAAAGGTACGGCTATGTGGATGTTGAGGTCCTCCGAGAAGACCCCGGCTCCAGTACCAGTACCTGTTTTGGATCCGTCCGTGAAGATCCTTAATTCTGCAGGGTTAAGTCCCTCGCAGCGGTGGTCCTCATGGAGTTGGATTTTGTATTTCTTATCGAATACGTACTGTTTGGGTACTCGATCGTTAACAGCTTTCACCAGGGGGAGCTCACTTTGGATTCCCTCTAGTGCCGCAGTATGCTGCGTGCACTTCTTACCCCAGAGTTGTAGCGTATTGAGGCGCAACGCCGTCATCGTTGCTTCCTGCTGAATGAACAGGTGGAGCGGCGGAAGCCCCAGTATCGCTTCGAGAGCTGCGGTCGGAGTTGTCCTCATGCAGCCTGTGATCGCCATGCAGGCGAGCCTTTGCATACGTTGCAGCTTGCTTATCGCTGTGATTAATTTGGTTCGGGGCCACCAGACCACTGCTACCGCGCAGTAAAGCCAAAGTATAATTTTAGGGGATAGGCCCCACTTCTTACCTATCATCCTCCTGCATTGCCAAAAGGTGATGCAGGCCCTGTTAAGCTTGTTGTCAAGATGACAGGCAGGGTGGTTAATCAGTTTAGTAAATTCACATGTTTCTGATGGGCAACTACGGAACCCTACATTATGCGTGGTCCGACATGCACTTGGCCGGTGTTTAAACTAAATTAAAATTAGATAAAACCCAACATATTTTTTTTGTTCCGTGTGGGAATCGAACCTGCGACACGCAGTGCTACTTATTTACTTACTCACCCTCCACATGCCCTCGCCTACGGTGGCCGGAAACCATCGCGTAGCCCTCGACGCTCGGAGCGTAATAGAAAAAATTATATGGTAATAGTGAATAGCACAAGTAGATCGTTATAAGCAAGATCTTTCTAAGTCTTCTCTATTGAATAGCATAAGTAGATCGTTTTAAGCAAGATCTTTCCAAGTCTTCTCTATATACGGAATAGCACAAGTAGATCGTTTTAAACAAGATGTTTCATCACCTATGCTTCAATTTGCATGACCACATAGACGGGGAGTACGATAAATGGTTGGTGTAAAACACAACACGGACTACATTGCTGCACCAGAGAGCATAGAAATGCCCTGGTTTTTTTTTCGAAGAACGACACAGTTGGCGGCTAAGCGTTTTACTGACTGCTGCCACACTGCTGGGTTGCGCATCGCGGGTTCAAACCCTTCACGGAACAATTTTTTATGACCGACAGGTAGTTTTCCCGGGTCTGGTTGTTTGTGTATGTGAGTTTCAATGTTTTGTAAACGGGGCGTTCACATACAGGGCGTGACGATACAGGAGAAATTTAACAGGATATATTTTTTTCAACGTTTAAAAAAAAACTAAAGAATGAGGTTGTGGTTGAGATAGATATTGTGTTTTAAGTACCTACGAAAAACATAAAGAATTCCAAATACGAAATGTCTATGAAATCTATGAACACGTTAACACGGTTTTATCACGGCTGTAGTGCCTAAAGCCACACGGCCACAAAATAAACAACAAGTAAACGCAACTAATTATTTATTTGATTTTACAGCTATGTAAAAGCAAATAAATAATTATGATTTAATAACCCAACCGTTCCACATCAACCACGGTGTAACTCTCTTCCCGGTCCCGGTCAATAGTCAGAAACGCTATGAAAATGGTTGCGCACCCATTACAACCATATCGCAAGGTACCGAGAAGAATTCTAATGCTAAGTGTACCTAAAAAGAATTTTCTTGCCGATGACGAACGTATGCCTAAGTATACTGAATTAGGCATCAGACAATCAGCACTAAGAGGGCAACTCCATAATAGTGATATCGCTTGGCCTTATATCAGGTAAGATCTTTGGGTGAGTTCATTGAATGGAAGGTAGATGACATGGCTGGTATCGAAATGATGACAGATGACGATCCCTATATCAGAGGTCACGAGATGGCCAAAAGTCATCTCCGCTGATTGTGACACCAAAGCTAAGCGAAGCGAGCAGATACCAGTGCGCTAATGGAAGTGTTGTGTAGTGTACTTCAACATGTTTCAACAGCATTATTTGCTACCGTACTACCTACTAGTTATAATCTGTGGCCCGTCCTTGAATTTCCGAACATTTCCACGTCTATGGTTTTTGTTTTGACATTTTGTGCAGCAAAAAAATGCTATGCACATGATGCACATTCATAAAATTACATGCTCTTTGCACATTCACATTGTTTTATTCAAAATGTAACGTACTACGTTGCAAGTGCAACCTTCAGCGAAAATATTATAAATCTATTAAAGAATTTTGACAGATTTTAATAGCTAGGTGGGCTGGCGTCTGTACATAAGTTTTTTTTTTAAATATATTTTTCATTAAATTATTAATTTAACGTTCAGAAAACCCTTCTATTACAGACGTTTACTTGCCTTAAAACGGATGTACGGAAAATTGTTGAGTCCAGAACGATTACAGAAACTCGATCGATTTATTGAAGCGTCTAACGCTACGATGTACTCAAAATTGGCTAGCTGCGTATTAGACCGAAAGAAAAATCAAAAAGATTTAAAAAAGAAGAAAAGTTGGTCTGATTCTGACTGGGAGAAGCACATGGATTATATTTCGCCAATGGCTCGGCCTAAAAAAGTTTTTGCCCCGCTGCCGATTAAAGTAGGTACTATTAAAGTATTATTTAGTTCTATTCGCAGCCAACTTCTGAGCCGCCACAAATGTTGAATCTACCGTCATATTTTTCTGTATTGCCACGTATTAGGTTCGATTCCGAGTTGGAAAATTGTTACTTGGAATTTTCTTCAGATATTTCTTATTAGCCACCTGGTGTATGGATGTGCCCCGTTTATATGGCATGTTAAAATAACTGGTGGAGTGTAGGTGGATGAATAAGAACAGCTCAACTTAAAGAAGCGAGTCACACCCAAAAACATTATCAAAATGTAGCGTAGCGTGGTGGGGGCCGGGGAGGCCTGGGCGCCTGGCGGCACATTTCAGGGGGCGGCAGAGAGCGAAGTTAGTAGTAAAATGTATATTTATTTTCATGATAAAAAGAATATAATTTACTGTTACGAGGCGAGGGGCTTAAATTGCCGAGCTCGCTTCGCTCGCTTCTGATTTTTAATGCCATTATCTGAAGCATGCATAAATCGTAAAAAAAAGCTTCTTTAACTCTATGAATTCTTGAAACAAAATGTAATTTATCCGATGTGCGAAGTGTAACATTTCCAAATAACATAAAACTTGAATTTTTGCTAGCTTTCTTGACTAATAATGTAAATAGAGGGGGCGGCCAAATTAGGGTGGGCCCCGGCCGCAAAAACCCACGCTACGCCACTGAACTGTAGCATAACACTACTAACCTCTGGGCAATCACGTTTATTAACCTGTATGACTTGCAGAGAGGTAAACCAGTGCCGTTAGAGGCTCTTCTACCAAGGCTTAATGTAATAAGTTCTCGACCTGACTTCAAGTGCTACAGGCCAGAGTCGGAAGAAGAAGGATACAAGGACCCTTTAAAGGTCAGTTTACATAATGACGTCAGGACAACCCACGAAATTCCAGTTTCGCCGTTTTCATGTCGTGGGTCAAATCGTGTTTTCGTTTTTTTTTCATATCTGTATTGCTATTCACAAACAATCGAATCGCGCGAATTTGTCGTATGGTCATTTTTGGCATTACAACAGCTATGCTGGTCTCTGACCCCACCCCTCCCACCCCTCGTTACACAATGTCACATTACGTCTACCGTCTCCCTCCACTTAATGTGTAACGTAATTAATTTATGGATGACCCAACGGATGGTTTTACGACCAACATAGCCACTAGGAATAATGTAAGGTCACAAGAAATTCCGAATGCGGATGCCATTGAGGCGGAGCTGTATGAGGGGTACAGGGCGGCGAAGGCCACCCTCCGCGAGGCTTGTAAGCGGGCCAAGAACGAGGCCCGCGAGGAGATGCTGGAGACTCTGAACAGAGATCCGTGGGGGCGCCCTTACAAGATGGTGCGGAATCAACTCCGCACCCGGGCCCCCCCGCTGACGCAGAGTCTCCGGCCTGAGCTCGTGGAGGACGTGGTGAGCGCTCTGTTCCCTTCGCGAGAGGAGCATCCTCCCCCGCCAATGGCTCCGCCATCCGCGATGCCGGAAGCGGACCAATCAGGAACCGATGACGACATTCCGGAGGTGACTGGGGTAGACCTGAGAGCGGCGGTACGGAGGCTGAATGCCAAAAATACCGCCCCGTGACCCGATGGCTTGCCTGGCAAAGCCTGGGTCCTGGCCTCAGAGGCTCTTGGGCCCCGACTGGAGGGGTTCTTTAGCGCATGCATGGAAAGAGGCCAGTTCCCGCTTCGTTGGAAGACGGGGAAGCTGGTCCTCATCCAGAAGCCGGAGCGCCCTGCGGACTCGCCGTCCGCATACCGGCCCATTGTGCTGCTCGACGAGGTGGGCAAGCTCTTTGAAAGAGTAATTGCAAACCGCCTCGCCGAGCACCTGGAAGGAATGGGTCCGGATCTTGCGAAACACCAGTTTGGTTTCCGCAAGAGGCGCTCGACGGTGGACGCCATCATGCACATGAGAGCCCTCATGCACATGAGAGACGGGGGCTAGCTCAGGGTGGGTCGTACGAGGCGGCGGCCGACAATTTGACACGCGGGGTTGCGATAGTCGTAGAGAGGATCCGGCAGCTGGGTCTCGAGGTTCACAAGTCGGAGGCCATGGGCTTCCATGGACGTGGGAATGCGCTGCCGTCGGGATCCCAGTTAATGGTGGGAGGGGTTCCCATCGGCGTCGAGTGTACTTTGAAGTACCTAGGACTCGTCCTCGACAGCCGGTGGAACTTCGTGGAGCATTTCCGACGTTTGGCTCCCAGACTGGAGCGGGCCGGGGCTGCCTTTAGGTGGCTCTTGCCCAATCTGGGGGGGCCAAACGCCTCCTGCCGGAGGCTCTACGCGGGGATCGTGCGGTCCATGGCCCTTTACGGGGCCCCGGTGTGGGCGCCTGCTTTGAGGAAGCGGGCCGCCCACTACCTGAACGTGCCCCAAAAGGTCATGGCCGTAAGGATGGTACGGGGGTACCGCACGATCTCCCGCGAAGCGGCTAACCTCCTTGCCGGATTGCCGCCGTGGGATCTAGAGGCGATAGTCCTCGCGCGCCTACATCAATGGCGCGCGGAGGCGCTGCGCCGGGGGGTCACTCCGCTGCCGCGGCAAATTGCTGCGCGGCGGACAGACCTCCGGTGCGATCTCATGGCGACATGGAGACAGCGACTGTCGCAACCCCGTGCAGGGCACGCCACGATAGTGGCGGTAAGTCCCCTCTTTGAGGAGTGGCTAGAGAGGCGCCACGGCGCCCTCACCTTCCGTCTGACGCAGGTCCTCACCGGACACGGTTGTTTCGGGAGGTACTTGCACCGAATCAGGCGGGAGGAAACGCCCGGATGCCACCATTGTGAGGATCGGCCGGAGGACACGGTGGAGCACACAGTGGAGGTGTGCCCCGCTTGGGCAGAGCCCCGCCGTGTTCTCGTAGCGGCGATCGGCGGCGGCGACCTCTCGCGCCCGGCCCTGGTGCAAGCCTGGTCCGGGGCGAGGAGGAATAGGACGCCGTCGCCTCCTTCTGCGAAGCAGTGATGCTAGCGAAGGAGGTGGCGGAACGCGAGAGGGAGAGAACCTCTCGTCCCAGCCGCCGCGGGAGGCGCTCCGGGCGTCGGGGGTCCCGCGATGACCTCCGGCCACCGTAGACGCGGGCCTGTGGACGGTGAGTGATGGGCTAACTCGCCGTCCGTCCGTCTCACGACGAAAACAGGCCGTGTCGACGGCGCGTTCGTGTTCCACGCGCGCCTCAAAGAGATGTCAGCAACATGGGAGGGGCCCGAAAGGGCCGACGCCTGTCGGGGCTGCGGGTAGTCCTCTGGTTATCGCGGCCTCGACATAGAGGGCGAAGAAGGAACATGGGTGGTTTTTAGTCAGTAGAAGTCTGACACTCCCTTTCGCTCTGCCCCACAAAAAAAAAAAAAAAAAGGGCACAAGAACTGGTCCTTAGAAGCTGTAAACAATGAGAAATTGAAAGACGTTAGCGAATCCGTTACAGATAAGTCGACTGTCACAGGAATTTTAAAAATAAACAGCACATTTCTCCAAGTTTTCCATAATTATTTGGTAAGAAATTCCATCATTCGGCAGCGCTGGATACCCCACAGCAATAGGGTAGGTAGTTAACAAAAAAATCTAATTAGTCCGTCAGATAGATTTCCAGAAAATATTGCGACACGTATTTTTTCTGTTTTCACGTAAACAAACAATGAAGACGATACAGTGCTTTGAAAACACGTGTGACGTCATTTTCTAAGACATTAGTATGACATTATTTACCGGTGAGTGACGTCACAACCCCCCACTCAAATCTTTGACGCATTTTATCTTCGTAAATTTGTATTGATTTGATAAAATAAAAAATACGTGTCCAATATTTTTCGATGATGTAACAGACGGACTATTAGAACCATATTTTTTTAAGTCAGTAATCATCCCTATAAGGCCCAGTTTCCACCAAAGCGGAGAGGAGCAGAGACGAGAGAAGGGCGGAACTCGACCAATCACATTCATTAAAATTTACATCTGGTCTTTCGCCCTTCCTGTGATTGGTCGAATCCGCTCGTCTCCGCTTTGGTGGATATCGGGTCATAAGTACTGCCATTTTTAAAAGATAGTTGAGTCAGACGGGATGCGCAAGGCGTAGTACAGAGAGGTATTTTTGACTGCGACAGGCAGAGGTGACTGAATGTCATCTATTGAAGACTGTAATAATTATTTTCTGGGTCAAGTTGTGTGCAGACTGTTAGAGTAGTAGAAGAGTGAATTAATAGACTTGTATTCGATCGAAACTAGTCATTTACTAGCCGTTGAAAGCGGCTTCGCCCGCTACAACTCGAAAATTATCCCACGGGAAGATAACATCAGGGTAAAAACTGTGTTAATTCAGGTTATAAACTATCTGTGTGCCAAATTTTATCGAATCCGTTCAGTAGTTTTTACGTGAAAGAGTAACAAACATTCATACAAACTTTTGCATTTATAATATTAGTAGGATACGTACGGCTACTGAACATGAGGTCGTGGGTTCAATTCCCGGGTCGGGTAGTGTTATTGGGTCTTTCCATCAGGAATTTTTCAGTAGCCGCCACGGAGTCTGGATTTGTGCCCGATTGATGGCAATAGGCTCGCCCCCAATTACATAGGACTTAAATATAACCGGCGAAATTTGGGTGCTATTAGGTACACCTCTGCCTAACCTTTCGGGGAATCGGGTATGATTGTTATGTTATTAGTCATTTATAATTATATTTTGTATTTAACAGGTGTCGCGAAATGCTCTAAAATATCAAATTACTGACAGAGTTTTGAAGTTAGCTGCACCAAAAGTTGTACATGCCTGAGGTCTAGTGAAACTTCGTTTCTGAAACACTTGCATAAAATAGTTTACAAACAAAGCCAAGCTGACTATACCCCGAGTTGACATTACCTACGGTATAACACATGAATTCTACCATGTTCTGCTTACTGGTATCGTATATCGTTTACACCTTCTACAAGAAGATTTGTAGAAAATATGTCAAAAATGTGTATAAAACATTATTAGCACGGCATTATTTTGATAGATTCGTTTCAAGACTTGCACAATATAACAACTTGTAAAGTGCTAGATGGAACTTTTGCAAAATAATTTTGGGGCATCGTTGCAAGAAAATGTAACCTATTGAAAAAGAAAATGGCGGCGTTGTTTCGAGCCAAAAGATTTTATTGCATCTCTCTATGGTATTGCAGAACTCTATGGTGTAACGAGCGCTACAAATTCCCAAATTGACACGACTTTAAATAGTACGATCAAATTATCTTGGCAGGTCTGAACATAGGCTCTGCGAACTTTTGCGCATGTATACTCGCGAAGAAAACTGTTATTGCCTGATAAACACATATACGATCAGAAAATACTTAATACAGTGAGAAAATACAAATGAAATAAATATCAAAACACTTTTAGATACCTAGTCTACATTTTTAACTCCATTTTCTTTTTCCCCTTTCATATACTGAGTTAAATCGTAAATATTTTTTCACGCCTTGCTATTTAAAACACTACTATACTTTGGTGGCATATTTGACGAAATAAGTGCCCACTAACTTTTCTAACAAATAATAAAAAATAACAGTAATATTAAAAACAACAAACAAAAACACAACGAAAACTTTTCTAATCGAATGTGCTCAAGACAGAGATAGCAACACAAACACCAAACAAATGCTGTCGTGTGACTGAGATATAATACCTCGTACCGAATATTGCCGAACTTGCACGAAGGTCACGAAGTTAACAAAAAGAGATGTGCATGTGCATGTGCAATGGGTGTCGTTTAATCGATTATTCTTCGAATCGATTGAAATTAAGTAATAAAAAGATGTTTCTATTTAATTTTATATTGAGGTTTTAAATATTCGTAAACATTCGTTATTCAAGAAGTCTGTAATAGATTTCTAAAATATAAGTAAATCATGTCTTTTAACAGAGGAAACATAAAGTTACTATACATTTTTTTTTAATAAAGACGAAAACTCAATTATTAATGATTAAATTCACTTTATTAGTTAATGTATTCACTTAAATATCTTCTAAACACTAATAATAACGTATTCCAAATAAAATTAATCGATTACGATATTTGATCGTATAGAGGATTGATTGTGTTTATGTAAGGTGCATCTCTAGCCTATACTCCGCCCCCCGAACTTCACCTCATGTCACCATTTGGTTCCTAATAAATGTTACTGCGCAGCGTTCTGCACGAAGTTCGGACCTGCCAAGATAATTTGTTCGAACTGTAAGATTACTTGTTAATAAGCATTTCAGAATACAGCGTGCAAGCACAACAAAAGTAGGTTCTGCAACGGCCTTACATACCTACAATACTGATTTAGTCACCAATTTATGAGAAATAAAAAAAATGGTCGTCTTCGTAATTTGGACCTTACACATGTAGAGTTACACCTCAAACGGAAAGGATCTAGTTTAAACGGGTCAATAGACAAAGTGAACAAAAAATGAGTTATCGTATCGCAAATCAAGATAGTTTGGTCAGCCTGATATCACGGAGACGTGACGTCTTAGAAGATTTTACTATTTAAAATTAAAACAGAAAGAAAACTGTTGAAAACATGGTCGAAATCGTTCGTCACATTCCTGTGTAAATGAGGCAGATTCTAGTCAATACTACTTACGAAACACATTTTATTTTCTTGTAATATTAAGGACTGAAACCGGACGACGAAATCAGGCGGAATCGTCTTAAGCCGGTCAGAATGAGCTACATTTGTCCACTCCATAAAAGCGAAAAAGAAGTAATTCACCACGAGTCGGTTCGGGCGACGCGACTCGACACACCGCGCTAAACTAAATGTGGCAATAAGTGATCGGCTTAAGCTAATTCTGCGTTAAAATTCTGGCCACAACCTAATCAAAGAAATAAAACAAACAAAATAGTTATTACATAATGGTTTTATTTACATTTCCCAACTGATTGTATCTACATAAATACTTAATAAAAAAAATGAATACTGAAGTTTTGTATAATTATCATAATTTCACAGATCGTTTTTCTACAGAACATAATAGTAAAAATAAATAGGTCAAGCTTAAATTTACTTTTATTTAGCGACCACGTTTGACTTTCGCTGGGTGATCACCTCTATATTGTCTCTGGTTGTCAATGATCAAATGAGACAAGGATTCCTCTATATTGTCTCTGGTTAATGAATGACTGCGGTACTCAGACATATTTAATGATAACAGAAGCCGTCACTTAGTAAAGGTTTGACATACTTTTGTATGACAAAACTGTCAAAACCTTTAATAAGTAATGGCCTAAATCATCATTAAAGCTCTCCGAGTGCGACAGTGAGACAATGATTCCTCTATATTGTCTCTGGTTAATGAATGAGACAATAATTCCTCTATATTGTCTATGGTTAATGGATGAGACAGTGGATGATAGCGTTGGTGAAGTCTTTGGTTGTGGACTGTCCACCGAGGTCTTTTGTCCTTACTTTTCCATCTGTCAAGACCCTGGAATTGAAAAGGTTGTGTTGTAGAACATGATTTTAATAAATCTAACTGACTGTAAAAGGTGTGTTGTAATGTTACTTCCAGTTAAATCCTGGAAAGTATGAGTTGCAATCGAATTTGAACCTCGCCACGTATAACATTTAGCACGTTAGTGCCAAAATTAGGGGTTTGTCTTGTCCAGAAAAGACAAACAACCTAATTTTGTTTGAAAAGAGACCAATCTGCAACAAGATAAAAACACACCGAGTGCCACCTTGCAGCAACGTTTTTGTAAGGATCTCCTGCTGAACCAATGTTCTACTTAGGTAAGCGATCCACATGGGAAAACTGATCAATTATTATCAGTTTTCTTTCTCCATTTATAGAAATTGATGTCAGCATTCAATCAAACGGTTCCTGGGTTGGATTCCAGGGTCGCGGAAAAAGTGCTATAAGGTTTTTCAATCAGAATTTTCTTAATTTTTTTTTTCTTTTAAATAACGTTGCCCCACACTAGGAATTTCTCCTGTATCGTGGGTGCGTTCACAAACATTTAAACTCACATACACAAATACCCAGACCCGGAACAACTATCTGTAGGTCATACAAATATTTGTACCGTGCGGGGATCGAACCCGCGACACGCAGCGCGGCAGTCCATTGCTTGAGCCACTGCGCCAACCGTGCCGTTTTAATAGTAGCTCGAAGCCGTTGGTCTTGCGCCTAATATTTCTCCGGCCGTATCAAATTGCTGTCCCTTCGGAGTATGAGAAAAATGCGTGCACTATTATATCTCCCGCACGGATGGCTAATCTCCGCCAAGATTGGCTGCCATGACCGAAAACGGTCAGGAGGACTATATCTGTTCTCTAAGTAGGCTATACATACTTGTTGATGGCATTCTTGATCATCCTGGAGTAGGGGTGAAGGTTGACGTGTGCGAGCAGGTTGGCCGAGCACAGCAGCATGGCGGTGGGGTTGGCGATGTTCTTGCCCACCGCGCCTGAGAATATGTGGCGAGCGCCCTGGGGATTAACGTAGGTTAGGTTAGTATAATTGAAGCTGGTTCCTATTCCATGGTCATGAAACTTAAATATACACTAAACTTGCGAAATAAAGGTTTTGTGGCGAAAATGGTCAGGTCAATTTGAAGATTTTGAACGCGCCCATCTCAGGAGTCTATCGGAGAGAACTATCGGGTCTTAAAAAATATGCTTGTATTGAAAAGATAATTTTTTGAGGAAAGTATATTTATTTATTAAAACTTTACGCACAAAGGCGGACTTAATGCCTTGGGAATTTTCTACCAGTCTATCTTAGGGTGATGCAGAGACAATACACAGTAGGTGCAAAACAGAAAAACAAATAAGAACATAACATAATTATATACCTATACTTAAAATATAAGAATAAATACATACATATATACATACATACAATATATAAAGTTAAAATATCTGACCTGCTCAAACACTGCGCACTCGGCGCTGTAGGAGGCACCGGCGACGACTCCCGCGCCGCCCACCAGGCCGCTGGCGAGGTTGTCTACGATGTTGCCGTACAGGTTGGGCGTCACCATCACATCGAACTGGTTCGGGTTAGACACCATCTGCATGGACGCGTTGTCCACGATCATCTTCTCGAACTGGAGACGGGGGTATAGCTTGGCCATCTGCGAAAACAAATTAGTGAAATTAATTATAATTATATACACATGTTGCAAAATGGGCCCGATGTTGACCTCAATCACGCCTAATGGAAAGCGATAGATTAGGTCTGTAATGGAACGCGCAAAGTTCACATTAAATAAGCAGGGGCGGATCGAATGGGCAATTTTCTCACCTGTTATCTGAATATGCACTTTGGTCGAAGTCGGATTCGGAGTCGGAATCGGAGTCGGAGTCGAAGCCCGAGATGCGGGCGGGCACAAAATAAAATGCATGCATGCATAAACCTGTTCATACAAATGTGGACCGCGTCAGTTACCTCCTATTAATACTTCTGATTTAAAAGTGTTGGAATTCAAGTCGGAACCAGAAGTATAATATCAATCGGAAGTTTCGACCTATCGGAATCGGTGTCGAAGCCCCGTAACATCCCTAGTACATACATACATAAACTAAAGCCCTTTACCCATCCCGTCGGGACTGCGGGTTGTTCAAAAGATACCGCGGCCTCGGCACAAAGGCTAAGAAGGAACATGGGTGGTTTTTAGTCAGTAGAAGTCTGATATTTCTTTCCGCTCTACCCAAGAGCGGGACCGCTTGATGATTTCCAACGCATAGGGGTAGGCATAAAGCACAGAACGCCACCTGCTACGATTAAAACTTTTAACCACTCACCTCTTCACAGCTACGCAAGAACAGTCCGTCTCCCAACTTCATGATGTTAGCCTTGTGTACGGCGGTGACCTTCTTACGGCCCATCTTGACGGCGTAGTCGAACGCGAACTTGGCAATACGCTCCGACTTAGCCGCTGTGATGATCTTGAGGCATTCCACCACGCCTGGAATGAATGGGAACTTGTTACTTGTGTCAAAGGATCATGTTCATGGATATATGGAATCCCGTACCAGACTGCATCAACATCAAACATTGTTTTTTATTGTCTACATTTATCATATTAACTCCTACAAAAGTTCCTTTTGTGAACTAAATCCGAGTTTCGGAGTAATTTTATAAAATGGAAAATAACCTCAAAACCAGGCAAGTAGGTATAGTAGGGAAACCTCTACGATGTGAAGTCAGTCGAACTGTCAAAGTCAACCGACAGATCTAACAGAACAACATTTGAACTGGTTGTGTGAACGCCATGTTTAGGGAGTAAAACAATATTCATACTTTTATACTTTTAATTAAATTCCCCATTCAAAAATCAAATCCCAGCCGCATGTGTCGTAAAAAATTATGAAAATAATTACTATAACATTTTGATCTTGAAACATGAGAATTCTTGGTATGAGTTTTGGTCATTGTCTTTTAATAAGCTAGCGAAATTCTACAGACGTTACTTGCATCAATATCTAAGCTAACAAAAAAATACCTATAATCTTCGAAGTTTAGCCATTAATACCGTCACATTTCGCCAGTCATGTAAATAAGACAACCACACAATGGGTCCCAAACAGCAGCAAACGGCAACGCGGCAGGCCCAGAAGACGATGGCGAGACAAACTCGACTCTTTTGCAGGGATTGGCAAACAACATTATTGGATAGGGATAAGTGGCAAAAGGAAAGGTAGGCCTTTGCCCTGCAGTGGCACACAAATGGCTAATCATTATCTACACTAATATTATAAAGAGGAAAGCTTTGTATTTTTGTGTGTGTGAGTGTATGTTTGTAATGAATAAACTCAAAAACTACTGCGCCGATTTCACCAAGTCTTTCACCATTGGAAAGATACATTCACCCTGAGTAACACAGGCTACTTTTTATCCCAATATTCCCACGGGAACTACGCGGGTGAAACCGCGTGACGTCTGCTAGTAATAAATAAAAATAATAAGACGCGAGCCTAGTGCCAGTTTAGCAGTAGACTCCATGCCAGCTACTGAGAAATTCCTCTTGGAAAAATCCAATATCAATTTACCTTACCCAGGAATCACACCCAGGATCTAATACTCAGATGCACGATTGTCACTAACGCAGACTTCAATCTAAGCAGTGCAGTTAACTACAAGTTGTTAGTCACTACATATTATAAAACAAAGTTCACCTGTCTGCCTGTCTGTTCGCCATAAACTCAAAAACTACTGCACCGATTTTCATGCTGTTTTCACCAATCGATAAAGGGGTTCTTGAGGAAGTTTTAAGTATATAATTTATCCCTGGAATAGGTGCCCACGGGTTGCGGGAACGGGATCAAAACTACATGATTACTTTTGGTCGCCATAACCGATATCTACGCGGGCGAAGCCGTGGGCATCAGCTAGTTTGACTTCACTGTTGGCGCAGTGGCTGAGCGTTTAGACTGCTGCGCTGAGTCTCGCGGGTTGGATTCCCGCACGGAACAAATATTTGTATGGCCTACTTCCAGATATTTGTGTATGTGAAGTTTAAATATTTGTAAACGCACCCACGAATACAGGAGAAATTCCTAGTGTGGGGCAACGTTTTACAAAAAAAAGCAAAAACTTTACTTATATTTCCAAGTCATCATAAAACTGATAGAATAAGCTACAAGGCGCCTTTTTTTTTTTTTTTTTTTTTTTTTGGTGGGTGTAAAATCATCGAATAACCCCTCCCGCTCTTGGGCAGAGCGAAAGGGAGTGTCAGACTTCTACTGACTAAAAACCACCCATGTTCCTTCTTCGCCCTCTATGTCGAGGCCGCGATAACCGTTGGACTACCCGCGGCCCCGACAGGCGTCGGCCCTTTCGGGCCCCTCCCATGTTGCTGACATCTCTTTGAGGCGCGCGTGGAACACGAACGCGCCGTCGACACGGCCTGTTTTCGTCGTGAGACGGACGGACGGCGAGTTAGAGCTACAAGGCGCCTCAAACGCCTACGCAGCTATGCTAACTGAACACATTCAATGTCGCAGTCGCCATTGGTGACATCAAATATGGGATGTGTGAACTCACTCTTTATATTTTATCATTATTGACATTTCGCGCGACAAAAGTATGGTGATGGTAATCTGACAATTTGACTGAATGAAGGTACTTCACTTTGCATAGCTTATTTGCTCTTTAGTCGTACGTTCAGATTTTCGCTGATTTAAACTTCAGGTATTCAATAATAAATATTAATGTTTGTGATAAATAGATAACGCCTGTATCCCAGCAGTGGGGAAATTATAGGCATTTGTACAAACGCCAGCAAATTAAAATACCCAAAACTGTAATTTTTTCACAATCCAGCTTGAAGTTAATGCCTCAGCGAAAAGGTTGAAAATCGATTGAAGAAATTTGACAGACGTACTGTTCTATAGATTAGACTGTACGTATGCTATATCTTACCGGGTACACTCTCATGCTCCAACGCAGAGTACTCTCCCTCCGTCTGCTCTCTGATGATGATGCAGTCGACGTCACGGTGACGACTCTTGACGTTGGGCAGCGACTTGACGTGCACTACGTTAGCGTACAGGTCAAGTGCGTTACGCAGCTTCATGTTCAGGGTTTGAAGCTCACCGGTGTGGGAGAAGTCTGGGGTTGCGAGGATGCCCTGGAAATTAATAGTGGTGTAAGTATGCATGGCATTGTATCCCCCGAACCTTGCTCGACGAGACAGTCCGCGCCGCTGAGCGTCAAATAATTACAATTCGACCCACCCAGTCCCTAACTGATCCCAATGTCGAACTAAGTCGATGTCCGAACCCCACAGGGGGTACCCCTATTACCCTAACCCTGGCTGGGGGCTTTAAATTCAATTGAGATCATCACAAGAAAGTCTGAATATGCAGTAATACAACCTTATTGAGTTGAACTGAGAGTGGTCATATAAAAAAGCATGACTTTGTACTCCTCCTAGGTGCCTTTCCGCAGGCATTCGGAACCACAAAATAGCAGGGTTTGCTCCGCCCAATCGCAACGATAGCTCAAGTAGGCGACGTTGGCGTTGCTCCGTAAGAGCACCTTAACATTAGGATCGTACTGTCTTGAGCACCAGGGGTAGTCAACTCTTCTATGCCCATTGGCTCATATTGTTTAATTGTTGTTAAGTAAAGCGAATTCTAAAACTAAGGTTATGAATTCGGCGCGTGGCCACGAAAGAAACTAAACCATTTGTTATGCGCGCTAAAATCTTTTTAATGGCTATATTGAAAGACGTCGCATTTGTTATTTAAATTCAGTAGGTATGCGCGAAAATATCGTTATGATGGACTGATAAATTTTCGGGTAGTTCTCGCTGCAAGTGATTACCGCGCGAGCGATTACCATTTAATGTTAAGATAGAAACAAGTAGTACTCGAGTTGAAAACTAGTTTTTCGTCAGGTTGCTAAACTGGTTCTATTTGACACACTTTTTTCCGTGTTTACATTTTTTTTTTGTGGCACGTGCCAAATAAATATGTTTTCTTTCTTTCTTAACAATTACGATATTTACCTTGATACAGCATTTGTTCCTAGTAATGGAGTTGACGACACTTTCAAGCGGCGCGCTCAGTGTGGGGTTCACTTCCGAGAAGAAGAACGACTCGAAGTCTACTGGGATGTCTGCCGCCTGAAAATATAACATAACATCACGCCTGTAATCGTATTCTTATTAGTACACATTTCCCCAGTTTTCTAATAAGTCCCATGTAATAGGGTGCGAGCCTATTGCATCAACATCAACCGGGCACAAATCCAGACTCGGTAGCTGTCTACTAAGAAATTCCTGGCGAAAAACCCAATAACACATTCTCTGACCTGGAAATAGGACCCATGCAAAAAGCAAAGTCAAAAAGTACAAAATATATTTTTCACATTAATAGATACTGTGTAATGTAAAAGCAATAGAGCGAGATAAAACTGAGTCAGTCGGAACAATAGGGTACTTCACCAAAAAAAATCTAATTAGTCCGTCTGTTAGATTATCCAAAAATATTGGATACGTGTTTTATGTTTTATCAAATTAATAAAAATTGACGAAAATAATAAGTGTCAAAGATCATGAGTGGGGACTTTTGACGTCACTTTGTGGGTAAAAAAGTACTAACTTTGTGACGTCACACGACTTGACGCGACTTTTCGAAGCACTGTATCGTCTTTATCTCTTGTTTAAGTGAAAAATATATATATATAAACGGTGTAAAAGTACGGGTGTAAGGGCACTTGATCTCCCCATCACTGCGATATTTTTTTTGTTCTAGACCATCGGAGATATTAGGGGTCAAAGTTACAAATTTTGCACAGCTGTTTTTGTAAATACTAGTTTTTCAGGTTATAACTTTACTTAAATTACCTTCATGACCCTTTTACTATTCAAAGCATCCACTAGCACAATGTTTTAAGAGTGTTTCATTGAATTTTACCGTAAAATTAGGTTTTAGACCCCCAAAAAAAAGTCGTTTCCCAGCAAAAAATTTTGCTTAGGGGTACTTAGTTTGATGTACAGAATGCTTGGTTGACGTATGTGTGAAGGGTTAAGTTACACTCTGTATACATGTGTCCATTCGTTTTTGAAAATCTATCGAGACGGACTAATTCGATTTTTTGGTGAAATACCCTATTTAAGACATAAACTTACAAGAAATGTTTCGCAATCGTTTTGAGTTTAGTATACCGGTTAAAACCTTTTCGCCAAAAAACTTCAACCTTATCCGTCTGGTATAAATCTACTTTAGTTATTTTAGGAAACTGTACGGTCGTTCTGCAGTACTATATCGAATCTCGGGAGTCAGACGAGAGTTTGACGGCAAAGCGGATTTGGATGAAATTGGGCATACGGAGAGACATGGGCTTTTTCGTCGTGGTTGTTTGTTTCTGGGGAATACATACAAACATAAACTCATGCCTTTTTTCCATTTGGATAGGCAAGACGCGACCTGCTAAGATCCTTACATACTCCTTTTACCTCGTCCACGTCATACCCTACTTTTTACGACCATTTCTCTCGAAGTTACGGCCTGTTGAAAATTAAAAATTTGTTTTTTTTTTTGATCCCTTAATTTTTTCCATTAGTGTAAAATACACGCACGCTGGATGCGTGTACTACGCACCTGTCTGGTCACTATTATATGTATCTTCCTAGGGAATAAATTCCACCATGAATGCGGGCGAACCCGTGGGCAAAAGTTAGTTATTATTAATTTAGAGGAGACTTACCGAGAAGACTTCCTGTACGGAGTATACGAGTTCAGGACCAACGCCATCGCCGGGGATCAATGTGCACTTGATGCGGCCCTCAGTCGAACTTGATTGCTAAAAATTCAGAATACATATTATAGCACTTATTACTATTGTGTTAGAGATCATATTATTATTATTTTAAAATAAATATTTATGTCTTTCTTTCTTTTTTTCTATACAGTAGAATCCCAAATATCCGGATCAATTAAAACCAGGGGTACCTATTCTAGTTAATCGAAAATCCGGATGTAAACAATATTAATACCTGTTTTAGGTAGTGTTTTATATAATTCTTCTGTACGTGTGTATGTCATTGAACTCCCCCTAAACGGCTGACCGATTTAAAAAAAAAAAAAAAATTTGTTCAGAAATATGATTTTGATGAACATTGTGTTCGAGAATGGTTTAGATTTACAATTGAACCTGGTAGGTGGCGCTGCTGCCCGGGCAGGACGACGTCTGCCAGGACCGCTAGTAGGATATAAAATATGGTAATTAGAGCCATGAACAATGAGTCCGGATAATCGGATATCCTCATAATCGAGGTTCGGATAATCGGGATTCAACTGTTTATGGTACACAGAGCGGGTCTGTTTTTTATCATCACGCTTCAAATCCCCGAAGGGTTAGGCTGAATGTAAGGCAAAACTTTACAAATAGAAATACCATAGTGTGATTCTGCAATTACCTTTGTACGTTTGCTGGCTCATTAAGTTGCCAGAATTAAAATTAAATATTCCGTGTTGTTTGTAGTAATTTGTATGATATACATACTTAGATTATAACTACCTATAACCTATTAGTCTATCTAATCGTTAAACTAATGATAGTTTGAAGAGTAATCTCATGTCCTCATTACGTACTAAACTCGAGTACCTACTTTCATCGATCCCGATTGTTTAAACTGTTGATATTTTAATAGGTTTGTATCTACATTTTATGTTGGTTTTATTTTTTCTACCTAAAACACTCTATTGCTATATAGCAGTAATAAATAAAGGAGTTTGACCAAAACAAACTCATTATTTGCATAGAAGATAGTGTAGCGAGCTGGACAAATTAAAGCCAGTGGACCATACAAGCCTTGGATCGAAAGAGTTGAACTTCATGATAGAGTATTTTGCCCAGCGGTGGCATTATGTACCCTAACTGTGGAAAATATTAACTTTAGTCTATATTCACAAGAAAGAATTATATTAGTCCTCCTTACCGATTTCGGTAACGGCGACCCTTACAAGCTACCTAGCGTGTGCCATATGGCTGGCCAGACCGAATTTGCTTTTAAATACCCGGTCACAGTCAAAGCATGATATCTTGTTCTACATGTACAGGGTAACTCTAAAATCGAATATCTCTTATTGGTAAATCAGACCATCAAACTAGACAACATTCCCTAAATAAAATGGGTCAAAAAAAATTGGTCGCATCGAGAGACGAAATCTGTCATTTGTGCGAACACATCAAGCTATTCATTTAAGTTTTGTTCAAAATTCCCGTACAATGAGATATCCGTATAAACATAGATTTGTTTAGCTTTATTGGTGGCCCTGCGATAGGTACATCCTTGACATATTTATTTATTCCCTACATGTATTAACAAACCAACATCGAGACATGACTACATCTCATTCACGTGTCACAGTATGGAGATTTTAATTAACGCGAGTATGAAACAATCACTTAGATTTACAGCGAGTACAGTGACGGATATTAATAGTGATAACATTGCGGGCTAGGTCAAACGGCCGTAGACTTGACACTTATCGCAACCAGTCGCAATGTCGACAACAAATAGCTAATGCCCTATGATAAATGAAGATGTCTTAATGAGCTCCGTTTTATCAACACGTCATTTTGTATTTGAATTAAATATTAGTACACCGTGGACGGCAAAACATAGAGATCTCTGTAGTTATAAAAACATATTATTATGTAAATAAAAATGTTTGACTTGAGTCCCATATTTTTTTTTATTGCTAAAATTATTGCTGAAGTTACATATTACATAATGTTATCCTTCCAGTGAGACAACTCAAGCTGAAATAAATAATCATTTCTGATTTCTTTAGTCATATTCTTGTAGGTGTCTTGTTCCCAGCATTTAAAATCGATGCCTTAGTTTTAACAAAATTGAAGTTCAAATGAATGCTCATGAATAAAAGCTTAGGTACCAACTTACGTTTTAGCAGTTAAGTATATTTTTTTATTAAACTTACCTGATTAAACTAAATCTAGAACTTACTGAACATCCTAGCCTTTTCTGAACACTTCAGGTTCACATCTTGTGTACCTCGATTCAGCTGAACATCAGTGCATTTTAATATACACAGCAGTGAACATATATACTACCATTATGTTAAATGACCCAAGGTTAAAGTTAACAATGAGTTGGACAACACAGAGGGCTTCAATGTGGTTACATGCTACATATAAATGCTAATCTAAACCCTTTAAACTGACAGGAAATCCTTGGACACATTAAAATAAACCGTCAAATGTGTTTCTCCTTACCTTTGTCCTTTTTTGTGGAGAATAATGTTAATTTTATCCATAAAGTAAATGCTGCAGTTTAACGATAATCCAAATTTAGAAACAAAATATTTTCGCTGAACCTATGATTGGTTTAAGCATGCATTTTCTTGAGAAATTTTGTGTCTGCAGTTAAAGGGTGTGGAACTTAATCTAACATTTAACTTAGTTATAAAAAAATCATGCCACATATAGACCATCCTATTCTCTAACGGTTTGTGCAAATATTGTGTGTGTGTTTGTTTGTGCCAATGTGTGTGTGAAGAGTTTTTGTTTCTTTCGATAATTTGTAGGTTCTAATTTAAAATGTTATTATTTTGAATTTTGTTCAAGGATTAATAATAATATACTTACGTTTTTGATTGCATTTCTAGAGAATATGCCAAAACTTAAATAGTCAATAATATTTAGCAACAAAGAGAAATAATTTTTAAACCAAGGGAAATATGTATCCCCTTTAAATAATTTAGTCAAAGGAAACAAAACAAATTATAAATAAATTCAATTTTGATTCGGAATTCTCAAAAAAAGAAAACTTAAGTAAAAAAAATTGAAAAAATCCTTATCTGCTTTTGTCAATTTTAGAAAAGAATAGAATGGTATCTATTAAAACATGGGTAAAAACAATAACATGAGTGGGTGCATGCATCACTGCAAAAAATTATAGCTTACGGATTGTCTGAAGTCTCAAGGAATGTTCGAACTAGAACTTGAAAAAAGTGTATAATATTTATGCTTTTAAAAATGGAATTTGTAATTACAAACATAAAAATAATTTTGATACCATACCAAACTTAAGAGCCAATCTAAACTTAAAAATAAAAGGATTTTTAAACTATCAGTTAAAATTTTGAATAATATTAAATTGATGATGTTTGTAAAAGTAATGAAGCAAGTACTAGGGACAATAAAATTATATTAAACCATAAAAGTAGCAATTAAAACTGTTTTTTTAACAAGAACCTCATTGTAACCAATGGATTTAAAAATACATGAGGTTAATGTTTTGAGTCTTACAGTTTTTCTTACCATTAGCAGTACACTTTGGGAAAAACCTCAACCTTTATTTCTGGTACATACCAGGTATAGACTGCCTTTGTGAACAAATGGTTCACAACCCGGTGATCAATAAAAGGTTAGAATGCCATCAAAAAGTCAATATTTCAATTGATCATTAATTTATTATAGTACTTGCTTCATTACCTTGCTATAACATAGCTTGCAGGTTATTAGTAGACAGTTAGTATGCTCACCAGCGTGCTGATACCGAGTGGAGCGTAACATACGTTTTTGTTTGCGTTTACCGTGCTTGTGTGGACTCCCTTGTTCGCATGACTCAAGTAGGATCCCTGGGAAAATATTAAGATTACCTATTATTGCATCTATGACAAAAGCCCCTAAATATTTAAGTACTGTACTGGAAAAATATTTTATTTTTGGAGCTCCTTGTTAATGTTATTGTGCTAAGTGATAAAAAGTCAACAATATGCAAAACCTAGGTCATAGGTAAACACAAGTTTAATGTTTCAAAGGTCTAAAGTATAATTTTATCAGGAAACACATACGCATATTAAATTGCGGTTTCAAGTGGATATTCTTAGCTGAGATCACGTGAGACGTCTCAGGGAAAATAAAATATGAATATGCACCTAGCAGTAACAATAATCAGGTTATATGAAAATAATGTAAGGATGTGCATTTTAAGTAAAGCATGAGTGTTATTAAACATTATCTGCGAATCGGAAATTCATAACACAAAAGTTACGAAACAGCCCGAGTACGACATTGGCAATGAATAAATAGAGAACCTTTCGAATTTGTACTGTACCTGCATCAGGGTACGGCACACATTTCTAGTAAGAAGCGACATCCTCGATTTTTTATAGAACCTTTTGCTAAAGGTTGCTTTTTATTAAAATTATTTTTGGATCAAATTTTTGCAAAGACGTAACCTAACCTATCACACGCTCCGTTCTACGGTAAATGACAGCTTTTGAATTTACTTGATTAAATAAATAATTTACACAAAGCATTTAAAGTGTAAATCATATCTTAATCAAATCTATTTATTTATCTTATGCAAGTCATAATGTTGATTAATTTAAAATCAATTGCTTAATCTATAAATTAAATACTGCTTGGTCGAGACTAATTTTCAGTACGTGGTACAAAACGTAACCATGTAAATTAGTTGCAAAGTTTAAAAAACTTATTGATTTTTATGATTAGTAGGTTTGATAAAAAAATAGTTCTGAGCCTAAAACTTAGCCAGAAAGTCACTCGTTTCTAAATCATTTAAGCGTTATTTATTGCATATTTAAGAAATAACCAACAGTTTAAAAATAAAATACACATGGGAAAGAGTACATGGTACGAAAACTAGCAACCCTGTCTTGAATTATCGAACCAATGCCAAGTGCGAGCAAATTGATTTTTACGTCACCCATTCAAGTGATTGTCACCGCGCAACATTTGAACTCGGGGCTTCACGAAAAATAAGTGATATCGGCAAAAAAGTGATACAGTATGCTTGTGACTACGTCGTCGTATATTACGAAAATTTTTTAAGCCTTTTGGATATCGTATATTTTATATCAGTACAATTTTTTACCTGCCAAGTCAAATCTAAGGTGGCACAAGTGAGATTCGGTAAGTGTTTTTAATCCTAAATCTTATTTTTTATGTAGAGTTCAATAAATTGTTAATAAAAAATGGTGTACAGTATTTGAACAAATAGATGGATAGTTGTTTTAATACATAGAATTGTTGTAGTTGTGATCTGAGACCTAAGATAAAATTATTTGATAACATTATTGTTAATGATCCTCTGTGTAACAATGATTATATTCTCGTATTTAGTGAGAGAGTAGATAGTTACTAGTTAAAATAATTGATAAGAAGCCGCAGGTCAGTCCTAAAGATATATATATAATATATCGTTTAAAATTGAGGTAAGTACCTAATTTCAATTATTTAAGTATTTATTTCGTTTTACATACTACGCAAAAAAAAGGTTAGGTACCTAAAATGCGTTCACCCCAGATTTACATAAATTGAATTGCAATTTTATTAACGTTTGCAAATTTTTTGGAATACCAACCACGACTTTGGGTCGTAGCGGACGCTCAATTGCGACGCTCGATAATCCATTATAATATTCATTCATTAAGTTTAGGTAACACGTATTTATTAGATTCACAACGTACCTATGTATGGCGGTTCAAGGTATTTAATTTCCCTCGTTCTCATGGTTTAAAACAGATTGCAATATCTATACAATCTTAGATAGTAGTTTATCTGTTTCTATTATTGTATTATCATGTTGATATGATATCCAGGATTTTTACCTCAGTAAACCATGATTTGTTTTCGTTTCAAGTTTTATAAAAAGATTCCATCGACCACCTTTCCTTTGGTGAGGGGTGTTCGATTACGTAATCCAATAGAATCGATCCATAAGTTACACGTTTTAACAGTTTGGACATTTGTAGCTCAAATGTTTTCTTTAAACGTTAGGGGTTAAAATATCCGGCTTTTTGGCAAGGAAATTATAGAAATATTTTGAAAGTTTTAAGATTGACATATGCCCTTTTTTTGCCACACTTCTCTGGTTCTGTGCGTCTCATAAGTATCCGAATCTTTCCGCGGCTTTGACGATAACGTCAACCCAACGACCTTTAGGACAGCCCTGGTTTCATTACCCTAACCTTGGCCACCACTTGGTCAAAGCCTTGCCCCATCGGCTATCTCCGCGTCTGACCAGATGTCCTGCCCAGGTCGACTCGAGGCGCACCACCCAATCCCCGACGACGTAAACTTTCGTCCGACAACAGTTTTCGACTTTTTGTATAGTTGTATACCTAATAGTAGCTCATAGTATACCGTGTTATATTTCACAGTGGAGTAATTATAAAACAAGAAAAAATGCCCCAAAACTATGCTGTCTGTAAATCGGACTGCTTTGCTGGACTGCAAAATTGTGTTGGCTTTACTGTTGCTAAAAGAGGCAATAAAATTAATCTATTTCTACCTACTTAAAACTTCTTTCCGTTATTGAATAAATCCTTCTCGAACCTTAAAACGAAATCTGTCATTTTGACAATTTCAGTCAGCGCAATTTATGCATGAAAACCACGAACGTTTTCAAAAACTTTTGTAAACCTTTTTAACAACTATCCGTTACAAGATTTAGTGGGTGCCTAGGTCCATTATTGTAAGTTATCTTCTTGGCAAACAGAGCATTGACATTCTTTTTCAACCTTTGGCCACCCAATGCTGAGTCTCATCTCTCTTGCATATCCCTCCAACTTCGATGGTTTTGTGTCATGGTTGTCTTATTTCTTCCGGTCACTATAAGGTTGTCTGTAGGTACACCTAAACTTACCTCTGCCTTCTCTAAGCCAAGCATTGCGATTAGCGATATCCCTTTGGGGGGGGAGGGGGGGGAATCATCAAATAACCCCTCCCGCTCTTGGGCAGAGCGAAAGGGAGTGTGGGGACTTCTACTGACTAAAAACCACCCATATTCCTTCTTAGCCCTATATGTCAAGGCAGCGGTATCTCTTACAACATCCCGCAGAACCGACGGGATTAGCGATGAGTAACCATTTGTATCAGCATAAGTTGATTGTAAAAAAATATTTTATATTTTTTTCTTTTCAGCATTCGTCTGAGACGACACGAAGAAGGACCTGATAGTCCAGAAGTCTACAGAGTAAACAGATAAGAACTTTAACGCTACATATTGAGAGCTTCATCAATAAGTAGGTGCGTATACCCAGTTATAAGTTCCATTTTTGTAGCTTTCCTTCCAGTTCTTGCGATGTTCTGCTATATCTTCACGCCAATTTATGTGGAAGGCATGCAAGATGACCCGCTATTCTCACCTCGGTCTGCTGCCCGTCTAGCATGTGTGCATCATAGGCACCATATGCACCATAGGCATACCCTTAGACCGGAGTTGATTAACTTTATAATACTTATTTCGCCCAAAGTATATCGCTCGAGCTCGAGCTTCGACCGCCTGGATTTCGGTAATTACCCCACAGGGTCAGCTCCTGACGGAATCATGTTATACACTTGTGCCAAATTTCATCTAAACCGTTCGGTAGTTTTTGCGTGAAAGAGTTGCAGACTTTCTCATACACTTTCAGATTTATAGTAAAATTAAATTAGTTATATTCCACTACACCCGAGATAAATAATGATGTATCACACAGCACAGGAAACCTTGAAATTCTGTCAAAGATAACAATAATAATATCATCGCCTTCAGCAAAGTATGTAAAATTATCTAATTACCCGTCTTATCTGGAGACACACAAACATTTTTAATTGTTAAGCAACGAGATAAAATGAACACCGAATATCAACACGTACAGTTATACTGTAACGAACTAAAATCGTTATCTCTGAAACAATAATAAAGGCGACATTCGTTTTTGTATATATTTTTTAATAAGACATTATGAGCGCAATGGCAATGGGCTGACCCTGTCCGTTAAGGGACTGTTGGCCAGTGATGAGTGAAGAAAGCCAGTTATTGAATGGAGACCACGAGTCACTAAGCGTATCTAGGCACTCTCCCCTGCAAGCTCAAATAACGAACCTTAGATTCCATCTCTTACAAGGACACCTGTACTTACTTTACCTGGTGTTAGCTTGTTGCGTAACCGTCCATACTTTTTTGGTACCGAAACCCGGCTGCGCCATCATGGTGTCCTGTGAGATAGACCTTCACATGTAGCTTGTCAGGAACACTTTACTAAAGGATAAAGTTGAAAAACTTGGTGTTGTGGCGCAAATTGAGAGCCCTATCTAACTGTGGATAACTATTGCAATCAAAGTATTATGTTTCCTTGTTGCAGAGTTCCTTAGTCAAAATGGTGATTAACTTAGACCAGCCGAGGTATGACCAGGCAACGTACCTCGGTCGAGCCAAGCATTTTATTATGCTCACCAACCCACTAAACGCATTTGCTTCAGAGACACAGTTGAATGAGGCACAGAAAGTCGTCAAAGCTTTCAGGTACGTTCATCATAAATCTCTTATTATAGAACTTAAAACCACTTAGGATTCTTAAATAATTGGTAGTACCCCTACAGATGCCGATTACGATAGTTATATAAAGAGGAAACGGTGCTTCCTCCCTCTCATATGCTTATTAAATGTGACCATCAGAGTGATTTTAGTAAGGTCAAAATCCCACACTCCCCGGTCTTCTTCCCAAAGACCGGTCGACTTTTCGTCATGGACATAGGTGTAGTTACTGACGACACCTATGTCTATGACGAAACAGTGTGCGTTTAAAATGCAGTTCATGATCAAGCTTTGTGGTGACGTTTTGGTTTTATCGCTTAGACAAATAATAGCAACACTTATTTTTCTTACCCTTAGTCTTATAGAAAAATCGAGGGGAAAACAGCAAGCATAGAACAAGGTTGCAGTTTGCAACCCTTTTGACGACCAAATTATTACAACATTTACTGTTCTATAATTACGATCACTTATATATTCCATTAAAACATACTGATAAGTTTGTAAACTACTCGTCATTTAAATTATTTTGTCTCACATAATTATGTTTGTAAAATATTAACTGCTCACAATGATATGAAGAAGGCGACAAACAAAATACTTATAATGCCAGTTTGATTGTTGCTGAACTGTTTTGATCAAAGATATTTATTGGATGGATGTAGGTATTAACAGCTATGATGTTTCCAATTCCTAGAACTCTCAGCTCTTTGGGATATGGAACCCTTTTTTTTGGTGGAAAATCATCGAATAAAACTCCGCTCTTGGGCAGAGCGAAAGGGAGTGTCAGACTTCTACTGACTAAAACCACCCATGTTCCTTCTTAGCCCTATATGTCAAGGACGCGGTATCTCTTACAACATCCCGTACCCCAACAACATCCCGCAGCCCGGGATATGGAACCCTTGGTACTGAATTTATCCCGTTTCTTGGCAATGGTGTTGTAAACTTAGGTAGGTAATTCGATACTTATCTTTATTTACAAATGTGAGTCCCGTGTTTTGGGTAGATAGGTACATCCCTACCCAACCCTTCGGGCAATTCCTGCAGGTGTGCTAAGAAACAAGCGAATAGAGTTTTCTAATATTCTCTTTCATAAAAACAGGGCTTCAAAAAAAATGCCCGCGGGCTACGACGAGGAGAAACTATGGGCGGCCAAGTATCTCTACGACAGTGCATTTCACCCCGACACCGGAGAGAAGGTGGTTGCTTTCGGCCGCATGTCTGCGCAGGCGCCTATGAATACCCTCATCACTGGATGTGAGTATATTTAAAGACGTAGTTCTTTTAATTACCTATGTAGGTTTTAGAAAATGAATGCAAACCGCAAAGGTAAAGTCGCGCCCAATCGGAATTAGTAGACGCTTCCTTGGGTGATGACAATTTGTTCCACCCTGATAACATACGAGTTTGGGTACGGTCTATTTATAAATATGTAGGTACTTAACTTCTTTTCTGAAGTTCTCACGAGAATGGGAGACTCCAAACTAGGCCACAGTGAAGCGTGGCTTGGTTTCGCAAGTAATTTATGTGTACCGACAGCTTGGTTTTTTATCTTAGTTTTCATCGCTAAAGCCGAGATCTATAAGTTACTTAGCACGTACTTACATAAGCGAGGTTTTATTCCTCGTAAACTACAAGTGCATGATTGAGATCCAGAGACATGTCAAATAGAGATGTTTATTCACTAAAAAAATATGATTCAATGATCGAATATCGATACTAAATACTCGTAAGTATTCATTATCGATATTCGATATTTAGTTTTTTGTTTTATAAAATTATTAAAAATTAAAAATTTACGAACATACTCATCGTAAAACGTGTCAAAGATCATGAGTGGGGGCTTGTGACGTCACTTTTTGGTAAAACATGTATCAAACTGCGACGTCACACGAGTTTTCAAAGCACTGTATCCTCTTAATTTTTTCTTTACTTGAAAAAAGAAAAATTACGTTAGATTTTTTGCCGACTACTCTTTTCTATTACCCTTTTAGTATGTATCTCATTGCAGTTTAGATTTTGTTAAGCACTAGGGACTTATAGATAGGTTTTAAACGAATTTTGAGTACTACGTTTTAGGTACATGAGGAGAGAGAGAGAACTAGTCAAACTCTACATTATTTAGATTTAGAGTTTGACTAGTTCTCTACTCAAGTCAGAAAGTGCCAGTACGTCAATGCATCATAAGTAGCGTTAGATCTCGCCACGCCTTATGTTATGAGGCATGAAAACATGTTTTTGATTCATGTTTCAGGTATGATATCGTTCTACAAATCGAACACAGCCATCGTGTTCTGGCAGTGGTTCAATCAAACGTTTAACGCTGTTGTCAATTATTCGAATCGAGCCGGAGACGCTGTTGTCACAAAAAAGTAAGTGATTTTCTCAGTAACCAGATTTTGTTGAAAAGGTCTAGTAGCTTTTAATAATTTCATTCGTTAATTGTTAAAGATGTGATTTTTTACAGGTTTTATGTATCTTGCAATGCAATGCATGTTTGTGTGTCAAATCTTGCAACAGAATTTTACAAAAGTTTTATTCTCAACTGATTGAGCTGAAATTTTGTGTATAGATACAGAGATATACGATTTGTTTTGAGGACAATGCATGATTAGCTAAGTCACAAGATCGGGGACGTTATAGTGACAGTTATTTTTATGCACCCACATGATTAGGTCTCAATTAAAAGGGATTGCTGAGCAGAATATGATAATAAAATGATGTCACTCAGATATACATTTTAATTATGTAGGTATGTATTTAAAATCAATCCAGTTGCATAATTCCGTACTTGAAGAGAAACCGACGGGACGCTATTACTAAGCCTCCGCTGTCCAACCGTCTACGTCTGTCTGTCTGTGTGTCAGCAGGCTCTTATCTCATGACTAGCTTTTGCCCGCGACTCCACTCGCGTGGATGTCGCAAAACAAAACGATTGTCCATATAAAGTTTCACCCCCTTTTTAATTCCCTTAAGGGTAAAATTTCAAGGGTAAAAATCCTTCCTTATTCCTTGTCTTCATTATAAAGAGAACATTTTTGCAAAATTTCAGGTTTCTAGGTGTTGATGAGTCAGTCAGGACTTTTGTTTTTATTTATATAAGTAGATCGGTAATAGTTAGACATACAGAATGAATTCAAGTTACATAACTCGAACAAAACCAAAGATGGAATAGTAACAAAACCTCCTCTGTATTGATTTACAGGCAATTAATTGCGTCTTATTGTGCGGCCTGCGGAGGTGCCTTGGGTACGGCCCTGTATCTCAACAGTAAAGTAAAGGTAAGGAACCAGCTTCCAGCAGAATAACTATGTACTTATAGGGTTTTTTAGACGAGGAATTTAAACAAAAATGAAACAGTAAAATGTTTTCATTTCCATGAAGAGTCTTTGGTCAACCGGACCCACTCGAAATGGATCCGCGCGATTAGTCGAACAAGTAACATTTTGTTCGGTTTGTTTTGTTAAGTTTGACGCGGGTCCAGTAGCAAGTGGGTCCTGTTGACCAAACTCGAAATTAACATTATTTGAGCGATAATTGTTTTTTGCTCGCCTAAATGTTGTCCCACTGATGTGTAAAGGCCTCCCCTTTCTACTTTCATACCTTTATACTCTGTGCAAACTCCGGCCATGTGAGCTACACGCCACCTTCGTCGCGGTCCTTCTCTAATTCTCTTTTTTAATTTCGATCATTTTACGATCTTCTATCACGATGATTTATAAGTGAGGTACTTGATTTTTACAACTTTTACCAAATCACGACGTCTATTATCTTAACGCCAGTAAATTACGGCCCAGGTGTATATAATTATCGCTACGATAGCGTATCGCGTATTTTCCAGCGTTATCATCTATTTCGGTAGTGTGGACATAACTTATTATTATATCATGATACGTCACGGAGGTGTGTCGTATCTTGTCGGAAAACCCGTGAGATTATCAAACTGCTTACATTAGAAAACACGCCTTGTACACACGGTGATACACTAATCTGTAGATATTCAGTATAACGTGGCCTCACTGTGTATGAACTTCTTGTGTTGATACCTGAAAGACGGTTTTATAATAAGAATTTACTTTACCTAATGCCTATGCTAGTTATTACAAAGCTAGAAGTGAAATGATACCGAAATATAATTAAAATAAGGCTTATTGTAGGTAATCAATGAAAATGACACTTATATATATATGACGACGATGATCGATAAATTATGACATAACTATGAAAAAGGCATATATGAGAAACCTATGGAAACCCACTAATAATGGTGGAAGAACCTCAAAAAATCTACGGTTATTTTTTAATGAAAAATACTGTACCAAGTCAACAAAACTATTTGATGACTTTCAGGCACGTATTTTTCAACTAGATTGCTTAGAACGCTGCTAAAGATTTGCGCTCCACTATCAATAATAATATAATATATTTCGAAAAGAAGCGACTGTAAGACGTATGAAGTTACCGAATTATAACCATCAAAATTATCAATACAACCCTCCAAGTTCATTTTCATGTCAAGATTGATTTTTGCATGTAAAAGTCATTCTTTAGTAATTTAGTCGTCGTTCTTTAGTAGTTAGTAATTTTGATGGTTATAATTCGGTAACTTCATACGTCTTACAGTCGCAAATCAAATTTTCATAAACATACAACCAAGCACTGGCCTGCAAATTGCCAAAAACGTAAGAAAATTAGAATTTCGCGGGCCAGATGTGAGCTTCCACCTTAAACAATTCTGAGAACTATCATATTTGATGAAGAATTTTGATTTTGAAAACGTGTGATCACAGGACGTCCTAGCCTTTACCCAGTTACCCCCAATCAAGAACAGACACCGCGATATCTTATCTCTTGAAATGAAATAATAATCATCAAAATACAACGACATTACATTCACACCATGGAGCCATTCGAGTCGTGCTCAATGGATTTGCAGCAATGTGTCATGAAAGTTCACTTAACGATTACATTATAACGAGATAGTAAACAAACATTACGCTTGTTATGTTACCTTTGACGTCACATGTCCTCCTCCTAGATGACATGTTTGAGATAGTACGTAAGTACTATGTTAGCGATAATGTGTATTATGGTAAATATTTTCGTATTTCGATTAGTATAGGACATAGGGTGATCCCCTGTGTAACCCTTTGAGGATTCCCGGGCGGCGTAGCGTTGACGACGTTTTGTAGATTTTGTATTGAATATTGTACTGCTGTCCATAGCCCGATATATATGTACTTCATAAGTATTTTGTGTAGGTACCACATAGATTTTACGTAATTGAATCCATCATCATCATCATCATTCTCTCCTTGATCTGCGCAGCGTGCCCTCTAGTACCATAATTGCTCTATTACTCGTCAACTTACCAAACACCTCCTTTCTTGCCATAATAATATCATCGTTTACATGTTCCATCGATTGATCCTTTGGTCTTCCTATACTCTTATATTATACCCCTCCACATTCATACTCAAAATTTTCCTCACAACCTCACAAAATTGTACCCATAATTTAAGTAAATAGTAGACCGTATAGTCGTACATAAACAGTAAGAATAATTTAGTAGACAAAATGAGCGATAAAGTTGACTATATAAGTGCACCACTTAAATAGTCAACTTTATCGCTCATTTTTGACCATTGTCGTCATATCCATATGGTAAAAGCATCGGCCCGTGTAAATGCATCTTCATTATTTATTTTTGGTAGGATAAACTGATAGATTGTATTATTTGGTTAAATTATTATTGTATTTACGTTCACTGTTATAATTTTATGGTTATTTTCAAAATGTTTATTGTTTGTAGGGCATGAACCCGCTATATGCGCGGTTGGTACCCTTCGCGGCAGTATGCGGCGCCAACTTTATCAATATCCCCATGATGAGGAGCACGTAAGCTATTTTAAATACATGAATAAACATTATTGTTTGGTTAGACTGCCTTGTTAGGTTATTAGAGCTGCTGAGCAATGGCTCATTCCTTCCAAAACAGTTGCGATTCTGTGCAGCTTCTTTCCAATTCTCAAGGGATCATCTAGTTCGTCCAACAATCTCCTTCGTGGTCTGCCGCGTCCCCATGCCAGTCTTGATATTTACAGGCCCACAGCTTACTCGGCATGCGACAGACATGTCTTAGTCAGTCCCTCCTTTGTAGCCACAATGCGTTTTAAAGCGCAGAGTAGTATTCCGAACATGATCTGTTAATTTTACAACTAAGATACTGCGCTCCATATCATCCAGAATACAAATTAACCAACCTGATTCTTGTTTATTTCAGGGAAATCATCCAAGGGACCCCTGTATTCACCCCGGACGGCGAGCGAGTGGGTAACTCCAAGATCGCAGCGGCGACGGGCATTTTCCTCGTTTGCATATCCAGAGTGGGCATGGCTATGCCCGGCATGAGTACGTATCTAATAAATAATAAAAAAAGCTTTTTAATAATAACCCTCCTTTTGGGCCTCGGGGCAGTTGGGTAAAATTGGGTTGTTGGGTAAAACTAAACAGTGAAAAATAAACTTCAGAAGGAGAATCAGCTTCACAAGTCGGTGTTATTTTTTTGCTTGATTTCGTTGATTTCGTTTTTTAGCAGCCTTTTCTTCTGAATTTTATATACTTCCCGAGTCTGAAATTTCCTTGTCAGTACTATCAGAATCTTTGGTGTATCCTTCCTCCACTGAAGACTTGCATTCCAAGGATATGTTCACTATACTCTCAGCTGGCTTCTCCATAACAACGATGTGTCTACTAATTCTAACAGATTTAGTTTCTGGGTCATAAACCCTAAGCCTTTTGCATTGTCAAAATAGACGAGAAAAATAAGCTTATTTGCTTTTCTATTCCACTTCAGAGTTTCAGACGTTTTTCTTTTGGCACATGCACCATGACTGCACTGCCAAAAACACGCAAATTACTTACGTTTGGCCTCGACCCTGTCCTGGGGGTCTAAAATGGCCATTATAGCAGATCATAATATTAATTATTATTTTTCTACTATGATCTATTTTCCTAAACGTCACAGACGCAGTTAGTTAGTTAGTTATGATCTGCTAAAGTGACCTTTTTAGACCCGCAGATTTCGTATGGAGTCTTGCTATTCAGTCCTGTAACGACAGATCTATTTCTTAAGTAAACTGAAATATGAAGCGCCTCTGCCCAGAATTTATAATCGAAGCCAGCGTCAAAGACCAATCATCTGCCCTTTCTAACAACTGCGGCATGTAAGCATTAGTTCTTTGATGAACTGTTCCTTGCTTCTTCAGATACTTATCAAATTCTTGACTACAGAACTCACGTCCCTTATCTGTCCTTAGGATTTTAATCTTTCTTTCTTTCTGTTTTTCAACTATGGACTTAAAACCTTTGAAATGGGTAAATACTTCGTTCTTTACCTTCATAAAACAAACAAACACCATCTTGCTGTAATCATTCATGAACAAAACATAGTACTAATTAGATCTTCCAACTGATAGAGTTTCCATAGATCCACATAGATCTGCGTGAATCATCTCTAAAACATTCTCCATTTTAGATAAGCACTTATAAAACGGCAGTCTAGCTTGCTTGCCTTTACAGCAAATAGTATACGATGACTTATCTAGTATGTTTGCCACTTCTCAGAAATTCTTTCTACAGCACCGTTTTTCATTTTGGTTAAAATAAGTAGTACTGCTTTTTCATTTGTATGACATAATCAGATAAATCAGCCAAGTAAGTTAATGGGAACTTAATCGTAGGTGTTAAAACAGATCCTTTAACGTCTAGGTATGATCCCTTCTGATGGTTGCTTATCCATTTCTTTACATGCCTTTTCTTTTATTTTCAGCCCTAGTGCCAATAATAACGAACACAGCAGTCCAGAGACGCTGGTTCAAGCCAGGCTCGCCGGTCATCATTCCGTTCCAACTGGCCCTGGTCTGTCTCAGTGTGACCTTTGCTACGCCACTGTGTTGTGCCTTCTTTGAACAGAAGGCCAGCATTAGCGTTGACACCGTTGAGAGTCATATAAAGGTAACACGGAAATTTATTATTGTGAGTAACACTGCTTTCAAAACCGATAAATCAAAAAATCGAGAGCTGCGTTTTGGCAGTATAGCAAGATTACACGAATGAACGTTCATAGCTAAGGCCTCTCACGCAAGACACGTGTATCAGTAGTGGTGGAAGGGTTTCATCATCATCATCTTCCTGTGCTTGTTTCATTCTACTTGGGATCGGTGCAACACGTTTTCTTCTTCTATTTTCCCGTCAGACGTCAGAGCATTTACTGTTTTCTCTTTCATATCATTCCTCACGCCTCCATCTTTTCTTTGTCCTTCCTCTCCCACTCCATCCATCAACATTACTTTTTAGTCGCACCCGTTTTATCCCTGCTAATCACTACATGTCTATGCCAAGATAGACGAATTCCATGGACAGGTTTCATATTACACAGAAATTGAGTTGTGATTACATAAAGATTCGTTCAATGTTTAAACAAAATTCAGCTGCATCTAGTTCGAGTCAAACTCAAAGCATTTATTTTAATAATTTGTCCATTACATGCCATGCCGGGGATGGAAGTCAATCCTAATTGGCAGAATCTGCAAATAAGAAAAAATGTGATGAGATTTTAACGATTACTGTTTTATATTTTCCAGGAAAACGTCAAAAAGGTTTCTCCTGAGACGACTACACTATACTACAACAAGGGGCTGTAAGCAGCAAGGTTGATCGTGAATACCATGGTGACCATATACCTCCTATTAAGGCTATAAAATCCAAGTTCCCGACAGAAATTCATGAAAAAATGCAAAGATGGACTCGAAATAGTAATCACTCGAATTGGTGGGAAATGTTGTGATGGTAGAAAGCTTTGGTTAAAGCTTATATTTGAAAGCATTTACTTTTTTGTAGAACTATTGAATCGGTGGACAAATAAATGAAAAATATACCCCACCACTTTTTTCCAAATTCTCCTAAAAATGGAAGATATGGGATCCAAGGCTTTATGCTGCTGATTATTTTCAAGAGAAGCTATATTACTTGTTATGACTAGTTGTTAAGGATACACTCGTTTTGTTACAAAGAATATATTTTTCGTCGTGTTGCATTTATTAATGGGTCCCACAGGGGCCGATTAGGTTACCCATCTTATAGGGGTTTTAATCGGGTTATTTTTAGGGTTACAGTAGTTACTAACCCGTATTATTGGGTAAATGAGCCAGGCAACCGGGAATTCCTTTTTAAAGAATATGCAAGAAAGCTCGGTGCTTTGTCACTTTAATTCTGGTTCAGCAATACTTAAATGGTTAATCCATATGGAATATAATAGGTGTAGCCTTTTAACCCGATTAATTGTTCCCTGGGGTTCTATCATGAACTGACCTACAGTTCATGATATGTTGAACACCGCAAAAAATAATTGCAAGGAATTGTTAGTAGTTCAGAATAACCTTGGCGTTGATATAAGTATATAGTTTTTTTTTTTTATCTTTTACAATGCTTTATTTATTTTCAAACAAAGTTATGCTTGTTTGTACATTTTTGGTTTATTAGATTGTAAAGAAATGTAGTAAATGTCGCCAGCGTGATAAAATGTATAGGCGGCCGGCGGGGCGTGGAGACGAAGCAAGAGGAGAGGAGAAATTGTGTTGTACACCACCAATAGAAATTTTTTTTTTCACAACCTGTTTCGTCTTAGCTTTAGTGGAAACAGTTTAGAAGTGAATAGAGGAGATCTTATATTTGTAATGCGGCTGCCACACACTCGACGAGTGGCATGGGAAGTAGCTAGGAAAGGAGGCAGAGACATAGAGTGGCCACTTTACTCGTCATGCTCCTCGTTCTGCCCATTGCTCCCTATGTTGTCGGTTTTTGTTTTTGTAGGAGCGTCGCGATTAATTGCACGAGTAGGCAGCGCGAGGAGCATAGTGTGGAGGAGGAGGTGTCTGCGACGTAACGTTGCTTAAGCTTTGCAGGTCTCTCCTCTCCGCTATGCACATCTCCGTTTTAGTGGAGTCAGGCTCATAGAGCTCAATAATTTATGATAATATCTAGTTATTGAGCGATTTTCAAAAAAAATGACCGTTGTAAAAGTATGTTGTCCACTAACTTCAGCAATTGATTACTCAGCTAAAAAAAACCTTATGGATGTCGTTTAAATCATATTCATTAAAAAAACTTATTATGATTATATTTAAAAATAAAAAAGTACGTAATTCTGGCAAACATTTAAATAAAATGGTATTAAACTTAGATGAAACACCTGATTTTAGATGTCCACCCCATACCCTGCCAACTAAAAAGTCCGATTACTACCACAGAATAACATTTAATATGTACAATTTGCCAATTATTGTAAAATACATATGTGTAAGGGCACAAGTAAACGTATAATTTAACGATAAATAAAAGAAACCATATTAAATAACTCAATTTACTCTTGTCCTCTAAAATCACGAGTGGTGGAAATTCCGGCTAAGTAACGAGGATTTTACTTACTTCTAAAATAAAAACATACCATATCACTATATTTTTAGACTTCTGGCAACATTCCTAATGTAACGTCAAAGAATATGAACGGGAACGCCTTACACATTTTACGCTGTTCGTTACGAAACGTTTTGGAGGTTAGGTGTGTGAAAAATAATTCCACTTAAGCAACTGTATTTTCTGAGGTAAGAATGTTTTTATTATCATTTTGTGTTTCTGGAATTGTTCTTTATTAATCACATATTGATTATTTGTGCAATATAGATGAATATCTAATGTATATCATACAAAAATGTTTTTTCGTTTAGCCCAAGACACTAATTCGTAACGCCCATTACGTAACGTTATGTATATACGGAACGTTTTTTGTTACGTAATGGAATTATAAGGCTGTGTCTAGCTTTGAATTTGACTAGTGGGTGCCTGCGGGTATGGTTGCATTAATTTTGAAGAAGCACGGCGCGTCGCATGCACATAGATTTGCAAAAAAATAATTTTAGAGAAGTTGATAAGTCGTTATAATTATTGATCTTTGGCAGTTTGTTGCCTAAAGAATAACTTTGGACATTTAGAGTATTTTTTAAATAAAAAAAATCTTTATAATTTATTTTATAATTCCTAACTTCTTGATTACTATTATTTCTTTATTCATTTTAATACATACGATTTACATTTTTAAATATTCCAATACAAATTGATATAAAAAAAAACATTTAAAAATATAAAAAAAATAGTAGCCCACCGGTATCGGGAACAGGGTCCAAGCTACCAGCAGTCAGGGCTCCAGAGAGAGGAACCTCCTAACAATACGAGCCGTGTCCAGGAGTACCGCTTTCTTTGATTACTAAAATGACATCTATGTACAACCCATGTTTGTAAAGAAATAAATGATTTGATTTGATTTGATTTGAAGGATATATTTCAACTTCTCTAAAAATCTTTATTTTTTATGCACAAATCCTGCCTTGATTATTTGCTGCCAATGACTGGCCTTTTGCTTACGGTCATGTTTTTGAAATTTCTCAGATACGGTTCTGAAATTGCCTCTCACAGGAGCAGAGCGGGCAAAAAGGTTCAGAGAAAACCTAAAACAAAAATCCAGAAAAATATGAAGCTTATAAAAACAGCAGTTAGAAAGAGTGAAAAAATGCGTGAAAAAGATTAGTGACCTTTGTATTTGGTTTTATTTAAAAAAAAATACTTGCTTTATTTCGTAATTTATAATATAACTAGCGCGCGTTTTTACGAAGCATCACAGTTCCCACAATTTTAGTTGACCGAACTGAAGTTGGTCATTTGGCTGGGCATTTATACAATTTACAACCTTAATAATTCATTGTGCATTCAAACGGCTGATTTTGATCCGTCGAAGTTAGATTGCAGGTACTGTATTTAAGTGAGGTTTTAACGGAAACATACTTCTCTTATTTGATTGTCTATTTTTTTTTACACTTAATGAGAGTTCTTTATGGTAAGAATAAGAAGTGATTATAATTTTAAGTCATGTCACTAAAATCATTGGTTCTATTGCTATAAGTTCATAATATGATGACTTTATTAGACTGAATAAAGACTGTACTAAACTTAGTTATTTTGATATTTAATTTAGTTATAGTAAACGCGCCCTAAGGAGTTCCTATTCGTAACGCTAAGTTCCATTAACGTAACTGTCTTACGGTAAGCCAGATACTTTTTTTTGATTATCTTACAGATAGAGTAACCTAAGTCGTTTTTAGTTGTATGTCTTAATTTCATATTTTTAGCTTTATATTTCTTCAGTAGTTCATTGTTAAATAAGGATCAGATATTGCGCAAAAATATATTTTTTGGTAGTACAAGTTTGCAATAGTTATGTAATGGAGCTCCTTTGGGAAAATACTTGCAAACCGCTGTGAAACTTTCATGTTAAGTTTTATTTTTAAGAAGATGTATGTTATTTTGAATTAAGGAAATTAAAGGAATGCGAAAAAATTATTTTTTATTTAAAAAAAATTAAGAACGAAAACGTTACTAAATGGATTAAAATTTCCAGCTCACAGACACAAAAATACTTTTTTATTGATAGAATTCATATTTCCCTACATTATGTTATATCAAATAAGATCATTTATTTAACATACTACACGATCATCATTTTTTGAATGCAATTTGTTTATGACAAGAATAAGATATTCCACCTGCGTAACGGTCATTTTATTTGAAATCCGCTCTATTACGTTTTCCCTTCGATCTGACAGCTAAGGAGGAGTTTACTTTTATTAAGAATTGTTTTAGCAATAATAATTGTGCAATAACATTCCGAAGATATTCCTTTTAACATATTTTAATTAATTATAATTATAATTCGATTTGGTATTGTGGTGTCAATTATTTTTGACAAGTGTATATGCTGACAATAATAATGTGAATAGTAGGTAGGGATTGAAAACAATTTTGATAATTATTTGCTATGTACAATTTTTTTTAAATATTTTATCCACTTTTTTTTCCAAAAATAATTTTCACTGATTATTAAAAAACTGCTATTTTCTACAAAACTTACGAAATGTATGGAAAAGCTTTTTCTTTTAATTGCCGATTAAATATTTCTATTTAAATTGTATAATTTAATAATTATTTTATTTCTACAGTGAATAAAAACAGTAACCGAACCAATAGCCATAGTTTTAATGTATAAAAATAAACTGTTATGTAACTCGTTGTATTTTTGTATTTCCTTGTTCCCCGACTATGTCCCGATAAGTGTGTAAACAAACCGTTAATGAGGGCAGTGAAAAACCTTGTATGATCCAAAAATGATTAGACAACAACCATGTTGTCTGTGGCCTGTGGGGTACGGACGGTACACTAAATATTTATCACACACACGTATCAGGGGTGGGTTGAAACGTGTCAGGGTGAAACTGTGACTACAATGTTATAGCTCCGCCCCGGACACGGATGATTGTGAACGAGTGTCATAAACTGTCCGCATTTTTTTAGAAGCTTTGTCGCCTTCGTTGTCCGTCGCGAAATCTACTTATTTTTTTTTTTAAATAGTGGTATCATCAAATGACTCCTCCCGCCTTGGGCAGAGCGGTAGTGTCATGTGTAGATAGACTCTAAAATAATTGCATAATTACTTACTCATTAAACCTAATACTTTAAATTATATTTTCAGTGTAAGTGTGTGTGGTATTGCAATCCCCGGCTTTTCCTGTACCAACGGTTGGTCCCCTTCGCAGCGGTAGCCGTTGGCACTTTAATTGGTATCCCCATTATGAGAAGCGAGTAAGCACTTGTATAATAATTCCCATTCCTGTTCTGGTTCCATAATTAAGTAGTTTGTATAGCTTTCCCAGTAAAAGTGTGCACTTCGACAATCTTCGCAAGTGAGGACACACGATGATAAGATCGAATATAGGTGAAAGTAATAATTAAAGTAAGACGGCAAGAAAACTTTATAAAAAGGTGCAACTTTCCCTGCTTCAAAGTGCGATAATACAAAAAAAGAACCTTTGATACTGTCTCTGTGGAGGCATACTATTATGTATTCTGTGGTGGAGGTTACTTTGTAGTGTAGCATAAGCATAATCAGACTATAAGTTTCCACTGTTAGGACTCCAGGCCTTCTCTTAATTATAAGTTATGGGCTATAATCCACAGTGCGGATTGGTAGATGTCACATGTCTCCGAATATTTGGTTCTGGGACAGGCCGGTTTCCTCACGATGTTTCCTTTCACCGTTTTGAGAGCAGTGGTGATGAAATATATTACAAAAGCAATGCCAGCCTGGGTCCGAACCCACGACTTACTGTACGTATCTTAGTCGGCGTAGCCACCACTGGGTTACCGCTTTTATCTGTGGTGTGAACTTGGTGAATTCGGAAACACGAAGATTACCGAAGGGCACATCTTTTCCCGTCGGGGCTGCTGGTTGACCAGAAGTCACCGCGGCCTCAACATATAGGACATGGGTGGTTTTTAGTCAGCAGAAGTCTAAAACTTCCTCTCGCTCTGCCCAAGAGAGGGAGGGGAATTTGATGATTTTTCACCCGCCAAAAAAAAGGGCACATCTTTCATTTTCAGGTTTTACTGTACATTCCAAATTCGTGAATTCTTAGAGTCCGTTCACACCGACCGGCTCGGAGAGGAGAGCAGATTTTTATCACGTTTAAGACTTGAGTTTTAAATCATTATAATAAGATGTATTTTAACAAACTGCTCTCAAGAACAAAAGATGTGACGTGTAAAAATAAATCTTATTACAATATAATTCAAAACTCTGTTTTAAATGTGTTAATAATCTGCTCTCCTCTCCCGAGCCAGTCGGTGTAAACGGACCGTTTATGGCATACAAGTAGGGAGGTTAGTAGTTAAGGTAGGTTAATGGAATGCAGGTAGTTCTTTCGACGTGATTCTTTAAATTGGTATATCATATTTCAGTGAACTCATAAACGGTACCCCTGTGTATACCCCGGAAGGAAAGTTTGTGGGAAAATCCCAGATCGCGGGGGCCGCAGCCATTTTTATGACGTGCATATCCAGATTGGCCACGGTAGCACCCGCAATGAGTACGTATCATACTTATAGAGCAAGATACCAATCCCGAAAGTCATTACGATGCGATCGAGTATAGTGTTAGCATGAACTGCAATCGCATGCATATTGATATATTCTGCTAGCTTTGGCCAATTTTCAGACATCAGTGCTGCAAAATTATGTAAAAATATTGCTTTCTTTTTTAAAAGATCGAGCGCCGATCATTATTTAAATGTTTTATGGACAATGTTTTATTAGACTACCTCGTTGGTTTACTTGGTCCTGCGTTCAATTCCCAGATCGGACAAATTCGTATTGAGTTTATCCATCAGATTTCTCAGTAGCAGCTACGGAGTCTGGATTGGCCCGGTTGATGGCAATAGAATCGCCCCCTATTACAGTGGACTTAACTTTAACCTGGCGAAATGTTACACATGATTTTAAGTCAAAATTGGAAACAGGTTTAACCTCTATAAGATGGGACCAAAACCTTAACTGGGGAAATAAAGGTATAAATAATATTAGGTAATACTCTGCCTAATGCTGTCGCGTATGGATCAGAATGTTGGGCCACAAAAGGGATAAATGAAAGGCAATTGCATGTGGCTGAGATGCGAATGCTAAGGGGGATGTGCGGTGTGACGCAAATACATAAAATAAGAGAAAGGCTGAAGTTGGCGCCGGTGAATGAAAATTTGCGTGGTAATCGATTGTCGTGGTATGGTCATGTGATACGAAGGAATGAAGAAAATGTTGTGAGGACAATGTTGAGTATGAATGTAGATGGCTATAAGAGTAGAGAAAGACCAAAGAAACGATGGATGGACTGTGTTAAGGATGACATGGCTAGAAAGGAAGTGACTGCTGAGGAGATGACGAGAAATAGAGAAGTATGGAAGAAGAAGACCATGTTGCGACGACCCCAAATGAATTGGGATAAGGGCAGGAGAATGATGACCCTGCTAATGCCATATTACTTTTCAGCACTGGTGCCACTGATAACACACACACTGGTTTGGAGGTGCTGGTTCAGAGGAGGAACATCAAAGAGCATCATTCCGTTCCAAATAGGACTGACGGGTTTGTTTATGTTTCTTGCAACGCCACTGTGTCACGCCTTGTTCAAGCAGAAACCTACTATTGGCATCAACTACATAGAGGCTCCTTTGAAGGTGAACCAAATAATATATCTTCTTTTGTCAAAAAATATAATGCGTAGTTCCACCACTGTTAATCCTCTAATAGGTTTTATATTACAATAGGAATATGTAACGCCAATAATTTAACTCAATGGCTGATAGATTTTTAGATTTTTTTAAGTAAAAGGGAAAACGCTACTGTTTCCTTAAAATGTATAGAACAGAAATGATTTTAAAATTACCGATGCAAAAGTTCTCTGGGACGGTTCAGAATGATGTACTAAATTCGCGTCGGTGTCCCTTCCACCCTTTATCAAAATGAAGTACAAGGGTACGGGTGCAACACGCACCCGAACCAAGTGCAACTAAGTAACAGCGCAGGGTACGACCCTCGGCGTTGCTGGAGTAAAGGGGAAGGCTGAGTCTGACTGTCGCACTCAGAGAGCTTTAATAATTACTTAAGCCATCACTTAGTAAAGGTTTTGACAGTTTTGTCATACGTATCCTCTACTAAGTGACGGCTTAAGTAATAATTAAATTTTTCTGTGTACCGAAGTGAGTAAGATAATTATTTAAGGGGCTGTTTTGAAACTACTGGCTCGGCATCACGGGCTTGCTTATCCAAGGGTCGGAGTTTTTTTGTGGTTTCGATCGTAGCTACGGAGGTCGACAAGTAACTGGTCGGATTTTTTCATAACTTTTTTTGTTTCTTTTCCATTGTCTTTCTCATATTATTGGGGTCAGAACTTCACAATCGTATTTAATAATATGAGTTATGTTATGATGGACATGGACGAACATTTAACTGATTTTCATCTTACAGGCATGTGCGTGCAAGTTATCTCCCAAATCGAATACAGTGTACTTCAAAAAGGAAATGTAAGCTATGATCGTAAATGTTACCTGATTTTATAATAGGTACCATTGTTTTGGGATTATTTCACGAGGTACCACATGAGGGACAGAGAGTAACGTTTAAATTTGTTGCGTCCACTTTGTCTAACTTATCGATGTATTCCACTAGGATTCTTACTGCGGTATTCAGAGATATTTAATGACTATTTAGGACGTCACTTAGTAAAGATTTGACATACTTTTGTATGACAAAACTGTCAAAACCTTTACTAAGTGATGGCCTAAGTAATCATTAAAGCTCTCTGAGTGCGGCAGTTAATGTTTAGTTACTTTAAATGACTCATTTTTGTTTAAATCAATCTGATTTTTCCTAAAATTTTAATTATTTGTCTTATTTGCGACAATATTTTTAAATTCTTCACATACTCTTTCGAAACTACTTTTCTGTAGAAAGCTTTTTAACATTTTGCGTTATGAGAATAACCTTGTACATTTTTACGTAAGGAGATATAGGCTTGTACACTTTTACGTCAGATGTATAAACTTGTACATTTTTACATAAGGTGATATAAGCTTATACATTTTTACGTAAATGGGTATAAGTTCCCGTCGGGGCCGCGGGTTGTCCTCTGGTTATCGCGGCCTCGACATAGAGGGCGAAGAACATGGGTGGTTTTTAGTCAGTAGAAGTCTGACACTCCCTTTCGCTCTGCCCAAGAGCGGGAGGGGTTATTCGATGATTTCAACCACCAAAAAAAAAAAAAAAAAGGGGGTATAAGTTCGACCAAAATCGATTAGTCGGACAAAGTGTACCTCTCTTCATCTTCGTCCTTCTTGTTGGACAACTTTGTTGCAATTGAGACAGTCTTTGATAACTTATCTGCATCCAATATTTTTGGGCCCAAGACGTTTTTAATATTCTCGAGATATTCTAACTTATTGTGACTTCCTAGATGTTAAGATCACACTCGTATTGTTGTAAAGAATATATTTTTAACGTGTTGAATTTGTTCTAGTAATAATTTCGTTCTTGAGGTGAAATTGTGTAGGTAGTCCGTTAAATTCATTTTTTTTACATTATCTGCAATTTGTAAGAAATAAAAATATTGGTAAGCATGACTATTTCATGAATAGTCATGCTTATGTAGATAGTTGAAGAAATAAGACGCATGACATTGTTATCTTATAAATACATATATTGTTTTTTTTATATCTAAGTTTGTTTTTAAGTAATTTTATTTTTGTTGTAGTTTATCAGTAAGGGAGACCTCCCTTACTGATAAACTGCACTGAAAGCAGCGATAATGCTTTGTGTTCAGAGACTTTAGTGAATGCAAAATTATTACCAGTCTCAAGAAAAGTCAACTTGCTTTAGGGCTCATGTAGCTAATTTTTGGCCAGCTTGAGAGCATATTCGCAAACTGAACCGCAAAGACAGCTTCGCTGTCTCATGCACCGTCCGCGACGGATAATGCGGCCGCCACACTGTGCTCCTTGCGCTGCTCATCGCTATGCTCCTCGCGCTGCCGCTATTTGACGCGATGTTGCCCGCTCTGCTCACACTGCTCTACTCGCGCAATTAATCGCGACGCTCCTACAAAAACAAAAACCAACAACATAGGGAGCGATGGGCAGGATGAGGAGTATGACGTGCGGCATGACGAGTAAAGTGGCCACACTATGTCTCTGCCTCCTTTCCTCGCTACTTCCCATGCCACTCGTCGAGTCATGTGTGGCGGCCGCATAATAAATAAGGCACCTACGGCAACTGCGACAACGACAATTACGGCAGCCCATTTCATGTACGTCACCAATGATGACGTAAGGTTCATTAAATAAAAATTGGTAGTTTTGTGACTCAATTTAAAACAAATATTATTCAATATTATGATGACGCATGACGTAGTTAGAAACACCCTTTTTGTGAGCGCGGTCCGAGTCATCGCGTTTGTAACTACATCATGTGTCATATTATAAAAAATAATATTTTTATTTTTAAATCGAAATAAATAGATACAATTCTTATAAATACGTACTTACCATATAATTATTTTATGAACTTTTTCTAGCCTTTGGATACATGTAGTGGGCTGCTGTTGTAAGACTACTAACAAGTCACGGTGTATAACCTCGAACTGAGCCACACATTCTATTTTCACATTTTTCACTAAGTACCTCGACCTTAGATCGGAACAATAATTCCAAAGATTCCAATTTTATAAGCCATATTACCTCTGGAGCTTGGAGGTGTCAGAGGTAACATAAAAAAAATGTAAATGCACTATGAAAGCGCAATACCCACTGTATTTTAATGTCAATATTGCTATCTATACTAATAAAATAAACAGGAATGATTTGTATTTTTTGAGTGTGTGTATGTTTGTAATGAATAAACTCAAAAACTACTGCGCCGATTTCTTTCACCATTAGAAAGCTACATTCACCCTGAGTAACCTAAGCTTCTTTTTATCCCCGTATTCCCACGGGAACGGGAACTACGCAGGTCAATATAGTGGTGTACGTAAATTTAATATGAATGTTTTAAAATATCGGTATACCCACCACATCCATTCAGTTTGAGCTTGTTTTATTTTTGAAGATTCATTTCTGTTTAGATTTTTTAGCTATATCAATACAAGTTATTCATTCATTTATTGCCAGGTTAACATTTTCTTGTACCTATGTTTAATAATGATTTAATTTTTAGAGAATAAATATTATTTTAAGTATTCGAAACCTTTTGTTCTTGTTTTCTACCGACGCAAAAACGACGGGGTCTTATAAGTTTGTCGTGTCTGTCTGTGTGTGTATGTGTTTGTCTACGCCATCGTAGCTCCCGAACGCATGAACCCATTTTGTTTTTTTGTACCATGCATCAAACTTACCTATTCCGTACGAGTCGACTATCCAAACTATACTAAGCCATACAATGATATAATTAGTAAACTATAGATACGTTGTCCGCCCTCAAAAATGGCAACATGAAATGAAGCCAATTGGCCACATCGCGCTTAGTTACGCACCAGCCTCTCGCGCGACGTTACGTTTAGTTTTTAATATAAATCGTGTGTATAAACCTGTGCAAAACATAAAAAACATGCCGTCGTGTGTTTTCTTACAATGTACAAATTATACTCCAAAAGTCATAGATAAAAATGTGTCATTTCATGCGTAAGTTCACAAAACTACCTATTTTTATTTTATTTTGTTCGACGCCGCCGTGTAATGGCGGCCGGCGCATGAAGTTACGAGTAGTAGTCACGTGCCGATAGGGGAGGTTGGGACACTTCTATACCTACTAGTGTTTTTTTTGTTAATAGAATAAGGGAATTATTAGTTATTTTAAGGGAATAATAATAATTTTTATTGCAGATCATGTCCATAGATTTTAAATTTAGTGTTACACAATTTGGGCACGTATGTTTTCAGGATGTTTGCGTCCTGTTTATCTGCAATGACCTGTAGGATGCTGTTAGTGCTACCCCGGACTCTGCTTAGTAAGGAAGCGAGCCGCTTGCGCATGATGGCATGAAAGCCATCTACCCTGGCCTCCACAAACATACCAGATGCAATACAAAACCGGGGCACAGATTAGTACAGATACTTCACTCAGTAGAAAATTTCCAATACCTATTACGATAATTGCCTACTCCCTCGCGTCAACAACCACTGTATGCTAAAATGCGCCTAAATGCTCAAGCGTACAGCAGTGATTGCTTCGCACCGCGCGATTCCACAGTAATCGCAGGGCTGCCTCTTCGATAAAATTAAATTAACATAACTTTTTATCTATGTTATTGAGAACTGTGAATATGTTCTGACTTTTATGTGGCAGTTAAAAAATTTATCATTTATAAAATATTTAACCAACTTAAAAAAAAGGAGGTGATCAGACATACAGGCCAAACTGAGATGTTTGACTTTGCAATGTTTTATGAACATTATTGCAGTTGTTAGTTTAGCAGTTTATATTCGAATGTTTTCTTTCGAAGAGTGCATCTTCTGTACCTTGTACTATTAATTATTCTGTGGTATAACGTTTCTATGTAACAAAATTATGTAAATCTGTGTCTGAAAGGCAAGCTAATGCTTAGTATATACCTATTAAACTGTCAAATTTTAAGTGGATACCGGTGTCCGCACACCTACTGTCTTTTAATTATGTCTCTAATGACGGTATGTGAATGGAAAAAAATGTAAACGACAAAAACTAGTAATAATTTATCACTTACCTTTCTTCATTGACAGGTAAATGGAAAAATGTTAGGTGTTTATCCCTTCTTTTGCTTGATTTACACCCATCTACAGCACATGAGGCACCACACGGCATCGTAATACGCGTACGAACGAACAGCACTATTAAAATTGAACGGCGTGCGCGCGCTTCGCTTGCGAAAACCGCACTGAATTTGATCCGCCGGCGGACCGAGACCGCTCGGCTGGGCGGTAGGCACTTATAGCGCGCAAGTACATGGAGTGACGGAGGCCTGACCGGGGCAACCCTAACAACATCCTAAATCCATTGTTATATTGGACACGTATTTTAAAGATTAATATTTGGTTTACTTACAATATTTAATACTATATTTCAAAGATTAATATTTTTATTACTTTATTCGTAAAATAGGTCATACGATTAATCAACTATTTTATTAACTCAAGAAAATCGAAATCCTTTTTTCCCCAAAATTATGCCTCTGATAGCTACGTCACTCATGCGGTCGACCAAAGAGCAAGTAATTAAGACTATTACTTATCCTGTGACGTAAATGAAGATGTATATTTATCTCTCTCTAGCAACAGGCATCCCGCTGTGTGTCATATTTTCTTTCCCTTTCTTTACGCGTCTATGTAGTTATCTAATATTTTCGCCGTTTTTAAGCCCCGCCATGTTAGTACGTGACGTGTCTATATATAATACGTCATTGAAGCCATAAGAAAAACTTGGATAAAATAATATTTGTAGACAGAAAGGCACAGGACATACTATAATGCGAAATAAACAAAAAAAAGGCAAACTTATACCACTTTGTAACTGTCTATTTTCAGACGATTGAGTTTGAGGAAAAATGGTTTTAGAAAATTCAACCTCCGGTGGCAACCCCGCGGGGGCGACTGGGAATATATGTTTTTAAAGACCTATAGGTATGATAAAAAAATAGTTTCAGTTCCATGTATCCCCCTTAATCTTTTATATATTTTTGTTTTTGTATAAGAATCGTAAAGTGGTTCACAAATTGTGTAGTCCTAACAGTGCATGCTTTAGGTGCGTTCCCCTTCAATTGTGGTTGCATGTGATTTTCAAAAGGAGCCTTCTTGGTTTCTCCAATATAAAACGGTTTATTGCAATAAGAAGTTACGAGTAGTAACTTGGTACAATGGAAAACGGTTAAATAATTGATACAGAGCAAGGCTTAGATTCGAATGTGATTAGTATTGAAGGACAACCTTTAACAGCTAACGTTCCTCGAGAAGAATTCGAGAATCTTCGAAGACTGCTTCCATTGGTGCTTCTTCGACGACATACCTCGAGGTCGGCTCAGTTTTCCATTGACGTCGGTGGAGTTGGAGGTTGATATTTTTTTTACAGAAAGGTTATATTATTTTAAGCACACACGCAAAGTTTCAACATGCGGAGACACGTACTTTTTGAGAAAAAAAATATTGAAAATCAAATATTTTTGCACTATTTTTCCATTGACGTCGGTGGAGTTGGAGGTTGATATTTTTTTTACAGAAAGGTTATATTATTTTAAGCACACACGCAAAGTTTCAACATGCGGAGACACTTACTTTTTGAGAAAAAAATTATTGAAAATCAAATATTTTTGCACTATTTAAATCAGTTCCCACCACAGATTAAATAGAATTCTCGCCAATGAACGTTTCGTTTTACCTACGGTTAAGTTTTCATACGTTCGGTAACATTTTATTAAATACTATTGTATTTATGCAAAACGGAACGTTATTTTTATGCTTTAGTACAGTTTTTTCGACCCCGAAGCGGGGGGAGTGGGGGGGCGCAGCCCCCCGACTAGAGGGGATTCGGGGGGCGCAGCCCCCCGTATTAAAAAAAACTACTAGAGCAAAACCGACTCAGTAGGTTAGGTTAGGTTAGAACTGTGACCAACTACGCGCGAGCCGAGCGAGCGGAGCGAGCGGTGCCGCGGCAGCGGCCGGCGAGCGCCACCTCGAAATTGGTTACGAAAAAAAAATGTATTTTTTTCATAGTCTCTGAACCTACTTGGGGCATCCCAATCACAGTTGGGTACAAAAATACACCAACCTAACCTCAAACTTAAAAAAATCATATCTCAAAAACGGGGGGCGTCCGCAACTTTTCCTTCACAGGGGGGTAGTACCCCTCCCCCCCTCCCCCCACCCCCTACCCCCTAAATTCGACCGACGTCAATGGAAATTCGTACCTCCCCAAAGAACGAAACGCCTTCGGTTTGTTGATAGCAATCACCACACCCTCAACGTCATGTCCGCCTATGTACCACTCTTGTACATGAAGTTTAAATAAATAAACAATCATAATTCATTAAAGTTTAGGGCAGGGGGTTGCAACTGTCAGAAGTGTCCGGCAATGGATGACGAGATTTCTTAAGTTATCCTGAAGATAATATAAAAAATTGAGCATATACTTTAACGAATTTAAGGTACAATTTATACACCTTTCCTACCTAGTCTAGTACCTGTTACCTGCCAAAGTAACCACAACCCAAACTCTATAGTCGCTGGTGGTTCTTAACTGTAGGGACATGCACAGACCAACTTTCAGCTTTTGTAAAATATCGAAGGTCTGGCCGTCGTAGGCTCTTGCTCTATTAGGAATATCGCCAGTGAAAAGCGTAAAGGTTAGAGGCGAGACGACAGAGCCCTGAGGGACTGAATCCGAACAGGAGAGCTTCCCCGATGCAAAAGAAAACAACAGAGAGTCTCGTAAGATTACCAACTAGGAGTGCCTGACCGTCTGTCAGGCACTCCTAGTTGGTAAAGTTTATATCTTTTATAATTTTTGTTGCGCTAGGTTTTGTCGTACGCTTTCGCTATTTCAATGAATAGCACGCCGCGCGCCGGTCATATCTCCACCCTGGAAGCCAGCGCTCAAGTGTTCTACGATGCGGTGGACCTGTTGCATTCAGTGCTCTCGCAAACACGTTGGCTACCGACTGATTCTTTGAGAAAGTATGACAACTTTGTGGAACCTTTTTTTTTTTGGCGGGTGGAAAATCATCATGTAACCCCTCCCGCTCTTGGGCAGAGCGAAAGGGAGTGTAAGACTTCTACTGAGTAAAAACCACCCATGTTCCTTCTTAGCCCTTTATGTCGAGGCCGCGGTAACTTGTGAACAACTCGCAGCCCCGAACTTTGTGGTCCCTCAGTTCACACACACATAATCCTAGGGGATTATTCTCATTTTTTTTAGACAATTTCATAGTGGAACATTCTTGGTTCGAATAATCTCGTAAAGCAGCTAACGTTACAATATTTTATTGAATGTGATTTTGATGGTTGAAATAGGATGGTAAACAAAAAGATCTTTCGATCTTTGATGTTATCTACTTAGAATGGTGTGCGTAGTCGCAGCGGAAAAATGTCGATTTTTTTATTTTCAGTTTTGCAGATGTTTAGTGTATGACGTCGTGTAAATGTGTATGGTAAGTACACATTTGTGCATCCAACCATTGAGGAGTTATTCAATAAAAAGTGTTTCCGCTGGAACTACGTCATCCTAGCGGCACTTTTTTTTTTCAAGAAAAAAAATACATTCAATCTTTAGTGTGTAACCAGGGGTAAATGTGTATGTTTAAATGATAAATGTGTGCCGTAAAACAGCGAAGATAATCAAGTTTCCGCTGCGCTGACGTTTGGCTATTTCATGAAAATCATATAAAACGGTTTAGTGCAGAGTTGTAATATTTTACGCACGTTGCTTTGAATTTGTGTGTAATGTTTGGGAAAAAGAATTTAAAAAAAAACGTACCGTTCAGAAGATATACACGCAAAAGTAAAATAAGGTTATTAGGTCCAAGTACTTAAAATAGGAACTCTAGAGCCAAACTTAAAACGTTCATATGTATCTTGTAAGGGTCTACAACGTCTTGCGGAGTCTCATATAAGAGCGCTTAGTAATTAATGAGCTATGGCATAATTTACTACGACTGGACCACTATTTGTATGACATCCGATTGTAGGACTTCTTAATGGAAAAGCTGACTAAAACATATTCCGATTTTTAGTGTATTATTATTGTATTATTATTTTATTTTTATGCACAAATGTGTACTTACCATACACATTTACACGACGTCATACACTAAACATCTGCAAAACTGAAAATAAAAAAATCGTCATTTTTCCGCTGCGACTACGCACACCTTAGAATGAATCAAGTCCACATAGTCAAACCTCTTCCGATTCAAATAGTTCAGATAATTATATCTATGGTGAGATAAAACAAGATTTATACTCCTTTTATCGATAATCTAATTAACTTGCTAAAAACCATAGATAAATATACTTCTAAAAACCGTTGTCACTTTTAAAATTCGATCAATAAAATTTCGGTGTATTTATAAAATTAAAATTATTTATTTATTTTGTAGATGCTAAGTATATACGTTTTTGAGTTAAAACAGACTTTTACCGATTACGCATCTGCAAATCTGGTGAGTGAATTTTCATTATCTCAGATACTCCCCGCAATATTCCCATTGGTAGACTCAGTCTAAGCAAAATTAGCCAATTCCTGAAAAATATAGAAACTTGAACAAAAATCAGGTTAAGGATGACTTGAGTGCTAGACCGTAGCGAGTTCGATCCGTGCGGCGTAAGAGCCGCAGCGATGCATTGCTCCAAAACTTCACTTTCATTGTTAGCTGCTGATACATACACACACACCTCGCACTCGTGACTGTCTAGCAAACAAACTAATTTCCTGAATTTTGTTGTAGCGTAAACAACATGGCCGGTCCTATAGATTTGAGCAAGCCCAGGTGGGACCAGAGCAAATACTGGGGCCGCGCCAAGCATTTTATATATCTCACGAACCCAATGAACTTCTTTGCTACCAACAAACAGCTGGATGATGCCAAGAAAATCGTGGATGAGTACAAGTTCGTGCATTTAAATTAATTTATTATAACAATCAATATCTCGTAATCGTATTATCTTTTATATTTCAATCATTGTTATTGTCACAAAATTTGCATGCCTAATTTAAGAGGCGGAATATGAAGAACTAATGTGTACCTACGTGTATGTGTGTTAAAATCTGTAAAATACTACCAAAATATCTATCTATCTATCGATTTCAAAGAAATTGTTCGCATTAGTTCTATACATTTAAAGACTGTAATCCTTAACGAAGACAAGGGCATTAGTTCTCCCCGTCACTGCGATCACTTTTTTGTTCTAGACCATGCCTGGGAAACTCCTATTTACGGAGATATTGGGGGTCAAAGTTCCAAATTTTTCACAGCTGTTTTTTAAAATACTAGTTTTTCAGGTTTAAACTAACACATTACCAATAATAATAATAATAATAATAATAATAATAAGCCTTTTATTTCATTCCCTTAGTAAATAATACATTTCATTTTACAATATAATGCAATTGATATACAAACATGCACTACACAATTTTAAATTATAAAATGATTAATTTAAATCCAATTGATTATTTAAAATATTATTCTATTTTGATTAAATTTGTTTACTATTATTCTATCAATTACTCATTTAGTATACAAACATGCACTAAACAATTTTAATTTAATAAAAAATGTTTCGTTTCAATTTATTTAAATTATATTATAATTGAATAACACTCAATTAAAGGGAACCCCCGTGCGGGTAAAGGCCTCCTCCAGACTAGACCATTTCTCTCTATCTTGAGCTTCCTTCATCCAGCTCTCTCCAGCGACAGCTTGGATGTCATCCGCCCAGCGCTTGAGCGGGCGGCCCACACGTCGATTGCCCGTGCTGGGGCCTCTCCACTTGGTTACTCTCTTTGTCCATCTTCCATCCTCATAACGAGACAGGTGGCCCGCCCATTTCCATTTCAACTTTCTAACATGGATTATTGCGTCTGTGACCTGTGTTCGTTTGCGGATTTCAGTGTTCTTTACTTTATCCGAAAGCTTAAGGTTCAATATACTTCTTTCCATCGCTCTTTGACAGATTGAAATTTTGCTAGCCGTTTTTTCTGTTAGACACCATGTTTGGCAGCCATATGTGAGGCAGGGTAGTACACAAGAATCTAGTACTTTCTTTTTTAGTTTGGTGGACAATTTAGATTTCAGTATGTGTTTCAAGGACCAGTAACGTTTCCATGCTGAGCCGATCCTTCTCTCCACCTCTTCCTTGTCTATTTCTCTAAAGGATAGTACACACAACACACATTACCAATGCCACATACATATTACCAATGACCTCCATGACCCGTTTACTATTCAAAGCATCCACTAGCACAATGTTTTAAGAGTGCTACATTGTTTTAACGTGAAACGCGATTTTTCACCCAAAAAAATATTACAATATTTTTTGCGTGGGGGTAGGTAGGTACTTAGTTTCATGTACGTAATGCTTGGTCGACGGGTTCGTGAAGGGTTCGGTTACACCCTGTATAAAAATGGGTTAACTTATTACTCTTACATACATATGCCAGGGAAGGTTTACTGGAAATTTTACCTATGCTCTCTATAAAGAAGTGCACCAATGGCTAAGGACTCTAGTTCTCGACCGTTTGTTACCCGGGCCACCGCCAGGCACACATAGTCGGTCTCTAGCTAGAACAAGGTGTGATTTATTTGACATGTGCCGTGCGTACATCCGGCCTTGATCGTGAGACGTGAACAAGCTCTCATTTTACTTAGATTCGATGATAAATTCGGCTACACCGGGAGCAGCACCAATTTGAACCGGGGCTGGAGGTGGTGGTAATGTCTATGTTCCTGAGTTCCTGACATAACTATGGAGCCTTCCATAGTGCCTCATACATGACCTATTGACTGGGCTGGGCTGAAACCGGTCAGGGATTTAAGCCCTTAGTCAAACACTAAAATCGAGTTTTTATCATTGCAACAGGAAAACAAAAAAAATGCCACCCGGTTATGACGTGGAAAAACTTTGGTCGACGAAGTATCTCGTTGACAGCGCATTCCATCCTGACACCGGTGAGAAGATGATCAAGATTGGACGCATGTCTGCGCAGGCGCCCATGAACACTATCATCACATCATGTGAGTAAGAACTGAACTAGTTGCCTGCAAATTAGGTCCTAACTGTGACAGTAAACTCTATAGCCATTCTTGAGTGTGAAAATCCTCAGGGCTATGTCGGACTCTGTTTAATAAATAGACCAGGTACTACTACCATGTGTCGGGGGCCCGGATGATACAAGTGAATTCGCGCGCACCCCCGACTAGTACCAGCCCGCCTTTTCTCGCGAGCCCCATCACCAGTGCGGTATATGCATCCACCACATGTTTTCATGAAGGTGCGCAGGGTTCACTGCCACCTCTTTGAGCTTGGCTGGTCGGGCGAAGATTCAGTCCTAAATTTACCTATATAGCGCAGGCCCCCCCGCATTCTGGTAGCCGGATATCCATAATTTCCTGCCCTTCACAAATAAGAGAAAAGCGTGTATCGGAGTGCAAACCGTTGCATGCAACGTATGGACAACATGTAGCATCATGGATTCATGGCAACACGGTTATTTCAGGTCGGAGCAGCATGTAGCCTTCTTCTCCTCTATTAGTCGCCTGTCAGGTAGTTACTAAGCATAACATCTAAAACTTTTGACCTTGCGCAGTAATAAAATAAGCAAGAGGTGTTTTTTGTGGTCGACAACGTCGCCTGATACTGCAGCGCTGCTGATGCGATATGGAAGAACCTAGTGGTTTGCGATTGCAAAAACGTTGACAGGCATGTCTTCGTCTAGGAAAGCATTTTCAAAGTACCTTGACCAACCAACCAACCTCAACCCAATCTTCAACCTTGGGTTTTGTCGTATTTTTTCAAAACAGCTGACGCGCGTAAAACGTGCTTCAAACCAGATTCAGTCGCAGTACACGTGCAGAAATTGAGTTGTGCCGTAAACTTTCGCCGTATATCGCATGAATGTATGACAGACTCCTAAACAGTATTTTTGATAAATTTTTTTTACTGATTTTGTTCTAGTTATTTTATTCGCAACAACCCAAGGAAACTCGTCATAACCGGAAGATATGCGATACGCGGTGGCTTATTAAAATGTACTTACTTGAAATTGGTCCCTTTTTTCAGGCATGATTGTATTCTACAAAACAAAGCCGCAAGTTATGTTCTGGCAGTGGTTCAATCAGAATTTTAACGCAATAGTGAATTACACGAATCGTTCAGGCGACGCAGTTATCTCAATGAAGTAAGTTTTAACCTGTTTTTATTGATTCCTGAATAGAACCCTATATTTTGACCCATTGGTCTTGTACAGTCGCCGTCAGATATAGGTATTGTAGCAAACAAGGTGATCAAATACTTCTGAACAATTTAAAATGTCAATAAGTTCCATACACTACAAATTACCATTAATATCTGACCATTCATTAGTTCACTAATATCTGAGCAGATGCTTGTCAATATTTTCTATACACACAACTAACCAAAAATATCTGAACACTTAGTTACTATTTTACCTAGAACAGTGATTTGGTGTTCAAAAAGTGGTGCTACCTGGATTTTTTTCAGGGAGTTTTGAAAATTGGTTATTTTATTGAGTTCGACGTGTTCTCTTCGAATTTTCACTTTGTCGCTCATTGTTTTATCTTTGCCGTTCGCACACGTGTATCGGAAAAATGGCGCCTAATACTCCTTTCCAACTCATTTTTAACCGACTTCCCAAAAGGAGGAGGTTCTTAATTCGATCGGTATTTTTTTATACGGTAACACATTAATCAACAACATTAAATATACAAAAAAATCTTCAATATATTATGTCTTCAACATATTTTTTGGTAAAATCAATAGTTTGTGTCAGGCCCTTCTCTCCTCTCAAACGAAACGTCTGCCGGCAGATTCAGAACTCAATAGAAGTATTAGGGGTATACCGTGTACATGATTATATGAAATTGCCGTTTTGTATACTGAAAAATTCACATTTTTTTTGAGGTCCTCATTGTATATTCATTTCTGCTATCTCATTGGATCTCTGGGGACAATATGAAAATTCGAAAAGAGCACGTCGACATCAATAAAATCACCAGTTTAAAAACTTTCCAGATAAATCTACCAAATGACTGGACTAACCACAGATAGTCAAGTCGATAGTCGTTTTTGGTTCGTCCTTTATATATCACGCAGTAACGAATTAGGTAAGCACAGTGTCTGTCTGCGTAGATACACGGCGTTGTAAGGTGTTCAGATATTTTTGGTTAGTTGTTTGTATAGAAATTATTGACAAGCATCTGCTCAGATAATAATGAAGTGATGAATATTCAGATATTAATGGTTACTTGTAGTGTATGGAACTTATTGACATTTTAAATTGTTGAGAAGTATTTGGTCACCTATCTGCTACAATATATCTGACGGCGACTGTACTCGCAAGCGCTCCTGTTGAGCGTGAGGTCTCTAGTTTGGTTCCCAGGTAGTGCAGCGTTATGGAGTTTTCTACAAGGAAATTCCTCAATAGCAGCCCGAAATGGTTGAAGGCAATTGTTAATCAATAGGCTCATTCCTTACTACATGTAGCTTTATAACTATTACCGCCTAAATAATAATGGGGAGGTGTAATGAAAGCAAAACTTCTGCCTGAACCTTCGGGGATTATCTTTAACCATACTTGTATCTGCCACTGTAAAATTGTAAATACCGTCAGATTATAATCCATCTCGCGAGATTGTAAACTGTTCAAAGATTGTAAATTTGTAAATCGTAAGATATTTTTTTTACGGTGCACACTCATGACGGTCAACCAATCAGCGCGCGCGGTTTCACTTCGATCTTATAGATTACTAGCTTTTGCCCGCGGCTTCGCTCGCGTTGAAGTATCATTATTAATTAGGTTTTGCGGGGGTTTTGCGGGTTTGCGGTTTTGCGGGGTTTTTGCGGCTTCACTTTTATTTAGCGTGTGTCAAAAATTAGGGCCTACAAAACTTCTTTGTACACAATATTCTAAACTAATTTGTCATTAGGCGCTAAACTATCAAGCTATTGGGTGAACTTACTCATGAGCGAGCAACATAAAACTGTCCATGAGAGAAGCAATGTTCTCTCAAGTCAATACCCGCAAATTTGAGATTTTGCCCCTGAGACTTGGCTTGTCTTGACTTGGCTTGTCATTGCAAAGCAGACTTTTAGGGGAAGCTGTAATCGTTTAAATTCGAACGGGATATTATTAGGTATTAATGGGATTCGTGGAATAAGTACAGTTTCCCCTTTCGCACACCCAGTTAATATAGTGGCTTCCACTATATTGCGATGTAACGCTTTCACTTGCAGTCTCGTACCGTTACAAAGTTTTGGTGGTTTTCAATTTCGCAACAACAAAATTGGAGTGCCCCCCCACATGCAGAATAAGCTTATGAAAAGGCAAACCTGGCCGGTTTCAATGAATTTAAAAATTCTACAGGGTAATTAGTAGCGTCATCTGTATTAACCACAGTATCAATTGAAGTATAGACCTTTTCTTCGCCCTCAAACGACATGAGCAGGATATCGTTGATAGCTGCTGCTTGATCGTTCTTTGGAGTAAGTATGGTACGCTCACATAACCATTCAATATGCTTGTCATTTATATGAATAATGTCTGGATAAACTTTATACAGCAATTCTTGAACCGTAGTAACAACTGTGCATAATTCTTCCGGGGTTATCTATGTTTGTTTTTCTTTTTTTCTGACTCATATTGGGACAATAAACTTCTTATTAAGTTATCATCATAATTTATTGAAGATACAATAGGTGAATGGTCACGCTCTAAAACATGTACCTCCCGACAACCCTTATCAACTTTAAGTTGCGAAGGTGTATCAATTCCAAAATCATGTTCTTCTACACCTACCTCCATACGACGCCGAGTAATTTTCTGTGCCGCTATGGGAAGATACATCAATGCCCACTGGACAAATCTTGGCTGAATCGTAATCGCCTTACCGAATAGTCGTTAGATCCAGATTCCGTAAATATATGAGATCGTTTCTATAAACTTCAAACTTAAATGGGAATATTAATCCTGATGCTATTAACTCACAAAATCCGCCATAAGTAGCATTTTTCATCATATCGGCAAAATATTCATCAGGTGTTACGTAGTTATCACCATTCCTGTCGTGGGTCATAATTGAAAACTTGCTGACAATTTCTGAACGCACCTCCATCGCTCTATCTCACGAAACAAACATGCACCGTCACCAACAATAGGGACGACAGTATATTCTTCAACATCTCCATTAACGTTCATATTTTCTTTAGCCATTTTAAAACCTATACTTAAACCAAACGAAAACAAAACAAATGCCAAATACAAAGCAGAGTCTATAACCAAAACTATTTAACCGAAATAAAGCAAATGCAACCCAAAATATGCCAAGAAAAGAACAGCCAAAATAGTTAAATATAATCCGCTAGAAATATTTAGGTATAGTATGTGGTATTAAATACGGCAGCCACTCATCATCGGGTTTATGTAACTCAGTGAAAACACAACGATAGCGCGTTTTATAATACTACTAACGCCATCTATTATGTTTTCTTTCTTTTTCTTTTCTTTATCTATTGTCAACGTTAAGAACTAAAAAATATTTTGTTCGTCTTAATTTATTCGTTCCATTAGGTACTGATAGGTTCAAACTAACATATTTACATCCTCCATCATCCCTTATTTTATCCCCATGGGGGTTGAATTTATCAAAATTCTATTCAAGAGGACGTCTGCATCATAGTAGCTCCAATCTTTAATGTCAGTTCAATCAGTCGAAAATCTAAGAAGATTTATACAAACTTTCATCCCCTATTTTATCCCCTTGGGGTAGAATTGATCAAAATCCTTTCTTAGCGGATGCCTACGTCATAACATCTACCTTTTTTTGGGGGGGGGGGGTGGGAAATCATCAAATAACCCCTCTCGCTCTTGGGCAGAGCGAAAGGGAGTGTCAGACTTCTACTGACTAAAAACCACCCATGTTCCTTCTTAGCCCTTGTGCCGAGGACACGGTATCTCTTTTAAACAACCTGCAGCCCCGACGGGAATGACGTTACCCTTACTTAAAATACTATATGTCGCCGCGGCGGCTGAGACGTGACGTTCTCTCCCTCTTATGTTCCGCGGCCTCTTTTGCAAGCATCACTGCTTCGCAGAAGGAGGCGACGGCGTCCTATTCCTCCTCGCCCCGGACCATGGCTTGCACCAGACCCGGATGCGAGAGGTCGCCGCCGCCGATCGCCGCTATCATAACATCTACCTGCATGCCAAGTGGTTTGGGCTGTGCGTTGACAGATCACTATGTCAGTCAGTCAGTCACCTGCGAGTTATGTCTATTTTTCGTACCACTTGCTCAAAAAAGTGACATTTTATGCCACAAAAAGCGAACATAACAATAGTCATTTTTAATCTGTTAAAAACAGGGAAAGAAAATTGTACTGAATTTCATTCATCCTCTAGGGGGAGAATGTGATTTAAATTTGGAATACTTACCGAAATTTATACTGAACTACATCTGTGTTTACACCATTGAGTTTGTATATAAAGCATTATACATCGTTTTGAAAAAGGAATACGCATTTATTATGTAGTTATGATTATTAAATAAAATTACGAAAACCGACGAGGCCGTATGAGCTTGATGCCTTTGCTTTTCCGACAAAAAATATCAGTCTAGGAATTTGCTGCGTTTTTGTTTTCTTCAAATACATAAACGTTCAGTTTATTTTACTTTTAATAGTCATTATCACACTAATATTATAAAGGCGAAAGTTTGTGAGTGTGTGAGTGTGTATGTTTGTTACTTCTTCACGCAAAAACGACTGCACGGATTTGGATGACATTTGGTACACAGATAGTTTTATAACCTAGATTAACAAATAGGATAGTTTTTATCCCGATTTTATATTCCCGTGGGTTGTAGCGGGTGAAGCCGCTGGCAACAGCTAGTTTTTAATAAATGCTTATCTCATATTTAATAAAGGCTTATCTCATATTATTATTGTGTTAATTTTTTCGCAAATGGTACGAAAAGTAGAGTATTTTCCTCGGTGATAAAGCTGTCTTAGTCTTGGGTGAACTTAAATCCCTCGCTACACTCGCGATTTAAATCGTCACCCGCGACAGAAGACACTGCTTTATCCCCTTGGTTAATAATCTACTATTTTATACAAACTTTCATCCCCTATTTTATCCCCTTAGGGGTGGAATTTATCAAAATTCTTTTTTAGGGGATGCCCACACCATAGTAGCTTTATGCATGCAAAGTCTCAGCCCGATCGGCTTAAAATTGACAAAGTTTCATACAAACTTTCATCCCATATTTTATCCCCTTGTGGGTAGAATTGATCAAAATCCTTTCTTAGCGGATGCCTACGTCATAACATCTACCTGCATGCCAAATTTCAGCCAGATCCGTCTAGTGGTTTGGGCTGTGCGTTGATAGATCACTATGTCAGTCAGTCACCTTTGAATTATATATATTTAGACTAGCGGACGGCACGGGTTTTACCCGCGTAGTTCCCGTTTCGTGGGAACACAGGGATAAAAAGTAGCCTATGTTACTCAGGGTGAATGTCAAGTAGCTTTCTAAAGGTGCAAGAATTTTTTAAATCGGCTCAGTAGTTTTTGAGTGTCTTCATTACAAACATACACATTAAAATACAAAATCTTAGTTGTATATATTTAATTAGTGTATAAATATCTCATCATTAACATTCTCTTGCCCTTATCGCAATTCATTTGGGGTTGGCGCAGCATGTCTTCTTCTTCCATACTTCTCTGTTTCTCGTCATCTCATCGTCTTACCATATCATTCTTAAAACAGTCCACCTTTCGTTTCTTTGGTCTTCCTCTACTCTTATACCCATCCACATACATATTCAAAACCTCCTCAGGACATTTTCCTCATTCCTCCGCATCACATGCCCATACCACGACAACCGATTTCCACACAACGTTTCAGTCACCGGCGCCACTTTCAGACTTCCTCTTATGTCATGTGATGCGGAGTCAATCATTTCATATTTTATCAATTCGCGTTACACTGCACATTGGAGCACATCCCCCTAAGTATTCTCACCTCAGCCACATATAAACGCCTTTCATTCATCCCTTTTGTGGTCCAAAAATATAATTATAATCTACCGAAAATTAATGCGTTAAATTGTATCTTTCAGCAGTTTGCCATCTCGCGAGATAGATTATAAACTAACGGTTTTTAAAAAGATTTTTGATGTTCTCAGGCAAATAATTGTTTCTTATTTGACCGCATGCGGAGGAGCCCTATCTACCGCTGTGTACCTAAACAATAAAGCCAAGGTAAGGAAACGGCGAATGCATATAATATAGAACATAGCTTTGATTGATTGCTTGCTTGCGTGATTGCTGATGTAGTGGAAACAATACGATCGTAGTGTAGCACAATATACGCTGCTAAGACCAACGACTATGGCTAAACTAAAAGACTATACTTCATAGTTTAGCCATAGTTGTTGGTCTAATGGTCGCAAGTGTGAGTTCTGAGCATGAGGTCCGGAGTTCGATACTCGGGTCAGGCAAAGTGTTATTGAGTGACCCAAAAACGTGTAACGACATCGTGGCAGTCCCAGGTGACGGGACGAGATGCAGCTTAGAGGTGGAAAATGAAACGCTTTTGCCTAAAATTGGGACGGCACAGGCTGTTTTTTGATCTGTAAAGTTGGCGGAGTTCCACGACTCTGCCCGCTTACTTACTTACTGCCTTTTTTTGTAAGGGAAATCATCAAATGACTCCTCCAATCTGGGCCAAAGCAGAAGGGAGAGTTACACTTACACTCCCTAAAACCCATCATGTTCCTTCTTTGCCTTTTGTGTTCCGGGGCCACGGCATCTCTATCGAACTGTCCCGCAGTCCTCCAGCAGGCGTCGGCCCTTGCGGACCCCATCCATGTTGCTGGCATCTCTTTGAGGCGCGTGGGTAACACAAACGCGCCGTTCGGCACGGCCTGTTTCCATTAGGATTTTTAGCTTTATATTAAAATTGTTATACTTTTTTCTAGACCATGAACCCACTGTTTGCACGGCTAGTTCCTTTCTTTGCCGTGACCTCCGCTAACTTCATCAATATACCTATGATGAGAAGCAGGTAAATATTGACACACCGATAAATTAATAGAAATGTTTAGTCTCTAGTCGTCCACTGAGTCGTATAACTTCTCCTACGCCTTAGCCCTTCTTCCATTCTTCATAAATCTTCTTCTTTTCTTCTTTCAAACTGTCGTTCCCGTTTACTACAACCTGCTATTCTTTAAACGCAACCTTCTTTTCTTTTAGACTATTTACAACATTCAGTAACAGATTTTCCTTCCATATCCTTTAGTTCAACCACCTTATTCACTACCTGGCTCTGCACATTCCTCTTTTTCTGGTGGGGGCCGTTCTCGTGTGTCCCATAGAAGGGACACTAACTTTTAGCTTTATTTCTATTTATTATTCTGCGTTGGGAGACAGAAGTCTTCGGATGGCAGCACTTTAGAGTTGATAACGCATTTGAGGCTGAGGCAGGGAGGTAATCACTTTAATGAGTTCACATATCGTCCCCTTACTGCAAAACCCAACTAGCTGTACAATAATATAGTTTCGAGAAAATCCTGTTTAAAGGTTCGAATCGTGAAAACAACTGATAATGAAGAGGGTGTGTGTTTTTGATTTCTTATTGCATTCATTATTCGGATGGAAGAGAAAAAGGAACCTAATTCTCTTAACAAGTAGGAAAAATTAAGGATTGGCTTGATAGGTGCTGCAGATTACCTAGTGGTTTTTCCTGTAGCGGCAATGTTTTCTTATCTTTTGAAGAAAATAATTTGGACAGCAGTATTTTTATGAATTTAATTAAACAAAATTTGTATGTTCACAATCGGTAATTGCTAAAACTAAGTAGAAATGTTTAGTCTCTTTATTCAGCTATCAAATTGTTATTGTTCATCTAACTTGAATCATGCCAAAACTACTTAAACGGCGATTAAAGCTTTTTCCTGCCGAGAAACATTGCTTACAGAGCAAAAACATTGCTTTAACCGACTCTTATTGGGTTTCGTTAGTTCTTTATTTTAAAAAACTCCAAATCTCCTGTTATGTTACTTTAGCTAAAAGCTAAATCCAGAACGAAGCGTCATCTCGGAAAACGGGTTTTACCAGTATGTAGATCTTGAAAAGGAGATTCTAACGGTATATATTGTAACTCACTTTTGCCCATAAGGGACTTTAGTTGGGTTTTTCTTTAAGGGCACGATATTATTTACAGAACCTTACATTGTGCGTAGGCCGACAATCAGTTGTCAGGTGTTTTGAGGTCGTTCAATAAATGCATGGCACATAAAGCAAAGGAGAATGGGCACATTGGGACCACCCTCCAATAGCAATAGGATGTATGTCATTGGATAGGTATTTTTAATTGGAACAACTATTATTATGACAGCTTTGTTGTTACAACTGTCCGTTCAAAGTTATAAAACTTTTTATTTATTTAAAAAAATATTAAATAAAAAACTATTTTCTATGTTTTTACTTTTTCATACCTACCCGTGTACGTCTGTCTTGATTAAACACTGTGCTTTGGGCCGCGTTCAGGTAGACACGGTGAGCCCTCCCCACTCAAAACCGGTTTCGTGGAGCCCGCGCCGCGCGCGCGCAGGTACGTTCAACCAGTCTTTGGTTGGCATTGTGTGTGAGTTATCGTTTGTTACCGTTCCTTTTCATTCTTCTTCTGCTTTTCATGCTGCTTCTTTCCAACGACTTTGACCTGGCATTCTTACTGGACACTGATATCTTCTCGGAAACTCTGCATTGATTATTGAATTCGGCTATCACACTGGACTTTTGAATTGCATCTCGATCGGGTTTTAATTGTGATGGAAGATCATCGCAACTGTGTCATGTGTCGGCGAGGCCTATATCGCGGAAGATATCAACAACACGTCCTGTCAGAAAATCTTCCAAGAGAACAGCCAGAGGTTGCTGCATATATACAACAACATTCAGTATTGGAGGTGAGTGTAGTGTGTATATCTATCATTGTTTTTTTTTAGAATCAAATCGGTTACATTTTTGCATGCGGCCTGCACAAGGGACAACTTTTAAAAAAGCCAATATATTAAAGCTGTATTTTTATGGCGCCTAATATAAGATATTGTAGGTTCTCACTATTTTTACAGTGTTCACATATTTTAAATACTCTTATGTTTAAAGCTCCTGGTATCTAATCTAAGCTGGCTACATTAGGATACCGTGCAAACTCGATTTAACTTCAAACTCCTACAATGTCGTTACTTGACGTTGGTCATAGAATTATAATTATTCTTTCTTTAAACGAGTTATTATAATTGCTTATTTTTATCATTATCAGGTGGTGTTCGACAACACACGAAGCATATGCCATAGATGCTGGCAGAGAGCTGCAAATGCCATTAGACCACCTGTTGAAGCGGTAGTGCCTGAAGCACCTGAAGAGAATGAGCAAAATGTTCATGTACTTCATGTACCTGAATATATAAGAGCGCCAAATAACCATAGGTATTGTATTTTTAACAACTGTGCTAATAATACCCGACACAGAATACCTAATGCCATTAAAGTTCACATCTTTTGTGTCTACAAGCTATATATACCCGATGGTGCCAGAGTATGCAGAGAACATCTTGAAGGCAATAACTGGGATGAGCTGCCTGATTTTTGTAACACAACTCATGATTTTAATGCAGCCCAGTTTAAAGATGTTTGTGACATGCTACGAACAACTATTCAACGGGGTTCGAGGTTAGATTTTAGTCTTCACGGAGCTATGACTGATGAAGAAATGCACTACTGGGTTGGTCTTAATGGCTCCCAGTTTGATGACATTTTAGAGCAAACACCATCATTGGGCGTGAGGTGCAATGATCCAAGGACTGCGTTAGCCATATTATTAGTAAAACTTCGCACGGGAGATTCAGATGAGAGGCTTGCTACATTATTTAATATGTCAAGAAGAAAACTGGAACGATATTTAGCTATTGCTCGTGAATGCCTTATTAATGAATACATCGTACTACACTTAGGAGTGGATCACATAGACAGAGAAAATATATTGGCGAGAAATCTAACAATACCAAAAAATCTGTTTGGCAATGAAGAAAATAGCAAAGTAATTCTTATATGTGATGGAACCTACATTTATATTAACAAAAGTAGCAACTTTTTATTTCAACGCCTCTCATATATCTTGCACAAGTACCAAAACTTGTTAAAGCCATTTTTGATCGTTGCTCCAGATGGTTATATTATTGATGTTTTAGGACCGTTCGCTGCCACAAAAACTGACGCGCAAATCATTCAAGATATAATGAATGACGAAGAAAACCCTTTACATGTTTTACTTCAAGAAAATGATGCATTTATCTTGGACCGTGGGTTTAGGGATGGGTTGGAGTATATAGAAGCTTGCGGTTATGAATATTATGTGCCACCAACTAAAGATCGTCGAGAGACACAGCTTACTACAGAACAGGCAAATGAAGCACGAGCTGTTACAATGTGCCGATGGGTAGTGGAAGTCATAAACGGTCGATTTAAACGCGATTTTAGGCTGTTGCGGCAAAAATATTTCAATAGAGCGCTGCCTCACATGTTCGGAGATTTCAAAATTGCTGCAGCTATTATAAATCACTTCCACGTACTCATTCAAGATAACGTCCACGCAGAAGAGTTTTTAAATCTTATAAGACGCAAAGTTGACACACCAAATCTATTGTATAATTATGTAGAAAGAAAACGCCTGAATAACCGAAGGGCAGATTTTCAACGGCTGGAAGCTAATCTAATAGAAAACTTCCCAAGGCTCACTGAAGACCAAATAATTGTATTAGCCTTGGGTACATACCAGTTAAAACTGGCGCGAAGCTATTGCAGCGAGCATCTTCAAAATGGTTTATACATAATAGAAACATATAGAGAAAATCGGTTAGATGATCTGCCTGATTACGGTATTCAGGAAAATGTGTGGCTTTTGCGTGGACGCATTCAATCACGTCATGTGAGACAAAGGACGTATTATTGCTATATTTTAATAAATAACAATCCAAATGAAGATAACAACATAGTACAACATTATTGTACATGCATATCGGGACGGCGAACGATGGGCACATGTGCACACATTATATCAATAATCTGGTATTTAGGGTATGCGATTCATGAAGGATTTACTGCACCAGCAATGTTCTTGAATGATGTTATTATAGATAACCCATAGAACACGTCGATGTGTGTAACGTAATAACAAATAATTAATGAATTATTAACGGTGTTATTATTTTCTCCTCAAAAATATTTTAATATTTTTATCTTTAAATCTGAACTTATAAGTCTTATAACTCTGAACGGACAATTGTAACAACAAAGTTGTCATAACAATTGTTGTTCCAATTGAAAAGACCTATCCAACGATATATATCTCATTGCTATTGGAAGGTGGTCCCAGGTTTCATACATTTTTGCCCATTCTCCTTTATGGAACAGTTGAAATTTCTATCATGATTACTATGTTGGTTTCTTAGTGAAAGTTGCTCAGTTTAATGGCCCCTCTAATGGATTACATCCTTAAATATGACCACACCTTCTTGTTCGGTCTGGTCCGGCTGTACTTATAGTCTAGATATTTGAGGCTTGATCTTTATTTTAGTGAAATACTAAACGGAACCCCAGTTTTTACTCCGGAAGGGAAGAAAGCTGGTGATTCCAAGAAGGCAGCGCTCACAGGGATCTTCCTAGTGTGCATATCTCGAGTGGCTATGGCCATGCCCTCCATGAGTAAGTATAGTATTAATTATCAATCGTGTATTCAAGCGATAGCCGATTTGGAGCCTGTAAATGTGCAACTAGGTACAGACGCGAGCACAGGAAGCTACCCGAAACTGTCAAAATAATATTCCCAATCACCTTTGAACCTACACTAAGTTCAAACAAAATATATATTATTAAAGTTTGACAGATGGTAGTACTAGCATAATCTGCTGGCGTCTGAACATCGCGGGAGACCCTAAATGGTGTTTTATTGGTTCGCGAACTTTTTTACACAATGTTTGCGTTCTGAACAGCAGATCCGTTTTCCCCCGCAAGACAAATTACGTTACGTTTCTTCACTCGTTCTACTACCACAGACCATACGTATTTTTTTAATTTTTTTATAGCTTTGGTACCGGTAATTACTAACGTAGCCACTCAAAAGCAGCTATTCTGCTATTACCCGTGGGCTGTGATTCCCTTCCAAGTAGCACTGGTGTGTTTTTGTGCGGTCGTCGCTACACCTTTGGCCTGCGCCGTCTTTGAGCAGAAAGCCTCAATTGGCATAGATAGTGTTGAGCCGGATATAAAGGTAATGGTTAAATGGTCTGTTAAATATATTTTTTAGATTTTAGTTTTTTTTTTATTCAGTCAGGCAAATAAGAGGTCGCATTCGATCCAAACTTTCTATGACATCACTGAAAACCAAAGTGAAACCAACCTCTTCAAAGCAGAATGCTAATTAAGTATTATGGAACAAGATCGAGGACCTCATTTATCTGAATTTAGTTTTCAAAAGTTGTTGCAATTTGCCTTTCTTGTTTAGTGTTTACCTAATTCCAAAAGTTAAAAAAAAACCTGGCTACGACCTTGCCATGCACCGAATTATTTATCTCATTTCAAAGCTCAACTTAATCTTATTTAAGTAACAGCTCTAAACTGTAACAAATGGGTACTTAGGGGAGATGCGGGTAAGACGGGGACGCTAAGGTAAAGTGGTAAATAAACAGGGTATTTAAAATAATATTATTGTTATTTATTAATCAAACATTAATTACTTATTATAGTTTTATTTGGCACAGCTTTGGATTTGGTAACTAATCATACAAAAATTAGAAAATTATAATTATAAAATATGGGAAATACACCATCTTACCCCACATATGAGGTAAGACGGGTCACTAAAAAAGGGGCAAGATAGGGACAGAGGGTAAGATGGGTACTAATTTTCTTCACAGAAAATACATATCAAGACATCTTCCATATCTTCGTCGTCGACTCCAGCACAAGCTGTGTGGGCCCATCGTCTACACCGCTGACACCCTACCCAGTTTTCCGACGATTTTTGATAAGAATTGTTTTCATCATTGCAATATAAACAAATTGTATCTTCTTGTGCTTCTTTTCCTGTTACCCTCTTTTTTCCTTTTCCTTTACCTTTGGCCTTTTTAGTCGTGATATTATTAACAGCTGGTTTCGCAGGTCTTTTTCTTTCCTCTACTTCTTTTTTGTACGGAGTGGAAGTTATGATGGCGGTTTTACCCCTTCGGTATTGTTTTCTTTTTTCATTAGACTGAACTGCTGGAATGGCTATGATATCACTAGGAGAGGCATTACTAAAACTAGACGTGAGATCACGGCAAACTGTTCGAACAGGTGATCTAGTTTGTGCTGCATGTAAAGATGAAGGTCCAGGCTCTGGTTCAGTTTCAGGTTCAACAGCAAGTGGAGTTATTTGCTGGGCTTGGGGTGAAATACAATAACTAGGAGTTGCAGGTTTGGTAGGCGTGCAGTAATCTTGTGAAGATATTAGACTGATCTCAGAACCTGTTTGCAAATGAATAGGTTGAGAATAGTTGTCAGGTTGAGCATTCCTTTCATTAGTCTGTGCTGGTTCTGCAAGAGTACCATTAAGTGTGGATGGAATGTTCTCAACAACAGCATGTCGCTCGGCGGGAAGGTCCGAAAATGGTAAATTAGTGGCATCAGATGTAGCCAGACTGTCTTCATTAACTGCACGGTTGGTTGTTTCAGCAGGCAAAAAATCTACATCTGTAAAATTATCCTGGTTGTATGGCCAAATACCACACTTCCTGAAGCCATTCAATGCCGTGTTCATAGTAGCTGCCTGAAGATATGCTTGTCCAAATATTTCACTTATTTGAAACATAGTCAGCACTCGGCCTGGGTGCGATCGTAACCAGTTAGTGGCAGCATGGTCGTAATAAGTGCTCAAAGGCCTCATAAATGTAACATCTGCAGGTTGCAGTCTGTGGGTACAGTGTGGAGGAAAGCAAAGTATAATTACTCCGATATGACGAGCTATGTCTATAACCTCTAAATTTTGAGTGTGACTTACGTGACCGTCAAGAAGTAGCAGCACTTTATTGTCAAGAGTAGCTCCTGAAAATTGAATAAATTGCTTGAACCAGATCGTAAATATTTCCGTCGTTATCCATCCTCGTGGATTGCAGGCAGCTGTTGTTCCCGGTGGAGCATGATCTAATAGTTCAGTCTTCATGCGCTGTCGATCTGATCGATCTTCAGTGATCGATCGACTTCCAATAAGAACAGTCGCGTCGCATACGCTCTTGTGCTAGTTTATGTTCAGGTATAGCGCTGACGCAGCAGCATACCGTTCATTACCTCTAGCCGTGCGCGGTCGCCGCGATGACCCAGTTACCGAATTTATTGCACAACTATTTGTATAAACAAAGTGTTAAGGTGAAGTTGTTATTCTAATAATCATGGCTTCGTCATGCTCAATTAAAATTAAAACTGAAACGGAACATCTGTTGTTTAAACATTATACCGAAGAAAAGTTGGAACGCGAAAAGTTACAATGTTTGGTAAATGACCTCAGAAGTCAATTAGAACAACTTCAGCAGCAGCTTAAAATCATCCAGGAGCAAAAAACTGCAGACGTAGACAAGAAAAATGTCACTACCGAGAAGCCAATGCCAATCGAGTACGAGACAGACGAAGAGGAACTAGCAAAGGAAACAGAGTGGGTACGACAGAAGAGCAGAAAAAAAAAGGAAATTGAACTCATCATCACTGTCCTCACCACCTCAACAAGGAGCCGATTCCAGCCAAAAACCTAAAGAAAATGTTAAAACAAGGAAACAGCCCACACCACCACCTATAGTTGTGGAAAATGTTAAAAACTACCAAGAGTTCTACGATCTTCTTTCAGCTAATCTAACGAAAGACTCGTTCATTACAAAAATGATGAATGGAGAAAAAGTTAAAATTACCTCCTTTAATGATGACTCATACAGATCCATCACCAAGCTATTGTTACAGAATAACTGCTTCTGGTACTCGTATGAGAATAAACAAGACAGACCGATTAGGGTGATGGCAAAAAACCTTCATTCTTCCTGCCTGCCAAATAGAATAGTTGAAGACCTGTCAACTCAAGGATTTAAAATAGAAGATGCGGTCAACAAACTGAGTTGGAAGAGCAAAGAGCCTCTCAGTATGTTTATGCTCTCATTCCATAAAGATGAAGACATTAAGAAAATCTACGGAATCAAATCCATACTGGGCTGTAAAGTAGATATACAGCCGTTAAAAACATCTAAGTTAATTCCACAATGCAAAAAGTGTCAAGCATATGGCCACACACAGAAATACTGTTCCAAAGAACCCCGGTGTGTGAAGTGTACAGGCAAGCACCTAACCAGAGACTGCAATAAACCAGCAGAAGCAAAGCCAAAATGTGTTCACTGTGGTGAGCCCCACCCGGCTAACTATAGGGGATGCATAGTAGCTAAAGAGCTACAAAGCATTAAAGATAAAAATACCAGAAAGAATGTGTCGATACCAAACTCGCAGGTCCAAGTACAAACAAAGACAAAATACCTAGAGTCACCAACCTTGCTACTAAAAGTGTTTCGTATGCAGAAATGACAAAAGGAGTCCAATCTTTGCCACAGTCACATATGAAACCAATGAGCCCTAACATGGATGAAAAGATTAATACTATTATAAATCTTCTAACTACATTCGACGAAAGGCTGAAAAAACTTGAAAGTAGCACTAAAGCAGCTACCAAACAAAAATATACATGGCTAATTTATTAAAAATTATGGCATGGAATGCGAATGGACTGCTGAAACATCAGAATGAACTTACGGCAGTCCTAAATATGGAAAGTATTGATGTGTGCCTTATATCAGAGTCACATTTCACTAAAGAATCTCATATTCAAATTGAAGGATATAACGTATACCATGCATTGCATCCCAATAACACACCAAGAGGTGGTAGTGCTGTCATTATAAAAAAGAATATTTTTCACTATGAAGAACTCAAATATGAAAAAGAAGAAATACAAGCAGTGGCGGTCTGTGTCAAAACGAAACATTGTCTTGTCACCATTTCAGCCATATACTGTCCACCTAGGTATCCACTAAAAACAGATCAGTACTTTAATTTTCTAAACCGTCTTGGAAACAGATTTATATTGGGAGGCGACTTTAATGCTAAAAATACATTTTGGGGATCTAGGCTGACAACAACCAAAGGAAGAGAGCTACTGTGCGCAATTGAAGAAACACAGTGCAAAACATTATCAACAGGTAAGCCCACTTATTGGCCTACTGACACAAAAAAGATTCCTGATCTCATAGACTTTTTTATATATAAAAATGTATCACCTAATCTTCTCCGCATTAAAGAAGGTTATGATATGAGCTCAGACCACTCACCTATATTACTTGTTCTAAGTGAGACTTTCTTGCTGAAAGAAACCTACCCCACATTGGTAAATAAGAACACTGATTGGGCAAGCTTTAAAATAGACTTGGACTCTGTAATAGATTTAAAAGTTCCACTAAAGAAACCAGAAGATCTGGATCGGAATATCAGTCAGTTTATTACACAAATACAACAATGCGCCTGGAATAACACTCCTACATTTAAAATAAAAAACAGACTTACATACTATCCAGCAGAAATCACAAAACTCATAGCTGAAAAGAGGCGACAGAGACGAATATGGCAACAAACAAGATTTTCACAAGATAAAAGGATTCTGAACAGCCTTACAAAACAACTAAGTAGTGCAATTCAGAAATTCAAAAATGAATCAATGAGCAGTTATCTAAAACAACTAACTAGCTATCGCACGACAGATTACTCTTTGTGGAAATCTATAAAAAGTTTAAAAAAGCCAATTATGCATATTCCCCCCCTATCAAGGATAATAACGGGCGGTGGGCAATAAGCAACGAGCAAAAAGCTATTAGGTTTGCACAACATCTGGAACTAATCTTTATGCCAAATAAAGAACACCAAGACAGCGCCTTGCTAGATGAAACATCAAATAATGATGAGCAAGAAATAAAACTCGTAACACCTAGAGAAGTATACAACGAAATTAAGCGTCTTAGACTAAAGAAATCACCTGGCTACGATCTTATTACTGGAGAAGTTCTTAAAAACCTCCCACGTAAAGCCATCGTAAAACTTACGACTCTTATCAATGCAACGTTCAGGCTTAAGTATGTACCTGACCTGTGGAAAGTTGCCGAAGTTATAATGATACCAAAGCCTGGTAAACCACCTCACGAAACGACATCATATAGGCCGATTTCGCTGCTACCGATCATGTCAAAATTATTTGAAAAGCTTCTCTTGAAACGGCTAAAACCCATCATAGAAGAAAGAAACTTGATCCCTGACTACCAATTTGGATTTAGGGAAAAACATTCGACAATAGATCAAGTACACAGGATTACCAACATTATAGAAAAGGCTTTAGAGGAAAACAAAGTTTGCTCAACGGTCTTCCTAGATGTAGCGCAAGCATTCGATATGGTATGGCACAAAGGACTTATTAACAAACTAAGAAATATGCTCCCTAAACAGTTTGCTGACATCTTAGAGTCTTACCTATCACAGCGTATGTTTAGAGTAAGACAAGATGATGCACATTCGGAACTGAAGCCCATAAAAGCTGGAGTACCGCAGGGAAGTGTCTTAGGTCCCGTCTTGTACTTATTGTACACTTGCGATATTCCTGAGTTAGAATATAATACCATTGCCACATTTGCAGACGACACAGCTATAATGGCCACAGGTGTCACTCAAGAAGAAGCAGTGGAAAAAGTTCAAACAGCCGTCAATATCATCTTTGACTGGACAAAAAAATGGCGTGTGAAACTTAACGAAACAAAATCTGTTCACATAGACTTCACAAACAAAAAGCAAAATTTTCATCGGATAAACATAAACGGTCATGTCATACCATACGAAAATACAGCCAAATACTTAGGCATGACATTAGACGCAAAGCTTCGCTGGAAAGCTCATGTTAAAAAGAAACGCGACGAGCTAGAGCTTCGCTACAAGTCGATGTACTGGCTGATAGGAAAACATTCTTCGCTGTCAGTACACAACAAAGTACTTTTGTACAAACAAGTCCTCATGCCTGTATGGACTTATGGTATTCAGCTTTGGGGCTGTACCAAACAAAGTAACATCAAAATTATACAGCGTTTTCAAAACAAAGTACTCAGAGGAATTGTTAATGCGCCCTGGTACATTCGAAATGACGACCTTCATCGGGACCTCAAAGTAGACCTCGTCATAGACATAATCAAAAAGAACGCCGAAGCTCATGAACGAAGGCTTCACCATCATGTGAACATCGAGGCTATCCAGCTCCTCGATAACACGGACATAGTGAGAAGGCTAAAAAGGACAAAACCTTTCGAGCTAATTTAGTGAAGTGTTAGTGTAATGTAGTGAAGCGAGTGCTACCCATAAGAAACACAAGAACAAAGTGTCTTCCCCTTAATAGAGACAATAAGAAAAGTGTTAATGGACACATTCTTAGACGTAGTCTCCCTAGCAAATTAAGTCAAATTAGAATTACTCATTAGCTTTAGTATTAAGCTAGATTGTATTTCTTATGATGCAACCGTATCAGGACACATCATACAAAAAAAAAAAAAAAAAAATGCGCTGTCGTGGAAATATCATGAGTGGTGCATATAGTTTCCAGCTGCATTAAAGCAAATTTCCACTGTGACAGTCTGACCTCGCTCTGCTGACGACAATGACCCCGACCTGTTTTCGTCCCTTCACAGCTATTATTTTGCTCTTGGTTTTCGAAACAACAGATATACCAGTCTCATCGCAGTTGTATATCTTGTCCGGTGTTAATTTATGTTGGTCGTAGATGTCGCCGAGTAACTGGTAAAACTTTCCAACAGCAATTCTGTTGAAGCCCATTGCACGAGCTGCGGACGTAGCTTCTGGCTTACGAATAGATAAATTTGGATGGCGATCTAAGAAACCTCTGAGCCAGGTGTTACCAGCCATTTTTTTTTCATTATTAAAGTTATGTTTTTTATTATTTCTAACGGCCAACTCATATGCCATCCGTCTGAGATCAAGAGTAGTTAAACCGAATAGCCGTTCTTCCATATGTTTTAAATATCCCGCTATTTCTGCCTCTTCTACAACGCTAAATACTTTTTTTATAGGCCCTAATGGCTCGCCGAACGTTACTTCCTTGCCTTGTTTTACTTTATTGACATAACGCTCTAAAGTGGTTTGCGGAACACCGTATGTTGCGGCTGCTTTTCGATATCCTGACTTTTTTGCCAACACATCTTCTACTGCTTTTTTCATGGCTTCCTTAGACCATTCACCCCTCGTCGTCTTTCTTTTATAATTTCGTACCATTGTAGCTATAACTGTTACCTGAAAAACAAATGGTTGCATTAACACGACAAGCATAATACCATAAACCTGTTGAAAGAGGCAAGATGGGGTAATGCCCCATCATGCCTTGCAAAGTTTGCCCCGTCTTGCCTCCACCTCCATAATTCAGCAAAAATATTAGTACAAAAAAACACACCAAACTTCAATCATTTTAACATACGCCACAAGATAATTAATACAATCACAAATGCGTTACAAAATCTACGTTAATCAGGCACTATTACTTACGGTTTAAAAACAAGTTATTTAGCTCCTAAATCATAGATCGATGGAATCGGTAAACACGTTTCGACCAGCACTGAACAAACGCGCGCGCTCTCATCTCACTCGTTGTCGACGTCGGACTAATGGCCATTGGCCGCTCGGGAGTGGCGATGGCGTCCCGTTGGCTATTACGATGCGCTTGTGTGATGTCTAGTTTCGTCAATGTGTGGGGGGCCCCGTCTTACCGCGTGTCCCCATCTTATCTTATCCGTATTTAATCGGACGGAATAATCGGAATGTCCCTTGCAGATGCCACGCACGTTTTAGATGGTAGAATTTTTATTGTGTCAAAGATAACAAAATTATTATTATTAGTGTCCGAACGAAGCTTGAAGCCCAGATTCAGTCACATTCAGTCCACCAGTGACCAAAAAGTCACCTCCAGCAATCTATCATCTTCAAATAAAGAATCATGAATCTAGAATTTTCCGCTAGGGGGCGATACAGTTAATATTTTACGTGTAACTGTCTATTTAGGCTCTCTACAGGATAAATCATAAAACTTTATATTGATAAAGTTTTATGATTTATCCTGTAAAGAGCCAGCCTACTCACTGTATATTAGCTCAGCTGTATATTTTGACTAAAAGCTTGTTTTACTTTTCAGCAAAAGGCATTAGCCATTTCACCTAAGGCGACGAAGCTTACCTACAACAAAGGACTATAGATAGCAACTGAATGGAACTCTACCAATAAAGGTGTTAAAGTATCACAAGCTGCGCGTTACTCTTTAATGAGCTACGCGGCTGTATGCGTGATTTTTACTTCTTTGGGTCAAAAATCAAGTTATAAGTACAGTACTATATTGTACTCTGGGTTTTGTTTGAAGAATTACCTAAGGAGGATTGCCTGTCTCCTCCTCCAGGCTGCGTGTTTGAGCCTATTGGTGACGAAGTCAGATCCTTCACTTTCTGATCATTTTTGCGTCTCATACGGCGTTTTTTACTCGGAAATGAAACGTGTGAACATAAAGTTAATCGAAAGTGAACTTAGAATAAAACAAAACGAAAGAGACATTCACTCGAGTAAAGTAATCACGGCCTAAATTCTGAATTTATCATTTTAAGCACCTTTCCCAATCGACGATCAGCTGCAAATGAGAAAGGCTTTTTTGATTTTGATCTTAGAGAATTCACGCCAGCGGCGTGGGTCATGGGATGGGACTGTGAGTTTAGGGTTGAACTAAAAATATGGATCTAGTTTCTTGGTCTGGAAATTATTGGATAGCTCGTGTGTTAGTCGGTAGTGGACAGAAGACGCTTTGACTTAACTTTCAACTAAGGTCTAAGGACAAATTATACTTTTTTTTTTAGATTCCATCAGCATTTTTTATTGACGTTGTGTACCACCGAGGGTTAATATGGACTTCTTGAGGTCGTAAAAATAAGTTAAGCCAGTAAATTCTGGAAGCCTGTTGTTAAAGATCGAATTCAGAATTGATTTATGTATAGAATTGTCAATGTCAATTCAAATCAATTTGGATTTGATTTTGAATTCCATAGAGTTTTGAATATTTTCTCCGCAGAAAACGGTGCTTCCAACATTGTCTTCAAAATAATCGCCAAGTGCCTCGATTAAAGTTCTTAGCAAATAACGTTTACGTCAAATATCACATAAGTACAATATCTGTCTGTAACTTACTACAGTTTACGAGTTTGTAATTTGAAATTATTATTAGTAAGTAGGACCCGTCGATATTCTAAGTATATCTAAAATATATAATTATGTGTGTTCTTATAAAATAAACGTCTGGAAGACATTGTACGTATGTGATATATCACGTAAACGTTATTTGCTAAGAACTTTAATCAAGGCACTTGGCGATTATTTCGAAGACAAAGTTGGAAGCACCGTTTTCTTCGTATGTTTAAATTGGTTTCCGGATTTAGGGGTGTAAGTTCAATATAGAATTTTTATAGATTTTTTACATACTATTTACTAGCATATACTATGTATAGTTGCAGAAATATTATGGTGGTTTCGCCGGGAAGGATACTTCGCAGCGCAACCACTTTAAATAAAAGTTTCCGTCGAAACTAGAACTATTTTTTAACAGGTCTAGAATTTTATAGACATTTTATAGATTTTTTTATGTAACTCATACTTGGTAAGGAAAAGGTGGGTTCGCCTTCGCCAGGAAGCATGACGTTTAGATTCTTCATAAACAAAATATTCCTTCTTTTAAAAAAAATATTCTCCATGGTCAAATCACAAACGTCAGTCGTCCCTGTCAGACGTCAGTTTAGACAAGTTTCTTTGTCAAATGTCAACTCAATCAAACAAAATGCTTGGGGCCGTAATTATTTAGAAAATTAGATTTTCATGAGACGATGAGATAAATGTTAGCATAATGTACGATCTGAAAGCATGTATGGTGTGTTTCAGCACAGATGTTAAATTATTTAGCATGAACTGTGGTCAATTACGACATGAATTCCATTTGATTTCTGGTATTAAGGTATGCTTTGTTTATTTCCGTTTCTATAATAAAAATATACACATATTCTGGTTTAATAACTCACGGGTTCTAATATATAATTGCTTTTGTTATTTACAGACTTTCCACGGAGATGGCTTGCCGGATTATTTATGTTTTCAGTGTGCAGCGGTTGTGCGAAATTTTAAAAGATTTCGCGATAAATGTCACCGAGCTCATTACGCTTTGAAAGAAATTTTAAGTAGAAACAATGAGGTAAATTATTTAGAAAACAGTAAACAAATATATATTGTAAAATATGTAAGTAACTTACAGTATTAATCATGACCATTTCCACTCAACAGATTAGTCAAACAAATCTTGAAGACTTAAACCATAACGTCCTTGGTATCATGCCACCCCTATCGTACATGACTTTAGATAACACTCATTATGAAAAAGTGACATTCCAGTGGAAAAAACAAAACCGTATTGATCGGTGTAATTCCACCAAACACAACATAGCTGTAGTTCACTGCAGTACACTCACTTCTGATTTCACCTTCGAGGGAATAACAAACTGTAATGAGTTGGAATTTACTGAAGACAAAATCAAAACAGACATTGAAGAAATGGACCATGAGGAAATACTAGTTGAGGAGGAAGTTGCCAAAGATAAGTCCAGTGGTGTTGCCTGCGGTACAACACAAGACTCGGAACTACCAGAATCATTTATGGATAACGAAAACTTTGATAGCGATCAGGATATAGACAAGTTCCCTGACTTATCATTAGCACTTAATGCTGACAATATGTCTGTTGATGGGACGGCTATGGATGAAGAATATGCCACGTTGATCCCAATTTCTGTGAAAGAGGCTAAAGCTGCAATTGAAGTATACAAAATGTTCACACAGGGTAAATACCATTGTGAGATTTGCAATAAGGCTTATAACAATGAAGAAAGGATGAAGGTACATTTACGGATGCATGATAAGGTGAGGGTTCCCATCGGGACTGCAGGTCCCGTTGGGGCTGCGGGTTGTTCACAAGTTACCGTGGCCTCAACATATAGGGTTAAGAAGAAACATAGATTTTTATTCAGTAGAAGTCAGACACTCTCTTTCGCTCTGCCCAAGAGCGGGAGGGGTTATTTGATGATTTTCCACCAGCCAAAAAAAAAAGGTTTTATCTTGGAATTTAAGGCTAAATAAGAAGTGCTGGTTAGATCAATTAATAGGTCATCTTGTGCTTGCCTGAGGTGGTCCGTGGGTGGGTGAACATCCATTACTGAGTTTCTTCTGTGCCTCAGAAAACACATTAAGTCAGCTAAACTAAATTATTAAGTAAGTGGGTTGGTGAGGTCAGATAGGCTGTTGCTTAATGCAACCAAAAAAATATTTTTATTAAACTTGTGGGATATTTAGAATTTCCTCAAAAATTTTTGCATTATTAATTTTCCCTAACAATCACCAGTTATTTTCTTTTTATTTTCAGCATATAAGTGGCAACTACCATTGTGGTCTCTGCCAGTACTACTATAAAACCGAGTTTTTACTAAAAACTCATATGACTGATAAACATCTGTTTAAGTATTTGTGTAGAAAATGTCCTGAAGTCAGTTTTGATAGGTGAGTGTTTGAAATCTAATCTAATATTTGCACATACTTAGAGGGTAGAGTGGCCATAGAAATGCCAGAGTGGAAAAGTAGAAGAAGGAAACAATAAAGATCGGAGAAGAAGAAAATCGGAAGAAGAAGATTGGATAGTATCATGCTTGTAATCCCCAAAGGGTTAAGTAGTATAGTACACCCATATTCCGCCAGTTGTGTGTAAGTGGGGGGCTACCCTAGTGCCTTTAACCGGTCACAAAATCCAACTCCGTGGCTGCTGCTGAGAAATTCCTGATGGAAAATCCAAAAATACTTGATTGTGTAAGGAAAGATATGGTGGAAAAAGGAGTAAACAATAGCAACACCTGCCTGACAGGGTAACACGCTACAGTCTACATAGCGGTTTTTTTGACCCAGACTTTTTGGGTAATCGGCAGACTTGGAGAGGCCGCTTTCACTTCAACGAATTAGTCCATCAGATAGATTTCCAAAAAATATTTGAAACATTTTTTTTTTCAAATAAACAAAAAATGAAGACGTTACATCGCACTGCATTTTTTACCACGTAGTGACGTCAAAAGCCCCCACTCATGATCTTTGACCCGTTTTATCTTATTCTATTTTGATTAATTTGATAAAACAAAAAACACGTATCCAATATTTATCGATTATGTAACTGACTGACTAAACAGAATCATATTTTGTTTAGTCAGGATACATCCCTATTTGGTGGACCAAGCTACGATTTTATGGTCATTAAAGAAATTATTAGAATATTACCAGCAATTTTAGCCTAGTGGTCTGACTGCCAAGTCTAGCTTCTAGTTCGAACCCAGGATCTCTGATTCATGTTCTTATTGCATAATTATCACTAGCTTCGGAGAAAAAAAACATTGTGAGGAAACCAATGTGCCTGAGAGATATTGCTCGACGGCGTGTAAAGCCAAGTCAGAAGCCAATGTGCGCCATAAAAATTCACACCAGGTTATGCACATTATAATAAAGGGTGTAAAAGTACCCTTAACGCAAACGAAGGGCACTTGTCCTCCCCACCACTGCGAACATTTTTTTGTTGTACACTATACTTGGGAACCCTATAGTTACGGAGATATTGGGGGTCAAAGTTTAAAATTTTCACAGCTGTTTTTGTAAATACTAGTTTTTCAGGTTATAACCTTACTTAAATTACCTCCATGACCCTTTTACTATTCAAAGCATCCACTAGCACAATGTTTTAAGAGAGCTACATTGAGTTTTACCGTAAAATGAGATTATTGACCCCAAAAAAAAAGTCGTTACCCAGCAAACATTTTTGCGTAGGAGTACTTAGTTTGATGTACAGAATGCTTGGTTGACGTATCTGTGAAGGGTTAATTTACACCCTGTATTATATTCCAGATCATCAGCAAAACAGCACTATATCTGGACACATTTACAAAAAGGTAGCAAAAAGAACGCAAATTGGTACGACTCGCGACCGAAATGGCTGCAAACACGCGGAGGCAAGCGTGTCAAAGGAGTTGTTACCTTAAAACCTGTTAAAAAAAATAGAAAATTGCCTGAAGACTTCCTCATCTACTCTCCTATTGGTCATGAAGAGCAGTACCGATTGGTGCAAGAGAGACAGCAATCACGGAACTTTCAGTCGGCGAGGTATCAGTGTGATAAGTGTTATAGAGGGTTCCGAGGTATGACGACGTTTAATAAACATATGAAGAAACATGATCCTGTAAGTACAAATGTTTTTTTTATCTGTTCCAACCATAACCTTTTGAGGAAACAACATCTCTTCTATACGCCCCAGAGACTTTTTTCCTAAGACATTCTTCTTTTACTGTGCACGGGACGTTCTACGTTCGACTCTGTGGCGAAAGTCAATTTATTTACGAACTAAGGATTTTTCTCATCACGCTGTTGATTTGTCTATGCCCAAAAATGATCCCAGTGAAGGGTACTACGGTATATGTTAGCCCATGCGACATGTATCATCATCATCACCCACAACCTAAATTCACCCACTGCTGGGAATAGGCCTCTCTTTTCTTGTGCCATTCTCCACATTCCTGTGCCAGCCTAGTCCAGCTTTTCCCCCGATGGCAGCAATGTCGTCTGCACATCTCGCCGCCGGACGAGACGTGTATACTAAGACGGAATTTACATTGCCAATTGTTTGTCGTTGCAAACCTTTGGAAAGCTTACAAAGAATAATAAACTTTAATTTAATTGTGTAACATAAAAATTAGATTGGGCAAAAAACTAGTCTCGTAACTTCCTTAGAATTCGCGGTCATACTCGGGATTTCCCGTAGGTAGACACAATGATATCATTTTTAAATGCTTTGTGTTAGAGAGTCGTAACGCTGTCATGTGTGTTCAGCCCGGCGGCGACTTTTTTAGTGATGTTAACTTAATTTGTTCATATCGCTAAAGTTGAATAACATATGAAAACAGAAAAAATCACTCTTTATTTCCAGGCACAATCAGGTCCCTTGCAGTGCGACATCTGCAAGATCCACTTTAAAGACCAGAGGAAGATCTACAAACATATGAACATCACTCACTTGTTCAAATACTCCTGCCAGCTATGCAGTTATGTGTGCTGTAATAGGTAAATATGTTCTATTCTGTTACTGGCTGATGCCCGCGGCTTCGTCCGCGTGGATGTCGGTTAACGCGACCAAAAGAAATCTTTTCATGCCCCCCTTTCAACCCCTTACAACCCTGTTTTCGTATTAAAAGCTATGTCTATGCCTATGTCCTTTCTCAGGCTCTAGACTATCTGTATACCAAATTTAATTTAAATCGGTTCAGTAGTTTTGGCGTGAAAGCGCGACCGACAACAGATTTACTTTCGCATTTATAATATTAATAAGAATTGGAATCTTTATATGGCTGATGATCTACGTACATGTTTTTGTCCCATAGCGGTAATAGTCCGACTACAGAACGCCATGTTCATACACCTGGGAGCCTAAAATGCTGCTCTAGCAGAATTACTGAAAGGCACTTGTTCTCCCCGTAAAAACGTCGCAATGACGCGTCAATGCGTCTGATGTACAAAATGTTTGGTTGACAACTTCGTGAAGGGTCTGTTTTACACCTTGTATTACTTCTACTTTTCCAGTGCTATTCGAAGACTCGGATGTTGTTGTATTTTTGTTGTTAGCTAGCAACCCGCCCATTATTTGTTCGGATGCGATGCACCCAATGATATGACGACCAGAACTTGTAGAAAATAAAATTAAATACTTCGTATGTTTTTTTTACAGAGGTCAAGCTCATATGCATTACAGATGGCATAAAAACGTAACGTACGAGTGTCCTCATTGCAAGAAAGAATTCATGTACGTTAATATTTTATTCAGCACAATAGATTATTAGTACATTCATTACTGCCGCGGTCTATAATGACTACTTTGCTGGTCGCGCTGATGATGGCCGACAGCGCAGCGTAGCGCAGCTCCAGGCCGACACAGCGCGGTCAGCGTGCAGCACTTGATGGACGAGCTGAGATAAAGGCCGAGACCGTAGGCCGAGGCCTTTACAGCGAGGACAGCAAGGGCTGCAATGATGGCCAAGCTGAAAGGCCTAGAGCGTAGCTAGGCTAGCTCGAGGCAATCATAGCGTGACCAGCGAAGCAGTCATTGTGGGCCAAGGTTTGTATAGTGCTTTACTCAAAAATGCAAGTACCTAATCTAAATAAAACCAGCAAGTAATTTAAATAAAAAATATATTAATTAACTAGACTTTTAATTAAAATGACAATTATGAAAAGTACAGTTACTAAAATTCAACACCGACTTTCCCGGTTTGATATTACTGATAGTTTGCGATAATTCTAATGCGGTGTTTGACTGCTGGATTATTTCTTCATTTATTACTTCATTTAAATCTTTTTTTTTTTACCTTTAGACGTACAAACAGCTGTGTTTTAAATAAAATCTTTTTGGAATTGATTTTTTAAAACGTTGAAACGTCAAAATAGCGGCCGGCAAAACATTGCCGGCCTGTTAGAGCGGCCAGCAAAACTTTGCCGGCCGCTCCTTGAAACAGACCGGCAAGGTCGACTTTGCTCAAACAAGTTTGTCAAAATAATGACAACATTACATGCATTTTTGAGTAAAAACTTAAACAGACTATAAAAGTAGCAAACACAAAGATACACTTTTGGCAATTTTCTCTCTCACATTATTTACAACTTTATTAAATGTAAAATATGGTTTCAGTACATTTAATGAACGATAGTTTACTACAAGATCAAATAAACAATAGAATTATACAAAAAAACATACCCTATAGCCAGGCATTGCTCCCTAAGATACAGGCCTAGCCTAGTTTGGGGGAAATTGTTAAACCTATTGTACTTATTTTCTAATGCTAAATTAAGAACTTTAATCTGTATACAGTGCAACATACTTGAACATATAATAATTTGTTTGGCAATAAATTATTATAATTATGTTATTTATATTTACAGGAAGGCTTCAACGCGTCTAACTCATATAAGAATAAAGCATCCGTCCATGTGTCTGTGTACAATTTGCGGACATAGTTTTGTGAGCGATTCGGGATTGTATTGTCACAAACAACTCACTCATACTGAAGAGGTGAGTCATGTTTAGGATATTGTCCTTGATACAGGCGCCAACACATCAAGCCACCCGAAACTGTCAAATTTTCCCAATTATTAATTCATTTATTTCAGATTATAGTCCATATAAAACAAATAATTCAGATCACTTTGCACACCATTACGTCAATAGATTACTATCAAATTGAAATAAAAACCAAAAAAAAAATCGAAAAATAAATTTAAATTAAATCGAAATAAAATCACAAATATTGTGTCAGTGTGCGCCCAGAACAATGCGCATTCTTTGTTTTGAATTGGACAATCCGTGCGAGAGATAATCATCTGCAGGATGCCGTTGCTACTGCTCGCACACGCTCTGACAACAAAGCAACCTAATGCTTTAGCAATAAAGTTGAAAATCTATTTATAAAATATTTACAGATTGTAGTAGCGATATGTGCTGGCGTCTGTAAGTATATTTTTTTAAAGAAACCTGAAATGTTTTGACTTTAATACCTGATTATTAAGGCTTTTTATCCTTTGTTTATCGTTGATGCTAGAACAAATACTGTAACTTAATCAAAGTTAATTAATTGTTCTTTGCGCTTGAATTTCCCCCCTTTTATGTAGGGTGGGAAATCATCAAATGACTCCTCCCGCTTTGGGCAGAGCGGAAGGGAGAACGCTTAACTGACTAAAAACCACCCATGTTCCTTCTTAGCACTTTGTTTTCGGGGCTGCGTTATCTCTTTCAAACAACCCGCAGCCCCGACAGGCGTCGGCCCTGCAATGTTGCAGACATCTCTTTGAGGCGCGCGTGGAACACGAACGCGCCGTCCACACGACGTATTTAAATGTCAAGACACAAAAAAAAATTTGCGCCATAATTGTTGCCATTGTGTCAATTTGAGTCGCCATAAGATCCTTACACAATGCCCATTTTCTGGAATCTTCGCTAACCCAATTCCTTACAATTTCTAGGAGATAGAACTAAGCAACAAGATGGTGTTGAACACTGCCGACCCTCACTACTGCGCCGACTGCGAGATACAGTTCATGTCGCTCGCTGCCTTCACTACGCATCTCGGCAGCTCGTACAAACATGCTACTACTAACCTGTGAGTATGATAGATATTTTTAATACCCGAGTGAAATGGAAGAAATAAAATGATATTTTTCTCCAAAAAAAGAAAAACTTACAACAGTAACTGTTGTTTAGAGTCTGACATCTAATTTATCATACATTTGCGGACGTCACACGGTTTCACCCGCGTAGTTCCCGTTCTCGTGGGAATACAGGGATTAGCCTATGTCACTCGGGGATAGTGTAGCTTCCCACCGGTGAAAGAATTTTTAAAATCGGTCCAGTAGTTTCGGAGCCTATTCGTTACAAACAAACAAACAAATCTTTCCTCTTTATAATATTAGTGTAGATAATATATCAGCTAGCACAACAATTTTGAAAAATATGTTTTAGTTGGCAATTTCATTGTTAATGTTTTGGAATATTAGTTCATCCTGGAACATCGGTTTCTATTTTTACGATTTTATTAAACAGGGTGTAAATTAACCCTTCACACATACGTCAACCAAGCATTCTGTACATCAAACTAAGTACCCCTACACAATTTTTTTTTACTGGGAAACGCCTTTTTTTGGGGTCAAAAATCACATTCTACGGTAAAACTCAATATAGCACACATTGTGCTAGTGGATGCTTTGAATAGTAAACGGGTCATGGAGGTAATTTAAGTAAAGTTATAGTATTAACATAAACAGCTGTGCAAATTTGGAACTTTGACCCCCAATATCTCCGTAACTAGGGGGTTCCCAGGTATGGGCTAGAACCAAAAAAATATCGCAGTGGTGGAGAGAACCAGTGCCTTTCGTTTGCATTAAGGGTACTTTTACACCCTTTCATAATAAGTCGTTTTCCAACAATATAACTTTTGCGTAGGGTTACTTAGTTTTATGTACTTGCACAATGCTTGGTTGACGACCTCGTGAATGGTCCGTTTATTCGGATGGAGTTCAACATAATACTACAACTGGTCTGTATTCTCAAATCTTAAGCGGAACTGCAAAAATACCCACTCTTTGGCCACTTGTGTTACCTTAGATTAGACGAAAGGTACATGTAACCTGTAATTCTTGACCATATGAACAGACCCATGTACTATTGTCCCGTTCCTGTTTGCACAAATTAATTTGTTTACTTATATTCCAGTTCCATCAAACCGTTACGTCGCACAAAGTCCGAGGAGCCACGTAGTCGAGGTCGACCGCGACGGGGCGCCTGCTCTGAGATCGTTAACAATGGACTCACCACCTCTAGCACTTGTGAAGTGGTAACTATGCGACTTAAACTTGTTTTGTAGCTTTTGTAACCTTGTAACATGAACTTTAACTTGAGCAGTGGTGGCGACCCCGACTTACGCACAGCAGGGCTATTGCGTATCTCTGTTGACAGATTTATTAATTATCACTTTGGCTCTGTGTGCTTTGATTAACTGTCAAATGGTTCCATTTTTTACTAAACCATAACCAATTTGACAGTTAGTCCATGGACAATATGATAGCCACTAACATTTAAAAGATACGCAATAGCCCTGCTGGTCGTGGGTTCGATCCCAGGCAGGCACATTACTTTGTGTAAATTATCTCATCACCGCTGCTCTCAAAATGATGAAGGAAAACATCGTGAGGAAACCGGCATTTCTTAGAACCAATATATTCGAAGACATGTGACATCTACCAATCCGCACTGGGCTCGCGCGGTAGATTATAGCCCATTCCTTCTCAAAAGAGAGGAGGCCTGTGTCCCAGCAGTGGGAACAGTAATAGGCTGTTGATAATCATGATGATGATGAACATGAACTTTTAGTTCTAGTGCACTAATTAACTAAAATGTTTTGCCTAGTTCACTATCCCAGAATTTATGTTGTTAAGTTATTAAATTGGTCAACACCCAGCAGCAGAACGCTAATATTTGTCATTCACACATAGACGTTCAATATAGATATTAACAAAAAAAAAATTAGTCCGTCAGTGCTTTGAAAACTCGTGTGACGTCATACTTTAAGACATTAGTATGACATTTTTTAGCGGTCAGTGACGCGTTTTATCTTCGTCAATTTTTATTGATTTGATAAAACAAATAATATGTATCCGATATTTTACGATAATCTCATAGACGGACTAATTAGAATCACATTTTTTAAAGTCATTAAACATCCCTATTACATAGCGAGTTTACTTCGTTGCTCAGCAAGCACATTCAGCCGTTGGTCCCAGCTGTCATTTGTAAATCTTTCACCGACGTTACCGGTAGCCAGTGGTCTAAGAGTCGGACAATCAGACTCACCAAAGGGTTACCATATTACTCAGTACTATCTGGGCTGGGTTGAAGAGGTCAGATAGGCAGTCGCCCCATGTAAAATACTGGTATTCCTACGCATTCGGTTAGACTGGCACCCGACCCCAATATAGTTGGGAAAAGGCTAGACTAATGATGATGACATACAGACATTCTACATTCAGTAGATTAGGTCCTAATAATAAAAATGTAATCATTATTTGATCGTTTAATTTTGAGCTAGGTCTCGACCTCACAGTGTGTAGTAGAAGCGCATACCTAATAATAATTGTATCGTTTCAGTGCGGAAAGTTTCTATCAAACGACGTGCAAGCGCGCAAGCACTACGAGTCGGAACACCCCGACACCGAATACCTCAAGCGATACATGTGCGACGTCTGCGGCCATACCACCAGGGTGAATATACTGTTTACTGTAAATACTATATAACAAGTTCAAGTTCCTATCAGTTGTATGCAATTTAGTTTTTTTTATTTCGGTGTTAGGATTTATTTGATAGTTTAAAAATGTGTCTGTAAACTAGAACTACCACTGGTTTCATTTATTGTCTTATTGTTGGCACCACTCTGTATAAAAACGTCTTGCTTTCATCTGTCTGTCAATTTGTATACCAAGTGTTTGAATATCTGCTGGGCCCACCGAATCTACGATTTATTTACTTTATTTACACTTAAGATTGTTATTTTTATATCCTTCTCAGCAATACGCGAACCTGATAGTCCACATGCGGACACACACAAACGAGAAGCCGTACGGATGTCCGCACTGCGACCGTCGGTTCAACATGCCCAGCAACAGGGACAGACATCTTGTCGTAAGTATTATATTATCATCAAAGCGCGGAAAATAAAAGAAAATTCAATCATAATTTTTCTTATAATTGGGTACTTTCGTAACTGAAAATGTATGATCCTGTTTAGTCTGTCAGTTTGATTATCGAAACATTTTAGATACCTACGTGTTTTTTGATTTATAAAATGAAAATTTACTAAGGAAAAAAACGCGTCGAAGATTATGAGTGCGGGCTTGTGACGTCACTACGTGATAAAAAACGTACTGCAAAGTGCAATGTCTTGATTTTTTGTACACGAGAAAAAAGAAAAAAAGTGTGTTCAATATTTTTTGTAAATCTATCTTTTTTTTTTTTTGTCGGGGAAAATCATCGAATCATCGGCAGAGCGAAAGGGAGTGTCAGACTTCTACTGACTAAAAACCACCCATGTTCCTTCTTAGCCCTCTATGTCGAGGCCGCGATAACTAGTGTAAAACCCGCGGCATTGTAAATCTATCTGACATAGTCATTAGATTTTTTTTGTCAACTACCCTATTAGTGACAAAAATACTTATCGTTTTATTTCTTCGAACGTGTATTGGAAAACGTTTCATACACGTGGGCATTTTTTACTGCAGTTCTCGGCTCCATAACAACCTCGTCTATGGCTCAGTTGTGAATTTTGCTTCAAATGCAATAACAAACTTCCTGCACTTGGCATTGAAAACATTGGCAACTGATATAGTACATTTTGCGAGTTTGTGAATTTCACCTACATTAGTTATGTACGGTAGGTACGGATTATTTCAGGTTCTTTTAAGATTCTCTCCAGCTCGTCTTAAGGTGAATGCGACAAGATAGTCCGCGACATTCGATATATTTTACGTTTTTTTTGCAATTTACCGATCAGTGTCAGGTTGTATGTTAAATAAAATAGAATTCGCGACCAGTCAACTGAGTAATAATTATTAAAATCACCAATACATCCGTCTCAGTGTATATAAGTCTCTTGAATGTCTTTTTCATCAAATAGTCACGCAAGACACTTCCTTTTTAACGATACAGGTCCACACCGGTGAGAAGCGATTTCAATGCCAACACTGTAACCGTCGCTTCACTCAGAGCAGCGCCGTCAAGCTTCACATACAAACCGTCCACCTCAAGATACCTTACGCGCCCTGGAATAAGAAGAATCGGAAACGACGCAAGGTAATTTTACAGTACACTCAGGATCACATATATCTAGACGAGCGGGACAGGCCAACGAGCAGTGGTTCACATTGGCCCCATGACGTCCAAATCTTTCGATCCAGACCTTTTTAAACCGATCTTCCTTTACCTAACACTGGCTAATAGTAACCGGAATGAGTTGTACCCCGACATTAGCCCATAAATAGGCTTTGTAAAGGGACATTTTACAAAGCCATCAACCAAAAAAAAAAATTCGAAATTGTAATCGATTTTCGTTGCGGTAAAATATCACGTTTTACGCTAGGCATTAATATAACGCACTCAATAAATGTGAAATGGATGCATTGAGTAGTACGGGGTTGTGGACGTAAATTATTGCTTTTAAAACATGTATTAGAAAAAAGCTGGTGAATAAGTTGGAATTGACGGCACGGTTGGCGCAGTGGCTCATGCAATGGACTGCTGCGCTGCGTGTCGCGTGTTCGAATCCCACACGGATCAAATAATTGGAATGACCTACAGATAGTTGTTCCGGGTCTGGGTATTTGTGTGTGTGAGTTTAAATGTTTGTGAACGCACCGACGATACAGGAGAAATTCCTAGTGTGGGGCAACGTTTTAAACATTAGTTATTAGTCTTCGTCTGACTGACAAAAACTTGTATTTTTTTTCAGGAGTTGGAGACAGCGGGTATGTCGACTCCGCTGATATTACCGCCGCCAAACAAGTTGCTCGCATACGAAGGGCAAGGGCCCGGAGATTACCTCAACGCTTATATAACTTATAACGACGACTAACACCTAAATATTTTATTATTATGATAACTAAGAATGTTGTCAAGTGCTTTAAATATAAAAAAATCAGAAAGTCAATGGGTTCCTGCTCTAAACCCCGATATACCTGTCGTTTTGCATTCACGTCAAATCGGGGAGACGACAAAAACACATATTTTTTACACATCGTATTATTTCTGTTGGTTCTCTGAAATAACGTAACATTTTTCGTAAATTTCCAACAGTAGTCAACTAACCAATTTTACAAAACAATAGGGGATCGGACAAAAAAAAAACTAATTAGTCCGTCAGATAGATCTCCAAAAAATATTGGAGACGTATTTTTTCTTTTTCACATAAACAAAAATTGAAGTTAATACAGTGCTTCGAAAACTCGTTAACTCTTCGAAAACGTTTTATGATAGCACATTTTTAACTACAAATGACGTCACAACCACATCTTATCTTCGTCAATTTTGATTAATTTGATAAAACAAAAAACACGTATCCAATATTTTTCGATAATCTAACTGACGGACTAATTAGAATCATTGTTTTTTGACTCAGTCCGATCCCCTATTTCATTGAGATTAAGTCTAATGGAGGCGTATCTTTTTGTGAGATTTTAACAATCCTCATTCATCTTCCAAGTTCAATGTAAATAGCAATAATTTAAGCAATATACCTACATGTAAGACTTTTAATTCTCAAAACGGTGAAAGAAAACTTCGTGAGGAAACCGGCATGTCTTAGACCCCAAATTTGCAGACATGTGACATCTACCAACCCGCACTGGGGCCATCTGGTGGATTATAGCCCATCCGTCTCATAGAGAGGAGGCTTGAGTCCCTGCAGTGGGAACATTATAGTCTGATGATGATGATGAATAGTTTACTGCGTTGTAGCGATGATATTATAAAATCTTTGCGTTCAGTATTAAGTTATTCGTTTGTGTGTCCTTTGTATGTATTTGAATAATTATAATTATTCTCAACAATAGCTTTAATGTTGAATCTTCCGGTTGTAAACAAAAAAAGCATTAATTTTAAAACTTCCAATTGCCTTTAGTTATTTAAATGCTTGAACAGTCTTTGTACCAAAAACTAATTCGATATTTGAAGAGGTTGACTTAAGACTCTAAATGAAAAAAATAGTAATGAACTTCTGGCCTACTTTACATAGCTCAAATTATTTTTTATTCAATGTATTTGTGGCGAATTCTGTTCCTTATACCGGGTGGATAGTAAATTTTCAGACATTGTAACAAACCCTTTAGATTTGAAGCTCAGTAAATGCAATGTAATAAGATAGAATTTAGCATGAAACTCGAACTTCCAAAAACACAAATTGTAAACCATAGTAAATAAATATAGCTTTTCATATATTGTGTTCACAATAATGTGAATAGTCGTTACGATGAAGCATTTAAACGCATTTTGTTATTACGAAGATTTGCCTTTAAGTTTTTGAAATTAATTTCAGATGAATGATAATTAAATAAAATACAAGTGCATTTTAACAAAATATAAATCCAGACTATATGCACTCGGGGTAGGTATTTATAATCAATTAATTAATTTATTGTGTAAAATGAATATGACAACCTCGTGGGTCTAGTGGCCGCAAACGTGCCTGCTAACATGAGTTCCTGGGATCCATCCCAAGGCGGGTAAAGTGTTATTGGTATACACTATACTATCTTGAACAAAACTGGTCGGAAGCCCGGTTGTGCGACCGAACATTATTTCAAATCGAAGGTTCAGCGACCAAATCTGTGTCCGTGTAATTAGCACGAGACTCACGATGTACAAATTATCAGTGTAATTAAAAGTATCTGAGTGCATAGGTCTGTATTCCAGATGAAAAACTCTTTTTATAAATTTCATCAGCGACGTTCTACAATACAGATGTAAAAATTAATTATTTCCTTTGTGTATGAATAACAGTTATATTGTGTGTATGAAAGTATGTAGTGTGTTTACTAGATAGTGAAATATGTTTAAGAATGTAATCAATCTGCGCAATATATGATTTGCCTTGTAATTTAACTAATACGAATATTTTTAATACATAACATTAATTCGTGATATATGTTTTATTTGCGAGTCCTGTATCCGCTTAAATCACTGAACGTTGAGACCGGTTTACGACAATACGGGCTGGCTAAACGTAAAACGGGTTCGCCCTTTTTATGGGACACATGGGACTTGAAACATCTGGCGACATGTGACCGTACTATTATTTAGAAATCTGCCTAACCCTTCGTCGATTACATCCGTGATGTTAGGTGTTGTTTTCTCATTATTCCGGTTTTTTGAGTGGTACTGATGAGTGTTCTGTGCTGATGAGCAGGTGGTCCTGAGTTCGATTCGCAGGTCAGTGTTATTTTTTTTCTTCAGAAATTTCTTAGTACCTACTCTCTGAGTATGGATTTGTACACGGGTGATCCAATAAGTTCGCACCTGTTATTCACCTGTTATTACTTGGGCAACCATTAACCCATTCAGGGCCAAGTACTTCGGTAACGCAGGAACTCTCCGCGAGATTGCCGGTAACACCAAAGGGTTGCTGGCCTTTCTCGGGGAGCTGGGATGGACCGAATAAGTTTCCCACCCGTACGCAAAATACGCGCTTTAGGCGTGGAGTTGCGGACACTAGCCCGTTGCATCTATTATATTCTACTTGGGCAACATAATTTACGAAATGTAGGTGCACTATAAGTTACAACTCAGCCTAACCCTTAGTTGATTACAAGCGTGAAGTTATGGTAATGAAATTTTACTCATTTCTATACAGTGTGATTCTTTATAATGTGCACATATCGAAATGAGGGAATCTATGCTTAATTTTATCGATGGAAAAAATATTTAAAAAAATCTAAATATTTTTTAATATTTTTTATGGAATTTTCAAAAATGTTGTCCGCTGTTGTGACCCCAATGTAAACAAAACGGTGTAACTTTTAAACTAAATTATCTATCGCGATGAAACAATTTTATGTAAAAAGTTATGAAAAAAAAAAGTTTTTTTGATCAAAAAACGTGTTTATTTTCAATTGAGGGTAGTTTTTTTCCACAATTTCATTTTACGAGGACGCCTAATTGCTTCCAATCATTATGGAGTTTGTTTCATCGCGATAGATAATTTAGTTTAAAAGTTACACCGTTTTGTTTACACTGGGGTCACAGTAGCAGACAACATTTTTAAAAATTCCATATAAAATATTAAAAAATATTTAGATTTTTTTAGATAATTTTTCCGTCGATAAAATTAAGCATAGATTCCCCCATTTCGATATGTGCACATTATAAAGAATCACACTGTATACGCCAGGCTTGGGTTGTGGAGGTCAGTTGGGCAGTCGCTCCGTGTATAATCCATATTTGCGGGTATTCAGCTGCGTCCGCAGATTTTTTGATATGGTCTCACATACCCTATAGTACACAGTGTATAACATACAATAAGATTAATAAATAGAGTGTACACTCAAATCTAAGGTTAAAAGAGCAAAAGAAAAGCACAAAGGGTAAGAACGAACATGGGTAGTTGTTGTCAGTATAAGTCTGACACTCCCTTCCACTCCCGCCCAGAGCGGAAGGAGCCATTTGATCACATTTGATGAGTGCCTACCTAACAAAAAAAAAGCTTGTTGGGTCGACAATGACATCCAAAACGCGGGAAACACCTGGATCGCAAATAACCATAGGGTACACTATAAGTTACACACATGTGCGTCGTTGATTACAATTATTGTTATGATAATTAAATTTTGCTGTTTTACGTACGCCAAGTCTTGGGTTGTGGAGGTCAGATAGGCAGTCGCTCCGTATATGATACAGAGTTGCAGGTATTCAGCTGCATCCGGCTAACCGGTCCTAATATAGTTGGGACATGGATAACTAGGTGATAACCGGAAAATGGGAATGGGAGGGCCCACCCGACCTCAGATCGACCGTAATTTATTTTTCCTTTTATTTTTGTTACATTATAAATAGCTTTTCCATTGGATTTCATCCTACTATAATTTTACTTGTCTTTAGCTTTTATGAAGGCCTGGTCTAATTAATTAAACACTATTAATAAATCAACTAAACTAACAAACAAGAGACTAAAAGGAGGCCATCACAAAACTGCTCCTCAAGTCTCAACGTTGTGAACGTTGCCGCGCTGTCCTGTGAGCCAAACTTCCAAAATGTCTGCCAATAAACACAACCCAATAGTATGGTCTCCTAGTCCGATACTCCTTCCAAACCTATTTTTATTAATAGATAAAGTTGCTTGGTCTCGAGAGATAGCTGCAACTATCCAAAAATGATATTATATAACGGACGAAATCCGTGGGTACAGCTAGTATTCCTATAGTCTGTTTGTTTGTTTGAATGGCGTGAGCAGCGTACCCTCAGCAACCTAACCAAATCGAGTGAAGACAATGATAGCTTGCATTTAAACCGGGCATCGCCATCTATCGAGCGTGCAAGAACTATTTTTATCTAGAACAGTGAAAAAATATAATCAGATGATTTTTTAATTTTGGTTGGTATGGGTGTATTTTTTTGCGCTAGCCTAAGTAGTATTTTTTTTTAAAGTAGTAAGTAGGCTGAGAAAAGTAAAGTGCGTAGTATTCACAACCAGCTTGCGTGAATGAACGTAGATGAGGCGAAAGGAATATGTAAGAATCTTAGCAGGAGGCGTTCTATAGTTTCTGCCTAACCCCATAGGAAAAAGCGTGAGTTTATGTACGTATATTTTCCACCAGGCATGAGAACAACTTAAGTCAACTCAATAGTTAGCTCGTACCAAAAGGACAGAAAGGAAACTAATTTTTAATAACATAACCATTTTATTTCTATTACTTACTACATAACAATCGTATCGGTGTCGTATTACCCAGTACTAAAAAGGTTGTGGAGGTCAGGGGCTCTAAAATAGTCACTTTAGCAGATCATAATAGGATCATAATATGAATTGCGTTAAAATTCGTAAAATGGACCATGCATAATAGTAACTGCGTCTATGACCATTTTACGATTTTCCTATTATGATCAGCTAAAGTGTCCATTTTAGACCACCAGATAGGCAGTCGCTCCATGTAAAATACTGGTAAGACTGAAAGCCGACCCCAACATAATGAGAAAAGGCTAAGCAGATTATGACTACCCAACAAGAAATTAACATCGTTCAAACACTTTATAAAGATCATTTAAACTAGCAATCTGCAAGACAGCGCCATTGTGAACAAAACTCGTAGGCGGGAGGAAGTTTTTCCTTATAGCTGGGAACAGGACATGTTCTTGTCTCCACTGCTCTGCCTTCACGCTTTCTACATTGGTGTCTGGACTCGGCTGCGCATAAAATATGGCGGTCTGTCGGCTGAAGGTGTCGAAACAATCCTTTTCGTTGTCCCAGTTGACTTCGGTGACAAGGCGTACCAGGTAGGTTGGGAGAGCGCCCATGAATGGTGTGTGGCCGTCTGTAAAGAGAAAAAGCTATAGTATTGGAAGGTGTGAAAGACACGATTGCTGCCCGGCGAGCACGGCCTACAGTGACATGGCATGAGTCACACATTTTATCACAGTTTGGGCGATAAAACCGTTTTGTCTTAAATGCTAGCACGGCGGCGTAAGATAATTTCTTGTTAAGTGATATAACTTCTTGACGTTTAGTTGGGACTCCTATGTCTTATTTGCTAATATGGGCGCACCCATTTTGTAACAAATGTCACATTTTGACAGATGAATATGCTCGTTTATATCACGTTCGTTCGGAGGTGGTGATAAAAGTAAATTAAAAATATAAGTATATTTTTCTGCTTACTACTGCATCAAATGGCAGTAAATTATTATAATTATGTTCTTGCCCGAAGGCAAGAGGTCCAAAGTAGGAAAATATTCCGAAGAAACATTCGGGACTCCTCTAATCCGTTCGAGTTGCCAGACAGGGAGTTCCAACGGATTTTCCGCCTGACAAATATATTTCAAAACAAATCACATCAAACTTTTAAAAGAAAAACAGAACTTTTAGTTAGTAGCAAGTTATCAAATAATAAATAAAAAAAGAAAATGAAAGACGTGCCGCGTACGTGTTATGTCAAAAATGAATTAGTACCCAAGAAAATTAAAAAGTTGTTTAACTGTATGAACTGTGCTCTTTTATACGTATTATTTTATTTGGTCGCCTATTCAGATGGTCATAGACATTTTTATTTTTTTAATATACTAGGTCACACTATGAAGTCAGCAACAAGAAAGACAAGTCGCGTCTTAAATTATATCACATGTGGTACCCGTGCTAGCATTTAAGACAAATTCTAAGACATGACATAATTTATAACGTCTTGTCACCAACGTCTTGGGTACGCCCGTGCTCGCCCCGGATTTAATATTTATTATTTAATATTTAAAAGGCGGGACTACCACGCCCACGAAACACAAAGGCCTTAGAAAGATTGTGAGTGGTTTTTAGTTAGTACAAGTCTGACACGAGTCCCTTCCGCTCGGCCGCCCAGAGCAGGATAATTCCAATAAAAAAAAAAAACAATGTGTTGCGGTGTTTTGAACAGGAATTATTTGTGTAGTTGTCTGTTTTCTAAGCTAATAGATTAAATTTTGGATTTTGTTCAGCCATTACTACCCAGCATTAACATTGGGGCCAGCTAAAACTGCAGGGAGTGGTCATGCTCTCATTACATTTTTGGAAATATATTTGTTGTTTCAAAACTCAAAAGCGTTTATTTCAATTAGACCAATGCGGACACTTTTGAATGTAAGAAAAACAAAGATAGCGAAGCTACGCTCACAGTCACCAGGCATCATAACTTTTGAAACTACTGTAGTTGCCCATTACAAAGCGTAGATCTGCTCTATAGCGAAGAATGGGAAAGAAACTCCATGGACACTCTTTGAAAGTCAAAATACTGTTACATTGATTTAAAGCCCCTACTGATTCATGGCCTAAACTAGACAACCGTCATCAAGGGTACCTTATTATTATTTTGGTAGTAAATCAACATTAAATATTAAATACAAGTACAATATACATTAGGTCTAGAAGACGGTAAACTACACACCTAATAGCAAAGGTAATGACAACAGCTCCCCGCTTCCATTTATTTCAAGAGAGAAGTACTCATATAACATACTTCGCTTGTTCACTAGTAGCTCTGCCATTTGCTGCGCCATGTCCTTCATTTCACCTGAAATATTGAAAAGAAAACTTATTACCCGACTGCGGCGAAGCCCAAAAGGAAAGTTATGTGTTTGGCGTGTATGTATGTATGTCCGTTTCTTTGTTCCCTCATAACTCCTAAACGGATGAAGAGATTTGAATTAAATACACGTCGTTAGATTCGCCTTGATGGCGCGAGTGTCACTGGCTACATTAAAATTAAAAAACAAAGAAATTTGCTGATTTTGGGGGCTAAATTTCTAAAAAAATATTTTTCATCACCATTGAGTAGGGTATCAAAATAGAGGGTTTTAAAAGAAGATTACAAAAATATACGACACTTATATGTTTAAAAGAAATTCAAAGTCACAAATCCTACAAACAAACAAAAGTTAAATCATCTGCGAAGAATTTAACGCGACTAACGAAAGAACAAACACAAAAGAACTAAAAAGTTAGAAATAATTAATAATTTTTGACAAGGGTTTTAAAGTTCCCACTGCTGATACAGGGGGCCAGTAGGCTGTAAGCTGTAACCCACCACGTGGACCCAGTGCGAGTTGGTGGTGGATGCCACGTCTTTAAATTTTTGACTACAAAAACATTTATTGTTAAAAAATTTAAAAGAGTGTTATATTACTGTAAAGAGCAGTGGTGGCCCAGTGGTTGCGGCCCCGACTTACGAACAGTTGGTCGTGGGTTCGAACCCAGGCAGGCGCATTACTTTGTGTAATTTATTTCATCACCACTGCTCTCAAAACGGTGAAGGAAAACATCGTGAGGAAACCGGCGTATCATAGAATCAAAAATTCGATGACATGTGACATTACCAACCCGCACTGGTTCCCGCGTGGTGGATTATATATCCATCCCTTTCCTAGAGAGGAGGCCCGAGTCCCTGCAGTGGGAACAATCAGACTAGACGTGTGGTCAGATTGTAATAGCGAAATTCTGCAGAAAAAAACATGATATTTCCCGAGGTCAAAAATAAGCGTTTTCCACTTATCAAAGCGCGAATGATTACGACAAATACCTACCCAATTCAGGATCCCATTCGCTTTCCTGTGAGCTAAGTCCGAGCACAAGCAGCTCCTCTAAAGGCAACGGACTGGATAACTTTATCAGACCAAAGTTCTGGAAGTCATACAGCATTGTCTCGTAAAATAGTTCTTCTCTGAAATAGAATAAAGTTTATTTTTATAAAACTGTTGATGTTGAATATTCTTGGCTTGGATTTAGCAAGAATTAAACTTCTTTGGGGCTGTGGTGTCATGTCTAAAAGTGGCTCAACTTCTGTGTAAACGCAGGGTCGAGACCCTGTAAGAATAATGGGGCCTTTGTAGGATGCAAGAACGAGCGAAGCGAGCTCGAATTATGCAAATGTTAAAAAATAATGTTTAAAATGTTACAGTCAACGGTGAGCAGTACAGAGACATTATTACTATTTTTTCAAACCAATAGGGTAGTTGACAAAAAAAATAGTCCGTCAGATAGATTTCCAAAAAAATATTGGACACATATTTTTTCTTTATTCGCGTAAACAAAAAATTAAAACGATAGTGCTTCTAAAACGTCACAGTTTGGTACATTTTTTACCAGAAAGTGACGTCGAGTCGAGTGAGTTTTTTGTCAACAAAAAACACGTATCCAATATTTTTCGATAATCTAACAGACAGACTAAACATAATCCTGGTTTTTTAGTCAGGAACCATACCCATTGCAAGGCATCCATAGGTCAACATGGGAAGAATGCGAAATTATGTCCATGATTTTACGTGGTGTGAGTCATGTGGTTGTCTTTGGACATTTCAAATATTTTTTAATTGTGCTTGAAAAAATCAAGTATTTTTACCATCTTTAATAAACAATGCTTAATACTTACGCAAATCTAGTAGTATCACACAAATACAACTTCGTAGAATGTTGTATAAGAGACTTGTGACAGTCAATACAAGCAATAAAGATCAAATTCGCTAATATTTCTCTCAAATTCGTATTACACTTATTTTCTACATCCAACCTTAGCTGTTTTACACTGGTCAACTTAGTTTCTATGCGTTCATACTTAAACGTTCTTGTTTTAAACGATTCTTTTGGATCTATATAACTTAAATCCGCTTGATCTAAAGCTGTATGAGTTTTATATTTTTCTTTATTTGTCGTTTTAGGTTCCTCTACTATTGAATTTTCTAGAATTTCGTCGTCTTGTGCAGTCTCTACTAATATTTTAGTGTTATTTTCTTCATCGATATTCATGTCAGTATCGTTAACTGCTCTTTCGTTTGGTTTAGAGACTGTGGGAAAGAATTTGTCAATCTTTTGTACATCAGAGTTTACTCTGACCATGTAGCTTGGGTTTGCTTTGGCGGCTTCAGTTGTCTTTTTGACGATTTCTTCAACCATTGTAGCGCCTGGTAAACGGGCCTGGATGTAAAAGAAAAAAATGTAAGTTCGCGTACCACGAGGGCTGATTTTAGGAAGCACAGGAATAGAGTTTTTTGGAAGGAAGAGGGGGAGTCCAGCATCTTTCTATTTGGCGCAGCCGTGAGATGCTGTCTTTCTTTATTGTTTAGTGTTTGTTGTGTGCACTCGTGGCAAGTGCCAAATTAAAATGTTTCCTTTCTTTTCCAATGCTTGCCCTAATAACAATAGGGATGTTTACTGACTTAAAAAAATATAATTCTAATTAGCCCGTCTACCGACTAATTAGAATTATATTTTTACGTACGTACGTACGTACGTACAGATACGTATTTTTTGTTTTATCAAATCAATCAAAATTGACGAAGATACAACGGGTCAAAGATTTGAGTGAGGGGTTGTGACGTCACTCACCGGTAAAGAATGTAATACTAATGTCTTAGAAAATGACTTCGAACGAGTTTTCCAAGCACTGTACCTATCGTCTTCATTGTTTGTTTACGTGAAAAAAGAAAAAATACGTGTGCAACATTTTTTGGATATAACGGACTAATTAGATTTTTTTTGTTAACTGCCCCTTATTTGGATCTATTCATTCTAACTGTCAGAATGAATGAATCTTCATTCCTTTCACAGTTTTTCCCTAGTTTCGTTTACGTAATATTAGAAACCTATTAGTGTATTAAATACCTAAAACATACCTGTGTATACATAACTCTGGTAGAGTTACAGCTCAACAGTTTGCTTTCAATACAAGATTTAATCTTCTCTATAATTTGCTCTTCGTATAGAAACTGCACCTCGTGTTTCGTTGGATGTACGTTTACATCAACGTTTCTTGGATCTGAAAAACAAAGAAACAGATTGATATTTTTTTTTTTCTAGTTAGTTTGTAGCCTACCACAATGTTGTCTTGTTTGACCCTAAGGTTGACTGGTAGAGAATGCCTTGTGGCATTAAGTCCGCCTATGTATCACTATTGTGCATAAAGTTTAAATAAATAAATAAACGCCATGCGCCATAATATGTCAAGGAACAAAGACATAGTCTTCCTACCAGTTTTTTTTTTTTTGGTGTTGGGGAAATCATCAAATAACCCCTCCCGCTCTTGGGCAGAGCGAAAGGGAGAGTCAGACTTCTACTGACTAAAAACCACCCATGTTTCTTTTTAGCCCTTTATGTCGAGGCCGCGGTATCTCTTACAACATCCCGCAGCCCTTACCCTTGTCCCATGTTATTTTGGGGTCGGTGCATACGTTTTTTCTTATTCCTTCATATCATTCCTGACACAATCCATCCATCTTTTTTTTTCTTCGTCCGTCAAACTTCTATATACAGGGTGTAAATGAACCCTTCACGCAAACGTCAACCAAGTATTCTGTACATCAAAATAAGTACCCCTACGCAAAAAATGTTGCTGGGAAACGACTTTTTTTTTAGGGTCAAAAATCACATTTTACGGTAAAACTCAATGTAACACTCTTAAAACATTGTGCTAGTAGATGCTTTGAATATTAAACGGGTCATAGAGGTAATTTAAGTATAGTTATAACCTGCAAAATAGTATTTACAAAACAGCTGTGAACATTTTGGAACTTTGACCCCCAATATCTCCGTAACTAGGGGGTTCCCAGGTATGGTCTAGAACAAAAAAATAATGGATGTGGTGGGGAGAACAAGTGCCCTTCGTTTGCGTTAAGGGTACTGTTACACCCTTTAAATGTTTTTTAGTCACACGCTATTCGTCCCTTCTCATCACATGCCCATACCACGACAGTCGACTCCAAATTCCAGTTATCGAAGAAGAATTAATAGTAACAAAATAAAAATCGTAGTTAAAAAAATACACTGTCTTCATAGAAAACAATGAAAAGGCAATCTTACCTAATTCAAGACTGAGGTAAACGAATGCATGTGAATTTTTCGGTAAGTATGTCGAGTAGATTGAATCCACGGCTTTTTTGATTGCTGGAAATATAAAAAAAAATAATTATCTATATTATGTGGATGAGGTTTTCTATTCGACCTTCGGGGATTATAGGCAAGATGTTACATTACTGGATTAACACTATGCATGATGCCTTTAGCAACTAGCCGGCCAACTTGAACGAAGTCAATCGTATTTTATTTTGCCTTGCCTTCAATCCTTCATATAGTACTCCTGGCCGCTTTCGGTCACGGCGGTCAATCTTAGGGGAGATTAGTCATCGGCGCGGAAGATATTATAGTGCAGGTTGCAGGCGTGTGTGCGCACAGGCACAGGTGCACTCTCTGTTCCTTTACTCTCCTAGCCTTCATGAACAGCAATCCGACACGAGCGGAGGGATATCAGTCACGACACGTGCGCACCCAGCCACAGGGCTATCACACCGCGGCCAACCGTGGCCAACTTTCAAACTCCGGGCTGATATTCTGATACTGAGAAATTTCTATGGAGAAACCCAATAACACTTTTTGTTCAACGCTAAGCAGGACAGCAAGAAATAAATACATTAACAAAATAACTCTTACACAGTGAGTCCACTAGCCTATGATTGATGAACAGCAACATAGCCCCCTTCTTATTGGAGTAGTTGACGTTAGTAATACATCCACGTAGAGACAGCTTCAGGGTCGGCTCCTGTAGCTCGATCTCCATTAGCTCTCGAGCTATTGCGTTGCCATGGATCTGAAAATATAACGATAGGATAGATCACACCTGTTGTGTGGTAATCGGTTATCGGGGTATGGACATATGATGCGAAGAAATGAGGAAAATCTTGAGTATGAATGTAGATGGCTATAAGAGTAGAGGAAGACCAATAAGAAACGATGGATGGGCTGTGTGAAGGATGATATGGCTAGAAAGGAGGTGGTTACTGAGATTACGAGTAATAGAGAAGTATGGAAGAAGAATACATGCTGCGCCAACCTCAAATGAATTGGGATGTTTCCTGACTAAGCAGAATAATATGATTCTGTTTAATCCTTTTTTTTTTTTTTTTTTTTTGGTGGGTGTAAAATCATCGAATAACCCCTCCCGCTCTTGGGCAGAGCGAAAGGGAGTGTCAGACTTCTACTGACTAAAAACCACCCATGTTCCTTCTTCGCCCTCTATGTCGAGGCCGCGATAACCAGAGGACTACCCGCGGCCTTCTGTTTAATCCTTCAGTTAGATTTTCGAAAAATATTGTATATTTGTTTTATCAAATTAATAAATATTGAATAAGACAAAACGCGTCAAAGATCATGAGCCGACGTCACTACGTGGTAAAAAATGTAGTGCGGTGTGACGTCACACGACTTTTCGAAGCACTGTATGGTCATCATTTTTTGTTTATGTAAAAAAAGAAAAATATGTGTCCAATATTTTTTGTAAATCTATCTGACAGACTAAATAGATTTTATTTTGTCAACTACCCTATTGGGATAAGGGCAGGAGAATGAAAAAAATGATGATGACCTGTATTTCTCCCAAGGGATAGGCAGTGGTGCAGCTAAAAGCACACTCACATTTCGCCAGCTATACTCAAGCTCCCTGTAATAGGAGGCTAGCCTGTTTCCATCAACTAGGCACATATTTTAATATTGGTTGATGGACAACCAGCGGCTGCTACACAGAAATTCCTGATGAAAATAACCAATAACACTTTGCCCAGCCTTTTTTTATGGCGGGTGGAAAATTATCAAATAACCCCTCCCGCTCTTGGGCAGAGCGAAAGGGAGTATCAGACTTCTACTGACTAAAAACCACCCATTTTCCTTCATAGCCCTATATGTCGAGGCCGCTATCCTCATGCTCGGCTAGTACTAACTGGGTTGTGAAAGTCAGATAAGCAGTTGCTCCATGTAAAATACTGGTATTCCACTATATCTGGTTAGACTGGAAGCCGACCCTAAGATAGGAAAACGCTACGCAGATAATGAAGATTTAAATCATACTCACAATCCGTACATTTTCAATGACCGAAGAATTCATAGGTGTTTTCAAGTCTGTATTCTCACCAAATTTCTTCAACGTGAACCCCACATGACTGTTATGTATGGCATACCCGCCAACTACCTCCATTATATGTGTGTACTCCTCCGTAGGGCTCCGGAGGGACTTCTTACGGGCTATCACATTGTAGAACAGATCTTCAACTGTTATTTGGGTACCGTTGTTGCCTGCACATGGTTTCATTGGGGCTTTAAGTTTTCCATTTTCATATGATGCTCTGAAAATTTCGTTATAGTATTTTTGAGTGAAAGAAATAATGAAGTTTTTGTACTTACTAAGAATTAGGTTGCCTAAATATCATAATATCGCAAGATAGTTTTTTATTTTGCTATTGGCAAAAGAAATGATGCTTCTTCCTATTGATCTCTCATTACTTACATAATATATTCAATTAATAAAAATAATTTCCATAAACAAAAAATGCATATATTTTTAGATATGATATCAAAACTCTTGATGTGTGTAGGAGTGTTGTCATATTTCATGTTGGGAATGCTTTACATTAATAATCATGACTTTGTTGAATATTTTTTAAGAAAAACAATATTAAAAACAATTAGGTAATCATAATTGGGTATTTCACCAAAAAAATCGAATAAGCCTGTCAGATAGATAAAAAAAATATTGGACACATATTTATTTTCACATAAACAAAAGTTGAAGACGATACAGTGCTTAAAAAAATAAAAAACACATATCCAATATTTTTCGATAAAATAACAGACGAACTAATTCGATTTTTTTGGTGAAATACCATAATATGTCAGCTGATGTTTTGATATGGTCTCATTAGTATCGTAGAATTGTGGGATATAAAAAAAAATACACAGTATATAACAAAGCCACTTACAATGGTCCACTTCAAGGACTAAGTGCCTGAAGAAACCTGAACCCCATAAAGATAAGATAAGATATAACAAAGCTAAGCATTATAAATACGGCCTTTTCAAACATACTTGTAAGCACATTTAGCAGTAGCGGTCTTCGTGAGTATAGTAAGATGTGCAATGTGACTGATGCTTGCCAGGGCTTCTCCGCGGAACCCATATGTGCATATCTCCTTCAAATCCTCATACTCTCGCAGTTTGGATGTGGTGAACCTCTCACAGACTATCTCTAGATCTTCACTTCTGATGCCTGTGCCATTATCCTGAATCTGAATATAAATCAATTGTTAGAGTGTACACTCAAACCTAAAGTCCTAACGCTTAAAGAGCAAAAGTAAAGCACAAAGGGGTAAGAAGCAACTTGGGTGGCATTTACTCAGTATAAGTCTGACACTCCTTTCCGCTCCCGCCCAGAACGGGAGACACCATTTGATAATTGCCCACCCTACCAAAAAAAGGTTGGTGGGTCGACAATATTATCCAAAACGCGAAAACACCTGGATCACAAATAACCAGAAGTGTAGCATAAGAATAGGGAGGCCTACAGCCAGTTGATGATGATGATGATGATGAGTCTCAAACTTCAAGGACAGGTATTACAAGCAATTGAACGTGAAGAAGAACTTGATTTTTTTATTGATGTATGAGATAATAAAACAAGAAAATAAAGAGGATATTATAAGACTATATAGGATATTATACTACTATGACTTTATTTCAATGTCAATTTACTACCTTCTTTACTCAACTTTGTCTGTCTGTCTGTCTCAAAAACATATTCTACAGTACTTATTAATTAAAATGTAGATTTCCACCCAAAGAGTAAATTACTAATACCTTTTGGTTTAAGAAACTATTCATCCTATTGGATGAATAATTTCAGGGATGGCCTTCTACATCACTATCACTAAAAAAGTAACTGAGTAAACTTAAAATAAAATATACAAAAAAAATACCTGCAAGTACTTTAGACCACCGGCTTTCACAGTTATCACAATATTGGTAGCTTTGGCATCTAAACTAAAATAGAAAATACATAGAATACTTCAATTGTAGTTTTATTTACAATGCCACATTATTAACTTTGATTACTACTGAAACAATATGGAAGGATTAGTGCGGGAGTGTGGAGTCCGGTAATTGTAAAAAGTACTACCAGGATAAAAATTTAGCCCATGTCCTATGCCAGACTATAGTCTATCTGTACCAAATTATCCATTTAGCTATCCTGGCATGATTCAATAACAATCAACTATCCATTCAAAGTTTTGCTTTCGTATAGTAGTAATTTATAAAGTAAGATTACCTGTTTTCAATCAACTCTTTCAAAGCATTTGAGGGCCTCTGAACAATTTCTCCGGCCGCTATCCGGTTAACTACTTCTTCACTTAGCTTTTTTATAATACCCGGTTCACTCATAGTCTATTTGTATTGTAGGAAAACTTTAGTTTATTAATTTAAACAAATAGCCAAATAACCGGGTGATTGCAATTCTGTGTTTGCAATGCGGCCGGTAGTTGTGGCGTCTTTGTTGTCATGTCATACAAACAAATAAATAGGGCATAGGGTCAGCCGTCAGTGTCATGTCAGACCATAGACTAGAGGTAATATATGATGGGTCAGACAGATCCTCAGATCAGAAATAATGACAGTTTGACATTGACAGTAAGAAAAACGACTGCAAACCTGTAGTTTTTTTAATAGTTTTACGAAAAAGAAAGGCTTTGAAGATGAGAAAACATTTATTAGCTTCATAATTAATAACTTAAATCTTATAAGTTATTTTTATTATTATTTAAATATATATTTTTGTACTAGGGTATCCTCTATTTACGAAGGTTTTTTTTGCAAAACTAGGTACCCGTCAAGGACTATCCGCACAACGGCACAGGGCACAACACTTTCCATGGTATGAATGATCTATGGTCAGTACTGATGACTAGGCAGCATGGTCTCAGACCTTAGCTTGTTCCGTCAGGAAATAATGAATTTAAAAAAAAAGGTCTCAAAGCCAGAAGCCCTCAAAGCACAGCTGGGCAAGATGTAGACCTCCGTTCTCATACGAATGAGAATTGGTCACGTCTGCTCTCCTGCTCATCTTGCCAAACTTAAAATTATAAGTGATCCCAGTTGTTCCTGTGGCACAGATGTGGGCGACATGAACCACATTCTTTTCTCCTGTCCCCTGTATGACCGTTCATCCTTTTTCAGTGCTCTATTATCTCTCCGTATTCCTTTTCCTACTTCAGTTCTTTCTTTATGTACAAATAGTTTACCTGTATATAAATGTATAGCTTCATTCATCTCCATTAATAATATTAAATTGTAATATATTTTTGAATCTCATCATACATTTTCAATATACTTAGTAATATTACTGATCCTACATCCCAAATTCCGTTTTAAATAATGAATAATTTTAATAAATTCCAGTTTCCCTACCTTTGTCTCCTACAATAAATTAAATAACCTGACATTGGCTAAATGCACAAACCGTGCGAAGCCAGGAAAAAAAAAAAAAAAAAAAAAAGAAGCACAGCTGATCCATGTCAAAATCTATCTAGGTCATCTTTGTATTTTAGTGATTTAATTTATTCCTTGAGAGCACAGTACTGAACAGGTTAAAACTTTAAAATCAGTGTGTAATAACTGAAATCTTTGATTTGTTTTCAATTTTCATTAATGCTGTAGGTGATGTTTGATAAGAACAGTTAGATTGGAGAGTTCATTAATTGACGACTTGAAAACAGAAAATAGAAGCACCATGGATGTTGATGCAATTATGGAGAACGATGACACCGACTCAGAAGTCGACGAGGATGATGACGATGAAGGTTCGATTATGGAAGCTGAATCAGCTAGTCAGCTAACTGAGGTCGTGGACGATGATGAATTGCCTAATGCGGGGAGATCGCGAAGTCTCCATTCAATCCGCCGTACAGGGGCTAAACTAACTTCCAGTGTCATTAGACAAAACAATAAATCATCAGACGCTATAGATCGAATAAATCTAGCGTTGTCGGCAAACAAATTATTAGATGAAAAGCTGGAGAGACTGGAGAGAGTTCTCCTTTCACGTCTAAACGAGTGCCGGCAGAAACTAAAAGTGGTACAAGAAAATGATGGTACGCAAAATGACAAAAATGAAATTTTCCGCTACGTCAATTGTGGTAGGCCCTACTTCAAGGACCGACAAAACTTCCCAGCTCCAGATAATGAAGATGCTAAAATGGCAAAATCTCAGATGTATGACTTCTCCTTAGTAGTTTCAGCACCTGGGTGGACAGTCAGAGACAAATCTCAATTGGTTAGTATAATCCACAAAATGTCAATAGATATTAGAAGAAATGAGCTGTTCAATAAAATTACTGACTTACAACGCTCAAATAAACCAATTAAAATTGTGGAAAAAGAAATAATGACCATAAGAAAGGAAATTGACAAAGTAAATACATTGCCTTTGAGTAAAGTAGCTCTTCCATTAGATCAGGAATATGACTGGGAACTGTTGACAAACAAGTTAAACAAGAGGCACACATCACATGAGTATAGAGCTCTCTGGAAGTTATTCTTTCATCCTTCAATTAGCAAAAATGGTTGGGGCACCACTGAACACTCCACTTTGCAGAAAATTGCTCTCCAGCATTGTAAACAAGATTGGGATACAATTGCTCGTGAACTTAACACTGGCAGGACTGGGTATCAGTGTTTTGTATACTTTCGGACAAATATGAGCAACTCGTTTTCTGGAACAAAATGGACTAATGAGGAAATTACATACCTTAAAAGATTGGTTGAATATTACAAAGAAGATAATTACATTCCATGGGGAAAGATAGCTGCACATATGGAAGGCCGAACTAAAATCCAAATCTATAATAAGTATTTGAGACTCGTTGAAGAAAGGAAAGGCAGATTTCTCTCTGAAGAAGATGCGGTCATTCTTAATTGTGTGGAGAGATTTGGAACTAATTTTAGGAGGATGACTGCTTTTTTACCTGGTCGATCTATGATCCAAATACGAGCAAGATATCAAGTCTTGAGCAAAATGAGAGTATCAACTGTATGGTCTATTGAAGACGATAGGAAACTAGTGCAGTTGATGTCCAACCCAGACTCAACCATAAACTTTTCAACAGCTACACAATATTTTCCAGGCAGAAACAGAACAAAAATTAGATCTAGATTTGTTACCTTAGTTAAATGGATGAAGAAACATCCAAATTTAGATTTGGAACATGCACCACGACGAGGTGCGCGTCGTTTGAATCATGGGCAAGCCAGTGAAAACCTGAATGATGCAGTAGAGAATTTAAAAAATTCATTGATTACAACAGTCCAAAATAGGGCCAAGAAAAAGAAGTTAAATGAAGTGTCCACACACCAAGACTTAAATGATGCCATTGTTGTGATATTGGTAAATTGTATAGTTAGGGATAAAGAATCCAAGAGAAGTCCTACAGAAAATCACCGAATAATTTTAGGTCCTGGTCGAATTATCTCATTTGCAGAATTAAATATGACAAACCTGCGCAAAATTATTATATTTTTTAATGCTTCTCTAGATGAGTCTAGATATTTGAACAGTATCTACATACAAGACTATCCAGCTTTAGGAGATAATAGTCGCGATGTTTCTTTAGTTAGAATTAAATCCTATTCTCGGAAGACAAACAACAGACCTATAAATGCAGAGGGAGCTCCTAACATTTGGGGAACTCCTTTGCTTTTTCCCATGGGAAGTATTTCAAACCAAAGAACCTATGTGTTGCCTGCACAGCTGGTAGCTGTAACTGGTATTAGAACAATAATGTCATTTATAATGGCAAATGGTTTATACTCTGAAGGCATAAACCTACATGTTCTTTGCAAACGGAACATATTATTGAAGGAGTGCATAGCTCTGGCTCTTGAACGCTTCTATCTTTTGTACACATGGCCTATGGTATTATCAAATGATGTACCTAGTGATTATATTTTTGTATTAAATTCACCGAGAACCAAATCGGTTTTTACCAGACCACCTATATTGCCAACTGCGCCTGAAGTTACAATTAATGTAAAGCATGCAAGTATGAAGAAGTTTAGAAATAAAAAAGTCACTGAAAAAATTGATCTGGATCAAGAAACAGAACCACAACTCTATGTTGAATAATTATGGCCATTATATTTATTGAATGTAACGTCGTTCCTAGCAACCCTGTATGACTGTTCCTCTGAATGTTCTACATTTCTCAGTTAGAGTAAGGAGTAATGCTAATAAATAATTTTAATAAGTAATGATTCTTGTGTTTCAAACTCCCAAGTCAATCATTCCATTTCAAACAGCTTTTCCAACAAACAGCACTCTAAAATGTAGGTTCTTATTTTTTTTACCCGACTGCGGCGAAGCCCAAAAGGAGGGTTATGTGTTTGGCGTATATGTATGTATGTCCTTTTCTTTGTACCCTCATAACTCCTAAACGGATGAAGGGATTTGAATACAATATACGTCGTTAGATTTGTCTTGATGGCGCGAGTGTCACTGGCTACATTAAAATTAAAAAAAAAAACAAATAAACTCCTCATGACACACTACTTTTTTTTTAGCCTCATCTCTCTAGAGCACAACATTTTACTGAGGTAACGCACACACTAAAGCTATTCTAGAAAACTACGAGTAGATGTGCTGGAAGACACACTCAGAACTCGAAAATCACACAACACATCGCCTAAAAGTGAATGCAATGATTGCAGATGAAAAAGAAAAAAGCAAAAAACAAGCACATTTTAAATCAAACAAAACTTGGAAGCAGGCGGGGTCCATTCTGTTTTCAATTCTTAATTTAATATTTAAATGAACCTGCTTCCAAGTTTTGTTTAATTTAAAATGTGCTTGTTTTTGGCTTTTCAGTTTTTTCAGTCGGGTTTTTTAGTTTTTTAACTATTTTTTTTATTTACAACTTTTTAGTTCTTTTGTGTTTGTTGTTTCGTTAGTCGCGTAAAATTCTTCGCAGATGATTTAACTTTAGTGTTTGTTTAGAGGATTTGTGACTTTGCATTTATTTTAAACATAAAAGTGTCATATATTTTTGTAATCTTCTTTTAAAACCCTTCAATTTGATATCCTACTCGATGGTAATGGAAAAGAATGTTTTTTGAAATCCCCGTTATGGCCCCCCAAATCAGCAGTGTGAATTGTAGTTTTAAAATTATTTGAGAAAACAAAATTTTGCTGGGGAAATGTTTTAAAAAATACCGCAGCAAAATCTTTTTTCATAAATTGTTTCAGCCCGGAACCAAATACTAGTAAATAAAATAAATAAACAAAAATAAATAATAAATAAACCAAATACTACCAAACCAAGCTCTAGTCACAGATTACTTAGAAATATGCTTTATTTGCGTAGTAAATGTGTGTTTTATGCGAGCCAACTGAGAAATTAAGAATAGGATCGCGCTTGCTGCCAACTTCACACGATAGCAGTCCTAAATCTGACAGATAAGTACTGCCAGCTAAGAAATGTGAATAAGAAATGTTATGCTTTTCATTCATAGATTAAATTATTATATTTATGTTAATTTTTATAAAATATTATTACTTGTATTCCGTAAATAAATAATTTTGGATAATTTAATAATTTGTGGTAAAGTATTCATTAAATAAAAGCTGGTTACCCTAATATGTCACCATTTATTTGATACCGCAGCCTCAGCTCTAATGGCTAAGAAGGAACATGGGTGGTTTTTATTTAGTAGAAGTCTGACACTCCCTACCGCGCTGCCCAGAGTGGGAGGAGTCTTTGAATGATTTCCCACCCTCAAGGGTGGACACGCGAGATACCATTTAAAAAAAAGTGTTGTTCAATGTCTTTGACTATCAACAAAAAGAAGAAGTTACTTAAAAAAAAACGATAATTCATTAAAAAACTTTATTAAAAAGATGAGCTTGATCCCGGTATGTCTATGTATCGACAACATAGTTTGGATGAACTACAAGTAGGGGATCGTCTTCTACTTCTTGATCTGAGGACTTCTGCGATGCCTTGAGGCCGGTGGTTGAAAGCGGGATTATAACTTGGTCCTGTAAACAAAGAATCATGTGAGTTAATTCGGAACACGGTCTATGAATGGGTTAGGACAAAGGAGGCTTTTCTTCTTGGTAATGCGTTTCCTTGGGATTATTTCTGTCCTCCAAATGGGCGTTAAAAAGTCAGACAAAAACTACCTTACATGTGACAAAAACTACCTTACATGTTAGTTACTGCACTCTGAACACGTTCAAAATCACATTTTTAAGAGTATACTATATTAAAGTGATTGACATAAACTTGTTAAAGGCCGCCTCTCTGGTCTGGTAATTAAAAGCGCGACGGCTGACTACCTTGCAGATGTAATTTTTTTTATTTTGGGGTTGGGAAATCATCAAAAAACGTCCCGCTTTTGGGCAGATCGAAAGGGAGTGTCAGACTTCTACTGACTAAAAACCACCCATGTTCCTTCTTAGCCCTTTCTTTCGAGGCCGCGGTATCTCTTACAATAACCCGCAGCCGATACCTTGCACCTGGGTTTTATTTCACAGTTGTGGGCAGTGCTATTGGGTTTATCCACTTTACCAGTAGCAATCCGGAATCTGGTGCAATTAGTTGATGGTAATAGCTGACGAAATGACGGCGTTTATGCTTAACCCTTCGTAAAACGGGTGATATTTTTTAAATCAGTAAAAATGAGAACTTACATGGTACATGAGCCTATCAATGACCTTTTCAACCAAGGTCTTCCTCTCGAGTAGTTCGTCTTCATTCTCGATCTGACCTTGAGCAACCAGCTGCTCTAGGTACCAGCTCACGACCGCACTCTTGCGCATGCCTGCGCTCTCTTCTCCTGTAAAGTTATAATAAGATTTATTATGTATATATATGAGAAGTGAATGATAGTCATCATTCACTTCTCATATACATAATAAATCACACAGCCTCGTCTAGTGGTCGCTAGCTCCATTTACATGAGAATTTCGTGCCCGGTTGATAATAGGGTCGCTCCCTATTACATGGGACATAAACTAGCGAAATGTGGGTGTACTACTGTGTATACGTCTGCTAGCCCTTCAGGGAATACAGGCGTGATGTTACGTTATGAAAGATGACGATGAAATGACTCATGAGATTATTATATCTCATGCTATGCCAACCCAAAATAAATTGGTTATCTGTATAACCAATTTTTTTATTTTTTTTTATTTGTTATTTTCCATACCGGCACGGTTCTTGAGCGCTCGGCGGAAGAGTGGGGATCGCTGTGCGCATCGTACACTTATGACAAATAAAACGCACACCCATTTATTATTATTTATTCGTCGTGAGGTACGTCCAGCAGGGCTATTGCGTATCTTTTAAATGACAGTGGCTAACCTATAGTGCCTATCAATTACTGTCAAATGGTTCCATTTTGTACTAAACCATAACCAATTTGACAGTTAATCCATGGACAATATAATAGCCACTGTCATTTAAAAGATACGCAATAGCCCTGCAGCAGGAGTAAAGAACAAATCCCGAGTGACGGCTATGACGCGATGCGATACGGGCCAATCACTGCACTTTCCCCGCCCCCGCGCCTCACTTCATACCACCAAAGCGACCCAATAACTCACTTTGCGCAGGTGAAGGTCAGCAATCAAGAATCGCGCCAATGATTGTACCTTTGTAACAATTCAATTTCAGACAGATTTATTATGCTGCTGAGAAGTCCTGCCCGCTACTTCGTCTCTACAGCTCAAACGGTAAGAAGTGGTGAAGGGTGGGCGTTTCAGTGCTGGTTCTCAGCTTTATTTGACTAAATGGTGTTGATTTTACAATACGTTTGTCTATCCCTTCGGAAAGAGGCGAGATGTTTAGTTACGCATTTCTAAAAATAGCAAATGTATCATACCTCTGGTTTCCGCCTCGATTTCTTCTTTCCTCATGAACACGACTAACATATCGCTCAGAGATTTGTACTCTTCGAAAGACAACGTCAGTTTCTTTTTAGGAGCCGAGTCGCCGTTTACTGGAGCATCTGAAACCAAAAGATTTTTACATAATTATTGTTTTAGGAGAGACTTCCTAAACTTTTGAAGTGAGAACTTCTTTAGCCGCGTTGGGCACTTTTTTGGTATGGGTAAAAAATGTTACAACTCGCTTTAAGAGATACACGTGACCTGATCGAAAATTCGTAAGACGACGCAGGGCGCTTCTGCGAATGTGCGTGTGTCAAATATCAACAGAAAAAAAATGTCATGTTGATTTTTCTGAGATAAACTTTTCAATGTAATATAATTGTTATACTTTTTATGTAATATCAATTGTCATGTTTGTGTAAGAGAGCGCAATAAATGAATATTGTATTTAACCACATAAATACGCTTATGCTGATAAATAAGTAATAAAGCAATTCGTGCGAAATTATCCCAAAACCATTCCAAAATATTCAAAAATGCACAATAATAGTTTTCACTTCAGCCAGCACTTCCGGAGTGCAACCCGTTGTTTTTTATATGATGTGGGCGTACTCTTGACCTCAATCTTGTCCTAGGGGCAGAGATGAGGTCGACGATGGAACGAGCATCAAATAACTTTAAAAATTACTGATTAATGACAATGATTGATGATAAACCCTGAATAAATCAATCTTTGGGTGATTCCTATACAACTAACTGTTTAAGGCAATAGCCTATCTCAAAATAAGCAAACGTACCACCGTTGGTGCCACCATTAGGTAGTTCTTGATCTACATCCATGCTGGGCTCGTATTGAGGATCGTCTTCATCCAAGTGGATGTCAGGCTGTTCCACTCGGATGATGGATTTGTTCAGTAATCTGAAAAGCAACAACACTTTTCTTTAATCTTTAGTCATTATAGGACACTGCAGCTGGGGTATTTTTGGCTTTCCGGATAAGAGATAAGAGGTCAGCTGATAATTAGGGCATTTTAAACTTGAATATATCGTCGTGGTAAGTGTTGTAAAATGTGACAATCAGTCAATTAAATAAAGCGATTATTTGAATATATGTAACGACAGCCAGGAAAACAGAAAATCCAAATAAGTCGAAAGAAAAGTTCAAAATACTTGCAAGAGGACTTTGTGGGCCCTGAAGGAACATATGAAGAGGAGCCTTCTACTTATTTTGAAAAGAAAACTCGGCGACATGTGCATCCTGCCCGTCCTAACTTACGGTGCCCAAAGTCGGTCACTTATTGAACAACTGAAATCCAAACTCAAGACTTGCCAGCGAGCAATGGAGCATGATTTTAAGCAAACAGATAATATGTTCTGATCTATGTTTGCGTGGTTAAAATAGCCAGAGATCGCTCAAAATAGAGGCGTTTGGAATGCGCAAGGGGAGGCCTTTGCCCTGCAGTAGGATACCATGTAGGCTAGTACAAAAAAAGTGTACCTGTAGGCCTCATGCACATGCTGCGGTGTGACATGTCCGCTGCAGTGCATCTTGGCCATAGCCTCAGCCAGTCGCACCATAGACTCCAGTTGGCGCACAGTGATACGCCAGGCTCCACCGCCGCCCGCGCCGCCGCCGTCGCGTTGCCGCAACACTGTGTAGTACTCCACCAGCAACTTGCCGGCGTCCTGCGGGATACACGTGTCAGTTGATGCCGTGGTAACGAGTACCACATGGCGCACCGGGCTACTCCACGCCGGGTTCCACACTATTCATAACCTCGTTCACACGCGCCTGACGCGCGGTTTAAATCGCTATTAGTGAATCAAATAATATTATTTTAAAATCAAAAGTCATTTATTCAAACTAGGCTGATAATCAACACTTTTTGAACTTCAAAATTTATTTTCAAGAGACAGTCAAAACGCCCATCCTTCGACACTTCCTAGAGTTTTAGGTGGGATGAAGAAGTGGCGCAGCAAATTCCCAGCAACACATCTGTTATCAGACAGATGCGTTGCTGGGTCAAAAGAATGAATTTACCACAAGCAAAGATAATAGACTGAGTGATAATTTATTTTAAATATTTAGTACTTATTGACTTGGCTTTACGTGTTGCATATTCACACAGCAAATACTTGGAAGGCCTTCTAGCTGGCTAGCCTGTCAAAAAAGTAAGTCGATTTTGTGCTTCATCTAACTGCATTAAGCGAGCCAACTAAGAATAGGATCACGCTCGCTGCCAACTTCACACGATAGCAGTACTTACCTGACAGATAAGTACCGCCAGCAAAAAAAGAAATGTGAATAAGAAATGTTACGTTTTTTATTCATAGATTTAATTATTTATAATTATGTTCAGTTTTATAAAATATTGTTTCTTGAATTTCTTAAATAAATAATTTTGGATAAATTAATAATTTAAAAATAACAGTGAAGTCCAGTCCGTCCATGAAACTGTTTTCATGGACGGACTGGACTTCACTGTTATTTTTTTGTTATCATTGTTGACTTTGTTTATTTCATTATTTTATTAACATGCTTTTTTTCATATCCTACTCTTGTATAACTAAAATTGATTAGAAGTACCAAAAAAGTGAACATTAAATAAATAAACAGAGTATAATTTCTTCATTGATTTTTCTGCACACCGTACGCTTTGGTTATGAAGTTCGCGAGTATTGCTGAACAAAATGGCGTCTTGACAGCGCAATTCTTAGTTGGCTCGCAATGCAAATATTGTTAGATATACTAATAGTATATAAAAATTGTTAGAGATTAGTAGATATACTAATAGTATATCTAACAATATTTAGACGATACGGTTGGCGCAGTGGCTCAAGCTGACTGCTGCGAATTGTATGGCTTACAGATAGTTCTGTTGTGTTGGTCTGGGTATTTTGTGTATGTGAGTTTAAATGTTTGTGAACGCACCCATGATATAGGAGAAATTCCTAGTGCGGGGCAAAGTTTAAAAACAAATCCTTTTGATCCATGTCAGAAGAAATTACAAGATATTTGCTACAAGTTACATCTTAGTTTAGTTAGAGCTAAATATTTAAAAAACTGACTAAATTGCGAAAAAAAAAACTGACGAATTGATAACCTACTTCTTCCAAAAGTCGGTTAAAAAAAGTTCAGTTCAGACAATAGTTATAGAAATATGGTATACAAAGACTTACCTCAGTAATAATCGGTTTGAAAGACCTCGAGAACGCGATGTACCTCAACAGATCTTCCCTCGAGTAGACACAGTCGTAGGTCTCCTCCTTGTTACAATGTAGATCAACGATCTTCCTGGCTATAGCGTAGTCTACCATCTCACTGCTCTCGTCTGTTACAAAGTAGGACAAAAAATGATTAAGCTGAGTAAAGGAGACAACAACACATCAGTGAGTTGAGAAGTTCCTTGTTATCAAAATCAAAGCATTTATTTCAATACTAATTAGTAGCAATAACTAATTAATCCGCCAGATAGATTACCAAAAACTATTGAACACATATTTTTTCATATAAACAAAAAATGGAGACGATACAGTGCTTCGAAAAACTCGTGAACTCCTCGAAAACGTCACATGTCAGTACATCTTTTACCTACAAATGACGTCACAGCCCCCATGATCTTTGACGCGTTTTACCTTCGTAATTTTTATTAATTTGTTAAAACAAAAAACACATAATTATCTAATATTTTTCAATAATCTAACTGACGAACTAATTAGAATCACATTTTTTGACTCAGTCTGATCCCCTATTGGACCATTACAGGCGCTTGAATGATAGAAAAAAATATAATACGAAGTTACAATCACAATCCCAAGGGATAATACATTGGAAAAGTACTGTAGTTGCCAATTCCAAAGCATAGATCTCTATGGAGAAGATATCGTACTTAGAACCTCATGTTTAGCATCATCGGTTGCGAAAATTTTATATTGTTCCCCTGGTACTTCGTCGAGCTCTATCATCTTGGCGCTTTTCTGGTAGTTGCCACTGTTGATTCTGGCTTTTTTTCACTTTTGATATTGTGGTGGGCGTACCCCATAAAAAAAATATTTCTCGCATGCGACCCCCACTAGACGAATACTAGTGAAGCAACTTGATTTGTGTTTTGTTAATCAGTTTTAGTATAGCTTTAGGTATAAGTAGTAAGCACAGTATGGCAACGATGCGTGGCCGTAAGATTGTAAGACCTGTTACACTTATTAACACTTTTATATCTGTTTCTGTTACAGATATGTTACGGTTACATTTTTGTGTAAGCACATTTATAAGACAGTGTTACATATTTGATTCTGTTACCAATTCAACATGTAACACTTATAATTCTGTAACCTTTATGAAGGTGTTTTTAAGGGTCTGGCTGTAGCATTGATTTTTGTTGTATCAAGATCCAATTATAGCTGCTCAAACACTCACCTATTAGTATGAAGAACAAGTCGAATCTCGACATGATGGGTGCGCTAAGAGCCACGTTCTGTTGTAGAGACTTCGCTCTGTCGTAGCGCCCACCGATTGGGTTGGCGGCAGCGAGGATTGATGTTCGCGCGTTTAGAGTCGCACGTACTCCGGCCTAGAATAAAGACAGTTGTTAGAATATGTTAGAGCTATTTAGTTATTTCCGGATACCCAATATCCGGAAATAACTGTTATTAATTGTCTCCTACTATGTCCCAAAGAATTGCCAAAATGCCAAAGTTTCTTGGAAAGGATATTAGTCACAGAACGGAAGGCCGATGAGGCCGACAAGTTTTGGAGTGGTGACCTGAACCGGAACACGTTGCGTTGGAACATTGACAGACTTAAAAGTTTGTTTGATCAGGTGGCCAAAACACGGTGAAAGTTGTTCTTTTGTATAATAATCACTGAGGAAATCAGCATGCCCGAGACGTATTTCTTGATGTCTAAAGCCCAATCAAAGGCCCATCATGGGCCGCCTAAAAACTCTGACACCAGGTTAGGCACTAACCACACGATGACGAGAGGAGAAGACTGACAATTGTCGTTAATTATTTATTAGACTAGTCTCCAATAATCAACGCCAATTCTCAGAAGGCGTTAAAAACCTTGGTAATGTTTTAATATTTTACACTTTATTCTGTTTTATTAAAATATAAACGATTTTATTTTGATTTCTTGGAATAATCGTTGTTATTGAATGTCGGTGAGACAGTTGGTGGTCCGTGTCCCACATCTTCATGAGCACCTAACTGATAAGAAAGACTGTATGCAGCGCCATAGTTGTCTGCCAACATACATACCTTGGCAATAGATATAGTCTGCTGTTCCATAGCCTCGTGGATGGCCACCTGGTCGACGAGGTCCATCTTATCGAACTCGTCGATGCAGCATACGCCGTTGTCTGCCAACATAAGCGCGCCAGCTTCTATCACGAAGTCGAAGGATTCTTCGTCCTGTCCACAATATTCGGAATTGTAGTATAAAATCGAAAAAAATAAAAATCAAATCTCTCTGTTAATCTTATTATAAAGAGGTAAAGTTTGTGAGTTTTTAGGGGGTAATTTCTGGATTTCCTGAAACGATTTTGTTAATTCTATTACCCATAACAAACCACATAGTATTTGTGAGTGTCATAGTTCAGTTAGTGTCACGCAGGCGAAGCCGTGGGCAGAAGCTAAAGTATAAAATTTGTATGGGTTAATCTCTAGAACGAATCATCAAATTCTAAAAAATCTTTCACTGGCAGGAAGCTACTTTATTTGTGGGTAGTAAGGGCTGTAAATTATATTTGTTTAATGCACATTAGCCGAGCTATCATATTCTTTGCAGGAGAAGTGCTAAAGAAATATGCTCGCCTCCTACTAACATGAGTCATGCCCCGGCCCATGTTAGTAGGAGATAAAATGGTGAAGTTGTGGTTGTAATCAGTAGTGATTTGACGAGCAGTGTTATTGGGGGAGAAAGACAATTCTGAATACTAGGTCGGAAACTAGTGGTCTCTCAACACCTTGTATATCACTATTTGCAGATTATAGACGTGATTTTACGTTATATGGTATACCTTTACGACAGCGGCGGTGAGACCGGCGGCAGAGGAAGCCTTCCCGCTAGTGTATACGGCACGGGGACTGATCTCGCTCACTTGTTTCAGCAGCTGAGACTTGGCCGTACTTGGGTCGCCTACTATGCAAACGTTAATGTCGCCTCTGAGGGTAGTACCTGAAGTTAAAAAAAAAATTGGAATGTACAAAAATACAACTTTGCCTCACCCTTTCAGGTATTACAGCCGGGATGTTTTGTACGAAAATTGACAAGTGCGACGGCTCAGCATAAGGCCCTTTTTTTTTGGGGCGTGGCAAATCATCAAATAACCCCTCCCGCTCTTGGGCAGAGCGAAAGGGAGTGTCAGACTTCTACTGACTAAAAACCACCCATATTCCTTCTTAGCCCTTTATGTCGAGGCCGCGGTATCTTTTACAACATCACGCAGCCCCCAGCATGAGGTCTTGGCTTCGATTCTAGGCAAAGTGTGTGTGTAGTTTTTCCATTAGGAATTTGTCAGTGGCAGCAGAGTCTGTATCTGAGCTTGGTTGATGGCAATAGGTTTGCCCGCTTTTACATGGAACTTAAACATAGGCGGTGAAATATGGGTATACGAAGGTACATCTCTGTCTAACCCTTCGTGGATAACACACTGTGATGTTAAATAAATAACTAGCAATATGTGCATATCTTTTTTTTTTGGTTGTGGGAAATCTTCAAATAACCCCTTCCGCTCTTGGGCAGAACGAAAGGGAGTGTAAAACTTCTACTAACTAAAAACCACCCATGTTCCTTCTTAGCCCTTTATGTCAAGGCCGCGGTATCTCTTACAACATCCCGCAGCCCATAAATGTGCCTATCTTGGAAGTCAATTTTGGCCTACATCTAATTGATGTACTAAAATGAATTTCGGATAGAGGTAATACTCGAGTTTGGTTTCTTAAGAGATGATCTAATGATGATGACAGGAGATGGATAGTCAAACTCCTCAGTGCAGTGGCTACTAGAGTGTGTCTGATTGGTTTTTTTGTGAGTGATAGAAAAATGTTTTTTTTTATTTTTCAATAGTTTTTTTTTTTTATAACGTTGCCCCACACTAGGAATTTCTCCTGTATCGCGGGTGCGTTCACCAACATTTAAACTCACATACACAAATACCCAGACCCGGAACAACTATCTGTAGGTCATACAAATATTTGTTCCGTGCGGGGATCGAACCCGCGACACGCAGCACAGCAGTCCATTGCCTGAGCCACTGCGCCAACCGTGTCGTCATTTTATACTATGGATCAGTGTGCTTACCTTCAATAGTGGTCTTAGCAACTCCACCAAACAACATGAGTAGTATGCCTCTCTTCACTTCGTTATTACCGTGGATGCTCGGGAAAAGGCTCGTGATCAGATTGTTGTACAGATTGCGGTCGCGGGACATCTCATATACCTGGTGATGGAGTTTTTGTTAGAAAATGGTTTAGCAGTGAGATTCGAAGCAAGAGAATTCTATAATAACGCGATGACCTAAGGCCAGTTTAGAATTGTATCTATGTTAGGGATTTCGTTCCCACACTTAGTCATTAAAGTGGACCATTGTACGTGGGCCATGGCGGTCGTTACTAGTGGCGGACTAGTGGTCTATGCTACACTCTTCAACTAAAATGGGACCTCCTTTTACGGTCTTTGGAAATGTGGCTTGCATCAAGAGATATTAAACAGGGTGTAAATTAACCCTTCACACATACGTCAACCAAGCATTCTGTACATCAAACTAAGTACCCCTACGCAAAAATTTTTGCTGGGAAACTACTTTTTTTTTAGGGTCAAAAATCACATTTTACGGCAAAACTCAATGTAGCACATTTAAAACATTGTGCTAGTGGATGCTTTGAATAGTAAACGGGTCATCATTTTTTGGTTCTAGACCATACCTGGGAACCCCCTAGTTACGTAGATATTGGGGGACAACGTTCAAAATTTTTCACACCTGTTTTTGTAAATACCAGTTTTTCAGGTTATAACTTTACTTAAATTACTTCCATGGCCCCTTTACTATTCTAAGCACCCACTAGTACAATGTTTCAAGAGTGCAACATTGAGCTTTACGGTAAAATGTGATTTTTGTCCCCAAATAAAAAGTTTTTTCCCAGCAAAAATTTTCGTGCAGGATTACTTAGTTTGATGTACAGAACGCCTGGTTCACGTTTATGTGTGAAGGGTTAATTTACACCCTGTATAAATACCGTCGCAAGAACACATTCCTACTGGTACTGACTTACCTTGTCCCACTCTTTATCTGTCATCTGCTTTCTCATATCCTCAGTGGTGAGGTCGTCAGTCGCTATGTCAGCATTGCCAAACCTTCGCGATATCGCTTGTACACTGCATGCTAAGAAAGCAGTTCTGTTGACAGGAGACAAATAATTGGTTATTTTATGCAAAAAATATTTTTTTATTCTTGAAGGACGAAGGATATCATCTAAAATGCCACCATTTCATGGTGACTTGTATCATGCACCTTTTTTTTGGACAATCTCCAAAAAAAAGGTTAACCATCAAATGCCTCCCCCTGCTGTTGGCGAAGCAGAAGGGAGTGTCAGACTTCTACTGACATAAAACTAGCCATGTTCCTTCTTAGCCCTTGTGTCCGGAGCCGCGGTATCTTTTTCGAAAAAACCCCTACACCGACAGTCCCCTCTATCATGCACCTTAGCTAATAAAGTTGATTTCTTGGCTTATTTAGCATCATGATCACATTCTCAAATGAGCCTGTAAAAATGAAATAGTGCTGATTTATGAATTACAACTGTAACAATGGTGTAATTTTGATATGAAAGTAGCTGTGACATGCATGATTGCAGTTGTAATTATGCTGATTTATAGGCATTGAAATAGAGCAAACCCAGAACCAATCAATTTAAATTTCAATTAACTGTAGAAAAAGTATTTTTATTGAAGTTGTATGTATGTCTTTGAATAAAATCATGTGGGCACAATTTAATTTAATCTTGAGTGTAAGTAAAAATGTTCTTCTAGCAAACTGAAAACTCCTACAAAATGTTTTGTGACCCAGAGACCTATGTCAGTATCAAATTCTTGGTAGTCACATTTGCAAACTGTTCCATACTATTCATCATAGATGATGAATACCACCTAGCCTGTTCCCAGCCTTGTGAGTACTTTTCGAGGCACTGCAGAAACTCGGTATGTAATGGATACTCACCCATCCACAGGCCAATCTAGGCAACTGCAGCTTAACCTTAATATTGATCAGAGCAACTGTTATTTATCTATAATTATCTAGGCACAAGCTCACCTAAACTGTTAAATACTAGTACTTACTTGTAATGCAGTTCTCTGACTCCCAAAGCTTTAAGTCCCTTGATGCCCTCCATCTGTCCCTCATTGCCTTGTCTTGTCCTTGTGGTAAGCTCGGCCTTAGCTCCTGGTAATGATAGGGAGCCTACGTCTGGGACAACAATGAGAGTACCAGTGAAGTCATAGCGGTCACCTGCCTGGAAAGAAACAGAAAAATAAACTTTACTTGTTTTAAATAAATTTTTTGAGTGTAAATTTTTTCTTTTCTTTTTAAGTTACTTTTGCATTAATATCTAAAATTATGAGCAGTGATAGGAATAGGTAGTGCCTATTAGCCTAAACTTCGAAGAACAGAGACAAGAAACGGAGACTTCCTTAGGACTAAATTATTTCCGGCACATCTGTCTCGAAATTTCGAGACAACACTTAAATACATTAAAAAAAATGTGTTATTTGGAATAAGTAATTCGTCTATATTTATCTAAAGTTTGTCTATAAAATTCAGAAAATTTTATGATTGTAACGACTGTGTATGTTATTATTTTATTATGATATATCTAGTCGCAAACTTTAGGTAAATATAGACGAATTACTTATTCAAAATAACATTTTTTTTAAATGTATTTATGTGTTGTCTCGAAATTTCGGGACAGATGTCTCGGAAAAAATTTAGTCCTAAGGAAGTCTCCGTTTCTTGTCTCTGTTCTTCGAAGTTTAGGCAAATAGGCACTACCTATTCCTATCACTGATTATGAGACATTGACTGATCCTTGTATAACTTAATCCTTGTTGTACAAATTAATCAAACTCAAAATATTTTATTTCACATAGGTCTACATAGGGCACTTGTAAAACGACGACAAAAAGGTGCAGTAAGTAGTGATCATTGAAAATAGGAATATTTAATTTTACATGTGTGACTTCGCAAAACTTGAAAAAGTCAATAAAAAAACTAATATGCATCAAGATTTTTCATTGTTACCTGCACTGACTCTACAGCTTCAGCCCTCAAAATAACTTCAAGAGAACGAGGGATACATCCTCTTGGCAACTCAGCCTGTGTCTCTTGAATGCGGACTTTTTGGAAGTCCACGAACACAGACTTGTCTGCGTCCAGCATGAAGCGACGTCTGTTAGCACACACTGGGTTACGGCAGATTGCTGGGATAGTATACTAGAAAAATAGGAAATGTATTGTTAGTAAGAATACTTTTATGGAAAAGTGTGCTAAGTTGATATTTTGAGTTTTTATTCCTTTTTGTCAAAACTCAAAATATCAACTGCCAAGGAAGGGTTTTGTTTATAATTACTAAAAATAATTTACAGATTTAAATAATCTGTAACTATTATGAGAAATTTTTGTAATTTTGGAAACAATTTATTTTAGTTTTTACAAGTAGTAAAATATGATGGTTTAGAAGTTTAAAAATACACTCACCTTAAATTGCTGCTCAACATTTTTAATAACTGTCTGGCAATCTAAACAGACAAAAGTGCCCAAGACCAGCTCGGGATGCACTGGGTGGGTTCTTACAATCTGACCTGAGATTCTTATCAACGTGCCGATCTTTGCTGTAGTCAACTCCCTTACTTTATGTCTTGTTGGCACATCTACAAAGGAAACATAACACTCCTTGTCCTGCAAATCCTTCTTCATACCACTATCAGCAAGACTCAACACATAATTCAATATAGCATGGTTCAAAAATGGGTATATTCGGTAATATTCTTCAATTATTGTGGTTGCAAGGTTCTGATTGTACTTCTCAACATCGTCAAAACTGACTTCTAAGGTACTTAGTTCGGGTTTCAGAAGCTCTTTGGCGTTTTTCTCGTATTTTAGCTCATTATCTTCTTTGAACCTGTGTAAAACAAAGTTGCATTATAACCTCTATGTTGTTGAAAACAAAGAAAGTTGTTGTTTTGGTAAGTGAAACCGATAAATTTATAGTAATCAAAACAGTTCATACGTACTCTTCTAAGAAATCCTGAAAAAGTTTCTGGCAACGAACTCCAACCTCGTCTTTGACTTGGCTTTGTGTGGCGTATGTGTCGGCGACATCCATTTTTTTAAAGTAAAAGGTACTCAACTATCACAAATAAATATCTTAGATTAGCTAACTCTACGGCGAGAACACTTATTATACTTAACATATAATCAACACATAACAAAGAAACACGTTAATTACACAGTTATCACTTCACTAGTTCTGGACTTCTGGAGCGCGTCAGGCGGCTGTCGGTTAGCCCGTCACGCCATACCCAAGGCCTAGTACAACAAATGTTTCTAGGAAATATTACGAAGGCACAAGTACAATGGTAACAAATAACTTCTATTTTGTTGATATAAAAACAAAATTTCAGTTTTTAACAAGAATGCGCTAATTCCGTGAACAACGCGAGCTTTTGCGCGAGCGTTTGACAAACGTCATTTGGCATTTTGGCGGGAGTTTTATTTAGTCGTCCAATAATAAATAATCAACAATAAGAAGAAGAAGCTTAAATTAAGTGAGTGAATCATACAGACAGTCTGTTCGTAACTCAAGCAAGAAAGAGTTGTAGAAAATCTAGATTTATCTAATCGACATTCATGGGTATTTTTTAGTATTCATAAAATAATAATTTGTTTACACCAAGGCCCAATTCTTCTTTTCTGAACGAATACTGAAATGTCGCCGTTGTTGGCAATGGCAGAAAGCTAAAAGTACTCTGTGGTTGATAACGTATCAAATGTAAATAAACGTGTTTGCTAATTTTAAATAACTAGAGATATGTTAATTATTAACGATAGCGAGCTATTGAACGACATAAGTGATTTTTTATTAAATAAACCATTTGTAACTTGCTGAATATAGCAAAATAAATAACTTATTTATTCTAACCTCTAACTTTTAAAGTTTGTGGTGAAAAAGCAATCAACAAGCTTTGTGAAATTCGCGATAACAATACGTTGATACACCAGTTTTTAAAATGACGGAAGCCCAAGTGGGTTTCTTGTATAAAATTGCCGCAGCCGTATCTGGTTTAGAAAATGACGAAACTAAAACTATATTAAAAAGTTATTACTTGTAAGTACCTAGATAGGGATACGAATTCAGAATTTTTATACACATTTGCATTATGTTAAAAATCGTCCACGTTTCCAGAATGCGCTGTAAAGAGATAACAAGAGGGTACGGCCTCCCTGACAAATACTTTTCCAAAAACATAAGATGTCCAAACTGTTGTATTGAATGGAAAAAGAACACTGAGATAAATGTAAGAAATAATCTACATTATTTAATTTATTTATGCATTCAGTACACTCCTCGACTCTTCTATCTGACATTAAATTATTTTTGTTACAGATAAAGCCAATCAAATTATCTAAGAGGCAAAAGAAAAGATTGAAATCAAGGAAAATAAGAGAAAACAAGAAAGAATATGTAAGACGCAAACAAAACTTATTACACAGTAATTATGTAGTAAGTATCCATAAATACGCACACCACTGGTAAATATTCGTTAAATTTACATGAATTAATCAAAAATTATGTTTTAGGAGCAAATCTGTACTTTCTGCAAACATAGCCTTGTTACACCTTCAATAAAGCCACAAAAACCAAGTATAAAATCTGAAAGCACTGAACAAAATGAAAAACCTAAAAAAATAGAAACAGAAGTACCAAAAACTAATATTTTACAAAAGCCAGAAACAAAGAAATCCAATTTAAAAAGAAAGAAAGAAATCAATGTTTATGAAAATGCATTGAATGTGTTCTCTTTGAAAAACAAAAATAATGATTTGGCTACCAAAGAGAAGCCTAAAGTAATAAACAATAACAAAAAGAAAAAGGATAAGTTTGCAGGTCTATGCCAAAAGGCTGTTCTAGCTTCAGCCAAACTAAAAGGAAACCAAGACAAGAAAGACAAACTCAGCCTATTTTTAAAACCGTCTTCATGATGCAATAAAATGAATTATTCATTGATAATTGTTTATTTATTTCTCCTTATAATTATGATATGAATGTCCATTACATTGGTATTTGTATGGCCAGTTATTACATGGAAATGACCATTTTGGTATTTCTTATAGAAGTTGTAGCTATCATCATTTTCAGCCAAGTATTTTTGGGGATCCAATTTTTCCTTTTTAGCATCAGAGATTAAATCTAGATACCCTATGGCACCAGCAGCATCTGTTGGGCCATCAATTCCATCAGTTCCAGCACTTAGGAAATAAATATCAAAGTTTTCAAAATAATGTTTCGCTTTATTGAGAGAATCTGAAAATTCTAAGGCTAGTTGCTGATTTCTCCCTCCTTTTCCTGTGCCTCTCACATTTACTGTTATTTCTCCACCAAGTATCAGACATAAGTCTTCATTTGTTGGGGTTTTCAACACCTTTTCTAAAACTGTAGAATTGATCCCTGGAACTTTGCTAGACTGAATTTGCTGGATTAGATCATCAAAACTCAACTTATCTTTTAAAAACTCACATAAAAGTTTTGTCAGTTTAGCATATTCAGAAGCAATTTCTTTGACTTCTCCAGTCACAACATCAGATAGAGGGATGGGTACATAATTTAATTTCCTTGCTTCTTCTATAGCTGCAGCTATACTTATTTTGTTTGATCCTATAACATAATTCTTTACATTCTCCCTTGGGAATTCATCTTTTTTGCAAGTTTCATTCAGAACTAATCTGATTGATTCTGGGAGTTGATCCATTAATTTAAATTTCTTGACTATATTGATTGCTTGAGATGGGTCATCTTCATTCTCTGTAGTAGGTCCACTGGCTATTAAATCTAGTGGGTCTCCAACAATATCAGACAGCACTAAAGATATCACTTGAGCTGGCTGTGCCTTTATTCCCAATTGACCTCCTTTCAAATCTGAAATTCTTTTCCTGACAGTATTAAGTTCCTTGATGTCTGCACCTGCATTAGCTAATGTCTTTATTAGTGTAGTTTTTTCATCTAGTGTAATAGGAGGTTTTGGTAGAGGCAAGAGGGCAGAACCCCCACCAGATAGTAAAACAAGGAGTATATCATCATTCCCAAGTTTCGTAATATGTTTTAGAATTTTTTCAGCTGTGCTCAAAGCGTTGGCATCAGGGAGATTGTTCAGTGCTCCTTCATTATAAAATATGTTTGGATTTGTTGGTTTATGACTTAAACTCCCAGCAGGAATGCTAATAATTCCATGTTTGATTATCGAACTCAAGATATTTTCAACTTCTTTAGCCATATTTTGCACGGCTTTCCCGCTTCCAATCAAATGTAAATTTCTATTACGTAAGTGGACATTGTCTCCGTCTATAGTTAACAGCTGACTCGTGGGATTGTATTTAACAAATTTTTTAATGAGATTTTCCGGAACCACTGCAGTCACACTACTCACGAAAATTTTCATCATATCGCTGACCACTTGTTTAGACATTTTTGAACACTGAGCTTCTTCAACTTAAAATTTCGATTACTAAGTACCTAAGTAGGTACTACAAAATATCCGTAATGAAGTGTACTCTCCGATAGTGTATCTTGTAAAGTTGTGATTATTTATAATGGTACTTTTCCACTTATCGACACGCTTTTGGCAGAAAGATTGTTTATTGTTTGATTGTTTCCATTTAACTGTCATTGTGACAGTACGACCCAGACCTTCATGTTATTATTATATAAGACGATTTTTTTTACTTTCATGCTTCCTCTTCGCAAAAAGAGGGTAATATTTTGTGTATTTTCGTCTGCCTATTAAAAGTAAGTAATGAATAGGACCTATTGCCTGCGCCTAATTTAATTACTCATTTAGTTTTCGCAAATAAAAACACGTCGCAAATACCTACCATTTAATTTTCGTTACGGTCAGTGTGTAATCAACGTTACCTACGACAAAATGTGATGTCAAATGTTACGCTTACGGTTAAAACACGTTGAGATTACAAACTTGAGAAAACAAACACTTGAAATTTTTTTAGCAATATATTTTATTAGTTGTTAGCCAATCACAAGAAGCCAAGAAGCCTAGAAATTGGCGGGAAAAAATAAATTTACGCTCCATTTAGCGCAGCAAAAGTTAATTACAAAATTTTGATTGAGTTATTTGTAACCTTCTGAATCTTTGTAAGTGATCGTCTTACAGGTTTCATTTTAATATTAAATAACGTACCTATACCCATGGTCTAAAAAAACAGAAGGCGAAGTATATTATTATACCATGCCTATAACCTACAATTACACTAAAACCGAACGTTAATGTACGCGCAACAAACGTGTCTCAACAAGTTGCCGGAAATTTTAAATTACAATGCAGCAGAAGCAAAATTGTGTGAGATCGTTTTCTATAAATTTAAATCAATTCTGCTAAATGACATAACGATATGGATTACCCGGTTTGCTTATCCCAATATTTCGCAAATAAACAAAATGTGAGGTCGTTTGGCAATGTAATAAAATGGAACATTTTGAAAAACGAAAATAATGAGCCTTTCTACAAACTTATCTTTGATCAATGTGATGATGTTATTCTGGTGAGTGATTTACCAGCTGATTTTATAAACATTTTATCTACTCTGAAAACAAACCTAAGGAATAAATCCAAGCTCGATTTCAAGAACTTCTTCCCAAACGATACTTCTCATTTACACCCAGTAGACAAAGATTATATTCTAAACAACTGTTTGAAAGCGTTATGGGAAATATGTCCGAGAAACTTCTTTGGAAGTAATCAAAATAATAAAATATTCAAGAATTTAGTTCGGATTGTTATTTACAGCATGAAACGCCAGCATTTTATACTTGAAAAAATTATGGCAAAGTGGGACCTGAAAGTATCACCTTGGAAAAGTCTTCCGAATGCAAAGAGTATATTACTAAGGATGGTATTATGGATATTGAAATACATACTGTCATCAATAATTTGTTTAAACTTTTATGTTACTACATGCAAACTGGATGCGAATGAGAACAAACTTTATTATTTTTGGAAAAACCAGTGGCAGAGTTTTTATGACCAACAAGTTTCCAAAATGGTATTCACTAAAGTGATGCAGAAATGTGAGCCCTATTCGCTGGGTAAAAAGTCTAAGGGAAATCATAGCCTTGTTGATAGAAGGAAATTGAAAATGTTAAAAAAAGATATTCCAAAGTTATATCTAACATTGAAGCCAAATAATGATTGCAGGCCAATTGTTTGCTATAAAAATGACTCTCTTAGTATTTCTGAAAAATTCAAAATTAAGGAAAGATTAAAATTTTTAAGATTACTGACTGGTAAGCCACTTGTAAAACTAGAAAATCAGTACAAAACATTGCACGCTAAATGGCTAGCTGCAAATAAACCAAAACTTTACTTTATTAAAACTGATCTCAGCAATGCATTTGGTTCTATAAACAGAGAGAAATTATCAAAAATATTATCAGAGAAACATATGAATTGCCAGAAGGCAGAAAAGTTCATGAATATGAAGAGAAAGATTGCCCAGCAATACCGAGATTTGGTGACAGAGCTGCATAAGCCAATCTTAATCCGTGCAGGATCTACCGTTTACGAATGGAAAGAAGGATTGGTTCAAGGATACAAATACTCTCCTGCGCTGTCTGAACTATATTACACATATTTGGATGAATTATATTTTTCCGAACATTTAAAGGCTACCGAAAATCAAGTTAAATTATTTATTCGAGTTGTTGATGATTATTTGTACATCACAGACTCATTAGCAGATGCATCATCATTTTTGAATGCATTATCGAATTATAGAAATGTGAATTATGATAAAACTGTTGTGAATTTTCCGTTTGAGAAAATAAAACAGAGTGAAGATATCTTTTTTCTTGGACATTGTTACAATACATCTACAATGCAAGTTAGTAGAGCCAGTAACATTTTCGCTGGGCAAATGTGCTACAAAATTGCATTCACAAGTGGATTTTCTGAAATATACAAATTTATTGAGAGTCGTATTGGTCAGTCCGGAATTCAAATTAACAGCCATATCTTTAACTTGAACTATAATAATGAAGAATTAATTTGGAGGCATATATTTACAACTTTCTGCTTGTCAGCCAATAAATTGTGTACCATATTGGCTGTGCTATGTAATGAACAAGAAATGAAGAATTTTTTACCACTTTATAAAAAGAGGGTATCTGTAAAATTAGGCAATTCTATGATCGAAATGTTATTGAAGAATAAACCTAGTGATTTTATGTTTGTCTATTGTATTAATCATTTAAGATATTTATCATGGAAAGCTCTATACTTATGTGCAAAGTTAACACCAAAATGTACTGGGCTGGTACCATTTATAAATGATAAATTGGCGAAATCAAATTGTATATTCGGAAAATGGCGGGAACATGGAAGAAGGATCGATACAAATGGTGATTGTGAACGTACAGCGATCAGGGAAGTGTGTCGAAGAGCTGATTTGAGAATGATTTTTAAAGACTTTGATGTATTACCTCAAGGATTTGAATGTTTCCATCATAAACGATTATTGTAAAAGGTGTAAATAAAAACAGTTGTGTTAAATATATTTTGATTTATTAAACAATATACATAATACTCACTTGGACGGTAAAAAATAAAATAATATCTAAATAATCTAGGCACACAATTGGACGGATTTAAATTTCTAAAAGCTGCAACATCACACTACAATTACTTATTCCTATGTCAGGTCAGATATCATAATATCATTGCTCAGATCTAGATTAAGTCACTCAGGAATGGATTGTATCTTAGATAACTATATTCGCATATAAACTAACATGGGCTAGTAAAAGAATGAAGTGCCAATGCTGAAGTTCAACATTTCTAATGCTGCCATCTAATTGTTTCAATAGGTACATTTCTCATAACAATATTTAATTAATAAATTAAAATTCATGTATCACTACAGCTGCCGACAGTTGCAATCGTATCATAACGTAGACTAAAAGTTAACACTTCATTCTCTCCATACCTACTCCATGAAAAATTACAAAACTAATTTATCTCAAAATCGCAACTAAAAACAGTGCTATCGCTAATAAATGCCCGACCACACCATTGCTATATGCGTGCGACAAAAAGTCGGGGTCTGAAGCAACATAGTAGGACGCTTGTGGCGCGTCGCAGGACACGATTCTTGCGGCTCGAATGAGTGCGGGGCCGGCGACTATTTCTGCTGAGCGTTTGCTGTGTGGCAAAGGCTTTAGGCGCACTGCCACGTCGTTGAAGATTAGGTCGGAGTATGGCGGTTGTGAGTAGAACATGGAGAAACTGAAAATAAAGTTTGATTTAGTGTTTATGTCGTAGAAACACGAGCAGTTTTGTGTTTGTCAGAGACTGAATTTAGAAAAAATTGAGCTACACATTCAAGTTTGACGCAAAAAATCAATACTCTCAGCTGATGGCTTATTTAATAAAAAATATAATTCTTTACTATTATGAAATTATGTATTTTATTTATTTATTTAAGAAACCAACATCGATACAGTAAATTAATTTACAAAATATGTGTTTACAGTTTCTATGGCCAATTACAGGTTTCCCTGTACAACTAGATATAATATAAAACATGCGAACGGACTAATGCAAAACACTACAATTAAAAATTACACAAGATAAATTTAGATTTAGATTACAATTTTGAAAAACTTAAAACAAAAACGACAATTGTTATGCAAAACAATTGCAATGTTAAACAATAGAAGTAGAAGAAGAATGGTTGCTTGTCATTTATCTCCGTTTGTAGTTTTCATGAATCGTTTTTTAAAAGTCCGTTTACTGCAGTTACACAAATCAACTTCAGAGAATTCCGAGTTGTAAATTCGAGCAATGCGAGTCAATCATCATCATCAGCCTATAATGTTCCCACTGCTGGGACTCAGGCCTCCTTTCTAGGAGAGGGATGGGCTATAATCCACCACGCGTGCCCAGTGCGGATTGGTAGATTTCACATGTCTTCGAATTTTTTGGTTCTAAGACATGCCGGTTTCCTCACGATGTTTTCCTTCACCGTTTTGAGAGCAGTAGTGTTGAAATTAATTACACAAAGTAATGCGCCTGACTGGATTCGAACCCACGACTCACAGTTCGTAAGTCGAGGCCGCCACCACTGGGCCACCACTGCTCCCTACAGTGCGAGTCAATACACATTATTTATTCTCGGCGTCATAAAAGTACATATAAACGAGAACACAAGCATGAGTTAGTAGAGTATGCCTGTGAAGTCGTAGATTTGTGTGTGACGATACTTCTACGTAATGACACGTTATACTAAGGTGTATTTTCAATGCTCTCTCGTTGAGTTTAAGTGGAACTTTATTAACGAAAGGCAATATGGTCTAGCACTATGTTTTCATTTTACGAAAATATTACAGAATGTACAGACGCCAGCCAACACATAAGCTAAGATAGATAAGGCTAAAAATGTATTTGTAGTAGCTTGCTGTGCTGGCATCTGTACCTAAATCTAAAATAATTTCCTGTATTTTACCTGAACTCATCGCTGGTAACAGCTCCATAGAACTGCTGAGCGTACACCATAAGATTGGAGTAGGTATCCAACTCGGTATGGTTTGGTCTGCCCATCAGTACAGATCCGGGTACCTTGCCCAAGTTGCAGTGCTTGTATTCATGCATCTTCGCGCGGGTTCCTGGCAACAAAGGTTTTATTAGTTTTAGGTATCGCAAGTGGTGATGATACCTAGTAACATATTGATAGATAGATCAAAGCAACAATTTTTATCAGAAAAGCATAGCTATTACAAGATAAGTTTGGAGAGGATCATACGTAGCGTAGACCATCCAAATATTCTGATGATGATTCAGAATCAATAACATTTTGAAATTATATTTTGTTTTACAAGGTTCTTGGTAGAGCGGAAATCATAACGCAATTTAATTCAACAATTAAATGTTTTCATTATTTTTATTTGATTAGCACATGTAACACTCAATTATGGTTCTATTAATTTTACAATTTGGCATTTGAAAATTAAACATCCATTTATAGGAAACTTGCAAGCAATACTCTTGATAAAAGCTTTTGTACTTGGAAGTTTTATATATAAGGTTCAAGAGTGGACCTAGGCTAGTTACTAACAGTAGATCAATGGACGGTTCGGATGGATGGTTCGGTGGTCAATGCATCTGTGTGGCCTACTGCGGACTTTTCACTCTTTTAAAAGTCCCAGCAGTAATATCATAAGTCCTACATCTTACCATCAGGACAGAGTAGCTGCAAGTCATCGGGCAGCAGATCCCTCGCCCACCACGCGCGACGTCTTCCCGCCGACACTTCGGCAGGAGCCGAGTGCCGCACGAAGGCAAAATATCTCCCTCTTTCCCCATGTATGATGTCCTACATCTTACCATCAGGACAGAGTAGCTGCAAATCATCAGGCAGCAGATCCCTCGCCCACCACTCGCGACGTCTTCCCGCCGACACTTCGGCAGGAGCCGAGTGCCGCACGAAGGTAACGTCTCCCCATGAATGATTTCCTACATCTTACCATCAGGACAGAGTAACTGCAAGTCATCGGGCAGCAGATCCCTCGCCCACCACTCGCGACGTCTTCCCGCTGACACTTCGGCAGGAGCCGAGTGTCTCACAGGCAACATATCTCCCTCTTTCCCCATGAATGATGTCCTACATCTTACCATCAGGACAGAGTAGCTGCAAATCATCGGGCAGCAGATCCCTCGCCCACCACTCGCGACGTCTTCCCGCCGACACTTCGGCAGGAGCCGAGTGCCGCACGAAGGTAACGTCTCCCCCTCTATCCCCATGAATGATTTCCTACATCTCACCATCAGGACAGAGTAACTGCAAGTCATCGGGCAGCAGATCCCTCGCCCACCACTCGCGACGTCTTCCCGCTGACACTTCGGCAGGAGCCGAGTGTCTCACAGGCAACATATCTCCCTCTTTCCCCATGAATGATGTCCTACATCTTACCATCAGGACGGAGTAGCTGCAAATCATCGGGCAGCAGATCCCTCGCCCACCACTCGCGACGTCTTCCCGCCGACACTTCGGCAGGACCCGAGTGTCTCACAGGCAACATATCTCCCTCTTTCCCCATGAATGATGTCCTACATCTTACCATCAGGACAGAGTAGCTGCAAATCATCGGGCAGCAGATCCCTCGCCCACCACTCGCGACGTCTTCCCGCCGACACTTCGGCAGGAGCCGAGTGCCGCACGAAGGTAACGTCTCCCCATCTATCCCCATGAATGATTTCCTACATCTTACCATCAGGACAGAGTAACTGCAAGTCATCGGGCAGCAGATCCCTCGCCCACCACTCGCGACGTCTTCCCGCTGACACTTCGGCAGGAGCCGAGTGTCTCACAGGCAACATATCTCCCTCTTTCCCCATGAATGATGTCCTACATCTTACCATCAGGACAGAGTAGCTGCAAATCATCGGGCAGCAGATCCCTCGCCCACCACTCGCGACGTCTTCCCGCCGACACTTCGGCAGGACCCGAGTGTCTCACAGGCAACATATCTCCCTCTTTCCCCATGAATCATGTCCTACATCTTACCATCAGGACAGAGTAGCTGCAAATCATCAGGCAGCAGATCCCTCGCCCACCACTCGCGACGTCTTCCCGCCGACACTTCGGCAGGAGCCGAGTGCCGCACGAAGGTAACGTCTCCCCATCTATCCCCATGAATGATTTCCTACATCTTACCATCAGGACAGAGTAACTGCAAGTCATCGGGCAGCAGATCCCTCGCCCACCACTCGCGACGTCTTCCCGCTGACACTTCGGCAGGAGCCGAGTGTCTCACAGGCAACATATCTCCCTCTTTCCCCATGAATGATGTCCTACATCTTACCATCAGGACAGAGTAGCTGCAAATCATCGGGCAGCAGATCCCTCGCCCACCACTCGCGACGTCTTCCCGCCGACACTTCGGCAGGACCCGAGTGTCTCACAGGCAACATATCTCCCTCTTTCCCCATGAATGATGTCCTACATCTTACCATCAGGACAGAGTAGCTGCAAATCATCGGGCAGCAGATCCCTCGCCCACCACTCGCGACGTCTTCCCGCCGACACTTCGGCAGGACCCGAGTGTCTCACAGGCAACATATCTCCCTCTTTCCCCATGAATCATGTCCTACATCTTACCATCAGGACAGAGTAGCTGCAAATCATCAGGCAGCAGATCCCTCGCCCACCACTCGCGACGTCTTCCCGCCGACACTTCGGCAGGACCCGAGTGTCTCACAGGCAACATATCTCCCTCTTTCCCCATGAATGATGTCCTACATCTTACCATCAGGACAGAGTAGCTGCAAATCATCAGGCAGCAGATCCCTCGCCCACCACTCGCGACGTCTTCCCGCCGACACTTCGGCAGGAGCCGAGTGCCGCACGAAGGTAACGTCTCTCCCTCTATCCCCATGAATGATTTCCTACATCTTACCATCAGGACAGAGTAACTGCAAGTCATCGGGCAGCAGATCCCTCGCCCACCACTCGCGACGTCTTCCCGCCGACACTTCGGCAGGAGCCGAGTGCCGCACGAAGGTAACGTCTCTCCCTCTATCCCCATGAATGATTTCCTAAATCTTACCATCAGGACAGAGTAACTGCAAGTCATCGGGCAGCAGATCCCTCGCCCACCACTCGCGACGTCTTCCCGCTGACACTTCGGCAGGAGCCGAGTGTCTCACGAAGGCAACGTCCCCGCCTCCTTCCACCATACATCGCACTGCGCCCACGGAACCGAAGTAGTCTTCACTTGCGTCGCGGCGGCAGCGTCTGATGACCAACAGATTTGTACGGTATTAAAAACACTTAAGGCAGAAATTAGCGTCTTCTCAAAGGTTATGGGCCGGGAACTACCTAAAAAATTGTCATAGCAGCCTTTTTGTTTATGTCCAAGCGGTGGCGGAGGCAACATTCCCCGGGGTATGCAGCCCGGTAGGGCGAAACTCGTGCCCCAGTATTGGTATGAGTTGCATGTAATTGAATGTGGGTAGTAGATTTTGCAAGTGTGAAAGCAGTTATGTTTCATAATTTTGACACGCAACTTCATCAAAATCCCTTTTTCCTACTTCTAGTCAACCTGTAAGAAGCCTCATGACACAGGTTATCGTGCGGCACAGAAGTGGACTAATATAGAGCGGAGACAACCGGGAACCCAGGACTTCGGAAAGAACGGCTGCAGTGTGTTATTACGATGCGATTCTCTTGCCTATCGCGCATTTAATACTACGATTACACCAAAACCGATTTTGTCGGCCGATGGCGGACAGAACTACTTGGCGGTTGTAGTAGTGTACACTGTGCGCACTCTTTTTTGTTTGACAACGTTTGATTTGATCGGCCGACCTTTAACCGAAGACGTCCTAGTAAAGATCGGCCGATAACGATTGAGGTGTACAGTCAGCAGCTTAGCAACGTTTAGAACCAATTTTTGCTTACTGTATTAATTAAATATTTATGTAACGTAACAAAACTAATATTTTGGAACCCATATTATCATAAAGTAGGTCATATCTGTATTCGTTATTTTACGAGAAATTCGCGTTTGAACTTTGCAGAGTGTATACATACTATTGCAGGACAAATGTTTGTGTGATGAGCACGATCATTTGTTCTGTGTCTGGGTGTAATTTATCTATAATATGTATGTATTTAGAAATATATAAGTATGTTTATCAGTTGTCTAGTACCCATAACACAAGCTCTGCTTAGCTTGGGACTAGATGGCGTTGTGTGATAGTTGTGGAATATTATTATTATATTATTATTATTATTGCTCGTGACTGTACGCCTGGCGTAAGATAATTTAGAATGCAACGAATCTAAACTTGTAAACATACCTGTAGGAAGCCCCATGACACAGATGGCACAGGTTATCGTGCGGCACAGTACCGGAGTCCACATATTCAGAGCTGAGAGCACCAGGAGCGCATGATTTTGTGAAGTATTCAGCCGCAGCGTGTGCGCCGTCACATCCGTATGATCTGATAAAACAATAAACAATCATCATTTTTCCGCCTTTGTCCCATATAACTTGGGGTCGGCGCATCAAGTTATTTTTAAACAATAAAAAATGCTGTTAAAAAATTAGTCGACTCAAGAACTATCATGGGATCAACTTATGTTTTTAATTTTACTGTTTGGTGATTAATAATAACAGAGGAGCATGACTGTATCGAATTTAAAAGATTTTCGGATTGTGGTGATTTTTTATTTTACTAGCTTTAAGTTATAATTAAACCTAGTTTCCAAATTCCCAATTATATTGTGGAGCGTGAAGCTGATAGCGAACTACATTCACTAAATAATTTGAAAATAAATCAAGGGAAATCGAAGTTAAAAATCTTCTTCACACGGTAAACAAAATGTTCAATTATCGATACACACAAATTCGTTGTGGTACCAAGATAAAAAGTACGTACATGGAAAACAATATTAACATATCAATATTAACTTTAGAACCAATACAGTGTGATTCTTTATAATGTGCACATATCGAAATGGGGGAATCTATGCTTAATTTTATCGACGGAAAAATTATTAAAAAAAATCTAAATATTTTTTAATATTTTATATGGAATTTTTAAAAATTTTGTCTGCTACTGTGACCCCAGTGTAAACAAAACGGTGTAACTTTTAAACTAAATTATCTATCGCGATGAAACAAACTCCATAATGATTGGAAGCAATTAGGCGTCCTCGTAAAATGAAAATTGTGGAAAAAAACTACCCTCAATTGAAAATAAACACGTTTTTTGATCAAAAAAACTTTTTTTTTTCATAACTTTTTACATAAAATTGTTTCATCGCGATAGATAATTTAGTTTAAAAGTTACACCGTTTTGTTTACATTGGGGTCACAACAGCGGACAACATTTTTGAAAATTCCATAAAAAATATTAAAAAATATTTAGATTTTTTTAAATATTTTTTCCATCGATAAAATTAAGCATAGATTCCCTCATTTCGATATGTGCACATTATAAAGAATCACACTGTATACAACATTATGCAAAAACAATAAAAACTCCAAAGTAAAATGCCTACCTGATCCATCCATTAGAAATAAGGTAAGCAAGCGGGAACACCCATCCAACGGCCGTCCCCAAGCCAGTGTGGCAGGTATTCTTGCCACGTAAGTACGTTAGATCTGTGTCCGGGTCTTGCTCCTTGGCTACAGCCACCGCGTAGTACCAGTTGTCTCCGCTTGAGTATATCTGAGGGGTGAGAGTTTTTTTTTGGATTTTGTTTACTAGCAAAAGTGCCAAACTAGTACCTCAATTATTCTGGGCCGACTCAATTTAGATTGCCCATCGACATGCTAAGAAGAGAAGGATTTTTAAAATCTGTTCAAATAGACCTTGTGATACCAAATTAAATTACGTAGCAAAACTTCAAAGGCGCGGAATTTTTCTTTATAGAATCAAAGAAGTTAAGTCTGCATAATGAGTTATAGAATAGGAGAAAAATAGAGTGTTATTGGAGTTTTTCCATCAGGCCAGCAGTGAACGTCTTTCTGCTGAAATGATGATGATGATGTTGAATGCCCATGACGCGCCAGGCGCGTCATAAGCAATCATCACGGGAGGCCCATGACGCACCTGCCGCATCACATCGAAATTACTTTGAACGGTTTTTTTTCTTTAGTAGATCTACGCAAGATAACGGTGAAATACGCGTATTTTTCTTTAGTAGATCTACGCAAGATAACGGTGAAATACGCGTATTTTTTTTATTTTGGGGCGTGGGAAATCATCAAATAAGCCTTCCCGCTCTTGGGCAGAGCGAAAGGGAATGTCCGACTTCTACGGACTAAAAACCACCCATGTTCCTTCTAAGCCCTTTAAGTCGAGGCCGCGGTATCTCTTAAACATCCCGCAGCCCCGACGGGAATGTTCGAGGCCTGGCTAAAGTATGCATGAAAACGATGGTGGCTAAAGTCGGTTAAACGTAAAATTATTAAATAATTTAAAAAGTTTTCGTATACGGTCTAGCCGTTCGTTCGTTAACGGGCTCAGCCATTAACGAATCAGAACAATAACGTGCGTCCGTCCGTGCGTAAGTCTGTTCCAATAAAAAGTTGTTTTTCCAGTGCCTCAACTCACCTCCTGCATGAAAGGCACAAGTCGGTGCCTATTGGCAGCATGCAGCATGTCTGCCGCGTCGAACAGCGCGAAGTCAGCCGCTCCCTCCGCGATGGCGCGCTCGCAGTGACGTGTACTGTGTCCGCGCCAGCAGATCAGAGTGGGCGAGAGGAAGGCGGCTTTCAAGGCTACCTGGAGTGCAAAGGATACATTGGAAAATGATTCTTGTATATAAAATAATAGCGATATATTTCCTTACTTTGACTTCTCCCGCTCTGGGTAGACCGGTAGGGAATGTCAGACTTTTACCGACTAAAAATCACCCAAGTTCCTTCTTAGCCCTTGTGCCGAGGCCGCGGTATCTCTTTCGAACAACCCGCAGCCCCGGCGGCTCACCTATGATAAGAAGACTTACTTATGATAAGAAAACTCAAAGAGCTCCTGACCAAGAAAGATCTTCTAAAAGCTATACTTTAATTAAACTTACCCTCATTTTAAGGCACTTGTCCATCTCCTGATCACTGGTGACACATAACGTGGCTCGCTTGATAGGACAGTCTCTGATAGCCAGCACCGCGTTCTCTGCCTGTCCTCCTACGAATTCGTTGTTGAGGATGTGTTTGGCGGCTTGTTCCTCTTCTTTTAGGATGCGGAAGTTTACTGTTGCGTCCTGTGGAGAAGATTTGGAAGTTATTTGTGGATTTGTGCATTTACAGTTATTTTTAGATCGTTTGTATTTCTTTGTTTATAGTAAGCAAGCGAGATGGATGGCTCTCTCACGCCTTGGATGGCTTTCTCGTTAATTGGCGAGAAGAGGCGGAACACAGAAAGTGGAAGGAACGGGGGAGGCCTTTGCCAAGGAATAAAAAAAAAATACGGGAATTAAAAACAAATTCATAACATAACTATTGCAGCTCACATAATTATTTTTAGTAATCTATTATAACTTGCCTTAAAAGACGTAATTGTCTAGAAAAAAAAGCGTGATGCCAATTTACTTCTTATCTAAGTCTTTATCTTAAGTCTTAGAACCAAAAGTGCGGGTTAGTAGATGTCATCATGTCATATTTATATATGTTATAGCCCATTTCTCTGAGAGAAGGATTGAGTCCCTGCAGTGGGAACATTATAGGCTGATGATAATGATAACTTAGTTCAAGGTATAGACATTCTGTACAGTCTATATACCGCATTCGACCGTATCAGCAGCCTTCCAAATAAAAAAAAAAAAGCGTTCCAACTTACCTGCAATAACAAATCCGTGGTTTCATTGGACTGGAACAGTCGGAACAATGCTTCAATAGGTTGCCCTGAAGAGTCTACACGCGTCTTGAAAGGTGGCATTGTACTAGCTCTGTAAAGATCATTATTATTTTTATTATTTTTACTAGCTGTTGGGAAGATAAAATCGGGATAAAAACTATCATATGTGTTAATCCAGGTTATAAACTATCTGTGTACCAAATTTTATCCAAATCCGTTTAGTAGTTTTTACGTGAAGAAGTAACAAACATACACACTCACACACTCACAAACTTTCGCCTTTTAATATTAGTGTGATGTGATACCTAGAAAGGATCATCATTCACTTTTTTTAATATGAGATAGGCGTTTTCTTGACTTTAGTCTTGCACTAGGGCAAGATTAACCCAGAAGAAGATTATCGATTTATTGATTTACTCTTGTCCTTATCCCAATTCATTTAGGGTCGGAGCAGCAGGTCTTCTTCCATACTTCTCGTCAGCTTAAATTATTCATTCAGCTCTTTCAATTCAGTAGCAACCACGCGGCCTGGATTTGTACCCACTTGGTGGCAATAGCTTCCTCGCCCCCTATTGTATGGGACTTATACAGGTTGTAAATTAACTCTTCACACAGCCGTCAACCAAGCATTCTGTACAGCAAACTAAGTGCCCTAATGTGCAAACATTTTTGCTGGGAAACGACTTTTTTTTGGGTCAAAAATCACATTTTAAGGTAAAACTCAATCTAGCTCTCTTAAAACATTGTGCTAGTGGTGGTAAAAATTAGTATTTACAAAAATTTGGAACTTTGACCCCCAATATCTCCGTAACTAGGGGGTTCCCAGGTATGGTCTAGAACAAAAAAAATATCGCAGTGGTGGAAAGAACAAGTGCCCTTCGTTTCCGTTAAGGTTAAGTTTACACCCTATATACAAGATTTTTTAGTCACTGTCCAAATTGTGATTATATTAATCTTTGGCGAAATTCATTGAGTACGTGTTTTTTCTTTTAGTATCACACTCAGTGCAAAAAATTTAGATAAGTCACAAAGTTTTAACGTTTCACGGAGAGCAGATTCTTTCGAGAAAATGATTTAATATGAAAACTTTACGTCTCGATTTTTTTTCAAAAGTGGTTTTAGTAAATGATACCTAATGCCTAGAAAAATTAGGACGGTGACTAAAAAATCATCTTGTATATAACAACGTAGGTGTACTATTAGCAACAGCTCCACCTAACCTTTCGTGGTTTACAGGCGTGGTGTTATGTTAAAGAAGGAAGGACTATTTAAAATCTAACGAAATATGAAAAATAAAAGATTCCATACTCACTTAGTATTCATATCATCCTCAAACTCATTCTGTCTGTTATTCAAGTTGTTGTTTATATTGAACTTGTCCCTGTTGAACGAGTCGAAGGGTAAGCGAGATGCTTCGGTGGTGGAGTACGGATTGAACGGGGCTCCGGATGGGTAAGGATTCGTCATGTTATTGTTGCGGTTCAGAGGATTTGGCTCGCCGTACAGTTGGAATATCACTTGTAATAGGTTTTGGTATCTGTAAGAGAAATAACAGTAAAATTTAGTTTTTGATAAATAGGGGATCGGACAAAAAAAAAACTAATTAGTCCGTCAGATAGATTTTCAAAAATATTGAACACATATTTTTTCTTTTTTCACTTAAACAAAAGATGAAGACGATTCAGTGCTTCGAAGAGTCGTGTCAAGTCGTGTGACGTCAAAAGGTTAGTACTTTTTTACCCACAAAGTGATGTCAAAAGCCCTCACTCATGATCTTTGACACGTTTTATTTTCGCCATTTTTTGTTAATTTGATAAAACAAAAAACACGTATCCAATATTTTTCGATAATCTAACAGCCGGACTAATTAGATTTTTTTTGGTGAAATACCCTATTATAATAAGGTCTACCTGTATACTTATTAGCTTGTTCGACTGTTCGATTTCGACGTAAGGAACTTGATTTATTGGTTTGATGCTGAGCATTGATAACTTTTCTCTTGTTCGGAATCTCGATGGTCTTCTCAAAAATCACTCTCTTCTCACTCAAATAGACTGAGCCGTAATCTACCACGCGGGAAGATGTTAGGAATTGATATAAGGCAGGAGGACGCCGTCTTCTACCCTCGAACTGCTCTGTTATTGCACCTAGCAGAAATACTAGTAGTTAACTTACTTCTTCCTCTGCTCCAAAGATGCTGCACTGCTGGTGACTATAGCGTCAGTAGGCACCCGGCCCCAGTTGCAGTTCTCAGAGTCTGTGACCGGACGTCGTCTGGCGTCGCGACAGATCAGTTACTGCACCTAGCAGAAGTACTAGTAGTTAACTTACTTCTTCCTCTGCTCTAAAGACGCTGCACTGCTGGTGACTATAGCGTCAGCGGGCACGCGGCCCCAGTTGCAGTTCTCCGAGTCTGTCACCGGACGCCGGCTGCCGTCGCGACAGATCAGCTCGAACTGGTCTTCTGTCACGCCGCCTAGAGACGAATTTTAGGTCTTTAAGAAAAAACGGTTGATGCCTAATGCGATGCAGTTAAGATTAATTTTGTATTGAAACATGAATTTATCGTTTGTTGGGCGCCAACAACATGATTGCGTCCTTCAAAAAACTAAGATTTTAAGAGACAACTGAGGACTTGATAGGCAAACGCTGTGTTGGACGCAGCTTAGTAGTTAAGTATACACCTTGTAGCCTGAAACACAGGTTCAACCTAGTTCAGGCAAAAAAGAAACTGTGCTCTATTATAACTAGTTATTATTCTATTGTAAATGTGCCACTTCTTATAAATAAACGATTTTTATAATTATTATTAGTTAGATGGACCGTGTTAAAGTGCAAAAGAGGCCTATGTCTAGCTTCATCACCGCTTCCACCACGTCATCCGTGGCAACGCATAAGCCATTTCAGCAGTATGTTTTTGGGATAAGAAGGCAGTATAGAAGGTGGAGCATATTAAAGTTTGTGTACTTTATTGCTGCTGTTTTTGACCCTAAAGGAAGATGCTCAGTTGGGCTCAATAGGGGACTGGACAAAAAAAAACGTCCGTCAGATAGATTTCCAAAAAATATTGAACACATATTTTTTATTTTTTTACATAAACAAAAAATTAAGACGATACAGTGCTTCGAAAACTCGTGAACTCCTCAAAAACGTCACATGTCAGTACATTTTTACCTATAAATGACATCATATCCCCCCACTCATGATCTTTGAGGCGTTTTAACTCCGTCAATTTTTATTAATTTGATAAATCAAAAAACACGTATCCAATATTTTTCGATAATCTACCTGACGGACTAATAAGAATCATATTTTTTTCACCTAGTCCGATCCCCTATTCACACCGAAAAGGCAGCGACAGGCTCGGCATAGAAGGCACTCGGTCTCTGGCGACTAGCACTACGAGCGATCTTCTTAAATTACTCAAACGATAATAAGTATTACAGTAACGAATATAAAGTGTAAGAAAGTAAGGATTCCGGCAAGCGCAGCGCGTGCCCTGTGACCTACCATCTCTGTGCTCGGACCTCATCGGGGACACATGCGTTTTTAAAAACTTTTTCTTACTCTATGGCTTTTTCGTTGTTCGATCGAATTATCAATTACTCTGTATTGTAAATTAATATTACATGTATGCTTAAAAGTTAATCCAAGTTTAGTTTCTTACATAATTAAGTTCCCTTTTAAAAGTTTAAAATTATATTATGACACAGAAACTGCTCGCCGCTTTGCTGCCATATCGGCATGATTTGAGCCTTAGTGGTAAGTAGGGAGCGGGAGGGGACAGTTTTTTTCCCACTTTCAGACTTATCTTGCCAGGCCGTCGGGGCTGCGGGATGTTGTAAGAGATACCGCGGCTTTTAGTCAGTAGAAGTCTGACACTCCCTTTCGCTCTGCCCAAGAGCGGGAGGGGTTATTTGATGATTTACCCCCAAAAAAAAGGCTTGTCTTGCTGGGGACTGTAGGGTAGACAGAGTTGATAGTGGTCAAGACTTACCAAGTATTTGATGGGACAGCAGAGCATGTTGTATGGTAGTGTCCCGTACAAAGGCGATGTCGCCAGAGTTGTTCGCGATCAGACAGCGCAGGGCTCCTTCGTAACCCGCGTAGGGGTCTGCCAGGGTGCAGCGTATGCCTGCCCCGCCGGTACATAGCTTGCATAGCCTGGAGATAAAGGATTTTAGGGTAGGAAAATGAAACAACCCCAGGTCAGGCAAAGTGCTACTGGGTCTTTCTATCAGGAAATACTCAGTGGCAACCACGGAGTCTGGATTTATGCCCGGTTTATGGCAAATAGGCTCATCCTCTATTAAATGGGACTAAGACATAACAGGCGTTGTGTAGAGGTACTATTAGCCACACCTCTGCCTAAACCTAACCTTCGGAGATTACAAGCGCAATAAAAAGTGCCCAAGTTATTATTGTGTTATTTTATGTGGATATTTTAGTTATCAGATGTAGGCAACGAGTATGATATAAAAGAGTCCAAAAAAACGAACTATAGATCGTATAATTAAATTGTAGAAGTGCCACTTTACTGACAGTTCTATTTTATCATGAAATACTTAGCATTACATTTGAAAAAAATTATATAGATAGAAACAGAAAATATTACTTACTTGTCAGAATTATCACCAATAGGATTGTACATATCTTTCAGTGAGTTGGGCGCGCACGAGTCGCCGAAGAACTCTATTGCAGACTTGACGTGGTTGTTGCAGTCTGTGATTCTGAGGCCTCCTTCTTGCATCAGCTGTAAACAAGGTTTAGAAGTCAAGACTTTGGTAATAGAAATACAGTGTAAAGTTATTAAAATGGATTTTATCCAATTTTGGGAATGTGTTGGCAGTACTTTGTGCTATTTGTTTTATAAACTTTGCCGTACACCAGGAATTTCTTTTGAATCATGGGTGTGTTTTCAAGCCATAAACAAACAGCGCAACTACCTGTACCTGTATATAAATATTTGTTCCGTGGCTGATGGAACCCGTGACATGCATCGCATCAGCAAATCTACCATCTAAATTGTTTGTAGGCCACGGACTCCACATGCACGATGTGCTACAATTCAGGATGAATACAAGTTTACACTCCCCACTGCATTCATTGAAACACTTAAAATACGTACGAAAAATAATGTTTAAAAAATGCTTACCACATGAATCGGCATCACCCATCCCGCTAGAGCGCCGACGCCTGGAAAGCAGGCCTTCGCCCCTCGCAATGGACCCAACCCATAGCCAGGCTGTACATTAGGTAGGGCTCCTCTGCGGACTACTGCAATGGAGTATTGGTAGGGCTCCCCACGTCCATATAACTGTTGACAGGAATAGCAAGTGTTTTAGATATTCATTGAGATGAGCAAAGGAGATAACAGTGAAATTAAATTATTGTTAGCGGATGAGTCAAAGGCTTTAAGTTTTTTGCAGTATTATGCTGTGGTAGGGGGTATCTGGTACATATCTTTTTTTTTCCATTTGTATTGTATACATACATTCCAAGCAAAATAACATTCTTATTTTAAATAAAATAAATCACGAAGTATTGTTTCTCTTAGGGTTCATTTACGGAGATCCAGCGCGTGCGGCGCGCGGTTTTATCACACGCGCAAACACAGACGAAGAAAATGTACGATGTTGTTTAGGGAGACGAACGACTTGAAAAGGCGCGTGCACGTCGCGGGTGTCACACGCTGCTTCTCTGTGAATAAAGTATTAAACGAACTGGCTCACAGGCTGGCTTCAACACTGCGTGCGCCATCGCGTTGTACAACGCGCAAACACAGACGAAGAAAATGTACGATGTTGTTTAAGGAGACGAACGACTTGAAAAGGCGCGTGCACGTCGCGGGTGTCACACGCTGCTTCTCTGTGAATAAAGTATTAAACGAACTGGCTCACAGGCTGGCTTCAACACTGCGTGCGCCATCGCGTTTGTACGTCGTCATTTGGGGGTTCCGCCGGAAGTAACGGTACTTTTGAAGAAAATGCGCGACACATCATTCTCCATAACACTCTCATACCGAAGACTAAGTACAAGAGCCAGGGCTACACTGATCTTTGTGAATAATTATTTATCAATAAAGACTTTATTATACAATGCCATATATTTGAATTGATTGCCGATCGGGTAATGAGTCGTTAAGGTTCTAACCTACTATGAAACGCTTAGCAGAATAAAAATATTGATATTAATACCTCCTGTAAAATAGGCACAAGTGAGTGGTATCGGCCAGCAACATAAACTTCACCAGCATCAAGACCAAGTAATGAAGCCTCTCCTCGATCTACCCATGTCATACATTCTTCTGTGTCAAAAGCCTGCAACGGAAGTAAATAATCAATAAAATATTTTTGCTTTATGTTGCACCAACCCCAAATAGAATAGGATGAGAGCACGAAGATGATGATGATGAAAATTTAATCATTACATTACTACACCAACACCCAGACCCAGAACAACTATCTGTATGCCATACAAATATTTGTTCTGTGCAGAAATCAAACCCACAACACCATCCCGCCACCGTCATTGATAATGTATTGTTGGTTCTTCCCATATAACGGAATTGTGTGGAACCATATTCCAGGGACTAACAAGAAAACGTTTATTGCTTTTACAATCAAGAATGTTCAGCATCAGTTCTGATTTCCAAATACACACTGTACATGACATGGCTTCTCTTAGTTGTCCCTTATACAAAATACCAATTAGTCCCTTTCTATATCTCCCAAAACTAAACAAACTCACCCTTTTACACTTCAGCTCAATAAAATCCTTTCCAAACAGTCCTTTGTCCTGTAGAACAGACATAGATAGTTTCTCACACTTCTGAGTCTCTAATAGTGATGTGGTACACCATGTGATGATGTCCTGTCCTTCCACTTTGGGTATTTTACCTATGCCATTGATTACATTTTCACTGCCGTAGATACTGGCTGTTGTTGTACCTGTAATATATTTTTTTACATATATATTTCTCAGTAAAATGTTTCAATACTTTCAATAGTACTATTTCTTCTTTTGTTTTCATTTGAATAAGTTTCTAAAAAAATATGGGAGAACTTGTAATAAGTGATTCATAGGGTTTAGGTAGCCTGTAAGAGTGTAAGTAACATTTCTTGAGCACTAAAGAAGTTGAGCACAAAACATTATTTTAATAATCTACATGACTTTATAACTGTAAATGACGCATGGAAACATAAACATTGTTGATGTATGTAGTTTCCACTAATTATTATACTTAAGAAGACATGATAATTGACATGAGACAGATGATAATTGGTTATTTACCCCATATTCCTTCAATTTAATGATATCCTGCTGACTAAAAACTACGAGTAACAAGAGTTCTACTTGTAAATAAATACTTGTCGAAACTTTGATGTAAAGTTTTAAGCGTATTTACTTACCAATAAGAATGGGAACAAGTGCTAAAATATAGTAAATATCCATTTTACTAATTTTTAAGGATTTTTCTGTCATTAAAGCACTATTTCATAATAAATTTTCGTTTAAACTCATAATTCGTGGACACACCCCAGCCGCAAACAGACAAACAAAACCGACAAAACCAATTTGATTGACGCTTTTCAGTGTTACTGTTACCCAGTGTTGCCAGTGGTAGATGGCCAAATATAACATGAGCCAGCTCAAAAAGTAACATTTTCACAAGAAAAGTAACATTTTACATTTTATGTGGAAACCATTTTAGTAATTTAGTATGGCATTTTATTTATACAAACACAAAAAAAACAGACGCGGGAAAATTGTTGATCGAATAATTGACTGGCAATCCTGAAAAAGAATATTAAACAATTAATAATGTAGAAAATATTTTCTAATCATATAAACATATCGTCGCTGCGCGTACGAAACCGCGTAAGAGCAGTTTGTTAATACCGCGTAACAGCAAAACGCGCAAAATTCGAATATCGTGCTAGCTGATTCCTAACGCCTATTGGCTTATAATAGACTTCACCTGATTTGAATTATCCAATGAGGAACGTCAGTTCTGCTATCGAAACAATACCGCGGAACAGTAAGAGACCTGAAAGTTGGAAGTAGCGATGGGTCGTTGAAGGTTTTTCCGTCAACGAAACGTTAACGTTGAATTGCGTTTGTCAACTAGTTGATCAACTAGTTAATTTCGTCAACGAGTTAACGGTTACGAACGTCAACTTGCATGAACGATAAACGCCTCAACGCTTTTATTAACGTATGCTGTTGTAATGTTAATTTACGAACAATTTGATGCAGTTTACCTAATGAAATTGGATAACATTTTATGATGACTTTACCTACTACCTACCTAGGGTTCTAGATGATCTTTCCTTCACACTTTTTTCAGGCTTAGGACTGACTGATTAATTTGCTATAAAACACTCAGGCGTATCTAACCTGTTTATCATGGCCAGGGCGCGCGAGTCGAACGAGGTGTCCACTGTCCGGCCAATCAGCCGCTTCAACCAGACACAGGCCCGCCGGAGCCGAAACCTTTCATTCCGCACGAATATACAATAATGTCATCGTTTACTTTCTTTAAAAAATATTGACATTTATCAAATGATTAAATTAATATAAAATCTTGTATTCGTTATTTAGAGTTCAAATTCTTGTCATGACTATCGCGTCGTAGCGGGAGTTTTATTCTTAAAGAAATACAATTTACGTACGTTGAAAGTAACAAAACCTTGACCGTGTACAAATCAACTCGTTAAATTCGTCAACCGATGAAACGAGTTGAATTCATAAACGGCGTTGTTTCGTAACTCGTTCGTTGACGAATTCAACGAGTTGATTTGTACACGGTCAACGTTAATTCCGTTGAAGAGACATCAACGTTGATTCAACTAGTTCGTTGATTCAACGCCCATCGCTAGTTGGAAGCAAGTGCGCGTATTTACTACGGCCGTGAGAAAAAAGTAACGTGATTAGTGTGTGCTCCCGAAACTAATGATTTTGCCATGATTAACCACCATGTAAGTATGTTTGAATAATTTATTACTCTTCGTGTATAATGTGTTTATGCTAGAATATATAAATTACACGTTATTCTGTTTTAGTTTATTAATTCTGACTAATATAACCCCTTACAAGTATTTACGCGGTCTTGACATCGTATGATTTATTTGTTTTGTTCTAAGTTACGCGGTATTGCATTTTACTGAAACGAATAATTATTCTTTTCTTATTTATAGATACATCCTTGCATTAACAAGTAACTACCCAAATGATGGATGGCCAAGACAACTTTATTTTAGAAAATGCGGATATTAAAGAAAACGTCGCAACTTTGCGAGAGTTATCGGAAAGGCGAAAAATATTGTTACCCATGAAGAGAGAAATATTAAATAAATATAACTGTCAAAATCAAGCAGTACTACAACCAGTGTCAACACCTTTGTCTACGAATAAAAATTTAACACCAGAAATACCTTTGAGAGTTTAATATCCGAGTTTACCTACTACCCTTACGACGATTTTGGACCCTCCAGAATAGATCTTCAATTGAATCTCATGATGTGGCAGAAAATCACAATAATGACATTGATTTTAAATCATTTTTTTGTCAACTTATCAGGCATTATAAATGTAAAGCAGAATGTATAGAGTGGTTTCCTGAAAGGGAAATAGAAGAAAAGAAAAAAATGTAAAAAAATACGCTAAGGAGATAAAAATAATTGGAAGAGAACGAAAGTTATGAGACAGAGAATGATAGAAAGAGGGCACAGAATTTGTTCAGAACGATCTTATGCCAGCAAGAACATTAATCAAAGATTACCTGATTTCTGAATCAATAAGACCTGGCGGAGGAGTAGGTGATCATTGTCTTATTGAAACAAAAGCACTAAGATATAATCCAAGTGGCACCATACAGTATAAACTTCACTTTTCAGATGATTTTATCCCATTGCCTAGATGACCAAGGAAGATTACGTATGTGATTAGGAGGATACCTTCGCTTTATGAATCCAGGCAAACAATTTCCAAGTAAACCTAAAGACTGCCATTCTTTTTATGATAATTTATAATTTACTATTCAAATAATTTTATGAGAAATGCTGTGATTAACAGAATTTAAGAGCAAGTACAAAACAGATTATTGTTGTTATGATTATTATTTGTTTATGAAAACTTTTATTTAAAACATTTAAGTACCTACCTGACACAAGATTTTGTGTTGAAGGTTTTCTGATTCTAGTGGAAGAACGTACGTAACGTAGTAGAAGGTTTATTTTTGTTATTCCAAGTTTTTATTCTTATAAAAATATTTATTTTTCTTCAATATGTATGTACGTACCTATGTTTAATATTTAAGTAATCATAAACAGTTCTTATTTTAGTTTTAGATGATTATTTTGATATCTTGCTTAAGGGGTCTAAACTTTTGTAATAAGATCTCTGTTAAAAAATATAAATAGGTTCTTTAATAAACTGATTTTGATAATAAATACAAAATATTTTTTGTTAGATTTGATTATTTTAATAATAAATACATACACATTTACAGAATTGTTTTCTTTCAAAACCGCGTACCTTTGATAAAAGTCTACTTATTTTGTAATATTAGTTCAAACAAAACCGCGTAAGTGACTTTACACAAAATCTAAGCCAATTACGAGCAAATTTACGTTATTATCCAATAAAGAAATATGTAAAGAACTAGCTATTAAGTTCAGTCGGTAATAAGAGTTGAAATCGCTGAGATATTAAGTTTTTTCTTCCTCCTGTAAAATCATCAAAAAGCAAATACGCGGTCTTTACAAGTTGCTCTTACGCGGATTCGCACGCGCAGCGACGATATATGTCTTGCAATAATTACAACTTACTTTTTTAATCAATTTATTACAAAAAAACGTCATCATAACCTATTATTGAGATAGGTAGGGCAGCTAATTCGAACTGGAACCTCATATTTTTTATGAAGTTAGTTTAAAAAGTTTGAAATCGTCTCATTTCCAATAATATAGCAACACTGGAAGTCACTATACCCCACATGGACTTTTGGCGGGAAGTCAAACGAGGCGGTAATCTTGATTTCACAAAAAGTTTAAATAAATTAATAATTATACAGAAATATCACATAAATAAAAAGTTTTAACATCTCCGACAACCATGAGTGTCACCAGTGGCGGCGAAGAGCCGCCAGACCCGAGGAACAGGAAAAAAAGAAAGTTCAACAATACAGCAGAGTCTAACAATAAGTATAATAATTACACTAAACAAAATTATACAAGACAATTCATAGAAAATACCAATAATGAATATGTAGTTTACGTCGAGTCAACAGAGCAGGAGAAGGTAGGGAATAAAAATCCTATCACACTCACAAACCTTTTAACCGACAATGTTATTGGAGTCTTAGGAGTACACCGAATAAATGCACACAAAATCGGCATAACTTTTAAAAAGGCGACTGCAGCTAACAATTTCCTTAAGATGGAAGACTTTCTGAGGGAAAATAAACTGAAAGCGTTTATACCATCATATTTGACCGAAAGAATTGGAGTACTGAGGTTTGTACCTAAAGAACTTTCCAATGAAGAAATTTATAAAAATATTGTATGTGACTCTGAAGTAATTTCAATAAAAAGATTTATGCGCAAGGTAGATGGAAAACTGGTGCCTCTTAATACAGTTGCGGTCACCTTTGCTTCAACATCTCTACCGCAATACGCCTACATTAAACTTTTTAGATACGAGGTGAGAGTGTATATACCTCCATTACTGCAGTGTTTTAAGTGCCTGAAATTCAACCATTCAGCTAAGGCTTGCAGAGGTGAGCAACACTGCTCTTCTTGTGCTGGTCGTCACTCTTATAAAGAGTGTGACGTCGAAGAAATTACATGTATAAACTGCTCAGGCAATCATCTTGCCATTTCCAGAGATTGTCCCATTAAAAAACAAAAGATGGAAGAGAAAAAGGCCAAATTTATGCAAAAATCGTATGCCACTGTAGTGAACACACCCCCTACCTTTAATGAGAAATCTTTCCCGGTTTTACCTAAAGTTGCTGATAAAATTAACAGCAATGACTCTTTAGACATGAAACAAGTAGCAAATAATGATATTATAATTAACGCAATTGTTAAATCGTTGGTTGCATTAGGAAACAAGCGTGATTCTGATGGGCCACTCACACATAAGAAAATAAAAGAAATATTTTTATCAAATTTAATTTAAACATGGATAATTATCTAAACATTTTACAGTATAACATACAGAGTTTACAGAGTAAAAAGAGCCTACTACAAAATTTATTAATTGAAAAAAATATAGATGTCTGTCTTCTTAATGAGACTTGGTTCAAAGCTAATTCTATAATTCCACACTTTCCTTCATATAATATAATCTACAAAAATTCCATAAATACTCACAATGGAGTTGCCATTTTGGTGAGTCATCGTTTAAAATACAAAGTAGTTAATACACACTTCTCAGAATCTATTCAAAACTTATGTATAACTATAGAAACACAATTTGGAGCGATGGCAATACTTTGTGTGTACTGTCCTCCAAGTATCAGGTTTGACTCAGCAAAGTTAAATTACTTAATCAATGACATACCCAAACCTTGTATAGTTATGGGTGATTTTAATGCTCATAACATAGCCTTTGGATGCCATAGTGACAATAATAGAGGCAGATGTTTATTTAATATAATTGATGAATTAGACTTATGTATTTTAAATGATGGATCACCAACAACTGTTCCTTATCCTAATAGACAAGCTTCAGCGATAGATCTTGCCCTTGTTAGTTCTTCAATAGCTCATTTATGTAACTGGTATGTTCATGACGATCCCATGGGTAGCTATCATCTTCCGACTTTACTTGAGATCAACATTCAACCATCAATGTATGACTCGTCACCTCCTATAAATCAAGAGAAATATATTTATAGTAAGGCAGATTGGGATGAATATTATAGCCTATCAGAAACTTGTTTTTTCTACTTGAACTCAATAGATGATTCCCCTATCAACTTATATAATCAATTTATAGAGACATTAAATGATTTAAGAAATAAAACAATACCAAAACGAACATTAGGTGCAAACACTGCTATAAAAAAACCAGTACCATGGTGGAATACAAAATGTAGTGATGCTGTCGCAAAATCTAAAGAGGCATTAAAGGATTATTTTTCTCAAGCTACCATAGAAAACTGGATAAGGTATAAAAAACTAGATGCAAAAAAGAAAAGAATACTAAAGGAAGAAAGTTCTACTTCTTGGCAGAATTTATGTAGTAGTTTCAATAGGTTAACACCAGTTTCTAGGATCTGGGGATACATTAAAAAATTTAAGAAAATTGGAACAAATCGAAACAAAAACATAAATGATGAGTGGATTCCAAGCTTTTTAGATAATATGGAAGACTCTACTGAAATAGATGTCAATAGGCTTGAGTATCTGTTTGAACATGCTACAGAAAATGATGTAAATGTATTTCTCAAAAACAATTTTATTATAGAAGAGTTGTTAACATCTGTAAAGAGTAGGAAAGATACTACACCGGGATTGGATGACATACCTTACATGTTAATTAAAAAATTACATTTAAATGCACAAACAACATTACTTAATATTTTTAATAAATTATGGGATGGATTAGTTATACCTGAGTCTTGGAAAACACAGTGCGTCATTCCAATTTTGAAACCAAATAAACCTGTAAATAGAGCCTCTTCATATAGACCTATTTCTTTATCTTCTTGTTTGGGTAAAATCTTTGAAAATATGATTAAGTTAAGATTAGATTATTTTGTTGAATCACAAAGTTTGATACCATCAATACAGTTTGGCTTTAGAAAGGGTAAAAGTTGTTCTGAAAGCTTTGTATCCTTATTGTGTGATGTGAGACAGGTCAAATTGAGTCACTCTAATGCAATCTGCGTGTTTTTAGATGTAAAAGGTGCTTTTGATAATGTAAACATAGAAGAACTTATTCAAGTTTCTCACGATATTGGTATACCTGGTCATGTGCTAAAATGGCTTTATTCATTTTTAAACAATAGAACTGTATTTATTAAATATAATAATAAATTGCATGGACCTAGAACTGTCAACAAAGGCACAATGCAAGGAGCAACTTCGTCTCCTTTACTTTATAACATATATACTTCTGAAATATTAAGATATGTAGTTGTACCTGGTGTAAATATCCTACAATTTGCAGATGACTTACTTGTGTACAGCATAAATCAAAACATAGATATAGCAATGTCTAAAATCAATGAGGCTTTGTCTCAATTATATAGTTACTATCATAGTAAGCTTAAATTAGAAATTAATCCAGAAAAAAGTTCAGTTTTAATTATCAGTAAAAATGTAAATATTCATAGAAATGTTAAAATTTCATACAATGGAGTAGAAATTCCTGTTGTTAAACAAGATAAATTCTTAGGTGTCATTATTGATGATAAATTAAAGTTTGATGAACATGTTAAACACATATGTAGCAAAGCATTGAAAGGTATTAATCTATTGAGACATTTAGCAGGAAGCTTTTGGGGATCTGACCCTAAAGTTATGAGTATGCTGTACAAAAGTATAGTGAGAAGCCATTTTGATTACAGCAGTTTAGCTTATATGAATGCCAGTAGCACCTTGTTACGAAAATTAGATGTAATTCAAAATATGGGACTAAGACTTATTTGTGGTGCTATGCGCACCACACCTATTAATTCACTAGAAGTTGAGACATGTATACCCCCCTTAATATTACGAAGGTTGTTGTTGGCTGAGAGATTTTTATTAAAAGTCATGTCATCAAACGATAATATTTTACTAAAGAAATTAACTATATATTCCGAGATCTCGCAGTCAATGGCTTCCAATACTATCTCTGCTTCTTCTTTGGTTGATGGAACTCTACCTGAAATACCAACAATATTTGAACATGTTAATAAGAATTCAAAAGATATTGTAATAAACAATATTTGGCCTATATACAAAATTCCTTATAATGGTATTTTTAACAGCTTTGCAATACATTTAGACACGGTGCACAATGAATTTGATTTTATACAGTTTAAAGACAATAGACCAGAACATTATGTTTTATACACAGATGGGTCTAAAACAGACCATATTGTAAATGCAGCTTTTTATGATCCACAGCTAGACTTCACCAAATGCATTAAATTAAACAAGATATGTAGCATTTTCACTGCAGAATGCTATGCAATTTATTGTGCACTGCAGCATGTAAATAGTCTTGTAAATAATGTACAGAATATTTTGATAGTTTCAGACTCTAGAAGTGTTTTGTCTGCTCTAAATAATGTAAATATTACTTTTAAGCTAAATTATATTATTTTTAATATTAGACTTATTATACTCAAACTATATGATAAGTATATAAAAGTAGAATTTGTATGGGTACCTTCACACAGTGGCATTCGTGGAAATGAGGTGGCTGATGCAGTGGCCTGTTCAGACCATGACGAGGATCGATCTGAGTTGCTCAAAGTCCCATTTACTGATTATTATAGCCTTTATAATGAACTCAATAGACGGTTTTGGAAGGAGTATTGGGACATAACACAGGAAACGAAAGGCAGATGGTATGCTGGAATACAAAATGAATTATCGACTAAACCTTGGTACCTTAACTTCAAATACATCACAAGAAGATTTATAACTGTTATATCACGCATGAGATTGGGACATTGCCTAACACCAGCTCACTTGAATAGGATGAACATAATTAACAATAGCCGATGTCATCATTGTGGAGCAGAGGATGCTGATTTGGATCATGTTATCTTCAAGTGTTCAAGTTTTAATATTCAACGTTTGATTTTGGTCAGTGAATTGAGTGAAATAAATGACAGTGACATTGAAAATGAAAGTGTTCCCCGCTGCGTTCAGGAATTATTAGGAAATAAGAAGTATTTTATTGTTTTGTATAAATATATTTGTAATACTGTAGAAAAAATTTAACTTATTTTGAAATCTTAAATGTTTAGGTTTATTAATAGTAATTTATTTAAGTTTATAAACGATAATATCACTGAGATGTACCCACCTAACCCGAAAGGGTGGCAAGTTGGTAATTTAATAAGAATTAACACAAGTTAATGAAAAATATTTATATAAAAACAAGGTTTAAAAATATAGTTGTAACGTAAAAGTGAAAAATGTGCATTAGGTATGAAAGTGTAATGTGTATTGTAGTAATATTAATTTAAGCTAAGCCCCATTTATGTTTTCGACTAAAAGACTTGTATCTATGGTCATGAATAAATATTATTAAAAAAACTATACCCCACAGATCATTCATGAGTGGGTTTAGTACCTATAGAGACTACGCGAGTACGAAAAACACGCGGGAAATTCGTATTAGTTTAGAAATGCGGTTCTCAAAACTTTTTTGACGTCGTAACCCTTTTAGAAAACAAAATATTTAACGCAGCCTTTAAAATAAATACACAAGAGCATATTAACAATTTCACTACTAGTTCCCTTTCTTAGTTTTTTAAACTTTATGTTACATTACTTAACTGTTAGATAAAATATTACTCTGCAACCATATTAAAAAATAGTATTGAGGTAGGTACTATACTATAGTATCTCGATACTATTTTTCGGATATCAAACCACAGGTATCCGTGGATCAAACTAAGAGATTGGCTGGTTTAGACTATTGAAATTAATTATTTTGAATGTAGGTAAGAACATACTTACCTTAGCCGGACTACCGCAGTAATCGAGAAATAAAATCTCACACAAATTCTCGGATATGCCTCGGCCGGCCGGTACCAACTCAGCCCACTCTATTTCCTGTAAACAAAATCAAAAAATACTGAGTAATGGGTAGAAAAAAGGTATCTTCATTATCTTTTTGAAGGTAATGTGCAGTGATAGACACTTTTGTCAATTCATAATGATATTAATGTGGAGGTACGGTACCTACTTACGTTAAGTTCCAGTTACAAATTTTACATTGTAATTTATTACCTCAACATGATGTATTTAACAGTCAAATGAATGATGTAGTCTTAAGAGAAAATAAATGGCTCAAACAAACCGTAAACCGTAGATGTCAATGAGCACAAAAAATAATGATTCAGTTGTAAATACGACTTTTACTTGTTGGATTACCTACTGATTCCCTAAATACTACTACTACATAAGTATTCAATTTAAACTACAATAAATACAACATTTACTTACCAAGTATTGTTTGCACACACAAGTCGATAATGAACAAACCAATATCTTTTGACGAATTACATTAATACTTATACTCCATCCAACAGAGTTCCAATTTATAAAGTTTCAAAGAACAAGAAGTCTAAAGTAAACACTAAAATTAAAATACAAAGTGATACCAACTTACTGACATAACACGGATGCGGATGTCACTGACGCTCACTCGACTTAGTGAGTGGGTAGGAAGATCTAAGAATAGTCGCGAGTGAGTGAATACGCGATACGTCAATATGTCACAAAATCATGTGCAACAACACGACGAACGAAAAGCTTGTTGGGTGCGTTCCGTTTCACGATTATTTTTATTAGCTGGACATTATTTTTTTTTTTAAGTCCTAAAAGTAACGTAAAAGTAACATTTTGAGTCGTGTAACATGGAGGTAACATGAGAGAGCCAAAAGTAACATAAAATGTTACAAAAGTAACATTCTGGCAACGCTGCTGTTACCATAAAGTAGTTTTTTTTTTGTTGCGGATTGATTCTGACAACATAAAAAAAACACAAGGTTTGACATTTGGTAGTGTTTGACAATTTTAAGAAAAGTTTCACAAAATAGAATCGAAGCAAATTTTTAATTTTCCTAAAATACTTCAGATATTAAGTACGTTGGTATAATTCAATAATTATGTTTATGAGCCCTCAGTGATATTTATTTTTTTATACAGTCACATAATCCAGTCAATAACACGCCCATTTCCTTTGCAGGTTATAATATTTGTATTCAAAACAATTCGTTTCAATAACACGTGTTTTTAAATTATTGCCATGGTCGTATTCACGTGTGGTCATTGCGGCGAGTCTGTGACAAAACCTAAGGTCGAGAAACATTATATGATAGCATGCAGAAATAGGAATCCCAATTTGTCTTGTATGGATTGTTTTAAAGACTTTCAGTAAGTATGAAATAATTTACCGCGTGATATATTTTTGTTTACGTGACCGCATTTTATAATGTAAACAAAGAGGTTCTTTGTAGGTAAAGTATTCAGATAATAGTGGGTTGTTCTATAAATAGAACTATGCCAATGGTACCAACCATGTTGTTGCCAATCAGGAAACAAAATTACGCTTATATTCATTAGTGATTATTGTCGATTTTTCTAATACTGCTCATAATTTAATACATGTTTATTAACCTCTTGTACAGTACAATTCCAAGAGTTCATAGTATTTGTTTATTTAATTATGTCATTGACATTGATTCTGTTAATATTGGCATAAACACAATTTTTTTTTGGTTGTAAAAGTCTGCCTCCTTTGGCTATGTGCCAATACTATAGTTAATATTCTGTTCTGTAGACACTTAGATAGTTTCAATGCTTCTGAGGCTATACTTGATCTACTCCAGTTGTTGTGTAAATCAAATTAAATAAAGTATGTTTTGTTAATATTTTCAGTGGTAAGGACTATGAAGCACACACAAAGTGTATAACAGAAGAGGAACGCTACTCTGGAAAAGGTTTTGTTTCCAAAGAGAAAAAAGGTGAGAAGAAACAAAATACATGGGTGGAGATGTTAACATCAGTCCTAGACGAACAAACAGATGCACCAAGGAATGTGCTCAGGATTATTGAGACCATCACCAAACACAACAACACTCCACGCAAGAAACCCAAGTTTATTAACTTCGTAAAGAATGTTTGTGGAAATAAAACAAACCCAAAAGACATTGATCAGGCTTGGGACTTGATTTCTGTAAAACTGACTGCCTTATCCAATGCCAACAATAGGAACCAAAATCAAAAGAAAGATGAGTCTGTTGCTGAAGATGAAAAACCACAAAATGCTACTATTGAGGAGACAGATGAAAAATCTGAAGAGAATGGCACAGAAGATGTCAAGGAAGAACATAATGGTGATGCAGGACAAAATGGTGACACAGAACAGAATGGTGAAACAGAGGTAATTGGCAAAAAGAAACTATCCAAAAAACAAAGAAAAGAAGAGAAAAAACACAAAAAATATGAAGCTGAGCTGGAGAGTGCTGGGGCAGTGCTTTCTGAGGAAGTAGAAGAAGAAACAGAAAGCAAGAAAGGTAAAAAGAAGAAGAATAGGACTGAATCCATGAATGCTGATGAAAATGTCACTGAAGGTAAAAATGGCAAAAACAAGAAACGTAAAAGACAGGATACTGTTAACAGTGTTAACGGAAATCAAGAATCTATTGAAAGTGGTCTGGAGCCTGAATCTGTTCTAGCAGCTACTGGAAAGACTCAAAAGAAGAAAAGTAAGACGGAAGAAGAAGAAGTGGAAGAGAGCCTTCATGACCAAAATGTTGCCAAAATTGGAGAATTAGCAGTCAGTGAAGACAAATTCAATTGGCATGCCGTAATCTTATCTGTTTTGGAAAAGAAAGGTAATGAAGTTCCATTCAAACGTCTGCAGAAGAAAGTCTTAGGAGAATACAGTGAAGCAACGGGCAGAGAAGTAGATGACCGCATAGCTGATAAGTTTATAAAGAAATTGAGGAGTGCACCCAATGTGAGGGTTGACAAGAATAGGGTTCTTCTTATTGACTGAGAAGTTTTAATTATTATGTTTAATACATAAATGTACTGCCACACTTTGGGAGAATGCTCGAATTCAATAAATAAGTTGATAATTGTTGTTAGGACATGAGATACAAATATTGTTAAGTTCTAACAGTATTTAAGGCCATAATAGTAAAATTTAGATACAGTTGCATAATATTTTAAAATATAATTATGATGTTAAAGTCAAGAGAATTTATTTCTTGTTGAGAATACGAGTTACTAAGTTCTGCTTTACATGTGTTAAATCTTTGATAATGTTCCAGGCAGGTTTTTTAACTAGCCAAAGTGTGGAGCCAAATTGATATGGATTTAAACGACTTAAATATTAGTTTCTTGAGGCAATATGTAACTGGAGTTACAGTACCTATAACTCATTTTCTATTACTATATTAGTTCCCATTTTCTTTATAAGGCAATAATAACAATGTTCTTATCAACATTTTCTTTTATTTGTAGTGAGTAGGTATGCCTAGAGAATTAAAATAGCTCCCTTTGACTTGAATTGTACGTCTTACACCAGGGGTTCCCAAAGTGTGCGTAAAGAGTAAAGAGGGGTGCCACCTGCCGCGTGAGGCACTCCTTTCCATGCGCTAGATTCACCAGAACTCACTTCGCTAAAAGAAGAGAGACTCATTGATGCAAGACCATATGAATATCCACTTTCAAGTTCAAAGGAAATAATATTTGTCTCTGCAACATCTTATAAAGCTGCATTTTCAGCTGCCGTTGTGATTGAGAGCAAATATTGCTCAAAGATCAATGTAGAGCAAATTAAAGTAGCTGTGTCAAGCCTTACCATTTACCAAGCACGCTTTGAAAAAATGTCTGGAGATCACCTTTCATGACTTGTGTCACAGAATACATAATAGTTTGTGTGTCACTAGACATGAAATTGCATCTTCATATTGTGGTTTAATTTTTGTGCCTATTCATCTAGCATCATTGTTGCTGGTGCCGAGACAAAATAATAACCCTAGAAGTGCGCCGCGAACTGAAAAAGTTTGGGAACGCCTGTCTTACACAGTTACTTGCTCAAGGGGCCGCCGTAAACTGGGAACAAGCTTTGTTTAGTCCTCGTTTACAATCATAGGATATTGTTGAGCAGTGGTTCTGGGTTCAAAACGGACGTTTACTGTTCCCCTTAAATCTGAATGTATGCTCGACATTTGAGTATTGTTTCCTTTCCCAAATAGTGTACCCTGAGAGTTTTGAGTCTACGTCTTTGTAATATCGCTTACTAGTAGCTAATGCCCGCGGCTTTGCCCGTGTGGATGTCGGTTTTAATAATTATATAGGTACTAGCTGTTGCCAGCGGCTTCACCCGCTACAACTCGAAAATTATCTCACGGGTAGAAAAAATCGAGATAAAACTATCCTATGTGTTAATCCAGGCTATAAACTATCTGTGTACCAAATCTTATCGAAATCCGTTCAGTAGTTTTTGCGTGAAGAAGTAACAAACATACACACTCACACCTCAGACCAAGAAAAAAAGGCAGACGCCGCGCCGCGAACACCAACGGTGAAGACACAAAAACCACGCTACTACAAAACTTGTAGTAGCGTGGTTTTTGTGGCTTCACTCACACACACACAAACTTTCGCCTTTATAATATTAGTGTGACTAGCTTTTGCCAGCGGCTTCACCCGCTACAACCCACGGAAATATAAAATCGGGATAGAAACTATCCTATTTGTTAATCCAGGTTATAAACCATCTGTGTACCAAAATTCATCCAAATCCCTGCAGTAGTTTTTGCGTGAAGAAGTAAAAAACATACACACTCACAAACTTTCGCCTCTAAAATATTAGTGTGATAGTGTGACTAAAACCTTCCTTTTTATTTTGGCGGGTGGAAAATCATCAAATAACCCCTCCCGCTCTTGGGCAGAGCGAAAGGGAGTGTTAGACTTCTACTGACTAAAAACACCCATGTTCCTTCTTAGCCCTGTATGTCAAGGCTGCGGTAACTGGTGAACAACCCGCAGGTTCGACGGTAAAACCTTCCTTGAGAACCACTCTATCCATTGGTGAAAACAGCATGAAAATCGGTGCAGAAGTTTTTGAGTGTATCGCGAACAGACAGACGCGGCGGATGACTTTGTTTGTAGTGATGGTGACTAGCAGATGAGACACTAGCCCAAAGAGTATATAATAATATTAGAGCAGCACTAGCCATTGCAAATAAGAACAGGAACGTAAAATTTGAACTGTAAAATTGCAAAAAATAAAATGCGTCTAATAAATTATTTTTTAAACGTTTGTGGCGACAGCGCCATCTATCGCAACAGATGCGAACTAACATTGGCAATTCTGCATCGCGCTATCAAAGTTATCCGCCACATTAGCGTATATAGAAAATCCCGACTTACAGATGTCGGGCAGTTAGCCCACCAGACACAACACCCGTCTGGTCGGAGGATCCTCCCTTTTCTATGGGGGTTGAGGAACTTTACACCCTGTGTCTCATCACCCCCCAAACTGGTGACCCCGAGCATGAACATCAGCGCAGCCTTCGTGCAACTACTACATCATCACTTCCTCGAGCCTTCGAGCAGCGAGTCATACCGTCAGCCAGCAACTACGGCTTCACCGGGTATCCTGACCACCAGCCCGGCGAGCACGGCCTACAGTGACATGGCATGAGTCACACATTTTATCACAGTTTGGGCGATAAAACCGTTTTGTCTTAAATGCTAGCACGGCGGCGTAAGATAATTTCTTGATATGTGATATAACTTCTTGACGTTTAGTTGGGACTCCTATGTCTTATTTGCTAATATGGGCGCACCCATTTTGTAACAAATGTCACATTTTGACAGATGAATATGCTCGTTTATATCACGTTCGTTCGGAGGTGGTGTTAAAAGTAAATTAAAAATATAAGTATATTTTTCTGCTTACTACTGCATCAAATGGCAGTAAATTATTATAATTATGTTCTTGCCCGAAGGCAAGAGGTCCAAAGTAGGAAAATATTCCGAAGAAACATTCGGGACTCCTCTAATCCGTTCGAGTTGCCAGACAGGGAGTTCCAACGGATTTTCCGCCTGACAAATATATTTCAAAACAAATCACATCAAACTTTTAAAAGAAAAACAGAACTTTTAGTTAGTAGCAAGTTATCAAATAATAAATAAAAAAAGAAAATGAAAGACGTGCCGCGTACGTGTTATGTCAAAAATATATTAGTACCCAAGAAAATTAAAAAGTTGTTTAACTGTATGAACTGTGCTCTTTTATACGTATTATTTTATTTGGTCGCCTATTCAGATGGTCATAGACATTTTTATTTTTTTAATATACTAGGTCACACTATGAAGTCAGCAACATGAAAGACAAGTCGCGTCTTAAATTATATCACATGTGGTACCCGTGCTAGCATTTAAGACAAATTCTAAGACATGACATAATTTATAACGTCTTGTCACCAACGTCTTGGGTACGCCCGTGCTCGCCCCGCAGCATGCAGCGGAAGCGCATTCCTGGTCATCACCCTCAGCCTCATCAGCGACCTTGGCACAGCACACTGCACTTCGGCCAGTCAACTAGCAGAGACGCTCTTCTCTCCTGTCGACGCAGCAGCCAGCCACTACGCAGCACTGCACACTCCGACTCACTGGAGCACACGCAGCATCACCCCGACTCACTGGGGCATCACCGCAGACAGTTCCGACTCACCGCGAACTATGCGGCATCCGGTTCCGACTCACTGGAACCCTCTACTGGCCTGGCAAGCATCAAGACTCAGCCTGCAATCGACCTCCGGTCTCGGAGGGGAGTGATGTGGCGACAGCGCCATCTATCGCAACAGATGCGAACTAACATTGGCAATTCTGCATCGCGCTATCAAAGTTATCCGCCACATTAGCGTATATAGAAAATCCCGACTTACAGATGTCGGGCAGTTAGCCCACCAGACACAACACCCGTCTGGTCGGAGGATCCTCCCTTTTCTATGGGGGATGAGGAACTTTACACCCTGTTCCTCATGCCCCCAAACGTTTATTATCTGGATTTTGTTATCTTCATATTATAAGCGTTTATTTATGAACGGATGGCAGTATTGAATAAAATATCATCCAATAAACGACTAGTTTATTCACCATGGATTAATATTTTTAGTCTATGACATCGAATACAAAATGTTATAGAATGGCCCACTTTCGCTTCCAAACGGACGCCATTGGACGCCATTTTGTCGTAGTCTGTGCCTATGGTCTGTGCTTCGTCGTGCGTCTGACTGAGTGCAAGTGCTTTTTGTTGATTCTGTTTGTTACGCGGTTGTTTCTTGCTAAATTTGTTGTTTTTGTTATTTGACTTTGCTCAAAAATGAGTAAACGAGGCGCTGTTTTGCCTGGGAGAGCTAGAGAGATTGTTTGCAATGTAGACAAATACTTTGAGAGCGAGAAACAGCATAGTGTTAAATTAATACAAGATCTAAAGATTGCATTAATACAGTCAGGATTAGAAAAAAATATAACATTGACTCACGAAGTATACAAGAGCATTTTGCAAACCCTGCAAAATACAAGCAAAGTGACAGAGCGAGTTCATTTGGCCACTGGTATAAATAAAAATACGTTGACTCGTATCCGCCGTGAGTGGAAAGATGCGCAAGCTAGCAGCAGCAAAATAGTAACACCAACAAAGAAAACTCGAGGTAAATCTGTATATTGTGGTAGCTTTGAAATAGCTGTGCTCCACAATATAATAAATTCCATGTACAAGGAGAGAGAAATTCCTACATTGGGTAAAATATTGGCTGTCGTAAAGGAAGACTTACAATTTCCGGGAAGTAAAGCTACTTTAAGACGAATAGTGACGGACTCGTTGGGTTATAAATTTAAAAGGTGTCCGAGCAATAGGTTTGCTCTCGTTCAAAGACCTAGCATTAGAGCATGGCGAGCCAAGTATTTACGGCGGATTCGTGAAAATGATGCGCTGGGGGCTTATAAAAAACCCGTGATCTACGTAGATGAGACATGGATACATGCTCACTATACAGTCAAGAAGTGTTGGCAGACAAGCACAGTAACTGGAGTAAAAAAAAATGATCACGGAGGAGGGCGCTGGATAATTACTCACGCAGGAAGTGAAAATGGGTTCATACACGGGGCGCTTCTTATGTTCAAGACGAAATTAAAAACTGGAGAGTATCATGACGAAATGAATGTTGCAAAATTTACTAAATGGATAAATGAACAATTAATACCTAATCTCCCACAAAAAGCAATAGTTGTCATGGACAATGCTCCTTACCACAGCATGGAAGCGTCTAGGTCTCCTAGCATGAACACAAAAAAAGAAGAAATGCAGTCATGGCTAAAAGAAAAAAGTATTGACTATCAAGAAAATTTCACAAAAGCGGAACTCTATGAGTTAATAAAAAGGCACAAACCGCCAAAAACCGACGTTATAGACAGCATTTTTGAAACCTATGGCTTTGAAGTCTTGAGGGTGCCACCCTACAATTGCGACTTAAATCCGATTGAATATATCTGGCACTTGATTAAGCGTAAGGTGGCAGACAAAAATGTTGAACAATTAGAAAGCGAAATTGAGAGGCTCACTCTAGAAGCAATTGCTTCAATTACCGCAGAGGATTGGATGAGAGAAATCAATCATGTCAAAAATATAGAAAAAGCATACCGGCAGAGGGAGATTTTTGAAGACGATGATAACTTTAGTTCTATTGTAAAATTAGGTACTAATATTTTAATTTTTATATTAGTTAAGAGTCGGTATACCTAATAATTTAATTACCTACGTATATCTATGTTATATTTTTACAGGAGAAAGCAGCGGTGATGATGATGATGATGACGATGACGATAACTCAGACAGCGATTCAGATATGAGTGGAGCTGAAGCGCCAGTTTCTGATTAAAACTTTTCGTTTATATTATTTCCTTGTAAGGCCCTACCTTTTGATTTTGTACCGCAAAGCCGTTTACTTTCAGAAGTCTAATTCCTGATTGCGCTAGAGAGCGTGTTGTTGTAAACCGTGTTTATTTGTAAGAAAACTTCTAATTTTAAATTCTGATTATAATGGAATTACAAACAATATTGATAGTGTACCGGTATCGTTAGATTTATAAACTCAAAATACAAACGTGAAAATGAAGTGTGTTGGTTCCTTTCTTTTTAATCATGTGGTTAGTGCCTAACCTGGTGTCAGGGTTTTTATCCTGCCCATGGGCCTCTAACTTGAAAGTGATTGTCAGCAAAAAAATGGGTCCATGAAACGGCGGTTTGTAACTTAAAAAAAAAATCGCCTGAGCAAGAACTGACAATGTGAATAGTCACATTGTCAGTTTTTGCGAAGGCGATTTTTTTTTTACGTTTTATGATATTTTCGTAATCACACTCGATTTGGTAGGAAGAAAATAACAAGTGGAATCCCACAATATGGCGCCCAAAATCCGCCTTGTTCGCAAATCTGACAACGCATAATTCAAAATCCGTTCATCCGTTGAGTTACGAGGGAACAAAGAAACGGACATACCCACACACATAATGGTCAATATATATATAAATAGCTCTCCATAAGGGCTTGGCTGCAGTCGTTTTAAAAAAAAGACGATTCGTAAAGTGAACGCATTGGACATGTGGTGCTGGAGACACTTCCTAAAGATCCCGTGAACATCGTTTCACATCAATGTTTCCATCCTCATAAACCTGCATTTTACGGACCGGCTTTCGTCTACTGTGCAACTACAAAATACAAAAATATTTATTTCATCACTTAACATGTTTATAGCATCGGTTTAGATACTCTGTAATGTTGCTTTAATTAATATTAAATAAAATAAATAAATAACACTGTGTCATACATAAACTGAGGCAGCCCCAGTAAGTTACAATAGTACTTGTGTCGGGGCTGCCTCTCTTCCCTTTTTTTTTTTTGTTTTTTTTTTGGTGGGTGTAAAATCATCGAATAACCCCTCCCGCTCTTGGGCAGAGCGAAAGGGAGTGTCAGACTTCTACTGACTAAAAACCACCCATGTTCTCTCTTCCCTTAAGTGGTATCTTAACAATGATATTATAATAATGAAGCTAAAATGAAAAACTAAATAATTAAAATAATATAAAATTAAAAATAGCAATTACGAGTACTACAGTTCTTTGGTCACATCTCCGCCGCCGCCGTGGTATCTCTTTCGAACAACCCGCAGCCCCACCGAGTTAGACCTTATCACAACATTTTGTTTGTCGTTCGAGTTACAGTGGCAGAAGCTGTCGAACTATACTACAGCGAATTGCGGAGTTATACCAGTACTACAATGTTGGTACTGTGGTTTTAAGCATATTTATTCTATGGCAAAACCATAAGTTTAAAAAAAAGGAGAGTACTCTCTCTACACTCCGGGAGTACCGGCAGAAGTGAAAACTTGAACATCCCAAAAAAAATGCACAACGCCGCTAAAGAAGTTTTCACTTATTGAAGCCATAAAATGCGCTGACTCTTGACTACAATTTTGTCCTGAGGACAGAGATGAGGTCGAGGATGAACGATCTTACCCAAAAGAACCCTATTACCTTGCGACTTAAAAATATTAGGGTCATATGAATTTGGGACCAGCGACGCTGGCAGGAAATTCCATTCGCTGGCTGCGCGCATACAAAAACATGTAGCAAAGTGCAAGTAGATAAAAATCATCATAAAAATTACAAAATAAACATGCAGTACCTACAGCGAAACAATAATTTATTATAAATACCTAAGTACCTAATTCACAATAGCTATCTACGTATGTAGAATTTATTATAAGATAGTACTTAACCTGGTTAAATTGTTTATCAGTCTCAAAGAAAGCGCTTCAAGGCGCACCCAGGCGCCATTATCCGAAGTCATTAATCATTTGTATTCATCAAGCGCCCGCTAACATTATTTTCGTGTTCTACATTCTTTTATAGAGTTTTTGTAAGGGCGCACGGTAAATTCGACGTGTCGTTTATTGGAATTCTTTGTCAACAGATTTCGATTAAAGAGAACATAACATCAGGCTTGTAATCCCCGAACGGTTAAGGCAGAGGTGTAGATACCCATGTAAGCTATTTATATACATATAAAACTAGTTTCAAGATATTTACAGTATTTTATAAGAATTACAGAATTATTTTGTATAAATAAGTAAGTTATTTGATTTAGACGAAATGCCAAAATGGCGCCAACGATTATTGGAATGGCAGTTGAGTACTGCAGTCTAGTAAAGTGGTTTTAAAAGGTCCAAGGCACAATTTTAGCGGGACATTCTGACATCTTGACATACTTATTATATTTTATCGCTCGTCATACATTTTGTACGCGACCGTTCACACTGTGTTAAAATATATATTACATTTCAAACGCGGGATGTAATATATAGCTCAAGATGTAAGATATATTACATCCCATAGCCAAAAGCCGGCTTAAGAGAGACCAATCAAATCTATTAGATGTATTAGTAGTATTGTACCATTTTAGAATTCTGATTAAATGCGCCAACTTTTAATGCCACTTGCCAAGGCACTCTAGTACATTTTTTATAAAGGAGGGCCTGTCAAAGTCGACGAATCTTCAAAATTTTAAATTCGTAGTTTAACAAATAGTCTCAATTCTCGGAAACTTGAGGCAATTGTGTCATTATTTTTTATTGGGATTCTAGAAATGTTATTTAGGATTACGCTTCCAAAGTTCAAATGAACAAAAATAAAAAAGAATAACCACAATAACCGAAAAATGGTACAGTTTGATCAAATTTCTAGGTTTTTCTTAAAATGCCCATAATTTTCAAACTGCATGGGATAGATTTTTTTTCAGATTTTTCTCGTGATGGTTATGATCAATCCTGTCACCCCGTTTCGGCTTGACGTTGAGTTCTGGGACACCCTGTATACAGTGCCCGTCGGGGCTGCGGGATGTTGTAAGAGATACCGCGGCCTCGACATAAAGGGCTAAGAAGGAACAGGGTGGTTTTTAGTCAGTAGAAGTCCCTTTCGCTGTGCCCAAGAGCGGAAGGCGTTATTTGATGATTTTCCACCAGCCAATAAAAATAGGTAGGTATAGTGGTGGTATAGGTGTCCTTTCGTGTTTCACACTAGGTACTTACTGATGTACTGAGAGGTTTTTTGTTATAAACCCCAAAGGTCCCACAAGTGATTCTAGTAAACAAAACTTCATACAACTCTGACTCTACAGAAAACTCCTATGAAAGGAAAGTCGCCTTAAAACCTGTACTTAACGCAGCTCCAGAAATTGCGCCACACAATAAAGGTCGATTGTGCCTACACACGAAGTGTTTCCGCCATAGCCAGGTCGATCTATACTCATAATATCTGCCCGCATTGTGCCTCAAGACTGTTTGTTTAATGAACAATGGATATCTACTTGGAATGTGTTGGCGGGTAATATTTTATAGTCGGCCGTATACCTAGTGCGTGTTGTGCGTTGATTAATACGATTATTATTTTTCTTAAAAGGGATTTACGCTTTACCTAATTGTGATGGTTAAGTTCAAATATGTAGTTTGGAAGATATGATGGAACAGATGTACCTACATACATGTCATGCAGACCCACATATTATGTGTATATACACATAGCGGTCAAAATAATAACCGTCCTATTTGGGTAATAATAGTACATTGTTATCCGAGGGTCGAAAGTTACTTATTTATTCCCGAGACGGGGTTTGGCGCCCGTAACGTAGTGAGGGCGCCAATAGTTCATCATCATCATCTGCCAAGCCTTTTCCCAACTATGTTGGGGTCGGCTTCCAGTCTAACCGGATGCAGCTGAATACCAGTATTTTACATGGAGCGACTACCTATCTGACCTCCACAACCCAGTTAATACTAAGTAATACGATACCCTTTGGTAAGACTGGATGTCAGACTTTATTTCGGCGCCAATAGTTCGAGGGACTAAATAAGTAAATTTACCCGAGGTAAACACAGTGCTTTTCATTATGAATACGAGGAAAGTAAAATAAGAACATAAATTATTAGCTAAAGAAAATATGAGTGTTGATCGGATTGTCGCTGTCTCGCTTTTTTTTTTGTTCTCTGGTCTTCCAGAGTATACAGCCAGTATTTTTATTTTCATCATTAAAGAAAAATGGCCAAAAATTTGATTTTAGAGAAATAGTTAAAACTAAATTATACTAAAGTCATAATATAATTATATTCAGTTAACTTTGTTATTTTAATTTTAAATTGTGGTGTAATTTAGTGGCTGTATAAAAAGTTGGAACTTGGTTCAATAAAAATGTGAAAATATTAATAATTTGACGTTATGTTATGACCTACTTTCTGAGCATGAGTAATGAAAAATTGTTTCTTCCCTTTCAATAAACTTTGAATTAATTATTTGAAAAACCCAAGCAAACCTGACTAAAAAAAACAAATCAACAGTGAGAGTAACTTCTTTCTCGTTATTTCCTTTCATATTGTTCAGTGTTTCATTATTCGCTTTGTCCATTTTATCGAGTCCTATTTCAAATCCTCTTCATCCGACGTCTACGGGCAGAATTCCATTTTTAAATTCAATAAAATTTCCATAAACACAATGTGGTCGTCGGGATCTTTCAAATGCTCTTTCGATCCGATAATTCCGTTGCATTTTCAAATAAAGAAAAAAGTCACATTGAACGTTCGCTACATTCTGTTCTTCGTAGCAGGTTGGAATAAAAAGTCTTAGTACTTGTGCTTGTTTTTCTTTTTATTCTCGCTTCATGTCGCTATTAATTTGCAATTTCGCTCCATTTCGTGAAATTATACCTGTCTGTCCATCCTTTTTCATTAATATTGTGAGACAGTGTCATTTAATTCTGGCACACTTTATTTGCGGTAAGTTTTAGTTCTTTATACATATATTTTTTAACCGACTTCTTTGAAATACGTATTATGTATTCTTAAAACAAAGTGTTGTCTTTCCCGGAATAACAATTGTTATTTTTCTGATAGTCTTCACGGTTTGAAGTAGGTACCTATCTAACTCAAGTTCAGATTAAAATAAATCCAATTTAATAAACTATCGTGCATCTAGAACAGAACCACTGAACAGTATTGTTAGCGTTGTTTTACATACAATACTTCATACGACCGTTATATTAATATGGCTTCTATGCTACAGACCCCGCTACGCGCCTACGCCGTAGCTTCGTAGCCAATGTAGCAACAATAAACCTTTGACGCAGCGTGTGTAACATCGCACTTTATTACAGAACTTTGTTAATATGTACGTGTCAATGACGGACCACGCCATCCATACTAATACTATATGTTAATGCAATTTACTCTGTCTGTATGTAAAGTTCTCACGTCCAAACCACTGAACCGATCGTCATGAAATTTGACATACAGATAGCCTGGGACATGCAGAAGTATATAGGACACTTTCCGGGTTTACACGGGCGAAACCGCAAGTAAAAGTTAGTACTTTTATGATTAAGTTGTTTGTACATAGGTAGTCGACCATTATGTAAACCCCCCGTAGCCCAAACATTATACTAGGAACAGTCATAAAACGACATGTCGTGCTTTTAATAGCTCGTTGTGCGACTGATGACGTAATATACGCAAGTTTATTGTCATACCCGCTAATACAAGGCTGTATTTGTTATTATGCAACGTTAAAACAACGCTTAACCATTAAGTATGGCGGCGAAATGAGTTATTCGCGTTGGCGGTTTATAGTACCCCCTGTGGGGAAGCTTTTTTTGTTTATGATGCCCCCCGTGGTTTTGATCAGCAGAATTCATTCTGGAAACCACAACATAAGTGAACCATCCATTGACCTGTTCCGTTGGATATTAAAATGCATAATCTAAAGTGAAATGTGTAAATGAACTAAGCTAACTTGCCACATGTGAAATTACAAAAAGTTTAAAGCAGCAGTATCATCCTACAAAATACATCGGAGAACAATCACTTCAAACAAGGTACTTTACATTATAAAATAAAAGCAAAAAATCTGTGTGCGCCGCAGCCGCGCAGGCTTGCAAGCGTGGTCTAGCTGAGCCCATTAAATCAATTACTCGGTTGGTTTGGTTCATCGCACCAGAGGCAGAGTTCAAACGACAACGTTGCATGTTTACGTCGCGTTTCGAGACGAGATTTTCTGTAGCGTATAGGATGTTTACCTATGTAATAATTAAAAGTTGAGTTTGTTGCAGTATTCGCAGGAGGATATTTTATCGAAAATATCATATTTTTTGCGTGTGCACTTTTTTTTTAAATATTTGGGATGTGGGTAATGTCATAAGCTTACAATTTACTCTAGTAAACATATTTTTAGTAGCTAGCTTTTAACTAAATGTTTGTGTAGCCAGTATTGCTCGAATAAAATAAATAATAAACAAACATGAGTAAACACTATTTCTTAGGACTGCTAGGCCCTATATCAATACAGATTCCACGCTCGGATAAAAACATAATAATTAGAAAATTTGTCTTAAGATTCTTCTTCTTCTAAGCTCAAAAAGCATTTTTTTCCAGAATTAACCAAGCTTAAGCACACAAAACAGAGTGAAAATCAAAATCAAACCAATACAAACAAAGCCCGTAGATAACTACCCTTTTTTGTGGTTGTGGTGTGGAATTCATCAAATAACCCTTCCAGCTCTGGGCAGAGCGAAAGAGAGTATCAGACTTCTACTGACTAAAAACCACCCATGTTCCGTCTTAGCCCTTTGTGTCGAGGCCGCAGTATCTCTTTCGAACAACCCGCAGCCCTAGATAACTACCCTTAAAAGTAACATATATTGTAAGCAGACCCATGGAACCCTACACCCAGTTCTATTTCTGTTCCTACTTATAGAAAGTATAAAAGTACACAATCTCTTTGAATAGGGCCTCTATGGCACATGTGGCCCGTCGGAGCTTTATTAGCTACTCACTTATGTATGATGTTCACAGCAGGCCGCCTGTTTCATGAAACCCGAGAGCCGACGTTTTGGGATCCCTTGCCAAGGTTATTGAGATAAATTGGCGGCGAAATTAACGTCCTTTATTTGGATGCGTGTTAGTTTTCGAGCTCAAGCTGGGTGTGGGAGCTGTCAAAAGGTTGAACGTTATTAAAAATACAAGACTGAATGCTAATCTTAGAAGGGTAAATATAGATATTATAACGTAAAAGCTTTGTGTAGGTACGTAAAGTTATGTTTTATACATGATAAGAGTAATATTAAGCTGCTTTAAAATCCTTAGTGAAGGTTAACCTTAATAATTTTACAATATTATCTTCTTGGCTCTTTTCTTCTATTTTTTTGTAAAACATGTAACATCCCTCTTGCCACCCACATGGGACTAAGTAAGTAGTGGTTAAGTTCCTAGCGACGGCGTTAATGCTTGTTATTTCGCCTCATTTCCTACGACTCTTATATCTATTATACTTTTTCTCGTGAGTTTTCCTGCAGTTGAATAGGAAATATCTTTTTCATTTTGGCGCCCAACGTGGGATTAAATGTTGAAATGAATACGTAGTTTATTACTTCTTTTACTATTTCTACTCGCAGCGACACTTTTTAGAAACTTGTTGACTAATCTTGTCATTAAATATTTTTTCAATTATCTACTTTTAATTTACATGCTAGTTTTGGCACCCAACACGGGTCTGTGAATCGTAATGCTTGCCATTTTTCCTTATTTCACATACCACTGACACCATACAGACACTGGATATACGTTTCTAGCATTAATTAGACATTTTTGTATTTGTTTATTTTTGATACCCTTTTTTTTTTTTTTGGCGCGTGGAAATTCATCAAATAACCCCTCCCGCTCTTGGGCAGAGCGAAAGGGAGTGTCAGACTTCTACTGACTAAAAACCACCCATGTTCCTTCTTAGCCCTATACTTATGTCGAGGTCGCGATAACTAGTGTACAACCCGCAGCCCCCTTTCGGGACATAACATAACAACATAATTAAAATAATAAAAGGGTTTTCTAATTGAACTTTTTCCATTCCTAGGTTTCAATAGTTACAGTACTGACTTGAAATTATGGAGTCCAACGCAAACATAATTAAGCTTGTTTTTTGTAATTGAATTTCTTCATGATCTTTGATCAAGATACAGAGTTCTTCAAAATTTTTGTTTAGATTATTTTTTTCGCAATTTTTGCGAAGCCTCACTACACTGAACTCCAAAAGTTACTGGGAACGAAATAAATGTATTTCGTTCCCATTTATTACCGATTATTTCCCTTACGTATTTATTACGAAACGAGACAGCGGAAAATGTTGAAAAAGTATTGGTTATCAGCAAAAGAAACATTTTGTCGAATAAATCCCCAGAGGCACAGGTGGCGATAACTACTAAGTTATATCAATAAATTCACTTTCATGGCAGCAGCCACTTGATAACTTTATTACTTTTGTAGGCTCTATTGAGTTCTATTGTTACAACTGTCTTGTTGTTCAGTATTGTCTAGATTTATTGTTGCAATTACTTTTATACCTTAGGGACTATAAAAAGTTTTGTTTATATATTCGAATATTTTATATTTCTTATACATTCGATGAGTAGAAGCTAGATGACTAGGAGATGATGACAAGGACTGGATTTTAATTTATAAAAAAAGAAAAATGCGATTGATGATACAATTACATGATATTGATATTACAGCTCATCTAAGTCATACTTGAGTTTTAAAACAGCTAACTTCATTGTAATAGTGAAATGTGCGTTAAACTATGGCACATAGATTCTTATCGACCACGTTTTTAAGCTAAAATGTCTTTGAATAAATCAAACGTTTACGCAGTTAATCTTTATTATATCAAAGCAAAACCACCCAATTCTTCAGCGCAGTATATTTGACAATAAATCCAACTACATATTTACACGGCCCAATATAAAATTTGACTTTAGTGGGTCAGCGTGAGCCCTTTAAATGCTTTACTGTGTATAACAATGGCCGCCCACAGTTGTCAAGGGGTGTGACGACACTGTAGTGGAGGTTTTATTAAAATTTATGTTAGTGGGCTATTTTAGGGTAGGTTTGATGGTACGTAGGTTGATAAAAGTTGACTGATAAAAGTTGTTGGACTTCCCGTTGTAAAATCTTGAATTACAAATCTACTGAGTTACATATCAAATAACACCCCAAGTAATTCAAAATGGGTTTTAAAACCAAAACTCAGAAAAGACGAGAATTCAGCCGTTCATCCCAGGAAAAAAAAAAGGTTTCTACACAAGCAAAAAGAGCTGATTGTCAATCACTTAACTTTTGTCCGTATTACAGATAATCCGATTAGCTAATGACCCGTTCGACACTCAATTAAACGGGACCCGAAAATTCAAGTAAAACGTAGGGATCGCTAGTCTCGAAAACGAAAGATTGCAGCACAACACTGACGGCACCATTGATTAATTAAGCAAAACGTCAAGCCTCGCCGTAATAAAGTTGCTGTTAAATAAATCGCCGGGAAATATATTTTTTACCGTCAAGCTAAGAAAATGTGGTTAAAACGCAGGCATTCGGTAATCCGATTTATGTTGTAACATAACTCGAGTGGGGTAATCCGATTACGTCAGCCACCGCATGCAGGTAGCGAGATTGACAAAGGAGAAAGAGCAAAATGGTCTATGAGCGGCCAACAACGAAATAGGTATTAAATGAAAGTACTATTACTAAGGACTAACTTTTACTATGAACGTAACATTGCAGCTCATTTAGAAAAAAAAATACATATAGGTAAAATACTTAGATAATAAGTGCAAGAAAATGTGCAAACCCATTTTATAAAATACTTATTAACATTAGTTTATGTCTTCAAAAGTATTTCAAAACGTTGTCAGCATACCGTTTACAAGACTCAGCTCAACAATGGGTTTACTACATGGACTACCTGAGTTCGAACGGCCCAATCAGCTTCGAGTGCAAACAAAAGAGCCGAGGTGTGGGGTGCGTGTGCGTCACTCGGCGCAGTCCTTCGCTTACCCTTGTGACGTTGTGTACTGTGCGCTCATCTACGGATTCTTTTTCAAACGTTTTGACCCTGGCTACCCTCTGGACTGTGTTTCTTCCTAACCTGATAACCTGGCTATTAACTCTGAACTTCTGTACGTTTGTGCTTGTGTACTTGGACTCTGGACTTGTGTACGCCAACGGAACATTATTGAAAAATGGCAGAAAATCGACCTATATGTGTTTTGTGCAATCGATCAGTGGTTAATAGAAGAAGGTTAGAAATAACCCATGCTCTTTTTGAGGAAAATGCTGCCAATGCTCAATATATTATTGAAGCTATAGCTCCACAGCAAGTAAGTATTTTTAGACTATTTTTTGGTTGTTTTTACCCGTATGTACGCACCCTATAGCGGTGATGGCCTCATAATATTGTGTCACGATGTGCATATGCGACACATCGTTGGGTGAAGTGTGGGCTCTTTATTGAAAGTCCACGTTACAGTTTTGATTGTATTTTTATGTACGTCCTTTTAGTGAATTATGTTATTTCCTTAAGCGTCTGGTTCTTTTCTAACAATACTTAAGTTATAGTCAAAACAGATCTTCTCTCTCTTTTACACACATGGTGCATATGGAAACAGAGCCAACGTTATCTAGCTTCGAAATATAATAGAGGCCAACCACTCATTAACAATGCGTATGAGCATGACTCATTCGTCACGTTGAAAAAGAGCTCGGCATGTTCTACTATACAACACATGATTTAACTGAAACTGCTGTGAGTTTTAAATACTATGTTATAAACTATTTTCCTTTTCAGGTTGAATACAACGGCCGAGAATACGTTTGTCGACCCTGTTGGCAACGAGCTCAACGGGCTGTGCAGCCAAACAATAACCCTGCCCCGCACGAATGTGTTCTTCAAGTGGAAGAATATTCACGAGTGCCTAGCACCTCGGCAAACTGTATGTTTGACAGATGCCGTAGTGTTTCACGTCGTCGAATGCCTGAGAATGTAAGGATTACTCTTATGTTACATTCTAACTTATTCATACCAGACAGTGCCAGAATATGTGATGCACATTTAACATCAAATGATTGGGAAGAGCTCATTGATAGTCCAAATCTCAGACATGATTTTAACAGCTCTCATTTTGTGCAAATACTAGAGCTTTTTAAAAAAGCTGTTTTAAATAAAAATATTCTGGACTTTGAAGATATTGCAAATATGGATCCTAATGAGATTCATATTCGATTGGGCGTTAGCAGAGATCAATTCAATACAATCTTGGAACAAACGCCTTCTTTGTCTGAGTCAAACGCCAAAACAAAACTAGCCATTTATTTAATGAAGTTGCGAACTGGTGATAGCAACGAGAGATTAGCCACGCTCTTTAACATAAGTAGAAGGACTCTAGAAAGGCATTTAAAAACCGCGCGTGATGCTATATCTCTGGATTTTAAGCCACGACACCTGGGACTCGACCATTTAAATAGAAGAATGGTCGCTGACCGTAATCTTATTGTACCAAACGCGTTATTTGGAAATCCCGAGTCATCTCCAGAAGAAAGGAAGGCAGTAACAATCATGGATGGAACATATATTTATATACAGAAGAGCTCCAACTTTTCGTTCCAGCGACAGACCTACAGTCTACACAAATACGAAAATCTATTAAAACCGTTCTTAATGGTGTGTTCCGATGGGCATATAATTGATGTTTGCGGGCCCTATGCTGCTACCGACTCAGATGCCAGTATTTTGGAAAGAATTATAAATGACGAAGAAGGCACATTTCACTGGTTTTACCGGGCTGGCGACATATTCATTTTAGATCGTGGGTTTAGAGACGTCTGTGGCGATTTGGAGCGATGCAACTACAGTGCCTATATGCCAGAAACCAAAGACCGCGGTGCAGACCAGCTTACTACTGAACAGGCCAATAGAACTAGGCTGGTAACTCTATGCCGCTGGGTAGTGGAAGTTATAAATGGCAGGTTCAAGCGAGATTTCAAATTGTTTAGGCAAGAATATTTTAATCGCGCCTTAAGTCACATGTTTGAGGACTTTCAAAACGCAGCGGCACTCATCAATGCGTTCCAAACACCAATACAAGATAGTATTCATGCATCATCGTTCGTAAATATAATTAATGAACGTTTTGAAATACCGAACCTCTTAGCGGACTATGTTATCCGTCATAACATAAATAGACAGAGGGCATCATTTGAAAGACTCAGCAGCGACCAACCTATTTTTGAAGACTTTCCGGTTTTTTCTGAAGAAGACCTAATTCTGTTTGCACTTGGCACATACCAAATCAAGTTGGCTCGCAGCTACTACGCTGAACACTTAATTGAAGGCTTATACAATATCGAAGTATACCGGGAGCGACAAATAAGTCAGCTCAGAGATTTTATTGAAGAAATATATTATATTATTATTATTATTATATTATTATGGATATTTGGTTATTACGTGTGCGAATACAATCTAGACATGTAAGGTCCAGAATATATTATTCTTATATTGTAATTAACCGACAAAGACAAAATAGAGAAGCAATTGCTCATTATTATTGCAGTTGTTTGAGTGGAAGGCGCACAATCGGTTGTTGCGCACACGTTATGTGTGTAGTGTGGTATCTGGCATGGGCTAGACATCAAGACGAGGATATTTTATTACCGGCATCAGAACTCAGTGCTATTATTGTACATTAAATGTATGAATGTGGACGAGGCAAAAGGAGTATGTAAGGATCGTAGCAAGTGGCGTTCTGTGGTTTCTGCCTACCCCCATGGGAAAAGGGCGTGAGTTTATGTATGTAAATGTATGTAAAATAAATGTATTGAAGTAAACAAGTCATTTTATTTTATTTCCTTATTTTTAAGACTAAATCTTAGTAATTAATACGCTAAATCACAGGCTTACATATCTAAAATAAAAATGTATTTAGTTCCATTAATAATGACACTACAGATATAAAACTTCTTGAACCCGTTATTGTAGGGTGATATTAAACCAAAAAAAAATAAAATGTTCCTGGCCGCTGATAGACCAAGTGCCGTACGATTTTGCCCATTCTCCTTTGACACATCTTTTACAAATAAGTTTCTTGGTGATCCAGGATCACATTAGTTTTCCTCTGGAAGATTTGTACAATATTTTTCGTGGCACAGTTTGTTCTGGTACAAAGGGCAAAAAGAAAATCAGTTTATTGGATTTGGATTGAATATATTTTACTGTAGGCCAGACAAAGAAAACGTTTTCTCAAAAGCTTATTACATGGGTACCTACAAAGAATTATTCATGAATTCGAAACGGAACAAATATTATTTTTAAGGAACTCCTGGTCTCGCAAAGAATTATTTGACTCCAAATTGTTATTTTTTATTTAAGGTGAACTGCTTTTCTTTATTTAGGAAAGTGAAAAAGATTTTTTAACTGGTAATGAAATTTTGTTAAGTAGGAACCTGCTTTTAAGCCAGTCGAATCTGTTGATCTGCATCTTAAATTGATTTTCATAAAAATGCTCCCAAGAAACCGTGTTAAAACTTCGCTGCCAAAAAAGGGCAAAATAATTTGCGTTTCGAGAATTTCTCGTGCAATTCTTTGAGCGAAGGAGAGCTTCCTTCGCTCAAAGAATTGCTTTAAGCCTTTGAACGAAAAATAATGAAGTAAGTCGACGATTTGAACTTACTATGTATTCACGGCAGGAACATTATCACTTGAGTCTGCCGAAAGCGGCTGACACTAATAAAACCTTACTCCGGCTTGAAATTACACGAGTAATAGCTAATATTGCTTAAATATTTTGTAGGCAAGACTGATGTAAATCGAGTTTATGAGTCGTCGGCGACGGTGTCTTGATCACATTTGAGCGTTTACAGAGATGACTCATAAGTGGTTTATTAGAAATATGATGAACAAGATTTTTTTTAAGTAGCAAGTTTGTATTTTGGGGATATTAAATTTTGTTGCGGTACTTTGTGTTAGTAGACTTTGTTACTTACTTATATTTTTTACTAGAACTACTAAATAAATAAACTAGTTTAGATCTTTAACGTGAGACCATAATATAACATAGATTAACCATGTATAGATGAAATACAAATAAATCAAAGTTTATGTGTCAACTGCATACTTTGAACTGATTTAGACGGAGCTTTTACTGCTTGGTAGCTGACGTTTTCTTTTTTTTTTTTTTCTTTTTAAATGTTGCCCCACACTAGGAAGGAATTTTTCCTGTATCGTGGGTGCGTTCACAAAAATTTAAACTCACATACACAAATACCCAGACCCGGAACAGCTATCTGTAGGTCATACATATATTTGTTCCGTGCGGGAATCGAACCCGCGACACGCAGCGCAGCAGTCCATTGCTTGAGCCACTGCGCCAACCGTGCCGTCAAGGACTAAGGGTAATTTAGAAAAAGTATAAAGGTTTCGAGTAACGAAAAATTAAAGCCTTGAAATCCGATTCAAATAGGAAAGTATTTTTTTTATAATAACTTCACGCGGGCGTAACGTAGGTCGTAGGCAACAGCTAGTTTTAAAAATAAACTTGTTTATTTAGATACCTAGCTATTAAATAAATGATAGCCATTAAGCCAAATGATACTACAGTTCAAAACGAACCACCTCTGTTATTATTTACGCACAAACCAGTCCCATAAATATTTTAATAGTCAAGTACAATAATGACAACTCTATCAACGCACTAACACGAGTGTTCCAAAATGTGGGCTGATCAAGATAAAACACAAATAGGGATGATTGATTACTGGAAACGTTATACTAAGGCTTGTTCAAACAATAGTTAAGAATCTCTTTCTAAAAACTTTATGTAGGACTAGCAGACGTCACGTGGTTTCACCCGCGTAGTTCCCGTTCCCGTGGGGAAATACAGGGACAAAAAGTAGCCTATGTCACCCGGGGATAGTGTAGCTTCCAAACGGTGAAAGATTTTTTTGAATAGGTCCAGTAGTTTCGGAGCCTATTCGTTACAAACAAACAAATCTTTCCTCTTTATAATATTAGTGTAGATTTAAATCTACAAGTCTATCTGAGCTGTCAGCGGCAAATACTTCTAAGGTCAGCCTTAGAAGTATTTACACGCCCACATCAGACTTTTTGTAGGTGACCGATTTAAAGTTCGTAAAAATCGGCGACCGATTTTTTTTTGGTCAGAAATTACGAACAAATTTAAATCGGCCCGACAAAAAGTCTGACGTGGCCGCTAAAAGATTATTTTTTGTAAACTGTCTAGTCGTTCTCTACCAAATTAAGCAGTGGAAAACCTGCATTAATGAAGATCCTATTAGTGAAAATGTAACTGACTTCTATTTCATCATCATGGTCTTCTTCGTCTTCTCTTCTTCATGTCGCTGGCACGACATTTATGTATGCTACCTCAAAATTTCGTCACATCTACCGCATCGTTGGTGGCAGCGCACGTCAAGGCCACTACGTTTTTTGAAGTAAGAGGGTATGAATGATGTTTAAGATACAGCTCCACAACCACACCCCACTGCTATTTCATTGTGATAGCCCCACTTAACAGGTTGGAGGTTACATCTTGCTATTCGCCTGACGTCATCCTAATTTTTTGAGGGTCGGCGCAGCATCTCTTCTTCGTCCACGCTTCTCATTGAGCCGTCATTTCTGTAGTCACTTAAAAAAATCCTACAATGTCTAAGTTTATAATTATCCAAGTTATTTTACCTTTTTTGTAAAGAGAGTCTTTTAAGTCACAAGCCCGAGCTATACATTAAACAAAATGAAATTGAAGGAATGAAAATTCCTGCAGTCAATACAATCCACGTCATATGAATGCAGCTTTACGTGCTTGGCCGGGCAGCCAGGCAGTAAAACCCCAGAGATCGCTTCGCTCAGATATTCCGGTCCGTTATACTTTGTTGGTTTTTTAATAATAATAATAATAATAATAATATTCCACAACTATCACACACAGTTGCTGTCGCGAATCCGTAGCGTACGGTTGATCTTATCGATCCGCTGCTGTGTTTATTAGTTTCGCGAATAGTTTACTATATAATCAATTTTATATCCTAAAATGGAGAGTGGAGAAGACGAAGATGGAAGTGATTTGGAAATTTTACTTAATTGTGAAAAGGACCGAGACAAATCCTTGGAACCTAGAATTACGCGAGTTGAAATACATAAACAAAGAGAAAAAATATTACCTGAGAAGAGAAAGGAGAGAGAAGATGATCTTGATGATGATGATGACTTTATTACTGTGAGTAAGAGAAAGCCTAAAAGATTAATTAGAAGTACCTCGGCAGAGTCACAAAATCAATTATTGAGGGTAGATTTTGAAAAAAAAGATGATGAAATAAATAACATTGCAAATAACGAAGTGTGTGTAACTTCATTAGAGAATATGCCTAAACAAATGGCATTTGCACGATTATTGAGATGTGAAAATATTAAAAATGTTACAAGAATAAAGTATAAAAGTTATAACAAAGTTTTAATTCAATTTCAAGAAAAAGAAGATGCCACTAAATTAATGGAATGCCAAAAATTTAAAGAAATGGGTTGGAGATGTCAACTAATAAATGAGTTGTCCCTATCCTACGGTGTGGTAAAAGGGGTGGATCTAGATTTAAATGAAAAGGATATATTGGATATTTTGGAATGCCCTACAGAGATTTTAGCCGTCAAACGACTGAGACGCGTTAATTCGGAGAACAAATGGGTTGACTGTGAATCCATAAGAGTTTGTTTTAAAAGTAATTACCTCCCAACCCATGTTTATGCGTATGGTTGTCGTTTAAAAGTGGAACCGTATGTGTTCCCCGTGACACAGTGCTCTGGATGTTGGAAATTCGGACATATATTAAAATACTGTCCAACAAAGAAAAAAATATGTCCCAAATGTGGTGGGGACCACGAAAATTGTGATATAAGTAATATCTTATGCTTAAATTGTAAAGGAAATCACCTTGTATTAGACAAAAAATGTCCTCTTTATTTAAAAGAAAAAGATATAAGAAATATCATGAGCACTGAGCAGGTACCCTACAGAAAAGCACTTCAGCTACTCCTTGGAAAACAACGAGAAAACGCTATTTCACAAAACGCAGTTTCTCAAAATATGCTGCAACACTTGTCGCCTACTACAAACACACCAAAGGATTCTCAAACATATAGTAGCGTGCTAATTAATTCGATACAAAATCGTGGGCCGGAGATACATACACATACTGTTCAGGAGAAGGAAAAAAATGACGTACAAAACTCATCTGAAAAAAAGAAAACCAAACGTATGCAAGGAAAGAAAAGCCAACTATCGACTGAAAAGGATAATTATGAGAATTATTCATCGCAAACTGAAGAGAAAGACTACCAAAGAGATGAACAATTACTTGAAAGATTTGAATTTAAGAAATTTCTAATTAAAATTAATAGAATATTTACATCAGAAGGAACACTTGAAGAAAAGATATTGTTGTTGTTTAAAAATATCTATGAAGAATTAAAGAAGATTGTATTAAGTTGTTTACTAAAAGGAAACTGGTTAGATAAAATTATTAAGGTTGTAAATGGATAATGTCGGCAAAAATATAGGAATCAACATAATTCAATGGAATGCACAATCTCTGCGGCCCAAAATGATTTCATTTACAGAATTGTTAAATAAAGAAAAAATTCATATAGCGATCCTGAGTGAAACATGGCTAGATAATGAAGTGGACCTTAATGTAAGTGGCTATAACATCTATCGAAAAGACAGGATCGACTCCTACGGTGGTGTTGCTATTGTCATTCATAAATCTATCCGGTCACATTTAAACTTTTTTCAGGTTTTAAATCCAGGTATAGAAGTAGTTAGTGCCAAATTAATTAACTGTAAAGATTTAGAAAATGTCGTTGCACTCTATTGTCCATCTTCAGTCGTTACGCAACCGACAGACTGGGACCAAATTTTTTCTCACTTTTCAAATAAAACTTTAATAGCCGGAGATTTCAACGGCCATCACTCTAACTGGTCTATCAAAACCGATTCAAGAGGCACTCAAATAATAGATTCCTCGCTTGAAAATGCCTTTATTTCGCTTAATAATTGCTCGCCAACAAGAATTAAACTAGTTAATGGGACTTTACAGAAAACTTCACCGGATATATCATTTGCTACATCTGATATCGCAATCCAATTTGACTGGAAAGTACTCAATGAAAATCTTGGTAGTGATCACCTTATAATCAAATTGACAATCACAATACCTGATGATTTCATCATAAATAAGAAAAGAAATTACAAAAAGGCCAATTGGAGAGAATATACAGATTTTCTATCTAAAAGCTTTGATATGCAATGCGATGAATCAGATGTCCAAGAAATGTATGACCTTTTTATAAAACAAATAAATTTAGCCGCTGATAAATATATTCCTTACATTAAATTTAGTTCTAAGCCCACAAAAAATTTCAAACCAAAAAATTATTGGACACCTGAGTTATCCCATATTCTTGCGCAGCGAAGGTTGTCACTAGCAAAGTTTCGTCGTAATCCAACGCCTGATAACTTGTCCAAATTAGAAAAAAAAATTAAAGAATTTCATGAAGCAAGTCGAAAAGCCAAATCATTGGGTTGGCGGAGATTTTGTGATTCCATTGACCATGTAGTATCAGTTTATGACATGTGGCGACGTATGCGATGGATAAAGGGTTATAAACAGTCTACTAGCTATCCTCCTATCGATAAACAAAACGAGTTACTAAGGTCACTAACACCAGACTATGTAACAAACAAAAAACCTATGTTTGTATCTAAAAATGAAACTTTAGAGTGTGATTTTAGTATCCAGGAACTACAAAATTGTTTAAAAAAGAAGGATTCTGCCCCTGGTGAGGACGGTATTTCATATTCCATGATTTATAATCTTCCCAATTCCGCAAGAATCTGTTTACTCGATATTTATAATAAAATTTTTAGTTCAGGTATTGTACCTATTCAGTGGCGTAATATTCAGATAATACCAATTCCTAAAGCGAATAATACAGCTACTGATCCTAAATTAAGGCCAATATCTCTAATTTCATGTTTATGCAAAATATTTCATTTAATGTTAGTACGACGTCTAGAATGGTATACTGAAAGGGGAAAAATATTATCACCTCTCAACATTGGTTTTAGAAAATCTCTGTCCTGTTTGGATTCATTGAGCCGCCTCGTTACTTATGTACAAAATGGTTTTTCTAAAAATATACCTACGGTAGCGTGTTTTCTGGATATAAAAAATGCATACAATAATGTTTCTGTTGATGCAGTAGCTAAAGTTTTGGATGAACTTCAAATTGGAACAAAATTTTGTACTTATATATGGTCATTCTTGAATGAGAGACATCTTAAAATTAAAACTGAATACAGTGATGTAATAACAGATCGATGGTGTAATAAAGGTTTAGCTCAAGGAGACCCTTTATCCCCGCTACTATTTAATTTAATTACATTTAAAGTATGTCAACAGCATCTTAATACAATAGTAATGTCACAATATGCAGATGATTTTGTTATATATGTTAAAGATAAAGACATTATGAAATGTGAAATGTATATTCAAAATGCGTTAGATCATATTGTTACGTCTCTAGCCGAACTTGGTCTCGAATTATCACCCAATAAATCGACTTATTGTGTATTTAGTAGGGGCAGACGCAGAAAACTACCTTCTCTAAAAGTCAATGGTCAGACGATAGCATTTTCACCATGTACTAAATATTTGGGTATGTGGTTAGACCAAAGTTTGCGTTGGAGTAAACACTTAAATGAAACGATCGCGAAATGTTCAAAATTTTTGAATATCTTAAAACTATTATCGGGAAGCACATGGGGCATACATACTAAACATATACGCAAACTGTACATCTCCTTAATTAGAAGTCGACTGGATTTCGTCGTTCATTCCTCTATGATTGTAGTGCCAATACACATTTAATGAAACTGGACAAGCTGCAAAACCAGGCTCTACGAATAATAGGGGGTTACATTAAAAGCTCCCCTATCCATGTTATGGAATCAGATTTATGTATCTCACCTTTATATTTAAGAAGAAAATATTTAGCATACAAATACTGTCTAAGAAGCAGATCGTGGTCAAATAATGTCACAATTAGTCTTATATCCGAGTTAAGCGACTATTGTCTTGGTTCTTATTGGCAAAACAAAAAAAAACCATTACTTGTGAAAGTATACAATGACGTTAGACATTTAGAAATTACAGCATCAGAATATCTGAAAATGTTTAGTTTAGAAATCTGGACATCCTATATTCAAAAAAATATTATAATAGAACTTAAAAGTTTAAACACCTCTAAACGTAATTATAACCCAAATGTGTTACTGAGTGATATTGTAGCAGAGCTGAGCACAATATATTTCGGATGGCATAAAATTTACACTGATGCATCTAAAAGTGCTCAGGGACAAGGAGCGGGGTTATTTGACCAGACTTTAGAAAACAATCTTGGATATAAAATTAATTGTTATATATCAATTATGTCGCTGGAGCTCATAGCAATTTACAAAGCAATTAATTACGTCCTAAATCATAATTTAAATAAAGTAATAATTTTTTCAGACAGCAAAAGCGCACTCCAGCATATCGCTCGATGCGCCTCTGGATACAGCAGAGGTACATCGATAGCGTATGATATTTTAAAACTGTTTATTATACTTAAAAACAATAATATAGAATGTAGATTGCAATGGGTTCCAGCGCATATTGGACTAAGAGGTAACGAGGAGGCTGACCGTATATCCAAACAAGCGGTAAAAGACGGATGTGTAATTAATTATGTACCTGATTACTGGGAATATACAGCTAAATTTAAATCTGCATGCCTTAATTCCTGGAAAGAACATTTTCTCAAAATCTCTATGGATAAAGGCATTTGGTACAAAAGCATCCAAAGCCAACCACCTCGTGTTCCCTGGTTCGAGAATACTAAATTTGACAGAAATTATGTAAAATTGATATTAAGACTCCGTTCTGGGCACTATCCATCGGCAAAATTCGCATTTCTTATGAAAAAGACTGACTCTCCTAATTGCATAGTTTGCAATCAAATTGAAGACGTACAACATTTGCTGATGGAGTGTGCTCGGAATAGAGTAGAACGAGAGTTATTCTTGAATGATTTCAAAATAAATAAATTTGATGTAGGCATAATCCAATCCATCTTGTCTGTACCATCTTCGGATATTATTAAAAAGTTGTGCCATTTAATTACTGTCCTCCACGAATGACTCTTATTCATTAGCTTCTAAGTAATATTATAAACTAATTTTATTCATGTTAGCCAACTAATGTAAAAAGGTACGATGGGGCTGACATATCTTTGATAAAAGCCCCTAAACAAAAGTAGAATAAAAAAAAAAAAAAAAAAAAACTATCACACAACGCCATCTAGTCCCAAGCTAAGCAGAGCTTGTGTTATGGGTACTAGACAACTGATAAACATACTTATATATTTCTAAATACATACATATTATAGATAAATTACACCCAGACACAGAACAAATGATCGTGCTCATCACACAAACATTTGTCCTGGGTGGGAATCGAACCCACGACCTCCGGCATAGCAGTTAGGGTCACTAACCACTAGACCAACAGGCCAATCAAATACCAAGCTGCCAATATTGTAATGCTTTTGCCGAACGCAACATGGCCATGTTTAATATTTGCTTTTCCGCCATGTTTATTGCAAATGAAATATGGATTTTTTTCAGTGTAATGCATTCGCAGAATCTTTTCTAAAATTTGAAAAGTCTATTTCAACGTACCAATAAACTAATTCCCTCCTAGTGAGGAGGCCTGAGTCCCTGCATTGGTAACTTTATATGCTGATGATGATGATGAATAAACTAATATACAAGGGCTAAGAAGGACCATGGGTGGTTTTTAGTCAGTAGAGGTCTGACACTCCCTACCTGCCCAGAGCGGGAGGAGTCATTTGGTGATTTCCCACCACCCAAAAAAAAAACAAACCATAGGTAACTATTTATAATGATACAAAAAAAAAACAAACTTTTTTATTCAAAACCTATTTAAAAACCCCGGTCTCCATGCATTTTCAATGTACCTATTTATACCGGATTGATCGATTGTCACAATCGAAAAGCTTTGGTTATTACATTTTGTGAATCGTATCCGAATTTCCCAATAACACTCGTACTCCGATTTATTCGCCGTCAGATTTATAAATGGATAATTTTTTTGGTGGGATGGATTGATTTAACCGTGTTCAACTAGACTTGGCAGGGTGTCCAATTTCAATTTAAATTGCTGTGCTGTTCCTGACAAGTAAACGAGTCATTTAAGCAAACACACCATTTAAAGCCGATAAAATGTTAAAATAAAGCATCTTCGTATAAAATTTTCGTTTTTAGAAAGCTTTTGTATTTTTGTAATAATATTCGCTATTTTCACCTTATTGTGAAACTGCTACGTACTTACTGTTTTTGGCTTGACGTTTTCTCTTTTGATAATATAAACGCATTTATTTATTTTATTTTGTTAACCTTTTTCGTTGCCATTGTTATTTGATTATAGGAAGTCGTGGTTAAATTAACAGCCGATCGGGAGGTACTCAGTGGCTCGAAAATCTGTCAATTAAACAGTCTTACCAAAGTGTATCGTATTACCCAGTACCATCTGGATTGTGGAGGTCAGATAGGCAGTCGCTCAATGTAAAATACTGGTACTCAACTGAATGCGGTAAGACTGGAATCGGAACCCAACATAGTTGGTAAAATGCTAGGCAGATGATGTCGTACCTAAATTATAAACTTTCATGCGATGTTTGGTGAGAAAATTTTTAACCCAAAAAACACGATCGTATTTTTTCACCCATATGAGTTATTACTAGATACTATAAGACATTTAAATTACGATATAAGCCACGAAAGAGACGGAAGTAACACCATCATCATTTTCACATTCCACAACAGGGTGTAAAGAAGGCACACATGCGGAAAACGTTTAGAAAAATGTATGGCAAAAAAATATGAAAGCATTATGATAAACCAATTTTCTGAAAAGGGATACGATTACTCTATTTATTCTCAACTTACGGTATAAGAGTGTGTGGTGACCTCGAGGTAGTGGCGAGGACTTACGAGTGTTCATGAGTTTGAACGCAGATAGGTGCATTACGTTGTGTAATTTATTTATTAAATACTAGCGGACCTGGCAGACGCCGTACTGCCGCAACTACTGACAGCAGCGCCACCTACCGGGTCCAAGACAGCAAACATCCCCATTAACAAAATGATCCGCCATTTATTGAATTCATTTGTTACAAAAAATATGATAAATGAAGAAACGCTCGACCGATTTTGTGCAAACTTCACATAAACCATCTACTAAATAGTCCGAACAAAGCCTAAACATTTGGTTTGGATAGGTGAGCCCGTTCTTGAGTTATAAAATTACAACGAAAAGTGGCATTGATTTTTGTATATATAAGATAAAATTTCTCAGTAGCGGTCACGGAATTTGTGCCCGAATTATAGCAATAAGCTCGTCTCTAATATACTAGACGTATATTGTTAGACTAACTGACTGAACGATCTAAATAAATACTTATGGAATGAAACAGAAACTAAATCACATTTCAACGCAATTAAAAGCAAAACATTTAAATCTGAAAACAAATTGTTGAACCCCGAACATTAAGTAAGATCGTCTAATCACATTATGTTGCTCCGATTTGACTGCAGACCGTACACGAACCTTTTGTCCCTAAAACATAATGTGAAGATCAGTATTGTTGGCATATCCGTTTCAACCGTATCGCCAGTTCACAGTTAAATTCGCTCGTCGAATCACAGTACACATTATCGTATTAAGTTACAGTATTTCAACTAGGAACAACTAACAAATTTCACCATAGGTGGGTTGTGGAGATCAGATAGGCAGCCCCTGCCTATCTGACTATAGTTGATGCCAATTAAGATCGCAGTTGCAATAGCGGTCATTGCCCTTTCTCTAAAACCAAAAAACAAGAACCATGTAACGTTTTTTATTAGAAAAAAAATTAAAGATCACGACATGAACAGGGTTATTTTTGGATTTCAAAGATAAGAACTTGAATAAATTTAGGTGGGTTAATGACCGCTATTGACATCGTAACTGACAGCAACTATAGAAGCCGGCCAAAACGTTAAGGAGTTTAATTATGAAGGAAATCGGGGCTCACACAGGTAGCCAATAGTAGATTATTATATTACAAAGTGCGTATACATATGTAAGTACCTAGTCCAAATGCAACAAAACGAAAAGTTTAGTTTATAACTCCCGTGTTTTCACCAAGGGTGCCGTAAAAACGCTGGAAACAGCAAGTTTCTTGCACGGAAACACCTATTCATTTTATTATTTGTAGTTATAACGGCCATGGTAATTCACATTTTGTAATGATGTCAAGTCTACCTATTCAAATTTAAAAGAAACCCTATCACAGACGAACAGACAGCGGAGCTTTAAAAATAAATGAGATCCGTTGGTACCCTAACGTACGGAACCTCAGAAATATTTCAGTTGGTTTACTATTAACTTTACACTATGGTCAAGTCATGAATAACCCGTAAATATTCATCCTGCTATTGTTTTGGGATCATTTCGAAACTGTTCCGTTACAAACGGAAATAATTTAGATTCAGTACCTAACTGTTCTGTTTTAGGAAACGATAGCAGTTTGATTCATTTATTTTGTATTGAATGCTTGAATGGTATTTCTAAAAGGGTTACGATGTTTCACTTTTATTATCTTTTTACTGATTTTACTTAGTGGAAGGCAATTGGATATGCAAATTATGTCATTTGATAAATTGGAAAATCATCATTGTGATATCGAAACACTTTGAATTTATGTATAAATAGCAATTCTCCCGTAACCACTAGATCAATGAGACAGTGAAAGAAAATGTCGCTACAATGCAAACGAAAGCTAGTTCCCGTAGTTGTTTTATCTTACAATTTCCCTATTGTAGGTATTTTCAACATTTGCGGTTTCAATCACGACTCCAATCAATCAAAAACCCGGCCGCGAGCGAAAGGAGATGATTTGTAATTATTTAGCAGGCATTTCACCCCCGGGTGTACGTTCAACCCCGAGATTGTTCTAGCTGCAGGATTATGATCTCAATGGGGTTGACTGGGGCTTAGTGGGGTTGAAATATCTTGCGAAAGATGGGAGTGATGTGTAATAAATAATTGGGTTTTGAGTTGGATTTTAAGAAAGTGACCACATCAGTTTTAAACCTCTCATAATAATATTGTTTTAAGTTGTTAGAATGTTTGATATATTAGAGAATTAAAGGCATCATCTTGCATCCAGGCGTGTATTTGTTTCGCAGAATAAAATATATAAAGGGTGTTAAAGTAACCTTAACGCAAACGAAGGGCACTTGTTCTCCCTACCACTGCGATAATTTTTTTGTTCTAGACCATACCACAGAGATATTGGGGGTCAAAGTTCCAAATTTTGCACACCTGTTTTTTGTAAATACCTACTAGTTTTTTAGGTTATAACTTTACTAAAATTACCTCCATGACCCGTTTACTATTCAAAGCATCCACTAGCACAATGTTTTAAGAGTGTGCTACATTGAGTTTTAACGTAAAATTTGATTTTTGACCCAAAAAAAGTGGTTTCCCAGCAAATATTTTTGCGAAGGTGTACTTAGTTTGATGTACAGAATGCATGGTTGACGTATGTGTGAAGGGTTAATTTACAGCCTGTAAATATATACAACATATTTTGCATAACATTTATTGACATGGATTTTCGTAAAGTAAAGCCTGATTCCATAACTTATCTAAGATATCTGAGTTTTACTTTCAGAAAGTCTTTTATGTTTCCAAAAAAACTTCATTATTTAATTCCCTTCATTTTCGATGCCCTTTTGTAGGTAGTTTGTTTTTGGTTTAGTTTAGTTTATTTATTATTGTTGCTATGTTTAGAATACCCTTGCCACAGGTGAAAAAAAGACTTAAAAAGTGCTAGGAGAATAAAAAGAACCTTGTATGTACGAGTATACACCTCTCCCCAACGTTTTTTTAAGCACCTGTTACAACAGCCTGCTCACAGCGTGCCACCCTAGCCAGCCAATGACAGCTAACCATAACCATGCCACTCTAGCAAACCATAGCCTTGCCACTCTAGCATACCATAGCCATGCCACTCTAGCCAGCCAATGACGGGCAACGACTCGCGAGCCAATCACAGTCAAGCGAAGACACCGCCATAACCACCGGATGCCTCCGGTGGGGATATCAGTCTATATAATGCCCTGTAAGCTCAGTTTCGAGGTCTTGTCGCGCTCGATTGTGAAACCTGTAAGTCGAGACTCTGTCCAAATAAAATAATGAATCAGTTCCTGTCTATTTTTTACCACTGTCGTTACAGTCAGAAGTGGGATCGAATAAAAAAAAAACCTACGATAAAACGACGCTCTGCTACTTAAAAGTCAACGGTCACCTACTGTGGAGGACGAGGTCTGAAAATTCAAACGAAGAACGTTGATGCACACCGCCTGCAAGGAAAATATTGTCTCCCATCCCAGTATCACAGGGCACAAATTGAAAAAGCAGGCCACAATCTGGATGGAACACGAAGCGCCTACCCTCAGTATCGCATTGGTCATTCCATAATTTGACCTTGAAAACGAAGACTGCGGCCAGTAACCACCTGTGAGACATTTTGAGTTACAAGAAGTATCCATCTCTCTGCCAGCAACGGTTCTACGGTAAATTAAGACTACCTAAAGCTTGTCAACAGCAACCAAGAACATGGAAGGAAGGAACCGTCCTACTTCACGCTGAGAGCTGCCAGGAACCATGCATAAATAACAAGGTCAGTAAACATGCCAATATTTGCCAAATTAGCCAAATGCCATTAGCCAAATATATAAGCCAAATGTGTTTTACCATGGAGTGCCCCATGAGTTGATAATTATGCGAATCGTAGACAAAATAATTTGGTAAGCCCGTTAAGTAAATATAATCATAGTCACTTAATCAGTATATTATCTCGGTACAAAAAATGTTTTACGAGTAGGTACTAGTTGTGTACTAAGGAGTTGAGAACTTTAGATGTACATATTTAGTTCAAGTGCGCATTAGATTATCCAACAATAACAATTCCAAATTAAATCATGTAGATCAGATACTTATAAATAGCTACAATAATTTTATTAAACTATTATCAGAGATATAGATAGCATTCCTTGGCGATCTCTTGCTACCGCCAGCCGATATTCAAACAGTTTTAGACTTATTGGATATAGCTCTTGACAAATTGAAAACGAGGAACTTAAAATTTAATAAGAGGAACTGTTAATTATTACATATTTCTTAATTAGGGTATAAAACATCATCTGATGGCATTCAACCAGGTTAATTTAAGTTGATCGTCTTAATTTCTCATCCCGAGTAATGTAAACGAAGTGCGTCAGTTTATTCTATCTAGTTACTAAAGAAAGTCCATTCATAACTTAGCAATAATAGCTCGCCCGTATAACAAACTTACAAAAAAAAAAAAAAAAAAGTACGATGTGGGTATGAGGCAAGTCAAATAAAACTTGTTATGGAAAAAAAAATGTTATAGGTCGGTATTAGTGATTATGTAGGTACGATCCTAGTTTTTCAACAGAAATTCACACGTATTGCAGGTATTGCACGTATCTTTTATAAAGTAGATTGACGGTAGTTTGCGCCCTGTCTTTTAGTTTAGTCGCGTTACAAGTCAGATAGAGTGTTTATCATGATTTTGGGCTTGAATCCCTTGCAGTGATAAAATTGTTGCCAAGATTTCGTATTATGACGTGTTATGTAAAAATGTCCATGTAATTCGGACTGTACTGCAGTACGCGATACAATGACTAATCATGATCTTATGCCATGTATTGCCCGATATTACTTTTCACTATGGTGACCGATGAGCCAAAGCCCAAGCAAGCTAAAACGAAAAGCCAAAGTCAAAGTCTATGCCTATCTTAGGTAAGTAGATCGTTCGATAGATGCCGTTTATTGTGTACCATTTAGAAGTGAACGATTAGTTCAGTACTGTGCAATGACAAGATGAAAAGCCGAAAAGTAGTATTGTTTTACTGCGAAGTGGATGTACAGATACCTATAGTGCGTAATTGTGTAATCGTTGATGGTAGGCTATAACGTAAACAAACCTTTACGGTACCAGATTAGTTGTGTGAGTTGTGACAAACTTCGCGCGATGGAAAATATTACAAAATGCATCATGACAATAACAAGGAGTAAAACGAAGTTCTGAATTTTATAAATATCAACAAAATTTCTGATTTCCAAAAATAACCCGATTTAGAAGTAAATATTATTATGTGACGTCATGTTTACATTGTGCGTAATGTAAAGGGGATAATGTAGGAAAGAGGGTTATGACATCCAATTCTAAATCTAACTTAGCTCTGATAATACATGATGTCCTGAAACGAGGCTGCGCCTGTGGGTATCTTGGGGGCCAGAGTTGCATTAACTTAACATTAGTACTTAATAGCTTTAAACACATAAAATTATATTGGAAAAATAGAAAAACGTATTCGTGTGTAGTGTGTTAGTGTGTATAAGTAATGAAGTTTTGCCATCGACACGCTAAGAATTATATATGTGTGAGTGCATGTGTGTGTGCGTGCGTTTAATGGTATGATGTAATTAACTTAAATTGGTTCTTCTTCATCCGATAGTTTGGCAAAACAGTTTATTTATCTTTTCTTACATGAAAAGTGTTTCATGTTTTTAATATCACAGATATTAAGGAGTTCTTATAATACTGTTAATATTACAACCGGGTACCTTTAAGTCTTACGATTTATCCCAGATCGGGTTTCTAAACCAGTGCAATCTAGGCGCGGTAGGGTTATCTCGGATTAGAATAGCTGGAAAGAAATGGGACGTAACTTAGATACAAGGTGAAAAATGATAATTCAAATTCAAACTCTTTAATTCAGACAAGTGTCCATAGTGTTAGTAACAACAAAATAACTTAACGACTAGGGTTAGTAAACTTAGTAACAAGGCAAAAAAATAAAATAAAAGGAAAGGAAATATGTTAATAGTGTGATTTACAAAAAAAAAACTATGATTATGTACTTTGGCGCCAGGCGATGACTACTGGCGGCTTAAATGCTTAAATGCTTTTAACATCAGGCATGTAATACCCAATGGGTTAGGCAGAGGTATACTCATGAGTACACACACATTTCGCTAGTAAATTGAAATGAATTAAAAAGTGCTTATTCATGGTTACATCCGTGTTACAAGGCGTATTACTTCTGCCATACTGTAAAACAGTTATATTTAATTTAAATGTAACAACTTGTTAGTACCTACGTTTCCATCAATAACAACGACACTTTTACCTACAACTAAACATATTTATTGAACACAAAAGTTGACTATAACGTAATGCTATAACATTTAAGTTGCGTTAAAACACTTCAATTAATAGCGGTGAAGCCGCAAACATAAGGTAGTATGGCATAAATATATACTTATACAACAATAAATAATCATAAATGGAATCTACACATCTCTTGTAATGAGGTTTTTACATAGGTGTTAAAAACAAACTTCCCTAATTTATTTGTAAAGACATTTTCGTGGTACAGCTATTTTCTAAATCGTAAGGTATGTCGTTAAAAATTGTTGGTACTAAGCATTTCCTACATCTTTGTCCATAATAATTAGTACAAGTGGGTACCTATTACAAATTTTCTTATGCATTTATTCCTTTTCCTTCAGCTTAAAGTTCCATGCTATAGGGGGCTAGCCAGGTTAACTCTTGTTTGTTAGAAGATTGGTTTTCTGCCCATATTAAATGATATTGAGGAGTTAGGTAATGATTGACATAAACTAAGAAGTGTGAAAGGTCATATTATATGATACAACGGGTTTATAGGTTTAGTATCCGCTGTAACATATCGTAGCAGTGCTTTTGTCTGATAGCACCAGTAGTGTGAACGAACAATTGAAAACCGAAGATTTCATAAATCTCCTGAGAGGTCTATTGCCCCATTTTAACTTGGTTTTTCTGAGCTGACTTGTAATCACTGTTTTCTTGTTTCCATTGCGGGAGCAATTGTTCCAGGACGGCCGAATGTTACAACAGCCTGCTCACAGCGTGCCACCCTAGCCAGCCAATGACAGCTAACCATAACCATGCCACTCTAGCAAACCATAGCCTTGCCACTCTAGCATACCATAGCCATGCCACTCTAGCCAGCCAATGACGGGCAACGACTCGCGAGCCAATCACAGTCAAGCGAAGACACCGCCATAACCACCGGATGCCTCCGGTGGGGATATCAGTCTATATAATGCCCTGTAAGCTCAGTTTCGAGGTCTTGTCGCGCTCGATTGTGAAACCTGTAAGTCGAGACTCTGTCCAAATAAAATAATGAATCAGTTCCTGTCTATTTTTTACCACTGTCGTTACACACCCTTGTTTAATTGTCCTTATGTGTCATTCTAATGATCTTGCCCTTAATTTAACCCTCTAAATTAACATCCCCATTAAAAATATGAACCCTGCTCATCCATTAGCATAATCACAGCTGTAACCACGTAACCACTTGAGCGATCGCTGGGCAACCAACACACGAGAACGAGAGGCACTGATAAATTTCTTACAATCTGTTTTTCGTCATTTCTCCGTGTCAGGCATTAACTTTGCTACTTCTATTGGACCTTCCAAACCACATTCCACCTTCTTCCCCAAAATTTAAGGTTGGTTGTTGTGTGGTGGGTACTTAAGTGCCTATTTCGGTACTTGTTGGGCCTTGACAGGTGCGTGTAGCCACTGATAGTGATAAAATATGAGCTCGTTACGCTTATCAGTTATGTTTAGGTTCGGGGCGGGATTAATTTTGGTGTGTAATTAACGGTTAATGAAACGTTTGTGTCGAATTGGATCAATAAAATGATCTATTTATAAATAGGAAAGTGATTGATCATAGCCGTAAGTTTAATATGTATTTTTGCTCAAATGGATCATTTTTGTAGAAGGAATTTTAAAAGTAGTCGTAGTCACATGCAAGTAGGGTCCCAGATCCTTAACTAGGATTTCCGGAAGACATTCCGAATACATATATGAAAAACAAAGTCGAACTTCTCTTAACGAAGTGTTAACTCTGGACGTGACAGGTTTCTCCGTAACTCAAATATTCGCAAATTCGATATCTAAGGGAATATTTTATTATTTTTCTTGGCCGCGTCTATAACGAAAACAAGCAGCCTTGTGTAGAATATGTTTTGCTAGCGAATAAAAAAATACAGGCGTGTCAGTGAAAATCCTAGTCGCAAGAGTTGCAAATGCTTAGGATTTATCAAACTGACAACATACGAGAATATTTCTATTGTCTTTTAAGTTTCAATTTACTTGAAATTGAAACTTAAAAGGATTTGTAGGACTTTTTCAGTAAATAGGTGTTTGTACTTTTGTGTTATTTATGTTCGAAAGACGGTAAAGGAAAACATGCAGAGAAATCGGCATGTCTTTGAACCTTAAATTCTATTCTCCTGCGACGAACCGTGTCAGCGAGGGAGAGGCTGATTATACCTTAGCTAAACCGAGCTAAGCTAGGCTAAGCATTTGTACAGAAGTTATAAACTTTGGTTGGACTTCACGTGAAAAATTGTATTAAAATAATGAACAATCTAAATATTCGTATTTGGTCCATAGAAATTCAAGCAAGTCATTTTGAATAAATAATAAAACCTGGGTTATATTGTTTTTAAAAATATGTGCAAAGTGAATTTCAAGTAAATCAGATTAACAATAACGAAAAGCGATAAGAACAATATGCGAGTCTATTTTAATCTGTAAAAGCCTGAATAACATTATATTATTATTTTATTCGGTAAACTTAAAGTTTATATCTACGTTAATTGAACCTGAGGATTTATGATATTCAGTTTGATGAAAATCCTGAAATCTCTAACATTGTGCAGATGAAGTGCTTACCAACTTAATTGAATGGAGTTAGGTTGGCTGTAGATTATACTAAGTTGGTAAACAGTTTGTCTTGGATCTAATTATGTTAATTTAATCTAGGTATTATGTTCTATATAGATCTATAGGATGTAAGTAAAGTGGTGGTAATCACATAGTATTTTTTCACAAGGTATGCGGTCTCCTTATTACCTGAGTAAGTATTACATTTAATTTTATATCAGCATTGTCTGTACTGTAATTGAACAAATGTGACAGTTTCTGATGGAAAGAATGAAAACATATTTATTTAGCATATTACCACAAAGTGCACACAACAAACAATAAAAAACTAAACTGAAAATAAGAGTGTGTGCATCTCACGGCTGCGCCAAATAGGACCAGCAAACTGCCGAGCAACTAGTGCCCGACGCTGGAAATATAAGAGCTGATTTAAATTTGTTTACTTTAAATTATGGGTCTCATTCAAATAACTACTAGAAAAGTTCAGTTATAGCAAAACCAATACCTAGGTTGAAAGATAAAAAAGTGTAGACTATTTCAGACAAGTTATAAACGGGATAAATGCTTAATTCAGATATTTTTGTCTTTGATTTTTTTTTATCACACACGGGGTTGGTGGGGATTTTTAACGTTTCATTTTAATGGTGTATTTAAAACCTCCTGGTTGAAAAAATAAAACCTTCAGCAGCAGTCGCGCAAAAGACCAACGACACAACATAATTAAGAGAGTACAAAGTAATTTCTTAAACACGACGACCTCGCCCCCGTCCCCCTTGTGCCAACATAACCTACTTGTAAGAAAACATCGAATGCGAGAGGAAATAGGTCACTTCCACGTAATTAAGGCACACATCAGGACAAGAATGTGAAGTGACACGCGTGAGGAACGCCTACGTAGTCGTACATTATAATAATGTTTTTGAGTTCAGATTTGTTTGGGACAAGAATGTGGGTGGTACAATGCTTTGGTTTTAAGAGTGTTGAGGGGATGACAAGCTAAATAGAACTCTGAGAATATGTCTCTGAGTTTACTTATTTTTTCGCAGTCGATAGCCTTATATCACTCAAAAATAAAACGAGTGGTGATCAAATGATTACCGTGCTTAATGCAATAAGCATTAAGATAATAATATATGAATGATATGATGAGATTTTTTATTTTTCACTCTCATTTTTTTTTTAATACGCGACTTAGAGCGTGTGGCTTGTTTCTAACGGTGCAGTGCTAAAAATGATAAACTTTTGTTTTCTGTTTGTATCTATTACTGACTGATTTAATGACCATGCTGGTTGCTCGAAAGAGATACCGTGGCCCCTGAACACAAAGGGCTAAGAAGAAACATGAGTGGGTTTTAGTCAATAGAAGTCTGACACTCCCTTCCACTCGGGAGGAGTCATTTGATGATTTCCGATCCACTAGCCATTAATGGCCATGTTGTGGATTGGATATGTTTCGCTTAACTAAAACCAATTACATCCACCCCATAGGCACTATTATGTGTCAGCTATTAAGTACAGCCATAATAATAACCCATTCACCAGCCACAGTCTAGAACATCACACAGACACTCCAAACAGGTATGCAATCACGAAACAATGTAGCGATCTCTCTAAGGCCCGAAACTCGTAGCTAACGGGTTAATTGTGACGTCAGATCCTCTCCCCTGTTTGTAATTAATCACAGGCGGTAGTCAGGCTCCGTATAACGTTGTTATCGTACTGCCACACGCCCGAACTTCGGTTGTTTCACACTTACTTAGTGGGAGAAAGACGATATGCTTCTTAAATGATATTTAAGTTAGTAGCTGTGTATAATTGTAGTAGCGGTCACTGACCCACCTACATTTATTAAAGTTTGAAATCCAATAATAAGAACTTTGAAATCCAATAATAAGTCTGTTCATGTCTTGAATCGTCATCTATCGTGCTCTTCAACATTTTTTCTAACAAAAAAAACTTAACGATACCTGGACATAATTTATTTTTGAGAAATAGCAATGACCGATATTGCGATTTTAATTGGCAGCAAAATATACCCTTAACTAGGTGGTGCCCGAGACCTTTGTTCACGAGAAATTATTATTATTATAGTTGCATTCCTATTAGAATCAAATTTTAATAGCAATTAATTCCTAAATATAATATCCAATTATTATATTTAGGAACCCACACTTTCTTGAATATTATTTTACTAATAATAGCCTAAGTTACTGCTCATTACATCAGAAGGAAGCAGCCGGAAAAAATACAGTTACGGGTTGCTTGAAATGTTGTCACATGTACCTCTAAATGAAGGCACAAACGTCAGTCAATTTGATGAAAGGCTTATAATATATTTTTCAACGGCATATATTATGCTATTCTAGATCGAGTGCGTACTATTGAAATCAACCGTCAGACGAAAGTCGACGACCTGAGCAGGACATCAAGCTAGGCACCGAGACGGCCGATGGAGCAAGGATTTGGCCGGCTGGTCGTCGAAGAACGTTGGGTAGACGATGTCGTCACGGGATACAGCTGGATAAGGGAGGTACAGAACCGGGAATTGTGACAGAAGAAAGGGAAGGAAGTGAAAGTATTGAGCTATTCTTGTTCGTGTTATAATAGGGAATCTGATTATATTGAACTTAATGTAATATGGATAGTCAAATACTGTTTTTCATTACTCATACTCTAAAAATAGGTCATAACATGCCTGCGGAGCGGGATGAAAGTACTACTTTTTAGCCCTAGGGAGAATCGCTTTCAACTGACAGCTGTCAAATTATTAAAAAAAAACTTGGTGTATTTTCACTTTTTTTTTAACCAGCTTTTTATACAGCCACTCAATTACAGCGCGATTTCAAATTAAAATAACATAAAGTTCAGAATAAAATTATATTGACTTTAATATACACACATCAAAAGTGTCTAGGGATCAACATATATTTTTGCAATAACTTTTCTCCTGATTGATATTAATTAAAATTTTCTTTAAGGATTCATCAAATAAAGTGTTTTCGTTTGTCACAGTAACGATAAACCAAGTCACCTTTGCATTAATAAAGAAATTTGCCATTTTCCTAATAAAGGGATTTTTGACATTTGAACCACTAACATTAAAGTTCGAAAAAAAGACTGAAATAACAGTTTTCTTTAAAATTTTATTGGGTAACTTAAACAATTAATAATCCGTGTTTCTACCGCGAACACTAACAACACAAGAACATCGGTTTGGCATACTCAAAATGAGTTCATCCAAATCACGCTGTGGAATGGCCGCCCATGTTCGTTGCAACAACAAAAAAAGGTCTTCTTGCGACTGGATACCCTCCATATTCGGCAGAGCTCTTCTCTGTAGCATATCCCATGCATGCTCAATCGGGTTCAAGTCTGGCGACTGAGCAGGCCAGGGCAGGACATTGATGTTAGCTGCGGCGAGAGTCTGTCTTACAACTCTTGCGGTGTGCGGTCGTGCATTATCATGCATTAACTGAAATAAGGGACCGATTTGCACTTGTAGAGGAACGATGACGTCTGATACAATCGTCTCAGCATACATTTGAGCGTTGAGGTTGCCTCTGATCCAAATCAACTCAGTTCTTCCGCCGATCCAAATACCCGCCCATACCATGATGGTTCCACCACTATAAGGATGGACTTCCTGGCAGGATTTTAATCGCTGTTGGCGTCCAGGGGTTCTCCAGTGTCGTATACGTCTTGTATCCGGTCTCATACCAAAACGAGACTCATCAGAAAAGCACACGAAACGCCATTGTTCTTCTGCCCAATTTCTGTGTTCAAGAGCCCATTGATATCGAATCCTACGATTGTGCATTGCTATAGGTGGTACCCGTAGCGGTCTTCGGGAATGAAGGTTCACTTCATGCAAGCGGTTTCTGACTGTTTGGTCGCTAATTAAGTTCCCTGAAGAGTGATGAAGCCTCACGGCTAACATCATGGCGGTTATTGTTGGAGCTCTTCGAGTTAAGATTTGAATGTATCGGTCTTGTCTCCGTGTGGTGCAGCGATACCGTCCTCCATGGCGCTCAGCCACGGTACCAGTGCTTCGGTAACGTGTCCAAAGTCGACTGATAACACTCTGACTTGTATTCAGAGCTAAAGCCACAGTACGTTGCCGGGAACCAGCTTCTATCATTCCCACGGCTCTGAGCATTTCTTCCCTGCTTAAATGACGTCGCCGCTCCATAATAACGTTGGTTTTAATCAGTAGTAGGGAAACAGTAGCACTAATAATGTCTTCAATGCGTTGTATGTTTTTATAGGGAAAATATTGACAGCTGATTTTCATCTTTTACTCGAATTTGATTCACAGTTCCTGATTCAAATTATGAAATGCACCAAAAAGGATCCATATAAATTTATAAAATCATAAATTTATTACAAAGCCACATCTCAATCTCAAGAAATCCGCATAAAAATGCTTGATCCCTAGACACTTTTGATGTGTGTAGTTTAGTTTTAACAATTTCCGACATTAATTGAATTAATGACATAGATTTCGACAAAATCTTTGCCATTTTTTTAATGATGAACATGAAAAATACTGGTTGTACAGCTGGACGACCAGAGGACAAAAAAGAAACAAAATAAGCGGGAAAGCGACAACATTCGATCAACACTAATTTATTCTTTAATTAATAATGTATGTTCTTATTTTCCTCGTATTCGTAATGAAAAGCACAGTGTTTACTTCGGGTAAATTATTTATTTAGTCCCTCGAACTATTAGCGCCCTCACTACGTTACGGCCACCAAACCCCGTCTCGGGACTAAATAAGTAATTTTTGCCCCTTGGATAACAATGTGCTATTAATTTTTCATGGTTTATAACTAAACTGTTACTGAATATATTCTTTATTCCCTTATATATCTTCTGTGATATCAATATTTCGATGCTGTTGCAAAACCCATGACTGATGATGTTTTGTTGTCAGTAGAGCTCATAAGAGTTTCACAAATGCCATGGAGCGAGCTATGCTCGGCATAATCCTACTAGACCGATTGCGCAACCCTGAAATCCGTCGTTGCACGAAAGTATTCGACGTCGGGGACAGGGCTGAAGGGTTTGGGTAAATTAAACACTTATAAACCAATAACTTAATATATTTTATAATGTTTTAATGACAGCAATGCAGTGCGTGCTAGCGGCGCGACACAAACAACACATAGAAAGATGGCACTGCTCGCTTACTTCGTAATACCTTAACACCTCCCCTCGAAGTCGGGAGCAGATCTTCGACATCTACATACATTCATCCATCATCCCTAAATTACGCAGACATTCATGATGTTTTGTTCCACTCAGACCTTTGGTCAAAACATCAGCAGGCATTCGATCAGTACACAAATATCTAAGATCAATTACACCTTGTTCGCACTTATCGCGAATAAAGTAGTGCCGTACATCAATGTGTTTTGTTCGTGAATGGTAGTTCTTACTTTGGGCAAGTTTAATCGCACCCTGGTTATCATTGAATAGTATCACACACTCACACTTAACCTCAATGCTATTCAAAACATCACGTAAAAACATGGCTTCTTTAGTACATTCGGATATAGCCATGTATTCGGCTTCGGTGCTGGATAAAGCAATGGTTCGTTGCTTTCGCGCTTCCCAGCTGACTGGAGCACCTGCAAAAATAAATGCGAAACCGGAATAGGACCTACGATCTACTGCATTCCCTGCCCAGTCTGCATCAACCACACCAAAAAGAGGCAAGCCGGTTCTTTCATACACTAGTCCGTAATCTGATGTACCTCGCAAATATCTTAACACACGTTTAGCAGCCTTCCAATGTGCAATGTCGTAATTTGTGTTGAACTGACTTAAAAAATTAACGGCATACGCGATATCTGGTCTTGTTGAGACTGCCAAGTGCATTAAGGCGCCAATCAAACTCTGATACGGATATTGTTCCATTACATCATTTCTTACACACTCAGGCTTCTCTAGTTTTACATTTATATCCATAGGCGTGATAGCAGATTTACACTCACTCATACCGAAGCGTTCCAACACTTTATCAATATATGATTTTTGACTTAAGTACACTCTATTTTCATCATCACGACTAAATTCAATTCCTAAACATGTAGATATTTTCCCCATATCTTTCATTTCAAATTCACTTCCTAACTGTTTCTTTACATTTTCCATCCATATCTTATCATTTGTCGCTAGAATCATATCATCGACATATATACCTATCAACATTAGTCGTTCACCCTTTCTCGCAACAAACACACAAGGTTCCTGTGGCAATGATACAAAACCAATATCATTCAACATTCTTGCTAACCTTTTATACCACTGCAAACCTGATTGTCGCCATATAAAGATTTTTTTAATAAACAAACACTATCCACACATTCATCAAGAGTTTCATGCCAGCGTTTAGCTGTCTGTAGTATATCCTTGTCTGTTATTATATTCTTCTTGGAACCGACCTTTTCACTGTCGATTACTTTCTTTAGAAGGTCGCTTAACTGATCTGGGTTTTCCATATAGACTTCTTCATCTAGAGAACCATTTAGGTAAGCCGTTACTACGTCCATTTGATGGATTTCTAGTCCTAATTCAGCCGACAGAGCAGCTATGAGTCTTATGGATGACGATCTCACAACAGGCGAAGACGTCTCATGAAAATCCTCCCCTGGCCGTTGTGAACATCCTTTTGCGACAAGGCGTACTTTCTTGCCAGTACTTTTGGTACTAAACACGAATCTGCTTCCAATAACCTTGCGTTGTTTTGGTCGTGGTACAATTTCCCAGGTTTTGTTCTTTATCTGAGACAGATACTCATTTTCTAGAGCAGATGTCCACAAATTCAAGTCGCTTCTCTTCTCTATATCTTTCCACGTCACTTGTTCTATTATTGCTATCCCTGCACTTATGTGTTCATTGGATTCATCTGATTCATCTGATTCATTATTACTATCTGTAGTATTATTCTCGTTCACTGTGTGATATTCTTTCCGCGGTCTGCCCGCGTGACCAGTACGAATTAGGCGGGGTCTTCCTCTTCCTCTTTTAGAGGGTTCTATTAAGTTTTCCCATGAAACAGTTGACTTCCTTTTTCCATATAATTGACTTCTATCTCTTTCCTCTTGTGGTTCTTGAATTCTTTCAAGTGATCTTCTTGATCTAGCAACATTTTTGTTAGCTTTTAATATTTTGCACTTATCTTCCTTTCTTTTATTGTTCGCATTAGACGCATGAAATTCTATTCTCACTTCTTCTTCATCAGTATCTTCTTCGTCATCAAGTATTTCTTTATATTCATGACTAAACGCTGTCTCATTCATAAACTTCACGTCACGGATAATGATAATCTTTCTTGTTGCAGGATCATGTATCCTATATGCTTTAGATTGAATATCATAGCCTACAAATATTCCTAGCTGTGAACGTGACTCAAACTTTCTTTTTGGTTTTCCCTTATCTTTATAGTAAGTCTTCGAGCCAAACACATGCATATATATGACTGTAGGTTTCTTTCCTTTCCACAGCGTAAAAGGTATTTGACCATTTAAGGCTGTTGTTGGACAACGGTTTCTTATATAATTAGCGGTATTTACCGCTTCAGCCCAAAATGAAGGAGGACTTCCGGCTTGATGCATCATACATCGTGCCATTTCGACCAATGTCCTGTTCTTCCTTTCGGCAATTCCGTTCTGTTGAGGCGTATATGGCGCCGTCAATCTTCTTCTAATTCCTGCCTTCTTCAAATAATCATCAAACTCATTATTCACATATTCTCCACCGTTATCAGATTGAAGATTCTTTATTTTCTTCCCAGTTAAATTCTCTGCATAGGCTTTGTAAGTTTTGAACACGCTTAAGACGTCACTTTTCCTCGCAATGAAGTGGGTTTCACACCATCTAGATTTATCATCAATGAAAGTGACGAAATATTTTTTACCGCCACACGACTGATGATTCATGGGGCCACAAACATCACTATGCACTATTTCTAGTAATTCAGTGGTACTATCTTCTCTTTTCTTTGGAAAAGGTGTGCATGTCTGTTTTTCACTAATGCAAATCTCACATTGGGATAACTTTTCGTCGTCCTTCAATGTTAGTCCGTGTACTAAACTATTGTTCGCCATAGCTTTCAGGTCACGTTCGTTGAGATGTCCGAGTCGTTGGTGCCACTTATCTATTGATTTTTTGACTGCTTCAATATTATTAACAGAATTCTTACTCATTTGAACATGATATAGATTTCCAACTCTTTCTGCATGCATATGAATTTTATCATTGTCATCAATCACAATCGCATCATTCTTCCTAAAGTGAACCTCGAACCCGCGATCTGTCATCTTAGCCACTGATAATAGGTTTGTTCGTAAGTCAGATACGTAGAACACATTTTCTATATTAATCTGGCGTTCTTCACTGCCCGTGTCTACATAAATCTTGACCTTACCAGTACCAGTAATTTGTGTTCTGTCGCTATTAGCTAAATTTAGCTCTGAATCTAGCCGCGTAAAATCCTCGATCATTTGCTTCTCATTGCACATATGACCTGTGCATCCACTGTCAATGCACCAAATAGGATTTACTTTCTCACCTTGCATAACCTCTTCGGTAGTACTCAATAACATTGTTGTCTTTTGATTTTTTGTCGTCTTTATTTTCCAAACTCTGTGCACTTTGTTTATGCTTGTTGATATGCTTGGTTCTGCAGTCTCTTGCTAAATGCCCACGACGACCACAACGATGACATTCGAAATTATTTTTATAAGCGTGATTGTCGTTGTCATGATTCTTCTTATTATTAGCATTTTTATTTTTATTGATACGTTTGACGAACATAGCCCCTTGATCAACTGTTTTGGACTTACGAGCTTCATAATCCTCGATAATCTTCACTTTTAATGTTTCCGTTGATGGTAAATCATCGCGTGATTCCATTGCTGTTCTAAACATGGCGAATGAATCCGGTAAACTGTACAACAATAATATGGCTAATAGTTCGTCTAAAACAATCAAACCGATTTCTCTCAATTTCTTAACTGCATCAAAAAAATCCGAGATGTGTTTCTTCAAATCATCATCTTCTTGCATACGAGTCAGTACCAGTTTCTTCAACAAAGAGGCTTTTCTAGCAGGACCGCTGGACTGATACATAGATTTTAGCTTTTCCCAAATAGCTTTGGAACTTTCCAAACCATCCAATGCGGCCAATTCACTTGGACTTACCGCTAACAGTATGTCGGCTTCGGCTTTTCTGTCCATTTTCAACCATTCAGCATATTTTGGATCACTTAACTGCGGTTTGGGAAATAATCCCGAAACAAAGTCCCATAAGTCATTCTTAATTAATATAGCCCGCATGTGAATTTTCCATGTATCGTAATTAGCCTTCACTTAACTTCACGCGTTTATAACTTTTATTACGACGAACTGTTTTAGTTCAAATCACTGCAATTATTCACTAATATGTCCTGTTTTCACTCACTGACTGTCCCTGGGCCCATAACCTGAAGGGTTTGGGTAAATTAAACACTTATAAACCAATAACTTAATATATTTTATAATGTTTTGATGACAGCAATGCAGTGCGTGCTAGCGGCGCGACACAAACAACACATAGAAAGATGGCACTGCTCGCTTACTTCGTAATACCTTAACAAGGGCGACACCTCTAAAGTAGAGTTGGGTAGGACATCTGGCTAGACGCGGAGATGGCCGATGGGGTAAGATTCTGACCGAATGGTGGCCAAGGTTGGGCCAGAGAAACCAGAGCCGCTCAAAAGCGCCGCACCAGGAAACGGATGGATGAGGGACGCACAGCTCAGAAAGAAGTGTCAGAAAAAAGGGGAGGCCTATATACCCAACAGTGGGTGATTCTGGGCTGAAATGATGATGATGATGAGAGCTCATAATAAAGGTTAGTCACAAAATATATCCCGTAAGTGACAGTTTTAGTCCGGTTAGACAAATTCAATACTAATTTTGTCTGTACCTAAAATTATTTCTATTTTATCTCGTAAATGTTGCCAGTCTGAGCTCAGTTTCGCTAAGGGACGGTCGGAAAAGTAGAAATATAACATTGAATATAATTATATTTTTGTTAAAACATTTACATTTTATCTACCTGTGTGTCAACTTAATCCAGGGAGACGTTGCCTGAATTACAATTATTACGTGGCTCTCATGAATAAGTGTGGCACTTTGGATAATTTTGGCAGAGAATGATAAAATGTCAAGATTTGAAAGAGAAAAAATTAATACTGTACTGTTTTATTTTTATTTTTAGTTACCAACTCGTTGGTGAAATTGTCGCAAGTGTGACAGCTGAGCAACAGGTCCTTGGTTCAATTACCAGGGGGTCTAAAATGGCCACTTTAGCAGATTATAATATTCGTAAAATGGTCACAGACACAGTTACTAGTATGAAAGGTCTTTTTTACGCTTTTTAACGCAATTCATATTATGATCTGCTAAAGTGGCCAATTTAGACCCCCAGGTCTGGCAAAGTATTATTGATTTTTCCATCAGGAATTTCTCACTTGTAGGTACAGATTCTGGATTTGTGCAAGGTTGGTGGTAATGGGCTCGCTCTCTGTATAGTAATATAAATAAGTCTTAAACATAACTGGTAAAAATGGTGGTGCTTTATGATACACCTCTGCCTTTCCCTTCGGGGAATACGGGAGCGATGTTATATTATTTTGGTACTGTGACACAAGCTCTTGACTTACGAGTCTTCTAAAGTTGCTTTTTAGTTGATTAGAAAAGAAAGAACACATTTATTTGTCGCAGATACATGACGTGCATATAAAATGACAATAAAAATACAACGCATAACAAATAGTAGCTATAACCGTAGTATTAACGATAAGTTATAATTATCTAAGAATACAATTCGAAGCAGTTCAGTATCAGCATGACAGAGCAGCAAAAATAGTAAACCTCCTTCGCGACCCCTACATTGATGCCCTTTTTTTTGTCTTGGAGGGTAGCAAATCATCAAATGACTCCTCCCACTCTGAGAGGAGTGGAAGGGAGTATCAGACTTCTACTGAATAAAAAACACCTATGTTCGTTCCAGTCCTTTGGGTCGAGGCCGCGTCATGTACCTTTATGATTTACCTCTAAACTGTAAGTGAAGCAAGTACCTGTATAAATAAATAATAAATGAATGACTGTATTCTATAGGGGAACACAAAAATGTAAAAATAAAAGGATCAAACTGAGTGTATTATAAGAAACGTTCGTACGACCATTTTTATTACTTAAACAAACGTCGAGTTTTACAAACCCCAAGTGTAATTGCTCTGATCTGTTATTGTTACAAGAACATTATTATTTTAGTTCGTATTCAAGTGTAATTTAACATACGAAAAAAAAGATATTTCGGAGGAGAATATTAAAATGGTCGAGCTAAAGTGAAGTGTCCCAAGTTCATCGCGGTTGATTTAATATGAGTTCAATGAAAAACCTGAAAAACATTAAATTAATAAAATGGTGAACTGTAAATACAAAAAAAATAGGTACACCTATTCTCCTAAATTCTTTTGAATAAAAATAAAAATAAAAAGTCATGTAACTAAAATAATTACATGACCTTTTATTTATATTGACTCATTTTAAGAGGGAACAGGGCAGAAAAATAGGCATATGAAGAAATTATTGCCGTCGTGGAAAAGGTCGAATATAATTATGCAGCTCAGACTGATTATATCACAAAACTTTGACGAGATCGACGTTTTGTATTCCTCTTTTTCCTCCCCAAGAACTGATCGTATACAATTATTTTTAACACGTTATTTTAAGAAAGAGTATGTTCCTATCAACTTCTTTTACGTTAAATCTTTTCGAATTTAAAACTCAAACTCAAAGCATTTATTTCAATTAAACCATTACATGCACTTGATGACAGAAGCCTGATGTCGTACGATACGTCATTTCGAAAGCCACCACGCCGAACCACACGTCGCCGAATGCCCGCAACAACGAACACTGCGAGCACGAAACGCAGCGACGCACACCGCAACAACGAACGTATCACCGACAGCAAAACAGCACAACAAAATCAAATCATTTTCACTACTTTTTTACACAGGCACATTATTTTATCTGACAGTCTTATAATCACGGCCGTAAAAATGGGTAATTATTTCTTTATTATTACTTGCTGAGAGTTGGAAGATGATAAGAACCTGTGTAAAGTAGACCTAAAATTTATGAAAAAAAGATTAATCAGGGAGTAAAATAAGAAAAATGCATTTGTATGGAGAATCGAAGTCCCCTGTTCCCTATTAAGTAAATTGAGATAATGATGATACATCATCATTGATAGAAAAAACTGAAAAGAATGAACTAAAGTATAATATTTTCCATACCTACTCAAATATTTCATCAACGTAACCCCGAGCAATTTTCGCCATACCTATTTAGCTTCGTGATCTCTCAGCAATTCGTTTGAAGTAGAGCTTGTTCGAGGAATATTTTAATTTTACGTTCCTTTGGAGGCCGGGCATCATATTAATGAGATTACAGAAATTAAATGTGTAACCTTTTAAGTCAGTTGGCGTACTAATTAATTTCATTTGGTTTTTATGGAATAAGTTAGCACTGGTTTAATAGTAAACATTAAAACGATAAACAATGCATGGGACTGTGTAAACGATGATGTGGCAAGAAGGTGTCTGATGAGATGTCGGGTTTTCTCTATAGTACTCCATTCCTTACTTTTAGAAGAAGATAAAAATCTCATACTATTACATTCATTCCCAAGTTACCAACCAAGGAATTATTATTAATTTGCTGCAGGTGCTGAAAACTTCAAACGGCGCAAATACAATATCCTAATTTATAGTTATGTGTTTGAGACGTTTGGGGTTGAAACACTTGGGCCATGGGGTCCGAGTGCCCACTTAATATTTCAGGAAATTGGCAAGCGGGTCGTCGACTCTTCACGTGACTAGATTGCTGGAATATTTTTTGGGCACTCGGACCCCATGGCCCAAGTGTTCTTCCCTCTAACCTAACCTCAAGTGCATCCTCATCATCCACATCGAGTCTAACTGGGCACTTTAGACTTCGCGTAACTTCCCAATGAAAAAGTCAAAAACCGATCAAGGATCGACCCCAGGACCTGTCGTTCAGAGCGTAAAAAACCAACAAAGTGACCACACATAAACACGTTTCAGTTCAGGAACGACCACTATTATTTTATGCTAACGGAATGCCCTAAAATAATATTGTAAAATTACCACAGTACTCGTATTTTTGGACCGTTGACCATAGTGGTTGACCTTACCTAATTAGGTTTCATTTTACACTGAAACACGGTATCTAGCCACTAAAAGTAATTGTCTACATCAATTTTAACCGTATTTATTATATCGAGAATATCGCGCTGATTTTATCGGTGATGCCTGAGGTGTGAAACTTTTAGGGTCGCCAGGTTTTACAGACATCAATATAATTGTATCTACTTAAATTATGGACTAGACTCTAGACTACTAGAGACTAGATAAAGATTTCTTAAAATTTTCTAGCAGTTTGCCAAAAAATTTCAAGAAATCTTTGGTTCGTGAAGAGGGCGAATAGTTAACTCAGTCTCCCCCAAGGTGCGTAACCAACAACATCCTCTTCTCCGTTTTTCCAATCCACCAGCAGGTCGTCAGTTCATCTGTTGACGTCAGTTCATCTGCCTGTATCTTTAATAGCTGGGATGCAAGCAGCAGGGGCTAATTTTCATTTCTACAAGCATCGCCACCTTGATATGCACACTAAAAATGGTTAAATACAATAGTTATGTGAAATCAGTATGGTAAACAAGTATTATAAAATTTTAAAAAATTAAGGCACCGCGACACAAAAAACATCTTTAAAAGGTACAAAAAATGTAGCTAAGAATTTTTTTTTTCTCTTCAGCTGTCAAACAAAAATAGGAGCTACGATGCCACAGATAGACACACGGACACGACACGTGAAAGTCATAGCACCCGTCTGATCGGGGGTTAAAAAGAATGAAGTATAAGAAATACTACCCAACAAGAATGAAACTGTAATACTAATTGTATTTTTAGTTAATTACAAACTGCAGCGTCAATGAAAGGCGGGAGTTAGCCACAGACTGCTTTATTTTATAAGTTACAGTATCTACCCGCCACCGTACAATAATCGGTACATTTCTCCCCCTTAAGCTAAAGCAATAATCTAAAATGCATAAACTAACTAACTTTAAACTAACACTATGAACTAACCATAATCAACTGTAACAATAAACATAAACAAAACTTTTTATTTCGTTGTTCCTGACCGAGCCCGATTATAAGCTCGCAGAGCACGGGCAGACGCACTAGACGATGGTGGTGGTGTCTCCGGCCCAGCTGCCGTTTCAGAACTAATGGTCTGTGCATTCTCACCAACGCCGCCACATGCGTCTTCGAATGTACCCTCTACATCCTCACAGACCGGGGACCCTTCCCTATCTGGGGATAAATCTTTGCGCTCGGATATTATACTCGTTCGAGATAACGAATGGCGATTCTTATTATGTATAGGCATAATCTGATCGACATGTCTACGCCAACCGACTCCATGTCCAACGTCTACCTTGTACGAGACCGGTCCAGTCTGATTGACTATTTTACCCGACAACCACTTATCCCCCCTCGCGGTGTAGTCACGGGCCAGCACCGACTCACCAGGCGCGAGTGCGCGAGGAGTGCCGCCCGCAGCGGCCACTTGCCGCTCCTGCGCTGCGCGCACTACACACGACACGTCAGGGCGCAGCGCGTCTAGGCGCCCGCGGAGCCTGCGCCCTTGTAACGCCACCGCAGGGGACACACCAGTGGTTGCATGTTCACAGTTTCGATATTTAAATAAAAATTTACTTAGTGCCGTGGCGATGTCCTCACCCTCGTACAAGGCACGTTTTATCGCTTTCTTAACGGTCTTTACCGCATTTTCCGCAGCTCCGTTTCCCTGCGGTCTGTATGGTGCTGAGGTCACGTGTTTTATACAATTTTTTTTACAAAACGTTTTAAATTCTTGTGAGAAAAACGGAGGGCCGTTGTCAGTGACGAGTAATGACGGTAACCCGAACCGAGCAAATATTGTTCTCATTGCCACGATAGTGGGCTGCGCATCCGTTCTACGCATAGCAATAGCCTCTATCCATTTAGAGTTGGCGTCTACTATAATTAAATACCGTGTTCCCCCACAATCCGCGAAGTCGGCATGTACTCGCTGCCACGGATGCAGTGGGAACTCCCAAGGATGCAGGGGCGCATGTGGCGGCGCGTCGCGCACTGTGCGGCACGCCGTGCACGCGCGACATACCTCCTCTATATCCTTGTCTAAAGTAGGCCAATATACATAATGTCTTGACAAATTTTTCATTTTATTAATTCCTAAATGCCCATCATGTATTTCCTCTAAAATTTGTTTTTGTAATGCATTTGGTATAATAATCCTATATTTATAGATGAGGCATCCTAATTCTACAGTTAAATCGTTTTTCCTTGCAAAATACGGTTTCTCTGTATCTGAGACTGTCAACGGCCAACCAAAAGTGACATAACCTTTTACCTTGCATAACAATGTATCTTTTTCAGTCTCCTTAGCAATATCCTTAAAACCAATTGGAAAATATTCCTCTATTAAATTGATGTAGGTGACTGCGTCCACTAAACGTCCCTCCTGAGGCAGCGGTAACCTAGATAAAGCATCAGCCGGCCCATTGTCGGCCGAGCGAACGAATTCTACAGAGAAGTCATATGCAGCCAAGCGCGCCGCCCACCGCTGAAGCCGGCTGGCAGCGGTCTGTGGGATGCCACCCTTAGCACCAAATATGTGAGTCAACGGCTGATGATCAGTGCGTAACATAAAACTTCTACCGAACAGATACTGATGATGCTTTGTTACACCAAACAATATCGCGAGTGCCTCCTTATCGAGTTGACTGTAGTTCCGCTCGGCTGCGTTGAGCGTGCGGGACACACAGCTAACCGGGCGCTCGCTGCCATCGGGATAGCGGTGCGCCAGCACCGCGCCAAGCCCATACGCACTACTGTCGACCGCGAGTACGAGCGGCCGCCCCTCCTCGTAATGCGCTAACACTCGCTCGCCCAGGAGAACACGTTTAGCTTCTTTAAACGCCTGTTCACAACTTAGATTCCCAGCGGACATCTTTTTTGAATAAATTGTGTAATGGGTATAATAATGTGCTTAAATTACTAATAAATTTGCCATAATAATTTAACATTCCTAAGAAACTTTTAAGTTGGGTTATATTCTCTGGTCTCGGTGCGCTGGTAATGGCATCCAATTTGGCTGTGTCTGGTCGTAATCCCTTTTTGTCGATAACAAACCCTAGGTACTTAACACTGTCTTGTAAAAAACTACACTTACTTAGCTTAACTGTTAAACCCGCCTCGCGCAACCTTTCGAGTACAGCTCTTAAATTACTTATGTGTTTCTTATAGTGTCTTTATCATTAGCCCCTGTTGTACAAATGTCATCTAGAAAAACCACACAACCCGGGATTCCACGCAAAGTTTCTTCCATTAATTTCTGAAATTTTTCGGGTATACAAGCCAGGCCGTATGGCGTACGGCGGTAGGCATATGTTCCGAGATGAGTTGTAATGGCGGTGAAGGGTTGAGATTCCTTCGTTAAAAGACACTGTTCGTATGCGTGCGTAAGATCAATTTTAGTGAATTTTTCTCCTCCGCTTAAATTCGCGAACAACTCATCAATGCGGGGCAAGGGGTAAAAATCACGTTTGAGCTTTGGATTAATTGTTATTTTGTAATCCCCACATATACGTATGTCCCCATTTTTCATATAACCGGCACTATTGGCGTTCCGTAGTCGGAATAGTCGACGCGGTATATGGAGCCGTCGGACTCCAGGCGCGCCAGCTCGCGGTCGACGCGAGCGCGCAACGCCAGTGGCACAGTCCGCGCGCGTACATAAACCGGTTCGTTATCAGTTAGCTGTAGTCGAATGGCTCGCTTACAAGTCCCTAACTTATCCGTAAATACCTCCGGAAATTCAGCACATAAACGTTTCACGAATCCATCGTCGGTTATCTTAAACAGATTTATTTGATTTACTTTAAGAGCACGCAGCCAGTCTCGTCCTAGCAAAGGACACGCTCCGTTTTTAATTATGTAAAGTGGCAAGGACTTGACTTCTACATCTCTTAGCCTTACTTGTACTTCTATATAACCCAGCGATTCGATGCGTGAACCGGCATAACTACGTAACATTAAATTATCTGTCTTAATAATCTTATGAGAAAAATTGCGAGAATACAGATCTTCATTAATAGCCGAAATGCGGCTACCGGTATCGATTTCACACTTGGTCTCAAAGTTATCTATGACGACATATATATAGTACGGTTTATTAACCTTACCTCCAACAACAATCTTATACATATCGTCCGAGTCTTCCTCGCCACTGATATAGTTTTGTCGACTGTCTGCACGATCTTTCACTAACTTACACATAACACGTAAATGGCCCTTTTGTTTACACTCATCACAACTATAATTCACATAACGGCACCTGTCCGAGCGATGTGCCTTACCACATCGCCAGCACGCCCGTGGGCTCGCTGAGCCGCCACGCGGTGGGCCCGCGGCACCACCCGCGCCAGGCGCACCGCCCGCGCCCGCCGCACCGCCGGCGCCAGCCGCGGCCGCAGCGCGCGTGCTCCGAGCGCGCCCTCGCCCTCCACGTGTATAATGCAGGTCTTCACCTGCCTCGCCGCCGGCACCTGAGGTCACAGTCGGCACCGTGCTGCCGCTCAACTCCGCGTGCTTCTCTGCAGCCTGCAGAATTTTTGCCGAAAGGAAAATAGAATATAAGGAGGCGGTGGAGTTAGCACTAGCTAACTCCACCGCCTCCTTATATTCTATTTTCCTTTCGGCAAAAATTCTTGAACGCATGGACGTCATTTGAACGCACGTCATTTGTCAATCCCGAAACAAACTGGTCCCTCAGGTTTTCCTCGAGAGTGGAACACTTTGTACATTTGCCGAAATTGCACGTTGTTGCCAGATGTTTGAGGGCCTGTAAGTATTCCATCAAGGGTTCGCCGGCACGTTGTCGCCGCAGCCGAAACACGTGGCGCTCGGCGATCTCAGAACGCTGCGGTTCTAAGTGATCGGCAACTAGTTTTACCAATGCCTCGTACGATTTGTTCTCGGGAAAGTCAGGCGAACACAGGTCACACATCAACGAATATGTTTCTTCGCCTACGATTGTTATTAACATCGGCACTTTGAGGTTATCTTTTACGTCGTTGAGTAAGATATATTGGTTGACCCGGCGTATATAGGCAGGCCATTGCTTAGAACTTACACTAAACGGTTCTAACTTGCCGATTGGCATCTCTATAAAAATAATAACGATACTGCACGCGTAATGTGACACACTAAAAAAAATACTTTAAAAATCCTATTCTCGTCGCCAATGCAGCGTCAATGAAAGGCGGGAGTTAGCCACAGACTGCTTTATTTTATAAGTTACAGTATCTACCCGCCACCGTACAATAATCGGTACAATACTGTTAACTCAGACCAAGAAAAAGAAACTTGAAAAATCAACAACGCACTCCAACAATTATTTTAAAACGGCAACCCTACCCGCAATTAATTATATCATGTATCGTTTTTACGGCACAATTCCGATTCTCGATGATATAATATCGAATATTCCGTACGGCTAAGTGAACAGTATTGCAGGAATCAATTTAATTAAATGCCCCTCGATTGTGGAATCCGATAAGGCTTCTTTTTTTACAAAAAAAAAGAAAATTGGAGCCTCGATGTTATATGTATTGATTTCTTGAATATTCATCGGAATGAAGCTTAAGATCAGTGATCCCATTGTAACGTTTCAGTTTTATTTTGTGAATATTCGATGAATAGTGGGTGGTGGATTTTGCTTTTGTACCAATATCTTGTTATTATTATTTTTATCATTATTTGTCGTCACAGTAATAGTATAAAATACCTAGAAGAACGACCTTCACCGAGCTTGTTAATGGATTAAAGTTATTTTATATTCAATTCAATATGTCAATAAATATATTGCAAATGGTTTGACTAAAAAAAATCTGTCCAGAATAAATTTTGAAAATTAAATTATATTGAATTTAATAAAACATAATTAAAATAAATTTAATTTAAAAGATCAGTTTGTAATGAAATAATCTTTATTTTAATTTAACTTTAATTCATTAACCAGACCGGTGAAAGTTACAAGTATTGTTTACCTGTTTATACTTGCCCAACCAAGATTTGTGACGGGAAAAAATAGTCAACCTAACGTTTGCTTATTCTATGGGCTTCATACTTTCGATTGGTATGGAATTTGTCTATTAATAAAACCAGTGCAAAGTTAAAAAAAATGAAATGTTTAAAATTGGTAATTAATCATATTCTGGACAAAATTTTTAGACAACAAATTTGCGATATATTTATTGACATTTATTTATTTATCATCTTACATATTATGATATTTAATGGCATATAAAATACTTTTATTCCATTAACCAGCTCGGTGAAGGTCGTTCTTCTAGGTATCTTAGGCTATAATAAACCTTCTCATTTCCACCTTTCTAAGTTATTTATTTTGGCAGTTTTATTATTTATGAGAAGAAGAAGAAGAAGAAGAAAATTGCTGCTTATGCAGTATCATAATTACATTAAAATTTTGTGTATTATCAAATCAATAAAAATTGACGAAGATAAAACGCGTCAAAGATTTGAGTGAATGTCTTAGAAAATGACGTCACACAAGTTTTCAAAGCACTGTATCGTCTTCATTGTTTGTTTACGTGAAAAAAGAAAAAAATGCGTCTAATATTTTTTGGAAATCTATGTATATCATATATATAATCTATATCTATAATATATATAATCTATCTATATATAATTCGTTTTTTTTTGTTAACTACCCAATTCGTCAAATGGGAAGAAAATGCGAAGCGACAATTCATAATGTTGAGAACATTTTAAGAATTTTAAAGGTAATTCATAAATTATTATCCTCATGATTATATTAAAGCTGCTATTTTAGCCCTACTGGTAAGCCAATGTCTATACATAGTTTGTAACGAAAAGTCTGAGCAGATGATCTCAAACTCAAACTCAAACTCAAAGCATTTATTTCAATTAAACCATTACTGGCACTTTTGAATGTCATAAGAACAATTCATAAAACAAAACTACGAAAAACTACGAGTGCAATACGTCATTCCGAAAGCCACCACGCCGAACCACACGCCGCCGAATGCCCGCAACGACGAACACTGCAAGCAAAAAAGCACGCAGCGACGCACACCGCAACAACGAATGCACGAGACCTCGAATCACGGAACAACGAATGCACGCCGCAACGCGCAACCGCCGCCCCGCGACCCGGAGCCCCGCGCACCTGCCACCACGGCACGCGCCGCCGCGCGCCCCCGCACCCACAGCACTCACCGCCGGTAACATACGGCGCCGCGCAACCCGACGCAGCAACCCCCGAAACAACGTATTGCACTCCTAAGCTACAGTCACAGTCACAAGGCATAATAACTTGTGAAAGCACTGTAGTTGCCAGTTCCCTAGCGTAGATCTCTATGGAGAAGAACGGGCAAGAAACTCCATGGACACTCTTTTAAATCAAAATATTGTTACAAAATCTTGGTACATTACATCATTCATGTTGAGATGGTATATTATGTGAGAACTATGTAGCAAGACGTGCAAGTTAAGAGCGTCAGGAGTAAAACAGTATAATAAACAAATCAAAAAAATATGTATATATTTATAAACCATGGCAACTAAGAGATGACCAGTCTCCACTGACAGCGCCCGTTCACGAACATGACGCATGGATCAGCACCATTCAACTCAACCATTTTGAAGGGAACTAAATGATCCGACACACGCGCCACCATCAGCGAGACATTTGAGTGAGCATGACATTCTCTCAGCCACCAGGGCATCGTCAATAAAAATAATATATCTAAATGTAAAAAGTGGCTTTATAGTACATAGTACTCACACATGTGCCATGCAATTATATAATATTAAGATATTGAATCTATACAATGCAAAGAAATAATTACAATCTTCTGCAGCCTCTACAATAATTCACATGAGATATTCTAATAAAATATAAAAATAAGGTAGTTAGATCGGATAGTCGATTTATCGAGAAAGGTTGTAAGCTACATTTATGTGACGCAGACGAAGTTGCGTGGGTCAGATAGTAAAAAAAAAAAAAAAAATTTACCATGGCAACTAAGAGATGACCAGTCTCTACTGACAGCGCCCGTTCACGAACATGACGCACGGATCAGCACCATTCAGCTCAACCATTTTGAAGGGAGCTAAATGATCCGACACACACGCCACCATCAGCGAGACATTTGAGTGAGCATGACATTCTCTCAGCCACTAGGGCAAAGTCACTAAAAAAAAAAAAACTAAATGTAAAAAGTGGCTTTATAGTACATAGTACTCACACATGTGCTATGCAATTATATAATATTAAGATATCGAATCTAAATAACGCAAAGATATTTTTACAATCTTGTCTAGCTTCTACAATTACTTCACATGATAATAGATTTATTTGCCCCTATGGTTGTGGAGCAGGACCAGCATTGAGCCAAGCATTTTTATCATCAATGTAATCCCCCAACTTATAGTATGCTTGCCTACATAGTGTGCGTTTTATACAAGATTTAAATTTCGTCTCATTCAGTTGAAGAATGTGAGGGGGTATTTTATTGTAACATTTTAAACAGTACCCCATGAAAGATGTGTCTACTTTAGCTAGCCTGAAACCTGGCTGAACTAGTTGGTCCCTATTTCTCGTATTATAGTGGTGTCTATCACCTCTTTTGCTAAATAAATGCAGATTTTTCCTAACGTACATTATGTTTTCATAGATGTATTGACAAGGTACTGTCATGATGTTAATTCCCTTAAACAGCTCTCTCAGAGAATCGCGTCTTCTTAGACCATATATGGCTCTAATGGCTCTTTTCTGCAGAATAAATATAGACTCGATGTCTGCAGCCCGTCCCCATAGTAAAATACCGTATGACATAACACTATGAAAATAGCTAAAATAGACTAGTCTCGCGGTATCTACGTCAGTAAATTGACGGATTTTCCTAACAGCATATGCTGCTGAACTCAGCCGTCCTGCAAGAGATGTTAAATGCGGACCCCACTGTAGCCTTGAGTCAACCGTTATCCCCAAGAAAACAGTTTCATCTACAAACTCTAGTTTTTCTTGATTCAATACTATGTCGCAATCAGTACTTTTGACGTTTGGTAAAGCAAATCTTATGCACTTCGTTTTTTTCCCATTTAATACTAAATTATTAACGTTGAACCAATTATGAACCTGCAGTAGGGCGTTATTTACGTCATCGAGATTTGTGGCACGTCTGTTTACCTTAAATATTAAAGAAGTATCGTCGGCAAACAATACCATTTCAGGTTGGTTTTTAAATAAATGGGGTAGATCATTAATATAGACTAAAAACAGAAAGGGACCTAGTATCGAACCTTGTGGCACACCCATACTTACTTTTAAGCCCATTGAATTGACACCATTTATTTGTACTTGCTGATGTCTATCGTTTAAATACGATTTCATTAAACTGAGCGCAAGTTTCCCTAAACCGTAATGTTCAAGCTTTATGAGAAGGGTTTCGTGGTTGACACAATCAAATGCTTTCGAGAGGTCACAGAAGATCGCTATGGCATCTTGTGACTCTTCCCACGCAGTAAATATATGTTTTAATAAGGTGACACCGGCGTCAGTTGTACAACGTCCTTTGGTGAAACCATACTGTTTCGCATGTAAGATTTTATTGGTGTTAAAGTGGATGAGCATTTGATTAAGCATTACCTTTTCAAACACCTTGCTGAAAACGGGCAAAACGGATACGGGTCTATAGTTATTGGTGTCTTTACTGTCACCGGATTTAAAAAGTGGTATCACCTTGCTGTATTTCATAAGGTCCGGGAAGACTCCCTGGTCCACACACAAATTAAATATTAAGGCTAAGTACGGGGCTACAGTCTCAATAATAGCTTGACAAACTTTAATCGACAGTCCCCATAGATCTTCGGTTAATTTGACTTTAATTTCCTTAAAAGCTTTAATGACTGCTATGGGGTTTATATGTTTAAATTGAAACTCAACCGGACAGGCTGGAACGTTAGCTCTTAATAACTCAATAGAAAGCAAGGGTGACGAATTTAAGGTTTCAGTAGTTTTCAGTGGGATACTAGTGAAGAAATCTACAAATTCTTGAGCAACCTCGTTTTTACAACTTAAAAGGCCACGTGAAGTCTGTAGAGTGATATCATTATTATATTTTTTATTTCTATTCGTTTCACTATTGATAATTTTCCAAACCGTCTTTATTTTATTATCGGCGGATTTAATCTTGTTGCTAATAAATAAGGCTTTAGCTACTTTGCAAGCATTTTTAAAAATTTTAGAGTAAGTTGCAACATATTTATTAAAAGTTTCTGAGTTAATGTAAGGCTTAAGACCGTACAGCTCAAACAAGCGCTCTCTACTTTTCCTAATGCCCTTAGTTGCAAAGTCACTGAACATAAACTTAGGGCAAATAGATTTAGATTTCGTTTTTATTGTATTATTGAACTCCGTGTGAATTACCGAAAAGAATTCCTCATAAAATAGATTTACATTGTCGATAATCTGTCTTGGAATGCCTAACTTACTAATTAAATTTTCATTAAACTTATTTAAATTGCTGGGTGTTATTTGTCTAGATTTTATTTGGATTTTTTGTACTGGTGTGTAGGATTCGAAAACAACGATTTGACCGCTGTGATCCGAAGGAAGGTAATTTACTATGAATTTATCCAAGTAGTTGCAGCAACAAAAAATATTATCCAGACATGAAGCAGTATTTGTAGTAATTCGGGTTGGTTCCGAAAACACGTTTAACAAATTAAATGATTTAAAAAGATGCAAAAATCTACTGCTATTTGAATTTTTTTCTAAAATATTAACATTAAAGTCGCCACATATAACTACTGATTTCTTACCAGTTACAAGTTTTGCTAGAACATCTTCCATTACTGACTCAAATGTAGAGTAGTTTTGATAATTTGGGGGTCTGTAAACGCACACTATTACATGCTTATCCAGCTCAACACAAGATAGCTCGATATTATGTTCAACCGATAGTTTAACAATATCATCACGAGTCTTAAATTTAATATTTTTTTTAATTAAGATTAATGAACCCCCACGAATCTTAGATTTACGGTTAAAGCAACTGCCCACACTGTAATTTGTGTAATTAATTAGCATCTCATAGTCTCTTAACCAATGCTCAGTGAAACAAACAATTTCAAACTTTGTTTTTTCTAAAAACAATTCAATTTCAAGTTGCTTTGAAGCGAAACCTTGAATATTTTGATGAAATAATTGCAAGTCATTCAGCTTAGCCCCTTTTTTACATTTAGGTCTTTGAGAGCCAGAAGGTACATTGTTATGGTTTGGTATAACATTAATGGTACTAGAATCTTCTGTTGTCTTACTAACTAGTTTAAATTAATATTATTATCCGGAGTGAGAACTGTGACTCCCGTGCAATCACCAGATGACAAGATCCTATTAGTAATAGACCCTAATTGAGAATTATCCATGGTGACATATGGATCCTCCTCAGTAAAAAGATTGTAAACATTAATAGCACTAGTGCTATAGTTATCTAAGGTCACCTCCTGTACACTAGAATTAGTACTAATAGTTGCAGTATTAATTATAGAAGAAGACTTCGACATATTACATATGTCTGCGTGAATACTAAAACTTAATAGCCTAGCTATTTGATGTCTAAATCTGAGAGGCAGATACACTGTATTCCGCGTCGACCTAAGATTTTCAACTAAAATGTTGATGTCTAAAAACAAAAGTTTGTCACAATAGTGACTGACCAAGAAATGTACATGCTTATTAAGCATGTGTATATAATTGTTTGATCTAGTACTTAATTTTTCAAAATAAGGAAAAGCACATAATATTATTTTACCACAATTTAACTCTAACAACTCTGATACACAGTCAGTAATGTCTTTCTTATTAATCCTAGAACTATTCCCAACAAATATGGTAATAGTTGTACTTGGATCACAAACAGTTTTTGATACTGATGCCATAATCTGTTTGTATGTTGACCCTGGCATACAAACATTTTTAGTAGAATAAGTATATTAATAGATCGTAATGACTAAATCTCTGCAGTCCACTTTCAAACATTTATGTCGCAATTATTGGGTTACTTTCAAACCGTGTCTCCAGTATATCAGTGTTGTTTAGAACTAAACAGCTGATATTTACGCAATTTAAAAAAAAAACATTGAACAGAACAACTTCTGAACTATTCCTTATTTATAACAAAACATTACGACTATCGAAAGCTCTATCCAACAATCTCAAGACGGGGACAGATAGTCTAATTTTATAAAGATACATCACGTAGAAAATGTAAAAGATATTCCAACTTGGAAGTTGCAAGATGGAAGTCTTGGATCTTGGAATAGTGACGCGGAAAATTGCACAACGGTCGGAACATCACACTTATAGGATTACTTACGTTGCAAACTTGAAGGTTTCGTAAAATAAGTTTATCGTACGGTTCCAACACATGTTGTTGTTATGTTCAAAAACATGTTTTATGTTTTGGTTTGAAATGTTATTTATTTTGAAGAGGACCTTTTTTATTTTTTTTTGTTGTTGGAAATTATCAACTGACTCCTAAGGCCGGGACTCCACCAAAGCGGAGACGAGACGAGCGGAGAGGAGATGTTTTTTAAACAACCAATAGAATTGAGTTATTGACACGTCTCCTCTCCGCTCAGCTTCAGTGGAGATCGCTGTGCGGAGATGTGTAATATTTGTATGTCGCGATGGAAGCGGAGATGTGAGCTGTGCGCGGACGACGCGCAGTGGAGACGAGAGATGTGAGCGGCGTGCAGTGAGCGATGTCACCCTCCCCCCTCTCGCCCGCTAGCAACCCGCAGAACCCCGCGCGCGCGCCGGCCGGCCATCTTGCTAGTACCGACATCGTCTACCTTTCGTGTCAGAATGCGTACTGAGCACTCAACGCCTCGCACCCGAGCTGAAAAACATCTCTTCTCGCACAGCACACAGCACACCGCACACATCTCCGCTTTGGTGGAGTCCCGCGAGCTGAAAAACATCTCTTCTCGCACAGCACACAGCACACCGCACACATCTCCGCTTTGGTGGAGTCCCGGCCTTACGCTCTGGGCACAGCGGACAGCGGAGTGTCAGACTTCTACTGACTTAAAACTACCTATGGTACATGGGTGGGTTTTAGTACTTTGTGTCGAGGCCGCGGGATCTCATTAGAACAACCCGCAGACCCGACGGAACGACCCGAGTACCTTCAAATGGAGCTGGGCAGGGTGTTGTAGCGCTGTTTGAAAGAAATATACCAGCCTATGGCCAGCAGTATATAATCATAGGATGAATTCTTTTTTTTGGTCAAGCCTGCGACACTATTCCCAAACCCAACTGCTGAAAACCAAAATCAAGAGCGGCGACTACCAGCGCCGAGACAATGAGGCTCGACGTAGTCCCAGACAAACAATTTAACTGTCTTGGATCCCGCAACGAAATTAATCAGAACGATATTATTTCTTTTGAATAATTTATTTCCTTTTGTTTGAGATTATAAATACCAAGACATTTAGTCCACCTTTGCACAACATTTACTTGTGCATAAAGTTTTGATAAATATTTAAAAACATTATTCAGTGGTTGCGGCCCCGACTTACGAACTCTAAATAGTCGAACCCAGGGGGTGGGTCTAAGATAGCCACTTTAGCAGATCATAATATGAGTTGCGTTTAAAAGCGTAAAATAGACCTATCATAATAGTAATACGTCTGTGAACATTTAGAAAAATAGATGATAATAGGAAAATAATATTAATTGTGTTTGAATTCGTAAAATGTTCATAGACGCAGTTATTATGATAACAAGTCCATTTTACAAGCAATTCATATTATGATCTGCTAAAGTGGCCATTTTAGACCCTTAGGCCGGCGCATTATTTTGTATAATTTATTTCATCACCACTGCCCTTAAAACGGTGAATTAAAACATCGTGAGGAACGGCATGACTTAGAACCAAAAAATTCGCAGACAAGTCCAACCCGCACTGGGCCTGCGTGATGGATTATAACCCATCCATTTCCTAGAGTGGAGGCTTGAGACCTTGCAGTAGCAATATTATAGGCTGATGATGATGATGATGAAACATTATTCCGGTCGGTATTATACAACAACAGAACAAGGAGTTACTATGGGAAAACCGCAAATGCAATACATAAAAGACTGATTAATTAATGTGGCATCGATATATTCCTTCTTTTCGTTAATGAAGCTTCATTAAAATTCGGTTAATTACAGTGTACTATTTGCGAGCGACCATAATACAGTTAAAAACACAGTTGTTGAACACGTTCATTTACTGTATTTTTGAGAAGTGTTTTTATGATAAGCGGATACAGTGTTCCAGTTTTACCAGATCGGGCAAAGTTTTATTGGTATTTTCTATCAGGATTTTTTATTTTTTATTTATTTGAGTTAGACAAAACCTCTACGATACTACCTAATCCTTAAACTATCCATCTCTAAACTTTACGGTCACGGAATTTGTAACCTACTTTTTTTTGGAAATCTAGCATGACAGGTCGAAAATGGCTGTCAAAGTGTTGCTAAAGGCAAGGTCTTAAAAAAAAAAAACAAATTGTGGTTCATGAACTACTAGCTGTTGCCAGCGGCTTCACCTGCTACAACACGAAAATTACACTCACACACACACACAAACATTCGCCTTTATAATATTAGTGTGATAATTTGACACGTAAACCTTGCTGCACGATAAACAACAAAACAACTAACTTTCATCCACATTCTTTTAACAAAAGTATAATTTACTACTAGCCAGCTAAACATAATATAGTGTGTGACGTCACATGTGTAGACAGCTTTAGATCCGGCCGAGAGGAGCCGGCGACGACGCCACATGCGGTCCCTCCATGATATCCGGTAAAAGCTCCGCTTTCAGTAATAGTATTCTGAAAGGATACGATAATTACGACCTTTTTTAACGATGAGAGCTTGATTGTAAATAACGTCTATTAACTAAATTAAAGATACAAAAAGATAGGTTTCGGTCTGATCTCCCTTACCCATTTTGAACTGGGTGATACGATATCCTATGGTAACTGCTACTGACTACGTGTAATAACTGCCAGAATCTATATATGGCAGCTGGGACCAATAAACAATTTTTTTTGGGGGTTAGAAAATCATCAAATAACAGGGGGGCTATTTGATGATTTCCTAACCCCGCTCTGGGCAGAAGAAAAGGGAGTGTCAGACTTCTACTGACTAAAAACAACCCATGTTCCTTCTTAGCCCTTTGCGTCGAGGATCTCTTTTGAACAACCCGCAAGCCCAGGCGGGACAGGGACTAACGACTCAACGTGCTTTCGGAGGCACGGAAGAATCTCAGTAAGTGACGGGTGTCGACCATCCACTGACCCACCTAGGAAAGCACGGCTTAACCTAATTAAATACCTCAGTAGTTGTAATTATTAAACCACGAGCTCGAGCGACTGTCAGCTGATTATGCTACCAATTTGGAAATTCAATACTTGGGCTGGAAAGTGGGAAACAATATAACGCCAAATTACATACAGACGAACAAAAAATGTATACTTACAAAACGTGATCTACTAAATCTCACCTGGTATTTTTTCATAAATAATACATTAGACGACAGAATAGACCCCCAAACCACGTCAGCTATTTTTTTCGTTACTTTAGCGTCGTGCTACCCGTGAGAAATCTTTTTAGTTTAGAGATTTATTTTTCAGTAGCTATTTCGTATTATTTTCTGTTGCGAACATAAAAACAGTTGTTTTTTCTTTTTGCGCTTTTTTTACGTGACAAGAAGATTATGTTTTAAAGCTTCCAAAAAGTTGACTGATTTGTTGGTGTAGTGGTCGCAAACGCGATTGCTGAGAATAAATAAAATAATTACAGAAAATCACTTCTTAATCTTTTTTCCCATTCGATGTTATTATCAGCATAACATCAAATTTGTTTTAAAAAAGTTAATGTTGTTGATTTTTTTAAATTTATATAGTCGAGACAAAGGTAGGGAAAAAAAGGTTAAAAAGGACGCGTCCACCAAGTTGAAAGTTTCCCGCGCTTCGTTGTTGCATTTAAAAGTGCCTTTGAATAAAAAAATGGCGTTGCACATATTGACATATTCAACGTTAGTGTTGCACTTATAAAAGTGTGGGAACACTTTTATAAGTGCAGTGTTAAAATAAAAGTAAAGACACATGATACATTGGCCGATACAACATTTGTTAAACAAAGTAAGTTAAGTACTCCTGCAATAAAGGGGAATACTTAAATGACCGTCTGGCATTATTCTGTGTATCACTGAAATATAGAATTTTATTATGTGAAAACTACCACTGTCGGAGCTTTCAAGTATTATTCACTAATGAGAGTCTGAAAAAGATGGGCAGCCATATCCGTTGTCTGTCCTACTTTATATTACTTAGGTATATAAAAATCTAGTTTTTTTTTAAAACATTGATCATGCCGTGGCCAGACATGTCATGTCATGTAAAAACTTGATATATTTTGATGGGACTTTGATTAGGTACTCGTGTTTTCTTCTATTCTCATATATCAAATACTAGCTGTTGCTTACTATTTACGACAATATAAAAATACTTTTTAATAAAAATAAATAAAGTAGCTTAAGTTACTTCTTAAAACATCGGCTATCTGTCATTAAGAATCAATATAAGCCATTTTAGAGATTAGCCCAAACAAACATACAGATAAATAAGTTTAAAAATTAAAACCCGACTAAAAAAAACACGAAAAACCGAAACGAAAAATCAAACGAAAAATCGTCTAGTAAGTGGATAATTTGATAATTATTATAGAGGACAGCCGTAGTCGCATGCCACTGATACCTGATGCGCCTTCATGGCGTTCTCATTCATACAGAAGTCAGCTGATAGTTGCCATTAGCAAGGTGGCATGCGACTACGACTGTCCTCTATAATTTATCAAATTATCTACTACTATCCATATGGATTCAGTAAAAAGCTGTTATTTTGAAATCTCAAACCGACACTTCAATTTTATTAAAGTTTTTTTTAGTGATACTCCCTATGCATCTCTAGAAGGATGGTCCTGCTGAACCTTATAGATTCTAGAAAGTTGGTTGCATTTCTGACTGTTCGTGATTCTCGAAAATATATTTCTGCAGTGATGAATAATAAGCTTTTTAGGGTTCTTTAACTCGAAAGGAAAAAAACGTTACCCTTATGGGATCACTTTGTTGCCCGTCCGTCTGTTTTCTCCGTCTGTCGTCTGCAAGACCTTTATTCTCAGGAACACGTGGAGATATGAAACTGATTTATGTCAAATACTCAAATTATACTGTCCCTTAAAACTGTGAAATAGTCAAACTTCTAAGTCAACGCAATCAAAAGGTACAGCCGTTTATGCCGCAAATTTCTGCAAATTTAGACACTCGCAAGGCAATCAAAACCTACAGGGTACTTCCCGTGAACTCAGAATCTTGAAGTATGGTACGTAGCTACGTCTTATAGCACAGATAAAGGGCAAATTGCGAAAACCGTATAGGTATATATATTTTTTATATATATTGTAAAAAAAAATATTTTTAACCATTATAAACTTTGGTTGTACGGAACCCTTGAGAGCGCGAGTCCGATTCGCAATTGGCCAGTTTTTTATCACTAGACCAACGAAGTAGTTAAACCAAAAATAGTAGTTTTACTTAAAACCAGGCATTGTAGCTAAGCCACTACTACACTACCAGTTGTGCTTGCTCTGACACCCTTTGTGTACTTGATCGGAAAACGGCAAAGGATAACAATTTTTTAGGTTTCCCTTTGTAAGTGCCGCGAGCCTTACAAAGAGATTTCGCCGACGCCTATAAATATCGGATCTGGGCTTTATATCTCGCGGAATGTACAGGTTTAGACTTTTAAATTATTTTGCTTGATGTTGATATCTTTTATGTCTTTATTCAATTTTTTTTGCCGTTAAAACTTTTTGCAGACAGATATTTATTTGAGAAAAAAGTTTATTTTTTAAATTTGAGACTTGTTTTACTTGTATTATATACAAAAACTAGCTGATGCCCGCGGCTTCGACCGCGTGGATGTTGGTTATCGCGACCAAAAGTAATCATCAAATTATACTAAAACCTTCTTGGGTCTCTCTATTCTATCTATCGTTGACAGACAGACAGACGCGGCGGAGGACTTTCTTTTATAATCTATCTGTCTAATTGGTCAAGCAGTTTTTGAGTTCAGTCGGTACAAACAGACAAACTCACAAACAAACATACAAATCTTTCCTCTTCATAATTATTGGTTTTGATATCGTTAAGGCACTGTAGTATCATCTTGGTACCGAAGAATTCGAGCTTCCCAAATACCTAGCCGCCCATGCTAGCTTTATCTTCCTGGAAAATTCTTTTTATATATTGTTACTAGCTTTAGCCCGCGACTTCGTCTGCGTAGAAGTCGAAAATGGTTCTAATAGGATTTTTAATTTGTATTTTACGTTATTCATTTTGTTCAACCATATAAATTGTTATGTTAAATTTTTTGAATTCTCAAAAAATATAACAATCTTTATTATAATTTAAAGGTCCTTCCCAAGCCTTCACTACTTGACACCTTCTACTAAGGAATTGACATCGTGCCTTGTTTTGGGGTAGTCTTGCCGGTTATTGAGTAAGTCTTCAGACTTTTGCGGCTAAGGCAACCCGTACTGCAGTAGACTTTGTCCTCCTAATGCAGGTTCTACTATTGTGACAACACATTTACTGTAGATTTCATCTGCAAAGATGAACATCTACTATGTTCATCTTTAATGCCAGAAAGCCTTTCCACTTGTCGTTTGTAGTCTTCTTATAGGCTGTTCCTGTATGTTACAGAAGGCATTAGTGCGTCAGTAATCTGACAGAATAGTTACTAGCATTATAGAAAAAGTTCACAAAAAAGTTGCACTTTAAATGACGAATGAATAAGGATCTTCATTTGGATTTGGTTTCTCATCACACTTATCTTCATCCACCATGTCAAGCAAAATGCGGTTAACCATCCAGAATATGTGTGAATAAGGCTTTTTACCTTTGGTTAGAAGTGCCATTATTTTCTTAACCTTGAGGTGAAAAATCCTGGGTATTATGTCGTGTCTATCATTTAAAAAGAAAGTGGGACGACCGTAGCACATATGTCATGTCGTCACGTGTCCGCTGATGTATACAGCGTGGCCCCCCAGTAGGAGAAGGCAGCACTACCTTTTGACCCAGCTGATCAGCATCATCGTCCTATCTCCTTATCGCATCTTGCAAGTGTAAATAACAGTCCGCACTAAACTGCGCCCGATTTTTCCTAATGTAACTCAACCAATCAATCCGTCTCGATCAAACATGTCGCCTAAAAAAACTGTCTAAACAGCGAACGATAATATCACAGATTATTGTCTCCTCCTTTCCTAATCATTTAAATACGGTAAGAATAAAAACTTGCAGCAGATTCCATTTTTAAGGCGGTTGTTTGGTCCTAGGATCGCACTGGGGTATAGAAATGAAGTATTCATCCACGCCGCGGCAAAAAAAAGTGCGTACCCACTGTAATGCATCGTATGAGCGTTGGATTTCACTTATTCGATGCAATATGTTATCATGGCTCCCAATTTTAATATAATATCCCGCATGTATCCAGCTTAGAAAATTGATGTCCAATAATAAATAAATAAAATAACTTCATTTGACGTAGGTTGATTGAGTTTTCAAACATGAGTCAAAATAAAATGTAATTTATATTAAAAGTTACTAAGGAGTATTGATATCAACTTCGAAGCAAATCACCCCCAAAATAACTTTCTACATCTTTTTAACCCCGTTAGGGGGTAAATATCAATAAATTACGAAACACGTCTTCCGTCAATTCTATTAAAAAAGGTTTTTGCAAAATTTGAAGTAAATTGGACCAAGGAAAAATAAAAAAAGAAAAATACTTTGTTGTCCCATACAAACTTTCCACCTCTATTTTACCCCCTTAGGGGTCGAAAGTTCAAGTTTCAAGTCTATACGATAAGCGGTTTAGGCTGTGCGTTGATCCGTCAGTCATTCAGGACAAAGAATTTTATGTATATAGATAATTTAAAAAAGAGTTGTTATATTTTTCTTTGTTTCCATTTCATATTATGCTCGTATATTGAGCACATAATAAACACATAACATAAGACGCACTCAAAACGAAGAAATATGATCTTAAACCAACAATCATTCTACCTACCTTGAAATGGGTAAACCCACAGATATAATACATATCTATACCTAGATATGACAAGAGCACCTACTTCGCGTACCGCATTACGTGCCCGATTTAATTATTTTATACTTTACGAAATTAGTTTTTTTAAAACAACAACGTTACAACTCAAGAACTTATTTCTAGATATTTTAAGAACAATCAATTCAATAACACAATACAAACAATACAATAGTCTATTTTGTTAAGTAGGTAACTTGTTTGTCTGGTAACTAAATTAACTTATGAAGTAGTCGAAAAATGGTTTACTTGGTTTTCATGGATCATGATACTTGTGTTATATGATGTTTTCTTATAATAATAATAATAATTTATTTATTAAACAGACTACAGAGGTCCACTGTGTTAGTAACAATATAACTTAGCCTATGTTAGTACTTAATAATAACAAACAAACACGATTACACAAGACATACTTACAATACTAGAATGTTAGTAACAATAAAGCTTATAAAAACTTTGTTAGTACTTATATACTACTACAGATAAGGTGGTTTTAATTGGATGCCTCACTATGGGGCTTTCATCATGCCTATCAGCAATAACGCTCAAGAGGCCGTTGCTACTGCCACGCAATCTGGCGAGAAGAGACGCATTCTTCTTACGCACTACAGCTGAGAAGCTGTCCACTCTGGTTTGTGCAAACATTGCAGATGCACTGCAATATCGTGGCAGTCGCAACAGTGCCCTGAAAGCGTTATTGTATTGAACACGCAAAGCAATGGCTGCACGTTTAGTACAGTTGATCCATAGGGCGCTCGAGTACAGAGATGTGCAGTATGCTTTAAACAGCGTGATTTTGACCGCATCTGTACATCGAGCGAACCTACGGGCCAACATATTCGCCCGCACCGCCAATGCTCTGCGTTCCCGTTCAACATCCTCATCATCTTTTAGGTCGTCAGCAATAAAATGTCCAAGGTATTTGAAACGGTGTACCCGAAGAATCGGAACGTCATTAATTTTAATAGGTGGTACATTTTCTGGACATTTCTTACCAGCAGCCCTAAAGACCATGAGTTCTGACTTTGTTACGTTATATTTTAGCCCCACAAATCCCAACCAATTTTCTGAGTGCACTCACCGAGGGAGCCAGCAACACCATATCATCGGCGTAGCTTATGTTGTTAAAGCACAACCCATCAATAAAGCAGCCCACATGCGTGCTGCTGAGTTCCTCGATCAATGCATTTAGATACAAATTAAAAAGATTTGGGGAGGTTAATCCCCCCTGCCTCACGCCACACTCCAACCTGTATGGTACAGACGACTCATTCCCCCACCTTACAACGTTTGCTTGGTTGTCGTACCAGTACTTAAAAACGTTCAGCAACTCGTTGGGGATACCTGTAGCCTTTAACTTATTCCAGAGAATGTCGTATGAGACCAGGTCGAAGGCCTTGGAGAGATCTAGGAACGCCCCGTAAACTGGTGTACTCCTGTCACTGCAGTACCTGACAGTGTGCTTAAGACAAGCTATTGCACTTTCAAAGGATAAACCAGGTCGAAAACCGAACTGTGCATCGTGCAGCCGCAAATGTTTTTCTAGCTGCACGTTTAGCACACTGTCAAGCACCTTAGCCACAATAGTTGCGAGAGAGATGGGTCTATAATTCGACCTATCGGATGCATCTCCAGTTTTGTTCTTAATTACTGGTACGACCACCGTTTTCATCATACTGTCAGGCAGGTGAGAGTGCACGATACACATGTTAAAAAGTACGTGCTAACACCCTAGGTAGGTGGCAACCTGCATGCTGCAAATGCTCGATACTGAGACCATCATGACCCGGAGATTTCCCTCTTTTCATATTTTTAAGAGCTACTCTGACGTCCTTAGCTGTGATAAGGGTTGAGACTGGTCCTGTTTGGGCCTCAGTATCGATCACTGGCTGCGGTATTATATATGGGTATATATGGGTCGTAATATTTTTTATAAGAATCAATAAGGTGAGGACCGAGTATATTAAAGGAAGTTTAAAAGTTTTACAGGAAAGTTGAAAGGGAATCGAATGACGTGGTATGGACGTGTTATGAGGAGGGAAGAATTGCATGTGACTAAAAAGTTGATGGATATAATATGTTGATGGATGGAGAGGGAGAGGAAGGTCAAAGAAAAGATGGATGGATTGTGTGAGGAATGGTATGAAAGAGAAAGGAGTAAATGCCACCGTGACGTCTAACAGGGAAGAATGGAAGAAGAAAACGTGTTGCACCGAATCCAAATAGAATGGGATAAGATATATAAGTTTAGTGTAAGTTTAAATAATATTTAGTTTTAAGTACATTTAAGTATCTCATCATGATAAGTAAGAGACTCATCGACCCACAGTCAAACCATTGCAACGGTTTTGTGGGGCTTAGTTTATACCTTACCTTTCTGGAAAAACATAATTAAATAATAATAAATAAAGGGCAGGAATATGATGATTTGCATTATCTAGGTATATCAATATCTGTGGGTAAAACACATCTCCATTGTTTTTCACACAACATCAAGTTACGTCAATATTTGTTCTATTTCCGATGTAAGATCAAGTTTCGACGGAAAGGTAAGTGTTTGACTATGACGTTATGTATGTTAAGGCGTTAAATGTTTCGTAGTGTATGTACTACGGTTAATTTAAGATTGTTTTTGGGTTGTTGCTGTCAGACACAACCTAATTGTGTAAGGACTGTATGAAGGAACGACGTCATATCAAGGATCAATAATAATAATAATAATAATATTCCACAACTATCACACAACGCCATCTAGTCCCAAGCTAAGCAGAGCTTGTGTTATGGGTACTAGACAACTGATAAATATACTTATATATTTCTAAATACATACATATTATAGATAAATTACACCCAGACACAGAACAAATGATCGTGCTCATCACACAAACATTTGTCCTGGGTGGGAATCGAACCCACGACCTCCGGCATAGCAGTTAGGGTCACTAACCACTAGACCAACAGGACAGTCATACCGATCAGATCACGTTTTTTGGATATATTGAAGACAAACAAGCTAATGAGTTCACCATGGTCCCGTGTACTCGCAACGTCTCAAACCGGCAGAAATGGAAGCACATCTTTAAAAAAAAATCTAAATCAGTCCAACTCCAACTATCTTCGAGTAATCGGGGAAAATATATAAAAAAAAAACAAGAATTAAGATCCTCGTCCATAATGAAGTCGGTTAAAAAGAGACCAAAAGACTGTTTTTCTGGTTGGGTTGTAGAAATGAAAATATAGAACACATAGTAGAAGAGCCGCGGCGTCCGTAAGCGAGTGTATCTTTAGAAATGCATGTCTTAGTAGAGTGGCATTGTCGGGTATATAAACGGCTAGCTTTTGCAGGTGAAATTATAAGATTTTTTAGGCAGAGAGAAAATGTATGGAAAATTAATTATTTAATTTTTAATGTTGTAGTATGGCAGCAACCTATAACTATGTAGAAAGTTAATATTATTATTATACCTAGCTCATATATATTGTCCCATTGCTGGGTAAAGGCCTGGAGCTCCTATCAACGGTCACGATTCTGTGCTACTTAATTCCAATTCTCAAGGACATCTAGTTTGTCCCGCCACCTCCTTCGTGGTTTTACGCGACCTCGTATTACTGTTTCAGGGCACCCATCCTGAGCTTTACAGGTTCGTTCGAAATACGGCAGACATCTCTTGAAAAAAATTGAAAAGTAAGGTTTTGTGTCTACATCAAACAGCAACAATCTAATTATTTTTCCGACTATAAAAATCTCCACACAGTACAAAGCGCTGTTTAAAAAAACAACAAATCAAGAAATAAACTTGACAGTGCCCACTGAAATTTACGATTCCCGTAATAAAACCTCGCGAGCCATCCAGAGGGTGAAAGTGTTTGCCCATAAAACACCCGCTTTTTCCATTCGCTGGGCATTTCAAACATCATGGGCATCATAAAAAGAATCTCCACTAACCGTACAATTCACACCGTAAATACGAGATAATAATTTTGCCCGAAAAAGTGAATCGTAAAAATGTTTCTCAAATGAGATCGAGTGCCCGTTGTTCACGCGCAACATAGTCAGGCACAGAAGGACGAATCTACAGCATGTATGAGAGGTTTAGTGTCTAATGATTAGATTAGACACTTAAGTAGTGTTTTTTGGCGGGTGGAAAATCATAAAATAACCCCTCCCGCTCTTGGGCAGAGCGAAAGGGAGTGTTAGACTTCTACTGACTAAAAACCACCCATGTTCCTTCTTAGGCCTATATGTCGAGGCCGCGGTAACTAGTGTACAACCTGCAGCCCCGACGGTTAAGTAGTGCCCTTAATTCACCTGGGTGAAACTAATATCACTCAGGTGAAAACTACTTAAGTGTCCTATATTCACCTGGGTGATTTGAACCGGTTATTTTTTTTAGTTGATAGTTATAGTCTGTTGATTTATGCAACTTGGATTTGTGTCATTTTTAATAGGCAAGGACAGTCCCATAAACTACCAGGAGAACAGAAATAGAAAAGAGGTATTGAAAACTGGAATCTTTAAATCAAATCTTTATGCCTTTCTAATACGATGCAGTTTTCTTTTGTTAGAAATGAGATAATAAGGAGAGTAAAGTTCCACAAACTAAAATAGGAAGGAAGTATTGTATTGTTGGAAATATAAATCTTATAATCTACACTAATATTATAAAGAACACTAATATTATATAAAATATTATAAATCTTTCCTAGATTTGTTTGTTTGTAACGAATAGGCTCCAAAACTACTGGATCGATTTGAAAAACTCTCAGCGTTGGAAAGCTACACTATTCCCGGGTGACATAGGCTATTTTTTATCCCTGTATTCCCACGGGAACGGGAACTACGCGGGTGGAACCGCGTGACGTCCGCTAGTCAAATATATATGCTTTTTTAATACCATTAGGGTTTAGTGCAAACGTATACGTTTACAAGGTGTAAATGAACACTCGTTTTACGAGAGGTAGGAGATACTAGACAATTCATAAATAAAGTTACTGGAATCGTTGATGTACCCGCTTAAGCAATCATTACTTTCGATATACCATTGCATCGTCTTCTGTCATGCTAGGAGACCCTACTGAAGACTGCACCACATAAGAAAGCTAGTTGAAGCTACCTATTTTAGACCTTCATCCTCGGAATAAGAAAACAAATGGCTATCACAGATGGCCATGCTATTATACATCGAAATAAAATAAAAGAAGTGCAAGCGACAGGCATTTGTGATCGCCGTACATAGGCATCGATGTGTAGTCATGCGCCAATTTTTCGCTGGTTGTGTGGAACTATCTTTCTGTATACAATACTTAATTCGTGGTTGGATGTTATTGCATTTCAACTAAGATTTATTGTAGCTTGTTTTGTGTGCGTTTTTATTAGAAGCATTGTTTGTTTCAACGAATAATGGGTTTGATTGTATTTGTGCGTTATGGAAGATAATTTCAAGGGTCATCGCAAAGTTAGGGTCAAAGTTAAAGGGGATTCTTGTTTAGGTATGCAACATTACACCTTATCTCTGTTATTCTAAATCTTATTTTACGAATTGACTACAACGCTATAATTCTGTGTGTTTATTCCATGGATGTTTAGCTACTCAATCGACTGTGTTGCCTGAATAACATTATGCAAAAGTAGACCATTGTATACAGCCAAAGAATAAATAAATTTAAGTGAATATTTCTGCAAACTTTCCTAAAAGTATTTACACAGGAATTATGTTAAGACGTCTGGAAGCCAAAGGTCTTTGTTCACACAAGCCCCTCATATAAACTCTGACTATATAACATTTGTAAGCTACTGTACACACTTACTTGGGGTTGAAAAACTCGTTAAGTACATAAGCCTAGAATATGAGTATGTACTCTAGAGAAAGATGAAAAGTTGGTTCTGTGGTAGACGAGAAAATAAACTTTTTTCGGAACGGAGACGACCTGTGCCGCGATTCACCAATCACATGGCTTAAAATCCACATCTAGAATCCACAATCAAGATTTTCCGCTCCGCCTCAGAGGAACCGCAGCCTTAGTATTGGGTAATACAATACCCCTTGCAAAGACTGGTTGTCAGATTTGGAGCCACCACCACCTACTTGGTAACGACTGCCAAAGATCGCCAAACGCAAGACTGACAGACTGACAGACTGATCGACAGACTGATCGACAGCCTCATCGACAGACTGGTCAACAGATTGATCGACAGACTGATCGACAGACTGATTGACAGACTGATCGACAGACTGGTCGACAGACTGATCGACAGGCTGATCGACAGACAAACAGAATGATCATCAGACAAAAAAAGTGACGGACGGACAGACTGATAAACTGACAGACTGACAGAAGTACTTGATGAGATGGCTTGATGACATGGCATGATGTAGATTGATAGGTTGACACACAGACGACTGACTGACAGACAGATTGACAGACTGACAGACTGACAGACTGACAGACTGACAGACTGACAGACTGACAGACTGACAGACTGACAGACTGACAGACTGAAAGACTGACAGACTGACAGACTGATACACTGTCAGACTGACTGACAGACTGTCAGACTGACAAACTGACAGACTGACAGACAGATAGACTGTTCGTCGGACTCGTCGACAGACTTATCGACAGAATGACACTGACTTTATTTTACAAACAACCAGGTTGCAAGAACAATGCAGGAGAGTAATTTATAAAAACTAGTGGATAGTAGATAGGTAGGTGTACCTACTAGGTAGGTGGGTAGTAGGTAGGTAGGACAGTAGTTAGGCATGCAGTAGCTAGTAGGTAGGGAGTTAGGTAGGAAAAAGAGCATTGCAAAGCTAGTTCTAGTATAAAGGTATTTATTTTTAACCCAACAATAGGGGTGGATCATTTTCCGAAGGATGAAGGCCAACAACCTCGGTCAAGTCCATGGCCTGTTAAACTTTTATAGCTAAAATGACACAAAGCACCATCTTCTTTAATTCGTGAGCTCGTTATAATTACGCTAATGAGTCAGCACTTAATTATACAAAACCCATTTGTCGTTGAGACACGGAAGACGCATTAAAATTCTCCTCGAGGAAATAAATGAAAAAGTTTGGCTGTTTGTGACTTCAGTTGTTTGTTAGTCAATCACGATTTTGCTGTCGCAAGAATTTTGATAAAAACTGGCACACAAAATAGTTTTTAAAAGTAATAATACGTTTATTAATCAACTAGCTGACCCACACCTTTTTTGTAGAACTTTTAAAGAGGAACAATTCCATCGTACATGATATTTGTGTAACTTAAACGGAAGGACTGCAACGGAAGCTCTGAAAACAAATAAACTTTTTCCCGTTTTTGCAACATTTTTCATTTATGCTCCGCTCCTATCGGTTATAGCTTGATGTTAAATAGCCTAAAGCCTTCCTCGATAATCGGACTACCCAACACAAAAAGATTTTTTAATTCCTATTAGTAGTTCCTGAGTTCATAGCGTTTAAACAAACAAACAAATAAACTTTTCAGCTTTATAATATTAAGTATCGATTTAAACAACACAGTTGTGCCATAATATACGGTGAGCTACAAACTAACCATTGCTTGTATCTTGTGGCTCTATCCATAAGTAGAAGACCACCTCTGATTATTATCTTCCTGTTGCTATTGGGGTCAGCTTCAATACCAGTATTTTATGAGATGCAATCTGACCTCTACAACCCAGTTGCGACGCTTAACGTGCCTTAACGTGGCCGCGGGTTGTACACTAGTTATCGCGGCCTCGACATAGAGGGCTAAGAAGGAACATGGGTGGTTTTTAGTCAGTAGAAGTCTGACACTCCCTTTCGCCCAAGAGCGGGAGGGGTTTTTCGATGATGAAGGCGGCAAGGTAGCCCGCGTATTCGTACGTTTTTTGCAATTTCCCGGTCAGTGTCAAGTCTTACTTATGTTAAATTAAATGGGATTCGCGGCAGTAACAAATGTTTATTTACTGAGTAATAATTATTAAAATCAACAATACAACCGTCTCAGTTCATAAAGGTCTCTTGAGTGACTATTTGATGAAAACGGCTACCTTGTCGCATCAACCTTAAGCCCTCCGGAAACTCACAGGGTGCATTCAGCTCCTTATTTTGAGAACCCGGACCCAGCGGAATTTTCTTGCCTAAATCATTTTTTTTTCAGTTATTATTCCTTTATTTCTATGTACGCAGAATTCCATTTATGCAGACGGCTTTCCTCTACATTATATACTAAGAATAGTTACAAAATAAAATACTTCCTATCCAGGATAATCATGAAGCCGTTTTCTTACGACACAAGTTGAGCTGAAGACAACGGAAACTTTTTATATTCATAGAAGTAAGTTTGGCAATACTTTGGTATGCACACGTAATTAGTATGTAATTCTAAATTATTAATTTAACAATCACTTAGAGTTTAAAATATCTGCAGTATGTTACTGCAGGGTTACAGTGGCTGTAAACCTCGTATTAATAATAATCTCTTAACATCGCTCTTGGGAGAGATATCCACGGTTGCACACTCGTGTCATATCAGCTTAAGGTATTACGTTTATTAATTTATTGAGCTTAATGAGTATCTAGAGGAATTCGTTGCTAAATTATAAAACACCTTTCATATAAATTTTCAGGTTTACGTCACGTTTGCCTAGGCTGGTCCGAGGATGGGTGACCACCCTTTATAACTGCGTTTCTCCGTGCCTCGGAAGAAATGTGCTCAGGAAAGGTGCTTTCACCTAGCAGTTCTGGTTTGATTATCTCGTCACGCAAAGTTTTTAGAATGAGAAAGTAAAAAGAGAATTTCTCAATATCGTCCACGGGTCTGGTTTTGTGCCCGGCTGGTGACATGGAAATTAAAATTATTCATTGTTGAAAGGTGGGTGTACTATTAGACACACCTCGGCCTAAGGCGAAAAGTTCAATTTTATTTTGTGGAATGAAGAACTTTTCCAATTTCTATTTTTATTTTATCATCATGATCACATCAGCTTTTGTCCACCCACTTTAGGCATTTACCTCTTACATTTCCGTGACATTGTTCCCTATTTTACGTCACGTCTTTCCGACAGGAGTGATAATGTCAACGGCCTCCATTAGACTTCCCACGCACCGTGTTTTTGCCTTGGTCACCTTTACGTCAGAGATTTATCGTCTCAAATACGCCGAAAAATTGAGAGGAAAGAGTGAGACTGTTGACGTTTTACAAACTGAACTAATCACGAGAACTAATAAAGGCTGTAAAGGACTGCCCTCCGAAGACCGATGAAGTGAATTCAGTATAATTATTATTATACTAAGATATTATTCCAGGAACGTTTTATATATGGGCATCCAATAAACTTGATTTGTTGTATTTCCTCATGTATACCTGCCCTGTCAAAACGAAGGTAGCTGGCTTCTAAAATGCTTATTTTCTGAAAACGTAAGAGGTGTCAGTGCTCGTTATTGCACGTTTTATATGCCCCTCATATTTGAAAAGTCTTTACAAAAATGGAGTAATTTTGCAAAAACGATACATTTTAGTAACTGAGCCATTCACTGAGCCTTATTTGACTCGTTATGTTTTTTATTCCCCTTCCCCCAAAAAAATGGACATTAAAAAAAAACACTCCGATAGTATTCCTATACACAACAGCCCTATTGTTTCAGTTCATAAAACAAAACAAAGTGTTCAAAACAAAGCACCACGTCCTTTCAGCACATATGATCGTTGCCTAACAAAATATATGTAAGTTTAAATAAGCAATACACTGCTCAGCCCAAATAGGGTAATAAAAATAACCATTACAGTGAACGAGCAAGCTATCTTCTACACTCTTTAGTAATAGAATCGTTCAGAGGGTCGTTAAAGATCTTATAGAAATGTACGTAACATTGTTTTGTTCTACGCAATGTTTTCTAGTTTTCTTTATAAGCGTTTAATGATCTAGACATATTTTTATGACGTTTCGACAGTTCTTTGTGATACTGACAGAATGTTTGCTGAGATATTATTTTATTTATTATTTAGTACATGGAGGACTTGCAGCTAATAAAAACAAACATAATGAAGAAATCATAGTCACCAGAAAGCCAAATACAAATCCCCACGTTTATGATTTATGGTGTGAGAACCTAACAAAAAGCTTTTAGATTTTTTATTTATTAAAGAAAAGAAAAAGGTTTCTTAAAGTCCAAAATTAAATTGACATATTAGAACTTTGATATCACTCTTTTTAAGCCACTTTTATTAGCTTCACTTGTAACTATGAAATGAAAGCATAGAAGTTAAATTTGACCTGCATCCTGGTTTCCGATTGAGCTGAAATTTTGCATACACAGTATGTTTGGATGACAATGCATAGTTAGCTGAGTGACGTAATTTTAAACCCAATATGGTGGACTTCAGGATTTATACAATTTATACATATAATTATGGGTATCAAATGAAAGGATTTGCTGAAAAGCATACGAGAAATAAAATGACGGTACTATTATGCGGTAAGTTATAAACATTAAAACATGTAGAATTAAAAAACTTATGAAAAAGTTTAAACAACAATATCTCTGTAACTAGAACGTTACCAGTTACGAACAAAAAAAATATCACATTCTGCCGCACTCAGAGACGTTTAATGATTACTTAGGCCGTCACTTAGTAAAGGTTTTGTATGGTAATCATGTCATTTATTTCACAAACAATTATAACATTGCATCGAAAGGAGAATGGGCAAAATCGTACGGCACTTGGTCTATCAGCCGCCAGGAACATTTTATTTTTTTTTGGTTTAATATCACCCTACAATAACGGGTTCAAGAAGTTTTATATCTGTAGTGTCATTATTAATGGAACTAAATACATTTTTATTTTAGATATGTAAGCCTGTGATTTAGCGTATTAATTACTAAGATTTAGTCTTAAAAATAAGGAAATAAAATAAAATGACTTGTTTACTTCAATACATTTATTTTACATACATTTACATACATAAACTCACGCCCTTTTCCCATGGGGGTAGGCAGAAACCACAGAACGCCACTTGCTACGATCCTTACATACTCCTTTTGCCTCGTCCACATTCATACATTTAATGTACAATAATAGCACTGAGTTCTGATGCCGGTAATAAAATATCCTCGTCTTGATGTCTAGCCCATGCCAGATACCACACTACACACATAACGTGTGCGCAACAACCGATTGTGCGCCTTCCACTCAAACAACTGCAATAATAATGAGCAATTGCTTCTCTATTTTGTCTTTGTCGGTTAATTACAATATAAGAATAATATATTCTGGACCTTACATGTCTAGATTGTATTCGCACACGTAATAACCAAATATCTTCTTCTTCAATAAAATCTCTGAGCTGACTTATTTGTCGCTCCCGGTATACTTCGATATTGTATAAGCCTTCAATTAAGTGTTCAGCGTAGTAGCTGCGAGCCAACTTGATTTGGTATGTGCCAAGTGCAAACAGAATTAGGTCTTCTTCAGAAAAAACCGGAAAGTCTTCAAAAATAGGTTGGTCGCTGCTGAGTCTTTCAAATGATGCCCTCTGTCTATTTATGTTATGACGGATAACATAGTCCGCTAAGAGGTTCGGTATTTCAAAACGTTCATTAATTATATTTACGAACGATGATGCATGAATACTATCTTGTATTGGTGTTTGGAACGCATTGATGAGTGCCGCTGCGTTTTGAAAGTCCTCAAACATGTGACTTAAGGCGCGATTAAAATATTCTTGCCTAAACAATTTGAAATCTCGCTTGAACCTGCCATTTATAACTTCCACTACCCAGCGGCATAGAGTTACCAGCCTAGTTCTATTGGCCTGTTCAGTAGTAAGCTGGTCTGCACCGCGGTCTTTGGTTTCTGGCATATAGGCACTGTAGTTGCATCGCTCCAAATCGCCACAGACGTCTCTAAACCCACGATCTAAAATGAATATGTCGCCAGCCCGGTAAAACCAGTGAAATGTGCCTTCTTCGTCATTTATAATTCTTTCCAAAATACTGGCATCTGAGTCGGTAGCAGCATAGGGCCCGCAAACATCAATTATATGCCCATCGGAACACACCATTAAGAACGGTTTTAATAGATTTTCGTATTTGTGTAGACTGTAGGTCTGTCGCTGGAACGAAAAGTTGGAGCTCTTCTGTATATAAATATATGTTCCATCCATGATTGTTACTGCCTTCCTTTCTTCTGGAGAAGACTCGGGATTTCCAAATAACGCGTTTGGTACAATAAGATTACGGTCAGCGACCATTCTTCTATTTAAATGGTCGAGTCCCAGGTGTCGTGGCTTAAAATCCAGAGATATAGCATCACGCGCGGTTTTTAAATGCCTTTCTAGAGTCCTTCTACTTATGTTAAAGAGCGTGGCTAATCTCTCGTTGCTATCACCAGTTCGCAACTTCATTAAATAAATGGCTAGTTTTGTTTTGGCGTTTGACTCAGACAAAGAAGGCGTTTGTTCCAAGATTGTATTGAATTGATCTCTGCTAACGCCCAATCGAATATGAATCTCATTAGGATCCATATTTGCAATATCTTCAAAGTCCAGAATATTTTTATTTAAAACAGCTTTTTTAAAAAGCTCTAGTATTTGCACAAAATGAGAGCTGTTAAAATCATGTCTGAGATTTGGACTATCAATGAGCTCTTCCCAATCATTTGATGTTAAATGTGCATCACATATTCTGGCACTGTCTGGTATGAATAAGTTAGAATGTAACATAAGAGTAATCCTTACATTCTCAGGCATTCGACGACGTGAAACACTACGGCATCTGTCAAACATACAGTTTGCCGAGGTGCTAGGCACTCGTGAATATTCTTCCACTTGAAGAACACATTCGTGCGGGGCAGGGTTATTGTTTGGCTGCACAGCCCGTTGAGCTCGTTGCCAACAGGGTCGACAAACGTATTCTCGGCCGTTGTATTCAACCTGAAAAGGAAAATAGTTTATAACATAGTATTTAAAACTCACAGCAGTTTCAGTTAAATCATGTGTTGTATAGTAGAACATGCCGAGCTCTTTTTCAACGTGACGAATGAGTCATGCTCATACGCATTGTTAATGAGTGGTTGGCCTCTATTATATTTCGAAGCTAGATAACGTTGGCTCTGTTTCCATATGCACCATGTGTGTAAAAGAGAGAGAAGATCTGTTTTGACTATAACTTAAGTATTGTTAGAAAAGAACCATACGCTTAAGGAAATAACATAATTCACTAAAAGGACGTACATAAAAATACAATCAAAACTGTAACGTGGACTTTCAATAAAGAGCCCACACTTCACCCAACGATGTGTCGCATATGCACATCGTGACACAATATTATGAGGCCATCACCGCTATAGGGTGCGTACATACGGGTAAAAACAACCAAAAAATAGTCTAAAAATACTTACTTGCTGTGGAGCTATAGCTTCAATAATATATTGAGCATTGGCAGCATTTTCCTCAAAAAGAGCATGGGTTATTTCTAACCTTCTTCTATTAACCACTGATCGATTGCACAAAACACATATAGGTCGATTTTCTGCCATTTTTCAATAATGTTCCGTTGGCGTACACAAGTCCAGAGTCCAAGTACACAAGCACAAACGTACAGAAGTTCAGAGTTAATAGCCAGGTTATCAGGTTAGGAAGAAACACAGTCCAGAGGGTAGCCAGGGTCAAAACGTTTGAAAAAGAATCCGTAGATGAGCGCACAGTACACAACGTCACAAGGGTAAGCGAAGGACTGCGCCGAGTGACGCACACGCACCCCACACCTCGGCTCTTTTGTTTGCACTCGAAGCTGATTGGGCCGTTCGAACTCAGGTAGTCCATGTAGTAAACCCATTGTTGAGCTGAGTCTTGTAAACGGTATGCTGACAACGTTTTGAAATACTTTTGAAGACATAAACTAATGTTAATAAGTATTTTATAAAATCGGTTTGCACATTTTCTTGCACTTATTATCTAAGTATTTTACCTATATGTATTTTTTTTTTCTAAATGAGCTGCAATGTTACGTTCATAGTAAAAGTTAGTCCTTAGTAATAGTACTTTCATTTAATACCTATTTCGTTGTTGGCCGCTCATAGACCATTTTGCTCTTTCTCCTTTCATTTAAACTAACAAAACACGGCTCTTAAGGTAAACAATAATTAAAAAAAAAAACAATTTTCAAATCTTCACTATGTGACGACTTAAGTAATCATTAACGGATTGAGCGCCTTATTATAGACACAATTAAAAAGCCATTTTTTTATGTACAGATGTTGTTCGTAAGGCGCTCGAGGAGTTAAACATCTCTGAGTGCGGCAATAAGACGTGAGAACAGCGTGTCTGGCTTGCTTATGAATACATTTAAACCAATTAGATACATTTCACAGATATAACAAACAGAACTAAGATCAAACGAAAACATTTCCGCCACAAGACAGTCAACAGAGCCTATATCAAATTATGAGTGAATTAGTAACTGGAAACCTCAGAGGATTGCGTAACATTTACCCAGAGCAGTTATCAACAACGTTTGTTTGCGCAGATCCCTCATCTCTGCGGTTACCCTTTTTTTGTCACAGACTGGCTACATGATCTCGTGATTTCCTTTGTATATTTGCGATTTCATGTGCTGTGTACAAATTAGAGAGGTTTCTTGTGGTCGGTTGTGAATATCTGTGGTTTTTTTGAAGTGAAACTTCTTTGAAATATCAAAACCCAGTATCTGCTTAAAACCAAATTTTACAGGAGAGCCGAAAAACAATTTCATATCTTTGACAGCTTGCCGTTTCAATAATATTAGTCGTACCTTCTTGGGAGTGATTGCAAAATTTGAGGTACATATCAGGCTTTAAAAAAAAATAGTTTTAATGCGTTTATCCCAAAAGAGATGTCAGCAACATGGGATGGGCCCGAAAGGGCCGACGCCCGTCGGGGCCGCGGGAAGTTAAAGAATATCTAATTCCGGGTGGGGTGAAAACGAAGAGTGGCACCAACGAAGCCTTATTTATCATCAAGTTGAAAGGAAAGACGTGTCAACGGGTTTATCCGTAATCATAGTGCTTGTTACAGTGCCAAAATATCAGACACTCAAAACCAATAAATACCTAGTAAACATGATAAATATCCCGTTGACCAAGTAAGTTTCAAAACTGAAAACCTTATTTAATTCACTTACGATCACAAGCAGTAACATGTATAAACTTAGCGCCTTTTAAAAGTGATTTTCTCCTAATCTCTTGATTTAGTTGCTAGCATAATTACTATTTTGTGACCCACAAAATCATGAAACGAATTTTTAATCAAAGTTGCATATCGTCGGTCTAATTTTCAGAATTCGTAACTCCATTTGACTTTCTAACTAGACAACAACTGATTTTCTAACAAGTTTCAAGAGGTTTTTAAACTGCCTAAACTGCCGTTCTATAATTTTTAAATTAAGAAGGGTGTAGATCATTTTTTTTTTCAGATGTCGCAGAAAAAATGAGTTTTTGGAGATACGAATTCTGATAATAATTAGTTCGACGACATGTTATTTCGCGAGAAAATCTCTCGTGAATATTTCTAAGTGTATACATATTAGCGCTAGTGGCTGTACTCACCTTACTTTATTTTAAAGCACCCACAGCACGTTATATGTCCCGATTCTGCTGATCTGAATCTAAGCAATTCAGATCAGCAGAATCGGGCCAGTCAAGCAATTCAGTCATGAATACTTCACAGCCGAACAGACTCCTACCGTATATAATAATATATGAATAAATAGGATATGACACCTATAACCACTCACGGGAAAAGGCCCATTGTTATACTGGGACAGAAGTGCGTGCGTGAAATGATAAAGATGGTATCGTATCGGGTGTCCCTTACTATTCTCAGCACGTTTTGTTGGTGTTGTACTTTCGTGACATGTTGTCTGTATTTTTTGACGACGATCCGTAAACATAAGTCTAAGAAACAGCTGTCGATCTTGATGGGGCTGGTGTGACCTTTAAGTTTTGGTATCATGTAATAACTTAAAATTATTACTTTACTTGGCCTTTCAATCATATTCAGTAACTTGAAAGGTCAAAATAAAGATATTGTTACAATGCTTTAAATAACGCTTGTTGTTTTGTAATAACCTTATTGTTGTCCTTTTTAATTTGTAAATGGCCTTCAAAAACTGATTGTATAAGTAATGAATTATTAGTGTTATGCTAAAAATACGAAGTTGTTAATTTTGTTTCTTTTCATCAACTATTCTTCAAACGAAAAACATCAAATTAGATTCTTAATTACTTTACATATTTCCATTGATAGACATCATCTCCTACAATCTATCTTTCAATCCTTCCCACTCGTAAAGGTGTCTATTCACAGTCCACGTGATAAGGATTACAATACAGAAAGACACAGTACAATTATTAGTAACAACAAACAGTAGTTCAACTAAGAACACTTATGTACGAAATTTGCACCCACAACCATAAAACGATAACGCGAATCATAAATATGTGGCAAATAATGGGTTACTCGTGAGAAAGTCAGTTGCAGTATCGTGACAAATAGTAAAGTTTGATGTGAGTAGTCCAATACAACTTATCAGCCAGCTGTGTTGCTAGGGAGTTTGTCCCGCGATTTATTCTCAGCTTAATCACTAGTACTAAAGCACTATCCTACTAGCACTAGTGCTGAAGCACTGTCACGTATTTTTTGACATCCGAAAATAGCTTTTCAGCCTAATTTGAACACTTAATATTTTAATTTTCTTTCTCTTTTAACAAAAAAAATTGAAAAGGACAGTCCAATCCCAAGAAACGTGTTTTTTCATGCAATCATACGCGAGTGCGTATGATTGTATGAAAAAGCACGTTTCTTCCACATTTATTGTCTAAACCGCCTATCTGTGGAATTTATTGCTGGCTTCTCTGTTTCCCGATCTTTCTAATCTAGATCTCTTCAAAGTTTGAGTGAATCGGTTTCTTCTGGGCAATCGCGCTCCACCGTATCATGGCTTCACATCAGACGAGTTGCGGTCAAACGCAAGCCTGTAATGTAAAAAAAACTTTCGAGCCAAGTAAGATTACTGATTTCATTTTATACTGTGACAGAGATAGGCCCTAATCATTCTTATCACGTCCATCTATAGGCTGTTGTATTTTCACGGCACGTCGGCTATACTTTTGACGTCGGTTGTAAACATGAGACGGGCGTGGTGAAAGTATGCAGTGTCTTCACATCACATCTTTAGTGAGGGTATGAGGTATATGGTTACTGAGCATATTATTTTTAATGGTTATTATTGCGGGAGGCTTTTGTTTTTGCTTCGGGGGTTCCTAAAGTATAATATAAAAATATAGAGACAGAGTTGTATGCTTTTCGAATCGAAACAGCTTTGTGATTTTGATACAGTTTTTACAATTATTTTTTAGCTTTCCACGCGTGTTCACATTCGTTAAGGAATTGTATCACGGGATACATCAATACATCAAGGAATCATGACGATACATCAAGCTATATATTTTCAGTATAATATGTTTTTTGGGAAATCATCAAAATACTCCTCCCGCCCTGGGTGGAGCGGAAGGGAGTGTAAGACTTCTACTGACTAAAAACCACTTATGTTTTTTCTCAGCCCTTTGTGTCCGGGACCGCGGTATCTCTTTCGAACAACCCGCAGCCCCAAAAGGCGTCGGCCCTTGCGCGTGTTACACGAATGCGCCGTCGACACGGCCTGTCATTGTCATAGGACGGACGGATGGTGAGCTAAGTATATAATATATAACGTGGCCTTACTTTTGGTTTTCTTTAGTTTGATTGGTCGTACTAGGACAAAAAAGTGTTAGGAAGCGTTGCAAAAATCCCAGTCATGTCAAATGAGTCAGGCACTGCCATCCATTTAATTAACATATTTATAACTTCCTTTTACAGACAAGTTGTTTCATCTGCCCAATTAATGAAAATATCAAATTCATTTTAATTTATTTAACGACCCTCTCCGTTTAATTGATTTAAATTTTCCACTTGGAATTGAAGCATACAATCATCGGCCACACTTAATATTCCCATTTCGTCGCAACGATTTCAAATTAATCACGATCCTCAATGTGAAAGCGTTCATAAAGATCCTTTTAAATTGCAAACTTAAATGAAACAGATACAAATTATAGACGGATTTAACAGTAATAAAATTTAGATTTATTTTGTACCAGTTTTTGTCTTTATTGATTGAATGCAATAACACATAAGAATGATCGAGATCTTCAACGTAATTTGAGTTGAAACAAGATTGATTGGATTCTTTATAGTAAAAAAGGATTGTCGTAGCGCTTTGGTACGCCGGCCGTAGCTGCTTTGCTACGCCGTAGCTGCATTGCTACGCTGTAGCCGCGTACCAAGTGCCAAAATGTTAATATTAAAGATTAATGCATAAAAAAGAGTTTGCACAGGATAGAGAGATTTGGAACGAGAAAGGCCATTGACTTGCAGTAGAACCCACAAATAATAGGTTTATAAATTATTTTTACTTCTATACAGAGGCACATGAACTCATTCACAATATAAGTAAAATTGAGGTTCAAAAGGTCACAAAAGTCAAGTATAACAGCAGGCCTGAATCTATATCCAGGTGTATTATTATTCATACAAGAGTACTATCGATTTACATCTCCACCGGGACGGAACCGATGATAGCTACTATAGAATTACGATCCGATCGAGTTGGGATCCTCTCGATTCCGTGAATTGCATCGAATCGAATGAATATTCGATGCGATGCATTGAGAAAGGACCTGTGTGTTGTGTTAACCTATTTTAATTTACCAGAAATATATCATATATATTAGGTGTTTTATTGGTTTTGGGAATAAATTGTGAAGGTTGGTATATTCAATAGAAGATTTCCAAGTAGAACTTCGGTTTAGTTTTAGGAAAATTGATTTTCGGATTATTTTCGTTTGAAGTGTTTTTATCCCACCCATGTATTATTTTGCATTGGCTAATTTTGTTGTTAAAATAACAAAAACAAAAAAAAACTATTAAAGTAAAATAGATACTAGCCAAGTGGTTGCGGGTTTGAACCAGGCAGGCAACAGTTCTTTTTTTTTTTTGGTGGGTGGGAAATCATCAAGTAACTCCTCCCGCTCTTGGGCAGAGCGAAAGGGAGTGTCAGACTTCTACTGACTAAAAACCACCCATGTTCCTTCTTAGCCCTACATGTCAAGGCCGCGGTATCCCTTACAACATCCCGCAGCCCCGACGGGCAGGCAACAGTTCCTCACTTGTGAAAATGCGGGATAAAACTATCCATATACTGCTTGAAAATGAAGACAAGTTAACTCTCCTAACACTTTCAATTACATGCATGATGTGCTAGTTCTCTACTTGCACAAGTTCCCCTTCAACTTGCTGTACTCGTTACCACTAGCTGCACTTGCAAGCGGCTTTATTGAAGTTGTTAAACATATTATATCTTTGTTTACTTCCTGCGAAACAGTTTTAAGTTCTTCAGAACGCACTTAAAAATTAAAGTTCGTTTAAAGCAAAAGTATGCTATGTTTAAGTTACTGGTCTCGATGGATTTGAATATTTAAGTAATGGATACATCTATAAAAGTCTCTTTTTCGTAGCTAAGAGTTCTTCCTTGTTTTCGCATCCGTCCAGTGAAGACCCAAATTTTACCAAGTCCTCTATATTTTGTCTTTTTATGTCACTAGTCGAAAGTTATGCATCATCATCATAATCAGCCTATATATAATATTCCCACTGCAGGGACTCGGGCTTCCTCTTTAGGAGAAGGATGGGCTATAATCCACCACGCGTGCCCAGTGCGGGTTGGTTGTGCATATAGTAAGGTAGCAAGGTAAGTAAAGTAAGTAGTAAAGTAGTATTTGTGTATGTGAGTTTTAATGTTTGTGAACGCTCCCTCGATACAGGAGAAATTCCTAGTGACGATAAAAAAAAAAAGAAAGTAAGTTATGCAAACGGCAGGTTGCAGATCGTTGTGGCTACGGGGGAGGCCTTTGTCCAGCAGTGGACGTCTTATGGCTGATGATGATGATGATGATGATGAAGATGGACCAAATGAATGAATGATGGATGATGGTGGTGATGAGTTAGATCTAAAAGACTCCTCAACTAGTTTGCAATAGTGGTGGTGGCAGTCCCTAGTTAGTTACTTCGAACTCAGTTATTTTGCTGTGCCTGACAGTGTCCATGCTCTCATTATAAGTTTACCACCTAAGAATATCAAAATTCAAAGTTATACTATTCTTTAAATTAACTATGTGCAATGTACATCTCACCTGCAAACATGCAGGGACAATTCAGAACTAAAATTGCTTGAAGCGAGAAATGACGTCACCTAACGTAAACTAGTTATCGAGTATAAACGCTCACATGAAAATACACATTAAGGTCGGGGATGCGGGTTGTTCACAAGTAATCGCGGCCTCGACATATAGGACTAAAAAGGAACGTGGGTGGTTTTTAGTCAGTAGAAGTCTGACACTCCCTTTCGCTCTGCCCAAGAGCAGGAAAGGTTACTTGATGATTTCCCCCCAAAATTAAAAATGTATCCATGCAATTTTGCAGGTTACTGTACATTACCTATATACAAACACAACGACGAAAATAAGATACTTAGGTGTCAAAGTACTCCTCTGCATCGATGTCGTCTGACAATGTGCCCAATAAGAATATCTACATGTCATCATCAGAAAGATGTCCACTGCTGGACATAGGCCTCCCCCAACTGTCGCTCATTGACCGGTCCCATCCGTCTCGCCTTCAACGGATCCCCGCAAACTTCACGCATCTACATGTGAAATGCAATAAAAGTATGGAGTATAGTTGGCGCAGGAAATTATTAAAATTTCTTCACAGTCCAAAACACACATTCAAAGCTAATTACCATAAAATCCATACTTAAACCAACAATTATATCCTCATTACTTTATAATGACGTCACTTGACACAACACGGGCTGGTAGCAAACAAAAATAAAGCTTATTACAGACAGTCGCGAAGCCCGCACATGTTCACATCTGTTGAACAAATTAGTTCGGAGTGTTTTAACGAGCAGACGAGCCTCGTGGCGGCCACAGAATATGCGCTCAGGGCTAAGTACGGAGGCCTTACCATGTGTAACAGACCTATTTCTGTTTCATTATTCTGTTTCTTTTAAAAATATTTGAGAAATAAATTATAATGGTACTTACTATATACTTACTTACTATTAGGTGCAGGGAATAGTACATTGTTCACCGAGAGGAGAAAGTGACCGATTACCGTCGAGGGTGTCGTTTGAAGCCCGAGCCGTAGGCGAGGGCTTTAAAACACCCGAGATCGGGAATCGCGCTTTCTCTCGAGTGATACATAGTGCTTTATACTACACCTACGAGGAAAATAAAAAACTAAATCTTTACTAATTGAAATTTATATTGAAATTGTTGCAGTTAGTGAAGCTTAATGTAACACTTTTTCCATTAATGATTGTTTGAGATGTTTGCGAAAATGTAGGAGGAATAACTGGCTGTGCTGTTGGCACTGCGCTCGTAGAAGGCTGTGGTGCCAAAGGGGCAACTGGCTGCTGAGGAGCATTTGGCATCGCCGCGCTCGTTGATGGTTGAGGAGATGAGTCTTGATGCACATTAATCGATCCCGATATTTGGTTATTTATTCGTGTTTTGTTTCCTACGGAATTCTCTATGTAGCCTTCTGCAACAGCGGACGATTTCCAACCACCGTGGCGTTTTATTGTGGTTAAATCAGCACCAGTATCGGCAAGAATAGTCGCTGAAGTTCTGCGAAAGCAGTGACCAGTGTATTCTAGTGGGTTGAGTAAATTAAGGTAGGAAGCTATTTCTCTTGGCACAGTACTTATTTTGTTTTTCCTAATTACTTGTTTCGTACATTTTTTGTTTTTATATTGTAGTAAAACCCGATTGGTTTTGGGGTCACTGGGGCGAATTTCGTTATATTTCTTCATTATCTCATAAAATAAGCCTGATATAACAAATGATCGCTGAATTTTGGTTTTTGTGTTAGGAATATTGACAATTATTCCATTTTCGAGGATTTCGATATCGTCTGTTGTCATATCCACAAGTTCTTGCGAACGACAGGCCCCATTTACTCCTAAAATCAAAATAACCTGTAAACAAAAATATCAAACATGAAAACCTATTAGATTTCTACTCATAAATAGGTACGTAATAAATCATAAACCAATGCATTTTGTTCATAAACTTACCTTCATCAACAAATATTTGTAATCTGGAGCATTCTGCAAAAGGAATAAACATCCTTTGTAGTAAGCACTTTTGATTTCTTACTACGGAATCCCTCCGACTTTGCTGTAAGTTTTTTGTATTCTTGAATATTTATGTCGTTTCTTGTCAATATAGTACTTTTCAACATTGAGTACATAGACCATAACGTACTTGGTTTGTATTTTTGCGCTTTTTCACTGAAATAAGCTAGCAAAACAGTTTCAGAAAAAGATGCCGCATTTTTTTCGCTTTTCCATTGCAAAAAATCGTTATAAGTTTTATTATATTTTTTAATTGATTTCTGTGGTAAAAGGTTATCAATCAGTATTTTTGCTGTTTCCTTCAACTGCGGCGGAGTTGAAAAATCTTCATCATCACTATCACTACTTATCATTTTGATAGTTTTATTTTACTTTCTACGAAAACTGAATCCTCAAACAACACACAAATTGAAAATGGCGCCAATGGCGTCTGCAATTTTTACATGTTCTTTTTTCAAATTGTTTACGCCGCAGGGTCGCACTGCCAGCCCGACCCCATCCAACACACAGCTAGTGGCCAGTGCCATTTTGCGAACTTGGAGATAAAAACTCACTGTAAAAACTTTTTGGCTTTTGATATTTAGGTTACCGGCGCATAGTCTTACCCAAAATTAAAAAAGAAAAACCACGTAAGAAATGGATTTTCATACACTTTTCTCTCCCGCTCAGATGCGTTTTCTCCCCGCATATTTGTTCGATATGCAATGACTTACTTTCTACCGTAAATTTGATAAAGTATCAAGGTACTTTCCAAGCAGGTGTAGTATAAAAGACATCTTCTCATAACAGGGTGCGAGTATTCATTTAATAACAAGACGTGTTTTTTTTTTTAAATTAAACTAGTTGCACATTTGGACTTTTGGGGTTTGAACTTTTTTTGTATGGAAGCTGGCATATCGACTCATCGCCATTTTTATGGATACAATGACCACATAAAAAATAGACCTTTTAAATGTCTGTTGGCGTTGATTATTATTACTGTTTATTGAAAGAGAGTAGGTACATTACGTACGGAGGAGCACGGGAAAACTATTCTTTGACATAACATAGCGTTTCATTGTGATGCGAAGTGATTTTCTCGTGCTCATAATAATAATCAACCTGAGAACGATTATCTGCATACAATTTAACGCTTATACACCTAATAAGCCTATTTTGTGTTTGGTTAATGATTGTCGTTGTCCTCATTTGTCGATCTTTACCTTCAATATCTCGGTAACGTGACACTTTGGGATACCGTGTTGCTGGTCATTTTTGTTTGTCTATATGTCCTCTATCCATACATACATCCATACATACTATCCATTCATCGTGGGCCGCGATTTCGTAAAAAAAAAACAAAACGGCGGACAGTATGCCACATCGGTTCTATCCCCTTTGTTATGTTACCGTGTTACCGATAATACTGTACTGTACGTATGAGAGGACGGTAACACCGACAGAAAGTCGACAAATGCTTAATATTAACACCGTATAGAAAGGCAGCAGGGTATAACAACATGTGAACTCAGGTCAGACACAAACGCCAATATCATCCAAAAGAGCAAAGTTAAATATGTTGTTGTTGTTTGTTGTGTGGTTGTTGTTCTTTTGGTAGAAAATGTAAGCAGAGTTGTGTTACGCTAGAAATTGACGGTAATAAAATGCTCGTGACACCCTCACACACCACCCTCACCCTCACGATGTTTTCCCTCACCGTTTTAAGAGCAGTTTTGATCTAATAAATTACACAATGTAATGCGCCTGACTGGGTTCGAACCCACGACTTAATGTTCGAAAGTCGGGGCCGCCATCACTGGGCCACCGATACTTCTTTGTGTCCTGTGTTTAACTTAAATAGTAAACAAATGAATAAATAACAGCTTTATCGGTGGAAAAAATGTTAGTTAAATAAATGTCCTCGTAATTACGTTAACATGACTGGTTCTAGAAACAGACTTTCCATTTAATTTTATCAGTAATTAAAAGATTATATGTATTTCTAGTTTCATCCTGCCAACATGTAGGTAGTGGTTTCCCTGAAATAGACTTTGAAAGAAGAAAAATACAAAACTACTGTGGTAATTGAAATGTTTTCTGCGAAAACTCGTGTGTAACAAAAATCTTTGTATGATTTTCCTCTTACACAATTTTACAAACTACAGTATTTTCACAGTTATTGTACTTTTATCCTTTTACAGTGTATTTGGTTAATGGTTACCGATAGTTTACAAATCATTATCATCAACATCCTATTAATGTTCCTACTGCTAGGACACAGGCCTCCTTTGAGAGGGAATGGGCTATTATCCCACGCGAGCCCAGTGCGGATTGGTAGATGTCACATGTCTTCGAATATTTTGGTTCTAAGACATGCCGGTTTCCTCACGATGTTTTCCTTCACCGTTTTGAGAGCAGCGTCGATGAATTTAATTACACAAAGTAATGTGCCTGCCTGGGTTCGAACCCACGACCACGACCGTTCGTAAGTCGGGGCCGCCACCACTGGGCCAAAGCTGCTCGTGTATATATCCTTTCCTTTTTTTTGTCGGGTGGAAAATCATCGAATTACGAAAGGCAGTGTCATATTTCTACTGACTAAAAACCACCCATGTTTCTTCTTAGCCCTTTATGTCATGACCGCGGTATCACTTACAACATCCTGTAGCCCCGACGGGCGTCGGTTTATATTCTTACAAATACTTACATAATAAATACACGTTTATAAATATTACGTGAATGGCTGCCATCTTGTTTTTTTATCGGCTGATCTAAGGTCATCATCATCATCATTATCTTGCTCTTCTCACAATTCATTTGGAGTCGGCGCAGGATGGCTTCTTCATACTTCTCTGTTTCTCGTCATCTCATGAGACAACTGCCGATCTGGGGTATGTTCAATAAAATGCGGCCATTAGCAGGGGGTGGGATAGGTTGGGTTAGTAGCAGTTTACAATATATCCTTAAAATATCGATAACCGTTAACCTAACTGTTTTTCCTACTCCTCCGCTATTCTTTTCTGATTAATTTCGTTGCGTGATCCAAGACAGTTATATCGTTTCTCTGGGACTTCGTCGAGCTTCATTGTCACGGCGCTTTTCTTGTGGTCGCCACTGTTGATTCTGGCTTACAGGAGTTACAGTGGTTTGGGATTAGTGTGGCGGGATTTTCCCATTACAAAAAACCGTTAACCTAAACATTATGTCAATTAGAATAAATGTCACCTTGTAACAATATGACATTACTTAGCTACACACATTTAATTGTTTCAAATATCTCTACAAAGCTTAAATTAAACAAAGAGCTGCTGCCGGCGCACATTCGTACAAACTACTCTATAGAAATCTTAACTCAGTGTGGAATGCTTAACACGCAGCAAACTACTTGTAACACAAGCTTACGGAACTTTGCTAATGGTATCGACACACTCGATGTATGTACCTTTGGTTCTGTGTTGTTGATAAGCCAGCGTATACACCCCTATTCAACATGTTCTGCTTATTTGCGACCCTGAACCTGTAATTGGCCTTCAAATGTTTATTAATTAAGTACATTGTCTGTATTAGCTGTAAGTTTCCCAAAAATAATAAAATAAATAATTGTAAAAAAAAAACTGTTTTGTTCTGTTTAATCTCAAGAAAAACAATTATTCTATTTAATATCATAGTGTGCGTAATACGTATCTTAAAAACAATACTTATCTACATTGCATCTCATGAAAAAAAAAGCAATGAAAAATGCAAGTGTCATGTACGACGTTGTTTCAGATTCCATTCTAACTACATATTTCGCAACGCAAAATATCATGTCATGGTATGGACATGTAATAAGGAGAGATGAAACGCATGGACTAAAAAAAGTGATGGATATTAATGTTGATGGATGGAGAAAGAGAGGAAGGCGAAAGAAAACATGGACGGATTGTGTGAGGATTGTATGATGACTAAATGATGCCGTGACATCTGACAGGGATGAATAAAAAACAAAACGGGTTGCAGCGACACTGCGTAGAATGGGGACAGAGGAACCAGTGGGGACCAGTTTCTTTCATTCTAATCTTTGTGTAAATAATAAACAAATAAAAAAAATATCAAAAATAGTTCATAAACGAAAATTGTTCATAAATTATAAAAAAAAATCATAAAATGAAAAGTACTTGGCCAAACTATGTTAAATTTTTATGGGACCAAAAAACAACTATTCGGCATCAAACTAAAAAAAAACACGTAAATCGGATTATAAATCTCGGCGTAATCGGTGTACATACATAGAACAAAAAAAAAACATTTCAATCGAATTGAGAACCTCCTCCACCTATTCCTATACTCCTATAGTCGTAGTTACACTAACTACGACTAAATATGTACATGTCTGTATACTTTTATGTGAACGCGGGATAAGGAATGCGGAGTTTGTATCTGTTTCTGACGTTATAAAGGATATATTTAGAAAATAGGTTTTTAGCGTTCCTTTTTCTTAGTCCCACAGTGTGGAAGATTCTTTGGTAAACGTACGTTAAGCACAGCTGACTGGATGTTTTAAAAAGCTATTGCCTTTTCAAGAAAAAACTCCAAGCAGAACAGCTTTACTTTAGAGAACGCTAAGTAAAAGCTAAATTTTGTTTTGTGACGTAAGATCTAACTCTTTTTTTTAATTATGTAAAGCCAAGTCGAGCAATAAAGCGGCACGGCCGTACAATCCTCTTCTTGAACCAGTTCAGGCCATTTTCGACCTCCTATAACTTCGTTGTGGATAAAACTAGAAGCCTGAATTTATTAACCAATTAGGCATTGTATAAACACATTATATTTCACATTTCATTATATTTGAACCAGTAGTTTAAGAATTATAACTAATAAAAGTTCCTTAGTTTTGTAACTCATTCACTCACTGACTCGACTGACTGACTGACCGATCGTCAAAAGTCTAAGGCACTTCTAGCAGACAGCTTCAAATTTAGAATACACTAAATGTTTAGTGTAAATCTTTGATGTTTTAAATAAATAGATTGAATTGGCCACTGCATCACATTAGCCAATGCAATGGCGATTAGTTACAACAATGTCTTGTTTAACATTGGCGAATGCGATGCGATGGCCAAGTCAATCTATTTATTTAAAACATCAACGATTTTTAAGTAGAGATTGAATATATTAACTGACTTGGTATTACATGGATCTCACTACTTTTTACGGTAAAAGAACTGAGTTGCGTGACTTGGCTTTTTTTACAAGTTTTGTTTTTAGTGGGATTCCAAGAAATGATCCATAGCAGCTTTACTTTACAGAGCTTTAGTGGTTGCTGTCACTATCCAATTAGGAGACTTGTGGCTCAAATAACAAGATAAACTAAAAAAAGAATTGCACAAATCAGTTAACTAATCGTATTATTAATAAAATAAGTGTTTTTTGTATTATTGTACCGAATTTTTTGTTGAATTTATTATGACCGCGTTATTCATTGGGTTGTTTTAGTAACTGTACTTTTATGTGGTGTGATAAAATTCGCTTTATACACTTTCCAATCTCCAGTCAGTATGGGCCGGCCGGTACTTACTGGGTTGTGGTGGTCAGTAAGATATATGTAAAATACTGGTGTTCAGCTGCACCCGGTAAGACTAGCATCCGACTCACAGCGGAAAAGTTAAGGAGATGATGATAATGTGGTTGTTCTATATCCTGTTCAGACCCTTAATAAACAATGGGAAACAACGTGTATTAATCATCATCATCATCATTTCAGCCAAAAGAAGTCCACTGCTGGCCATAAGCCTCCCTAAATGTGGCCACATTGACCGGTCCCGTACGTCTCGCATCCAGCGGGTCCCCGCAACCTTCACTAGGTCATCGTCTACCTAGTGGGAGGCCTTCCGTACGTATTACGGTTCGCGGTCGCCACTCCAGAATTCCCCATCGGCCATCCGTTTGCCCTGCCCATTGCCACTTAAGTTCGGTGATTCTTCGGGCTACGTTGGTAACCTTGGTTCTCATGCGGTTGTCCTCATTTCTGATTCTGGTATTAATCATTTAACATTATTGTCATAGCTTAAACAAAAAAAAAAACATCACAGAATGACGTAATCAATTTGAAACCTCATCATAATATGTCGTTTTCGAATCTACGTATCCACCTACCAAAAGATAACATATCCGCTGTAAAAGTTATCTATCACTTAAGCGTATAAAATGAACCGTCTTGCCATGTGGCTACGAGGTGCATAGTCACGCGATACACATCTTTCGACATTGACAAAGGAGAAAACAAATAAAAAGAAATTCAGTTAAATCAAAGGTCATTTATTCAAACTAGATTGATAATATAATTATTAACTACCGAAATAAAACGACCATTTTTCCCATGTTCCTTCTTCGCCCTCTATGTCGAGGCCGCGATAACCTGTGGACAACCCGCGGCCCCGACGGGCGTCGGCACTTTCGGGCCCCTCCCATGTTGCTGACATCCCTTTGAGGCGCGCGTGGAACACGAACGCGCCGTAAATAAAGCGACCTTAGGTTGGATTCGCAGCGACGCTCGCACTCTTAAGCCTTTCGTGTCTCATAGAGTAGGTGAGATACTGGAGCTAACGGACGTCAGTGAATGGCGTTGGATTCCGAGTGATTTAAACGTAGCAGATGATGCAACTCGGGCCAAACGTTTTGAGTTAACTCCAGAATCTCGTTGGATCTCAGGTCCTGCCTTCTTGCTCTCCTCGAACTGGCCCACTGAACCCTTGATCGATGTCAGTGGTCTAGGCCGCGAAGAATTTAAACATCATGTTCATCTTATCACTGATACTGACCTGCCCGCACCAGTCTCCGCGGATCCGCTGCATTTTAGCTTCACGAGAGAGGAAGTTGGCAAATATTTCGATTTTAGACAAGCTGCCATCGCACAAATGAGCGTTCAGGCCTGCTGGCGACGGCGCGCGCCCCCGGTGTGGCGCTCGCTGCGCTCGACGCGCGCTACGGCCGCCTCGAGCTCGTCGTAATGCATGAAGTATCTGTGATGCGTGCGCTGCCTAAGGTATTAATCAACACTTTTTGAATGTCAAAATTAATTTACAAGAGACAAGAGACAGTCCCCTAAATATTGTGTTTGAGCTGGGAAGAAAAAGTGTCGGAACAAATTCTCCAGCAACTCATCTGTCTGTTAGGTTAGAAGTGGCTTAGAACATGCGGGTCACCAGTTCACCACGACACATCCTATGACTGTTGTTATCGTGTGGTTAGTGCCTATCCTGGTGTGAGAATACTTGCGCCGCACAAGGGCCTCTGTCGTACCTTTAAATAATGTCGAAAAATATCTTTCAGGCATGCTGGTTTCTTTACGATGTTTTTATCACCTAAACAAGTGATCATTATTCAATACGCTGATCAATCCGAAAAAAAGGAGTTGCGTATCTTACAGACATTGATTTTGTGCAATCCGACGCTCACATCACTAGGCTATCACTAGTTTAAAGAAAGTTCCTCTGACACGAAAGAAACAAGTGATACACGCGTGTTCGGCTTGAACCAAGTCGTATCGCCCGAGTATGTGAACGGGTCATTACGCATAGCTACAGGAAGAATTATTAGAAAAGTTAGCAATTGTAATTGTTTAATGGATGAAATTCGAGCTGATGGATATTTCTATATGGAACTCATCCATAATTATTATTATGATTGTGAAATTGTGTGTGTCTGTCTGTTGGTTATACAAACTTTATGACGTCTATGCCGCTATTTCAATTTTGGTGACATTTGATATTTAGGGATGAGGTACCTACAGACCAACATTCTGTAAAAATAAAGATCCACTGTCCCATACAAAATTCCAATACATCATCATCATCGGCAAAAAGCATTTCACTGCTAAACATAAGCCTCCTCAATCGCACGCCACTTAACTTGATTCTCAGCAACTCTCATTCAGTTACTACCAATGCAATGTATAATTATTTGGTAGTATTTTATTTGGAGCGACAGCCTATCTAACTAATCTTACTGGGGTTTTAGATACCCTTAATAAGACTGGTTGTCAGACGAGCATGTGACTACCTGTAATGTCTGTTAAAGATCTAGAAGTTACAGGGACCAACGAACCGCGTAATGGGATTTCCGAGGCACAGAGGAACCTGGTATGTGAGGAGTACCCCTGGGTTATTCACAGACCAAACTGGGTAACTACGGTTTAGCCTAAAGATCGACCCGAGCCGCTGTTCACATTTTCCTCGGATATTGAAAATTTTAAAGGATAATTCCAAATCTACACAGACGATGTCGCGGGAAAGCTTCTAGTCGAGGATTAATAAACAAGTCTTTGGTATGCAAAATTTTGATATTCTGTTCCGTTACATGGAAGTTTCAGAACATTAATTTCTGGCGAAGAGAGGAGTCGACATTTATAGCATGATTAGACATTTGGAATAGCTTTATCGAAGTTTCTTGAAGTCTTCAACTTATTTAATTTTGTTGTGCTGTATCTTTAGAATAATAGCGTTATAAACGTGGATTTTAAGTTAAATTAGTTTGGACGAGGACGGCAAGAAGATTTTTTTACGCTGGTTGATCTAACATGATATATTAAATCAAAAAAAATCTAAATAAAAACATACTTATAAAACGTCAGTAAAAAGGGGCACGGTTCGGTGCATTGGTCGATTCCTAAAGAGAAGAACCATCAAGAAACTCCAAAGGTTACTCTTTTAATCTTTTAAAATCGTTTGGGTTAACAATAAGGTATAATACACACATGAAGACCAATGCATTCACACCATTCCTCACGTATAATCAATCCATCATTAAATAACCGAAGTAAGACTACTATGGATTTAGCTAACTTCAAACATTCGGATTGAAACATATCGTCCAAATTAATAACAGAAAAATGTTCTTTATTAAAGTCATTCTTTATTTAGGTCTTCTTTGAATAAAGTAAATTAAGTTTTATAAAACTCGATGACAAGTTACAATTCAAATAAATCCTATTTCTATAAAAAAAATCTCAATCATTGTTCAGATATAATTAAAACAGTATCAATAGAAGATAGCAATTAGTAACAGAACAAACACACAATTGCAAAACGTTCGTACGGCCTGTTCACGTGCACTTGAACCGTCAACTGCTGAGTCTCGTAAAACTAAGAGTTTAAAACAAATGAATAGCGCAGAAACAATTTCTAGTACCCATGCACCGTTGCACCACTTGAGAACCTGAAGGACCCTTCAGGGAACTATTTTACTATCTGTGGTATCAGTAGAGAGAATTTTAAAAAAGTAGTGCACTGGTGTAGTTTGTGATTGTTTTGTTAAAAATGCTCTGTTGATTTCCAGAAAATGGAGGTATTATCTAGTATTGCAAAATAAATGTGGATGTGTGTTTGTTTGTGTGTGATTTTAGAAATGATTGATTAATTTCGGCACAAATATAAAGTGATATACTTAATGAGTCTGCGAGGTTGTCTGGTCGGGTCGGGTCGCATTTCCAGAATAAGTCACGACAGATCGACCAAAATCGACACACAGTGAGTGTCAGGCACTCACTGTGAGACGGCCGTAATCACAGAGGTAGGTGTAAAAAGACGGTGGCGTGACTATTTGGACTTGTACCTGACCCATTGTGCAACATGGCAAAACACCAACACTTGGAAAGGAATGGGGAGGCTTGTGTCCAGCAGTTTGGCAGAAAAGTTTAAACAAAAAAAAACCGCTCCAGATTATGGGAAAATGGATCAAGAAAGAAAAAGTATTTATCTTTCTGTGCGAGTCTCATCGCACAGAAAGATGCGATACCATGCTACTTATATTTTTGTGCGATATCAAATACAACAGCAGATGTAGATGTAGATGCAGATGACGCGCAAATACGCGCTTCAAACGAGATTTGAACGCACTGCAAACGCGCGTTTGTATCTATAAAAAGCAAAAATCAGCATATACGGCGCCGTGTGAGTTAAAAACAAATGAATACAAGAGAAACTATTATATTTGTAGTACTTTAGACTATGCGCCATGCGCCACTTGAGAATCGCCCTTAGGTCCTACCCTGATTTGCTATCTGTGGGAACTGTAGTTAGAAAAGATAAAACTAGGGCGATGTTAGTATGAGTGAAGATGGTGGATTCTTTTGTTTAGCGAGGCAATAGAAACATTATGCTGTAGAGCAAGAAACCGTTTTTTTATATATGAGCGGGATTGTTTGTTTTAATCTGCAAAGCTGACTGACTGAGGATGTACAGGCCAAACCCTTAGGGTTAAGTGCTTAAAAGTTCGTACACGTATTCTTTTTATGACGTAGACATCCACTAAGGAAGGATTTTGTCAAAATTCAACCCCCAAGGGGGTGATTTCGGGATGAAAAATTGTATGGAAAATTTCCGATACCCACGCGAGCGAAGCCACGAGCAAAAATATATAAAATGAGCTCATGGCTACTCTGATCTGTAGGGTAAGCCGTGCTGACCACTTGGATGGATGGAGACCGCTTGGATGGGTGACCACTTTCACGCCTGTAATCCCCGAATAGTTAGGCAGAGGTGTATGTATCTTAATGTACATCCACATTTAGTCAGCTACGTTTAAGTCCCTGTAATATGGGGCAAGCTTAACAAAACCCAGTTAGCAATAAAACTAACAGCGCAATACTTGCTAACTCATGTTCCCCTTTTTTTTCGTTTTTTGGGGGGTGGGAAATCATCAAATAACCCCTTCCGCTCTTGGGCAGAACGAAAGGGAGTGTCAGACTTCTACTGACTAAAAACTACCCATGTTCCTTCTTAGCCCTATATGTCAAGGCCGCGGTATCTCTTACAACATCCCACAGCCACAACATCCCACAGCCAACTCATGTTACCCTAAAAAACTGTTTTTAGGGCACCAGTCTCAAGGAGCTTTAATAACTTAATTGTTTGGAATTCAGTATTCAATCTAATTGGCTTAATTATCGTGTAAAACAAAGCTCAAGAGCGGCTTTTAGATTTAAGATAACCTTGATTTTATAGAAGTCTGTATAGTTAGCTGGTCATTAAAGATTAAAACAAGGGTTCAAGTTTGGAAGTGCTGTAAAATTATAATAATACTTGTAAAGGAACGACGGATAATTTGAGGAAAGGAAGTGATGAAAATACAGACTTAAAATAAACCAACATTGAACACTAATTTTAGATTGTCCAGATGCCAGCACATTAATCCACGAATTTCAACTTTATCGCTATCGTATTAGGTTCGACGTTGATTGTAAAATTCTCCTTTTTTCCGACGTAAGAGATTACCTTGTGTATAACAGTCACGTAGGTCTATACAATGTGCACACTTTTTATGGTTCAATGAGTTTATATCAAAAGGATAGAAAAGAAATCATTTCTAGTACTCATGCACTGTGCACCACTTGAGAACCTGAATGACCCTACAGGGAACTATTTTACTATTTGTGGTATCTGTAAAGAGAATTTAAACATGAAGGGTTCCGTACCATCGTAGTAGGGAAGGCAGCAACAGAAAACCATACTTTGTGATAAGTTTGTTTTTCATAGTGTTTGTATAAAAAAAAAATATTGTGTTTTATTTCAAGCAAAATACCCATACTGAGAGAATAAATTAAAATAGCACAGAAATCATTTAAACATCATCAAAAAGCTCGCACATATTAAAAATCTATAAAATGTCAAAAATAAATAAAAATCACAATAACATTCCAAAATTAAACAATCCGCTACCGATCAAGCCACGCCCCGCGCGAATTATAATTATTATTTACTCAGGCACCTATTACAGATTTATTATTACATTATTAGAAAATAATGGTTCACGGTTTATGCATAAGGTTTAAGTTTATGAAATTTAATGTTTTTTAATTATTTTTATAATTGAGTTGATTGAATGAACGGTAAATTGCGATTTACGATTTATGATGTATTAAAAAAAAAAACTTACTAGATCTCGTTAACCAATTTTGGTTGGTAGTTTTTGTTGAGATCTACATTATATATTTTTTTAGAATTGTCACTCTCTTACTTTAAAAGTTAGAGGGGGGGGACACACATTTTACCACTTTGGATGTGTCTATCTTTGAAACGATTGACTTTGAGAAAAAATGATTTTAAGAACCTCAATGTCATTTTTGAAGACCTATCCATAGATACCCCTCATGTGTAGGTTTGATGAAAAAAAGTTTTTTTATTTTCAATTCCATGTATGGAGAACCCCTCTTAATCTTATATTTTTTTATTTTTATATAAAAATCAAAAAGCGGTTTACAGAATACATCTACCTGCCAAATTTCAACTGTGTAATCCTTATAGTCTCGGAATAAAATGGCTGTGACATACGGACGGACAGACGGACAGACGGACAGACGGACAGACGGACAGACAGACAGACAGACAGACAGACAGACAGACATGACGAATCTATAAGGGTTCCGTTTTTTGCCATTTGGCTACGGAACCCTAAAAAGGTAGGGCAGTGGTGTAGGTTTTATTTTTAATGTGTGAGATTCTTTTATTAAAAATGCTCTGTCAAATTCCAGAAAATTAAGGTATTCTCTAGAAATGTAATCCGTTAATGTGGATTGTGTGTTTCTTAATCAATTGTTTTAGAAAAAATTGATACATTTAAGCACAAATATATAATGATATAATAAGTCTGCGATGTTAAAATGTGAATGGGCGGGTCGGGTCGCATTTTCAGAATAAGTCAGGTCAGATCGAGGTATTCCATGAAGCACACCCAAACGAAGCACACTCAGACGAAGCACACCTAAAGTATTCCACTTAGCACACCCATAGGTGGGCTTCAAATAATAATTTTAAATAATTCATTTCCTATTCCACGAAGCACACCTACGAATATCACTCGCATAGTGCGGGGACTAAGAAATAAAACTGTCGATAGAAGAAAATATTTATTATTTAAAAGACTAACTTAAATTTCTAACATCATTCAGTTTTATAATAATGTGACACAATATTTGTAATTTTTGTAATCTTACTATTTAAAATCACAGATTGTTTCATAATTATGCAATAAAAACTTGGACAAATATCAAAAACATTGTAAATATTGTTTTACATAGAGATCTATGTTGAAGTTTTCTTATAGTTACCTGTTTAGTGAATAATAAAAATACTCTAATTTAACATAAAAAATCACAGATTGTTTCATAATTGCAATAAAAACTTATAATAAATGTCTTTTCAACAAAAGTCCCATCAAAGTGAAATCAAAAATTATTATCAACCTTAACCCATTAAAATAGAATTGAAAATGGCATGCACGAATTTATTTGCTAAGATATTAGCAAACTCTTACATGAGTTTTATTTTATTACAATAACGTTCAAATAAAAAATAAATACATGGATTCCATGGCTCAATATTTTCATAATATTCTAAGGAAATATTATCTACTTACTTGTACATCAATAAGTGACTTTGCAAACAATCTATTTACACAGAGAGATTTGTTTCTCTTATTGTAGAGGCCGGACTTGACATTTTTAAACTGTGGCATATCACTGACTAAATTCAATCCTCGATCCAATGTATCATTAAGTTTTTGCTTGTAGATTGTAGGAATAGGCTCCATGGTGGAAACCACTTGCAGCTCGAGTTCATGCATTGCTTCCTTAATTTGGGTCTCCAAAACGTTTGAGGCACATTTATGTTCCTTTATTTTAACAACTTCTTCCAAGTTACTTAAGCGAGTAAACCATTACACCCTTTTTTAATACACCGCCACAAAGCATTACTGTTTTTATAAATCTTGTGTTTACTATATTGTTTGTTATTATACACTAACACTTGTGTCCCCTTCCGGCCAAGTACGTAATTAATAGATGGGTTATAATTTCTACTACTTGGACCTGCCATCGGCTCCATTATTTTGTTTGAATAAATTGCACGAAAAACAGAAAAAATTACAACAATAAGACCGCCGCACAATTGCATACACTCAGCCTGTGACGTTACGATAGTGTAATGAGAACTAAGCATGTAAACAAGTTCCGGAAACGCTCGGCTAAATTCGGGTTGGCCCGGGAATGCAGTGGCGGGCGCACGCGTTGTCTATTAGCGCATCATGTAAACGTCTTATCAATGGGATTTATATATGAACATTATGAAAATTACAAGTATTGTATCACATTATTATAATGAAACTGAAAGATGTTAGTTATTAAGTTAGTCTTTAAATATTTTCTTCTATCGACATTTTTATTTCTTAGTCCACGCACTATGCGAGTGATATTCGTAGGTGTGCTTCGTCATCATCTGCCTAGCCTTTTCCCAACTATATTGGGGTCGGTTTCCAGTCTAACCGGATGCAGCTGAATACCAGTATTTTACATGGAGCGACTGCCTATCTGACCTCCACAACCCAGTTAATACTAGGTAATACGATACCCTTTGGTAAGACTGGATGTCAGACTTTCAGGTCACTGACTACCCGTAACGACTGCCAAGATCTATATATGGCACCCGGGACCAACAGCTTAACGTGCTTTCCGAGGCACGGAGGAAACTCGGTATATAATGGGCGGTCACCCATCCACAGATCGACCTAGGCAAGCGCAGCTTAACCTAAAGATCGACCCGAGTGGCAGTTCTTATTAAGCCACGAGCTCCTCGTAGGTGTGCTTCGTGGAATAGGAAATTAATTATTTAAAATTTTGATTTGAAGCCCACCTATGGGTGTGCTAAGTGGAATACTTTAGGTGTGCTTCGTCTGGGTGTGCTTCATGGAATACCTCGTCAGATGAGCGGCCAAAATCGTCACACAGTGAGTGCCTGGTATTCAGTTGCAGCCCAGTAGACTAATGCTAGGTCGATAATGAAAAATCACGCTTGACATAAGTCACCTATATTTTATAAGTCTCATGTAAGCAGGGGGGAATAAGATATCACCCACATTGCTTAGGCTAATTACCAGTTAACTAAAGCTTCTAAAAGCCACGGCCATTTTGCCGAAATCCCAACCAGGCAATATTGGCGCTTACATAAAAAGAGCCTTCAAGAATTAAGCCCCACCGTCAGCCGGTGAGCACATTTCAGCGCTCGGATAACTCTGCTCGGGAGGAATTTAGCAAATCTCCCTTCATAGGGATAATCTGGCGTCTAAAACGAGTGTACATTGCGGAGTTTTGGGAATGGAGTGCTCATCAAATACTTTATGCTGCCAATTTTCGCCAGCGATGGTATCAGTTTCATGATAAATCAAACTCAAACTTAAAGCATTTATTTCAATTAAACCTTTTTAGGCACTTTTGAATGTCAGAAGAACAATTCATAAAAACAAATCTACGAGTGCAATACGTCATTCCGAAAGCCACCACGCCGAATCACACGCCGCCGAATGCCAGCAACAACGAGCACCGCGAGCACGAAAGCACGCAACGACGCACACCGCTACAACGAATGCACGAGACCCCGAATCACGGAACAACGAATGCAATGCGCAACCGTCGCCCCGCAACCCGGAGCCCCGCGCGCCCGCCGCCACGGCACACGCCGCCGCACGCCCCCGCACCCACAGCACTCGCCGCAGAAAACATCCGGCGCCGCGCAACTCGACGCAGTAACCCCCGGAACGACGCATTGCACTCTAAAGCTACAGTCACAGACACAAGGCATAATAACTTGTGAAAGTACTGTAGTTGCCCATTCCCTAGCGTAGATCTCTATGGAGAAGAAAGGGCAAGAAACTCCATGGACACTCTTTTCAATCAGAATATTATTACAAAATCTTGGTACATTACATCATTCATGTTGAGATGGTATTTTATGTGAGAACTATGTAGCAAGACGTGCAAGTTAAGAGCGTCCAGAGTAAAAACATTTAATAAATAAAAATAAATAAATAAACCATGGCAACTAAGAGATGACCAGTCTCCACTGACAGCGCCCGTTCACGAACATGACGCCTGGATCAGCACCATTCAACTCAACCATTTTGAAGGGAATTTAATGATCCGACACATGCGCCACCATCAGCGAGACATTTAAGTGAGCATGACATACTCTCAGACACCAGGGCAACGTCACTAAAAAATAACTAAATGTAAAAAGTGGCTTTATAGTACATAGTACTCACACATGTGCCATGCAATTATATAATATTAAGATATTGAATCTATACAATACAATCTATACAAAAATTGATCGTGTTGTAAGTAATTTGATTATAACAAGCCAACGTAAAGTAGAAATAAATGTCATTAAAGAGTAGCCTCACCTAAATACGTAGTGAATGTTACTTTTCTAGTGACTGACGAAAAATCAAGATTTTATGTAGGTGGCAGTCACGTTAATCACACTGATCGCGTCAAAAGTACTACTTCAATAATATCAGTTACGTATACAATCAGCACTAAAATCGATTATCACCACAGTGAAAAGAAAAAAGTAATTAAGACGACTTGTGGTCTTCTTGACCACACGACGAAGAAGTGCACATAATTCGGGCGGCCACAGAACCATCACGACGCAATCCATTGGTACATACTCCATGTTATCCCCCACGCGGTGTGTTCTCGGCTTAATTATAGTATTTGGTGGAATCACGTTAAACCCGTAACGTTTGTGCTAAGAGTTAATGTATGTTGCTACAACTTGTTTTACTGAAGATTCTGATTGACTTGTTTGTTGCGCAGTTGTTTAGGTACGTGATTCTATCTTGTTAGTTTCTTTGTTTCAGGATTAATTGTTTTATGAAGCGGTTGCTTCTAACCTCCCATATAAATCCATAACTAAGCAATGTATTTATGGAAGTAGAGTAAGAGAGAGGGAGAGAGTTATAATCTTGGAAGACTAGTCAAGAATGCGACGTTTATAATAGGGGATCGGACTGAGTCAAAAAAATATGATTGTAATGAGTCCGTCGGTTAGATTATCGAAAAATATTGGATACGTGTTTTTTGTTTTATCAAAATAATAATAATTGACGAAGATTAGACGCGTTAAAGATCATGAGTGGGGGGTTGTGTGGTCATTTGTACCTAAAAATGTACTATCATATGACGTTTTCATTTTTTGTTTGTGTGAAAAAAGAAAAAATATGTGTCCAATATTTTTTAGAAATTATCCATCTGACGGACTAATTAGTTTTTTTTTGTCCGATCCCCTATTATGAGACGAAGTTTATATTTTATTTATATTTGACGTTATTTTAGACAAGTTAGTATTCTTAGTATTTGTTTCCATTTTCACCATAAATATTAAGAAATACCATTCCAAAAATATTTGCAGCTTATACAACGCCCTGAGGGCATTGCCCTATAACACAAGCTTTACACCATCCGATTTCAGTAATAAATCCGTTAATCGCAAAAATTAATATTATTCAAAATTTTCCAGCACCAAAATTTGAAATACCATAATTTCACCCAACTGAACAATTTAAACTGCAATTCAGTAAAGATATTCTTAAAGCGGATTGCATTAATATTTTATCTCGTTCAAGTCGATAATACTAATTGTATTCTTCATTGAGAAAACAAATTGAAATCCATTATTTTGTAACGACTGGTTTCTCCTGCTCTCGGAAATTCAAGAATTCTTGTTACTATAATGTAACTCAAGCCTACAGGTAGAGGATTGGAGGAATCGACTGGGTTCTGAATTCAGAGTAAAAAATAAATAACAATGTATTTTGTTTAGCTTTGTAACTTGAGTTCTGCATTGTTTTGCTACGCCGTAGCTGCGTAGCTGGCTACGGCGTAGCTGCTACGCGGTTGTCGTTAATTATGATGAATTTGTATTGTTATTGGTTGGTAATTAAGAATATTGCTCCCTATCTGATGGAATCAGATGTGTCGGCATAAAACTGTAAAGCCCACTTTTTGAAGTGAAAACTTCTTTAGTGGTGTTGTGCACTTTTTTTGGAATGCAGGCAGGACGTGTATACGACTTAATATAATATATCGACAATAAATCCTAATGTTTAACGTATATCTGTTTTCAAATTAAAGTCTTAGAGTTAGTACACTAAACTCTGTAATATTTAGGGATTTTTTAAGGCTTCAGTTTGCAATATAATCATTCAGGTAGTCAGTGGTCCGAAAGTCTAACAACCAATTATAACCAGTTAATATGGGGATGGGTGACCATCACAACATACTGGGCTACGAGCCGTAATGTTACGTGTGTAACAGTGTTTAGGCTAAAAATGGTAGACTAAACCTGGGTTTTACTAACGACATCATCATCAGCCCATAGTATTCCCACTGCAAGGACTCAAGCCTCCTCTATAGGAGAGGGATGAGCTATAATCCACCACGCTGGCCCAGTCCGGGTTGGTAGATGTCAGATGCCTTCGAACATTTTGTTCTAAGACATGCCGGTTTTGTCGGGGCCGCGGGTAGTCCAACGGTTATCGCGGCCTCGACATAGAGGGCGAAGAAGGAACATGGGTGGTTTTTAGTCAGTAGAAGTCTGACACTCCCTTTCGCTCTGCCCAAGAGCGGGAGGGGTTATTCGATGATTTTACACCCACCAAAAAAAAAAAAAAAAAAAGACATGCCGGTTTCTTCACGATGTTTTCCGTCACTAAGAGCAGTGGTAATAAAATAAATTACCCAAAGTGACACGCTCGCCTGGGTTCAAACCGACATCTTACTGTTCGTAAGTCACGCCACAACCACTGGGCCACCCCTGCTCTCGTATGGCACTTAAACTTAACTGGAGATAAACGACCGTTCTGTAGGTATACTAATCTTTAAAAAAATATGTACAGTTCGAATACTCATTCTTTTTGACCTCGCTCCTCGGTTAAATCTTCACTAATAATGTAAAGAGGAAAGATTTGTTTGTTTGTTTGTAACGCATTGGCTCCGAAACTACTGGACCGATTTGAAAAATTCTTTCACCGTTGGGAAGCTATACTATCCCCGGGTGACATAGGCTACTTTTTATCCCTGTATTCCTACGGGAACGGGAATTACGCGGGTGAAACCACGTGACGTCCGCTAGTATAATTATTATATAAATATAGTACAAAATGCAAAACTTTCAAAAACCAAGCATGACTACAAAAAGCTCGCTGAACAATTTCGAAGAGGGCCACTTAAACGAGTTCGTATAGAATTAGGTATGCTAATGATAGCTGCATATGAGTTGACCTGACCTGCTTATGTAAAGTACTGGTGTCTATACATATGTATACACACAAGTAAGTGTATGCTCTGCAGCTTAGACTGGATTCGGGCCAGGGTCACCCTTTTTTGCTGCAAAAGATAAAGATTAGCATGAACGGAAGTTTTTGTGTAATATCGGAGAATTTTTTATAGATTTTGAGTTAAAAATTAAAAAGTGAAAAGATGATACGATGACACGATTACTAATTTTATGATTTGGTTATTTTTTCATAATCTGCTTAGCCATTTTCGAACTATGTTGTAGTCTGCTTCCAGTCGAATCAGATTCATACATGGAGCTATTACCTACCTGACCTCGACAAGTACTGGGTAATATCATAGCGTCCACTGCTGAACATAGGGCTCCCTTAAGTGTCACCACATTAACCGGTCCCTTGTGACTGTCAAAGATCTCCCGGTCGCGGTGTCGTTTTTTAATTTAATTTTAAATTTGATTATGGACATTTTTACATTTAAATTTTATATTTGACATTTTTGATTTTAATATGAACATTTTATTTTTTTGATTATATTGATTATCAGAATTTTGTTGCTGATTTTTTTAATAGTTAGTGTGCATGTATTGGCCTCCGATGATTTTTATTTTATTTTTTACTAACTTTATAACTTTATTTTTTAAATGCGCCTGACAAAATTATGGATCTATGTTATCTGAAATAAATAAATAAATATTATTTTATTAAATGAGAGCCGAGACCAACGGCTTAGCGCGCTTTCCGAGGCACGGACGTAACTCGGTTAATAATTATGGTTACCTATTCATGTACCAACCTAAGTAAACCCTGCTTTACCTTATTCCCTAACCAATTATTCCTTATTGCAGTGACGAGGTGTAATGCCATAAACTATTGCTAGTTATGATAATACTGGTCGTGAACAAATCCAAATAAGTTTTTATTTTTTTGGTGGGTGGGAAATCTTCAAATAACCCCTCCCGCTCTTGGGCAGAGCGAAAGGGAGTGTCAGACTTCTACTGATTAAAAACCACCCATGCTTTCTTTCCTTCTTCCTTCCAGTCCTTCTTATCCCTATATGTTAAGGCCGCGGTAACGGGCAATTATAATAAGCTGACATGAGATTTGCAAGTTAGTTCACTAACTTCCTGCGGTACTCAGATATATTTAATGACTACTTAAGCCGTCACTTAGTAATGGTTTTGACAGTTTTGTCATAAAAAAGTATGTCAAACCTTTACTAAGTAGTCATTAAAGCTCTCTGAGTGCGGCAGATAGCCTATTAACATTTTCAGTAAGTCCGTTTTGCCGAGTTTACACACTGAAATTAAAGCGTTGCAGAGAGAAAATAAACAGTTTACCGTCTATGTATTGCAACCATAATTGCAACTGAATACTAATACAACAGACTACTTCATATGTTCGGATGAAATAAGATACAGGTTATCCTAGTTTGAGTGGCAGGGCTCACAATATCTGTTTACAGACTTCTGCAGCGTAGTAAGCATCTTGTTAATCAGTGTATACTAATGTACTTATGTCTCTTTGTGTCAATAAATATTTTTATTATTATTATTATTAAATGTGTTTTATTTAGATGTTAGTCCGGGGAATAAAGAAAGGAAATTGTGTTTATTTGGCATAAATCACAAGTAAACAAAAAAGTTACATTACGTAAGCTCACGCCCATTTCCCATGGGGGTAGGCAGGAACCACAGAACTCCACCTGCTACGATCCTTACATACTTCTATTGCCTCGTCCACATTCATACATCTGGACATACACGCGCGCATTTATGTACAAACAAAATATGAAGGAAGGATAAAATTATAAAAAATAGAAGAGCGCAAAGGCATTGCAGACACAGTGTATAGAAAAGACAGTGTTCCTGTTACTGTAAATAAAAGTTATTTAAAATAAATAATTTACCTGTCATAAATAATTTATGTCTGTCTAATTTTGTCCATATTTAATACAACAAATTAATAATTCATGGACGATTTCTACAAAGTCAAAACTGCGAGTAGAACTAATAATAACTGTTTGTTCTATTCTCTGCGCCTGGATTATAATCCGGATTTATTATGAGGGAATCAGAGTTCTGACTTTGTACGATAAGTCCTGAGATACCAACTTTTCGCCATGAGAGAGGGCTATGAAAAGAGCGACGGCTTAGCAATAGTAAACAAAACTCTATTTGAGACAGTATTACAGTTCATATTTGCTAAATTAGGTACCTAATTCTTTTTATATTACTATTTATACTCATGTTGACTTGGGCGCTTGGGCGTATATAAAAGACCGTGTAACTTATAGGTTGATAGCTCTGCACAGTACATTATAACAAATAATATAGTTTAGTGGTGTGACCGTAGGACTACAGTCATGGCGAACCCAAGACACACACCTCATATTTCCGAAGTCATGTGCGACTTGTATAATAAGGTAGTTAACAAAAAAAAACTAATTATTCCGTCATCTAGATTACCAAAATAATAGGTATTGGACACGTATTTATTCTTTTTCACGTAAACACAGTGCTTTAAAAACTCGTGTGACATCATACTCTAAGACATTAGTATGACATTTTTAGCGGCCAGTGACGTCACCTAACACCCACTCAAATCTTTGACGCGTTTTATTTTCGTAAATTTTCATTGATTTGATAAAACAAAAAATACGTATCCAATATTTTTCGATAATCTAACAGACGGACTAATTAGAATCACATTTTTTTAAGTCAGTAACATCCATACTGTGTGAAGAAAAACATAGTGAAGTGACCAGCATGCCTGTAAGATATTTTTCGACGACATGTATAACCAAGTCAGACGTCCATGGTCCAGGAGATAAAAACTTCGACACCGGATTATAAGTTTTAGTTTGAGTTGACTTTAAACTAATGAAAAGAAGCGGCAATAATGTGAACTTAAAACTAAATGTCGACGATGGGCATTTTCGGCACCAATTCAACCCCGATCATCAACTCAAGATACAGAATTCACAATCATTATTCATCTGTTGCACTCTCACCTCGAGGCCGCGGGAAAAGCGACCTCCATCCCGTTCCCGATCTGGATTAAAATTCAGTGGCTTCCATTAGACTTCGCGCTTAGTTTGAATGGGCATTAAACGGGCGCCATTTTGGTTTCAACTTTTTTTTATTTACCAAGTCTGCCCGCAAAGTTTCACTGTGATTCCGATCAATCGCGGTTTTACGTTCAAAATGCGGTGTTGGAGCGATTTTTCATGTTTTGGTTGTACCTTTACTTGGGAAAGTTAAGTCATTATGGTCGATAATTGTGTGAAGGGTAAAATAAGTATTAAAGTCTCTGTTTTGATAGGTTACGGGAGTTGCTAAGGTTTGGTGAGTGTGGTATCTGTATTCTTGCAAATCATTATCATCTGCCTAACCTTTATCCAACTATGCTGAGGTCAGATTCCAGTTTAACCGGATGCAGCTGATTACCAGCATTTAAACATGGAGCCTAAACAAACGCGGTTAACACTTAAGGTCCGATCCTCCTTGCAAAAAACCATGTTAAGGGGTTATATAGTCAGCCGCGGGAGACGCTCTGGGCGTCGGGGGCCACGTGATGGCTTCCGACCACCGCTGCACCGTAGGCGTTAGCCTGTGGACGGTGAGTAATAGGCTTGCTCACCGTCCGTTCGTCTTATGACGACGACAGACCGTGTTGACGTTCAGAAGTCTGATACTGCCTTCCGCCCCGCCTAGAGCGGTAAGAGTAATTTGATGATTTCCAAAAAAACTATTTATTTCTAGGCATTAACACCACCATTCCCTAACACCATTAAAAAAAAAATCGACACGTAAAATTTTCATATTAAATCATTTTCTCGAAAGAATTATCCGCTCTCCGTGAAACGTTAAAACTTTGTGATGTGATATATCAATATTTATGTATTGAGTGATACTAAAAGAAAAAACACGTATTCAATGATTTTCGCCAAAGATTAATATATCAGAATTTGGACGGTGACTAAAAAATCATCTTGTATAATAAGAGATACAAGTTTTGCATACGAGTTCCTAATATTTGCCGACGACAAATTTCATTAGGTTCAACGTCTTGTATTTATGTAAACACGTCATACCCGTATTTAGAGGCATGTCTGCAAAGTGCTATTAATGATAACGCATTTAATAGAGATTTGCCTTGAGCGATAGAAATACTTGAGATGTTTTGTCGGGATTTGAATTATTTAATAATAATACGTTAAAGGTGTAAGTTTCTATATTAGCTGTTATATCGTAGAAAGCTCTTTAAATGTTCTCATCTGGATAACAGATTTATGTATTAAACTCGTGGATTTTGTTCACTTCTGAGGTGTAAAATGTAAAAGTACTGGACTATGCTTGTAGCTCTGGGGACTTTCCTGACAGCGATGCGGACGAATTTTTTGGTGTCCTTTAATTATTTTTTTATCTTGATACATAGGCAGAGTATAGCGTAGAGATGGTTTTACTTTTGTCCATGTTTTGGAAGCAGTCAGTCAGTGCGACCATTAATCGCGTTGGTCTAGGGTCCTGCGTTCAATTCCCAGTTCAGGCAAAGTGTTGCTAGATTTTTTCCTCTGGAAGTTCTCATTAGCAGCCTTGGAGTCTTGAGCGCGGTTGATGGCTTGCTATTTTTACCCGTCTGCAAGGAAAGGGTAATGTTTTTCGCGAACTTCCAAACCACTCGGTGGATTTTTTTAATTCGCCAAGGTATCGTTAGAATCCCCTCATTAGTCCAAGTGTTCTTATACAGGTGACATAACATTAAAAATGGGGGCTGCTCGATTTAATTTTTAAGGTGAAATAAATCTTTTTTCTTCCATTACCATCAAGTAACATATCAAAATACAGGGTTTTAAAAGGAGATCACAAAAATGTACCACAATAGTATTCAAAATGTATTGTTTACTAGTAAAACTACTTAACAAATGGCATGGTGACATTTTAAACCCGGTAATCGATACGAACTAACTAGATATCAATAGATTTCTTGTTATGAAAGAAATCAAACTGGCCAGGTTACAACTCCCAACAGCTAAAGGGTTTTAAAGTTTGTATGAAAAATTAATATGCGTGAATCAATTTACTTGAAACTTGGCAAGAACAATAATTTAAGGAAATTATAATATGTATTTGCCACTATATTTTTCAAAAGTGGGATACTTTACGAGGTGGAAAAAGGAGTTCAAGCTTGAGTTTTGAATGTATAAATCTTACTGTGAGATGATATCAACTTGAAACTCATTACTAACACAAATAAATAAAACGTTTCGTGTGAAATAAAAAAGGACCAGTGCGAGTAGCAGCCGCGCACCGAGGGTTCCGTAGAAACGGGTTGGCTCTATACTTGAATTTCAAAGAATGTTTACAAATAATTCATAGTTCCTATTGTATGTAAATTGCATGTATATATCCAATTCAATTTAAATTGTTTACAAACGTTTAGATTTAGAGTAAGACAGAACAGTCCACTTGTTACTATGTACAAAAAATTCAGTAATCTAAATGAACAAACTACATACCAAATGTAATATTTGTAATGCAAGGCAAGGAATAATTCTGCCCACATTTCACCCCTCCCCCTCAATCCATATAAAACTATGCAACAAAATTTCGGGCTCGCTTCGCTCGCGCATGCATTAATGCTGTGCTTACCCTGATCAAAGTAACTTCACAGACTTATCTAAATACTTCTGTTCCTATTTCTAAGGACCTGAACAAAAAAAAACCCTAACATGTCTTGACTCTGATTGCTTTACTGCATTACTTAATAAAGTAACTCGTCGTTCGTCGTCGTCGTGTAACTTGTCGTTGTCGTCTTTTGAGCTATGGAGATTCATGGAGCTATTTATTTTTTAACTTGGTGCTCAGTACGGTCGTCTAGCACTTTATCCCCTAGATAAGTCTTATTGAATAGCAATTATGTGAAGACAATTAGTGATATTTAATATGCAGTCGACTTCCAGCACCACTGGATGCAGCTAAAACCAGTATTTTACATGGAACGACTGCCTTTTTGACCTCTACACTGCACAACCCAGTTGGTACCGAGTAATACGATACCCCTTTGTAAGACTGGATCTCAGACTTTCAGGCCACTGACTACGTGTGACGACTGTCGAAGATGTACAAATCACAGCGTTATTGAGAAAGGGAGTGTCAGACTTTTACTTAGCGCTTGTGCCAAGGCCGCGGTATCTTTTTCGAACAATCGATCTTCGAATCGAATTTCGATCGATTTACCCCTTACTATGTTTGGTCAGAATGGTACACTTTTACAGACCAAAAATCAACCTCAAAACCGATACGATTAATTTATTCCTAGTAACAGACAGACATAGATAAAATCTACCGTACAAATTGGTATCCTCCTAATACAAAAATTTTCAAGCCAAAATATCAATAAATCAGATCTACACCTAAACAGATTCCGTCATTCATTTGTTTAACATTTTAAATGATGGCTCTTAATATTTACAAAACAAAACACGGGACTGAAAACCTATCAATAACAAATGAAAACTTTTGACAAGGGCCGATAACATTCAAAGTTGTACCGTTGTTGTACCAATTTTAATATTAATAGCATTTATATTTTCGTTTCAAAAAAACATTTATTAAATTGGGTAAATACGAGCTGTGCTCGAGTACTAAATTTAAATGTTCCACACGTACACCGGTAATTTCCGATGGTTTGGCTGAGATGCACTACCATATTTCGCTGTTTATGTTCAAGTTTCAAGTAATACTTTTTTCAACACACTTGCTCATAAAGTAGCTCTAATTTCAAAACAATTAGGCACATAATGACACCTGTAATCAAACTGTGACTTTTTCATTGCTATTACTCACAAGTGAGTAATAGTTTTTTTTTATTGGTTGAGTTACTTTGTTCTTAAAGAAGGTTTCGATACTAAAAGAGTTCAGTAGTACAAATAAATTAATGTACCTATTTGCTAATTTTATGCAACTTCGTATCTAAACAGATAATTTCAACTTCTACGTTTTTAATAAATAAAACTTTCACTCAAATCTAACTTTTGTTTTCTCTGTAATTGTAAGGTCCCGTAGTAGTTGGTACCTTACACTTGTAGCTTTAAGTAAGAAGTGGTAAGTCAGTACTTGGAGTTAGGCGAGTTGATGTAAACACACACAGATTTGGTAACACTAAAGGTTTATTAGAGTACCGATCACAACAAAGTAAAAGTGGGTTGGATGCTAATCCGCGGTGTTCGCGTAAGTATGTAATTCGTCAACTAACTCAAAATCATATTAAACATTGTTTTAAATACCAAAGAGAAAAGTAGGTTGCTGCGTTTGCAGCCTGACGGAATGTACGGTCGGTTACTAAAGTGGATAAGCGACCGCACAAAGCAATAGCTTGACGTTTAGTTTTGACTTACGACCTTTTACTTTCAAGACAAATATTGTCGTCACCAAATGATTGTCGTTCATAATTTCAACACTGTAATATAAGTCACGATGGCCTAGCGGTTCAGCGCGTTCGGATAGATCTATCGCGAATCAGTAAGTCGTGCGATCTAATCTCACGCAGATAGTTTTACACTTTTTGTAAGTATTTACTTGATTGGAAGTAATGAGACAGAAATATTATATATTTTATTAAGATAAAGAACATTATATTTCCATATATTCTATTTATAATAATATTTCTTTACGAACTTCTTACTTGTTCGCTTTGTTCACACATTTCGTAAAGTTTGAAAGGTAGATCATAGAAAAAATAAGTCAAGAATTATAATTTATGTGAGGTAGACATGAGTTTTATGAATATGTTACTGGATGAACGTTGTCGATTGGGTTATAGTTGTTGATTAGTGACGTGTGGTTTATTAGATAGCAGTATTGTTGTTGATATTTGTCAATATGCAGGCAAATTTATGAGGAGAGGGCGACTATTATTGCTCCGCATAAAAGTGATGTTAATAGAATTACAAATATCAGAAAAAAACTGGAATGAATGTGAGTATTATATTTAAGAATTGTAACTTAAACTGTTAGTAGAAATAAAGACATAATACCGTTTGGTGACATAATGAATTCATTAATTGTTTTTTAAATTCATCATGAGGCTTAAAAGATAAATAATTAGTGTTTGTTATTGGATTCATAAATGCAGAGCGAATGAAGTCTTTAGTATTTTATTATAACCGCCTAATACCACTTTTGTTTTGTTTTAGAAGAATACTGTTAGTCTCTGAATCAAAAGATACGAGGAAGAGGGTCGCCTTGCTAATCGACAGCGAAGTGGAAGGCCGTCGCTTATTAGTGAAACGCAGCGACGGCGGTGACGACATAATAATATAATTATGGTCAAATAAATGGTTTCACACCTACGGGACGCCTCGCGTAATTATTCGACACCTCATCTCAAACTGTTCTCCGTGCCCTCCAAGCTAAACAGGCTTGCATCACAGAAGACCAGCTAAAAATCCCTTCCTGACAAATAGATAAAATCAAGAATGATAACGTTTCGCACGGGTTTATTTAGAATTTTACTGGATTACTACCATATTTTCAGATGACAAGACTTTTTACAATTACGGCGCAAAGATAACACCCACTGCCCTGATAAAAACGTTACCTATCCTTTATACACACTCATAATATTATGAGTTCTATGCGCAAACGTCTACATGACTGCATTGAAAGTAATGGGGGTTCTACAAAATATTAAAATGCGTAAATGTTTTGGTTTTAATAATTAAACGTGTTTATCATATTTGATGATAATAACTTATCCGTAATTATTTACTAATTTTAAGTTGAGGTTTAGTTTCAATCTTCTTTTCTTCAAGAAAATGATCAATTAAGCTATAACCTCAAAACGACATTCATTGTGACGTTACAAAAAAACAGGTTCCTAAAGTCTGAATCATATTAGTTGTCAATAAACTCTGCTAATATCTATAATAAGTGGGTATCATCAATTATATTTCTGTGATAAAATTATCTTTTCCTTGTTAAGAATTGACTTAGTGGGTATACAATAAAAAATGTTATGAACGATTATAAGAGAACTGTTTTTATTTAGGTAGGATTTGACGTCACAATTCTCATGATTGTTAATTAGACAATTTTATAAATAATTATGACGAATAAAACGTTGTCTTGTCATTAAACACGACTTTTTTTCTACCTTACCACCCAACACCGAAATGATAACATAATCACAATCACATAAATAGTTAAATAATAATGCGTTGGGTTTTTATCCTATATATTTAAGTTCTTTAACACCGAGAGAGCTGGAAAGAAATGGGGAGGCCTTTGCCCAGCAGTGGGACAAAATAGGCTAACCAAAAAAAAATTTAACTTCTTAAATAAAATAAGTATTATAATGGATTTACAATTACAAAAAGAAAAAAATGTTTGCAAAGAAACAAATAGCACTATCTTGTGATGTGTGAGATTTGAACTCGGACCTCATTGATCATAAATCCATTGCTTAGCCCAAACAGCTATCGACACTTGTAAGTTAAACGCGAATTTTAGCAATTGATTATAATGCGTTTGCTGCGATTATAACGAAAGAGACGGAAATATATTTTGTTGTGCTATTTCGTTGAGTGCGACGCCCGACGCGACCACGCCGACGACATGATACGATAGCAGGCGATCTCTGTGGCTGTGGTGTGCGTACTGTATAGCGCCAGACCACTTACACACACAAAAGTATGGACGCTCGCCCGTGCGTTCACAGAAATACAATCCTTAGCGTGCCCATGCACTTGTCTTGCCTTACTGTACGTAAACCGTACATGCTCCCGAGGGAAAAGGCGGGATGAGCATCCAGTACATAAAACGTTTTAAAGTAAAAATTCCAAAACGCAATAATAAAAAAGTATAGACCGTATAAAAGTAGGTTAAGTAAGTAAAAATATAAAAGTAAGACATCCCAGAACGTCACAATAAAAAGTAAAGACAGTAAAGTAAACATTAGTAAGTAAGTAAAATTAAACATGTACACATAAAAACAATAAGCTTTACTGCTCCTCAAAGTGAAACAGTTGTTTCGGCCTCGCGTCGCTGTATAGTGGCTCCGGCGGTGTCGAATGGCGTATTTCTTGCATCTCGATTTCGACTTTGTTGTCGATTCCTGTAGGTTGTCTTGTAGGTGGCCTTTTAGTTTTCTTATGCCATAGTCTCCTAATCCAAATGTAGACAGCAAACGAAGCAGCTCCTCCCAACAGCAGAGAAGTCACAGAGTAGAGATATATGTCGTGACTCGATATATCTATCCCTTGTGGTAGTCTTTCCTGCTCTTTCTGCTGAATTATTTGCTTATCTATGTTTCTGATATTTATTGCAGATGTATCCAGTTCTGTCATATTCAGCTGTGCGTTTTTCCAACTTAGATCAAATAAATTGTTGATAGTCGTGTTAAGTGTAGGTACTTCAATATCCGCCTCCATGTGAAATTTGCTTCCTAAGTGGTTATAGGTGAATATTGTCGCATCTTTCTTTTGTAGTATGCATTTTGGTTTCAAGGCAATCACCCCAGTACCGTTGATGACTGCTGGCGTAACTTGATCGCTACTATAATGTAAACAACCACCAGTTAGGTTTATGTAATTGGATCCAAGTTTCTTTGCAAGTTACATCATTGATGACACAGGATAATGAAGTTTGTTGACTGAATACCTTGGCCTCGCAAGGTGCGCCCTTGTCTTGTAAGCTAAATACCGGCTGACGTGAAATGCATGTGTACTCGTCTTCTCCGTATGGCGTGCATTGGCGAATGTCTTGCTCTTCCATAGTGATGTACGAATTTTTCACGAAGTTTATGGCGATATAATTGGAGAAAGGCTGCACGATTCTCAATTGTCCTTGTTTCTGGAATAGTATAGGTATTACCCGGTATATTTTGTAGTCCTCATCGCTCAAAAGTGGAATATGCAATTCGAAAAGTAGAAAGTTGTTTGTAATCCGAGCCTTGACATGGATTAGTTCGTAGATGTCACGGAAATCTTTTTGTATGTCCTTTATCGGTAAGGCTAGTCCCTGTGGAAGTTTTCCAGAGATGATGTTCAGCTGTTCTATTATTTGAGATGCAGGAAACAAGTGTGTATCCAAATGACCTCGATAAATGTTGGCGAGAGCATTCATTAGCATTTCTTGAATTCTATGCAAGTCGCTCAAAATTAAAGTTGATGATAAAGCGGCAGAGTTCACGTCATTTGCTGTGTATAAAATTTGTGCTCTGTTCTCAATTTTTGTGATTATGTTGCAAGTCTGATTTATGTAGGTTTGTATTGCGTGAAATTGTTTGTCCATAAATTCCGTATTGTTTTTAATTACATTGTTTTCAGCCTCTATGATCAAAGTTTGATTCTTCATCAACTGTAACAAGTAATTATCGTTGATTTGCAAGTTTTGGATATCCTTCTCGTACTTTTGCGCAAAGTCTTCATCCAAAACCCCGAAAAGTGTTCTGGCTAATTTTCCGATTCCATCAAAGTAGCCTCGTTTTTGTCGCGAATGCTGAGAAAGTAACATAGTGTTATAATTCTCAAGGTGATGCATTTCATGACGTAGGTGTCTGACAACTGCTTCGCATGGTGTAAACTCGTGCGCGATTCTTTGACAGAGTTTATCAATTTGGTTTATGTAGTCGTTCATGTTATTCGCAGCTTGCCAGTAGGACGTTAGGTTGTAATAGATCAGTAGAGTCCATTCATCATGTATAAGTTGCAGTTTTCCGGCTTCATCGAAATAAATAGGTTGATTGTTGGTTATAGAGGTCACCTTATAGTTGTTTGTTACTGGTGACGATTGTGCAGTTCCTAACATTCCTATTAAAGTTATAAGAGCGAAAGTCAGGAAACTGTACTTGTTGGTTCGCGTGCTCCTTTTTCTTCTTTGGTTTTCAGTTATTGTATCTTCTTCTCTTTTGTTATTTGTTGTTTCTTCGGTAGGTAGCAGTGTTTCTTGCTGTGGTAATGGAGTTAGTTTAACAGTGGGTCGTTTTATCACTCCAGTTTTTGTTTTAAGGGTGGCCACTCGTACTAGACCATCCTTACCGGGATGAGTTTCCATCACTCGTCCCATGGCCCATTTGCCAGGAGGTAAGTTTGTTTCCTTGATTAGGACCACGTCGTTTAGTTTGAGGTTTTGTACAGTTCTGTTCCACTTGCTTCTAGACTGTAAGGTGTTCAGGTAGTCATTGGACCAAGCTTTCCAGAATTGATCCAGCATGTGCTCCGTTAGTTGCCAACGTTTTCTCAGATCCATCTTTCTGTTGTCAGGCTCCGGTTGAGGTAGAGACAACGTAGCACTGCCAGTTAGAAAGTGGCCAGGAGTGAGAGTGCTGTAAAATTCCTCCGGATCTTCTGTTAGCTGACATAGAGGCCTCGAGTTTAGGCAGGCTTCTATTTTCGCTAGTAACGTAGTGAATTCTTCCCAGGTCAGTTTTTGATCCCCAAGAACCCGCTTCAAGTGGTGTTTTAATGATTTGACGGCTGCTTCGAATATCCCCCCCGCACTAGGCCAAGCAGGGGCGTTGAAGTGCCAATGAATTTCTAGTTTCCCAATCTCGTCAAAGAACTCAGGAGAGAGTAGCTTCTTGAAGTTACTGAAATCCTCTCTCAGTACTTTGGATGCTCCAACGAAGTTCGTGCCGTTGTCTGAGTACATGTGAGCAGGCGTTCCGCGCCTCGCGCACATTCTCTGAAGGGCCGCAATAAACGCTTCCGTGCTTAGTTCTGAGACTAATTCGATATGTACAGCTTTCGTAGCCATACAGACGAAGACCGCGATGCATGCTTTTGAGGTCTTCACTCCTCTTCCTTTGTTAAGTTTCACGTCTACGTGACCAGTAAAGTCAACACCAGTGTGAGTGAATGGACGGCTTGGTGTTACTCTTTGTTTTGGCAGATCGGCCATTAGTTGAGCATTGTCCGTAGAATTGTAACGATGACATTTCACACAGCGTCGTATTCTTCCCTTTACCGCCCGATTTCCAGAGACTATCCAGTATCGTTGCCGTATGTAAGTAAGGGTCAGACGGGCTCCTCCATGAAGCGTCATCGAATGTGCTTGGTCGATCAGTAGTTCAGTGAAGCGGCTGGAGTAGGGTACCACTGCGGGATTCTTCATATTTGCAGGAAGATCAGAGTGCTGTAGTCTTCCGCCTACGCGAATGATTCCCTTGCTATCCAGATAAGGTTTGAGTTTGTAAATGTTGCTTTTTGGTGACACAGTTTTATTTTGTTTCAACTGTTTGTGTTCTTGCGCAAACTCGCTTTGTTGAACATATTTTATTATATATTCTGCTGCGTATTGTAGGTCAGTTGTTGTTAGGTAAGTAGCGCTTGGTCGTAATTTTTGCTTTAGTGATGCAATATATCGCACAATTCGAGCAGTAATTCTTATTACTGAAGTCAGCGAACTGTGGTTCTTCAACAACTTGTAAACAATATTTTCAGTGTTGTAGTTTTTCGAACTGACGTCATTGGGTTCGACCCTGTTTGCTTCGCTTGTAGTAAAGTGGCAATTCACATTATGAGGTGTTTCTGTTTCTGCAAAGTTTTTCAGAAACATAGGTCCGTTCCACCATAAGTTGAACTTGACTACTTTGCTCGGTAGCAAGCCTCTCGAAGCGCAGTCAGCTGGATTAAGTTCCGATCGTACATAACACCATTGTTGAGTTGGAATTACGTCTTTTATTTTCCCCACTCTGTTAGCTACGTATCTTTCCCATCTTGAGAGGTCTCCCTGAATCCAAGCTAGGACCACCTTGGAGTCACACCAACCATAAGCTGATATCTCATGCTCCGTTAGTGATTTCTTCACTTTTTCCATGAGTTGGGAGAGTAGTAGTGCTCCGCATAGCTCAAGTCTGGGCAATGAAGTTTTTTGAGTAATCGGCACTACCCTAGTTTTTGATACTAGTAATGTGATCCTTGGGTCGCCCTTTTCGTCGATTACTCGGCTGTATATGACGCAAGCGTATGCCTTTTCGCTTGCGTCACAAAATCCATGTAGTTGGATATTTTTCTGCGTACTGCCAATCCATCTGTTTATTTTAATGTTTTTAATTAGATGTAGTTCTTTGTTTAGATGCCGCCATTCGTCTTGTAACTCAGTAGGTAGTTCAGCATCCCAGTTTATTTTAGTTAGCCACACCCTTTGGAATAGTAGTTTAGCTGACACAGTTATAGGCGCCAGCCAACCCAAGGGGTCGTATAGTTTGGATATTTGTGATAGCAGGTTTCTTTTAGTTAGTGGTTCGTTGTTGTAGTCGTCTATGGACCAGTTGAATATGAAAACGTCATCTTTTGGATTCCAACTCAACCCCAACGTTTTCATTGATTCGTCGCCTCTAAAATCAAATGTACTTTTCGATATTTGATCTTCGTCTAAGTGTCGTAGAAGCTCAGGATCGTTGCTTGACCATTTTCGCAGATTCATTCCGCCTCCCTTCAGTAGTTTTATGATCGATGTTTGAATTTCCTTTGCTTGTTTTGTAGAGTTGTGGCCGCTGATTAGGTCATCGACGTAGAACTGATTTAGCAATATTTCAGCGGCCTTTGGGTATTTGTGGCCGTCATCGATAGCAAGCTGTTTGAGTGTTCGCATTGCTAGCCATGGAGCACTTTTTGTCCCATATGTTAATGTTTGCAGTTGATATTCTTGTAAATTGTCTTTTGGTTGCTTTCTCCATAGGATCTTCTGTAGATGTTGTTGATCCGGATGACACCATATGGAACGGTACATTTTTTCAATGTCCGCTGTGTAGACGTATTTATAGCCACGCCATTGTAATATCAATGCTTGGATGTCCTTTTGCAGATTAGGACCTTTTTCCATTACGTCATTTAGGCTACATCCACCCATGGTCTTCTGGGAAGCATTAAAAACAGCTCGTAGTTTTGTTGTTGTTGATTGTTCTCTCAGTACTCCATGATGCGGTAAGAAGATTGCATCTTTGGCGGGTGTCGTGTTTGAAAGCTTCATGTGACCTAAATCAATGTACTCGCGGATGAAATCTTTGTACATTGATGCAAGTTTAGGGTTTCTGTCGAATTTTCTTTCCAGTTGTAAGAATTGAGAGATTGCGATCGACTTTGAGTTTCCCAATTTTTCTTCATAACGAGGAATCAGTGGCATCTTTACAATGTATTTTCCGTCGCGATCTCTTTCAGTAGTCATTTTGTAGTAGTTTTCGCACCAGTCGTCTTTAGATGTGTCCTCAGTATTCTGAATGATGTCTTCTGTCTCCCAGAATCTCTTTAAGTCGTTCAGGTCGACAAGAGCGACATGGCAGTTAAAAGTTTCTAGCTTGCCGCATAAAATCCATCCTAAACGGGTTTGCTGAGCTGTCGGCGTTTGGGCATCTCCCTTTAGGACCCCCTCTAATATAACTTGCGAATAGATATCCGCTCCCAGCAGCAAATCCACGCTCCTTGATAAGTTGAAGTCAGGATCCGCTAGTTTCAGACCTTGTAGCTGAGGCCAGTTTTCTTTTTTAAATGTTTTGTTAGGTAAGTTGTTCGTGATCCTTTTCATTATTAGAGTGCTGACTGAAAATGCAAAGTCAGTGCATCTTGATTTACACTCTAATTCTAGTCGTCCTTTACAATCTCCCGAAATCGTACCCACGCCGGAAATTGTAGCGTTCATCCTTTTTCTAGGTAGTTTCAGTCGTTGAGCCGCGTTCTCCGTGATGAGGTTTACTTGAGATCCTTGGTCCAGTAAAGCTCGTAACGTTATAAAGTCTCCTGTTGATGTCTTTACTTGAAGTTCTACTGTAGTAAGTAATATTTCCATAATGTAGTTGTTTGATAAATGGTTCGAACTATGTTGGTTTGTTGATGTTGAAGGTTGATGTTCCCGTTGTTGAGAACGTTGACCCATATTGTTCATATTGGAACTTGGCGACAGTTTTTGCGCTGAATAGTGTAACATCGTATGATGTGGTTTATTGCACTCTTTGCAAGTTTTGTTCGACGTGCATTCTGTGTCTCCATGCTTATACAAACAGTTTTTGCATATTTGTAATTTCCTTACTGTGTCATTCCGTTGCCGTGTGTCCATTTCAATGAACTTTGGACACTGCATGATCACGTGAAAACCGCTGCACAGAAGGCATTTACCGTATGACGCATGGTATATTCTTGATGTTTCTTTTCTATGTGGTTCATATGATGGTTTATTGGAGTTAAATTTCGTTTTGTTGCTGAATATTTGTTTATGTTGGTTAGATGCATCTTTTTGGTAACCCTTTGCTGCTTCCAACGCCATGAATTTGGTCTCCAAGAACCCCAAAAATTCACTCAGCTCCGGGACTTGCTTTGGATGCTCTAATTCTCTAGTGTATTCAGTATATGATGTTGAGTCCAACTTCTGTGCCATCAAGTACACGATTATTGGATCCCAGCTTGATGTATTTAGACCGATGTTATGTAGGCCATTCATGCATTCGTTGATTACGTCATGCATTCTCTTCAAGACAGCAGCATTGACCTGCTGGATGGATGGTAACTCCATCAAAGTATTCATCAAGTTCGTAAATTGGAGTCTCTTGTTGTCGTATCGCTGAATAAGAATATCCCAACAAGTTTCATAGTTTTCAGCGCCGACCAAATGTTGAACTAATCGTTCCGGCTCTCCTTTAAGCTTAGATTTTAAGTGTTGCATTTTCTGCGCTTTCGAAGAATTTGCATTGTTGTGGATTGTCTCCAGAAACATATCCTTGAACGTAATCCACTGACTGTAGTTTCCAGTGAATTCCGGTAGTTGAATCCTCGGTGCATAATTTTGGTGGTTTACGCTTGTCCATAGTTTCGAGTTGAGAGATCTTTTCATGACATCGTACTGACGTTCTTTGTTGGCGAACAAGTCGTTGTATATTTCGTTTGACCCTTTCAAAATAGCTTCTAGCTCCCAGTGACATTTCTCTACAGTGTCCCACTTGGTTTTCAGGACGCTCAGGTGATCCTCTAACTCCCATTTTTCAGTTATGGAGTCAATTTCTATTTTGGACATCGCCCGTTCTAGTGCTTTAATGTGACATTCTTGTCGATCAAGCAGTTCCTTGGTCTTGGTATCTACTCCCGTAGGATGAGGAATGACAACTTCAGCCTGTTTTCCTTCCCAGACCAACAACCGCTGCAGTATATCAATCCTGGTGGATTCATACATATGTTTCGTCTTTTCATAAATGTTTCCAGTAAAATATTGGATTTCTTTGTCCTCTCGTTCAAGTAATACATTGTGTCTATTGCCAAAGTCTTGCCAGAGGTTTTCCAATGACACTAACCTTTGAGTCAGGTACTCCTTTCCTTTCCGAGACGCGCTGTCCTTTTGGTAGTTAGTACAGAGACGTTTGATTGACTCGAAGACTTCGTTTTGTGCAGTGATTTCGCTCATCTTGATGTAGTCGTTTCGGTAATCGAAAGTAGTAGTAGTAGTAAGATGTAGTAGTAAAGTAGGTATTGAAGAACACGTAGTTCGGTGTCTTCTAGTTTGTAGGCCTCGTATTACCCGCAGTTCACGTTGTAGTCCGGAAGCTGTAGTAGCAGTAGTCGTAGTAGTAGTTGGCTTGTTGCCGCAGTTGAGTCTTGTTTTTCCGATTGATTGATTGATTGATTGATTTGATTGATTTGATTGATTGATTGATTGATTGATTGATTGATTGATTTGATTGATTGATTGATTGATTGATTAATTGATTAATTGATTGATTGATTGATTTTTTGATTGATTTATTGATTATTATTATTATTTATTTATTTATTATTATTATTATTTATTTATTTATTTATTTATTGATTCACGAAGAAGTTCCAAAGTATCCCCTCTTCGTTGATTGCTCAGAGCTCTTGTACTCTTTTTACGAATATGCGCGCTTTCTGAACTTGACTGGTGAGATCCGCTTGTGGAAGGCCAGCCAAGCCGATTCGCTGTCGTTCCAAGAGATACAATTACCCCAAACTGTGAAATACTCGAAGGACCATTAAATGTAAGGTCCCGTAGTAGTTGGTACCTTACACTTGTAGCTTTAAGTAAGAAGTGGTAAGTCAGTACTTGGAGTTAGGCGAGTTGATGTAAACACACACAGATTTGGTAACACTAAAGGTTTATTAGAGTACCGATCACAACAAAGTAAAAGTGGGTTGGATGCTAATCCGCGGTGTTCGCGTAAGTATGTAATTCGTCAACTAACTCAAAATCATATTAAACATTGTTTTAAATACCAAAGAGAAAAGTAGGTTGCTGCGTTTGCAGCCTGACGGAATGTACGTAAACCGTACAGTAATAAAGAAAACTTTGAATCAAGCATCAGTATCTCACACAGTTAATTCTGTGTTCGTGCTACATTGTAACCTGCATTGTGTAGAGAAAATAAACTTTATATTATTATTACTATAGTCTATGGTGCTCAAATAACATAGAAAATCTCTCAATATCTGCTACAGTGTGAAGCACGTTCGAAACTCGTTTTTTCTCATTATTTTCACGTTCGCCCCGTTTGCTTAGGTTACGAGGTTGCGTTCAAATCTCGTTTGAAGCGCGTCGTCGGTGCCGTAAAAGTACGCCGTGTGCAGGGGCCTATTTTTTTTTGGCGGGTGGTAAGTTATCAAATAACCCCTCCCGCTCTTGGGCAGAGCGAAAGTGAGTGTCAGACTTATATTGACTAAACACCACGGTATCTCTTGCGAACAATCCGCAGCTCCAACGAGTGTGCCTTGTGACGAGTGGGCCTTAGATGGCAACAGGCTCGCCTAGTATTTCGTTGGATTTCGTTTTTTTTTACTTTTTTGGATTTAGCCGTTTTTTTTTGTAACTAGTGGAAGGTGGAATTGTTGGGAGTAAGTATTGTAGGTACAGCTCTGCTTACTAGTCAGTATTGTCCCAACATAATACGCCATTTAAAACGTTTTTGTGGTTATCCTGTTTGTCACCGGGAACTATAACAACCAATAGCGGAATACATTATGAAACATAATTTATTTATAATTTAGTATTGAGGAACCAAATGTAATAAAACAGTACACAAATTCTGAGGTAAACGATTTGTCCTTATACGTTTGCACTAACGCTAGGCGTCATCTGGGGGCACGGCAGTGCTCCCGCCAAGTCGAGCAATAAAGCGGCACGGCCGTACCATCCTTTTCTCGAACCAGTTCAGGCCATTTTCGACCTCCTATAACTGCGTTGTAGATAAAACTAGAAGCCTGAATTTACTAACTAATTAGGCATTGTATAAACACGGTTTATTTCAAATTTCATTTTATTTGACTTGACCATCGCATTGCATTCGCCAATGTTAAACAGGCCATTGTAATAACTGGCCGTCACATTGGCCAATGTGTGTGTTTTTAAGTAGGAATTGAAAATATTAACTGACCTGGTACCTATTACTTGGATCTCACTGTTTTTTACGGTAAAAGTACTGAGTTGTGCGGCTTGCCTTTTTTACAAGTTTTGTTTTTGGTGGGTCTATATGGATGACTCAATAAAAGCGCATTAGATACCCAACTCTCGGTTAACGTCTAGACGTAACATTAAGGGCTCGTTAACGGAGATGCGTGCTTTTTTATTCATTTACTGAGCTCACTTCCCGTAAAATCATCATTAGAAATCGTTAACGTTTTCATACATCGCCATGTGCTTCAATTAAAAACGACAACACGCCGCGTAACGCCCCGTCTCCGTAAATTTGGCCTAATAGAGGAATGTAAATTAGGTTTTATTTACGGCATGAAATTAAGAAAATTTCTAAACACATTTTTAAACAAGCTGGCATATCAGTGCCGTCAAACAGACTGACAGACATCGCAGTCACCGGATGGACAGGTGCATGGTTCATGTTTTTAATGATTATTTTTACAAAACTCCCGAAAAAAAATCAGTTTTTCAACACAGTCTCACTGTCACTTATTTTATTGGATGTTGGGAAATCATCTAATGACTCTTCCTGCTCGGGCAGAGCGGTAGGGAGTGTCAGACTTCTACTGACTAAAAACCATTCATGTTCTTTCTTAGCCCTTTGTGTCGAAGTATCTCTTTCGAACAACCCCTGCAATGTTGACATCTAAATGAGGCTCCTGTGGAACACGAACGCACCGTCGACACGACCTGTCGTTATCATGAAAGGGATGGACGGTGAGCAAGTTCAGTCCAACCCTTGAATCGAACTGAGGTCCTGACCTCATGCTTAGCGGTTTCGCCTGCGACCATTAAAACAAAGAGGCAGTTGACAACAACTATATACGCACACAAAGTACAGTCATAATATAGTGACAGTTTCTTGAACACAGTTTCCTTATAATTATTATCTATTTCGGGCTCCATAAATAGTTTTACTAAATTAAATAACACAAGTAGGTACCTACTTTCCTGTTTCAAAATGGGAAAACCACAAAATGTATTGATTTTGCGCAATTGGTTCTAATCATGAGACAGTAATATAATATTATTTACAAAACATATAAGCTTTAATTTTTTTTTTAAAGTGACAAGTTACATATTCCGCTACTGATTTTAGTTTATTTTGTACTGATAGTTGTACGACTGCTCGTATTAGTCATTTTAATTACGTGTAATTTTTACCATTTGCAAAATTACTTCATTAAATTGACTTAAACATGGAGTTAACAAGTGCCTTTGTATTATTGTTTTCTCTACTGGCTATCAGTTTGGCTGCGGAGGTGTATATCTATGATCGGTATTCTTGTAAGTAAAACTTTTCTTATTTTTGATGTTATTACATTTATAACTAAAACTATTACATTTATCGAATCAAATGATAACTTAGAAAATATTTTGTTACGTCTATATCAATGTCGTCTTATGATCGTTGACACGTTTTATATTCGTATTTTTTTATTATTATTATTATTTATTATTATTAGCCATTTGTGTCCCACTGCAGGGCAAAGGCCCTCCTTCCACTTATCCCTATCCAGTAATGTTGTTTGCCAATCCCTGCAAAAAGAGTCGAGTTCGTCTCGCCATCTTCTTCTGGACCTGCCGCGATGCCGTTTGCTGCTGTTTGGGACTCATTGTGTGGTTAGTTTAGCTCCTCTGGCATGCGGCAGATGTGGCCAGCCCAGCTCCACTTAAGCCTGACAGCCGTGTGACCCACGTCGGTAATTTGAGTTTTGGAACGCAGTATCGAGTTCCTTATTCGGTCACTAAGCTTGACTCCGAGGATACTACGCTCCATTGCTCGCTGGCAGACCCCGAGATTACAGATTTTTTATTAATTTGTTAAAACAAAAAACACGTATGGATCCAATATTTTTCGATAATCTAACAGACGGACTAATTCGATTTTTTTGGTGAAATACCGTATTGGGGAAGGAAGCCCTCTGCCTAGCAGTGATGTCTGAGGTTTTTTTAATCAATATTTTTTCAGCTTACAGCGGTAGTAAGCATGTACCGGCTGCTGTATCGCAGCTCCCTTGGGAGTATCGTTATGAACTGGGAACAATAATTCGCATGAGGGTCTTAATTATTAATGAACCACTAGATGTGACCGGATACAATGTCACGTATAGTAAAGGTAAGCTTAAATCTTATGGTACCTTCCCAAGACTAGACGGAATCATCTCTCTAGAATTTATTAACTGGAACCTCTAGAGCATTTGTCCACTTTTGTACAATTCATTTAGAATGTTAAGGCATCCCCGAGAAAAAACACAGCGCGAACCGTTTTTTTGTGCAGTTTTTTGGAGCTATACGAGTATACTCTTTATACAAAAGAAATATCAACTAATGAAAATACATTTTTCTACAAAATCTTGGCTTCAAAATGGTAGATATGTTTTTTTTTGGCTGGTGGAAAATCATCAAATAACCCCTCCCGCTCTTGGGCAGAGCGAAAGGGAGTGTCAGACTTGTACTGACTAAAAACCACCCATGTTCCTTCTTAGCCCTCTATGTCGAAGCCGCGATAACTAGTGTACGACCCGCGGCCAGGGGATTACCCCTCACAATGAAACCACAGAAATGAGAAATAATTATTGAGATGCATGTTGCATCTCATCGAAAGTTTTGATTTTGTTCCTACACTATTGTATAGGCAATTTCAATATGAACATTATGGTAGAGATATTTTTGTCAAGATTTTATTCAAAATTCTGAGCGTATTCGCAACAGTTTCCGTTGGGCAGGGATTCAGTGTGCCGCAAGGCCTCGAAGGTGAAACTCGTGTCGTTTGTCACCGCACCGCGTCAGCTCATGCGCTTACTCGCTCACGACACATTGTCAATAAAAATAATATTAGATTTTTAACAAATTTCCAAATAGGAGTACCTCCTCCTATTTGGAAATTCCATAATGTTCTGACAACCAAGTCAGGATCTGATAATGGGATCCCAGGGAAATCGAGGGTAATCCTCAAATTTTATAGGCACTGAAGACGTTTTCCACATATTTTCGAAAGCTGTTCAAGTATTTGCGTCTGATAATCATAATATCATATCGATTTGCTGATGATTATATTTATAGTTGAAAGAAAATTATTTCAATATTATACGTACTTATGGAGTAACAGTTATGTTTTTTCAGGGTCTTAGGTTGGCCTGATGGTAGAAGATAAATTAGGCTTAGGACTGTCTACAATAAAATTGATTAAATGTTTTTAGTAACGTTGGGTCAGTGGTATTTTTTGTGTCATGTGAATGTCACTTAAATATCACGGGAGAAACACGGGCGGTTAAATTTTGGTATGTTTTGGCCTAGAACGCTCCGTTTTCGAGATATTACAATTTAATTTTGTTTTAACATATTTTTTGTACGCCCATAACTCGGAGTAGAGAGAAGCCTGGTTCTACAATGCACCGTGCATTGTAGAACCAGGCTTCTCTCTACTTAACCCGCACGGGTTATAATAACAGAAATCAGGATGCGGGCTGACACCGGTCGACTGCCGAAGTGCCGAATATTGATTTATCTGTTAGGTCTGTCTGTTACATTGTCGAAAAATATTGGACACATGTTTTTTGTTTTACCAAAAAATTAAAAATTAACGAAAATAAAACGTGTCAAAGATCATCACTTTCTGGTAAAAAATGACGATTCTATCTGACAGACTTACGAATAAGATTTTTTTGGTCAACTAGCATAGTAAATATTTGTATAGGCTATTAAAAAACGCAAAAATAAATATAAAAAACTTTATGCAAAAAAAACCAGCTTCAAAAACACAAACAAGTGAAAAAAAAACAAGAACACAAAAGAGTGAAAAACAAACTTCAGAAGAAAAATCAGCTTCCGAAGTCAGTGACAATAAAAACGAAATCAAACGAACAAATGTCACCAACTACAAAAGCTCCTTTTCTCACCGTTTCAATTACAGATAGCAAATCTTCAATGTAAAAAATAAACACTCCATGATGTTCATACTCATTTGGAACTACCGATTCATAAAGGTGAACTGAATTCAAAATGACCAAAAGTATTTGCGAGCACCTATAAACATTTCATAAAAAAAAATAGAATGCTATATATATTATATTGTATTAGTAAGTAGTTTGCTAGGGGGCTCAAATAGTATTTTACGAAGTATTGTAGAGGTGGGGTGCGGCGAAGAGAAAATAAATGTTCAAGTTTATTTGGTCAGGATAAGAATAACTTTTGATTTTTCAATATATTGCAGATGGTGGAACGCCATTACCGGCGGTAGAAAGTGATGGAAAAATCTATTTTACTATCGTTCAACGTGCCATTTTCGCAGAATTTAAAATCTATCTAAACTTACACAGTACCAAAGGCTTGTGTTCATCTCTACTAGTGGCGGAAGGCAGAACTAACTGGCCAGTTAACAGGAAACCAAATTGTAAGAGATTGTTATACAAGATGATTTTTTTAGTCACCGTCCAAATTTTGTGAATGATACCTAATACTAACACCATTTTTGAAAAAAAAACCGATACGTAAAATTTTCATATTAAATTATTTTCTCGAAAGAATTATCCGCTCTCCGTGAAACGATAAAACTTTGTGATGTGATATCTCAATATTTTTGTGTTGAGTGATACTGTTCGAGTTTTAATCGAACACTCAGCGAAAACGCATAATTGCATCGAATGCAAGTATGCGCGTTCGCTCGTTCACCTAAACGTGAGCCAGTTCGCGATTAGATCTCATTAGAGACACCTCGTCTGATTCACCATTTACAGATTAGATCCGGCTCGAAGGACCATGTAAAAAGTATTGTGGGCGCTATGGTGACCCGACACTCCTTTTCCGTATTGGTAGTATGTGGTTTATGGTAGAAGTTAAAGTCTCGTATTGTATGTGAAATAGCTATATATTAAATCACTAAAACACTTATAAATAAGACAACACAACTGGTAAAAGTAACGGTAAATGGTTATGGTAGATAGTAATGGTAAATGGTAATGAAACCAAATTGTAAGAGATTGTTATACAAGATGATTTTTTTAGTCACCGTCCAAATTTTGTGAATGATACCTAATACTAACACCATTTTTGAAAAAAAAACCGATACGTAAAATTTTCATATTAAATTATTTTCTCGAAAGAATTATCCGCTCTCCGTGAAACGATAAAACTTTGTGATGTGATATCTCAATATTTTTGTGTTGAGTGATACTGTTCGAGTTTTAATCGAACACTCAGCGAAAACGCATAATTGCATCGAATGCAAGTATGCGCGTTCGCTCGTTCACCTAAACGTGAGCCAGTTCGCGATTAGATCTCATTAGAGACACCTCGTCTGATTCACCATTTACAGATTAGATCCGGCTCGAAGGACCATGTAAAAAGTATTGTGGGCGCTATGGTGACCCGACACTCCTTTTCCGTATTGGTAGTATGTGGTTTATGGTAGAAGTTAAAGTCTCGTATTGTATGTGAAATAGCTATATATTAAATCACTAAAACACTTATAAATAAGACAACACAACTGGTAAAAGTAACGGTAAATGGTTATGGTAGATAGTAATGGTAAATGGTAATGGTTGAGTACGAGGTGTCTCTAATGAGATCTAATCGCGAACTGGCTCACGTTTAGGTGAACGAGCGAACGCGCATACTTGCATTCGATGCAATTATGCGTTTTCGCTGAGTGTTCGAAGAGTGTGTTAAAAGAGAAAAACACGTATTCAATGATTTTCGCCAAAGATTGATACATCAGAATTTGGACGGTGACTAAAAATCATCTTGTATAGTTGCAATAATGACAATATTATGACTGCTCTTGTGACGCTTTTCAGTACATCAGTTAACCGATGATTACAGATGTCTCTGTTTACATTCATATTTATGCAATACAAATTAAGTGCCTTTTTCATTGTAATTTTTCATGTTGCAGTAAATAGTATTAGTCCAGACTGGTGCAGACTTGAGGTGGATGTATCAGATCAGTGTGTCGGTAAGTCATTCTTGAATCACTACTACCTTCGTTACACAGAGGCAGATATCTTCGCCCCCTACCCGCACTGCCCGGTCTCGTGCCCGCGCTAACTAGTCAAGCGTCTCAGCTTGACTAGTTAGCGCGGGGTTCGATTCCCAGGAGAGAAAGAGTGATTCATGATCATGTCATGATAGGGTTGCGTGGCAATGCTGCTAGTGTTCTGCATCGTCTTTATTGTTCGTTGACGAGAAAAAAGAAAAAATGCGTGCCCAATATTTTTTGGAAATCTATCTGACGGACTAATTAGATTATTTTTGTTAACTACCCTATTATGTATTGTAGATCCCTTTGATACCGAATCAACGACTACAACAACACTGAAGCCTTCTAGGATACACTTAAATAGTAATAATGTTGCTGCATCACCACATACTACCACAGAAACAACAATTATCAAAGTGAATACAAATGGTACTTGTAAGTATGCTTATATTATATTATACTAGCGGACGTCACGTGGTTTCACCCGCGTAGTTCCCGTTCCCGTGGTAATACAGGGATAAAAAGTAGCCTATGTTACTCAGGGTGCCAAACCACACCAGGGTGACGGCACGGTTGGCGCAGCTGTTCAAGCAATGCACTGCTTGCTGCGCTGCGTGTCGCGGGTTCAATTCCCGCTCGGAACAAATATTTGTATGACCTACAGATAGTTGTTCCGGGTCTGGGTATTTGTGTGTATTTGAGTTTAAATGTTTGTGAACGCTCCCACGATACAGGAGAAATTCCTAGTGTGGGGCAATTTTTTAAAAAAAAAATAACGGTGGACTCACACTTATCAATAAAAACACCCAGTATATTGTAGCACTGCAACGAACGCGAGCGAGTAGGGAAGCGCATTTAATTCTAACTCGCGCTTTAGCAAACATCTCTGGGACACTGCAACGCCATGGCAGGCCCAACAGTAACCGGAGTGTATTATTATATTGGATACACAGGTCGCTGTATGCTCGTTGCGCATAACTGACCCACAGGCTGCAGGTGCAGAAAGATTGGCAAAACGCGTATTTCATCTGAATTCGTACACTGTGCAAACCTAGGGCCAGCATGTTACAACAGACAGCGACTTGCGTTCCCTGTATATGTTTTATAGTGATTCAGTGACCCAAATATTTAAATTTACATACCCTACACAGAGGAGTGCTACACATACATCGACGATAACCTTCTCGTAGCACAGATTGATAGACTCAACCACACCATGTCCTCTACGTAACTAAAAAAAACCTATTTATTATCTCATACTCGAGTCGAGTCGATTCTTCTATTGCATCAGAATTTGTTTTAAATTTTTTTAGCAACATGAAAACAGCGTTTTATCACAAACATTAAATGCACACACACAGCTTTTTGACATACTACTTTGTCGTATAGAACGCCAGGATATGACTGTGATGATATCGATGCTGAATAATATCAATGTTATATTACAGACACCGCTACTGTCACTATCATTTTCTCAACAATTGGAGTAGTGGTGGTCCTGCTTGTTGTTATTGCGATTTGGATATATTGGAGCAAACGCAATACACCCCAACTACCAACAATCTCAGTAAGTTTAATGTAATTATATTAACAACCGAGTCGTGGTGGACGCAGCATCTAGATCAGTAGAATCCCAATAACCGCAAGGTTCGTTCATAAACTCCTGCCATGCGAAATAGATACCGCGGCCTCGGCACAAAAGGCTAAGAAGGAACATAGGTGGTTTTTAGTCAGTAGAAGTCTGCTCCCTTCCGCTCTGCCCAGAGCGGGAGGGGGGCTTATTTGATGATTTCCCAACCACCCAAAAAAAAAAGAACATGGGTAGATTTTAGTCAGTAGAAGTGTGACACTCCCTATCGCTCTGCCCAGAGTGGGAGGAGTCATTTGATGATTTCCCACCCAACAAAAAAAAAACAAGGTTGGGTAGACACTATACCTATACTAATAATACTAATATTTAACGTCAAACGCCTTTCTAATATTTTTGCATATTTTTTGTAAATAAATCAATAAATAATATCCCACTAGTCCCAAGAACAAGATATACTTTTCCTACGAGAGTGCTTTCTAAATGTATTGGCAGCATCGATAATAGCTGTTTTAATTAATTACTCAATAATGCTTGATGACTTAATGAATCTTCACGTGACCAGATTGCTGAAATACAGCATTCGAGATTTAAAGATCATTGTTTAAAATTAGAGTCAAAGCTTTTCTTTTTTCTCCACCTTTCCTCTCCAGTATGATTTATTATATTATACATATATATTTTATTTGTTTATGCATCTTATAATATAACTTAACCTAATATATATATATATATATTATATATATATTTATTATTTTAGGTTAAGTTAGTTAAGGCACTTATACACATTATTCTTTTCCTTTTCTCGCACACTATTGTCTACATTTCTTTTTCATTTCTCCTTTAGCAGGTCTGCTGGCAGAAATTTCGTGAGAAATAAGCAGTACCTTTGTACTCATATATTATTTAATGTTATTTTCCTGTGCTGTCTACTGTGTGTACATAAATAGTAAATAAATAAATAAATATTTTTTTTGGCCAAAGAATCAGCATTGCCATCCAACGTGGGAATGCTTCCAGCAATTTTTTGACGCCCTGTAATTCTTCTCTTTTAAATACTTGTATATATTTTATTATAAGTTTATTTCTGTAAATTGTAGTTTGTAAATAATGCTTACCAGATTAATCATGAAACATCCACTCACGTTATTCTTCGTACTGATCATGGATTCATTTTGTATTTTAACTTCCCCGATAGTCTGGTGGTCACATCTGGGACTGTACAGCATGAGGTTTGGCGGGTGTAAATCATCAAATAAGTCCCGCTCTTTGGCAGCGCAAAAGGGGGTGTCAGACTTCTACTGAGTAAAACCACCCATGTTCCTTCTTAGCCCTTCATGTCAAATCCGCGGTATCTCTTACAACATTCCGCAGCCAAGAGCATGAGATCTTGTATTGTCTTGTCGTTGTGTTATTGGGTTTTTCCATCTGGAATTTCTCAACAGCTACCACGGAGTCTGGATTTATGCTCAGATGGTAATAGCCTTGCCTCCTATCACATGGGACTTACAACTGGCGTTATGTAGGTCAACTATTACGGACACTGCTTAAACCTTCGGGTATTGCAAGCGAGATGTTATTTTATTATATTTTTTGTTTCAGCCAAGTGACCCGATTTACGTGAATATGCTGTTCAGAAAACAGTGTGATCAGGAGATCACAGAAATTGAACAGCATCACTATGAAGAAATAGAAGAGTACCAAAATGATGAAACAGAAAATCAATACGAGGAGATTAATTAGAAACAATTTCAATCTCTTCATGAGATGTATCTCCGACTGCTGAAGGTTGACCAGAAACTTCTTCGTGCCCTATGCGAGGTACTCCCGAGCAACACTCGGGACTCCAGTCTACTCGCGAATTTTCACCAACCTATTACGAACGGATGCAGCGCGCGCAATCAAGAAACAGCGCGCAGCGCGCGAGTGTGTGCTGCTATATCGCACCGGTTATGCAACAGCAAAACATAACAAGCGCTACTTGCTTAAGGTTCCAAGTTACCCGTGTCCTCACATGTTGATGAAGAAGTTGAGCGGAATTGAAAATGAAGAAGTTTGAATTTTCACGTCGATGGTTTGAACAAGAATTTGTGCAATATTTTCAGACACAAGAAAACAGGAAACAGGAAACTTAAAAAAGAAACGGGAAACGGGAAACTTTTCCCGAGGCACTTCAAAGCTTAATCATAAAACTATGAAGACTATTGAACAGACGTGACTCTTAAAACGAATCACAATAGGTGACCAATGACAACTAGAAATCAACAAAGAATTCAGAAGGGGTACGCAAACGTTTGCGAACGTATAGCCGGAATAGCATAATACAAACTTTCAAAAGAAAATTAACATTGGTTCACTGCAAATTATGTTTATACAATGGTGACGACTTAATAGCGTTTATGACAGATTAGACGGAGAAAACGCACAGTGAGAAGAGTAGAAAGCTATAGAGGAGGCCTTTGCCTAGCAGTTAGACATTAAAGGCTTAGAAAAAAAAAAGAAACTAAAGGAACCGCCGAAAGAAATTAGGACCAAAAATATATTAAAGAATAAAGTCATAGAAAGGGAATGATGATGATGACGCTGGAGACAAACCGAGTGTCACGTCGACTATTTTCTGCTTGCCATTCTACCTTGTGAGCTGGAAATGCATATGTCTCCACGCAAAACGGTCGGTAGAGAAACTTCAAACGAAAGGAGATACAAAGTTAAAGCGCTGGTGATACTCTTCCACAAGGTACTATATAAAAGTCACTCGCATCAGTCGTGTAAAACCAATGCTTTACGCAAAAAAACCCGCACAAAAAGTGATAAATACATAAAGGGTGTAAAAGTACCTTTAACGCCAACGAAAAGCACTTCTTCTCCCCACCACTGCGATATTTTTTTTGTCCCCCTAGTTACGGAGATATTGGGGGTCAAAGTTCCAAATTTTGCACAACTGTTTTTGTGAATACAGCTTTTCAGGTTATAACTTTACTTAAATTACCTTTTACTATTCAAAGCATTTACTAGCACAATGTTTTAAGAGTGCTACATTGAGTTTTACCGTAAAATAAGATTTTTGACCCCAAAAAAAAAATCGTTTCCCAGCAAAAATTTTTGCATAGGTGTACTTAGTTTGATGTACAGAATGCTTGGTTGACGTATGTGTTAAAGGTTAATTTACACCCTGTATAGTCGGTTACATTTGTTTGTCTGATTTCGATTTTTGCCACCGACTTCAGAAGCAGATTTTTAGCTTTTTTTTTGAAGCTCAGTATGTAATGGATGGTCACCCATCCACGGACCAACCGAGGCAAGCATGGCTTAACATAAATATCGACCAGAGTGGCTGTTATTATCAAATCCAAGCTCCTCGCTCCCATGGGCTTGGAATAGGTTCCGTTCTTACCCTTAAAAAATATATTCTACCCCAAATTAAAAGGAAAGAGCCACTCCATCATTTGAATGGTTACAAGTGTTTTGTTTGACAATACTTTGGCTCCATCAGCGTTTTTATTACGACGAAACGAGAAGGCTTTCCTCGTTATCTTTGATGGAAAGAAAACAACGATTTCTCAAAAGAAACTCCTTTTTATTCTTTTTAGATTGTAACTCGATTCTTTTAATAATGGAGGTGGTTGGGTTTGTTAGTGATAAACATTAAATTATAGTTATTTTTATTGAATCTTTTTAAATTTATTTATCATTTAAAATAAAGTTGTGCCCCAGTAGTAATTTTTGCGAAGTATTACTTAGTTTGATGTAGAAAGTGTTTGGTTGACTACTTATTGATAAACCAGTTATGACTGCAGGGTAAAGAACCCCCTTCTTCCATTCTTCTGTGTAGCGTTATTTCAGCCCAATCCTTAACTACTACTACTTAACATGAGCTCCTGTGTTTCATTCATCAGAAATTCTCTCAGTAAATCGGTTGATGGTATACAATAGGCTGGCAACTAGATACTGGCTAGATAGTCACTCAGTGGGTGCCTGAAGAAGGCCATCGTAACCGAGGCAGGCCCAAGAAACGCTGGCGTGACGATCTAGACTCATTATTAACAGATAGGACGGAAAAAGCATTTAGTAAACAAACTTGGAAAGCCATCAATCAAATCAAAATATTTTATTTGCTAGAATATGGTACTTAAAGATGTTACAGTAATTTTATTTCAGCATATCCTGCTATAACATGGCGTGCAAATGTCTATAAAACAAGAGAAGTCACTTGAAAGATTAATTATAGGTTCTATTGACTTGTCATCTAGGTAGTCCTTGACTGTGTAATATTTTTTACATAGGCCCCCCCTCCCTATTAGGGCTACCCAGCATTGGGACAGCGTGAGCTGAAAAAGAAAAAAAAGCATGAGGTACACATATACCAAATCCTTTAGGAATTACAGGCGTGATGTTGTGTTTTGTACGAATATTTTGTTAGACTATCAGTAGGTACGCAGGTACGGCTACTATTATTGCTATTGCCACTTGCCTTGCGGTTCGCCACAGGCATTATTATCAGTGATATATGTATATCATACATATCATTGTGGTGACTAATTGGACCGACACAGTAACTAGATTAATCAGTAACTGGAACAGGTATGTGATGTCTTAAGGCGAATTTCACTAATAAATTTCAACATGATTAACACATCTAAACCGCGTTCAAGTGCTAAAAAAAAGTTCTGAACGTGTTCAGCTTTGTAAAGCTCGTTCTTAGTCTGTAGTTGTTAGTGTTTATCCAGTGGTGTGGCTCCGACTTACAAACAGTAAGTTGTGGGTTCGAACCCAGGCAGGCGTATTACTTTGTGTAATTTATGTCATCACCACTGCTCTCAATACTGTAAAAAAAACGTCGTGAGGAAACCAAAATTCGAAGGCATGTGACATCTAGCAACCCGCACCGGGCCCGCGTGTTGTATTTTAGCCCATCCTAGAGAGGAGGCCTATGTCCCCGCAGTGGGAACATTATAAACTGATCATGATGATAGCAGTTTGTCGTGGATGAGGTACTACAGCGATTCCCTGTCATGTTCTGTCATGATTTGTTATTTAAATACAGATGTTTACGCTGTCATCGCGCTTCACTAGAGAGACAGTAAGCGACTAACCCTATTTAGAATGGTCACTCGCAGTTTGGGAAACCTAGCAGGTTGCCATCTGTTAATCATACTATCCTGTGGGTGCTCTGAGTGTCAAACCTCTAGTCAGGGCAAAAATCATACAAACTGAGCGACTCCTTTAACGTGTAGTCGCTCAGTTCACCCTATGGAGTACGAGCTTCAGCGTAATCTAGTCAATAAAGAGTAGGATACTTATCAGTCACTTTTCAGTACAGACGCCAGTTCATCAAGCTACTGCAATCTATCATAGTTTATTAAATTTAAAACTTTAGCGCTGAATTATAACATATTCTGAATCAACCACGAACCTATCGTGGTTGATTCAGAAACATTGACAGTTTCGGATAGCTTAAAGTCAGATGTTTAACAGCCTAAAAAAACTGTCAACTCATTTGGCAAGCAAACTATGCTCCGTCAAAACCTATTAAAAATAATCGTCCTACGTGAGCAGATACCCTAAGCAATAACAGCGAGAACCAATCTTATATTTACTTACACTAAAAAATTCTCCAAGTAACAAAAGAAATTGTTAGAATGTAAGCATATTTAATCTTATCATTCACTAAACATACAGAAATAAGAAAGATCTCGAAACGGAACAAAGATTACCCTTCACGGTAAAGTAAATCTACCTCTTTGTAACTGTATAATGTGAATAAATAAAGGTTACATTTTTTTTCGTAAATTACGTATATTCAATTTACTTTGAGAATGTTGCCATCTTCCGTTATGATTTGATGGAATTTTCTTTTATATTTGCCACCAAAATCGAATTTGGGAGACGTTTAATTTATTGCTACTTAATCTTGTTGAGTTTCTAGGTGTTGAAAGACTGGCCGCGGTATCTCTTGCGAAAAACCCGCAGCCCCGACGGGCGAATATATGAAACCTCTTGGTAAGACTGCCTTTACTGGCCTTTAATGACTGCCAAAGATCTACAAATGACAGCCATGAGCAATGTCACGTAGGAAATTCGGTATGTAAAGAAAGAAAAAAAATATATTTGTCGCAGAAACATACCGAGCATACAGGAAAAAAAACAATACACAATCAACGCTTAACAGATATAAAAAAAATACAACAAGCAGGGATGATGTAATGAATGGTCACCTATCCATTGCCTAACCTAGCCAAACGCCATTATTAGCCATTAGCCATTTCCTCAACCATACAAACAATCATCCTACCGAAAAACACTTCCTTAATTACAAGTTAACATCACTGTTTACAGCAAAAGTGTTGTTTTTCACGAGTGACGGTAATTTGGAGCCAGATTACATCGGAATCGGATCGAGTAAGTCCGTACTTACTATGGCCGAGGGCCATAATTCCCCGCATTGCAGACAGCGCTGCAACAACCATGTAGTGAGCACGAATTTTAAGTTAGAAGCTTTTTTTACCGAGTAAAAGTAATAACAACCGGCCATTAAAAAAAAACTGTTGGTCACAGCTGCCATTTGCAGTTCTTTAACAGTCTTTACATGAAGCCATCGGTTCTAAAGTCTGATAATCATTCTTACCAAGGGGTTTGTTTTTTATATTTCTATGGGTATGTAACTGGGTTGTAAAGTTTAGATAGGCAGTCGCTTTACGTGAAACAATAGTATTCAGCTGCATCCGGTGGGACTTGAAGTTAACCCCAATTTATCGTAAAAGCCATTTCTCTCTCTCTCTAACCACACAAAGTTCGGACCGATCAGTCTTTCTGCCCTCGCTAGAACCCCGATGTGTTGTTGTCATTGCGGCCTTGACCTTCGAATTTTTGCTAATTAATACCCAGTTTAAAAATATATCTTTTATACTCGTTTTCTCCTATATCTTACACCACGGTCTTTAGGACCGAGCGGCGCTGGTTTGATTACCGTTTTCCGTGCACCACGATCGACTGTTGTAATTTGCTTGCTATCATAAAACCAAACGCCCTTATTTGCTACACGGCAATATATTATTATTTGTGTACCGACTTTACTGCCCTGCCTATAAATCGTGGGAAATGCCGCTGAAAATGTATAACGAAGCGCTTCAAGCGATGTTTTATGCTGTAGGTGGAATAACATGAGTTTTATGGTCTATTGTAGTCTGCGTTTCAGATAAATACTTCAGTGTGGCGTGGTCGGTAATGTAAATAGGCTTTTGCGTAGTGATTTTTATTAGTGTTTAAATGCATTCTCCTGTGAGTAAACCGTAGGGATTATGTCTGAAAGTTTAAGTCCCTTTTTAATAAGATTAACAATTCACTTAAGAACTTTTCAAATAAAAAGTCTGTCCCCGAGTGAGTTCATAAAAATATTGATAATGTTTTGCTCAATATTGATATGCCCTTTAGAGTTCACATGTGCTATTCTCCCTTCGACAACCCACCTTTATTGATATTAAATCAGAGGCCGCTCAAATTTAAGATACTGAAAATATATCAACGTAAACCGAATTCAGTCCGTTGTTAGAAATTTATTGTCAAAGCCAGACATAAAAACCGTAGGTCTAGCCATTCGTAACGTTTCACATTTATTTTCGTTGGGTTACGGTATTTAAAAAGGCTTAAAAGGGTTGCCAGTTGCTTTGTTTTTTAATTTAAATAATTTATGGTTTATACGTTTGCAAAAACGGCGATATGATGAATTTATGCAATATTTTTCCGAAAAAGGTTCTGGTCGCTGTAAAAAGGGCTTGTTTCGTGATTTGTTTTTGTATGGCAACATCAAGATGTTTCAAAAAGGAGTATGGATCACAAAAATATTATTTTTATGATTGTGTGTCTGTGAAGATAGAACGTGTATTCCAGCAGACAAATATATCTTAGTACTGAAAGAACAAGGATCCCTTTGAAAAATATTAGTTATAAGTTGTTCTTCGCGAAGATGAAATAATAATAAAATGTGGGGAGAACAATTCAACAATAACAGTGTCTCTCTTTCTTCGTTTTGTTTGGGGGAAAAGAATACCTGTTGCTTATTTTATTTACTTTTATTTTCTGAAAGATTTACTTAGTTTGAAATTCAATTTCGTTTCAGTTTATCCAGTTTCATTTGCGAGTAAAAGTTATTGTGAAAGTATTTTCATTGTTTTTAGTCTGTTGAAGCTTTTGTATTTTAATTTAATGCATTTTGGTCAGAAATTGATGAAGATTAAACCACTGGGTTCATTGAAATGGGTAAACCAATATAACTTATAATAATAAGACAATAATAAAAACAGGCTGTATCATTACACCATTCTATAGTTTTGCTATCAAATTTCTAATTCTGGGAAGTAATGACTGACGGCAGACTAAAGGAAAAACGTACTATTATGGAAACAGTTGGTGTTATTCAACGAAACTTCTACTTTCTTTACTTTTTTTCTACTTTGCGCCAACTCACTTGTGAGGTCTAATTTAAGTTATTTACAACAGTTTTAAAGCGTCTGTATTTGGCCAACTTGAAAAAAATGCTTTGAATTGTCTTATTTCTCTCTACAGCTCTGCCCAGAGCGGAGGAGTCATTTGATGATTTACCACCCTCCAAACAAAGAAGGGTAATTTGAAATTTGTAAGACTTACGTGCTACTGATCAATAGGGATGTTGCCTGACTAAAAAAAAATGATTATATTTAGTCCGCCGCTGCGCCCGGTTAGATTATCGTAAAATATTGGACACGTGTTTTTGTTTCATCAAATTATTAAAAATTGACGAAAATCAAACGTGTCAAAGATCATGAGTGAGGGCTTGTGACGTTGGGCCGCGGGTTGTACACTAGTTATAGCGGCCTCGACACAGAGGGCTAAGAAGGAACATGGGTGACACTCCCTTTCGCTCTGCCCAAGAGCGGGAGGGGTTATTCGATGATTTTCCACCCGCCAAAAAAAAAAGGGCTTATGACGTTTCATTCTGATTACAAATGTATCAAACTGTGACGACACACGACTTTTTGAAGCACTGTATCGTCTTCCCAATATTTTTTGGAAATCTATCTGATAAACTAATTATATTTTTTCTTGTCAACTATCCTTTCTACAAATAGAAATCTGACTTTTAACTCTCATGTTCGTTGTAATTTTATAATCAATGTCAAAATCAAAAACCATATCACAATACGGTACTATGCTACTAAAAGGTTTGCCAAACCTCACGGAACCCAGGTCCAAATCTGTCCCGGTATTGTTTGCCAAGAGACTATTGTGAATGAGTACTTCTTAGTTACGGACCTCCAGATTGGATTACAATCCTCCTGGATTTAACAATAGATGTGTGTGTTGTGTGGCTCCAATATTACGTCAAATGTTTGGTAGGTCTATGAACGTTTGCGTTGCGATTTAAGGAATCGTTTAAGGGGCTAGGAAAATTCAATTTTTGTTTTGGATTTTATACATATTGTGTGGCACGTGGTTTACATGTGGTGTATTCTTTGGTTTTGTTTGACAACAAACTAAATACACCACATGTATACAGCAGCATTAATTCTGACGAATTAAGTGCAATTTGTAATTGGAGTAGATAGTAGACAAATATCGTTCTGCTGCGTTTGTTCTACTACCTATAGCCTCCAATAGTTGCCACCTTGGGTTAGATGCGATCTTAGTGTCCTTTCGTACGTCGCTTCTGCCTACGAGTACTTTAGTACCTTCACACAAAACGTATTGTAAACAGTCAGTCTCGCTCACCGTGTCAATACCTATTCTCAAATTGTTCGTGTAAGCAAGGCACAGGAAAAAAGTTTTGCTTCACATTAGTTCACATAATACTAAGACTTACAAAGTTGTGAAGATATTACTTATTTGCCTGAGAACGCATGCTCGCACAGTTAACTGTAAGTGCCTTTTTATCTTAGCCTGTGTTGTCCCACTGGTGGGCAAAGCCTCGCCTATAGCTTTCCACACTATGCGGATTGCTCAGGTCAATCTGTCAGAAATTCATCTAAGTCTTCGGGCATCATTCAAGAACGACTCTGGCATCAGTACGATCACATTATATATGCATGGCCCGCTCAATCCCATTTTTACTCTTATTGCCCACATCAGCGAACTGTATGTGCCTACTGGTTTATATTGTCTTAAAGTGCTAACGTAGTACAACTACAGACTCGTAAAAAAACATGAGTAGACCTACATTGCGACCTTTTTACAGCAGGCCAGATTTTTCTGCAACGTCGTTATGAAAATTCGACTGGACTTCTACTGTCTTTGAGTATAGATTTCACCAGTTTCACAAGAGTAACACTGGTGCAGGAAAGTATTCAACGTTCGAACATAAGTCTGTTTTGTCGCTAGTTTAGTTCATACGCAAAGGTTTGTGCCAATATAGTTGTGAGTCAAGAGGTCATTGTGAAGAGGTTTTTGTTTGAACTGAACTGTTCTAGTGTTCGAACGAATTTACTAGGATAGAACCATTGAACAAATTAAGGGGTTAAAAGAGAATGTTCGTAGATAGAAGTTGAATTCGAGCGATAAGGTTTACCAATTTAAAAAATATCTTTAGTATTTTTGTAAACTTGTATTCGAAGAGTGTAGTCACAGGTTTAGGTTCCATGTTAACGTAATGTCTAGGAAATTATAATTTCGTACATATTCAATATCTATAGAAAAAACATTTAAATAGCTACAGAGTTCATTGAATTTGTCGCCGTTCGCTACTTGCGTTTTACCAGGGTAACGATACATTGCGTCTGTGGAAACAAAACCAATCAAAATTATTCCCATGACGTTCCTGAAATAGTTTCGTGAACCAGTCAATTTAGTAGGATACGAGTATACTGAATTCACCCCATCAGTTTGCGTTAGACTTTCCCCTACACAATAATTTTAGAAATCCATCTTTAAGCCTCTTATACATTATTTGAGAAACTCTTGTGCTTAATTTTAAACTGGTTGAAGAAAAGTTTAGAACGCACAAATATATTTTGGTTAGGCGCATAACCTAAAAGACTTGTTCTAAAAGATTGGTCCATCGGTGAATTAAGGATATTATTAGGTAGAAATAGCAAAGCACTTCATTTATAAGGTCCCAGAGGTACACCTAACTGCTATATCCGGAATACTTTCCCGGAATTAGCGCCGTTCTGGTATATTGGGGTCGACTATTTACTTTGGATTGGCTATTAGGAGCAATTTTGGTCAATAGCTATCACTTATAATAATTGGGTGCCCTTTATTGCTTTGAACGATTTTCGACGCTTCGAAAAATGGTTTGAGTGGTTAACGTAATTAGGTCCACGAGACCTCAATCATTTACCTATGGTTTTGATTTTTGAGACCTTTGGGACTGATTTCTATGTTATTAGTTTTGGTAGAGGTATGGTAGAACTAGACTGAACTCTTTGACTAGACTGCCTTGATAGTCTAGTGGTGGCAAACGCGACTGTGAAGCATGAGGCATTCTTGGTTCAATTACTGGGTCAGGCAAATTGTTATAATATTTTTCTATTAAAAATTTCTTAGTACCAGCCACGGAATTTGGGTTTGTGCCCAGTTGATGGCAATAGGGTGGCTCCTTATTAGGTGGAACTTAAACATAACTGGCAAAATGTGAGAGTACTTTTACGTACTTCTCTGTTTAACCCTTTGGGGATAACACACGTGATGTTCATGATCATAATCATCATTTCAGGCAAAAGATGTCCACTGCTGGATATAGGCCTCCCCCAGGTATTGCCACATTGACCGGTTCCGTGCGTCTCGCATCCAGCGGGTCCCCGAAACCTTCACCAGGTCATCTGTCCATCTTGTGGAATGCCTTCCAGCGCACGTCTTCCGATTTGCGGTCGCCACTCCAGAACTTTCTGGCCCCATCAGCCATCCGTTCTGCGAGCAATGTGCAGGTGATGTTATGTTTTATTGTTATAGTTTTCCGATAGTGTGCCATTGACAAGTTATTGGTCTGGGGATAAACATACCATTGTGTATTCGTGGTTTTTTACTCCTTTTTTCTGCTTTGTTTTTTGACATTATTCTCAATTATACCGAAAACTCCACTGTCGAGTGATTATTATCAATTAAAGAGACTACGATTTTTTTGGCAAAATTTTATCCATCTGCCATGAAAGCAAGAGTGAACAGGTATCTTCTGAATATGCTCGTTCCATCAAAGACCTCACACAGACCCCTTCCATCAATTTCTAACATCGGGGTAAATAGCAGGCCGATCATAATCAGCCTACAATGTTCCCACTGCAGGGAATCAGGCCTCATCTCTAGGAGAGGGATGGGCTATATATAATCCACCACGCGGGCCCAGTGCGGGTTGGTAAATAATAAAATAAATAATAAAAATGTTTATTTTCTTCCACAAACACAACTTAAAACTGAAAATTTAGTAATGGAATAATAAATGTCACATATCTTCGAATTTTTTGGTTCTAAGACTTGCCGGTTTCCTCACGATGTTTTCGTTTACCCTTTTGAGAGTAGCGGTGATGATATAAATTACACAAATGAACCCACGACCTACTGTTCGTAAGTCGCGGCCGACACCACTGGGCCACCGGTGCTCTCCATCTAAAAGCAGGCCCATTTTGTAATAAAAACAAATAAAAAGCATTTATTATTACCAACTTACAAAACCTTTGCTCACTTTTCTTTGTTACTAATATATTTGAACGTTTGTAATAAGCTGACAAAACAAAGTATTTTTTTCGACTCCCAAATTTCACCAAAGTTCATTCAACTCTATTTTTTACTCCATAGTCAAGTACTAACAGAGGTGGAATTGTTTAATTTCACCGAAAAAATTGCCAAAAAGAGAATAACAGAACGTGTGTGAACTTGGGCTTAATCCAAGCTTAAGTAGTAAAGTTTGGACTTCATTTAAAGCTTGTGAAAGCTCTAGATTTGGTAGCTTTGTGCAGACGTCTGAAATACACGTGTGGATTAACTAATGAAAATACTGAACTATACTGCTAATGCTTTTTATTTCTTCATATATTGGTATAAAGAGTTGTGTGACCTACCAAACATTGGTAGGAAGGGGTGGTCATATTCTAGAACGTTGTCGTCTATCTAGTATTTCCCAAATATGTAGGGGCTGGCTCCCAGTCTAACCGGATGCACCTGAATACTAGTATTTTACATAGAGCGACTGTCTTTCTGAACTCCACAGCCTAGTTCAAATATTGGTGATAAGGGTTACTTCGATCCCAGGGTGCTCTTTAATGGAAAGCATTAGCCATACCCTAGGACAAGTTCTAATGGACCAAGTTGGCCAGGGAAATTTGGTTGGTTTTATATTGAAGTAAAACGTTCGTTAGACCAGACGATCATTCGTGGAAATGCAAAAAGATAAAAATAAACTTCAGAAGAAAAATCGGCTTCTGAAGTTAGTGACATTTGTTTGTTTGATTTAATTTTTTTGCCACCAACTTCAGAAGCTGATTTTTTTTTTGAAGTCAGTTGTTTTTTTTTATGAAAAGTGTTTTAATTTTTAGTTTTAATATCTTAAACAAATATTTAGGATGCATTTAACATTCAACCAAGAAACCTAACCTTCAAGATTCCCTTATTTTTGGTTTCAACTCCTAACCGTTGAGGAGTAGTTCCTTCCATTATCAGCTCATCAGCATGAAATGATGACTGCTATATGCGAATACTGGAATAGCGTTAGAAAAAGCACGATACTCGTAATACGTGCCTATGAAATTTGAGGGTTGCCCTCGATTTCTCTGGGATCCCAAAACCAGGTCCTGGTTGCCATATCATGGTACCACCCTTGAAATATGTCCTTTCAAATAAAAAAAAAAACAAAATTGGTCTACAAACGAGGGTTAAAAAAAAAAGTTCCTAAAATGAAAAGTACTTGGCCAAACTATGTAATTTTTTTATCGGACCAAATCGCAACTATTCCGCATCAAACTAAAAAAGAATCACGTAAATCGGATCATAAATCTCGTCGTAATCGGTGTACACAAAAAAAAAACATACCAATCGAATTGAGAACCTTCTCCTTTTTGGGAAGTCGGTAAAAACGAGCCAAGTTAATAATTTCACTTTAAAAAATAAATAAAAGCCAAAAATATAATAATCATCTTTCATAATTCTCTCTCTGAGTATTTATATATTTTTATATCTTAAAGTAGTTACACCAAAAGCACCAGTTGCACATTTTACCGAAAACTCGAAGGATACTACTCTAACTCCCATAATCCCGAGCTTTCACCAAAATGAGAAAAGCGAGCAACGAACGGACGACTTTTCTTTTATCTCGACCAAGTATAAACAGTTTAAGAGGAACTCATTAAAACTTTTAACTGTGCTTACTTTCCAAGCACGTGGAAAATGGGTGGTTATGGTCTTAGGGATAAAGTCTTAATTAGACGCACTTCTTATATTACACGTTTAAATAAAGAAAATTTTGTGATCAGCCATCATGTTCTAGAACTGAAAATTCGATGACAGGTGGTATCTACCAACCAAGAGGAGTTCATGGCTAAGTAACACCAGCCGCTAGGGTCACTCTTCAGGTTAAGCTGCGCTTGCCTAGGTTGGTCCGTGGATGGGTTACCACCCATTACATATCGACTTTCCTCCTTGTATCAGAAAGCACGCAGTGGTTTACTGTTTGTCTCAGCTGTCTTTTAAAGAATTTTTGCCCTAATGGCTGACATCCAGTCTTACTAAGGGGTACCATAATACACAGTTCTAACTGGGCTGTGGAGGGCAGATAGACAGCTCCGTGAAAAATACTGCTATTCGGTTAGACTAGAAGCTGAGGAAGAGCTGAGTAAGAGCAGCGGTGGTCCAGTGGTGGCGGCCCCGACTTACGAACAGTAATCGTGGGTTCGAACCCAGACACGTGCGCATTACTTTGTGTAATTTATTTCATCACCGCTGCTCTCAAAACGGTAAAGAAAAACATCGTGAGGAAACCGGCATGTCTTAGAACTTAAAAATCGAAGACGTGTGACATCTACCAACCCGCACTGGGCTCGCGTGGTGGATTATAGCCCATCCCTCTCATAGAGAGTAGGCCTGAGTCCCTGCAGTGGGAACATTATAGGCTGATGATGATGATGATGAGAAGCTGACCCTAACATAGTTGGGAAAAGGCAGATAATACAAGTAAACTATTGGCCCATGATCTTAAATGGTCTCATAATGGAAATAACAGATTTGACCGTAGTGAGCGTTTTCCCTTCATTTGTTTACGAAGTTTCATGTTCTGTTTTCTTATTTTGCGTGTAATTGTCGATTGAAGTTCGGCCGGTACAAACAAGCCGAGGAACAACTGGAAACAAAAACAAATTAATAAAGGATTTGACTTCAAGCGATTTGGGGATAAAAGGCTTTGAATTCTATTATTTGCTTCTAAAAGTTTTATTTTAGAACGATGATTTTTGTTGTTTCAAATAATTACATTTTGGTAGATAAACATAATATCAAAAAATATAATATCACGCCTGGCATCCCTGAAGGATCAGGCAGAGGCGTTCGTACACCAGTAGTACCTAGTAGTACGCGAGTAATGTTTAAGTTCCATTTAATCATTTCAGCACGATCATTTGTCTATAATATGTATGTATTTAGAAATATATAAGTATGTTTATCAGTTGTCTAGTACCCATAACACAAGCTCTGCTTAGCTTGGGACTAGATGGCGTTGTGTGATAGTTGTGGAATATTATTATTATTATTATTATTATTAATAGGGCGAGCCTGTTGCCATCAACCTACCACAAAGCCAGACTCCGTGGCGATACCGACAAATTCGGCTCAGAAGTCGCATTTGGGACCAATAGACTAACGAGGTAGTCTACAAGTCAGTAGGTAAAGATGGGAACACTTAACACTAACCACTTCTTATTATTAATATTTTTTTTACTAACATCATTCATTAATTTTACCTGCTAACAAAAATTTGGATCACAGTTATCTGAATTTAATAAATTATTATTATTAACACTATAAACATAGAAAAAAATTACTTTAATAATAATTGTTAATTTAGTGAATTTTTAATCAAAACGCAATTTATAAGCCCACTTAAATTTTTACAACTACGCTTCCATTAATATTTATCTACTAAAAATATCAAACTATTTTAGAGTCCATTAGCCATCGTGTACTAAAATCTGATGACAAAAGTAAATATCCATTTGGATGTGAATATTTTTCATACTTTAAAATATTATTTTACTTGAAAGTAGTACTCAGTATTCATAGTTCAGTAAATACTGTATAAATACGGTTTATTTAGAAAACATTGAGAGCATCATTGGAAGCAAATATTATTTTGCTTGGGAGTTGGTATTTAAATACCAACTCCCAAGCTCCCATAAGTGCCTCTTACTAATGTATCTTAAAATCTAATGTGAGCAAAGATGGTCGATACTCAATACTTTCAGGTGTTCTTAAGTGGAAAACTTATAATAATATCATAATTATAGACCCTGTCGGAAGTGAGAGAAGGAAGCGATTGTTAAACATATAACATTGCCTAGCAAACAACCAGTGGTCCACATTTTTCTCTGGTGGTAGACACAACAGTAACTTAACACTTATTTTACGAAATAAATTAATAGCTGTAATATAGAATAGGTTTTTATTGGCAAGGTCAAGATCTTAGTTTAATTCCCAGTTTAGGCTTAATTTCTTGTACCTCGTGCTCAGCTCAGTTGCACTTGCGACCCCTCAGCCAACGATGCAGTCGTTCAGTCTGTGTTTTCCTCTGCCAAAAAAAACGGGGCTTTGGGGGGGGGGGGGGGGAATCCCTAATTTATAACTCCTCCCGCTCAGAGCAGGGTCAGAGAGAAAGGGAGTGTCAGATTTCTACTGACTAAATCATGAATAATTTATTATCGTCAAATAAGGACGTGAACATTTTGATAGGTCCTCGAGTAACTCCTTTCAGGCGCCATGTTCTGAAATTGTTTAATAACATGGGTTTAAGATCCGTCTCTTCGAAGAATTCAAGAAGGGCTGCAACATGTAAATACACTTAATTATGTTCACGTTTTTGCTTTCGTTATGGTCGGACATTCTTCCATGAGAAAGCTTTTTAATATAGACTCGTGAAGCATCTAGCTCCCCATTTATGAAAATCTAAAATCCCTTTTTGAGATTTTGAATGCACTTACAGATTCTTTAATTCGTTTTTAATAGTTTTACAAAAAACAATACGTATGCGTTCCTTATAATTAACATAAAGATTTTAAAAAGGGTGAAAGTGGCAGTGCTGCCAACCTATGCATACACACACACACACACACAAAGGTAAAAGAATACAAAACTGTACTACAATGTTGCCCATAGCAATAATTTAAAAGTATTAAGTTAAAAGTTTGTAAACACCTACATTCAAACTTACGAAGCGTGTATTTACACCCCTTAATATAAGAGAAAACGTACACGGTAGAAATAAATACCTTTTTAATATTACAGCGTTTCAGTGACGTTCAACATCGACGTGCAATATCCGTCTTCGGTACGAGGAAATGGATATGGATTATACATACAGACAAGGTGTATAGACATTATATATGTGTACTTATATGTACTCGTAACATGGGTGCGCAAGTATGGATAGTGTTGAACGGTTACTAATTTAATGAAATCTCCTATCGGAATAGTTTCGTAAATATACATTGTTTGTAGTTGAATATTAGTAGATATATTGTCTATAATCCGTAGAAATATTATAAAACGTGAAAGTATATCAATCGGTCTGATACCACGCCTTATATAGCTGAACAGTAACACCATGGCCTGAATCACCTGAAAAGATGTAAAATTCTGAACTTGGACAGCCTACAATACGATGCCGACTGCTACAGTTAATCCCAGTCGGGAACCAACTCTGCACGAAACTGAATCTGAAAACACGTTGTTGTTGATTTGAGAGCCCAAATATATCGTCGGGACCGCGGGTTGTACACTAGTTATCGCGGCCTCGACTTAGAGGACTAAGAAGGAACATGGGTGGTTTTTAGTCAGTAGAAGTCTGACACTCCCTTTTGCTCTGCCCAAGAGTGGGAGGGGTTATTCGATGATTCTCCACCCACCAAAACAAAAAAAAACCCAAATATATGTAGTGGTTGACGTTATTAATGCCAGGGATGTTGCAGTTGACATTTGTTAGCTTTCCGGCTCGACCCACTATCATTACCTTGGTTTTTGCTCTGTTCACTGCGAGACCGATGTTACCAGTTTCTGACTCGAGTGGAACAGCACGCTCATATCTTCAACGGATGTTGCTAGAAGAATGGTTTCGTTAGCATATCGGAGATTGGATAGTCTCTTTCCACCTACAGGGAAGCCTTTATCCCAATTTTCCATAGTCTTTCGAATAATGTACTCTCCATATATGTTGAAAAGAGCGGGGGACAGAATACAGCTCTGCCTCACTCCTTTTTTATTGAACGATAAGACAACAGAAATACATCACTATATTGTAGAAAAATATCTTGACGCGCATATTTTAAACCAATTACACCTACAGACCTTCAATATAAATAAAATAGAATCTACCTATTCAGACCTATTGTATTGAACCCATATGCGCAGCTCATACCCAAAAAGGTCTACCCATGTTGTCTTGTATTTAAACAAGAACTTTAAGGTCGTGAATAATTGAAAACTCGTCGGCCTCCATGTAGGTACCCTTTTCCAGCCTCCAGTTTGTACCGAAAACAGCCTACTGTGGTTTGCCTCGATAAATTCTCAAACGAAACTGACGTACGGTCAACCGCAGGTCAGAGGCAACATTTGTTACGAAAATATCTACGAAGTGATTCGTGACACGACTAGCTTCATGGGATACGTGCGTTTTTCACTTGTTTCTTTTGTGTGAGTCTTGTCGTTCTAGAAGCACATAGAAGTCAGCAAGTCGTTATTATTTTTACACTATACCGAAGTTGATGTCTCAACATGCATGTCACTTTAACACATGTGGTTTTACAAAGGTTACCTGCTCCGTGTATGTATCCGATACAAAATATCTCTAGGTGTGTTATCTTACCATTCATTATGATAAGGTACTTCCACCTGTTTGTCGCTGTCAAAATCAATGAGACCTCACTGAGATATCACTGACACAATCATTACTGAAACTTCTATTGCTATCTCTAACAATTCAGCCAAAATAAAATTTACTTTTATTTTCGTTTCAATAAAGTTGCTGTTAGACTGCAGCTGTTAAAGATACAACAATTTTGAAAGGACTGTAAGTAAGGTTATGTTATATTTTGTATGGAGATTTATGCAAGCGTTTGACACAGTTTCCAGTGTACAGTGTGAGCAGCGAGGAAGGATGGAGGATGACATGCATGGCTTGTTTAATGTACATTAATGTTCGGACAAAGCGTTAAACAGGATTTCTGTGAAGAAAGGTAGAATAAAGCTACGTTTTTACTACGCTTTATATTTTTTTTTTGAACGCATGTTGCACTATAAATAAAGATGTGTATAATTATAAATTGATAGTAAAGTAGTAATGGACCTGTCCTATATGATATTTTAGGTTGAAAAGTTGGAACAAAACCTTCGCATCCCAATATGATTATGATTGTTTTTAGGCTAGTTTAGTTTATATGTTTAGTATAGTCTTACTTAATAATTAATATAAAAAAAACATGATTATGAATGTAGTAAACTACAGTTTACTACATTCATAATCATGTTTTTTTTTTTCATAATCATAATCATGTAGTATTGTATTGATCAACGGCAACGCATTCCCAACAGAACTTAAATTATTGTGCCCTTTACCAGTATCGTAACTTGTTTTTCTTCTTTAATTTCAATTTACTTAGAAACATCTTTGTTTGTTAAAAACTAACCAACTACAAAACTTTTTCGCAAATTAACCTTAAAACTAAAACAGACTATTTTAGAAGTCCACGAATCTCTTAAACTCGATTTACCGAGGACCCACAGGGGTCATAAACCACAATTTTCTTCGACGAAATAATGTCGTTTCGATAATCGCGACACAAACAGGGCCCACATTAATAACCTGCCCCTTGACAGGGGTCGGTCATGGCTTAAAAGCCGTTGGATAGGACCAATGCTTATCGATACCGGTCGGAAGGTATTTATTGGTATTATTGTTAAAAGCAATTTAGGGAGAATAAGATATAAGGATAGGCTAACCGCATAAAAATATTATAATTAAAATAAAAAATCAATCAAGTTAAGTCAAATCGCAATAAATCGCGTTAAGTCATCGTCGACCACATATCTGTATATTCATTTTTATTTTTTCTCTTGTGATTTCGTTTAATGATTAAAAAAATATGTTTCTGTTTAGTCACGTGAGTTAGATTATATTGGTTGCGTGTTTTTTGATTAATCAAATTAATAAAAAAATTACGATAATAAAACGTGTCAAAGAGTGGGGGCTTGTGACGTCATTTTAGGACCAACTACAACGGTTGTCAATTACACTATTATTGAGCAAGTTTTTTTATATTTTCTGGAATATATAGCCATGCTTGAGTATTCGGGAATACTATTATCGTATTCCCGAATACTTAAGCATGGCTTTCAAAAATAACAAAAAAAAAACAGTTAGGAAGACATCGAAACAATACCTCTTTATTTATTTTAAATATTTAAACAAAATATATGTTAATTCTGTTAGTTGGTTTCTTCACGCCCTAATTTTATAAAACTGGATGAACTGCTTTTATGTTCTGACTTCTCCAGTATTTCAAAGTCCAGACATAAACTGGGTCAAGTTATCTACAAACGAAAATTTCAGTTAAAAGCCTTGACCTTCCAATAAGATAACAATCTACCTCAACAATCACAAAATCAAATTGCCATCACGCCGACCCCCATCAAACTGTTATCAAAAATGTTCCCATCCCGTTATCTCTGACTGATAAAGATGCTGAAACTCTTGATCATTATTATCAGTACCACAGCTGTTCCTGACAACTTTCATACTAATATTAATCGTACAAACTTTGAGTCGTTTGAGCAAAATGTCACAGAGTTGTTATGCAATTATGAAACCGCCTGTAGCTCAACGGGATGGTAGTTTTTAATTGTTTTGTTTATGAGGGTCATATTATATATATTACTATTACCATAAGTTTTAATTATATTGATAAAATTAATACTGCCCCCTGAAATACAGGCTGTCTAGTTTAGGGGACAGGGTTGAACCTATTGTACTTATTTATCTAATCCTCACCTAAGAACTTCAATCTGTATGTAGTGCAATGTACTTAAACTTTGTGGTAGTAAAATATATATTATATAAAGAGGTAAAGTTTGTAAGTTTCTATGTAGGGGGTAATCACCGAAACAAATTGTCCAATTATTCGTGGGTGTTACAGGCTTTCCATTATATTTATATCACGCATATTAGCTCAGTCAAAGTCAAAGTCAAAGTCAAAGTCAAAGTTTTTATTTGTATGTTTTTTGGTTATACATGTGTGGTCTTACAGAAATGATACGTTTCTCAAAAAACAACCCATTAGGGCATATACAATTAAACAGATAAGAAATTTAAAGTCATAAGTCAATGTTTGGTGTACAGCCAATAATTAAAAAAAAAATAGATTAGGATTACAATTAATTAAATACACAAAAAAATAAAAACAGATTACAATTACATAGTCAAGTTTTGAATTGTTAAGAATAAATACACACATAATTGTCAGTTTAGTTTATTACATTTTGTCAAGAAGGAATTCGTCAATGGTATAGTAGCATTTTTCAATTAAAAAATTATTCAGCTTACGTTTGAATTGTGTCAAATTAAAATCCTTAATGTAATTTGGAATTTTGTTGAATATTTTCGGAGCCATGCAGAGAATGCTTTTGTGCATAAGGGCGGTCTTTGAGGCTCTTAGACATAATTCGTGTCGATATTCTGGTCTCATAGACCTAAAGCGTTGATCTGAAACTTTTTTAAATAGTTGACTGTTTTTCTTAACGAATAATGCGGTCTCATATATGTACAGACAAGGTAATGTTAATATTTTAAGTGTTTTAAAATGCGGTTTACAGCTTTCCGTTGGTTTAAGGTTGCATATTGACCTAATGCACCTCTTCTGTGCTTTAAAAATGTTATGCTTTTCGCAGGAATTTGCCCAAAAAATTACTCCGTAACGTAATATGGAGTCTACGTAACCATAATACGCAGCTACAACAGCTGTCTGATTAACAATTTTGCTTAGTTTATAAAGAGCAAAAGCGAACCTACTTAATTTTGTTATAAGAATTGCTGCATGGTCTTTCCAAGTCAGTTTATAGTCAATTGTCAAGCCTAGAAATTTTATATGTCCTACTTCTTCAATTTTATTATCTTCAAAAGTTATATTAATGTCAGGAGCGGTTATTCTTTGTCGAAATTGCATAATTTTAGTTTTATTTAAATTTAATTTTAGATTATTATGTTCAACCCAATTAATTGATTGTTGTAATGCGTCTTTGATGTCACATTCATAAGTTCTATTTTTATTACGTCTTACAATAATCGTGCTGTCATCAGCAAAAAGAACCATAGGAAAAGCGACGTGTTTTGGAAGGTCATTTATGTACGCTAGAAACAACGGCGGGCCCAATACACTGCCCTGTGGTACGCCTAAAGTGACTTTACGTTTTCCTGAAATATATTTGAGTTCCTTTTTATCTCTTTTAGAATTGATTATGGGAAAACATAAATTATAAAACAGCTGCAGTATTTCCATAAAACCATCGTACGCTACATTAGGATTATCAGCTTGATAAACATCATAAAATGATAAAGCACATAAACATGATCTAAATTTCATAAGGTTACCGTAACTGTAATCACGTGCTGTAATATTCCAACTGTTCAATGTACAAGTCTTTTTTACGGGGATCTTTAAGGTTTGGGCTGTGTCATCTGACATGTTAAGGTCAATTACATCGTGAACACACTTTTGCGTAAAATTGTGCGCAAAATTATCTATACATGTGTTGCTCTGTAACCTAGTGGGCTGGTCAATTTGCAATTTTAAATTATAACTTAATAAGAAGTTGATAAAATCAAGGGAAGTTCTATTTTTTTTCAGTGTATTAATGTTAAAGTCACCACATATAATGACATTTTTGCGTGCTTTGTAACAAATCTTGGGTAGGAGAATATTTAATTTTGAATAAAAAGTATCAAGATTATTCGATTTAGGTATTCTGTAGATACATACAATGATAATGTTATGCTGTGTTAGTTCGATCGCACAGCACTCGAAAACTCCTTGAATTGATAGTTTCTTGATATCTTCAAGCTCTCTACATTGATGGTCGTTCTTTATTAATATGCACGCTCCTCCTCTTTTTGTATCTCTGGAGTAGCATGCTGCCAATCTATAATTAGGTATAGTGAGAAAGCCTTCATACCCAGTTTCCATGAAGTGCTCGGTCACACAGATAACATCTATGCGGTTTTTAAGATCAAGCAGGTTCAAAAGCAATTGGTCTGCCTTATTTATTAGCCCTGCGATGTTTTGATGCATTATTGACAGATAATTATAGAAAAAACTGGTTTGATGTGTCCTCAAATGCGTCTTCCTTCTCAGCAATATAACTATTTTCAATTTGAATTTCATAAATGGTCTTCTTGAGATTCATAAATACATTTTTCATGCCTGTGTCGTTTAAAAGACCTTGACGGCCCGAAAACATGGTGTTATCATAACATAAGTCAGCGTTTGAGTCCAGTAAATAAGCATATTCATATGTTGTGTTATGCAGATACAAAAGATTATTGAACATTTCAACCCGTGAGTTGTATATAGTTGTGTATTCACCACATTGTCTATAAGTTGGGAGACATATAATTATATTGGTATGGCTTAGTTTTTCAATGGTATCTTTGATATGGTAGATTAAGTCGTGATAGTTTTTAGTTCTTATGAAGTCCATTTCTCCTATTAATATGACGCAATAGTCGGTTTTAGTGTAGTGTTTGATCTTATTTTCTATACCTAGTAGGAGTTGTTCAATGCTACCATTTGGATATGAGTAGTGGCAGAAGTCATAATTAGTTGCAAGAGAATCTTCGATAATGCTGCAAATTCCATTTCTGTTGTTAGTGCTTATTATACTTATTTTACCTTTTGTCGTTTCTTTGGTTAGGTGTCGTTTTTCGATCAAGTCATTACGTGTTGAGTGTTTTATACCATATGTGTCACATTGAGTTGTCTTATCAACCATCTGGGGTGGTAAACCTGTCGGTGTTGACTTATCAGCCATTTTAGGAGTGAGCAGAACTTTTTTCGTCGACTTGGGAGTGACGCTGAGATCTATTGTAGGAACTCCTTGAGAACATTTTTTCTTTTTTGGGGTGTTAACAATGTCCGTTGTCAGTTTTTTATAAATATTTTCCTTTTTTGTTAAATTCTTGATAGTTTGTTTTAGATTAGTGTTGTCCATATTTAGGGATTCAACTTCGCGGTGTGCAGTCTCTAGTTGTAGCGTCAATTCTTTTATTTTGTTTTTTAGTTGAAGAATTTCTTCGCAGTCTTCGTCGTCTGATATGTTTGGTAGACTGTTACTAGTAGTGCCATCTAGTTCACTATTTGTTAAATTCAAATCTTCACTTTTTGTTTCGGAGACTCTTCGATTACGACGCTGTGTGATATTTCCAAAGAAGTTCATGATGATTTAAATTTGAGGTAGTATGAAGAAATTGTTTACCACGGTACTATTTATTGGTCATCAATGTTATTCTCTAATTTGTAAACATTCCAAAAAGAGTAACCGTTTGCGGGAATCGAACTCGAGTCACATGGGATTCGTATAGCATGTGGGCCGACTGGCAAACTCGCCACTGTGACTGTTACTTCGGCGTTGAAATTGTTGATCAGTAGGTTCTTCGAAGCAAAAAAGTTCGTTAAAGTAGTCAGTTGTAATTTGATCGATTTGAATATTTTTTCTCCAAGTGTCACTTGTAAGAAAATCACTTTTTTCGTTGTTATTATTTATCTTTGTATGTCACACTTTGTTAGCTTAGTATTTGGTGGTAAATATTTCATAAGAGACATAAATACCCCACACAAAACTGTTTTAATCACAAAATTTTTGTCCACACATATAAGTTTTGTTTACACAGTTCACAGTGAATAGTTTGTGAAGATAACACTTTCACACATGTATTGTCCTATTTCCTTGATTGTTTTGGTGTATTTAGGGAGATACTGTTCAAATAACTATTTTAAAGAATATTATTACGGGAGCACAATGTTTACATGACAGCTAGCGCCATCTGGCATTGAAAGTTTTGAAGTTATCAGTTATCACATTTTTTTGCGAACGTAGTCGCGGGCGAAGTGCTAGTCATAAATATGATTTTATCTTATTTTTAAATAACTATTATAACATTTCAAAGTACAAGGTAAACATATTAAATCTTACACTAATTTTATGAAAATGTTAATCGTAGAATGCCATGTCAAACGTTGTTTCAGTTTACATGAACACATAAATTATAATTATGTTGCTTATAATAAAACAATGCTTTTACGTGACTCAAATATTCTTAGAATAGAAGCATGGCTAGCTTTTACACGAAATTCATTTTAACACAAAACATCAGAATCTTGCTACGCACGCTACGTCGTAGCGATCTCGTAGCAGCCTTGCTACGACGTAGACCGTAAATGCTACGGAGGTATTAAAGTGCAATGTGGGATCTTGATTAATATTTGCTTTGAGCATACTTACTTAGGGGTCGGGTGTTAATACGTGAGTACAAAGGATTTAGAATTAACTGGTTTGTGCTTGAACTTAGATTAAAAAGGTTAAGGATAAGCTGCTGCTCTGTTTCTAATGAGATTGGAGGATTAAAGTCTGTTCTGTCTATCAGAGTATTTAAGGATCTTCAAGCCAAGGAGGCTTAAATTAAAGAAGGTGTAAATTTAACTCGAAACATAGTTGATCAGCTTTTCTAAACATTTCGTTACGTGACCTTTCATTGATAAAGTAACTAACATACTTTTTTATGGTTTGTGTCATAAAAAGAATATGATTCTGTTTAGTCCATCTGTTAGATTATCGAAAAATATTGGATATGTGTTTTTTATTTTATCAAGTTAATAAAAAAATACGAAAATAAAACGTGTCAAAGATCGTGGTAACAAATGTAGCAAGCTGTAACGTTACACGACTATTCAAAGCACTCTATCGTCTTTTTTTTTGTTTACTTGTAAAATGAATAAAATCTATCCTTCAAACTAATTAATACTGGTATGCAGCAGCATCCGGTTAGACTGGAAGCCAACCCCAATTTAGTTGGGAAAAGGCTAGGCAGACGATGATATCTGACCGACAATTTTTTTTTGTCAACTATCCTATTGGTAATTAATAAGGAGTAGATGAAGCTTTCGTATTCAGGATTCCAGTTTTTACAATAACAATTAGATCAAAAAAAAAATTAAATGTTCTTGGAAATATCGGTGATAAAATTCCAGGAGTGTCACTTCCAGTCTTATATTCCAGCGCATAACATCTGTATAAAAAATTCGTTAGAGTTCAAAACTCTGCCAGTCTTGGTAAATAATTAAACTACACTTTCTCTCATAAGTAAGAACATGTCGTTCGTAAAATTCACTTCGCTAATTCATTAATACATATAAATATTAGATAAGGTCTTGAGTGGTATGAACCGTACTCAAAGATGCTCGTCAAATATTTGGGTACTCAATTGATATATTTTCAGAGGTCATTAAGGAAAGGATAAGAATTAGGTAATAAGTAGGGTTCATCAGAAATGAGAATAGGGTAGTTAACAAAAAAAATCTAATTAGTCCGTCATTTATATTACCAAAAAATATTGGACACGTATTTTTTCTTCTTTCACGTAAACAAGCAATGAAGACGTTACAGTGCTTTGAAAACTCGTGTGACGTCATACTCTAAGACATTAGTTTTTGACCGCTAAAAATGTGATACTAATGTCTTAGAGTATGACTACTCTAAGACATTAGTATCACATTTTTTAGCGGTCAGTGGCGTCACAAACCCGACTCAAATCTTTGACGCGTTTTATCGTCGTAAATTTCTATTGATTTGATAAAACAAAAAATACGTGTTCAATATTTTTCGATAATCTAACAGACGGACAATAAGAATCACATTTTCTTAAATCAGTAAACATCCCTATTGCGGATGGCAAGAGAACCAAGGTTACCGACGTAGCCTGAAGAATTTGAACCTGCAGTGGTAGTGGTGTTGGTGCAAGTTCTTTCACACGTATTTTTTTCTAACTTTATGGGGCCGCTGACTACTCCAAGAAGAAAGACCCGATATTTTTTAATCAAAAATTCAGATGACGTAGTCACTTTTATGGTCCAGAAATTATCTTGCTATACTCTAGTGAAGACTATCTCGATTGAACTCCACGATGGCCTTTTTAAGGAATAACCACACCGATTCGAGTGGAAGTGTGCCCAGTTGCACTACTAGTTCGAATCTGTGTGGTTACTTAGTACAGTCGAACAAGCTAATTAGTATACGGCCAGTTAACAATTTTTTTTTTTAAGATTATGGAGATACATTTAGAGGCTGATGCCAAACAATATGGTTTGACATCAGTCGCTTAATGCGAAACGCTTTATAAAACAAAATTGCAATCAATATTTTCCGTGTAATAGAATTATAAAAAAACTCTACCTGTATACCTTATACGCTGGTTCGACTGTACTAACTAAAATATCGAATAGCTTATTTTCATATAGTATTGTATAGCGTATCATCGTATAGCTCGACGTATAACTAAAGTAACTCTAGCTAAATGAACACAATTTTATACGCAGTCGTAAAAATATTTGACGTTCGTGAAATCTCTGCAAGGAAATTGTTCGGACAGAACAGGTGCATGAGAATAAATTGCGAAAGCGGGAAGATGGTGTTCTGTGGAGCCACTACACCCGCTGCGATGTAAGCCTATTATGCCTTCGTGTGTCGGAACGTAGATCCACGCGAGACACAATAGCTTTTTAATTGTGTCTGTTGTACATAATCATTCGTGCGTAATGCCCTCACATTTTGAGAGCATGACGCACAATTTTTATTTTTTTTGTTAATTTTTTTTTATTATTTAAAAACGTTGGCCCCACCCTAGGAATTTCTCCTGTATCGTAGGGGCGTTCACAAACATTTAAATTCACATACACAAATACCCAGACCCGGAACAACTATCTGTAGGCAATACAAATATTTGTTCCGTGCGGGGATCCAACCCGCGACACACAGCGCAGCAGTCCAATCGCTTAGCCACTGCGCCAACCGTGTCGTCAAATGGTTATGTTATTGCACTATTGAAAATTTAACAGGGCGTTATGGTGTCAGGCCTCTTCGTCGTCATAAAACGACGAAGCCGTCATAAAATGACGAGCTAGCACATCACTCACCGTCTACAGGCCCGCGTCTACGGTGGCCGGAAGCCGTCACGTGGCCCCCGATGCCCGTAGCGTCTCCCGCGGCGGCTAAATATGATACCCCTTGGTAAGACTTTGTCAGCCTGTAACGACTGACAAAGATTTTGAAATGACAGCCGACACCAAAGGCTTAACTTGCTTTCAAAGGTACGGAGTAAACGCGGTATGTTATGGGTGGTCCTGATTATTGATTGGAGCCGCTGTTATGGTCTAGCCACGAACTAGTTAAGTTATTGGAATCGTTATTATTGAGGGGGACTGGTAATCAGTGAGCGACACCAGTCACCGCATTTTAATTAGAAGAGTTGAGTTACATTAGGAGCAGTGCATGCTTTAATACTAATCCTAGTCGCTTCATGTGGGACTTGACACTACTTATCTACTAAGTCGACAAAGCAATCATGGAAGGTTCTAGAGGAGCCACTCTAAACTGCAACGCTGTATTTCATGCGCTTACGGTGATGCGTTGTGATTCTGGCTACATAACTAGCTCCTCTCAATGTTATTGTTTAATATTAATTTTAGCAAGTACTGCAGTATCAAAGAAATAAATAAATCCTAGAGTGCAGAACGTCCCGCTATTTGTAAGACTCCACACGATACATCAGGCTTAATGCCAGGTTTAGTTATATTGCGCTGATGAAATGTAAACGTTCCTACGATGCTATGTTTAGTGGCGACCGTATACACAAAATAAAGGGGTTGAATATGTTATTGTCAAACAGAGAGAGAGAGAGAAAACTTAAATGGAAATAAGATGTACGCAATGTGGTTAGGACGAGCTTATTGCAATCAATCTAGCATGAAATGCGGAAAAGAATCCTGATGAATACACCTAATAATATGTCGCCCAGACTGGGAATCGAATCCTACTATAATACAGGACTTAAACAAGAATTACAGGCGTGACGTATGTATGACTGTATATTTCAGAACTAATCAACAGTTTAATAACTTTTATTAACAGATAGTTTTTAATAGAAAAAGTTTGTTCACAACCCTATAACCGTTTGTCAAATCTGCAGCACTTGTACGTTTCGAAGCGTCTCTGTGTAATTGTACTGGAGAACCTATGAGTATGAATAAGACATGGAATGCTGATGCAGTGTCAAACAATAAGAAGTCAAAAATCACCCCCCCCCTTGAACAGATCTGAAACAGGTGTTATTTGAAGCATCTCATCATCATCATAAGCCTGTAATGTTCCTACTGCAAGGACTCGGATTATACTACATTACTACTACTATAGTCCACTACGCGGGCAATGCCGGTTTCCTCACGATGTATTCCATCACCCCTCTAATTTCACTGCAAGCACGATTGCTAAGCGTAAGGTTCTGGACTTGATTCCCAAGGCAAAGGGTCATTGGGTTTTTATATCAAGAATTGCTCAATAACAGTCTGTATTTGTGCCTCGTTGACGGAAATAGCCTTGCTAAATGTGGGTTTGCTATGGAGAGATCTCTGACATTATACGTCATAACGTACGTGTGAGTTTTAAGTTTCTATTCCTAAGGGTTTTGCCTGTACCCGTCGAGGCCGCGGGTATTTCGAAAGAGATACCGCGGTCTCGACACAAAGGGCTAACAAGCGACATGGGTGGTTTTTAGTTAGTAGAAATCTGACACTACCTTCCACTCTGCCCAGAGCGGGAGGGGTAATTTGATTATTCCCCCCACCCCAAAAAAAGGTTGGCCTGTGCGTTGATCCTCAGACAGTCAGCTTTGCCTTTTGTTTATATAGATATTATCTAGCTTGTCCTATTAATACTCAAAGCGACTATCGAAGGCAACGGCCACGGATATTTCTTCATCACAAGAAACTTTATCTTTCAATACAGACAGACTATAGAAGTTAAAGTCTTTTCCCAGGAGTTATTAGTTTTCATTGCACAGCTGTTGGAGTTTCGCCTTATCTTCTGGCTTATCTGTTGGAGTTAGGGACGTTCCATTTAGACGTATCTATGTTGTTTTGATATAAGGGTTTCTTTCTTTCTTTATCCGCACTAGGAATTTCTCCTGTATCGTGGGTGCGTTCACAGAAATTTAATCTCACATACACCAGCATGTCTGTGCATGTGTTAGAACCAGAAACTCGAAGACATGTGACATTTACCAATCCGAACTGGGTCCGCATGGTAGATCATAGCCCATCCCTCTCCTAGAGAGAAAGCCTGAGTCCCTGCAGTGGGAACATTATAGGCTGTTGATGATGATGGTGATGACACAAAAACCCAGACCCGAAACAACTGTCGAAACATCTGTTGGCCATACAAATATATGTTGCGTGCGGGGATCGAACCCGCGAAACGCAGCGCAGCAGTCAACTGCTTAAACCACTGCGCCAACCGTGCCGTCATCGTGGGTTTAGTTAGTTGTCTAAAACCGGTTTTCACTAACATTATCCCAAGCTTAAACTCACCTGCCTAGCCTTTTCTCAACTAAGTTGTCTTCCAGTCTTACCGGATGCTGCTCAATATACTGGTCTACATCAAACTTGACTTTTACATGAAATTGTGTAAAATGCCCGCAACTGGGCACGCGGAGTGGATAGCCCATCTCTCTCCTAGAGAGGAGGCCTGAGTCAACTGCAGGCAGTGGGAACATTATAGGGTGATGACGATGTGCAATATGTATATTGTACAGTCTTTCAGTCGCCTGGTTCAAATGTAAACTACTTTAAAGCGACATTCAGCTAAACATAACCGTTTCCCGTTATTAAGGCGTGAATTGGCCTTTTTTAGGATCCATTAGAACCTTTTTTCCGCAACTATCAACGGATTAAAAAAAAATATATATTAATGAACACGATCTAGAGCATGTCTGTTTTACTTCAAAAAACTAAATTTAAACATCATAAATAAAAATACAAAGTAGCCTCTGTTTTTGTAACTAACTACCATTTTTCTCTTAAACTATCAATCATAGGATCTTCTTATTGCCATCAATATCACTACATAGTATAAAACAAAGTCGCTTTCTCTGTCCCTATATCCCTATGTATGCTTAAATCTTTAAAACTACGCAGCGGATTTTGATGCGGTTTGTTTTTAATAGATAGAGTGATTCAAGAGGAAGGTTTTCATATCTTTTTTGCACCCGTGCGAAGCCGGGGCGGGTCACTAGTATTATATAAAGTCATGACTAGGGGATCTTCGGCTTACTTTTGCCTATAACTTTCTTAATTATTTCTAAGGAACTTTTTTATGTAATCGCCACTCGCAAATCGCGTAACTACTTGCGGCTGGCGCCCAATAAATCGGTTGCGGGAGGGTGAAATGTCAGTGGCGTATAAACAGCTCTTAATATTATATTTTTAGTAGCAGCCACATAGTCTGGATTTATTTCAAGCTGACGGCAATAGGCTCACCCCCTATTACATGAGACTTAAACAGAGCTGGCGAAATGTAGGTGTACTAATGGGTACGGCTCTGCCTAACCCATCGGGGATTACAGGCGTGATGTGTTTTCTACTGCAATTTTTATGACTTTCATTTCATGTACAGTCACCTGCAAAATTGCATGGATACCGTAGTGTCTATTTTCCTGTGAACGTTTATAGTCGATAACTAGTTTACATTAGGTGGCATAATTTCTCGCTTCACACGATTTTAATTCTAAATTGTCCATGCATTTATACATATAGTCATGCTTTCTGTATGTTATATGTGATACATTCACATAAGTCTAAAACTTTCTTTTAGCGCAAAGAAATCTAAGTATCCTTCAATAGTACAGTTCTTAGTGCTCATTTACGCTTTCTGTCGGCGCCTGTCTTTGTAAACGCAACCGGACACCTAGAGAGTGTTTAAGAAGAGCGCTTTACTTCACTCCGAGTGCTGTACCAATAGACTCACGAGGGAAACGGAAATGGTAAACTCATTTAATGAAATAATGTGTAATTTTACATAGCAGCTTGTTAGTGATGGTGTTTATTTTTTGTATTTTTGGAAATTGCATTGAACGCTCTTTTGTCTTTGCATCACCAAAAGTTTTTTTAGTTCAGAATGATGTACCTACTGAATACCTGATACCCACCCATTTTTTATATGCTAGTTATATATGCACATAAATTTGTTTTTATTTCTTCAGAAAACGGTAAACAGTAAGTTTATATTCTACAACAAAAAGAGTACCTAGAAAATACCCATAGACCTCAATTCATAATCATACAAATAAGACCGAGTAGCTTCGAGAGTAGTAGCTTCCGAGTAGTTTCGTAAACCTTGTAAAACGAGGTTGGGGTCAAAACTACTGGCCATTAATAAAGGAGCCGGCAGCCAGCAACTCCGGAAGTCACTCCGGACCCTCCTCAAGGAATATAGTCTGAACTTAGCATGAATGAGATATGCCAGAGGAAGTCATACCTCTAAATATTTGAATGATGAGCTTTAAGTTGAAATATAACATATTTTGAAAATTTTTGAGTTAAATGCGGCAAAATATGTGATGCATCTGTGGATTAGATCTTTTTAAAATATTGTCATTTATTAACCAATAATGCATCAGCACCATAAATTCGAAGATATATGTGACATCTACCAGTTCACCCGCACTGGGCCCGTGTTGTGGACTATAGCCCATCCCTCTCCTAGAGAGGAGGCCTGAGTCCCTGCAGTGGGAACAATATAAGGCTGAAGATGATGATGATGATGAATTAATCAGCTTTATAAAGAGGTATCGTATTACCCAGTTCTAATTGATTAGTGAAGGTCTGATAGGCTGTTGCTCCATGTAAAATACTGGTATTCATTCAGCCACATCGGGTAAGACTGGAAGTTGACCTAAACATGTTTTGGAAAAGGGTAGGCAGATTATAATAATGTTATAGACATGTTTTTACAAACAGGTAAAATTAATATCTTTAATTTTAGTACACCTGTCATAACGAATATAAAAAAAAATATTGGTACTTTAAAGTTTTCGCAAAAATATTAATTTCCCCATTATCTTTGTATCGTGTTTACTCCTCGACGACCTCGATTTTCATACAACTAACAAGCACTTTAGACCTCAGTTTCTGGAATAAATTTCAACTTGCTAGGTTCACCCGTTCCTGAGGAAATTGGTGGTGACACACGGACAGACGGACTGACGGAAAGATGGACAAGAAAGTGATCTTATAAGGGTTCCTTTTTTCACCTTTAGAGTTACGCAACCCTAAAAACTGCCAGTTTATGTTTTTCAAAGCAGTCCAATTGATGGGAAATTGTATCTTAAAGATAATATTTTGCAATCGCAACCTTCTATATCATCATTTGTAGTGTTTTTCCTAAAAAACAGATGACAACCAGAAAAAACCTCCTTAATTATGTTTGTTGTAAAAAAAACTCAATTATGGGTTAAGCTGTATTATTGCAATATGTGTGTACGTTTTCATCTTGTGCAATAAAGAATAAGAATATAAAAAATTGCAGACCAGACAATCTAGATATTGTCTGGTCTGCAGATTTTTGACCCGAAAGCTAACCTAACCTGTAGGTTAGGCTCACAAAAACAAAAGACGTCGAGAAAATCAATTCAAATATTATGATAGCAAGAGAAAAACTTATATCGAAATGATACGCCTTCAGAAATCTATTTGAGGACATGTGCGGAATAAAAAATACTTTGGACAAAACTTTTCCTATCTTTTGTAACACATACTTACAATCTTTTTCTTTTTGGCCGATTTTTCGATGTGTGCTTTGAAAGTTTTGCTCTAAATTTAGTGCTCGATTGTCAATTTTATCGAGTTTTCGAAAGTTTGTATCTCAATAGAAAAGTCAAGGGAAATGTAATCAAAACTTATCAAGTCGAATGAGAGATGATATTGTTATCTGCAAAGATTTTTGTAACAGGGTAATTTTGCGACGGCTGAGTTACTTTTAAGTTTGGTGATTTCATGTTTTTTTCTAATATGACGCGTTAGATTGATATTTAGATTCATTTTGTAGTTAGTTAGTAGCTTCGTGTTAGTACATTTTGATCTCAATTGTAGCAGAAGGCCATCAAATGCGAGGAATGGGACGCCGCCATCGCCTCCTTCTGCGAAGCAGTGATGCTAGTGAAGGAGGTGGCGGAACGTGGGAGGGAGAGAACCTCACGTCACAGTCGCCGCGGGAGAAGGTCCGGGCGTCGGGGGCCGCGTGACGGCTACCGGCCACCGTAGACGCGGGCCTGCGGACGGTGAGTAATGGTCTAGTTCACCGTCCGTCCGTCTTATGACGACGACAGGCCGTGTTGACGGCGCGTTCGTGTTCCACGCGCGCCTCAAAGAGATGTCAGCAACATGGAAGGGGGACCCCTTCAAGCGCCGACGCCCATCCGGGCTGCGGGATGTTGTAAAAGAAACCACAGCCTTGACATCTCTTTTCCCACCCATCAAAAAAAGGATCAATCCAAAGTCACTGATATCGCCGTTGAAGAGAGAGTTCTGGTCGAAGATCATCTAAATATAATTGTTTTATATTTTCAGTGCTTTAATGTCACATAAGCCACATAACGTGACACATCACCATTACTATAATATAAAACAATAATATAACATGATAAACCAACGCTCCAAGCTCATTGATACTTCAACATTTTTTATTAATTCCCATTCAAACGGATACCGTAAGTGTACCTCAACAATAAGTCTCCATAGGCCAACTTATTATATTCCTGGCCACGTAGCCCAGTGAAGATACAAACTTCTGGACGGGTACGGAATAATAACGCTTATTGTAAGGCATTAGAGAGGGTTTAGAAACTTATGGAGGGTAGCAATGGGTTTCTATGAAGTTAAAGGTATATTTTTAAGATGTTTTTTTTTTAAAGAAAAGAAAGAGAATGCTACATTATTCGAGGGTGTTATAGTTTAGATTATATTTATTATATTATGCGTATTAGCCGAGTTATCACAGTTTTCACGGCCAAAGTCACGGGCAAAGTGCTAGTATCATATCACTATCACTACATATAATAAAACAAAGTCCTATGCTGCGTCTGTCTGTTTGCGATAGATTAAAAAATTACTGCATCGATATTCATGCTGTTTTTACCAATGAATATGGTGGTTCATGAGAAAGGATTTAGTATATGAATTGTCAGGTATACTGATATCCACGCGGGCAAAGCCGCGGGTATCAGCTAGTAGTCTATAATATATTATGCATATAATAGCCGAGTTATAACAGTTTTTGCGCCCAAAGCCACAGGCAAAGTGTTAGTATCATATATAAATTATTTTTTTATTTATATACAATGTGGATCTGGAACTACGACATTAAATTAAAACTAGCACTGTACTAGTCCATCGAAACATTTTAAAACACGAAGATTAGTAGTTAGTGGAAAATTTAAAAATTGCAATTTTCAAACAAAATAAATAGCAGAATCAACTGCATAAAAAGTAAACACGCTTTAACTACGAAAAGTCACTGACCTAGTGCGCGGGGTGCAGCGAGCGGCGGCGATGTTGGGCGTAGGTACTTTTTATCGGAGAACAACAAATCAGCGGCATAAACTCACTAAGTTGCGAGTTGTTAATTAATAAAAGATCACTGATTGAATAATTAATCACTTAAAACCTTATTTGAGGCATAATTAAACTAAAAAACTTACTAACTTAACCTAAATCACAAAACTAGCTACCTAATAAATGCCTAAATAACTAATATTACACTAACACCAATAAGTCACAGTAACCTATGCACTAATCCAAATATCATAAATCGTCTTTAATCACAATAACAACAAACTTTTCATAAAATCACGACAATGCGCGCGCGGCTCGTCTTGTGATAAAAAAAGTAGGCGTGTGCTCTCCTCAAAGGGCGCCGCTATGCACTGACTGACATAGTTACCGAGTCAAGGACTTTTTGCCGAAAAAAATTCCGCTCACACACACACTCGCAATTTTCTATGCACCACTAATGCATTATTTGCGTAAGTAATATTACTTTTTCTTTATAATTGTAGTATTTTGTGGGAGTGTGCGGGGCGCGTCAGAGTGGGATCGTATGACACCTTTCTCTGTCTTTCAAGCGTATTGAGACGTTGAGAATAGAATCGTAGGTTTTTGCACAGGTTCCTGACCTTACAATGTTTACCTATTATTACGGACTCCGATCTACATCATGTTGAAAAATAAGAAAATGAAAAATAATTTCCTGTGGCTAAAGTAGTCATTGGATTTGATTGATTTTTTGTATACGGGTCAAGAGCATGCCTTTCTTTACGTGGTTTAGAGGAATGTCAATCGTCCTGCTCCACATTGTATAGAATTGCCATTAAATTGTAATTCATATACTGACGCCAGCTCACCAAGCTACACGACAATCTGACACTTAAATAGATTTTCAACTTTATCGCTAAAACTTTACATTCAAGGTTAATTTGACACCCGTCGGGGCTCCGGGATGTTGTAAGAGATACGGCGGCCTCGACATAAAGGGCTATGAAGGAACATGGGTGGTTTTTAGTCAGTAGAAGTCTGACCTTTTGCTCTGCCCAAGAGCGGAAGGAGGTATTTTATGACTACAAAAAAAAAAAATGTTCATTTGACAGTTTCGTCTGTATTCACTTGAATAAAAAATGCGTTAGCCTTGCTGTGAAATAAATACTGATTAATTTAATTATAGTTCAAACAGAAAAATTAAAATAACTCATCGTTTTGAGTTAACTAAAGTGGATATAAATTATGTTTTTGTTAAGTCAAAAAACTAATATTGTTATCAATTTGATGCGCACTTTGTCATCAAAAGTCTCTCGACTGTTTAATTTTAATTGAAATTAGTTTTTTTCTTCATTTTTCATAAAGTTTTTTTTTGTTATTTCGCTTTGAGAATATTTTTCTTTAATGTTCTTATCTATTCACAGTGAATAAACTTTCTATATTAATTGAAAGTTGTAATATCTGCGTAGCGACATATTTAATACTAGCTATTGCCCGCGACTTTCGTCTACATAAAATGATAAAAAAATGTGACTTCCCTATTAGAATCGCTAACAAATTCAAAGTATTAATTTCTTGCACGGAATCCTAACATGTTTTCTAAATCACCCTTCTATTGGCCTTCGCCGCAGTCGGGTAAATAAAACCAACACAAAACTTATATTAGCTGGACCGATTTTTACTGTAAGATAGCTGACAATGGGCCGCGGGTAGTCCTCTGGTTATCGCGGCCTCGACATAGAGGGCGAAGAAGGAACATGGGTGGTTTTTAGTCAGTAGAAGTCTGACACTCCCTTTCGCTCTGCCCAAGAGCGGGAGGGGTTATTCGATGATTTTACAACCACCAAAAAAAAAAAAAAAAAAGATAGCTGACAATTTGACAGTAAAAATCGGACCAGCTGTTTCGGAGATTAGCCCGAACAATCGGACATACAAACAGAAATAAAATGTTCTAAGTATCGTATTGTTATTTTGAAATTACTTTATATATTTGCATAGATCAAATAAATAAATCGAAGAAATTATTATTCTGTTACATATTTTTTGAAATATAGATGAGGCTTGACACCTACAATATTAATTTTAAGTAGTAGGAAGTTTTTGATTTTTTCAAGAACAAATCTAACACCAACAGTCACCATTTGTGTAAATAATTTCAATAACTAACACAATTTTTTTTTTCAATTTTTAAAGTGTTCCTACGCACAATACTTCTTACTCGATTTCTCAAGTGTAATGGACAGAGCATTTACTTTCATTAAGATTGCTGTCTCAGCACAAAAGGAAGCCATTTCCAATAGGTACCGTTTATATCTAGATCAAGCTAAGATTGGAATACAATCGCTATTGTATCGCTATTCCTGCCTCAGACTACCGCAGCTTTTTCTACAACAGCCTGCAATTGTTGTATTATTCATTCATTTTGTTTCTTTGGTAAAGATTTTTAATGTTTAGATATTTTATAGACGGCACGGTTAGCGCAGTGGCTCAAGCAATGGACTGCTGCGCTGCGCGTCGCGGGTTCGATCCCCGCACGGAACAAATATTTGTATGAACTACAGATAGTTGTTTCGGGTCTGGGTATTTGTGTATGTGAGTTTAAATGTTTGTGAACGCACCCACGATACAGGAGAAATTCCTAGTGTGGGGCAACGTTTTAAAAAAAAAGAAAAGAAAGAAAGATTTTACAGATAGATTTTACTTTATTGCACAGAGCTTTAGATTGTCCCCACTGCTTTAAAGTTTTTAAGACATTCTGTGAATCAAACTAAGTAACTTAAAGCAAAAAAATCCTGGAAACTTTTCATTTTTGGGGTGTAAAGTGGAGTTTAAGGTAAAGTTATAACATTAAAAAAACCGAAGAAGTCCGTTAATGTAACTTGGACCCCCAATATCTCCGTAACTAGATTTCCGATTGCCGTATTCCAGGTATGGTCTAGAACAAAGCAATGATCACAATGACGGGAAGAACAAGTGCTTCTCGGCTTTGTTAAGAGTGTATTTAAAACCTTTGTAGTTGCATGTGGATTGTAGATGGCTACAAGAGTAGAGGAAGACCGAAGAAACTATGGTAACCGCTGAGATGACGAGAAATAGCAATAGTATGGAAGATAAATGATGATGATGATGATGTAGATGCATGTGGGAACAGTGAGCTCATTCCACGTACAAGCTTCCTGTGACCGAGTACATATAGTCTCCAGAGAGGCTCACATAATTCAAGAAGCTAAGACGCTGGTTAATAGATCACACTCGAATACAAACGAAGAAATGGTGGACCTCGACACCAGGATGCAGGCAGTCCAAGGAAGCTATGACATCCTTGGATATAAAGCTGACCAAGCGCCTTCTGCGCCTGGACAGAGACAGCCTGCGTCTGGTGGCGGGGACCATCACAGGACACTGTTCACTGAATAAACACTTCCACACCCTAGGTATCACTGACAATCCCCTGTGCAGAGCATGCATGGATGCGGAGGAATCAGTGGCGCATGTGCTCCTTGAGTTCACAGGCTTTGCCAAGATTCGTGAGGAGACCCTTGGAACACCAAGATCCCTTGCGGATACCCATAGGAGACCGGGAAGTATGATCTGCTTTTGGAGGGAGGTGGGCTGGTTGGAGTAATCGGCCACCATGGCTCACGCACAATGGTCCACTTCAAGGACTAAGTGCGTAAACCCAAACCCCATAAAGATAAGATAAGAGGCTCACATACTTGACTTCGACAAAATAGTTGTCGAAATTAGATTTAAAACAGATATGACCGCGTAAGCGTTGGCTCGAATAAAGCAACGGCCAAAGTTTCGTCGCTTATATTAGCTCGACAGTGTGACATTTTAGTCGCCTGAACTTGTACAGACTTAAATTGCCACTAGTTTCACGACTCGTTTCACCCATTGTAGAGATTTCGTTGTTAAGGTTTAAAATAAATGTCACCGCTTTCACTGAATGAAAACTGAACTTTTATTGGTGTCTTAGAATCGAACTGGTCGGTAACGCCAAAATGGATAAAATTTGAAAGCTTTTCCAGCGGAAATTAACTAACACCTTGGGGTGTTAGTTAATTAATATAATTTAGGGTTTTTGAAGAAGGAGTGGTATTAGTAAAGTATACAGGGTGTAAATCAACCCTTCACACATACGTCAACCAAGCATTCTGTACGACGACTTTTTTTTTGGGGTTATAAGTTTCATTTTACGGTAAAACTCAATGTGGCGCTCTTAAAACATGGTGCTAGTTGATGCTTTGATTAGTAAAAGAGTCATGGAGGTTATTTAAGTAAAGTTACAATCTAAAAAACTAGTATTTTCAAAAACAGCTGTGCAAAATTTGGAACTTTGACCCCCAATATCTCCGTAACTAGGGGGTTCCCAAGTATGGTCTAGAACAAAAAAAATATCGCAGTGGTGGGGAGAACAAGTGCCTTTCGTTTGCGTTAAGGGTACTTTTACACCCTTTATATTATTTATTGTAATAAGCATGTATGATTTCGTTTAGAAATTAAAATAAATCCAACCATAAGTAGATTAAGTAGCTTAGTTTCTGAATGGTGAGACACATGTCTCTATATGTGTGAGACAGGCGGGCTGTAATGCATCACTAGGGTCTCAGGTTTGCCATCTTGACAAGACACGAAGCAATCGATTTCAAAGAAGAAAAAGTCGACAAAAAAGTCGACCAAACTGTACGTACCAATTTTCTTTTTTTTTATTTCAAAGTCTGTATTTCAATAGTTTGTAAAAGGTCTGCCAAACTGCAGAACAGTTTGTCGGCAATAAACTGATTAACTTTATGAAACTACCCCTATATTGGCAACTTTAGTAGCAACGTAACTTGAAAAACTTATCCTCGAGGTAAGTAAAGTTGTTCCTGTACTGTAATTAAAAACTTTTAGTTATGAGACATGCGAATATATCTGATTCAATTTTCACAGCATCGCTTTGGCAGGTTATCAATCGACTTTCACAAAGGCGGAGGATTTCAATTCGTCTGTATGTTTTTTTTTTGTTTGTTTGTTTCTGCAAATCTCCGTCATTATTGAACCGTTTTGAAAAAAAAAAAATTCTTTGATGACAGGTATGTAATATCATGCCTGTAATCCCTGAAGGGAATGTAGAGATGTTCGTTTAAGTGCCCCTTTTTGCCAGTTATGTTTGAGCAGCGGTGGCCCAGTGGTGGCGGCCCCGACTTACGAACAATAAGTAGGTTGTGGGTTCGAACCCAGGCAGGTACAGGCACATTACTTTGTGTAATTTATTTTATCACCGCTGCTCTTAACACGGTGAAGGAAAACATCGTGAGGAAACCGGCATGTCTTAGAACCAAAAAAATCGAAGACATGTGACATCTACCAATCCGCACTGGGCCCGCGTGGTAGATTATAGCCCATTCCTTCTCAAAGGGAGGAGGCCTGTGTCCCAGTAGAGGGATCATTAATAGGCTGTTGATGATGATGAGGTTTAAGTTGTGCTAGTTCAGACTGCAGCAACTACTGAAAATACCTGAAGGGAAAACCCATTATACTGTCTAACTTGAGAATCATACCTAGAAGATAATGTTCAGTTGTCACGCTTGCCGTCACAAGATAAACGAGGCAGTCTTGGTCTAATATGTAGAATCTACATAAATTCATAACAAATTTTTTTTAAACCTTCTTTCTAAATTATTTTAAATTGTTTGAGTTTTTAAATTTAAACGAATGACATATTGAAACCCGCGATATGCTAACATGATACTAATAAAAAATATGACCAAAAAAATAACAGACAGAACCATACCAAATATTTCGGAAAAGTCTCGCCACTCTTACGCTTACCATAGAAAATGTGCGCCGATCAAGCCTTAAAAGGCTTTGTCGGCTTCGTTGGTTTTTTAGGTATTATCCCTTCATATTTTAAAACTGGCGTAAGACAACGGCGAAAAAGAAACGTCTAATGAAGTGAGATCTCGAGAGCGTGTGAGGCCAAGGCACAATTACGTCACAAATTAAGGTTAAAGTTTTTTTACATATTTGGGGCGAGAATTGAATATTGAAAACCTTCCCTAAATATGTCCCTCTTTTAACCTAACATACTGTATACATCACTGAGTTAACAGCAACTAAGTTAACAGGACACGACGCGAATTCCATTGCGTGTGGGAAATTGCCAATAGATTCAGTCGATTGGTTACGATGATTGAACGTAACTGCTAAATGTTAGATCGAGAATTATTATAATGGACTGTCATGAACGGATTGTTTTGGATCCTTTACTGCCGCACTCAGAGAGCTTTAATGATTACTTAGGCCATCACTTAGTAATGGTTTTGACAGATTTCGCATACAAAAATATGTCAAACCATTACTAAGTTACGTCTTAAGTAATCATTAAATATTTCTGAGTACGGTAGTTAGAGTTAATTTTTAATCGTTGTTTTGAGTTAACTAATGATTAATCCTGGTTAATCTGGTTGGTATACATTTTTTTAATATCTTTTAAACCCTCGACTAAAAAGAGAGCTGTTATTAGTTTGAATTGAGTATGTGTACCTGTATATAATATGTCATTATTAAACTGGTATTAACTAATGTGTGACTGTGTATCTATGCATCGGAAGTTTCGAATTTGATTAAGTTTAGTTACTGTCGTGTCTTAAATAAACTTTAAATAAATTGTAAGGACTTTTATTTAATCTTCAATTTAATCTTCATCGCTTACACTAGTGCAGGTTAAAAAAACTAATTTAAAAAATCTATCACGGATTGTGATAGAACTATTTCTCGATCTATTACTACAAATGATTCGTTCAAAAGTCTTTCAGCATAATCATCATTAATTTGTATTGAGAATTACGTATCAGAGCTCAGTTGATAAGTAGTTGATTATGAGACATCTGTTCACTCCGAAGAAATGAATTAAATCTACTATATTTTTTGGAGTGATATTCTAGTGCTGTAGGTGTGTGTATGTTTTGCACGACTGCATCGCCGTTTAAAGGACGGTAATGTTCTTTTGAACCGAAATTCTGACAACCCACCAAGGGGTTATTGTATTCCCGTCGGGGCTGCGGGTTGTTCACAAGTTACCGCCTCGACATATAGGGCTAAGAAGGAATATGAGTGGTTTTTAGTCAGTAGAAGTCTGACACTCCCTTTCACTCTGCCTAAGAGTGGGAGGGGTTATTTAATGATTTTCCACTCGCCAAGAAAAAGGGGTATTGTATTATATTACCCAGTACTGAATAAAGTCAGATAGGCAGTTGCTTCATGTAAAGTACTCAGCTGCATCTGGTTGGACTGGAAGTCGCCCCGTACATAGTTTTGGAAAAGGCTAGGCAGATGAAGATGTTTTGACATAGAACCCTGCATTTAAATATTCTCAATTATAACTCAAAAATTTTAGAATGAATTCATGAAGCAAATTGTTTCTTGTGTTTCTTCAACAAATAATTTCTAACTACTTTGTTAGTATTATTGTCTGGTTACTAGTTGTTGCAGACAGAAAAGTTCTTCCATACTTTATGTTGTTTGTATATATATATTTTTTTTTATTGCAGATAGGCTCGCGTTTGAAACCCTAAAAGAGCAGAAGTTGAAAATGTGGAACTGGAGCAGCTAGAAAAGAGTAAATCTGCCAGCGCGAGTTACCAAAAGTCTAACAATCTTGTTGAAAGAGAGGGAGAGTGATTAATAAGCTTGTGATTCTTAAAAATTAAATTAAACGTTCAGCTCTCGACTGCCTTTTTTTTTGGCGGGTGGATAGTCATCAAATAACCCCCCCCCCGCTCTTGGGCAGGGCGAAATAGAATGTCAGACTTCTACTGACTAAAAACCATCCATGTTCCTTCTTACTCCTATATCTCGAGGCCGCGGTATCTCTTACAACATTCCGCAGCCCCGACGGGCGTCGGTCCTTGCAACTGACAACTTTTCAGGCGCGTGTGGAACACGAACGCGCCGTCGACACTACTATCGCCTGTTGTCGTCAAATGACAGACGGACGGCGAGCTAGCCCATTACTCACCGTCCACAGGCCCGCGACTACGGTAGCCGGAAGCCGTCTCGTGGCCCCCGACGCCAGGAGCGTCTACAGCTCTCGACTGCCTTGTGTGTGCGAGCGCGTATACTTGTTGTTTCTCTTTATTTTATTCAATATTTCGTTAAAAGTTTGAATTTTAAGTTTCACATCCCGTGACAGTCAACTTTTTTGGTGTAAACGGCATAAACAATTTAATATTAATGAAGTTAGATGGTTATATAGTTATATGGTAATACTAAAGATTCGGGACTGCTTAAATGTGTATCTACGTTGTTACAGGTAGTCAGTGGCCATAAAGTCTGATAATCAGGCTTGCCAAAGGTTATTGTATTACCCAATAGGTACTAACTGGGTTGTGAAGGTTTCATTTGGTCAGTCTGGAAGCCGCCCCAACATAGTTTGGTAAAGACAAGGCAGATGGTGATGCCAAAAACATGACACGCGAGGTTGCGATAGTCGTGGAGAAGATCCGGCAGCTAGGTCTAGAGGTGGCGCTTCACAAATCGGAGGCCATGGGCTTGCGTGATACTTCCTGGCCGCGCCACACGCGCGTGGACGTGGGAATGCGCTACAGTCGAGATCCCAGTTATCGGTGGGAGGGGTTCTGATCGGCGTCGATTGTACTTTGAAGTACCTAGGACACGTCAGATGGTGATTAAAACTGTATGTATCCATTTACTTTAGAACAGCCAATCCTTGTCGAAAACCAAATCACTATAAATTCAGGCAACTCAGTGTAATAATAACAATTCAGTACCTTTCATGATCATTATATTCATAAATATTAATGAGAACGATATTTTCGTATCGGTCCGATGAAGCTTCACCAATATCGACAGCGTTTTATTGGGTATTACTCGATTCTTATTGAGAACGGTGTAATATTCCGTAAATATTTACTTAAGAAGGCGTGCGAAATTGTAAGTGCTTCGGTGGAGGTTCAGATAATATTAGTAAGATTTTAATAAAACAGTTTTACGGGTAATATTGTCTTTACTTCATAATATAATGCCTGTAATTCCCGAAGAGTAAGGCGGCGTCCTAATTGGCAACGTACAATCAAACGATGCGTCCCGTCGTACGACGAGATTAAACACACTAGTTTCTTCAGTGTGTCCTAATAGAGCTTGCTTCAAACGATCGTACTATCGTGTTTTCGTCTAATCAAATCTACAATTCGCTTCTGATTGGTCACACGTCATCGTGCGAGCAGAACGTGGGGCCACGCGCGCTTCAAAGAGATGTCAGCAACATGGGTGGGGCCCGAAAGGGCTGATACCCGTCGGGGCCGCGGATTGTACACTAGTTATCGCGGCCTCGACATATAGGGCTAGGAAGGAACATGGGTGGTTTTTAGTCAGTAGAAGTCTGACACTCCCTTTCGCTCTGCCCAAGAGCGGGAGGGGTTATTTGATGATTTTCCACCCGCCAAAAAAAAAAGCCCTGTTTGTACCGGTTTGGCAGAGGTGTTGCTTATTCGCCACCGAGTGTACACCATACACTAAAGCAAATGAAACCTATAAAATCAATATCGCACAAATCATACTTTTTAAGTAGGTATATAAAAACATAGAAGTTTAAAACAGAGGATTATTTGAAATTCTCAGATGTGGGCAAAGGCTTTTAGAATGTGGTTTTCGGAGCAAAGTTAATTTTAAGTGAATTGCAAATATTTAATGGGCTCTTTGTCGGGGTAAGTCTATTTTTGTGTTCTTATAACGTTTCTGAGCAGTGGTGGCCCAGTGGTTGCGGCCCCGACTTACGAACAGTTGGTCGTGAGTTCGAACCCGGGCAGGCGCATTACTTTGTGTAATTTATTTCATCACCACTGCTCTCAAAACGGTGAAGGAAAACATCGTGAGGAAACCGGCATATCTTAGAACCAAAAATTCGAAGATATGTGACATCTACCAACCCGCACTGGGCCCGCGTGGTGGATTATAGCCCATCCCTCTCCTAGAGAGGAGGCCTGAGTCCCTGCAGTGGGAACAATATAGGCTGATGATGATAACGTTTCTTTATTTAAATTATATTTGAAAGAGTAATGTTTTACTATCGTGTAATTAGTGCCTAACCTAATGTCACAATTTTTATGCCTGCCATGTTTTTATTTATATTTTTTTTTGTTTTTTTTTTATGCCTCTGACTTGGCTTTACATGCTATCGAAAAGTCTCTCAGGTTTACTGGTTTCATTGCGATGTTTTCCTTCACCGATACAAGAGATAATTATATAACCTTTTGGTTCAATTAATAACAGCATTATACAGGGTGTAAATTAACCCTTTAAGCAGCTGTCAACCAAGTATTCTGTAAATCAAAGTAAATACCCCTACGCAAATTCTTTAGCTGGGAAACAACTTTTTTTCTTGGAGTCAAAAATCACATTTTACGGTAAAACTCAATGTAGCACTCTTAAAACATTGTGCTAGTGGATGCTTTGAATAGTAAACGGGTCATGGAGGCAATTTAAGTAAAGTTGTAACCTGAAAAACTAGTATTTACAAAAACAACGGTGAACATTTTGGAACTCTGACCCCCGATAGTCAAAGTCAAAGTCAAAGTCAGAATATTTTATTTCACATAGGCCTACATGGGCACTTGTAAAACGTCGACATAAAAAAAGGGGGATATCTCCGTAACTAAGGGGTTCCCAGGTATGGTCTAGATCAAAACAAGAATCGCAGTGGTGGGGACAGCAAGTGTCCTTCGGTTGCGTTAAGGGTACTTTTACACCCTTATTTGGTATAGATTTTTTTGAAGTGAAAACTTGGCGTTGTGCACTTTCTTTGGGATGGGTTAAAAATGTTAAACTCGCGTCAGGAGTCTGACTCGGGACACGTGAACCGTTCGAAAATTCGTAAAACGGCGCAAGGCGTTTGCGCGAATGTGCGTGTGTGTCAAATGTCAAAAAACTAAATATTATGTTTGAGTACGATAGCGATTAATGAATTTAATTATTTTACCACATAAATAGTAATAGTACTTTTATGCTGATAAATAAAGCAATTCGAACTCATTCCCTAACCATTCCAAAATATTAAAAAAATGCACAACGATAATGTTCCAGTTTTCACTTCTGCAGGCACTCCCGGAGTGTAACCCGATGTTTTTTTTATTTATTTACGGCAAGTGCCAAGTAAATATATATTTTTTCTGGGGGCACGGCAGTGCCCATGCCAAGTCGAGCAATAAAGCGGCACGGCTGTAACATTCTTTTCTCGAACCAGTTCAGGCCATTTTCGACCTTTCTATTACTTTTAGTCATTGATCATAATTAATTTTTAACAACCTAAGAGTGAGTTAGATCCTATTGTGGACCCCGGAACTGGTTTGATGTTTAATATCACCCGCTGTTGTTAAGGTTGAAAGTAGCTTGTACGTTATAAAACACCCAAGTCTATATGAAAGTCAAATATTTCCAAGTTCAACTCTAGTAAAGTTTCAATTGCCTCAAAAGTGTTAAAGCAATTATGATGTCTATAAAACGATAAAATAGTTACTTATTTAGGTTGTTGTGTTAAGAGAAGTACTTGAAAGTTTACAGGCTCTTAAATTAAAGGTAAATATTGAACTGTTTGTTTAGGTACGACCAATGTCTATCTACTTACCTACAAAGTTCAAAAGCTAGTTCATAAACAAGAGTATCTTTAATTTTTGGGTTCGATTTCACGTAAAATAACTGTAAAGTGGAAGGAATGTGAGGGGTTGCTTGTGTTCCTGTAGTAGAATCGTTATAGGGAGATATCATCTCCTTCGCTTATCCAATCCAATTTCATTGTGATCTGCGCAGCATGAGTTCTTCTTGTATATTCCTGTATTACTCGCCACCTTACCAGCCACCTCACTCTTCTATTGGATCCATATTAATTTTCACACAGTCCATCCACAATAAAATAAAATATAAACAAAAATAGCCTTTATTAGCTTACATTAACATTCTCTTTCTATTAACCACAACAACTTATATAAATCTTTCTTTCTGTGTATGTGTAATTAATACACAAATGTGCTTACTTATCTATATAAATCTATAATATGACTATCTATATGTCATAACTATCTGTGTTTTAACTAATGTAGATCTATATTTATGTATCTAAATGTGTGTGTAACATTATAATCCATAATTATAGTCGTCTAAAAGCATTCTCAACATTTTCCTGACTATTACCGCATTACATTGTCTATACTCTTCATTATCATCAGCTATAAGACGTCCACTGCAGGATAAAAGCCTCCCCCATAGAACGCCATAACGAACGTCAACCTGCAGTTTGCATCAGCCGGTTGCCGCGACTCTCACGATGTCTTCAGTCCACCTGGTAGGAGGCCTACCAACGCTGCGTCTTCCGGTTCGTGGTTGCCACTCAAGAACCTTTCTTCCCATCGGTTCTTTGAGCGATGTGACCTGCCCATTGCCACTTCAACTTGCATATTCTGAGAGCTATGTCGGTGACCCTGGTTTTTCGGCGAATTTCCTCATTTCGGATATTGTCGCACAAAGAAACTCCGAGCATAGCTCTCTCCATGGCTCGTTGCGTGACTCTGAGCTTCCAAGAGGCCAGCAGTTAAAGACATTTTTACTGTCTATACTACGATAATCAATTATCACACGTTTTTTCAGTCACCGGCGCCACTTTCAGTCGTTCTCTTGTGTATGAGTAGTGAGACAGCAAGTTTAGCAATTGCTTTGTAAACCTTCCCATTTGACTTCAGAGTTAAATCGTTATAGGGTGTCAGGGGTTAGGGAGTAAAGTTCATGGTAAAGGTCATCATCATCATCAGCCTATTAATGTTCCCACTGCTTGGACATAGGCTTCCTCTCTTTGAGAGGGAACAGACTATGGTTAAAACCGCGGACCCAGTGCGGAGATGTCAAGTCTTCGAATGTTTGGTTCTAGGACATGCCGGTTTCCTTACGATGTATTCCATCACCGTTTTAGAGATGATGATGAAATAAATTACACAAAGTAATGCGCTTGCCCCAGGCAAGCGCATTACTTTGTTGTTCGAACCCACCACTTACTGTTCGTATCAAAATAAAAATTTTAAGAAAAAAAAAAGCAATGAAAACAGGGATCGACACGGAAAATGGTGTGAGTTTATGCATAATTGAAAGATAATAATTCCAAATTATTACCAGACCCCTTTTGACACTTCGGTGATTACAAACAGTAATTATTGTAAGGTGATTTATATTACAACAGGTTTAATAATTAAAGATAACAATGTGACTTATGTAATTACAAACGTGTATCTATTGGAGGTATTATTTGGGATAGAAGGGTGATTAAGGCTCACACGACCCTGGCTTACAATGTAATTTTGTATGATACCGTAATTGGTACGTGTAGTATTTATACCTTTAACCTATGTACTTGGGATAAATAGTATAATTTACTAGCGGACCTGGCAGACCTCGTCCTGCTCGGATAGCAGCGCCACCTACCGGGTCCAATTGTGTTTTTAAACCATACCAGAAATCCCCATTTACAAAATGATCCGCCATTTATTTAATTCATTTGTTACAAAAAATGTGATAGATAAAGAACCGCTCGATCGATTTTGTGCAAACTTCACATAAACCATCTCATAGTACAAACAAAGCCTAAACACTTAGTTTGGATAGGTGAGCTTGTTCTTGAGTTATAAAATTACAACGAAAGTGTCATTGATTTTTTTATATTATTTTGATATCACCATTCACCAGCCCTTATCCTAATTTATTTGGCCCTGGCGCAGCATGTCGTCTTCTTCCATACTTCTCTATTTCAAATCAAATAAAATCACAATATTTTATTTGACATAGGCCTATAAGAGCACTTGTAAAACGTCGACAAAAAGGTACACTTGTCATCGAAGCAGTCACCTCCTTTTTTACCACATCATCCTTCAGACAGTCCATCCATTGCTTCTTTGGTCTTCCTCTACTCTTATACCTATCATCATCTTTATCCAGACTTCACACAATGCTGAGTAAGGCCTCTCTTTGCTTGTGCCAAGCTCCACAATGAGGGTGGCACGAGAGCGTGAATCGTAAGCTAACAAATATATTTTTTACCAAATATCGCCCATACTTGAAAACCCCTATCAGTAAATACGATATTATCTTCGTCGCCTTATTGCAATTACTAACAAGAGCTGCAGCCGTATAAAATTCCCTTCTGAGATGCTAACGAGTAGCGACTATCTTCAATAAGGCTGCGAAACGAGGTTCCTTTGTCTCCGGGCGCGATAAAGATGGTGGCTGTCAAAGCCTTGCCTTGTCATATACGTAGTACTCTAACACCCATACAGGGTGTTAGAGTGCTTCCTAGCATGAAGCTGACAACTTTATTAAGAGGAAATGCGGGTAGAGACTTTTGAAAATTAGGTATTTGAAGAAACTATAGCTCTGCACGAGCTTTGCGAGAGCTCGTGTCGCCCGGGCGGCAGATAAGGACAACTGAAGATCCGACTCAATAGCTTAAGTAAAAAGTCATTTTTCTAGGTGTGGCTCTCGACTATTTCCTTCTCCAATATTGTAACAATTTATAAGATATTTTAGACACTTAAGAAGGATGTTTTCTGTGCCCCTATGTTTTTGTTTATTCGTTAATAATATTTGTACACTAGGCCTCTGTTGACACTCTTGACAGAGATCTAAGTAAGCAATTTTTAGTATTTATTGTGGGTTGTAGTGCTTAGAAAAATAATGTATCATCAAAAAGAAAAACATAGGGGCGTACAAGTAGTTAATATTTATTATTCTGAAAAAAATCATAGCTTTATAGTCATTAACAAGAAAGAAAACAGGCGAGAGCGTTTTTATGGAGGAAAGACCTGCCGCATTTCCTCTTAAACTTAGTAACATATCATGCCTGTAGTTCCTGAAGGGTTAGGCAGAGATAAACTTAATAGTATACCCACATTTTGCTAGTTATGTTGAAGTCCTATGTAATAGAGGGCGAACCTATTGCTAAATCCAAACTCTGTGGCTGGTACAAAGAAATTCCAAATGAAAACACCAAATAAAACTTTGCCTGACCCAGGAGTAGAACGCTCAACCAACGAACCAGTCGCAACTGCCGCGATAATGCCTCTATTACGAACTGCCAAACTTAAAGCATTTATTTCATTTAAGCCATTACAGGCACTTTTGAATGTCAGAAGAACAATTCATAAAACAAAACTACGAGTGCAATATGTGATTCCAAAAGTCACCACGCCGAACTACACGTCGCCGAATGCCCGCAACAACGAACACTGCGAGCACGAAAGCACGCAGCGAAGCACACCGCAACAACGATTGCACGAACGAACGATCGAACGAAAAGAAATGCAACTACGCCTGTCTATTGTTTCAATGATTACTAAGTTACGTGATAGTTTGAACACCTCCATATAAGCTAAGTAGTTGACACAATTGGGACGAATTAATTTCGAACTGTATCCCTGGTGGTTTATCTTAGTTTGGTCAGAACTTATATTCATCAACCAACAGCTTAACGTGCTTCCTTAAGAACGGAGAATTCAGAATGTAACAGAAGGTCAGTCATTCAGGCTGCGGGTTGTTGTAAGAGATACCGCGGCCTCGACATAAAGGGCTAAGACGGAAAATGGGTGGTTGTTAGTAGAAGTCTGACAGTCCCTTTTTTTTATTTTTTTTTATTAGCCTGCTCTGTCCCACGACAGGGCAAAGGCCTCCCTCCACTCTTTCCACTTCTCTTGAACCCGCGCGTCCTCCTTCCAGTTTTGACGGAACCGATCCAGTTCATCCCGCCATCTCCTTCGTGGCCTGCCACGACCCCGTCACAGTCCCTTTTACTCTGCTCAAAAGCGGAAGGGGAAAAAAAAGTCACTCATCCACAGACCGGCCTTGGCAAGCGCTGCTTAGCTTTGATTTCAGGTGTGATTTTATGTAAAAACTCTAATGATCTGTCTTTTTACGATGCGGGTTTTGTTAGTTTTTGTACAATTTTCTTACTTTTTCGTATGCTTTGGTCTCGTTGGTTTATAATTTGGCTTATGCTGTCGAGAAATACCTCTCAAGAATGCTGGTTTCCGCACGATGTTCTTCTTCACCGAAAGTAATTATAATTATAAAATACGCACATAAATCCTAAAAGTCATCTTGGATTCGAACTTGTGACTTGGGTGTCCGATGGGCCCACCAATCTACCCTACTTCTGCTAATACTGCTATTTGTACAATGACTTTCAACCTTCCGAAACTACCAATAAGTACCTATCATTTTCGTCAGCCTATATTGTTCCCACTGCAGGGACTCAGGATCCACCAGTGCGTGTTGGTACATGTATGTTTACGACATTTTTGGCCCTAAGACCAGTTTCCTCGCGATATTTTCCTTGACCGTTTTGAGAGCAGTGGTGATGAAATAAATTACACAAAGTACCTAATGCGCCTGCCTGGGTTCGAACCTATGACTTACTGTTCATAAGTCAGGGCCGCAACCACTGCGCCAAGAAGCATAAGCCAATCCAATACATTTTTTTACATCAGACATAACTATAGCTGAATGGGTTCTCTAGGCCCTCAGGTAGAGCACGTGCTTAATGCCCAAGAGATGAGAAACTGTCTACCTCACATAACATTGTACTCGGAATCCCTGTAATCAGATTTGATTCATCCCGATTGTGGGTCAAGAGGGCATACAAAGGGATCTGTCTAAGAAATACAAGTTTCGTGGTAAAACTTTCTTTTTGGACCCCTGACCCTTTTACAAGATCAATGAAAACATGACAAAGTAGAATTTTATCGGAACTCTTTGGTGACTTTTGTGTTCTAGTTTATCCATTCATGCTTTGCACGGTACTTAGGGTGCCTTTCCACCAGAGATGTGCTATGCTATATTGCTGTGGATGCGTTTGATATCCACCAATCATGTTCATTGGTGCACATAGCTTAGCACTGGTGGAAACGTATTCAACTAAGATATGTTTTTTTTTATATGGAAGGATGCGTGCTATGGATGTGTGCTATGGGTCGTCGCGAGTTGTGTAGCTATGTGCAGAGAGAGCAGAGTACCTACAGCGCAGCTACTTGGCCGCGGCGCATCTTCATAGCACATCTTACTCGCACCACTACATAGCTTAGTATCAGTGGAAACGGTCACATAGTTTCACAGCTTAGCTATTATATTCTCGCAGCATAGCTGCATAGCACATCTCTGGTGGAAAAGCAGCCTTACGATTTGACAAAACAATGTCATAACGCTACGTTACGTGATAGTTCACCTATTATTAAAAAGATTTGTGTGATTGTGTTTTAGTAGACAAAATTAAAATCGTTTTTAAATAGTTATCAAACGCTTCACTCCAGTAAATGGTACAAAAGTGATGCATCTGTGATACAAAAGGGATTTAATATGATACAAAACTGTTATCAGCTGTTACCATCTTTATGGTTAAACTAGACCCAAATACATCCCAAATTAGGTTTGTATCATATTATATATTGCTACTAAATTCTACGCCCACAGTTTGAGTTACCACAGTTCAACTGTGGGCTTTGAATGTTAATATCATTAGTTTAACCAAACTAGCTGCTACGGAGCCGTGGTGACCGATTGCAAATAGTTCATACAACCACAAGAGCTACGTTAGGCTGGATACAGACATTCGATTAAGTATTGCGGGCTGTTTAGCCAAGATAGGGCTTTCAACTTAGTATATCACAGTCTACTGATGGACGATGCCATATACGCCGTAGACTGGATGATGAGGACAGAAACTGCTGAAGTTAAAACCACTGACGGGGCGGAAGAATGTGTGCAGATAACCAACTTGGTGGTCAGATGATTAATGTGGCCGTAAGCAACTGTATTGCTAAGACACAAAACCCCAAAAAGTGCAGAGATTAAAAGAGACACTTGGGAGGCCAACAGTTGAACAAGAGATACAGGATGAGCCAGACAACTTTGTAGGGAAAATAGGCTCGGAGTATGCTACTTCCACAGCTACTCATACAGTTCAATATTAAAAAGATACGTCAACTTTTTCTCGAATCGATGACTCAGATTTTATACGACCAGTATATAGCAACTTGCAGAGCTTTGTCGTTTGCTTCTTTAACTGCTGTACTCAGAGATATTTAATGATTACTTAAGTCATCACTTAGTAAAGATGTGACATACTTTTGTATGACAACTGTCGAATCCTTTACTGTGTGATGGCCTAAATAATCATTAAACCTCTCTGAGTGCGGCAGTTAGACTTTCTTTCAAGTCATCATCATCATCATCATCATTTCAGCCGAAAGACGTCCACTGCTGGACATAGGCCTCCCCTAAGTGTCGCCACATTGACCGGTCCCGTGCGTCTCGCATCCAGCGGATCCCCGCAACCTTCACCAGGTCATCGGTCCACCTAGTGGAAGGCCTTCCAACGCAACGTCTTCCAGTTCGCGGTCGCCACTCCAGAACTTTTCGACCCCATCGGCCATCCGTTCTGCGAGCAATGTGCCCTGCCCACTGCCACTTAAATTTGGCAATTCTTCGGCCTATGTCGGTAACCTTGGTTCTCATGCGGATGTCCTCATTTTTGATTCTATCACGCAAAGTAACTCCGAGCATAGCTCTCTCCAGTGCCCTTTGGGTGACTTTGAGCTTTCTGATGAGGCCCATTGTGAGCGACCACGTTTCGGTTCTTTCAAGTAACTTTAACTATTATTTGTATTATAATATTCTAATAATAATATCATAAGTATCTTTAACTCTTCATCGTAAATGTAAACCGTCAACCACAAATTGATTTATCGACATTTGGTCGCAAATATTCGCTAGATACGACAGGAAAGTCTACCGTTACCCTAAGTACAGTATCTCGTAAACATTTACTTACATTTATAGTGTTGTAGCTATTTGCCTAATTTGACGGACCGTTGCAATTAAAATTGGATGCGTCTGTGCTATTCGCATATGTTTGTTATACAGGTGGTTTGGTGTACCTACCATTTGCAAAATTAAACATACAGAAAGAAGGAGCAATAGGGTATTTCACATAGATAGATTTCCAAAAAATAATGGACACTTATTTTTCCTTTTTCACGAAAACAAAAGATGAAGACGATACAGTGCTTCGAAAAGTCGTGTCAAGTCGTGTGACGTCACGAGGTTACTTTTTTATTTCATCCACAAAGTGACGTCAAAAGCCCCCACTCATGATCTTTGACACGTTTTATTTTCGTCAATCTTTCGTCAATTTGATAAAACAAAAAACATGTATCCAATATTTTTCGATAATCTACCAGACGGACTAATTAGATTTTTTTGGGTGAAATACCCTATTTGCTGTCCCTTAAACCTCAATTACTCTACTACTCTCTACCTTTGTACCTTACGCTTTCTTTATTTTTGATATTCAAAAGTGCCTAAATGCTATAATCAACGTTGAAAACGGAATATTTAGAGCACAACAATCACGGAAAAACAGCTAACAACGAATGTTTATCCCCGGTCATGGCGCTGAAATATCGGGACCTGAAACAAACAGTAACCATAGAACACATACACCGTTTTCAGTGTTCATGATAATGTTCACATTCTTGGTTTTTCTGACATTTAAAAGTAATGGTCTAAATTAAATAACGCTTTAAGTTTGAGTTCGTGGAACTACGTATACTCCTGGATTCTCATATATACGAGTATATGAATACCAAGGAGGCAGACGACAGACACACGGGAGGCAGAGACGTACACAATATTCCTATGAATAATCATAAGTTTAGTACAAGTTTTTGTTTAAACTGCTCCTGTAGAACTTTACCCGCAATCTACCCTAGAGTCTAACTGAGTTAATGTTACTTAAACCAAGTTAGTACAACAATAGAATAGAATGTAACTCTAACTACAATTTGTGAGCAGGTGTAGAAACTAAAATTCGCATCTGTTGGCACTGTGTACTAAAACAACTAAGCACCCATATTTATAGTGCCGTTACTGCCAGTTAAGATGTCAATAGCGGTCATTGCCCATTTCGTAATATCTCTTCGTACGAACAAAAGCAAACTAATGAACCATGTCTCGTTTTAAATAAGAGAAAATGCTGAAGATCACGATAGATGACGATTGATGTAGATCATAGACATGAACAAGCTTATTTTGGATTTCAAAGTTAAGAACTTGAATAAATGTAGGTGGGTCAATGACCGCTATTGACATCAAATATAGTTCCGACTCAAGTCCATTTTTGAAGTTGGATCGGCTGTCTTTGTCATGGTAAGAGGAAAATATCGCCAGCCAAATCAATCCAAGAATTTCATGGCTCCATCGGCGGATCTTCGAAAAAGGGTACTTTTTCCGTATAAGTACATTACCTCCAACACCAGCCATCCTTGTCAAACCTATAGTTACAGTCTGCTTTAATCCATACTAAACATATGTAGGCGTGTCAAGTTAGACTCAAGTTGAGTCCACGACTAACGATACTAATGTAAAATTTGCATCTGACGGTACTGTGTGCTAAAACATCTAACATAAAGTTAGTTAATGTGTGTAAACAGCTGCTAAAGTGACGACAAATCACTTTACTGATAATTACCGCGAAACCGGCTACGAGTATATTATTTGCACTGCCGGGTATCATAATCATTCACTTGCCCTTATCTCAATTTATTTGGAAGAAGAAGACATTGGAATTCTCTGTTTCTTGTCATCTCATGAGACACCTCTTTCTTTGTCATATCATTCTAAACACAATCCATCCATCGTTTTTAGTGGTATTCTTCTACTCTTATACCCATTTACATTCAATTCGACACGGTTGGCGCAGTGGTTGAGCGATTGACTGCTGCGCAGCATGTCGCGGGTTCGATTCCCGCACGGAACAAATATTTGTACGACCTACAAGTATTTGTTCCGAGTCTGGGTGTTTTTCTATCTATAATATGTATGTATTTACAAAAAAAAAAAAATGTATATAAGTAGTTTATCAGCCATCTCGTTACCATAACACAAGCATTAGGTTGCTTAGCTTGGGACTAGATGGCGTTGTGTGAAATGTCCAAGGATATTTATTTATTTATTTATTCATATTCAAAACCTGTACATTTGTACAACCGAGTATAGAAAGAATAATATTTTACAATGGTCGATAGAGAAATTGTGTTATGAAAGAGATTATGTTTTCGAGACTAGAGTATCATTATTGGTACCAAACAAAATAGGGACGATGATGTACTGCCCCGGTCGCATGCGGCCGTACCCTTTTCAATCTTGTTAACATAACATAGAAAGAAGGTGTACCTAATAGTACAACCTTATTTCGCCAGCTATGGTTAAGTAATAAGGGGCGAGCCTATGGCAATAAGCCTCTCATCAACCGGGCAGAAATCCAGACACCGTGGCTACCGAAAAAAGCCTGATGGAAAAATTTAATAAAACTTTGCTCGATTCGGGAATCAAGCCCACGATCTCATGATCCGTAGTCGCGCTTGCTACTATGTTAAATCTTGAATACCTACAAATGAAGACCAAGTCATAGATAACTTTACGAATAATCTCTATAGCAAATATACCTCAAAAAGTCGAAAAAATACTCAAATACCATCCAATACATCTAGTAAAATCTGACCTCACATTGAACAGCAAGCTTATACACTGCGCGTTCAAATTATACTGGCAACTTAGGAGCTACCGTACCAACCAACATCCAGTAAATACTGACCGCTTATTGTACAGAAAACTTATACGATGCACGATCAAATTATACTGGCAATGTAGGAGCACAAGACATCACATTAAGCTATAGATGGTTTATGTGTTCAATTTACCTACGTGACGTTAACGAATCCCTGAGGAATGCATCGCTCCTCCGAAGGTTTTACGATGTGAGCAAGGCTCGGAAGGATTTAACGATCCTTGTTGATCTGTCGTCTAATGTTAATGTCAAGACGTTTACTGTCTCATTACGAAGCAATTTCTATCTTACCTACATATATTAAACGTTCATGGTAATTTTTCTATTTAGAATTTAACTCAGAATTAGATAACCAAATTAACGACTTACACCCATATCCATATTTTAAGAAGTTAAAGGGATTACTCGAGTAAAGGTAATAACTTGAATACGGTATTTATTCAATTGTTTGGTTTTTGCAAGTTTTGCAAGTTAGAATTCTTCTCTGGGGGTACGCCAGTGTCCCGTCAAGTCGAACAAATAAGTCAATATTTTTATTTAAAACATTTTTTTGTTATTGGTGATTACAAAAAAATGATATGGTCACTATAACCGAAATGGATCTCACAACTTTTTACGGTAGAAGAACTGAGTTGTGAGACTAACTGCGGTACTCAGAGATATTTAATGATAAGTTAAGCCGTCACTTAGTATGATTTGACATACTTTTGTATGACAAAACTGTTAAAACCTTTAATAAGTGATGGCCTAAGTAATCATTAAAGGTCTCTGTGTGCGGCAGTTAGTATCTTTTACCAGTTATGATTTAGTGGGATTGTTTTTTCTTTAACGAAGAACCGTTACCGTTCGCCTCCTGTATTGATTTTATTTTCATGTTACATAAAATTTAATATTTTGTAACCTACGTTAGGATAAAGTAAGTCAACATCTCAAAATCGTTATTTCACGAGAAATTCGCGTTTGAAATTTACCAATTGTGCGTATGTGTGTTTGTGTGTGTGCTCGTATAATGCCGACAAAAAATCATCACATCCGTTTGACATTGTAGAACGTTACGTTGTCAACCTCACAAAGGAATAGCTACACAAAGTAGGGATCGCTCTGACCTGACCTGAACCTAACCGACCACAGAGCAGTCTGATGGCCTTTACTATGTATTTGACATCTGTCCATCAAAATGAACAGAAACATGAAATTCTAGGACTTGTTACTGAGCATTTTAAAATAGTTTTGCCCGTGTCGAGTACGCTAATTGATCCACGAATTGTTCGTGTTATAAAAAAATATCCTATGTGTTAATCTGTACGGAAATTTTTGTGTGAAAGAGTGATAAATATCCATTCGTTTATCCACATTTTTAATGGGATCTAAAAGAAATTATCACGGTAAGGAACAAATTTTCAGATTTTTTTTCAGCTTTTCTCCTTATCGTCAGCCTATAATGTTCCCACTGCAGGGACTCAGGCTTCCTCTCTAGGAGAGGGATGGGCTATAATCCACCACGCGTGCCCAGTGCGGATTGGTAGACTGATGTCACATATCTTCGATTTGTTTTGGTCTAAGACATGCCGGTTTCCCCACGATGTTTTCCTTTGCCGTTTTGAGAGCCGTGGTGATGAAATAAATTACATAAAGTAATGCGGCTGACTGGGTTCGAACCCACGACTCACTGTTCGTAAGTCGGTGCCGTCACCACTGGGCCACCACTGCGCTCTACACTGCTTTCGCTTACATCTCTTAAATTAAGCACATTTTGACTGAAAAACATTCCATTTCCTAAAAGTACGTGAGTGAACTAGATTTTGAAGCCCAACAAGATTTTCTAAATTTTAATTTTCATAATTACTTATAGCACTCTAATACACCCGTTAGAGTGCTATAAGTGATTATGAAAATTAAATTTTAAAATTTAATATCTTTGTTTCGCAGACAGAAGTTTCAAAGAATTTGGTTTCTCATAAAACGTTTCATGTAATATTTGGTTCTTCTATTTTTATTTCGAATATTATTGTTTCAAATAGGTACCTATTTGTTTGGATGAAATATGTTTTACAGAAACACAATTCAATGAATTTTATAATCACATTTTTTTTTCCCTAAACTAATCAAACAGTAGAATATTTTTTTAATGAATACTGTTTGTTCGGTGTTTTTTTCAATGGTATTATATTTCAACGATAATGTAATTATAGACGGTATACTATAAAATAAATATGGGTAACTGGGTACATTTTTTAACGTCGAACTATGATACTAGCACGATTTACAGCACTTCAACCTAATTGGTTAGGTTAGGTTAGAACAGTGACCAGCCAGGCGCGAGCCGAACGAGCGAAGCAAGCGAAATTAGTCGCAGTATTACGGAACTCTGAGAGTTATAAACCGCTGTCATTCATACTATTACAGATGTCTGTTTTTAATAAATTTGTTAAAAATGATGAGATATTAAAGTTTGTAGTTATAATAATATGACTTGAAATGTTTAGAAACTGTCACTCGATAAAATATTAATCGTTGTAAAACATTTTTAACTAAACGGTATAAGAATAAATAATATTTGATTTGTTATTCTATGATATGAAAATTCTTATAATTCTTCAAAGTAAGTGTTCTGTGTATTAATTATGTTTTTTTTTTTTTTTTTAATTATTTATTTCAGAAAACAATGTTCCATTATGGTTAGTAACAATTGAAAACTTATAAACTATGTTAGTAGGCACAAACAACACAAAATCAAGATTACAAAATTAAATTAAATTTGAAAATTAACATTAAATTAAATTATCTTTGAATAAATATATAATATGAAAAAAAAATCTATGAAATATTTGATGTAAGACACCGCCCAACCACTCTAACTACTAATACCACTTAACCTCTGCTTAAAAAGCGAGGGCAGACATGACTAGAAACTATTTTAATTAGTTGGTACATACTGAATGGAACATATACAATGAAATTATTCGGTAAAATGTTCTCTAATGAGCCTGTTAATATAACTAAGCCTTAAATTAGTAAAGTTAAGAGTGCTGACTTGTAATACATACGAGTATAAGTAAGTAAAGTCTAAGAAGTAATTTAAATAAAGAAAACTGACGTTTGTTCGGTGAGGTAAGGCCCTTTTGGTATTTGCAGGTTGTTCGAAAGAGATACCGCGGCCCCGGACACAAAGGGCACATGGGTGGTTTTTTGTCAGTAGAAGTCTGACACTCCCTTCCGTTCCGCCCAAAGCGAGAGGAGTCATTTGATGACTTTCCACCCTCCACAAAAGTCCCTTTAGGAATTATTAGTTTTGTTTGTATATTTGTAAGTTGTTTTGGTATTTAATGCCAAAACAATTTTATTTCATTCCTTATATAAATTTGTACTGGTTCCGTATGGTAAATTGGTGGATTACCACCTACTCCCTCTTACAATGAAGACACCAATTCCAAGTGTGTGGCAAATAATTGGTTACAATCAACAAGATATCTTAGAATCATTATTCTAATTGGTCTCCATAACTATTTCGACTAAAACGTTAGATACTGGTGGTTAGTTTGCTGGTGTACAGTCAGCAGCTCCAATATCAAAAATCAAAATCAAAAATATTTTGTTCACACATAGTAATGTTAAGAAGCAATTTATGCGTACTGTTTTGATTTCATTTTCACATCATCGTCTGCCTTGTTTTTACCCGACTACGGCAAAGCCAAAAAATTTAAGGAAGGGTAATGATTTTGGCAGTCTATGTATGTTCCACCGTAGCGCCTAGACTACTGAACGTATTTAAATAAATACGGTGTCAATAAATTAGTAAGAATAGCCCGGGTGACATAGGCTATATAAATTTTAATAATTATTTTTATGACGGAACTTAAATGTCAAATTCTAAGCTCGAGAAAAATTTGATTGGTTCCAATCATAACATGTTTGTTATTAAATGAAATGTCTTGGCGAGTACGATAATTTTTTTATATTATAGTTCAAGTCAACATATAGGTACTTACCTACGTTTAGATTGCGGTCAAACAGTTTTCGCGGTCTAGTCTGTGTTATTTACTCGTATTATGTAAATAACAAACCAACATTAATTAGAATATTACAAACATATTTTTACGTATTTATTGAAAAAATACACAAAAATAAAATTCAAATAAAAAAATAAAATTAAAAACTAAAACCGCGGTCCTAGAAGTATTAAACAAGAAAAATCCTCTAGTAAGTAGATAATTTAATAATTATTCTTAGGACAGTCGTAGTCGGGTTTTAGTTTTTAAACTTTTTATTTTTCGAAAATATGTTAGGGTGCGCATCAGTCTAACCAGATGCAGCTGAATAGGTACCAGAATTTGACATGAAACAACTGACTATCTGACCTCCACAACCCAATTTATACTAGGTTATACGATACACTTTTGGTAAGTCAGACTTTCAGGTCGCTGACTACATATGACGACTGCCAAAGATCTATTATAGCAGCCGAGACCAACAGCTTAACATGCTTTCCGAGGCACGGAGGAAACTCGTTATGTAATGGCCAGTCACCCATCCACAGACCAACCTAGGCGAGCGCGGCTTAACCTAAAGATCGACCCTAGTGGTAGTTATTATTAAGCCATGATGTGAAGTTAAGTCGTGTAAAGTAATGAAACTAATATTTTGGAACCCATATTATCATAAAATAGAGTGGAGGCCTGAAGTCCCAACTGTAGGAACATTAAAGGATGATTAAACTGAATATGTTATACAAAACCATATCTCAAAGTGGCAATCGTATTTCACCAGAAAATCGCGTTTAAACCATGCCAAGTGTGTACATATGCATGCTTGTGACTGTACACTGGGTAGCCTCAGCAACCAGCAATCAAATTCATGGCTCAGTAAACTTGAGAACATAATTAAATTAATTAAATTTAGTTGTAATCAAAACTTATTTTAATAGTTTATACAAGTCAACACAATTTGAGGACTCTTTTGATGTTATGATTCATCATCATCATTATTATTTCATCCGAATTGTGACCACTGTTGGACATGGGCCCCTCGCAGTGTCGCCACATTGACCGATCCCCATGAGTCTTAGATCCAGCAAATCCCCGCATCGTTCACCACATCTTCAGTCCTATGTCACGAGCCGCGGTTTTTATTTATACACACTCGTATTATAATGGTATCGAAGATTTATTTAGTCAAAACCTGGTGAAATTTATTCAAAGGGCACAAATAGGTATAGAAAATGGGGTGCAACTATAAACTTTGTCATGTTTTACAGATTAGGCTATAGTTTAATTTAATTTTAAATGTTTGTTTTATATTGTGTCTTATAGCATCGTATTGGATGTATTGTATTGTAACGATAGTGGTAAAAAAATAAACAGGAACTGATTAATTATTTTATTCGGGCACAGTTTCCACTTAAAAGTTTCACAATAGAGCGCGACAAGAGCTCGACACTGAGCTTACAGGGCATTATATAGACTTATATCCCCACCGGAGGCATCCGGTAGTTATGGCAGTGTCTTCGCTTGACTGTGATTGGCTTGCTAGTGGTTGCTAGAGTGGCTTGGCTATGGTTGCCTGTTATTGGCTGGCTAGAGTGGCATGGCTATGGTTAGCTGTCATTGGCTGGCTAGGGTGGTACGCTGTGAGCAGGCTGTTGTAACAGTATGTAATTTTGCTATAACTAGTGGTAAATAAATAAATGCGAGGAGGCCTTCCAACGCAACGTCTTCCAGTTCATGGTCGCCATGTTATGGTTATGGAATCTATTTTCCATAAGTTTGTCTAGCACTCATAATTTAACATCACGCCATGAATCCGAGAAGGGTCCAGCAGAGGTGTTCCTATGCTAACGTAACTCATACCTTACATTTCGTCAATTACGTTTAAGTCTCATGTAATAAGGGCCGATCTAACTGCCATCAACCTGGCACATATACCAACTCCATGCTGCCACTGAGAAATTCCAGATTTAAAAACACTTAGCCCAATCTGGGAATCAAACTAGGAACTTATGCGACCACTAGACCGTAGAGGCAGCTTAATTGAAATTACTTCAAAACCAACTTCCGTAATGAAACTTAGTCAAATCATTAAAAGTCTACAGCTTCCAAATTTTCGTACAAAAAGGTTCCTTTTTAAACGAATTTCCAGTTTATTTAGTCGATATAGGTTGGTTCAGTAATCTTTATAAATAGTCCTCGTTGAAACTGAGTGCTTTATCCCGACCGTCTTAAGCCTCCACACGACAGATATTTTATCCCAGATTTGTCGCTCCAAAACCTTATAGATTCCAAGAAGATTTTGAATGTTTCTTAAAACCTTTTCGGCTTTTAAGGTCCTGTGATTAATTGTAAGCGATTTTTTTGCTTAAGACTTGTTGGGAGGGATTTTGGTTATAATTTGGGTGTATGATGCTTTCATTTCATTTGATTAAAATTTAATTGGATTTGGTGATGTATTAGGTTATAACTCCACAGTGGAGACTAGCGGAGATGTGCGCTGCGGAGAGGACAGGATGTGCGTAAGAGCTAGGTTGTTTCTACAGAAACTGTGCGGAGATGTGCCAAGAGGAGATCCGCATCTTTCCTTGCACACTGTTCACAGCACATCGCTTAACGCAGGCCGCTCACAATACACCGGTCACCGTACGCCTAGGCCGGTTTTACCAATAACGACACACCTCCTTTCCTTTCGTCTCGTCTCCGTTTCGGTGTAGTCCGACCTAAAGATGTTTATTTTTTTAACGAGCATCATTTTGTCTTCAAAAAGAAATCGCTGACATTACCCAAATCAGTCAAGCTATAGATCGCATGGGCCAGACTTGGACTCGTATTTCAAAGAAAGGTTTTAAAGAGTTTTTAAGCCGCTTTGGTATTCATTTGTAGCTTCGGTTCTAAATAAATCGGTTACAGTTCTTGCACTAATCTTATTACACCTTTGATGTGGCATCTTTTTTAGGCAAATAAGCCTAGACTAATTAATAGGGCGACACTGCACTTTTAAAGTATTAAAATTACCTGTTTGTGAAATAATTCACACAAATGTTTCTAGGCTTTCTTTAATTATATTTTGATAATCAACAATAGCCGATATCATATTGTAATATATTTGGATAGAAAAATTATAGGTAGTTTTCATTGAATTTCTGGTATAAAAAATAATAGCATATTTTTAATTTTACAAGTACTACATTCTGTTTAGTATTTATAAGATATTCTTATTCTATTAATAGAAGTTTGCGTCTTCAAACTTTGGTAAGCTTGATATTGTATATTCAAACTATCAAGTAATTATGCTTGTCAAAGCATTCTTGCCTTGTAATGTAAAATGATTATAAAATAATAGAAGTTAGAGCATGTAATTTAGGGAATATTATCCTTATAACAAGTTGCAAATCAAGATTCCCTACACAAAAAAGATGCTGCATGTGTTTGTTATGATTCCAGTTTAAAAAATAGGACAGTATTTTTTTTAATATGTGTCACTATGCGAAGCAGAAGTATAAAAAAAAATGATTTAAAAGATTTCAAAATGACAGCACTAGTTTAATTGTAAGAGTACTCGAGCCAATCTTTCAGAGCTCGAGCAAAGTAATCCATTTCCTTTTGTTGACCACCACTAGTCGATAAGCAGTCGATTCCATTTACTCTTTTATTTTTTCCTTTTCTGTTGAAAAGGAAAAATGAATCGGTTCCCTCTTCTTACAAAAGAAAGGTGCATTCTCTCGATAAACCTACTTACTTTTCTGTTACTTCAGCAGCTTTTAAATGTAAGTAACTTAACAATCGTTTCCGCTTATTTAGGTTGAACTCAGTTTTGAAATTATTTACATTTAGTAGAGGTCAAAATACATTTGTACACCATCTTAGTGGCCTGCCAAATTAACGTACAATATTCGTTTTTTTAGGAGGTGTCTGATGAGACAACGAGTTATGGAGAAGTGTGGAAGAAGACGACATGATTGCCCAATTTAATTGGGATAAGGGCAAGAGAATGTCGATCATTTTGTAAAATAATTACGATTAATCAGTTTATTTATTATCACAGTTCTAATCTATCTAAATATTCGGTACTAGTTCCCGTTCCCATGGGAATACAGGGATAAAAAGTAGCCTATGTCACCTGGGGATAGTGTAGCTTCCCAACGGTGAAAGAATTTTTCAAATCGGTCCAGTAGTTTCGGAGCCTATTCGTTACAAACAAACAAATATTTCCTCCTTATAATATTAGTATGATATCATTTCTACGTGCAAAGACAAAAGTTGTAGTAGTTTGACCGTGACTGTACCAACATCTGTTTTCAAACTCTGACACCAACATTTGAAAGTTTTTTTTCGAATGTCATCATATCACAAGTATGGCAAAACGCTAAAGATTTCCTTAGCGTGTTTAAAAAAAAACCAGTGTAATGTTTGCAAAGCCACAAGTACCTCGCTACACAAAGTTACTGGAAGGTCACACATATCCGCTAGAATGTACATAGTGAAATAATGTGATAACTCCCTAAGATTGATGGATCGCAAGTAGACGGCGGTAGTAACAGTTTCTCAAGTATGTCTGCGCTTAGTCAAGTGGTATCACTTGAAAGCATTTGTCATACTTGTGACAGGTCTCCGGTGAAAATATTTTAGGCTGGAGCATAGAATAAAAACATTATAGAATCGTATTTTTACGACTACTTATCGGAACTCGACATAATATGAGGAATCATTAAAACGCCTTAATTATCCGGTGAACATAGGTTACGTGACGTGTCACAAAATCGATATGGCGCCCGCACAAAACGTGATGTGTCAAAAATAAAAATGCAGATAAATATGCCGTGTTTGAAAGGGAATTCTTGTACATTTGAAGGCTTCACTTGTACATTTCCAAAATATTGCTCAAATTTAAAGTGACGCCCTCTAACGGACAAAAAGTCTTGTGTTAATAATTATTTATCACCAAAATTAAAAACTAAAACCCGGCAACGACAAAAAGAAACGACGCTAAAAAGGATGAATCAAGATTTTCAGGATGCTGATGTTTTTTGTTGTTGTTGGGTTTTAGTTTTGTTTTGTGTGTACACCGCTGCTACCGGAAAATAGGGATGTTTCCTGACTATATAAAGTAGATGTGTAGTAGTAGAGGTGTGTGTCGTTTAGAGCTTGAAGTCGCTTCTGTTATTTTGCTTATTCTGTGGCAAGTGTTAAGATATTAGTTTTTGTTTATTTCTAAACTGAATTTATGCAGAGAATTGGAGGGTTACGTGTTTTTGTAAGGGACAGGGCCGTGAAAATATATCTTGACCTGACACATCGTTTTACCTTTGACGGTGAGTGGCAAACATGCTGTTTTTGATCTGGCAAGGTGTTGTGCAGTATTGTTACTTTATTTTGTGGACGGTGGTGTCATTTAACTGTACTATAGATGACGATAAGAAACTAGGAAATAATTCACTTGGTTGTTTCACTACTGGACAAATATCTCTCCTGACTGGAAGTCATGAGGAGAGATATTTGTCCAGTAGTTCATTCGATCTTGGACTAATGTGGACTTGGTTTATTTTCTCTAGCCTGTCAGTCCGATCACCATCTGGTTGTGTAAGGCCTCAACATGCGTTTTTTTTTACCCACAGCACATGGCATATACTGCAGATGTGACCAGCCTATACATTGAATATATTTGTTAAAAAGGTTTACTCGAAGGACATTACCCTCCATATTTGGCAATTGCGTAGAAACCATCCCAAAAAGAAAAGAAAAAAAATTGCTAAACATACAACACATAACAAATATTAATTAATGCAACAGGACGGAACAGTTAATAAGATGATGATCACTCACAAAAAAAATGTATTGATTTTCATACTCAAAGAGTTCTCAGGAATGACGTTCAATAGATTCAGTGGAATAGTGGAAGTAATGTGGGGTCCACACATTCAGAGCTAGGCATTTCTTAATAAAGCGGTGCGAACTATTTGATGTCTATGTAGTGTGGGCTCTACGGAATATAATTATGTTTTTTTGGTTGAGTATGTTTCTTTAAATTCTAGTTACGGAGTTTTAGGATTTTAAAGTTTTGTACATATTATAATTTGACTTTAAATAACCTCCACGGCACCTTACTAATCAATGCATTCATCAGCACAGTGATATAAGTGTGTTACATTGAGTCCTAGCGCAAAGCGAGTTTTTTAACCCAAAAAAAATCTCCAGCAATCATTCAGAGTAAAGTTGCTTAGTTTGATGTAGGCACAGAATGCTTGGTTGACGCCTTCGAGAACGGTCCGTTTACATATTATTGTATACCTGGGTTCGGACAAAGGTATTTTTTACTTTTACTTCTTATTGCAAGCTGCTGATTTTTCCGTGCTACGTCAATTTGCTTAATTCATAATTTCCCTGTCTTACTCGTAACAAGGTATAGAAAATGCACGCTAACAATACAAAGGTATTCACTGTAAATAGGTTACTAGAGCAATCTATTTCAAGAACAACAGATTGATTGAGTCTGCACAATTGATTCGGTTGGATCGCTACGATAGTGTACGGTAGTATAATAGTTTTAATGTACTGACGAGTATTCATAGCCTGGTAAAGTGGCGTACACGTTGGACTGCCAAATCCCAGGTCTCAAGTTCGAACCCAAACCTCTTAATTTCCGGATTGATGTACGTCCTACCAATATTATAAATGCGAAAGTTTGTGAGGATGCATGGATGGGTGGATTTTTGTTACTCTTTCACGTCAAAACTACTGAACGAATTTAGTGATCAGATAGTTTATAACCTGGATTGACACATGGGATATTTTGTTCCCGGAGTATGATCCCGTGGGAGAATTGTAGAAGTCCAAGCGGGCGAAGCTGCGGGCAAAAGCTAGTATTGTATAATTTGCTAGGTATTTCTTTAACCCTTTTTTTGTTTTATTAAAAAAAGTACGGGTGGAGGCTTATGACGTCACTTTTAGGTAAAAAAAAACTAAAATGTGACGTCACACGAATTTGCCCTGTATCTTCTTTATTTTTTGCATACGTGAAAAAGAAAAAGTACGTGTTCAATATTTTTTGAAAATCTATCTGACGGACTCATTAGTTTTTTTGTGTCGTCTACCCTATTGCGTTATAGCTAGCTTACAGTATGAAAAATACGCATCTCTTTGTATAAGGAAAATCATAAAATAATGTTTTATGAATTCTGATTCATTCAGAATCAGCCAATTTAGCCAATCTCATCGGTTCAAACCTAGCTCATATGTGACACATTTTGAACACGGCCGATCCAATAAATTATATTTCCATATCACAATTTTCTCTCAGAAACCTATATTACAACACATAAATTGTGCAAAAAATATCCTGAAAATCAATCAGTCGAACCCTTTTGTCATCCATTGTTTAAAATTAGCCATTTTTAAAGCAATATCGGGTGAAATCTATCTCAATTTCCATATCGGGGTGTTTGGTCGGTTTGGCGCGTATACGTACGGTCTACGTATTGGTGTTTCAACAGCACTCGCTACCTAATCCATTAGAATATAAGGATTGGGGCATGTAGCTTCAAAAAAAGCGATCTGTTATCATATACAGGGTGTAAATTAACCCTTCACACATACATCAACCAAGCATTCTGTACATCAAACTAAGTACCCCTACGCAAATTTATTTGCTGGGAAATGACTTTTTTTGGGATTAAATCACATTTTACCGTAAAACTCAATGTAGCACTCTTAAAACATTGTTCTAGTGGATGCTTTGAATAGTAAACGGGTCATGGAGGTTATTTAAGTAAAGTTATAACCTGAAAAACTAGTATTTACAAAAACAGCTGTGCAAAATTTTGGAACTCTGGCCCCCAATATCTCCGTAACTAAGGGGTTCCCAGGTATGGTCTAAAACCAAAAAATGATCGCAGTGGTGGGGAGAACAAGTGCCCTTCGTTCGCGTTAAGGGTACTTTTACACCCTTTATGCGTGTATCTTTTTCCCCACTAAATTAGTCGGTTTGCTGTCTAAACAAATGGCCTGTTCCCTGTTGTTATGGTCGACTTCTAATCTAACCTGTGACTGGGAAGAGTAATTCTCGTTGGGAGTACTGATGGTCAGAGTGTAGGGCTTCTGACTAATATGAGTTTATGATCCATCTGCATCTGCTACTTTCCAATGACATGACATGACAAACCAAGTAGAGTAGAAATCAGACATCAATCTGTGACAGATAAAGTTGTACGTATAAGTTACGAACCGTGGAGCGGAAGGCAGAAAGGCTCATCTTTTTATCATTCCCGCTTGTCACTAAACCAGCAACCCAATGTAACAAATGAAGGGCGGCCAGCGCGGCTCATTGCGTTTCTATCCGCTGTGTCCGTTATCAATCACGCTGGGCGCCTTAATCCGTCCAGTGGCCACTAAAGCGCACCCCACAGCTATAAAGAATTAACTGTCGTGCTCAAATATTTTTTTAAGGAACTTGGAACAAAGAACAAGTATAGTTATTATTAAATTGAAAATTATGGCTGTGGCGTGGTGTTGGCTTTCTGTTTTGTAGGATTGGGCATTTGGGATATTCGAATAAGAGCAGGAGAATGATGTTGACTATTTTTATTCCTCAGGTTGAAAAATTCTGTCATCGCTTCGGATTTTTTGGGATAATAAAATATTTACCGGTTAGGACTGCCTTTTCCACTGTATCTCGATTTTGAGCACTGAATAAAATTTTACCCATAGATTTACATGACTTCCCTTTTCACGTAAAAAGCTGTATGATTTATTTATCGTGTAAGCGCCTCTTGCCTCATATGTTGAAAAAACGACGACGTACATACAACGACAAAAGCTAAAAATACGGCTACTTAGCTTCATCCACGATGAGTAGTCAACAAACGCTTTTTTGGTGAACTTTTTTCAGCAGTCTCCGAAAATTATGATTAAGGTGTCATATATTCGTAATAGCATTCAGATGATTTTTGATTAAAGTTCCTCTTGCAAAAATTGCAAAAGTTATTAACAATTAACTAAAAACTTAAAAATGGGTTTAGTTTTTTGCAAATATTATGTATAAAACTAATGAAATTTTTTATAATTTGAAAAAAGATTCAAAAAGAGGAGGAAACGTCCTAAAAAAATATTGACTACCGGAAATATAGGACCAATAACTTTCCCTTAGGGTCGAAAATACGCCCGAAAACGGGTACTCCGGCTTGCGTAAGACTTTTAATGAATAAATATTATATAAACTTATTAAATATGAAAATTAAAATTTGAAATAATTCAGGCACCTATAGATATGGATAGATCCGTAAAATCTGACCGTTAAAAGCCGTAGTCAAAAAAAAAATATCGCGATTTTTCAATAAGTTACCCAATTTTTAGAAGCACGAACATTAATTTTGCAAGTGCGATAATTGTTTAACTATTAATCTGAGATTTTTTTCCTTTCGTGGAGCTATTTTTCAAAGGTCTTGGAATAGATTCCCGTTGGGAAAAAAATTAAAATGTTAATTTTCGTTTTATATTAACAATTTACTAAGGTGAAAAATTATAAAGCTTTATTACACATTCAAAAATTTAAAAGTTTATTGTCCACAGCGTCTACCTGGACTCTCCTATTCATGTTTTCAAAAAGAAAGTTAGTGAATATCATTAAATTGGTAGTTGTCGATCGCCGTTTAACGAATCCATGTTGTTCGGGTATATTATGACTATGTAATTGAGGATAAAGAGCACTGTGCACAAATCTCTCAAAAAGCTTCGACAAGGTGAAAATAATTGATATGGGACGATAATTCTCCACGTTCTCTTTATCTTCACTTTTATAAACAGGTGTAACAAATGCTCGCTTCCACACGGTGGGTGGGAAAGACACCTTCCTGTAGACATTGGTTGAAAATTGAGTACAACGCAGTATAGATAATTATTATCGGCTGTTTTTATAAAAAAAGTTTTCATTGTTTATGTAATAAACAATTTGTTATAAATAAATAAATTTTTACTTTATATTTTTTTTCTTATTTTACTTATTGTCACAAAAACTGACATGATCTATTGTTTTTTTTTTAATTAAAAAAAAAACAATATCATGTGTTTTTATTTCATGAACAAAAAAAAATTAAATAAATAACCGACATAATCATACCGAATATTCCAGAAAAGTCCCGCAACCCTTAAAAAAATGTACGAGGATCAATGACTTTTAGGTATAATAGGTATAAATATGGCGAAAAAGAAATGGCTAATAAAGTGAGATCAAGAGAACCGGCACATTTAAGTCACAAATTAAGGTTATACGAGACGAGAATCAAATACTTCCTTCAATATGTACTGTACATAAAGTGATTACTATTCCATTAACGACTACTTAAATGTTAAGAATAGTTGGACGCTGAGTTCAGCACAAGACAATGTTTATGTTATTTATGTTTTTTATCCAAAATTAGTTTACTAATTTGTGTATTTTTTATAATTAGGTATTTACTTTTTAATTTTTTGTTATTGATTAATTTGTTGCGTCTGTAGTAAATCTTAGTATTTACTTACACCTCACCATAATATTGACTCTGGTTCTTGTAACCTAACAGACAGATGTCTTGCTGTGACGTTTCCAACACTAGGAAGTGTCCAAGGTCGTTTTGGACTATCTCTTTTTAATAAATTTTGACATTCGAAAAGTGCTGATTATCAGTATAGTTTAAATAAAGGATTTTGATTAAATATTATATTTGGTTTGCATGGGATTTACAAACTTATATAGAACCCAGTGGAAACTTCGGTTCGGTTACTTGCGTACGCGAACGCATACTTCCCACTCTGCACGGTGCGCTGTTGCAGCACTGTTGTTGATGTAAATCTTAACACAACATGTTAGAGAACAGCTAGGTAAGCTGATAATAAATTTCAAGTCTGAAGGTCGTGACAGAATATCCATTAATAAAATCAAATCACTATAACACTCTATTAGCGATAGCTGTAATGATGTCATTACAGTAATCATTAATGGTGTTCATTAATGACTGAACTACGCAACTTTTTAATTGTTTTCTTAGACGTATAGAGAAATGCTTGAAGTGTTGAACTGATTTCTCAGTTCAAACTGTATTAGAGAGGTTATCGATGGTATTTAGCGAAATCAAAAACATTAAAATCAGTAATGTCCGAACAATATAAGTTTGCGTTTTATATTTTATGTTGTTTAAACTTGACTGTGCAAGTTGTATGTGATAGACCACACCATCCAATTGGGCGTACGCTTGGTCCACCAGGCGGGCCCGAAGAACCTCAAGGACCAATCGGACCTGAACCTCCAGGACCAAGCGGGCCTAAAGAACCTCACGGACCAAACGGACCTGAACCTCCAGGACCAAGCGGGCCTAAAGAACCTCACGGACCAAACGGACCTGAACCTCTAGGACCTAACGGGCCTAATGAACCTCATGGACCAATCGGACCTAAGCCAGGACCAGGCGGGCAAGATAAAGGAGAACCTATGGCAAGTAGTAAGTATTTATTTATTTGGTACACCAACAGCAGTAAATACTAATAATAAATAGAACAATAACATGTAGTGCTGGTAAATGTTTGATAAATACTCGCACTACGTTTAAATAACACCGGTGTTTTTAGTCGCGTACTAAGAAATAAAGGGTGTTAAAGTATCCTTAATGAAGCTGAAAGGTACTTTTCTTCACGTCAATGCGATCCTTTTTTTTCTGGACCAAACCTGGGAATCTTTTAGTTACGGAGATATTGGAGGTCAAAGTTCCGAAGTTTTCACAAGGTTGTTTTTCTTCTTTCTATAACTAAAATCAAGATGTCGATCGGGCAGTTAAGTGAATTTGACGTGACAATGGAATAGATTGTGGTCATTCTATGTGGATAGGTTGGACATGTAATATCTCAAATATTTGTTCGAACCCGCGACACGCAGCGCTGTAGTCAATTGCTTGAGCCACTGCGTCAACCTCGTCCCGTTTTGATTTATAAATATTTTTTTTGCAGCACCTTACGATCCAAACGAAAATGCAGATGAGCAGAATCGTGCGTCGACCTATGATGTAAACGAAGTTCTAAATATGGATATTGGAAGGTATAGCACTCAAAATTTTCATTATGAAGTGAACCAAATGATGACCAATTATGGGAAACAAGAAGTATGCTACGATGATTATATCAAATGCCTAGTTAGCCAGTAAGTATATTGTTAACAGGTTAATAATATCCTTTAACCTGTCCTGTCCTCCTGCCCGTTTTCGGTCACGGCGGCCATCTTAGCGAAGATTAGCCATCGGCGCCGGAGATATTATAGGAAACTATTAAGACTTCAGGGTTGAAACTTAGAAGGTAGGTGTATGTATGTCTGAGAACCGCTTTAGGATAAAAAAGAAAACGGCCAAGTGCGCGTCGGACTAGCGCACCAAGGGTTCCGTACAAACAAAGTTTAAAATTATTTAAATTATTTTATGATTTTTCCTTTATCTGTGCTATAAGACGTTGCTTCGTACCAAATTTCAAAATTCTGGGTTCACAGGATACTTCCTGTCGGTTTTGATTCGAACGACCACGGTAGAAAAACTCGCACGCACGTGATCGACGACACTCGTCATCGCTGCCCCGACGCGCACGGCCTCTGCAGAGCTCCCGGCCGCCTTTATTATAAGCTAGGCAGATCCGAATCATCAGTCTGAGTTCGGCACGACCTCTATGGCACAATATAAATATGGACAGTACGGAAACTGCCTACAAACGCTCGAAACCGCACACTCACACAAACATGCGCATCTACGGGGCGCTTAAGCTGACTTCGCAGTGCTCTCAGTTGTGCGTGCCGCGCCGAAACGAGTGGTCAGTTGGTCACGTATAAATGTATAACCCATATTTTTTTAAATTGAATGTATTGCGCGGTACACGGCTGTATCAACTCGGCTTCATCACCAGAAGGAAGTATTTTTAACCGACGTTTAAAAAGAAGGAGGATTTCAATTGTTTGTTTTTTTTTTTAGTTTGTTTCCGCATAACTTCCTCATTTAAGAACCGATTAGAAAAACTTATTTTTTTAATCGAAAGAGTATACTCCCGATATGGTCCCACTGTTACCATATCAGGATTTAATTATGGAATCTTAGCGAAATCAAGGACAGCCCTCAAATTTTATAAGCACGTATTACGTATTTTGTATTTTTTCTAAAGCTATTTAAGTATTCACATCTGGCAGTCATCATTGATGAGCTGATACTGGAAGGTATAACTCCTTAACGGTTAGGCGTTGGAGGATCATTCTTTAATAAAATATTATGGGGACGTATTAATGGTTGCATTCTTTCAGGTTATCTAGGTGAACTGACTTTGGAAAGTACCTACTACTTCTCAACGGTTAGGAGTTAAAAGCAATAATAAAGGAATCTTGAAGGTTAAGGGTTAGGTTTCTTTGTTGAATGTTAAATGCATCGTAACTATTAGTATAGGATATTACAACTAAAAATGAAAAATCTTAAAAAAGCAGCTTCTGAAGTCGGTGGCTTTTGTTCAATTTCCTTTTTTTACCACCGACTTCAGAAGCTGGTTTATCTTCTAAACTTATTTATTTACTTTTTCGTGTTTTTAAAGTCGGTTTTATTTCTTGCATAAAAGTTTTTTCTGTAAATAATTTGTAATAGCGAAGATATTTTTTTAAGTAAGAAAGGTGTTTTTTTATGTAATGGCTTTCCTAGGTAGGTATCATACAAATATTCGGATTGAAACGCGGTACGGATCGCGGCCGCTCATGAGCCCTGCCCGCGCGCCACGTGCGCTTTGGTCACGGATAGCGCGCGTCCACTCCAACGAGCGCAAATGTTATCGACTATCGTCCAACCGCGGTTCGCTTCCGGCAAAACTTGTAAAAGGTTACTCTGCGCGCGACACAATGACAAAGTTAAAGATCTATAGTTCTAAAAGGGACCCCTATGACTTCAATGGAGCTTAGGTAGTTATCACATCAAGTAGGCTTAGTTTCGGTACTGTCCATATTTAGGTATACTGTGTCTATGGGCACGACTCGGGAGTACACACCGCATCGATATAGGTTGGTCTCGTTTACCCCGGTTCTTGCTGAGTTCGGATTAGCTCCTGCTTTTTGCGGACATATTGCTGGTGATTCGCATTATTATCGTACAGCCTGGCTTCGATAGGGTTTAGTTAGATTTAGTTATTTTGTATTAGTTAGTTAGTTTTGGAGGAGCTCGTGGCTTAATAAGAACTGCCACTCGGGTCGATCTTTAGGTTAAGCTGCGCTTGCCTAGGTCGATCGGTGGATGGGTGACCGCCCATTACATACCGAGTTTCCTCCGTGCCTCGGAAAGCACGTTGAGCTGTTGGTCCCGGGTGCCATATATAGATCTTTGGCAGTCGTTACGGGTAGTCAGTGACCTGAAAGTCTGACATCCAGCCTTAACAAAGGGTATCGTATTACCTAGTATTAACTGGGTTGTGAAGGTCAGATAGGCAGTCGCTCCATGTAAAATACTGGTATTCAGCTGCATCCGGTTAGACTGGAAGCCGACCCCAATATAGTTGGGAAAAGGCTAGGCAGATGATGAGTTAGTTAGTTTTGTTACCCACGAACGTATTTATATGATTTCTTACTAATATTGTTATCTTTTGTTGATAGTTCGTTTTTAATCTCTTCACACTAAACCCTGTCACACTGTATCTTTTGAATGCGCTTTCTTAAAAGTTTGTTTATTTCACAGCTTTAGTAGTAGACTTGAGAATATGATATGAAGGAGACGGAAACGATTGCATATATTCTTGGGCCCCTATGTAATGAGATGAAAATGGAATGAGTAAATGGAATCAGATTAGTAGTTTTGGAGATAAGGCCGGGTCTTGTCGGCCTTGTGGAAAAGGGAGAATGGTCGGACAGATAGACAGTATTTTCCTTTTGAGGCACGGAACCCTAAAAAATCGTACCATAAAGCATGGATGACATTCGATAACAAAGCAACCGGGCTCAAATCCGGGTACCGTGGCTGCTACTGAAAAAAATCTGATGGAAAAACCCTATAGTACTGTACCCGTCCTGGGAATCGAACTCGGGACCTCATACACAGCAGTCACGTTTGCGACCACTACACCAATGAGGCAGTCATATTATAATGTAACATAATAACAAAACAAATATCTTCTTTATACATATAATTCTATTGTACGTGTGTTTGTCACTGAACTCCTAACCGACTGGACCGATTTCGATGATTTTTGATTCGAGAATGGTTTATATTAATAATTGGACCCAGTAGGTAGCGCTGCTGTCCGGGCAGGACGACGTCTGCCAGGTCCTTATTAAATATTTGTTTTATATTTACAGGGTCACTCCTATGCCTGTCTGTATGTTTTACAGTACAGGTAAATACAAAATTGGGAATTCGTATTGCGAGGCATATTTTGAAAACTGCAGAATCAGTTATCGTAAGTACTTAATTGTTAACAGGAAAAGAAAAATTAAATAAAAACTTTGTAAATAATTTAATGAACCAGAATTGCGCAGGGTATCTAAAATGGCCACTTTAGCAGATCATAATATGAATTGCGATAAAAACGTTAAATGGTCCTTTCTGAAAGGTCCCACGACACGACAAAGTTTTATTTTGTACATTGTCTGTTTGTATGTTGTCATATTATTTTAATTACTTTTTAAAGTTTTGTTTAATGTTTTTTAACTTTGTACCCATTCAGAATTTTATTTTGTTTTTTTTTTTGAGTTGGGGGGTTTATACTTGAAAAAAAAAACAAAGTGACTTAGATTATTCTTAATGTTTCCAGGGTTTTGGCGGATTGTTGGGTATGGGAGATGTAAATCATATTTATTCGGTTCCGCAGAACTGTGGGACTATTATGGATTTGAAAAAGAATAATCATTATACAACAACAAGTTCGTCAAATAAATCACTTGAGAAAATATTGACCTTTTTTTTAAAGACCATAATGTGACAATATGTTAATTACACTGGTCAACAAAATGTTAACTTTTTTGTCACATATCAAATGCATTAGGGCCACCAAACAATAATAATATTAATGAAAGTAAAAAGCCACATCAGGTTTACTTGTGACACTGAAACATATATTTTCGAAAATAGTTACATAGTACAAAAATCAGCTACACTTGGAGATTTTATTGCTATATGTACAATTAATATTTATTATTTACGTGAATATTTGGCTTTTGGTAGGTTCCTTTTAAGTCTCCAAGAATAGTCTGCTAGCATTTCTGGACTCCATATCCTTTGATAGCGCTTCTTAGTTAAGGAAATGTATTGATGGAACCTCTCACCTTGTTTGTTACTCACAGCACCCAAATTTACCGGAAAAATATCCAAATGAGGGTCACTGGTGAGGGGCATAATGTATTTTTAGGGACATATTACACACTTCAAAGCTTTATATGACATTTATCTGCTTGTTGGTTTCCAAAAGAAATTATGAACAACTTTCACAAAAAATTGCCATGCCTGGCAATGTTTTGTGAAAGTTGTGTCCGGCACTATGCAGGATGAGTCTGTTAACCTAAGAAAAATTTGGATATTGAATAGTGTGTCTGGATTTGGTTTTAATACCTTTTGTTTGAGTCAAACAAAAATAACAACCACTAACATGATCTTTTTTTCCGTCCAAATAATTGGTATATCAATAGGGATGTTTACTGACTTAACAAAATGTGATTCTAATTAGTAAGTCTGTTATATTATCGAAAAATATTGGGTACGTATTTTTCGTTTTATCAAATCAATAAAAAATTACGAAGATAAAACGCGTCAAAGATTTGAGTAGGGATTTGTGACGTCACTGACCGCAAAAAATGTCATACTAATGCATTGGAGTATGACGTCACACTAGTTTTTAAAGTACCGTATTCATTGTTTGTTTACGTGAAAAACGAAAAAATACGTGTCCAATATTTTTTGGCAATCTATATGACGGACTAATTAGTTTTATTTTATTATATACCCTAATTGGCAAATGACTAGGATCTTGTTAAGTCCTATCTAATAGAAGTCTCACACACGTTACACAACATTTATGCGAAACTCTGGATTTATTTCATAGCTTTACGATGTAACTAACGTAAATAAAACGAAATTAGTTGAAAGCAATCGTAATACAGTCACATATTATATGAAGTTATTCAAACAAAGAAAGGCATTTGAGGCCAGAAATAAATATGTAGATGTGACAAAAAATTTGGAATGATTGAAACAAAATTTATTATAATATATTTTAAATGAGCCACACTAACATACAGAAAAATCATCACAAAGTTTGTGTGACAAAAAGCAGTGTTGATCAGTGTTATGTAATGAAATGATAATTATGTTATTCTTCTAAAAGAGTAAGCTTTGGGGTTCTTGCCGGTTCTTCTCCTTAGGAATCGAATCAATGTACCGAACAGTTCACCTTTTTGTCGACGTTTTATAAGTGCCCATGTAGGCTATGTGAAATAAAAAAAAATGATTTTGATTTTTGATTTTGTTATGCAGTGCCCTAATGCATGCCAACCCCTGTACAACAGGTTTGCAATAAACTGGTATGATTTGACTAGCTTAATAAGCTTAATTTTCGGTTTGTAGTGATTTAAGGCTTTATAATGATATTATGAATGAAGTAACATTTTTCCTTATGAGAGAAATATTACAGAAAGTACATCTTTTCCGTTCATCATTATGCTTTAACAAAATAAGTTATAAGCAAACATAAACATAAATATGTTCAGCATTAGAAACCCGAAGTGTTACGAGAGAGTACGTGCAAGTATCATCACATATTACATAGGACACATTTCGTCTGATTGCATTGTTCTCAGCTACCAAAGGTAATAAGGATCGTAAAACACACTGTTTTTCCTCGTTTTATGCAACGTTGTTACATAACAGTCACTGAAAAGAGAACTACAGAATTACCTAGTTCGAGGAATGTATGATGTTCGCGTTCAAGCTGTACTCTACCTTTCTTTTTTAGATGGTAGGAAATCAGGAAATCATCAAATAACTTCTCCCGCTAGGGAGTATCAGACTTCTACTGATTAAAAACCTCCCATATGCCTTCTTAGCCCTTTGTGTCGAGGCCGCGGTACCTCTTCCGAACAACCCGCAGCCCCGACGGGGTTCAAGCCGCCGGCGGGGTTCGGGGTTCTCGTTTTAATCTGATAGGTTCATTTAATTTATAATCTTTCCGTAAAATAAATAATTATGCTTGCCTTGAGAATTAAAGTTACACAATCTAAGTACATCACAAAACAATGATGCACCTATGATGTTCCAGTCATTTCTGTCCCTAGCTTTTATAAACCAAGTAGCGCCTCCAATTTTTGTTATGTCATTCATCCTTCCATTCCATCTCTTTGCCTCTCTTACCTTTTACTTTAATAATTTCCTCAGAGTTCCTAACTTGTTGCCAAATTTTGAGCTGATGTAATTCGAATTGTCATCGACTTGCTAAGTACAATAAAAGCCAAGTTCTTATTGCTATTTAAATTTCTTGCCAAAGTCAGCCTTTTGCCTCGTTCCTATTTAGTGGTACCCACTGGGTTTACTCTTGAAAGCTTGGTATAAAAGTGTTTCTTTGTTAGGAGCAGGTAGATCGATGTTCTGAATAAATTAAAAGGGAGTGACGGGGTATGGGAAAGGTCTCACTTTGTCTAGATGCTGAGAGCTCATGAATATTTATCGCGTATGGAGTGGTGATGATTTTATATAGGCCTGGGCTGATGGATGTTTTATTTTAGTGTACAGTCGCGTTTTAAGTGAAGCTAGTATTTGATGACTGCCTCGTCTAGCTCACCGTCCTATGATGATAACAGGCCATGTCAAGGGCGCGTTCGTGTTCCACGCGCGCCTCAAAGAGAAGGTTGGCTGTCGGGGCTGCGGGTTGTTTGAAAGGAATACCGCGGCCTCGGACACAAAGGGCTATGAAGGAACACTTGGTGGTGACTGCCTTATTGGTCTACTGTTCACGGAGTCTGGATTCGTGCCCGGTTGATGGCAATAGGCTGACCCACTATTACATGGGATTATGGATGATGACTAATAAAAAAAAAATGATTTTAATTAGTCCGTCTGTTGGATTTACGTATTTTTTGTTATATCAAATCAATAAAAATGTACGAAGATAAAACGCGTCAAAGATTTGAGTAGGGGTTTGTGACGTCACTGGAGGGTAAAAAATGCTATACTAATGTCTTAGAATATGACGTCACACGTTTTCAAAGTACTGTATCGTCTTCATTGTTTGTTTACGTGAGAAAAGAAAATATACGTGTCCAATATATTTTGGAAATCTATCTGACGGACTAATTAGATTTTTTTGTTCCCCTATTAAACATAACAAATCAGAAAACAAGTTAAGCCGTTGGCCCGGCTATCATATTTATAATAACTTTGACAGTACTTACAGATAGTCAGTGGCCTGAAAGTCTGACAACCAGTCTTACCTTAAATATTACGATAGTTAACGAGCTACTTGGGAGTCAATTGGGTCACTTGTGGAGGTATTTTATTTATTTATTTAAGCAGGTACTTGCTACACTTACAGTTTGCACCAACGCGTGCAGCACGTCAACATCACACACACTAACTTAAAAATCGTATGCAATAATTAAGCATAGCTTTATTGCTACTCATAAACAGATCTAGATCCCGTCCGATCCGGTTTTGTACCTATAGGCAGTCAGGCAGTCATATACAATACTGGTATTCAACTGCTTCAGGTTGGAATGGAAAACGACTTCATGATAGTTGGGAAAAGTGACTCTTGACGATAAACAAGTTTGGGGTATTTTTTTTTAATAGTGGCTTTCTAAGGTATTTTTGCTACACAGTCTGCTGCGTTCGAGCCGCATAAAGTTGCCCCTCAAAACGCGACGAGCCATGTTAATATCTGCGTAATTAAGACGTAATTCTGTTAATATAAAGTTAAGAGCCATTTTACGATCTCAAATGAAAATTACCTTTACCTCACTTTTCAAGTTAGGCGTATGTTGAGTAAAACGTGTTTAATAAAGTACGGTCAGCAACAGAAGTAGCTTAACATTTTGGAATTTTAATTGTTTGATTTACAGGACACGAGCTGTTATTTTTAATCATTTTAACATTTTTAATGACAATAAAATATAACAAGATTTTATTAAATAACCTGCTTTAAAACTTTGAGTAGTGTTTTTTTTTACTTCTGATGCTGACTGTACTTAGACTTGAATTATGACGTGTGCACTGAACTTAATTAATTATGTTAGGTACTCACTTGAAGTTTCTTTCGCCAAGTAGGTACTTGAGTAATAACTAAGTTATACTTAGTTAATATGAAAATATTGTGTTAACTCACAACAATTTAAAAAGAAAATACTTAGCGTGTTTGTCTCTGATACAGCATATTATTTATTAACTAGTGATGAAAAAAAGTAATCAATGTGTTAAAAAGACCATTTCCGATTCGTGGCGGTACTATTTGGTCCGGAATCCGTACCACAAAAGGAACAAAATGGCACCCTTATAGGATCACTCGTGTGTCTGGCTGTCTGTCTGACCATTCAAGGGGGGGGGGGGAATGGTCAGAACCTATGGAGCCTAAAATTTTGAAAAAAAAAAACAGAAATTAGTTCAACACGTATAGATTACAGTGACCTACTCTCATGGTGGAAGTCTATGGTGCTAAAGTAACATGGAAAATCTCTCAATATCTACAACAATACTACGGAACTCTTCATGTGGGCTCTTTGGTAAATTGCAAGTCCGACTTGCATTTCGTTGAGATAGCTGGATGCAGATGGCAAGAGGCGTCAGTGTGAACCAATAACAACCAACCCTGTGTTGCTGCAAGTTCATAACATAAAAAGAGAACCTCCTCCTTTTTGGAAGTAGGTTAACAAACTGTGGGCATAGTGCAAGACTGCAAGTTTATATCACTGCAATCACGCCTCGAGTAAATTTCAATGTGTATGGAATAATTTTGTTTCTCATTCTTGTGATGAACTCTATTCTATTATATTTTTATTTAATGGCAATTAGAGCCGATGTCGACTATTCTGCCAATGTCCAGTGAATTGGAATAACAAGTGTGCAAGGTAAAAAATAAAAAAATGAATGTAATTTTAGTTAAATCAAGATCGCAAATTAAATTCATCGACAACACGTGGATCTTGTCGGGTTAGTACGGGACTGAAACAAACAATAACCCTCCTTTTGGGCTTTGCCGCAGTCGGGTGAAAAAATAGAAATACATAAATATTAAAATTGTTAAAACATAGATTATACGCTTGTCATGAACTTAAGTATGAACATAAACACTAAAACTTTAAAGCTCCGGCACTTTTAGGTTTGGCTAACCAAGTCTTACACAAAGTCCAAACCAATAGCTTGTTTTGGCTTTTGACTAACGAATTTATGTCTAAATCCTAGGAAAGACCAACGCGGTTAACGATTCAATGCGATAAAATCGGGTTATGGTCCTAACTAAATTTGACCAAAAAAAAGTTCGAAATATATTTGTTTTTGTAAAGAATCGTTGCCCCACGCCAGTTTTTCCCGTCGAGGCTGCGGGTTGTTCGAAAGAGATACCGCGGCCTCGACACAAAGGGCTAAGAAGGAACATGAGTGGTTTTTAGTCAGTAGAAGTCTGACACTCCCTACCGCTCTGCCCAGAGCGGGAGAGAAATTTGATGATTTTCCAAGCCCCAAAAGAAAACCTATATTGTGATAGGTCGTTGGTGATGGGACGGATTTAAAGGGACTTATCACGAACGAAGGGATGGCGGGGTCTCAGTTGTCTCACTCGACCCCGCTATCCCCGTCAAACCTTAACCATCCGAGTCGGTGCGCCAACTCCCCGTCCTATAATTTTTCGTAAAATTAATAAACTTTACAAAGCGACTAATGTTTAAGATTGTTTAATTCTTGAACAAGTAGGTCGTTCAACTTTCTATGATAGAATCCTTTACAGTTTCGGAGACTTGGCGATTTTGATCTTAGAACGAAACCGTTAAACAGTTCACTAGAGTGGAAAATCTCCTGAAATATCACTACTTTGGCGTTCGAGATTCTGAGCTTTAAATATTAATAGAGGATTTTACCTTCTCGTCAGTGCTGCGGGTTGTTTGAAAGTGATACCGCGGCTTAGATACAAAAGCTAAACTGGCTAAACTTATTTTTTTTTTACACAGTGCCCCATACTAGGATTTTGTCCTGTATCGTGGGTGCGTTCACAAACATTAAAACTCACATACACAAAAACCCAGACCTGAAACGACTATCTGTAGGCCATAAAAACATCGTTCCGTGCGGGGATCGAACCCGCGACACGTAGCGCACCTATCAACTGCTTGAGCCACTGCGCCAACCGTGCCGGCTAAGAAGGAACATGGGCAGTTTTTAGTCAGTGTACAAATCTGACACTCCCTACCGCTCTACCCAGAGCGGGAGGAGTTATTTCAAGATATCGCACCCGACAAAAAAAAAAAAAACAAATGGACCTTACTAATTAAGAAATGGAAATCTTTGCGCAAACAGTTATTTAGTAGACCGTATGCGAGTACATTATTTACCAAACTACATCCACCAGTGTAAGCTAACATTCAAGGAATTAATTAAAAAAGCTTTCCTACTAGCCAGGGACAATTAATGAATTGACTCATTAGCGAAAAAATACGTCGTCTTACTAATTGAGTGACTCAAGTTCCCAGGATTATTTTAGTTTAGTGCTTCAGCTGCTAGTAACAATGTTAGATCATTTACTTTAATAAAAGAATTGTGTAGTTAAGACTCATATTATTTTACAGAAATGCGTAATTAGTATTTTTTTTAAGATGGCAAATAAATTGGATTAATTATGTAATCACAAATTACACAAAGTAATACACCTGCCACAAAACGGTGTAGGAAAACATCGTGAGGAATCTGGCATGTCTTAGAAAGAAACTTTCGAAGATATGTGACATAACCCGCACTGATGGGCCCGCGTGGTGGATTATAGCCCATCCCTCTTCTAGAGACTGCCTGTATTGGGAACATTATAGGCTGATGATATTTGATGATGATATAAGCATTTAACGAAGAAATAATAATGATTTAATTTTTCTTTTTAAAATACTTCAGAGTAAAATCGACTGCCCGCAGTTGTTAAGCAAGTTTAATTTTAACTTACCTCACAACTATCCGCGTCACCCTATAAAACTATTACGTCCCCCATTCCGAAAAACTGTTTCAGGATTCAACTCCCCCATTCCCAGAATTTGCAGACTTCTGAATAATTGCGATGAATCAATAGATATTTTTTCCACAACACTTCACAAATTCAAGCGCCAAGTCTATCAAAACTAACTTCTTTTTTCTTTTTTTTTAACTTTTGCCATCTTTGTATTTACTGTACTTATTCCTAAAGCTACCCACTATTGTTAAAAGTGTTATTTCTGCACGAGTATTGTAATTTTTAAGTTATATTTTAGTTTTTTTTTACTTTGCATGCTGTGTCTATCGCACCATATTGTACACTATGCTTGTATCTTATTGTTTGTATTATTAGGATAAACAGTGTAACAATTGTAGATAGGCCAATAAATAAATAAATTAATTAATTTTGTTTCATGTTATATGCAAATGTGACATTTTTTTTTTAAACGTCACGTTATGCCAGATTACTGTATTGACTATTACTGTATTCCTATTTTGTTGAGTTAGTTAATTTTTAGTTCAGTTGTATGTACTTGGTAAAAAAATAGTGTCAGCTAGCGGTGCTGTTTCGCGGATGCAGAGTTAAGACACAGGTGGTTCGCCATAGAAACAATCAGTACAAATAAATTATCTTCAACCCAAAAAACGGTGAAGTCACTTCAGTCACAGGGTCTTCCTTTCACTAGATATGCCTCGCTGGTTGGTGACTAGATATACTTCACTGGTTGGTGACTGTTACTCCGAAAACCTGTTTTAAGCAGAACATAGATTTTTTTTTTCTTATAGTTCGAAATACATGCAAAAACTTATGACTAGTGTTCGAACTCTTACTCATGAGTGATGGACGGTGCGTTATTTCTTCATGACTATTGTACGACAAGCCAAAGCAAAAAGGAAATAAAAACTTCTATTTGAACAGATTAAAGCATAATTTATTTACTGGGTTCAGAACATCAAAATAAGCACAAAATAAATAGCTACAGCATAACATTTACAAGTTTATTATAAAATTCACTGTACTTACACTGGTATTTTAGAGGTCCTTACACTTTCAGTACTCAACTGACATTCAAATAGTCAATGAATTGAATGCCAACCGCCATTTTGGCATTTCAACTAAATCAAATAACTTATTTATTTATACAAAACAATTCTGTAATTTAAATAAAATACTGTAAAAATCTTGAAGCTAGTTATAAATGTATTTAAATAGCTAACACCATGATGCGTAACCACTCACCACTGATCCTCAGATAACCGATTCCGATTTGGGGTTGGCGCAACATTTTGTCTTCTTCCGTACTATATATTACTTCTCTAATACTCGACATTTCAGCAGTAGCCTTTCTAGCCATATCATCCTTCACACAGTCCAACCATAGTTTCTTCTAAATAAATTAGAATATTATCCAGCTACATTTATCACAACATTCGTTCGATAAATAATAGTTTACAAAAAAATCTAACTAGTCCGTCAGATAGATTTCCAAAAAATAATGGACACGTATTTTTTCTTTTTTCACGTAAACAAACAATAAAGACGATACAGTGCTTTGAAAACTCGTGTGACGTCATTTTCTAAGATATTAGTATAACATTCTCAACCGATGAGTGACGTCACAACAATCTTTGACGCGTTTTATCTACACAATTTTTTATTGATTTGATAAAACAAAAAATACGGATCCAATATTTTTCGATAATCTAAAAGACGGACTAATTAGAATCATATATATTCTAAGTCAGTAAACATACCTATTAAGTACAACAAGTAGACACAACCCGATTCGAAACACTCAATTCGGAACAAAAACAAATTATCAAAGCGACAAAAAAGTTGACTGAAGTTGTTCTAAGTAATCGGAGCTGACCTGAAGTAAATGTTTATCTGTTTACCATCCCTCATCTAAAAGTTATCAACAAACTTTTTCAATCTAAATTAACAAAGAAAATTATAAACATTTTGCATTTAAATGTCTTTGGTTGGTTATTCGGTGACCCCGGGCTCAATGTAAATGCTTTGACTTATATTTTTATTCTTTAAATATAGATTTGAGAGGGATTAGACTAGGAAGATTACAGCCTGCTTGAATGACGGCTAACTTAATTTGACGACTAGATAAATGATAAACATAACATAATATCACGCCTGTTATCATCTAAGGGTTAAGCAGAGATGGGCTGCGGGATGTTGTAAGAGATACCGCGGCCTTGACATTATATGGATAAGAAGGAACATAAGTGGTTTTTATTCAGTAGAAGTCTGACACTCCCTTTCGCTCTGCCCAAGAGCGAGAGGGATTATTTGATGATTTCCCCCCCCCCCCCCCCCAAAGGGTTAAGCAGAGTTGTACCTAATGATACGCCCTAATTTCGCTAGTTATGTTTAAGTCATAATAGAGGGCAAGCCTAATGTAATCAACCGGACACAAATCCAGATTCCGTTGCAGTTACTGATAAGTTCTTGTTGGATAATAAGTTATAATAACACTTTTACCGACCTGGGAATAGAACTATAAGGACCTCATGTTACGCAATCGTGCTTGCGGCCACGAGACCAACATGGCAGTCTAATGATTAACATTAAACTAACATAGAGATCAATCATGATATGGTCTAGTATAGGGTAGTTAACAGTAGTAACAATAAAAATCTAATTAGTCCGTCAGATAGATTTCCAAAAAATATTGGCCGCGTATTTTTTCTTTTTTCACGTAAACAAACAATGAAGACGACAGTGCTTTGAAAACTTGTGTGACGTCATTTTCTAAGACATTAGTATGACATTCTTAACCATTAAGTGACGTCACAAACGAGGCGACGGTGTCCCATTGCTCCTCGCCCTGGACCATGGCTTGCACCAGGGCCGGACGCGAGACGTAGCCGCCGCCAATCGCCGCTACGAGAACACGGCGGGGCTCCGCCCAAGCGGGGCAGACCTCCGCGGTGTGTCCCACCGTGTCCTCAGGCCGGGCCTTACTTACCCCTGAGATTAAATATCAAATGCGTATATAAATCTGAGAAAAAGTATGTACAATCACAAAAAAATCGAAGCTATTGTACAGGTAAAACACACGGATTATTTAATTCATATAATAAATATAATGATCGTTATGAAGGTAGGGCAGTAACAATAGGGGATCGGACTGAGTCAAAAAAATATGATTCTAATTAGTCCGTCAGTTAGATTATCGAAAAATATTGGATAATACGTGTTTTTTTGTTTTATCAAATTAATAAAAATTGACGAAGATAAGACGCGCCATAGATCATGAGTGGGGGGTTGTGACATCATTTGTTGGAAAAAATGTACTATCAAGTGACGTTTTCGAGGAGTTCACAAGTTTTCGAAGCATTGTATCGTCTTTATTTTTTGTTTATGTGAAAAAAGAAAAAATACGTGTCCAATATTTTTTGGAAATCTATCTGACGGACTAATTAGTTTTTTTTGTCCGATCCCCTATTAAAGTAAACGACTGCCTCGCTGGTCAAGTGGTCGCCAGCGTTGCAACTGCTAGCCAAGGTTTTGGCCAATGTTGGGCAAAGTGTTATTGGGTTTTTCCATCAAGAATTTCTCAGTGACAGCAATAAAGTCTGCATTTGTGCCCGGTTGATGGCAATAAAAGAGCAGCGGTGGCCCAGTGGTGGCGGCCCCGACTGACGAACGTGGGTTCGAACCCAGGCAGGCAGATTACTTTGAGTAATTTATTTCATCACCGCTGCTCTCAAAATGGTGAAGGAAAACATCGTGAGAAAACCGGCATGTCTTACAACCAAAAATTCGCAGACATGTGTCATCTACCAATCAGCGCTGGGCCCGCGTGGTAGATTGTAGCCCATTCCCTCTCAAAGAGAAAAGGCCTGTGTCCCAGCAGTGGGGACATTAATAGGCCGTTGATGATGATGGCAATAAGCTTGCCCATAGTACACATAATTATATTACATGGAACTCAGAATAACTGGCGAAATCTGTATGCACTATGTGATAGGTACTACACCTCTGCATAACTCTTCGGGGATTATAGGGGTGATATTATTTACGTTAACTCAAACAAGTGTACGTACCACAACTTTCTACTAAAATTATAAATGCGAAAGTTTGTGAGGATGTATGAATGGATGTTTGTTACTCTTTCTCGCAAAAACTACTGAACGGATGTGGATGAAATTTAGAATACAGATAGTTCATAACCTGGATTAACACATAGGATACTTTTGATCACGGTAGTATGATCCCGTGGGACAATTATCGAACTTCACCCGGGCGAAGCCGCTGGCACAAGCTAGTATAAAATAGAGTGAATTGAGTCAGTTATAAAAGTAACTCCAATTCCAATCCAATCGCGGCCTTATTCAAATTCAGTTACAGTTCAAAAGAATAAACGCAAACTTTATATTTTATTTTCTACAGTTTCGCAGTACCACACTGAAAGTTTCTGTTCGTTCCCGTGTTTCAGTAGTAACAAAGCTTTTTAAAATTGAGCCAAGCTACTTTGAATTCAAGGTATATATTTAAATGAGCTTGCTACAGTTTCGAGATATCGTGAAACGTAAGTTTTTCTTTGACATTCATAAAAATGTAGCTTGCAATTGTTTATTTTAAGGCGCTTGTAAACTTGTTTCTGAGTATTGTATTGTTATTGGAGCGGAATTCAGATGTAGTTTGGCTTGAGTAAGTAAGGAATCGGGAAATAGAATGTATTTTTTTGGAAAAGCGTATCTCAGGTACGGTCTTTGTTTTCTTGGTTTGAGTATTAATTAATAGGATCTTAGGACCTAATCAGTAGGGTTTGAAATCAAAATTCTGAACCTCAAAAGGAAAAACGGAACCCGTACGGGATAACTTTATTGTCCTTCTGTCTATCAAGTCCATCCATCTGCTTGTTAAAACTTTTTCTCGGGTAGGTACACGTGGAGGTAACGAATTGAAATTCTCTACACTTCCACCTCAACACTTTTATCACCAACCATCTTTACATTCTTCAATTTCGCGTTTAACTATCGGTCTATTATGTAATAAGTTAATCTGTCTTTTGTGAATAAAAAATTATTAATTATCTCACTAAATGCAATATTTCACACATCCCAGCATCTCCCAGGTATCAACCAAGTCACATTAATCCGTATCCAAGTAATGCACTTTAGTCTTCCCATAAGTAATTTATTCATAGAAATGATATTCGATCCATAACCAATCTGGAACTGATCGCGTCTGTATTGTAGCAATCACTCCTTGCAAGACTCATTTCTATGAGCAATGTAGACCTCGACAAGAAGCTGAGATCACGCTTGAATAAATGGTAATATCATATCCGTTCACCCGCCTACCGGCCAAAAGTAAACTGTGCTTTTATATCGCTCCGCAGTAATTAATAGTTTTTATACAGTTTTAAGTAGTTCTCGATTCAGTGTTGGTGGTGAACTTGTTTTTGGACATACGTACTAACTGTGAGTGAAAGAAATTACACAAAAACATCACAAATAAGACTTATCTTATGAAATAATAAGTGCACTTTTTGTTAATATACCCAACCGCACACCGAATACAGAGCCCTTGACTCAAACGCGTAAGCGACGCCGTCTACCGCGCAGTTAAGACCTTTTGGTCGCGAACTCCGAGTCGCTCACTCGGCGTAGGCCTTTTTTAGTGTGCACTTTTCGGTGTGGGCATTTTTTAGAGTGCGCTTTCAATTAAACTAAAAGAAAAAGTTTTTTTTCTTAATTAATATGGCCGAATCAGAATCTTCACCTTCAAAAGAAAACTCTGGAAGTACTGTGTCTCCCACCAGACCGGGAGATAATGTAACCTCGCGTGCCAAAAAAAGAGTGGCCCTGTCCTCACCACCGATTAGCAACTCTAGTACCTTGACTAAGGCTGATGTACAAGACATAGTAGAGGCAGTAATAAAAACTGCAATGACTGACATGCTTGCGCAATTAAATGCTAATATGAACTTAGAGCTTAAATCAATCAGGGAAGAGTTGAAGGAAGTAAACGAGGCTATGTCTTTCATGAACAGTCAATATGAAACTGCTATTTTGGAAGCCAAAAAATCTGCACAAACAATAAAGGATCTTGAAACCAAAAATGAACTGATGTCTAATACCATTGTAAAACTCACGAATCGCGTAAACCAGATGGAACAACATGCTAGATCCAGCAATATTGAGATTCAATGTGTTCCAGAGAACAAAACAGAAAATGTCATCTGTCTGACAAAACAGCTGGGGTCGGTCATAGGCTGCGCCATTACAGATAATGATATTTTAAGCTGCACACGAATTGCCAAAGTAAACCGTGATTCTCCGAGGCCTCGAGCAATCGTCACTCAGTTCAGCTCCCCAAGACTCCGTGATCAATTTTTAGCAGCATCGATCGACTTCAACAAGAAAAACAGTCAGGACAAATTGAACTCTTCTCATATTGGATTAGCGGGACCTAAAAAACCTATCTACGTAATGGAGCATCTGTCGGCGACCAACAAGGAAATCCACGCCGCAGCAAGAATCAAAGCTAGAGAATTAGGATTCCAATTTGTCTGGATCAGAAGTGGTCGTATTTTAATGCGTAAAGACGTTACATCGGAACATATAATGATAAAAGATCTAGCAACTTTAGATAGGTTAAAATAAATTTTACTTTTAAGAAGCTTTTTATGCATGTCAATTGTATTAGTTCAAACAAAATTCAACCTGTTTAATATTGAGATTTATTACCAAAATGTAAGAGGCCTGCGGACGAAAACGCATGATTTTTTGTGTAAAATAGCAACATGTAATTATGATATTCTAATTCTGACAGAAACTTGGCTTAACAACAGTATATGCAATAAAGAACTGTTTGATGGTAGGTACTTGGTCTATAGAAGAGACCGGGAAAGCTCGGGCTACCACTGGGATAGGGATGGCGGAGGTGTCTTGATTGCAGTATCTAAAAAACTAGTTTCAAAAAGATTACTGCATAGACAAAGTAATTGTGAGGATCTATGGGTGTCTGTAGAAATACCGTGCGAGCGCTCGAGGCAACTCCGCCGTCTTGATCTTTGTGCAGTTTACTTGCCACCACCGGTTTCTAAATCAATGTTGGAACATTTTATTAATAATTGTAATTCTTACCAAGATAACCATAATGCATACACATGCATCGTTGGAGATTTTAACTTGAGAACTATAAACTGGAATGACCTAAACAATACTCTAAAAAATCAGCACATTAGTAGTCTCGATCAACTTCTTATTGATTTTACATCAGGTAATAATCTCCGACAATGCAATAATGTTACCAACAAAAACAGTAGACTACTGGATGTTGTATTGGTGGACGTTCCAGGTTGTTGCGTTAGTGAAGCGGATCCTTTAAGTGTTATAGACCCTCACCATCCTCCATTAGATATACAAGTAACATTGACGGAGTCGCTTAAACTGAAATCTAATAGCATTGCAAAAAGAAACTTTCATAAGGCCGACTATGAAGCTATAAACAAGCATTTGAAGGATAAGGACTGGGAAGAGTGTCTGGGATGTTGCAGTAGTGCTGACGAAATGGTGGAAGTTTTTTACAGCGTTATTGGATCAGCTATCAATACTTTTGTACCGATCATCCGAAAGCAAAGTAGTACTGTTCCAATATGGTTTGATAAGAAACTTCTTAATTTGTTAAAAGAAAAAAACAAACTTCGTGTTAGGTATAAAAAGTACAAAAATCCCCTTGACAAAATATCACTCAAATTAATCTCTAAACGATGTGATAATCACGCTAAAGAGTGTTACAATAGTTACATTGAGAGTACAGAAGAATCTATTACCAGATGTCCAAAATTTTTTTGGTCATATGTCAAGAATAAACGTGGTGGAGAAAGTTCATACCCAGCATCAATGACTAATGGTCCGACAACTTCTTCGAATGGAGAAGGAATATGTGAGCTATTTGCTTCAAATTATAGCAGCATGTATAAAGAAGAAACAACATCACCTTCAGGTCAAAACTATGTAGCCCCCGAATATCTGGAAGCAATAGCCACACAGTCAGACAGTATAGCTTCTGTGGACATCAAGTATGAAAATGTTGAGAAAAAACTAAAAAGTCTTGATGTTACTAAGGGGGCAGGACCAGATGATATACCGCCACTATTTATTGCCAGATGTGCACCTAGCCTGGCTGTTCCTTTGGCGAAGATATATAACGCCTCAATCCGATCTGGTCAATTCCCTAAAGAGTGGAAACAGGCGAAAGTAGTACCGGTCTACAAGAGTGGCGACCCTTGTGACGTAAAGAACTATAGACCAATATCCATCCTTTCGATTTTCGGTAAAATATTGGAGTCATTAATTTGTCCACATATTCAACGCTATTTTTCCAAGTTCTTAAGCGACCATCAGCACGGCTTCGTAAAGAACAGATCCACAAGTACAAATCTGGTGTCCTTTGTTGAAGCCTCATGCGAAGCCATGGATAAAGGTATACAGGTTGACGCTGTTTATACGGATTTTAGCAAAGCATTTGATAAGGTTTCGCATAAACTGCTAGTTAAAAAACTAGCTACATACGGCGTCACCGGTAGTCTTCTAAAGTGGTTTGGTTCTTATCTGGCTGGTCGGGAATTTTATGTGGTTGTCAATGGGTTCCGGTCAGGCAGGTATGCAATTGCCTCGGGTGTCCCTCAAGGTTCTCATCTGGGCCCAGTATTATTCATCATTTATATAAATGACGTGACATCGTGCTTTCACAATACTAGCACATTCCTTTTTGCAGACGACTTGAAAATTTCAAGAGCCATTAGGTCTCAACAGGACGTAAATCTGATGCAAGAAGATATCGACCGATTATCTGCATGGTGTAATCATAATAAAATTTCGTTGAATAGTTCGAAATGTAGCCACATAAAATTCACCCGGAAAGTAATTCCAGTGAATTCGACGTACCAAATAAACGGAGTGAACTTATGCGAGGTGGATGTAGTGCGAGACCTGGGAGTTATCTTGGACTCTAAACTCACATTTATACCACATATTGAGAACATAATCAGTCGATCCCAACGTATGCTTGGATTTGTCATTCGTAATGGAAAGGTATTTCAACGCCCACATACTAAATTGGTTCTCTACAATAGCCTTATAAGAAGCATCCTGGAATACTGCAGTGTGATATGGAGGCCTCACTACGCAACCCACTCGCTGCGGATAGAACGTGTCCAAAAAAGGTTTATTCGATACCTAGGGTACTCAAAGGGAAGGCAATTCAAATACCTCTCATACCTTGATAAACTAGGCTGCTACAAAATGAGCACCCTGGAAGCTCGAAGGGAGCTCTTGGATTTGAGATTCGCCTATAAACTTCTCAATAACACCATTGACTGCCCACAATTGGTATGTAAGTTCAATTTCAGAGTTCCCCGTAGACCACCTCGCAAACCTATAACACCCTTAGCTCCACCTCTTCGCCGTACAGTGTTTGGTGCTAATTCGCCTATACCCCGCATGTGTAAACTAATAAACGAACGCAGCGACCTGGTTGACGTCCACGTAGACTCAATATCGACGTTTGTCAGACGTAATTAGTATAAGTATTTAATCTCTGTCTCTTTAATTAAACTTTATTAATAAGTGCTTAAAATATTTAAAAAGAAAATTTAATAAAAAATAGTATTTTATATCACTATCTAGAATTTAAGTAGGTTAAGTCTTTAAAATTAAAATAATTACAAGGAGCACTTTGCATGTGGTGTTTGCCTGTAATTGGTTGTGCAGTTAGATTTAAGACACAATTACTTGTATGTTCCAATCTGTGTAATGTCTGTAACAACTGTTGGTGAACCTTAATTAAATAAATAAATAAATAATCCGTATAAATTTTTTATTTTGTTTAACTTTGTAGTAGGTATAATTCTAAAAGAAATGAAAGCCCAGTTAAACAAAATGGATATATGATATGAAATACAGAAGGTTAGTTTCATACCCGTGGGGGCTGCGGGTTGTTCGAAAGAGATACCGCGGCCACGACATAAAGGGGCTAAGAAAGAACATGGGCCAACCAAAACCAATTTTTAGTCAGTAGAAGTCTGACACGGGGGGAAGAAGTCTGAGCGGGAGGAGTCATTTGATGATATCACAAACTCCAAAAAAAAAGGTTTATTGCACACTACGAGCGCAATATGCAACAGGCGCACGTACGCTCGGTTACTAATCAAACTGTACAAATAAGTTTATGCGGATCTCTCATTATATTGGAAATCTTGACAAAGCGAGGTTATGTTATACTGGAAATGACTGGCTGGAACTAGATTCACATGTTGGACAAATTGTTATTGGGTTTACCATCACGAATTTCTCAGTAGTAGTCTGGATCGATGCCCGTTTGATGCTAATAAGCTTGCCTCATATTACATGGTACTTAAGCATAACTAACAACACAGAGAGTACAGGGGTACAATAATAATAATAATATTCCACAACTATCACACAACGCCATCTAGTCCCAAGCTAAGCAGAGCTTGTGTTATGGGTACTAGACAACTGATAAACATACTTATATATTTCTAAATACATACATATTATAGATAAATTACACCCAGACACAGAACAAATGATCGTGCTCATCACACAAACATATTTTGTCCTGGGTGGGAATCGAACCCACGACCTCCGGCATAGCAGTTAGGGTCACTAACCACTAGACCAACAGGCCAATCAAACACAGAGAGCAAGAAACACAATAATACACAGAGAGCTAAAAATTGGTTTGTATGTTCGGAACACCAATATAAATGTATGGTAAAAAGTCCTGTCAAAGTCAAAGTCATACCTGGAATAAAAATATTCAAGGTCAAAAGTTCCAACCACCAACCAATTCCAATACCAAACCAATACAACCATGCAAATTTTAAGCTCCCTGGGAATTATTGATAGTTGCCTATTCTTTTTTGGTATAATTTTACCGGATTAAAACTTACGCTGCTCTCAAAATGGTGAAGGAAAACATCGGCATTCGAAGACATGTGATATCTACCAACCCACACTAGGCCCGCGTGTTGGATTATAGCCCATACCTCTCCCAAAGAGGAGACCTGAGTCCTTACAGTGGGAACATTATAGGCTGATAATAATCTACGGCCCGTCTCAAAAAACCATTCAGTTTCGTCAGGTGTACACAGCGAACCTTCTGTGTATACCATAAATATTGCGTCAGTAGCAAGAGTAATCTGTACCCATCGTTCGGTAAAACCTGTGGATTTACCTTTATTAACTTTTTTGATTCCACTGGCAATATTCCCATCGCCCACGATCCGATACTGTGAACTTTAATCAAGTGGGTAGGGGTTCCTGACAGAAAGTAGAAATAATTCTAGTATTATACTGTGACGGATGGTGTGAATGAAATGGGTTATGTTTGAGGCACACTAGGAGAGTAATCCTGGTATCTACAGTCGATTTAAAGAACAATCATCATCAGTCTATAATGTTCCCACTGCAGGGACTCAGGCCTCCTCTCGAGGGGTGGGCTATAATCCACCATGCGAGCCCAGTGCGGGTTGGTAGATATCAAATGTCTTCGTTTTTTTTTTGTTCTGACATGACAAGACATGCCGGTTTCCTTACAATGTTTTTTTGCACCGTTTTGAGAGCAGCGGCTTTCGGGGCCGCAACCACTGGTCAAAACATAATAATTTTAACGAGGAAGGAACTATCAAGGAAAGCAATGCTAAGAATTCTTACCTTTGATATTACTAACTTTTGATATTACTAATTTCAAGCAATTACTAAACTAGAATAGAAATCGAATCTCTGTGGAGTTAAATTGTTTTCAGTTTTTGTTACAACAAAAAATCAATTTAGAAAAACCTTAATGTATCATTTGTGTCACAGCCTTATCGTTCAGTTTCGACTTTTTCAATAAAACTGTCTCGTCGTTTTCCATTTTTTACGTTCTCAAATTACATGAAGGAGAAAATTAGAGAATTATTCTGGAAGACGAGTTATTGGGGACTTTTTTATGGATGGTGGGAAATCATAAAAAGACTTCTACCGCTGAGCGGTATGTGGTGTCAGACTTCTACTGACTAAAAACCACCCATGTTCCTTCTTAGCCCTTTTTTGTCGAGACCGCGGTATCTGTTTCGAACCACCCGCAGTCCCGACGGGAATTATTGGGGCCTTAAATGGTCGCCTTAGCAGAATCATCATCATCATCATCATCAGCCTTATATTGTTGGAGAGAGATGGGCTATAATCCACCACGTGTGGGCAGTGCGGATTGGTAGATGTCACATATCTTCGAATTTTTGGTTTTAAGATATGTGTGTGTGGCCGCAACCACTGGGCCACCAATGCTCTCATAGAGAGCTGAATCATAATAGGATAATAATATGAATCACGTTAATATTATGAATTGTCACTTCTTCTTTTTCTTATCGTCTGAGTAGTAAGGTACCCTAGTTTGGAACCTTGCAACTGTCATCATCTTCCTACCCTAACCCCAAAAGGTTCCCTTCTTGTTTTCGAAAGTTGATGATTCGATTTTTATTATATCGAACACGGTGTGTCGATAATTCAGTTGTACGATGTTTTATTCAATCGATGCTTTATTGGTGCGATGTAACGTTTGTGCGAAAAATCCTGTTACGAAAAACCCTACGACGATTGCTCATTAGTTCGGTAATTTATTAGTTCGAAAGTATGTCGGTTCGAAACGCCTACTTGTCCGTGACATTAAATTAATAATCTTATGTTGCATTATAGACGTTAAGGTATTTCCTTAACGTCGACAAATTAAATACCATACATATCTTTACGTCATCTTTTCTAAATTTTATTGAGGAAGACAGGTAACCAATTCACCACGTTTACCTGTGGCATGGGCCAAAGATAACGTAGACAATATCAGTGACCGGTTGCTAGCCAATCGCCTGACACCCTCAAAGGCCAAAACTGTCATACCGCCACCACAGCCCACGGGTCAGCGCACCACGTTTTGTTCTTCCATCCTCCCCTGGCGGATGTCTCAGCATCATTTATTCCTTTTTTTTTCATATCATTCTTTCTGGGACCTGAATATAGAGTTCGTTAACAACATAATCCAAAAATATGCAGAAGCTCATGAACATCGGCTTCATCATCATGTTAATGTCGAGGCCATCCAGCTCCTCGATAACACGGACATAGTAAGAAGGCTCAAAAGGACTAAGCCTTTTGAGTTAGTGTAGTGTAACAGTGTAACTTATTAGTGGCTTTACCGCGAGTGTAATATAGTACCTAGCTATTTAGATGGTCACAGGAACAAAGTGACTTCCCCTTAACAGACGCTAAGTAAACGCAATGGACGTGTTCTTAGAAATAATTTTACTTTTAGCAAATTAAGTTAGATTAAAATTGCTTATTAGCCTTTTTAGGCTAGATTGTAATATATAATAAAACAAAACAAAAAAAAAAAAAAAAAAAAAATATCATTCTTCACACAATCCATCCATCTTTTTATTGGTCTTGTAATCATTTGACGAATTCATATTATTATGATGTTATGAGTCTGCAAAAGTACAAAGGGGCCTAAAATGGCCATTTCAGGCCCCTTTGTAAAACTATATTAATTAGTAGGTACTGTTCGCCCGCGTGCTGACTTCAGCCGATAGGTCACCGTGTGTACCGACTACGTGAGTCTAAATATCCACATTCTTTGGTAAGAAACAAAATAGCGGAATATAGAAAACTGGATGTGAAATCATTTCGCAGGCAATTCATTATCTCAAACTTCTTCTCATGAAAACAAACCATTATCGATCTATTCATTTTCTATTACTTTAAAACCACGACAACGAAAACTATCCTATCCTATAAAATATTAAAGATATTTATTAAAAGACAAACCATCTCAGTTTCCTTGTTACAAAAGACAATTTATAGAAATGTCAAACGGCGTTCCGGTATTGAACACTGATGAAAAAAAAATACTTTAATAAGAAATTGTGAGTTATTTATTTCAATGTAATATTGAAAACAATGTTCTCGTTTGACTAGACAAATAAAAGTGAAATTTCTGTTTGTAACATTAGAATAACAGCCTATTACTGCATAGTACGAGTACGTTTACGCCTTTATCTCGTGCAGTACGCCTTTTACTGCGAGCGTGAAGTATATACGATATTTATACAAAATAACTTTTCTGTCTGTCTGTCTGTTTATTCTCGCTATTGTCCGAAACGGCTGGACCTATTTTGACAATTTTAATGGCAGATAGCTGATGTTATAAGGAGTAACTTATTGTACTACTTTTATTTTAGAAAAAAGTTGTTTGTCTACCGTCCAAAAATGAGAACACGTAAAAAAAATAAAATATTAAGCGTACACAGGAGGGGGGGGGGGTACATAGGGGTGTACAGCAGGACGAATACATGGAACTGGAAAAAAAAATATCAAACCTATTCGTGTGAGGTGTCTATAGATAGCGCTCTGAAAATGACATTAAGGTTCCTAAAACCTTTTTTTTTCTCAAAGTCAATCGTTTGTAAGATAGACACTTCCAAAGTTGTGAAATGTGAGGAATCTAAAAAAAAAAATTGCTGTAGATCGCAATAAAAACTTTCAGCAAAAATTGGTAAGAGCGATATTAGTAAATAGTTTATTAGATATTTCAAAAACCGCGAATATAACTTTGTCATTCATACAAACACTATGGAAAAAACAAACTTATTACAAACTGTTTTTTATTTTTTTTACCTTAATGTACAATTTACACAGTAATGCGACAGATACCATTGGAAACTGTACACATTTCTCTGTACCTCCAGAATTTTTTTTTGTACACCGTGGGTATGGTTTTCAAACTTTGTTGGGCCATAACCTTTCCTGTGAATTTTAAAACCAAAAGTGAGGTCAAATAATTGCTGCGGCTGCGGGATGTTGTAAGAGATACCGCGGGCTTGACATATAGGGCTAAGAAGGAACATGGGTGGTTTTTAGTTAGTAGAAGTCTGACACTCCCTTTTCGCTCTGCCCAAGAGCGGGAGGGGTTATTTGATGATTTCCCACCCCGCGAAAAAAGAATGGTCAAATAATTCGCTTACGTATTAATCGAGTTGAGGCCTTGTGCCCAGTTGTGATTGAATTTTGCACTCTAGCCTTACACGGCTCAATAACTACAGTATACGGGAGTAGCAATTAACGCTGCAGTATTTCGATAGGTTTATATTTGTATCTTTTGGAAAATACTTCTGCGTTACATAAAATTATAGCGCTTTAAAAAATGTGTTATAAAAAATACACATTTTACACAAACTCACGAGTTTTTCCAATGGTGGTAGGCAGAGACCATAGAACGCCACCTGCTACAATCATTACATGCTCCCTTGCCCTCGCTCATGTTCATACATTTGGTCATACACGCACGCCGGTTACCAGTACTGCGCACCTGTCCCTTCTGAAGAACCTCACTAATAATGTCAGTGTATGCCTTTCTAAGGCGTTTCTAAGCCCGAGGCTCCTACTTCTGGGTAGTTTAAAAAATAATAACCACGAAGGGGATGGCAGGGTTCATTCACTCGACCCCGCTATCCTCTTCTAATCTAACCTGTCTGAGACCGGGTGCCCCAAGTCCCGAGCTCGCTTCGCTCGCTTTAAGATCCCAGTTTTACTACGAATTTTTAATTGAAATTATATTAATATCGTATCGTATCTTTATGTAGTACCTCAATTGGAAAAGTCGTCTCTTTCTTAATATTTAAATTGCCTTTTTTGTATTTCTAGGCGCTCACTTAGTAATTTAGTGGCATGGCTTGAATTTAAGTAACTGAAATGGATTAATCAGAACCCACTTTTTGTTAGCTTATACTGGATTTTAATAATAATCAATATTCGTCGTTAGTTTAGTTAATTTGTCGCTTACTCAAATTCATACCGCTCAAAATATTATAACAGTATCTCATCATCAGTCGCTAAGTTTTTTTTGTTCGCTCGTTTAAAATTCCCCATATTTTATTTGTATGCTTACTTTAACTAAGACATAATAAATATTATATTGTTTTGGAAAAAAATACTGTGGCTGTGACTAAGCCAATGGAAAGAAAACTAGGCAAACGAATGAGAATATCAATCATTATGTCAAAAGAAATTGACGTGAAAGCCAGGCTTTAGCTATATACCCTACCTTTTATACAAACATATTGGTTTGTTTCATAAATAAATAACGGTAGAAATCCTTGATTAGGATATTGTAGGCTTAGGACGTAGGGTAAAATATTGGGTCACTTTCAGGAATGTAATGCTGTAAACCGAGTAACAGATGAGAGTCGACATTTGTAAATATGACGTGCCTACTTTCATGAAAAAACTTTTGTGCTTTTTAACGTTACAGGACTTCAGTAGTCCGAAGTCGAACACGAAGCCCATCGTATTACCCAGTACTAACCGGGTTGTGGAGGTCAGATAGGCAGTCGCTCCATCAAAATACTGGTACCTACTGAGCTGCAAGTGGACTATAAGCCGAGGGTTGGTTTTAGTATCCTTTGGCAGGCGGAGAGGGTTAAATGTGGTTAAATCTGGTAGAAGGTGGAGCCCCGATTATAACGCTACCACTCTTAAGGTAACGGATACTTTTCCAGAAATTTACAAAAATGTTTGAGACCCCGGGGACATTGAGATATAAGTAAGACTTTACTAAATATATAAACTAAACTAACCAAAAAACAAACTAACTATAAAAGGGCATCGAAAAACTCCTCCTCAACGCTGTCAGCAGGTAAAGTGCCCAAGAGACTGGCAGCGTTGCCGCGTTGTATGGCAACACTTAGCCTCTGGCCAAAGAAACAACCAGCCCTTTCAAATTGCGTTAAAATTCGTAAAATGGACGATTCATAACAGTAACTGCGTCTGTGACCATTTTACGAATTTTAATGCAATTCGTATTTTTTTCCAATATTATGTTAGCTATTTAAATACATTATAACTAGTTTTAAGATATTTACAGTATTTTATAAAAATACAGAATTGTTTTGTATAAATAAGTAAGTTATTTGATTAAGTTGAAATGCCAAAATGGCGCCAACGGGCATTGGAATGACAGTTGACTATTGCAGTCAATGATATATTAAAACTATAGATACGTTGTCCGCCCTCAAAAATGACAACATGAAATGAAGTCAATTGGCCACATCGCGCTTAGTTACGCACCAACCTCTCGCGCGATGCTACGTTTGTTCTTAATTTAAATCGTGTGTGTAAACCTGCACGAAACATAAAGACAACAGGTATCCCGCTGTACGGTGTCATATTTTCTTTCCCTTTCTTTACGCGTAAAAGTAGTTATATAATATTTTCGCCGTTTTGAAGCGCCACCATGTTAGTTCATGACGTGTCTATATATAATACATCATTGATTGCAGTCTAGTAAAGAGGTTTTAAAAGGTCCAAGGTGCCATTTTAGCGTGACATTCTTTTTTGAACTTTGAAAGTTTATGGACCTCTAAAATACCTGTGTAAGAACAGTGAATTTTATAAAAAAAACTTGTAACTGTTATGCTGTAGCTATTTATTCTGTGCTTATTTTGATGTTCTGAACCCAGTAAATATAATAAATCATGCTTAAATCCGTTCAAATAGAAGCTTTTAATATTTTCCCTTTTGCTCTGGCTTGTCCTACAATTGTGATTGGCTAAAGTGTCTAGTACATTGTGATTTAAGCTGTATTACGCAATTAGGGTGCAGGATGTAATAATATTTACGCTTTGCAACGTTAAATATCAAGAACAATTTGTGTGAAACCAGCATGATATTGGTAAATGCGTGAATTAATTTTCCATGAATATTTGGCTGTCAGTGACGGCCAACAGTTATGTGTAATGAAACGTAAAATCAGAGTTGCATGTTGAGGGTGTTCAAAATAATAACGATTAATTAAAAGTGAGTTATGATGATGATGCCAGGTCATGACTAAATAATAACTGACACGGGTCGATCTTCAGGTGAACACTAAACTAAAATTAACAAGCAAGTAAAGCCAATTTCATGGATGTTAAAAACTCTGTGTTTTGTTTAACTTAAATGCTCTCCGCCTCTTTAAAAAGACCATTTACAAACAAATACAATAGAAACGTGTGAAGTCACGGGCTACCTGTTTGATCACAAAAATTCGACATCCAATATTTTTTGTGCGATATTAGTTCGCTGCAGCACCGAACAATCCAGTAATTTGTTTACTGTTGACGCGGCCCGTCAGCCGGAACATTGGACGACCTGGTTTCGGCCCTTTAACCTTTCGGCCTAAACTGGCCGATATTAAGCTTGTTATATACATCCCTACATGCAGCTACAGTTTGTGATCCCTTGGTGAATATTATTGGTTCAATTCCTGTTCAGCGTATATTGTATTGTTGTATTATATTTTTAGGCCTAGTCCAGCAGTGGACGTCTTTCGGCTGAAATGATGATGATGATGATGATGATTATATTTTTTGTGTCCACCTGGCTCCTCGCAATATGCTTGCCCCTTTTTACCCGATTGGGGCAAAGCCCAAAGTCTGTTTCTTTGTCTGTACCTTCATAACTCCTGAACGGATGAAGGGATTTGAATAAAATATACGTCGTTAGATTTGTCTTGATGGCGCAAATGTCACTAGCTCACATTAAAATAAAAATAAAAAACACTACGGCTTTCCATATCGCGTGGAGAAAAAAATAATTCCAGTACCGTCGAGTGGGGTATGAAAATGAAGGGTTTTAAAAGGAGATTACATAAAATATAAAATAGAAAATATATGACACTTATAATTATGTTTAAAAGAAATTCAAAGTGACAAATCCTATAAACAAACACAAAATTTAAAACATCTGCGAAGAATTTTACGCGACCCAGGAAAGAATAAACAACAAAGAACTAAAAAGTTGGAATAACAAAAAAGAAAAAACCGACTAAAAAAACTGAAAAGCAAAGAACAAGCACATTTTAAATTAAACAAAACTTGGAAGCAGGCGGGGTCCATTCTAATTTCATTTCATCATTTAATATTAAAATAAACCCCGCCTGCTGTTTTTTAACTACTTTTTTTCCCGACTACGGCGAAGCCAAAAGGAAGGGTAATGATTTTGGCAGTCTATGTATGTAAGTTTGTATGTTCCACCGTAGCGCCTAGACTACTGAAGATATTTTAATAAATGAGGTGTCAAAAGATTCGTAAGAATAACGCGGGTAACATAGGCTATATAAATTTTAATAATTCTTTTTATGACGGAATTTTTACTTAAAACATAAAAGAAATTTGGGTCTACTATAAGATACCTTTGGGATTACAGGTGTGATGTTATGTATTCATATGTACTTTCTAAGTGTATCTTGAACACTGGCATAAGGGAAACATCGTGAGTAGACCTGAACTTATTACTGTCTTAGACAAGAATCCTTTTCGTACTGTAAAAGGCTGGTCTTATTAATTTTTCCTTTGAATTTGACAACAATACAAAACGATAACCTGTATCTGACGTAGCATACTAATGTTTAATTCAAGTGACGAATATGACCCATATTACACAGTAGTTAAGGCTACCTCTACTCGTTTCCTCCATTTGTATACAAGTCGGCCACAAACCACTGTGATGGAAATAATCTCCGTGATCACTTCATACCGGCCTTGAAGACTAAAGAAAACAACCCCTAACACTCTACTATGAAACCTCGGCTTGTAATAATAAAGCCCCATTTTCTTCGTATTCCATCATATTAATTAAAAGTCAACATTTTCGAGACAAGAGAATTTTCTAAGTTAGTGGTTTACGTTAAACGACGCTTGTTTTCGCTTTAAGCGAGTTCAAGATATTTTTAGCTGATTTGTAAAGGAAGGTCGAATATGTTATTTGGATAGGTATTACGGTTTAAGCGGGGGTATTATCTAAATACGGGTAAACATTACCTATGTACCGTTGTGAAATAATTATTTCAGTTCTTTTTCTCTACAAATGATTGTGTACTTAATAAACGGGATCGAGCTGGGTCGTCGATAACAGTGTAGGACGCGCTAACTCCACTTGTGGTCTGTAGTTCTCGTGATGTGGCCTGCCCAATTCCACCACAGTTTCTTTACACTATAGTTTCTCAAAGCATCAGTGACTTTAGTCTTTGCTATGATGTCGCTGCTCTTTATGAGCAAGCGCTTATTTTTAAGTCAAGCATGTATCTTTCTCTACAGCTCTGTGAAAAAATGTGTAATACATTCATCATCGTCATAATTCTAACCTATAATGTTACAACTGCAGGGTCTCAGGCTTCCTCGTTAGAAGAGGGATGGGCATTAACTTTATGAAATTTCATAATCATATACTTACTAATAATCCGAGGATAAACCCATATACAATATGCGTTAGTAAACAGATAACCCAATTTCGGTAGAGAGGCTTCACTCGCAGTTAACTTACGGTTACGGGCGTCCCATACGCGTACAAATGTGAACATTTAAATGCATTGAATTGGTGTTGACGTGTTAATCTGCGATTTAGTGCGGAGTAAGCGTTAACGGAGGTTAGCTAGTGATGGAGGCATAATGAAATTTGAGTTTGAAATTAACATTGGCATTTATTTCAGAAATACTTTACTTTCCTAGACATATAAATTCCATTTCCGACATACTCAACGTTTAGAAATGACCTGGATATCTGCCAATGGCGAACAATAATTGTCTATGGGCAGTGTAGGCGATATCGGCTATCTATATTAGATATATATATATAGATAAAATGGTGTTTATTACGTCTATACAAATAAATTAAATCAAAGTGTCTGTTTGTCACAATAAAAGCTTTTTTTTTAAAAAAAAAAGAATGTGTCCAAGTGCAAGTTGAACAATAGCACTTGTTTTAACTTGGTTTTAGCTTGGTTTCCGTACTATCGCAGTAAGAGAGCCCCCTTTAATTTGTACTATCTCTCCGTCTAACGTTGTCAAACCGTAAATTTGTATAATAGTTACATCATATGATAAAAATATTTTTATTAATTTAGAACTCTGTTTGTGCTCGAGTCCGACTCGCACTTGGCCGGTTTTTTTTTAATGTTTGTTTGTCTGTCTGTTTGTTCCGGCTAATCTCTTTAGAAAAAGTATTAGCACGCCATAGAGGAAATCTAATACGAGAAAAGAGAGAAGAGGAGCTGTGATGTGACCCGTAAACGGTGTGCTGTGAGCGATGTGCGTAGTGCGGTGTGATGTGCTCTCCTCTACGCTTTGCACATCTCTGGACAGCTTTAATAGATACACCCTTACTTCTCGCATCATCTCTAATCTCCGTTTCGCTCATCTCCGTTTGTCTCTACCTTGGGGAAGTCCGGGTTATAAACTATACTATTGCCAGACTTGTATATCAGTGCAATAACCATAATGTAATATCTAGACTATAACTCGGAATGGACGTCTTTATGACCTGATTATGACAACGATTCTCACTTCAAATCGCCGGCATAATGCTTTTAACTGGTAACTTTGAATTGCCTTTTTAATATTTGACTAGGGAAAGTTTGCCAGCAGTGTAATTGGGAGTTGGCGCAGTTCCCTCATTATTCATTCAAAGGTTCTGCAGGTAGGACTAACAGACTGATATTAAATCGTATAAGCCAGTTTTAAAAATATAACCAGGACGAACTGTTATCATCTTCCTTACCTTTAGAAAACAATATTGGGGTCGGTTTCAATTTTGAACGTTTGAAGCTGAATATCAGTTGTTTAAACTGTTTCAGTGGTCGATTTCCACGGGAAGCTTATTTTCAAAAGTTGTTTCCTTTTGACTGGGAAATTGCAGGCTTGCATCACCTAATTGTCTGATAATAAAATGATTCCGTGTTTCGGAAGAATCGTATAAGCCGGTGGTCCTGGCCACCAAGTGGCGGCCGTCAAACCATGTCAGGGGCTTTTTTTTGAGAATTCGTCAAGTAGATAACCCCTCCCGCTCTTGGTTAGGGTAAAAGGAAGTGTCAGACTTCTACTGACTGAAAACCATCCATGTTCCTTCTTAACCCTTTACACGAGGCGGCGGTATCTCTTGCGAACAACCCGCAGTCCCGACGAGATGTCAGAGGCCCCTTAGGCGGTTTAGAAACTCTAATGCGTCTTTGGTGTGTGGGGTCGTTTGGACATACTGCCACACAATAAAGAAGAAGCCTATCTGACTTTTGCCCAGTTGCTGAGTTATCCATCCGAAACATTATAAATTTAAAAGTTACCATCATCATCATCAGCCTATAATGTTCTCACTGCAGGGACGCCTTCTCTCTAGGAGAGGGAAGGTACCGCACCATTAATTAACTTACAGAGTTTAAATCTATTAAATTTTATATTTACGGGTTATTATTTTTGACTGTCACCAAAATTTAAACAAAAATGCTGAAGGATAATTTTTTACTGTACGTTTTAGCACGAACCCATTACGATCTCGACCTCATTTGTAGATCATTGACAGCCGTTAGGATACTGTTTTAAGTTAGAGGAATTCAGTACCTCGAAACTTTGACAAAAAGTCGTACCAAGTAGTTGTGGAGGTCGGATAGGTAGTCGCTCCATGTAAAATACTGGTAGGACATTAGTATGGCAATTTCGTGGCGTCACAAACCCCCACTCAAATCTTTGACGCGTTTTTTCAATCGATTTGATTAAACAAAAAATACGATTATTAATCAATATTTATGTCGAATATTTTTCAATTATCTAACAGACGGACTAATTAGAATCACATTTTTTCTAGTCAGTAAACATTCCTATTGCGAAATAAGTATCCATGTCTTTCCTTATCTATGAAAGCGTATCACAGAATGTGTTGCTGGTACAAATCGGCGTGGCGATAAACTGTCGTGTTTACGATCAGTTACTGTTACAGTTACCTCAAGTTGGAACTAAGGGTAGTCACGCGATAGCGGCGATCGGCGGCGGCGACCTCTCGCGCCCGGCCCTGGTGCAAGCCATGGTCCGGGGCGAGGAGGAATGGGACGCCGTCGCCTCCTTCTGCGAAGCAGTGATGCTGGCGAAGGAGGTGGCGGAACGCGAGAGGGAGAGAACCTCTCGTCCCAGCCGCCGCGGGAGGCGCTCCGGGCGTCGGGGGTCCCGCGATGACCTCCGGCCACCGTAGACGCGGGCCTGTGGACGGTGAGTGATGGGCTAACTCGCCGTCCGTCCGTCTCACGACGAAAACAGGCCGTGTCGACGGCGCGTTCGTGTTCCACGCGCGCCTCAAAGAGATGTCAGCAACATGGGAGGGGCCCGAAAGGGCCGACGCCTGTCGGGGCCGCGGGTAGTCCTCTGGTTATCGCGGCCTCGACATAGAGGGCGAAGAAGGAACATGGGTGGTTTTTAGTCAGTAGAAGTCTGACACTCCCTTTCGCTCTGCCCAAGAGCGGGAGGGGTTATTCGATGATTTTACACCCACCAAAAAAAAAAAAAAAAAAAAAGGGTAGTGACGCGATCGGAACAATATCGACAGTTGATATGTTCCCTGATTTTATTAAGGTAGTTATTTTATCTGTGGACTGCATATGAATGTGCGGAGTAAATGTAACTGAAAACGGAACACTTATAGGATCACTTTGTAGTCCCTCCCCCAACTAGCAAAGTAATCCTATAAAGAAAGATTATAAGTCTGTGACTACTAATAACGTTCTTATAGAGACATTGCGGTAGACTATTTAACTTATAATAGCATTTGCCAAGTCTTAAGATATTCAAGTGCATTACTTTTTATATCTCGGTCTTATAGTTCGCTACAAGACTGACCTATAAAACATCTATAGGACACTTTTACTAGTAATAGCATTTCACAAGCGCAGATATTCTCAAGAGCATTTGTTTTTATAACTCAGTCTTATAGTTAGCTACAAGATTTTCTTTTAGGACAATTTTAGGAATAAGTCTCCTATAATTGTTTACAGTAAAACTAAATAATCCAGAATAACATTTTGATCCTATAGTAGCATTTTGTAAGAAAACAAGATATAATAACATACTTAGCTGAGATGACTTTAAGTTTGCGCCGTAATAGTTTTGCTCGAGACTCTTTTAAATCTAATAGTACTTAATAAGAGCGCTATTTGATCAAAAAAGCTTATAAGCTACTAGATCAATAACTTTATTAGTAAACGTCAGCCATTTTATTGACATTCGGTTATTCCCCTTCGTCTTGAGAAAATAAGTTGAACATGAATTTAAGCGATTGGAAACGATTAAAAAGGAGTGGTGGTTACAGGAGAAAAGTGACAAATAGGTATAGAGAATTAATGAAGCCAGATTCTTCAGGAATAAAATCAACAGCATCAGGAAGTAATAAATCAAGCGCGTCAAGTGCGAACGTAGGTGAAGTAAATGAGGGTTCTGCGACCAAAAATATTTTTTCACCCCTAGTTCACCACTCAGAAAGTGAAGAAGATGAAAATGGGGAAGAATTCGATTTACATATCGAAGAAACCACTGACTATGAAAAAAATCATGAATTGCTTAAAGATATGCAAAGCTGGGCTATAAAATTTAATATACCTCACCTAGCCCTGAACGAACTATCTACTATTTTGAACAAGAGATTAAGTAATGTTTTACCTAATGATGCTCGGACTTTATTACATACCAACAAAGAAACGTTGCATATTACAATCTCGGATCCAGGACAGTATTGGCACAACGGATTGATTAAATGCCTAAAAAATACGCTACAGGGGCTGGATTTAAATAGGTTAACAAATACGATTTCATTAAATATAAACATAGATGGGTTGCCAGTATACAAAAGTTCAAGACATCAACTCTGGCCTATTTTGTGTAACATCTTTGAAATATCCCACATTCCTCCCTTTGTGATTGGTAAATATACACTATTTCAATATCGTAGGTGCTTAGTTAAGTTATATAATACATATAATATTACTAAAAAATATATTTTTTAAAGGGATTTATTCCGGTGAAGGAAAGCCATCTGATCTGAATGCATATTTGGGGTCTTTTGTGAAAGAAATGAGGGAACTTGAAGAAAATGGATTAGTCCTGTCGTCAAATGAATCTAGAACCAAAGTCAAAATAAGAGCCTTCATTTGTGATTCCCCAGCAAGGGCCTTGATTAAAGGCAAGTTTCGTATTGTTTTTTTTTTTTATAACTAGAAGATCATACGGGCAGACGGTCCACCTGATGGTAAGTGATCACCGCCACCTATAGACACCTGCAACACCGGGGGAATTGCTAGTGCATTGCCGACCTGGTTGAAGGACTCTTTTACGCTCATTTTTATATGATAAAAATATAAATGTAAAAATATGGATGTTAGTTCCGCTTTGACTCCTCAACGGCTGAATAGATTTGGATAAAATTTGGTAAGTAGCTAGATGAGGCACTGGATTAACTTTTGAACCAGTGGATTCAAAAGTACAACAAAACAAAACAAAGACAAAGTACCCACCACCTGACCTGACCGGACCTGTGCCCAGTCACTACTGGGCACAGGCCTCGCGATATAAAATGTAGTCCAGGCGAGCAAAGCCGCGAGTGGAAAGCTAGTTATTTAATATTGCTAAAGTATGATCTTTGTGATTATTCATTATAGCTTTCTGAACAGTGCCAGGGCTGCGTTGATGAACATTTATGGTTTGTCTATCACTACTGTTACGAGTATTAAAATACATTTTTTATTTTTTTAGGAGTCATAAATTTTAATGGAAAGCATGGCTGTCTGAAATGTACGGTGATTGGCGAATATTCACATAAATCAAACACTGTAACATTTCCTAAGTTCGATTGTCCTAAAAGAAACGATAAAGACTTTCGTGCAAAAAAATATGAAGAACACCACAAACATGACTCTCCATTATTGAAATTGAACATAGATATGATAGAGGATTTTCCTGTGGCAGATTCATTACACCTAATAGACCTTGGTTTGATGAAACGGTTGTTGATTGGATGGCGTGATGGAAAGTTGGGAAAATACCTAACCAAATGGAGTGCTCGAGATATTGATATTGTCGACAGTTTTTTACTGAATTGTCAAATGCCCAAAGAAATACACAGAAAAATGAGATCTGTAGATGTTTTGGCCCACTGGAAAGGTTCCGAATACCGATCTTTTTTTTACTATCTAAGTGTTATAATTTTGAAACACGTGCTCAAAACTGAACCATTTTATCATTTTTTAAACTTGTTTTGTGCTATAACGATTTGTTCAAATGAAAAGCATTTGCCACTCTTGCATATTGCTGAAAAAATGTTAGAAGATTTTACAGAAAGTTTTAAAACCTTCTACGGGCGAGACTACGTTACTAGTAACATACATAATTTAATACATATAGTTGAGGAAGTAAGAAAATTTGGAATTCTGCAAAAGTTTAATGCATATCCTTTTGAAAATAAACTATATACTATTAAACAAACTATCAGACAAGGAAATAATCCATTACAGCAAGTTGCGAGAAGAATAATTGAAAAACAGTTAATCGAAACAGAACATTTTAACGAAGAAATTGTACACTATCCATTTATAAAAAAGAACCAGCGAAGCGGTTTATTGGTTTTGCACCTAGAAACATATGTTTTATCATCAAAAGATGAAGACAAGTGGTTTCTTACTGACGAAAATCATGTAATAGAATTAAAATCCGTCATGTTGAAAGACAACATTAAGCAAGAAATAGAAATCACGGGATATCGTTTTTCTAATATCCACGACGTTTTCGAAAAACCATTAAAATCTTCTTTTTTAAATATTTATAAATGTGATTGTGCTGCTATTGAAAAATCGGAAGTAATTTGCAAAGTTCAAAATGTAAAATGTAAACTTGTTAGTATTAAATATAACTCAGAGATATTTTTCTTACCATTGTTACATACGCTGTGAATTTTAAGTATGAAGTGCATAAAATAAAACAATACTTTATTAAAATTATGTTTTATTCAAAATTAGATAATTATTTTTAAAGTCTTGGCAATCAGTCTCATTGATGAGTTATCAGCTACATTATGTTTCATTATTATAGCTTCTTCGTGCTAAATGATCTTAGCTGTCTTGTACTAATAAACGTTATAAGTTATAACAAATAAAACTTAACTAAAATCAACGAAATATTTCAGTGTAGTTATGTCATAAAGATAATTAGAAACCTATTTATAAATGCTTAAATTCTTTAACAATAAAATATCAACAAAGTTTAACACAATTATCTTAAGTCTGACTATTACAGTAGTCTGGTCTCACTATTAGCACGATTACAGTAAAGTAACTGTTTTTAACTATAAATGAAAGTTAAAAACTATAAATTTTCTCAATAAAAAGTCATGAAAAAAGTATAAAAAAAGGAACACCATCATAGCGTAAAGTAGTCTTTTAAAAATCAACTAAAACTAATAAAAATGAACTGTATAATTCATTTTTGTTAGTTTTAGTTACAAAATTTCCGCATAGGTACTTACCATTTATATAAATGCAAAAGTCACATAATCACATAATACAAACAGATAACAATATTTTTAGTAACTAGATCAAAATTAAATACTCAGGATAGGTTCCTGATGAGTTATCAGCTACATTATGTTTCATTATTATAGCTTCTTCGTGCTAAATGATCTTAGCTGTCTTGTACTAATAAACGTTATAAGTTATAACAAATAAAACTTAACTAAAATTAACGAAATATTTCAATGTAGTTATGTCATAAAGATAATTTGAAACCTATTATAAATGCTTAAATTCTTTAACAATAAAATATCAACAAAGTTTAACACAATTATCTTAAGTCTGACTATTCAGTAGTCTGGTCTCACTATTAGCACGATTACAGTAAAGTAACTGTTTTTAACTATAAATGAAAGTTAAAAACTATAAATTTTCTCAAGAAAAAGTCATGAAAAAAGTATAAAAAAGGAACACCATCATAGTGTAAAGTAGTCTTTTTAAATCAACTAAAACTAATAAAAATGAACTGTATAATTCATTTTTGTTAGTTTTAGTTACACAATTTCCGCATAGGTACTTAACATTTATATAAATGCAAAAGTCACATAATCACATAATACAAACAGATAACAATATTTTTAGTAACTAGATCAAAATTAAATACTCAGGAACCTATTTACGACTATCTAGAATCATTAATTAAGTAAAAACTGGTATAAAAACCTTGTCAATTTTTTTTTTCATTTCAGACAAAAATTTCCCCTGTAAAATCTTCAACTTCTATTTGGTTACCAGTAGCTTGTTTCTCTATAAGAGGCTGCTTAGGAGGCGTTTCGTTTGTAACCAGATTTTCGGAAGAAGTCTTTTTGACGCTTTTTTTCCTCTGCATTTTTTTGTAGAAGCTCGTTTTGATTTTGATTCGATTTTGCACCGTTGATCAGCATTACGCAAAATTGTTTTAAAAAATTTATGACAGTCAGTTAAATGAAATGATGAATCTAGTTTGTGAATTAAATCAAAAAAGAAACCAATCGTCTTGGAGAAACCTTTGAAACAGATCTTTTCTGTAGGTTCATTCTGGGAACGTGAGGCTCCAGTCCATGAACACGATTTGAAGAACTGTCTTTCAAACATAATATCAATAATAGCATATGCACTTGTGGTTCCTTGCCCTGTGCCTTTACTGCACATCACACTTAACTTTCTTTGTAAATCATCTCTAAAATCAGAATCCATTACATTCTTTTCGAACTCTTCCAAATCCTTTAAATCTTTAATTGGTTTTAACGCCAATGACTGATTTTGTTTCTCTGTAATAGATTTTTTAATGAATTCTTCATTCATAACTTGTTGTTCAGTCACTTTTAACAATATTGATTTAAGTGTATCATGTATTACACCTTGATTACTTAGTGTTGTGTTTAGGGTCTCCATTATAGTCTTCATATCGTCATTAATGGATTTGAGGTCACTTTTAATAGTGTTGATATCTGTTTTCATGGATTTTAAGTCGCACTGTTCTTCTGATAAGCTTGTTTCTTTATTAATGTACGAGTATATTATAGGCGTCTCCGACTGATTACTTTCGGGTATAACGACGTATTTTTCAATATTATCTTGCAATGCGCTCAGCAGTGTTCCAGATGGAGTTGACTCGTATAATCCTAAAAAAAAGTAAATTTAGCATTAGCAGGCATATTTCAAGGGAACCCTAATTTGTTTTTAAATGGAGGCGAGTTATCTGGACTGAAACTGTTACAAGTATTAATTTACCTACATTGTTCCTATAAAGTACTTAATGAAGACCAATTTTAAGACATGGCGAATATTCATAAGAATTGATGAAATATTTTATTTACAACAATATACTAATGTCCTATTTTTCGGAGGGGATTGTGAAACTAACTAAATTGCGGTACACATTTACAGTAAAAATGACTTCCCCAAGAGTTCATACACTATATTTACAATATATTATTAGTAATTAATGTTCTACAATTATACAAAATAATAGTAATAGAAACTTACGTTTTTATTAGTATTTACCACAAAACAACCGGAACCACCAGCCGAAGCAACAACAAAGATAACTTCTATTAAAATATACTTATTACTAATAACTAAGTACATTACTAGTGCATTATAAACAAGATTGCTTTAGTAAGATACTTATGTCAGATACTAACAAGAGCGTTTGTGCTTGTAATTGCGTAGTCTCATATCATTATAGAAGCTATTGCGCTTCGTCAAGTATATTATAGGGCTTAGTAACATTTTAAAAGTTGATTATAAGATAGTTATAGAAATAAACGCTCCTATAACTGCGCCCAAATCCAGGCTTGTAGCATGATACAAGTTTCTTATAAGTGACAATAAAAGTAGTCTTGAGATCGTTTTAAGTACTGATTTTGCTAGTTGGGCCGTCTGTCAAGACCCTTTTTCTCAACAACGTGTGGAGGTATCAATCTGAAATTCATATCAAATACCCTGACTATTAGATATGAATTTCAGATTGATACCTAGTATTAATAGATTGACTCTGATCCTTAGAGCTGTGAAAAAAAAAACAAACTTCTAAGACAACGCAATCAAAAGATACAGCCGTTTGTGCTGCAAATTTTCGACACTCGCAAGGAAATCAACACCTACAGGGTACACCCCGTGAACTCAGAACCTTGAAATTTGATATGAAGCCACTTTTTATTGCACAGATATAGTAAACATTGCGAAAAGCATACACTTTTAGTTACATCATTATTTATTATAAATATTTTGAATAATTGGGTAAAGTCCTTTCCCGTAGTCTTCCGATCTTCTCTCCGTGTGTTTTTTCAGCCAATCTCGCACTAAAGTCTCTACGCCTGTGTTTTCTATTCCTCCCTCGGCCACGACACACGTCTTCTGGCAAAAAATGCATTACTCTGCGTATATTTGAGTAATTTTCGTATTATAATTAATGGCACACGATATTACTGGTTTTAAAAAAAAACTATCTAGGGATAATGCAATAATTGTACTTGTCAATAAAAATGCTCTCAAAACGGAGAAGGAAAACATTGTGAGGAAACTGAAATGTCTTAGAACAAAAAAATTCAAATAGGTACCTACATATTGTGACAACTACCAATCTAGGCTGATGATGATGACTTGTCAATAATTCAAAATAAAATCCCGTGGAAGTTTTCGATACAAAAATCGTTTAAGTTAACGTTACGTTCACGTCGCGTGTTTATGTAACGACCACAGGATGTCTTAAAGGGAAGTTCTTTGAGGAAAAGTTTTGAAATGTTTTTCTTTTTTTATAACGTAAGTTTCTAGCGTGTTACGCTTGAATTCCGACGTTAACTTATGGCAATCATTAAATGTCCCACTCACCAGTTACATTTGACTTCGATTTTCAAATGTACAGTTTGTCAGGTGTATACTAAAATTATTAGCATAAAAAATTGGCGTTTCGTTGAAACGGCCTGTTTGATCACAAATATTTGGCATTTGGTTAGGAATAACAAATTCGAATTATTTCAAACTAGCTGTTGCCAGCGGCTTCGCCCGCTACAACTCGAAAATTATCCCACGGGAAGATACAAATCTATCTGGATTAACACAAAGGATAAAAACTATCCTTTGTGTTAATCCAGGGTATAAGCTAACTCCATACCAAGTTTGATTAAAATCGCTCCAGCCATTTAGACGTGAAGAAGTAACAAACATACACACTCACAAACTTTCGCCTTTATAATATTAGTGTGATGTAATTACGCTAATTTCTTATGTACACACCTAATACCATATTCTATAATAATTTAAGATCTTCAAACAAAACTAGCTCCATATTAATTTACGACAAGATCTTACATACCAAAAGCAAAAAATTCAACAATCCGATTACAACATAATTAAAACATAGAAAGTTATTACTGTACGAACGATATAAACCTGCCTACTGTCAATTTGTGTTCTATTGTGTGGGAGGGTAGGTAATTTCCGGTCAAGTAGGCAAGTATCACAAGCAATAATGGCCTCGTAAACCAAAAAGCTGTACCTCATAAAATCGAATATTTTTTTTTTTTTCGCCTGAGTTTTAAAGATGTGGACGAATCTAATGTTATCGATTATTATTAAAAAAAAAATTGCCGAGAAACATCCGTATCTCAATCTTAATAAAACATCACGACTGTAATACCCGAAGGGTTAAGCAGAGGTGTACCTAGTTGTACATCCAAATTTTGCCAGCTATGTTTAAGTCTCATGTACTTAATTGGGGGTGAACCTATTGCCATGGACGACACGGTTGGCGCAGTGGCTCAGGCAATGGACTGCTGCGCTGCGTGTCGCGGGTTCGATCCCCGCACGGAACAAATATTTGTACGGCCTACAGATAGTTGTTTCGGGTCTGGGTATTTGTGTATGTGAGTTTAAATGCTTGTGAACGCACCCACGATACAGGAGAAATTCCTAGTGTGGGGCAACGTTTTTTTAAAAAAAAAAAAAAATGGACCCGTCACAAATCCAAACTAGTGGCTGCTACCGAGAAATTCCTTGTTATAAAGATGATAGGGTATTTCACCAAAAAAATCTAATTGGTCTGTCAGATAGATTTTCAAAAAATAATGGACACCTATTTTTTCTTTTTTCACGTAAACAAAAGATGAAGACGATACAGTGCTTCGAAAAGTCATGTCAAGACGTGTGACCTCACAAGGTTAGTACTTTTTTACCACCAAAGTGAAAGCCGGGACTCCTGATCTTTGACACGTTTCATTTTCGTATTTTTTTATTAATTTGATAAAACAAAAAACATGTATTCAACATTTTTCGAAAATCTAACAGACTGTTAATTATAATTAGGATTTTTAGTGAAATACCCTATAGTTGTTTGGTAATCGATTGGCGTGGTATGGACATGTGATGCGAAGGAATGAAGAAAGTGTTGTGAGGAAAATGTTGAGTATGAATGTAGATGGGTATAAGAGTAGAGGAAGACCAAAGAAACGATGGATGTACTGTGTGAAGGATGATATGGCTAGGAAGGAGGTGACTACTGACATGACGAGAAAAAGAGAAGTATGGAAGAAAAATACATGTTGCGCCGACCCCAAATAAATTGGGATAAGGGCAAGAGAATGATGAGTGAAATACCCTATAAATTATGCCAAAGCAAGAGTATGTAGAGGCAAAAATAGTATATATGGGTAAAAAGTGTTACTTTATGTATGCCTTGATCTATATTCCCTGTTTTCTCAAAACATAGAATTGTTGAGTTACCGCCTTTTGGCTTACAGGGGCAGAATAATATCCGACCGCTTCTATATCAGATATAATCTGTTCGCTCCTTTACAATTCAGTGGGATGTATTGTATAAGTTCCCGTTGTCGTATACATATTTTTATGTATGTTCGGAGTTTAGGACCCTTCATTTTTGGAGTTGAGGAATGGGAAAGTTAATTAGCACATCTAAAAACATTTGTTATGGGAAATGTAATGTAAATTAAATTGCTAATGGTTTTTGTTTCCGGACAGATGAATTATAATAATAATAAAAATATTCCACAACTATCACACAACGCCGTCTAGTCCCAAGCTAAGCAGAGCTTGTGTTATGGGTACTAGACAACTGATAAACATACTTATATATTTCTAAATACATACATATTATAGATAAATTACACCCAGACACAGAACAAATGATCGTGCTCATCACACAAACATTTGTCCTGGGTGGGAATCGAACCCACGACCTCCGGCATAGCAGTTAGGGTCACTAACCACTAGACCAACAGGCCAGTCCTGAATTGAACTTGAACTAAAGCTATTATTAATACGTCATGGCATCAATGAGTTTTTTCTTGCACTAAAGGTACAGTCAACACTGAAATGTATACAATAAGCAAAATTCAAAACGAATTTTATCCTGAAATAACCTTTTCTATTTTGCACTTCCAAAATACTACGTTTGTGAAATTCATTTTCGTAAGTAGCTTCGTGTATACGTATTGGTGATCGTTTTTTTTACATAATTTATACAAGTAGGTAACCTATTATTATTAAGCTCCAAGTTACTACAATACTCACAGAATAAATATAAAAATATATTTTGAACGGGAAAATAACATTAGCTGGGAAAAATAACTAGGTAAATATTTTGTTTGGAAAAATTACAAATAAATAACATATTCTCATCGGTACGAAATCAAGCGAACCAATCGTTCGTGAAACTGAAGTCCCCAAGGTATATTATTAACACAAGGCAGGAATGATATTTATGTACGTGTAGGTTGTTACAGTCAATATGTTTTGATTGTGTTTTTTATTTGTATTTACCTTTTCTTTTATTGATTGTTATTTGAAATCAAAGCGCTAGAGATCAAGCTCCTTCACCATCAGGCTTTGTGAAATCACCGCAAATAATTAACACGGGATGGATGCGCAAATTTATAAGGCAAAGGTCTAGTCCTGCTCTGCTGTCTTGTTTGAGCCCTAAAAGGGTTAATTGAAAGCCATTTGGATGTGGCTGAGATGGAAACACTAAGTGGGATGGCATGGTATTACGAAAATGGATAAGATAAGTACATAAAAGGAAGCCTGAAAGTGGAGCCGCTGGCTGAAAAAGTGTGTGGTAATCATTATCGTATAATAGTATATGCCTGTGATGATAAGGAATGAGGATGGAAGTAGGAGCAAGACCTAAGAAGCGATGGATGGACTGTGTAAAGGATGAAATGGCAAGAAAGGAGGTGTCTGATGAGATGACGAGTTACAGAGAAGTATAAGAGAAAAAAAACATGCTGCGTCGACACCTCATTGATAGGAATAAAGGCAAGATAATTATGATGCTCTCAAAACGGTGAAGGAAAAGGATACAGACATAATAATAATAGGAATGTTTTCTGATTTAAAAAGACTAGTCTGTCGGTTAGATTGTCGAAAAATATAGGATGCGTATTTTTTGTTTTATCAAATCAATAAAAATTGGCGAAGATAAAACGCGTCAAAGATTTGAGTGGGGAATTTTGACATCACTGACCGCTAAAAATGTCATACTAATGTCTTAGAGTATGACGTCACACGAGTTTTCAAAGCACTGTATCTGTGTCTTCATTGTTTGTTTACGTGAAATAAAGAAAAATACGTGTCCAATATTTTTTGGTAATCTATATGACGGACTTATTAGTTTTTTTTGTTACCTACCTTATTACTCTAGGTCGTTTTAGTAAACGAAGACATTCATCACAATCCCGCATTAGTACAACCCACTCTTTTTCACAAAAATATAGATACAGTTTCTGATGCAATCAAAGCCATTGATAAATTCAGCAATCATCATCATCAGACTATAATGTTCCCACTGCAGGGACTCAGGCCTCCTCTCTAGAATAGGGATGGGCTATAATTAATTAAATAACCTTACCATCTTTGCATTGTACAATTTCACAGTATCTGTCTATTTTGTGTCTATTATTAAGTTAGTCTGTATGGTTGTCTCTAATTTGTGAATAAATAATTATGAATTATGAATTAATTCACCACGCGGGCCCAGTTCGGGTTAATAGATGTCACATGTCTTCTAATTTTTTGGTTCTAAGACTTGACGGTTTCCTTACTATATTTTCCTTCACCGGTTTGAAAGCAGCGGTGATGAAATAAATGCCTGCCTGGGTTCGAATCAACGAATTACCGTTCGTAAGTCAGCAGAAAATGTACACTGTACTACCACTGCTCCTTATTGAAATGCTACGAATTGAATCAGAAATATAGCGATTCCTGATTCAATTCTAGGTTCGCAAGCAAAGTCATTGATTAAACCTATAGTTTATGTATGATTAATAAACGCAGGAAGGGGTTTATTATGAAACAAAAAGAAATCGCGATCCGGTAAAAGTTGCGTCAACAACGGGTTATAAAAATATTTACTTTTATTTGTTATTTCGAATAAAAGGATCCTTCACGGTACAATGATTTTGATTAATAGGCAGTACAGTACAGTTTTTTTTGTATTGTGTTGATTTTAAATGATTGTGAATTTATTTGTGTGCGAATTTGAAATCATTTTTAGTAGAGATTACTGATTTTGATTGTTAAATTGACTAGCATAAGGCATGAGGTTTTCGTTTCGATTATCAGGCTAGGCATAAAGTTATAACATTTTTCATCAAGATTTTTAAAGTATCAGCCACGAATTCTAGAATTATGTCCAGTTGATGATAATAGGCTGCCCCCTATCACATGGGACTTAAACATAACTGGCGTAATGCTCTGCCAAACCCTGCGGGGATTACAGGCGTGATATTATTTTACAGCACTTTCTAAGTTTATCTTAAATACGGACAGCGGTGAACGAAAACATTGTAACTAGAACAGAACTTATATTCAAAAATTATCAGGCCTAACCCTTCGGGGGCTAAAGGCGTCATGCGTGATTATGTTACGAGTATGTATCAAACGGCATAATACGAAATTATTTCCGCACTGGGCTTCCATGAGAAGTCCAATTTAAATACAGAATTGAAACTGGAGTTGATTAGTTGGCCCTTACTGCGTTCACATACAGTTACAAATTGGTAAATCACTGCCAAAGCAAAATTTGTTTTAACGGAAATATGCGGATGTGAGTCGGAATGCATTCGACACTAGTAGATTATTTGAAATTGGAATGGAATGGAACTGTCGTGAATTTAAATATTTTAACGGCTCTCAGATTTATTCGAATTTCAAACGAACGTGTTGGACAAATCGGTTTATTGAGAGCTATTGTTGAATTGTCAGTTTATTACAGCTTTGTTAAAAAGTAGAAAAGAGGATATTTTAGTTATTTATTTTTGAAATAACTAAATATCATAAAATAATAATGAAAATATGTACATACATGTATCAAAAGAAGAAAAAAATAAAGGGCGTAAAAAACTGGGGAAAAGCCCAGAAGGCTACATTTAAAACATCTTCCGTTTCCGGCAATCGTTTGAAGATAACGGTGATGGAATGATAAATAAATGTAGTAGTAAAGTTGTAGTGTTGGTTTACAAGTTACCGCGGCCGCGACATATAGGGCTAAGAAGGAACATGGGTGGGTTTTAGTCAGTAGAAGTCTAACACTCCCTTTCGCTCTGCCCAAGAGCGGGAAGGGTTTTTTGATGATTTTTCACCCGCCAAACCAAAAAAAAGGCATTCGACTCTAGGTTCTATTCACGGGTCAGGCAAAGTGTTATTGGGTATTTCCATCAGTCTTGGAAGCACCCAAGGAGTATGCATTTGTGCCCGGTTGATGGCAATAGGTTTTCCTATATTGCATCATCATCATCATCATCATTTCAGCCGAAAGACGTCCACTGCTGGACATACGCCTCCCCTAAGTGTCGCCACATTGATCGGTCCCGTGCGCCTCGCATCCAGCGGGTCCCCGCAACCTTCACCAGGTCATCGGTCCACCTAGTGGGAGGCCTTCCAACGCAACGTCTTCCGGTACGCGGTCGCCACTCCAGAACTTTATACTAACTATATTTGTAACTGTATTTTTGTTTTGAACTATATTGCATGACTGGCACCGAAACGTGGTCGCTCCCAATGGGTCTCATCAGAAAGCTCAGTCGCACAAAGGGTTATGGAGAGAGCTATGCTCGGAGTTTCTTTGCGTGATCGAATCAGAAATGAGGACATCCGCATGAGAACCAAGGTTACCGACGTAGCTCGAAGAATCGCTAAACTTAAGTGGCAATGGGCAGGGCACATTGCTCGCAGAACGGATGGCCATTGGGGCCGAAAAGTTTTGAAGTGGCGACCGCGAACCGGAAGACGTTGCGTTGGAAGGCCTCCCACTAGGTGGACCGATGACCTGGTGAAGGTTGCGGGGACCCGCTGGATGCGAGACGCACGGGACCGGTCAATGTGGCGACACTTAGGGGAGGCCTATGTCCAGCAGTGGACGTCTTTCGGCTGAAATGATGATGGTGATGATGATGCAATATAGGAAAACCTATTGTCATCAACCGGGCACAAATGCATACTCCTTGGGTGCTTCCAAGACTGATAGAAATACCCAATAACACTTTGCCTGACCCGTGAATAGAACCTAGAGTCTAATGCCTTTTGTTTGGTTTGGCGGGTGAAAAATCATCAAAAAACCCTTCCCGCTCTTGGGCAGAGCGAAAGGGAGTGTTAGACTTCTACTGACTAAAACCCACCCATGTTCCTTCTTAGCCCTATATGTCGAGGCCGCGGTAACTTGTAAACCAACACTACAACTTTACTACTACATTTATTTATCATTCCATCACCATTGCCGCCATGGGATCTGGAGGCGATAGTCCTCGCGCGCCTGCATGAATGGCGCGCGGAGGCGCTACACCAGGGGGTCACTCCGTTGCCACGGCAAATTGCTGCGCAGCGGACAGACCTCCAGTGCGATCTCATGGCGACATGGAGACAGCGACTGTCGCAACCCCGTGCAGGGCACGCCACGATATTGGCGATAAGTCCCCTCTTTGAGGAGTGGCTAGAGAGACGCCACGGCGCCCTCACCTTCCGTCTGACGCAGGTCCTCACCGGACACGACTGTTTCGGGAGGTACCTGCACCGAATCAGGCGGGAGGAAACGCCCGGATGCCACCATTGTGAGGATCGGCCGGAGGACACGGTGGAGCACACCGTTGAGGTGTGCCCCACAAGGGCGGAGCCCCGCCGTGTTCTCGTAGCGGCAATTGGCGGTGGCGACCTCTCGCGCCCGGCCCTGGTGCAAGTCATGGTCCACAGGACTGGTGCAAGCCATGGACATGGACAACAGGCCGTGTCGACGGCGCGTTTGTGTTCCACGCGCGCCTCAAAGAGATGTCAGCAACATGGAAGGGGCCGACGCCCGTCAGGGCTGCGGAATGTTGTAAGAGATGCCGCACCCTTGACATATAGGGCTAAGAAGGAACATGGGTGGTTTTTAGTCAGTAAAAGTCTGACACGCCCTTTCGCTCTGCCCAAGAGCGGGAGGGGTTATTCGATGATTTACAACCCGCCAAAAAAAAAAAAAAAAAAGGTTGCGGGGATCCGCTGGATGCGAGTCGCGAGTCGCAAAGGACCGGTCAATGTGGCGATACCTGGGGGAGGCCTATGTCCAGCAGTGGACGTCTTTTGGCTGAAATGATGATGATATTGCATGACATTTGACATTTATAAATGGCGATAACATGGGTGTATTATAACCACCTCTATCTTACTGGTCAAAACTGGTCGAAAATATTACAAACATTTCGTTTCTTATTAATAAGACAATACATCAGGCTGAAACAATCAAGTTTCCGACTGGGTGGGTTTCTCATCAATGCCATGAGGCGAGAAGGGATTACACAAGATTATGGGTTTAACCCCCGTGTCAACTAATAACATTATGTTATGGTCTATATTGTGTGTAGATTGGAAGATTTTGGGCTGGTTGTAAAGGGCGACCTTATCCGTTTAGTAAACAACTTTCTGATCGGCAATCAATAAGCGATTGTATGACTATTGTAATCAACATAAGTATACTGCCTCTGTGGTTGAGTGGATAGGCGCTTGCCTTGTGACCCGGTGGTCGTGGATTCGATTCCCATAGGAAGCGTACTTTGTGAAATTGTTTCAAGTTTGGCTAGGACTTTGCAGGCTTGAATCACCGAATTGTCTGACGAAAAGATGATTCCGTGCTTCGGAAGGCACATATAGGCCGGTAGTCCCGGCCGCTAAATGACAGTCGTCAAACCATGTCAGAGGCCCTTTTTTTTTTTTTTTTTGGTGGGTGTAAAATCATCGAATAACCCCTCCCGCTCTTGGGCAGAGCGAAAGGGAGTGTCAGACTTCTACTGACTAAAAACCACCCATGTTCCTTCTTCGCCCTCTATGTCGAGGCCGCGATAACCGTTGGACTACCCGCGGCCCCGACAGGCGTCGGCCCTTTCGGGCCCCTCCCATGTTGCTGACATCTCTTTGAGGCGCGCGTGGAACACGAACGCGCCGTCGACACGGCCTGTTTTCGTCGTGAGACGGACGGACGGCGAGTTAGCCCATCACTCACCGTCCACAGGCCCGCGTCTACGGTGGCCGGAGGTCATCGCGGGACCCCCGACGCCCGGAGCGCCTCCCGCGGCGGCTGGGACGAGAGGTTCTCTCCCTCTCGCGTTCCGCCACCTCCTTCGCCAGCATCACTGCTTCGCAGAAGGAGGCGACGGCGTCCCATTCCTCCTCGCCCCGGACCATGGCTTGCACCAGGGCCGGGCGCGAGAGGTCGCCGCCGCCGATCGCCGCCACGAGAACACGGCGGGGCTCCGCCCAAGCGGGGCACACCTCCACTGTGTGCTCCACCGTGTCCTCCGGCCGATCCTCGCAATGGTGGCATCCGGGCGTTTCCTCCCGCCTGATTCGGTGCAGGTACCTCCCGAAACAACCGTGTCCGGTGAGGACCTGCGTCAGACGGAAGGTGAGGGCGCCGTGGCGCCTCTCAAGCCACTCCTCAAAGAGGGGACTTACCGCCACTATCGTGGCGTGCCCTGCACGGGGTTGCGACAGTCGCTGTCTCCATGCCGCCATGAGATCGCACCGGAGGTCTGTCCGCCGCGCAGCAATTTGCCGCGGCAGCGGAGTGACCCCCCGGCGCAGCGCCTCCGCGCGCCATTGATGCAGGCGCGCGAGGACTATCGCCTCCAGATCCCACGGCGGCAATCCGGCAAGGAGGTTCGCCGCTTCGCGGGAGATCGTGCGGTACCCCCGTACCGTCCTCACGGCCATGACCTTTTGGGGCACGTTCAGGTAGTGGGCGGCCCGCTTCCTCAAAGCAGGCGCCCACACCGGTGCCCCGTAAAGGGCCATGGACCGCACGATCCCCGCGTAGAGCCTCCGGCAGGAGGCGTTTGGCCCCCCCAGATTGGGCAAGAGCCACCTAAAGGCAGCCCCAGCCCGCTCCAGTCTGGGAGCCAAACGTCGGAAGTGCTCCACGAAGTTCCACCGGCTGTCGAGGACGAGTCCTAGGTACTTCAAGGTACACTCGACGCCGATGGGAACCCCTCCCACCATTAACTGGGATCCCGACGGCAGCGCATTCCCACGTCCATGGAAACCCATGGCCTCCGACTTGTGAAGCGCCACCTCGAGACCCAGCTGCCGGATCCTCTCTACGACTATCGCAACCCCGCGTGTCAAATTGTCGGCCGCCGCCTCGTACGACCCATGTCAGAGGCCCTTGAGGCGGTTTAGAAATTTGACACTTGGGTGTGTGGGGTCGTTAGACCTTTCTGCCCAAACGATAAGAAGAAGAAGAATCAACATATGAATAGTTAGAGTGCAGTTTTGCTCAAACACTCCTCACTCAATCACTATTAAGCGCATTTCACTGTCCTCTGCTATATTTTTTTTCGTCTCCCTCTCTCTCTCTGTCTCTCTTTCTCTCTATTGTCCCAGTCCTCTGGTCCACACTCGTTTTGTTCCTGCGAAAATCTACCGTTTTCAATTTTCTAAAAGTTTATAGATCACTATGCAAGCTTGTACTCACCGGCTTTTTGACTTGGCGTCGAGTCTTAGCCCTGACACTGACCCATGGTGTATAGCAGTGGTGTTGCTTAACGCCCTAACCATATCCTGTGCAGCAATAAAGGTCAATTTAGAACCAAACATTCTTCCTCATCACAATTTGGATTATTTTACTAACGTTTAATTTTTTGAGTTTTGTAGTTGAATTTGTTGATGAATTTTTGATATAATAGTGGTGTGTGATGTGTATTGGGCCTCTGATTTTTTTTATTTATTTTATTAAGTTTATTTTTTTAAGTACCTATGCACTAACAAATTTTTGGGGATCACTGTTGTCTGAATTAAATTAATTATTATTAACAATCTATGCATATTCCCTGATAAATAATGGTTACCAATCTTAGTACCTATAACGTTAAAGTACTTACATAATTGAATATAGGCAAAACCGACCCGCGTTGGAATGCCAGTAGATATGCGCTTTATGATTACCCCTAAAAGGGTTATAATAGTAATGTTTGATGCTATTGTACAAGATTTAATTATTATGTGAAACATATTCTTATAATTATTATGTGAGACAAAAGGGTCTATCTTGATGTTCCATTTAGAAATTCCTATGGTTTGTAAGTGAGTGCTAACTGTTATCCATGATTGCTGTTGCTTGAGAGTAAATTGATTGATCTTTTTCCTTCTCGATCATCGACTGGTCACTAACACTTTGATGATTACGTTATTTGTTCCTAAGCATCAACCCACAATAACTTCAGTTTACTCAATACTTTAATTGCATTCTACATGTAGCTGAAAGTGAAAGAAAATATCGTGAGGAAACCGGTATGTCATATAACCAATAAAAAAAGTAGTTAAAAAACTAAAAAACCCGACTGAAAAAACTGAAAAGTAAAAAACAAGCACATTTTAAATTAAACAAAACTTGGAAGCGGGCGGGGTCCATTCTATTTTTTTATTTCATAATTTAATATTCAAATGAACCCCGCCTGCTTCCAAGTTTTGTTTAATTTAAAATGTGCTTGTTTTTTACTTTTCAGTTTTTTCAGTCGGGTTTTTTTGTTTTTTAACTACTTTTTTTATTTCCAACTTTTTAGTTCTTTTGTGTCTGTTCTTTTGTTGGTCGCGTAAAAATCTTCGCAGATGATTTAACTTTTGTGTTTGTTTATATGATTTGTAACTTTGAATTTATTTTAAACATATCATCATCTGCCTAGCCTTTTCCCAACTATTTTGGGGTCGGCTTCCAGTCTAACCGGATGCAGCCGAATACCAGTATTTTACATGGAGCGACTGCCTATCTGACCTCCACAACCCAGTTAATACTAGGTAATACGATACCTTTGCTAAGACTGGATGTCAGACTTTCAGGTCACTGACTACCCGTAACGAATGCCAAAGATCTATGTTTATTTTAAACATATAAGTGTCATATATTTTTGTAATCTCCTTTTAAAACCCTTCATTTTGATACCCTACTCGATGGTAACGGATTATTTTTATTTTTTTAAATACGTTATTTGGCCCCCAAAATCCGCAAATGTCTTTTCTTTTTTAATATTAATGTAGCCAGTGACACTCGCGCCATCAAGACAAATCTAACGACGTATATTTTATTTAAATCCCTTCATCCGTTTAGGAGTTATGAGGGAACAAAGAAACGGACATACATACATACATACACGCCAAACACATAACCCTCCTTTTGGCCTTCGCCGCAGTCGGGTAAAAAATTTAAAGACACGTCGCATCAGCCAACCCGTACTGTGGTGGATTATAGCCCTTTTTCTCCTAGAGAGGAGGCCTGAGTCCCAGCAATGGGAACATTATAGGCTGATGATTTTTGGTTCTAGACCATACCTGGGAACCCCCCAGTTACGGAGATATTGGGGGTCAAATTTTCAAATTTTGTACACCTGTTTTTGTAAATACTAGTTTCTATGGTTATAACTTTACTTAAATTACCTCCATGACCCGTTTACTATTCAAAGCATTCACTAGCACAATGTTTTAAGAGTGGTACATTGAGTTTTACCGTAAAATGAGATTTTTGACCCCAAAAAAAAAAAGTCGTTTCCCAGCAAACATTTTTACGTAGGGGTACTTAGGTTGAAGTTCAGAATGCTTGGTTGACGTATGTGTGAAAGGTTAATTTACAGCCAGTATGATTACTTAGCAAACTACTACACATTTAATGTTTAACGTTATTTTTGTTAACTTGCAACGGCGTTATAACATGTTAAATAACCCGTTTGACTGTTAACTACAGCAAACAGGCCCCAATAAAAAGGAAACTACTTTTCATTCAACTTTTACAAGTATTTCCAATACCTATTTAGCGATAAAAAGGCACAAGGGACTGAAACTGACCCAAAAAAATTTCCTACATAATTTTCTTTAAATCGGTTCCGTAGTTTAAGTCAAGGGTACGTGAAGTGGCAATTTAAAAGAGATACCGCGGCCCCTCACACAAAGGGCTAAGAAGGAACATGGAGGTTTTTAGTCAGTAGAAGTCTGACACTCCCTTCCGCTCCGTCCAGAGCGGAGTCATTTGATGATTTTCCTCTCTCCACAAAAAGGGTAAAATACATTTATATACAAGCAAAAATAATCTTTTTGGGTTTGTCGTAATGCGTAATCGGATAGCGCCTAAGTCTTTGCTTGTCCGTTAGATAATCGATCCAGAATAGTGGTCGTTTTGTTGAATTATATCTTTATTTTTTATAAGTATTATGTAAATATAGAAACTGGATGGAATATATTGGAAAAAAAAACGTTTGTTACATAACATCATGTACGTGAACGTTAGTCAGACTTGTATCTAATATTATAGTGTACTCAATTTTCGCCAGTTATATCAACCAAGCATAAATCCAGACGCTGTGGCTAATACTGAGAAATTTCTAAAGGAAAAAACTCAATAACACTGCCTCATCTGGGAATCGACCTCAGGACCTCATGCCGACCACTAGACCAGCGAGGTAGTATATTATGTTTCGTCGTGACAATATAGTAACTTAAAACCTCGTCAAGGCTGCAGGTTGTTCTTCACAAAAGATACCGCGGCGTCGACATAAAGGCCTAAGAAGGAACATGAGTGGTTTTTAGTCAGTAGAAGTCTAACACTCCCTTTCGCTCTGCCCAGGAGCGGGAGGGGTTATTTAATGATTTTCAACCAGGCAACAAAAAAAAGGGTCTTAAAACGTCCTGCAGTCGAGGAGTACATTCAGAGAATCTGTCAACAACATCACATCTGTCAACGACTTGCTGGCAACACAGCATTAAGTAAACATCGCCCGCGTATTTAAAACTCGAAATAAATAGTAAACAATAGTACAAGTGATGTGTATTGTAGTGAATCTTAATAGACGTATCGAACTATATAAGTGAAATTGTTGGTGACTTCTATATACCAAGACATGCAATAAAAACATTGTATTTAATATTTGGACTTTTAAACATTATTGTGCTTCAAAAAAGTGCTAATCACGGACTATGCTAGTGTATTGGAACTATACAAATACATTCTCATCAGTAGAACAGTTATAAATATAATAAGTGGTGAATTAACTACTAATAACTGTATATAAAACGGTTAAATTGAATGTTTTGTTTTAAAAAGTGAACTTTGTACCTTAAGTGGTGCCCCTAGTAGTGAGTAGCGAAACTAATATTGACATTGACATATCAAAATTGACATTAACATTAGGGTTGCTACTACAAATAATAATTATTTCATACCGAACAGCGCCATCTAGTGTCAAGTAGCAGAAATAAAATTGACATACTGGCTAGTGTTATCATTATAAAAAAATATAAAAGTGTTACCACAAAAAAACCTGTGATACCAGTATAAAAAAAAATAAGTTTTTTGGTAAAATTTGGCACATTGATTAAATGTACGCGTTGTTCTAAGAAGCTATCGTCGTAAACTAGGAGAATCAAGTTCGAGCCTGGTAAACCGCAATCAACTTTTTGTGATTATTTAGAGTAAAATAATCATGAACTTCCTCGAGAATATCACATTCCGTCGCACGCGCACTATATCAGAACCTACTAATGACACCAGCGAAATTAGTTCTCAAACATTCAATGATACAATAAATAGTATGCCGGCAATGTCAGAAGACGAGGAAGATAAACAAATAGATATTCTTAAGACTGAGATTGAGGATCTGAAGTCTCAGTTAAGAAGCGCGCATCAAGAAATTGAGATTCTCTCTGTGGAAAATAGCTCTTTAAAACAAGCTAATGCTGACTTAGTGAAGAAAAATGAGATGTATAAAAAAGTTACCAGTAGTCCTTTAAAGAAGAAAATACAAACACTAAAGAGAAATAAAATTATTCCTTCAAACAAGCCGTCAAATAACTCTCAGATATTCGAGGTTCCTGATTGCACGTCTGCTACTGCTGAATATTCTAGAACTGAAGCGTCGCAATATACGTCACAGAATATTGATAAATGTAACCAATTGTTATCATTAGTAAAGAATAATTTATGTATTATAAGTAGTGAAACATCGAATAGACTATACACAATTTGTCAAAAAACTAATTTATGTAATTTTAATATATGTCACTATCCCATGCCAAACTGTGGATTGAAGATACTGCTTGATAATATTGAAAAAAAAGTGCAAGATTTCACAGGCTCAGACTACTGTGTCATTTATGTTGGGGAAGAGGATTTCAGAAGGACGCATAATTATATAGAATTAGTTGCTTTCATTCGCGAAAAATTACAACCCCTAACCCATACGAACTTTTTAGTATGTCTGCTGACTTTTAAGTATATGGTAAATAAAAATGTTATGATCAACAGTAGAATCGATACCTTTAATAATTTATTATACATGGATATTGAGACATATAAATATGCGTATCTATTGGATTCCAACCTAAATCTCCCATTCACTTACGAAACATATACCTTAAGAAATGGAAGTTTAAATAACAAAGGCCTGAATATCATTTTAAGTGACTTACAAGACCTTATCCTAGATATAAGTTCAGATACAGAAAAACAAGTAACAGACGCTGATGGTATATTGGAAAATTTAGTAAATAATAAGTCTAATAATAATTTTTTTCGTGTATAATAGAATCCATATACTTCACCAGAATATCAATGGTTTATTACGCAAAGCTGATGAATTTACTGTAAATCTAAATAATATTATAAATAACCATATTGATGTGCTATGTGTTACCGAGCATAATATGATAGCAGACGATTTAAAACATCTCCATATTCCAAATTATACTATAGCGGCAAACTACACAAGGACAAATAGAAATGGTGGGTCATGTATCCTAGTACGAAATAATCATAAATTTAAGACTATACAGGAAGCAAAACTTGTAAGCATACCCAACCTTTTAGAGTGTTCGGCTATTGAATTGTTAGAGCATGGATTGATTATCGTATGTATATATAGACCTCCAAAGACAAAAAAAGATTGTATACAATTATTTTTCGACCGTTTAGCGGCTTTACTAGCAAAATTATGTAGTAAATTTAAGAAAATTGTTATTTGTGGCGATTATAATATTGATCGACTGAAAGACACTCCTGTTTCAAGAGAGTTTGTAAACTTGTTACAGAGCTTTAACTTAAAACTTGCAATAAATGAGCCAACCCGCTTGCAAAGTAAAACGTGCATTGATAACATTGCACACAATATTAGAGGCTGTCAACAAAGCGTTATTGAACTAGCTCTGTTTGATCATACAGCACAAATTCTCTCATGTCCAGTTAGAAAAACTTACTCAATAACCCATTGGTATAAATTCAGAAGAGACTTTAGCACCGAAAATGTTGAGAAATTTATTGAATGTCTAAAAGCCCTAAATTTTAATGAATGCTATGAGAAAAGTGACGCAAATGCTTCTTTTGAAGAATTCCATAAGGTATTTAAACTTTTTTATGACCTCTGCTTTCCAAACATCAAAATTAAAGTTCCAATTATTCGCAAAACCAAATGGCTTAGTAAAGGATTAAAAAATGTTCTCTTCGTAAAAGAATGCTTCTTAAAATATATCGACTCTCAGGTAAAAAATCAGATAAGGGTAACTTTAATAATTATGCAAAAAAGTTTAAAAGAATTGTAAAACTTACTCAGAAGTCGCAAAATAATTATTATATACAAACAGCCACAAACAAACCTAAAGCAATATGGCAAATAATAAATAAAAATAAAAACAATAATCCCCCTGAAAAAATTGATAGATTAAGATATAATAATCAAGTTATAACGGCCCCTGATACTATAGCACAAACTTTTAACAATTTCTTTATTGATGACATCTCGAAACTGACAAATAATAAAATAAATTACGCAAAGATTCTAACTTATAATAAACCAAACTCCTGTTTTTTTAACCCCAGTTACACTAAACGATGTTGTAAAATTAATCATGGCATTAAAAAACACCAAAAGTACGGGCTATGATGGAATTTCAACGCAAATAATAAAACGTGTAGTGTACATAATTGCCCCAATCATAACTCATATTATAAATCAGTGTCTTGAGGAAGGCATTTTCCCAACATATTTAAAAACTACGGTGGTTACACCACTATTTAAAAAAGGAAACCCAGAAGATGTACGATGTTACAGGCCGATTGCTCTCATTCCAATATTCGCCAAAATATTTGAAAAAGTACTAAATAATAAACTTACTGAATATTTCGAGAAAAATAAAATAATAATAGATAATCAAGTAGAATTCAGAAAAGGGAAATCGGTAAATTCAGCTATTTATCAGTTTTTAGAAAAAATACTTACAGAACTAGATAAAAAAACAAGTTACAGCTCTATACATGGACATGACAAAAGCGTTTGATTATGTTGATCATGAACTTCTTTTGCAAAAACTGGAAATATACGGAGTTCGGGGTAAAGCACTACAAATAATCAAATCATATCTATGTAACCGAATACAGCTCACTGAAATAACACAGTTATGTCCACTTACAAAGAAAGAGATTAAGTATACATCGAGTCCTAGATTTATAAAATATGGTGTACCGCAAGGGTCAATACTGGGACCACTACTGTTTCTCATTTACATAAACGATTTACCTAATGCTATTCAGCAACCTATGGTTTTATTTGCAGATGACAGTACGGTTCTTTTCACAAATAATAAAAACAAAAATCATGAACAAGAAATAAATGATTCCTTATCTAAATTAATAAATTGGCTTCAAATAAATAATTTACAAATTAATCTCACAAAAACACATTACATGAACTTTAAAAATAAAAACGCGACATCTACTCCTTTAACTATTGCATACAATAATGAAACAGTAGCTGAAGTTGCAAATACAAAATTTTTAGGAATCCATATAGATTCGAATATGTCATGGAAAACACATGTAAATAGTGTATGTACCAAATTGAATCAATTTTCTGACGCTCTATACATGCTTAAAAAAGTATCCAACCAGACCGCGCTTCTTACTGCTTACCATGCGTATGTGGGATCCACTCTGTCGTATGGGTTACTATATTGGGGAAACTCGACTGATAAAGAAATTGCGTTCAAAGCCCAAAAAAAGTGTATTAGGTCTATATGTGGGTTACCCCAAACGGATTCATGTAAACCACATTTCGTAAATCTCAAGATTTTAACACTCCCTGCTCTATTTATCTACCTGGCCTCAATTTTAGTTAAATCAAACATTACAAGCTATGATACGTTAAAAAGCAGAAGACTTAAACATACCTTAAGAGATAAAGCGTCCCACACTAGAGCGTACAGTAATAGTGTTTTCTGTATGAGCACAAAGATTTATAACAAGCTACCTATGGACATTAAGATTATAAATTCAATTATTATTTTTAAAAGAATGCTGAAAATTTTCTTAATTAAAAAGGCCTATTACTCAATAGCAGAATTTCTTGAGGAAAAATAATTTTGTGCAATAAAGTACCTATCACTAAAGTGAATATAATTCAGTAAAATATTTTTAAAAGGATTATGATAATAAATTTTAAATTATTACAATACTGTGACATAATTGAATTAATGAATAATGATAATTTTTAAATCAGGTAACTCATGACATGTGTATTTTTATTTAGGCATGACTTTAATAATTTATAATTAATATGATGTAAATGATAAAATTATATAATGTAATTAAAACGATGTCCTATACAAAATTTAATATTTATAACTTTTTTCTTTTTAATTAATGAATGTAAATAATGCATGTCCAACTGTTACTGTTACAATTATAAGCACACATGCATGATGAAATTGCAATGCCCTAACAGGGCCACTATGTTCTAAGAACTGATATCCTCTGTTAAGAACTTTATTTATGTACACATAGTTAGCAATAAAGAATTTGAATTTGAATTTGAACAACAACCATTATCATCATCATCTGTCTAGCCATATACCAACTATTTTGGGGTCGGCTTCCAGTCTAATTGAATGCAGCTAGATACCAGTATTTTACATGAAGCGACTGCCTGCCATGGTAGCAGCGGTGTTCCATGGGTGGCGGCCCCAACTTACGAATAGATACTGGTACTGGGTAATACGATACCCTTGGCTAAAACTGGTCGTCAGACTTTAAAGCTACTGATTACCTGTGAAAAGCCACAAATGACAGACGTGTAATATTTTGTTCAGAGAATATTATAACTTATTTACGAGAAAATGCTGCATAAAGATATGCGAAGACTGCATTAAATAAATATAGTACGTTGAAGTGTGTTTGCTTTAAAAACTGTAGTCTCATATTTATTCACATAATTTAAAAGATTAGCTCATACATTACCTTCGAGTGTAATCCAGTGCGGTTAAATAATATTCTTACTTGCTTACTCTCAATATTGCGAAGCGAGGCTGTATGTTAATTTAGCGTCTGCCTTTAAAAAGTAAATTCAAAAATATGTGGTTTATAAACATTTCATGAAGGCAAGCGCTCCACGAGAATTTCAGCTGTTGGAGTTTAGAACTTTTTAATAAAACCGGCTTTTCAGTGTTTCTGCCTGTTATGTCATCCAGGAGAACAAAGGAGGTTTTGTTGTTTTTGGTTGTACAACATGTTACAAGTTTGTTTGTTGTACCTAACGGCAAGTAACGTTTTGGACAAACAAACAAAGTCAGCCTTGAAAAAAGTATGTGTTGGTACTTTGGATCTTTGATTTTTTCCAATAAAATACTTTTACCATTTCACTAGCTGCGTTTAAGTCTCGTGTAATAGGGGGTAAGCCTTTTGTCATCAACCAGACACTAATCTAGACTTCATGTCTACTACTAAGAAATTCCTGATAGAAAAACCCAACAACACTTTGCCCGACCCGTGAATCGATTATAGAATCTCATGCTTGCGTAGACCAACGAGGCAGGTACAATTTACGTGCTACATAAAATTAATGTTGCATCTCTATGTTTCACCATTAACTGCCGTACTCAGAGAGCTTTAATGGTTACTTAGGCCATCACTTAGTAAAGGTTTCGACAGTTTTGTCATACATAAGTATGTCAAATATTTACTAAGTGACGGCTTAAGTAATCATTAAATATCTCTGAGTAAGATAGAGAGCTGAGTCTCTGAGTAAAGTAAGTGACATAATTATAATTATATTCAAATAATAATATACTGGGTGTAAAAAATCCTTAACGCAGCCGAAAGCCTTCTAGGTTCTTCCCATTATTGCGATATTTTTTTGTTCTATAAAGTCCTTTTCCTACAATAAGTTTTAAATTTTTGAATAGATTTTTGATTTGTTATCTCTCTCGAACAACCCGAGGCACGTGTGAACCTCACGTTGAACCGACTCTACCTCTACCATGAGTTTACACAGCCAAATCTCGCAAGCGTCTACGTAAATTATTTGTATGAAATATCGTACAGCGCCTCTAGCGGTCACGAAAAGAATTACTATCCGTAACATGAGCACTATAGATGACGATAGGTTAAAAACCTAACGTAATCTATTCTATAGTTACTAACGTTTTTCAGCTGTCACCATACAAAACGGTACCATGAGTCACTAATTTCACTGAACCTATCGAATAATTCGCTTACTATAGTGGTTACGTAGCTCACTAGCATTTTGGCGTGTGAAACATATGTTTACAACAAAATTATGTACGTTTTTGAGTCTAATGCAGTCAAAATAATGTCTGCAAAGCTTATTTGGTATGAAATATGTTAGTGGCCGCCGAATTTGAAGACCAACGACGTGAATAACGTGAATTTCGAGAAATGATTTTCCGAAATGAGAATTCATGTTAGACACCAATTGCAAAATATAAATGAATGAAAGTTTATTAAACATTATAGACTCTTTATAGAATACTTTAAAGGTTTGTGCATATGTATAAATAATGTTACGGAATTGATGTCAACACAACGAGTTTCATTAGAACTAAAGGTACCATGCAGTTCTCTCAAAACAAAACACAATAATTTTGAAGAAAGTTGAAACATACCTTTTATGAATATACCAACAATTGAAACTGAGGCACAGGGTCCTCATTGTTTTAAATAATCTGTTTGAATCTACTAATGTAAACTGTTAAACAACACAACACAGCTCTGTGACACAAGGTCAACAAACAACATTACAAATTGAATACACGACAGTGACATATTATAAGGAATAAAAATTCAAAAACCACTAAATACTATAAGTAGTCTAATAACCGTCAACTTTTCTATTTTGTCGGTTTATTTGTGTATATATCGATCTCTCCTCTTATTAGTAGGAAAGAAAGAAACAAAACATGAGTAGAGTGAAGTTAGCTAGACGACACAATCTATCGAGCTTACATTAGCGCCTGCGTAAGACTCCGTAAATCTCATGGTGCAAGCATTATAGAAATCTATTTGATACACGTTAGCACGCTAGCGAGTTCAACGTTAGCGAGTAAGTTTTCTATGACAACTCATGGTAGAGCTACTCGTCGCATTCACGTCGACCTAGTCATACGTAAATATTGATTGTAAACAGTGAGTAGACGGCGGAGTTATCTGACTATCTATGTTGTTGTGTATATATGTACTGTTTATTATTTGAAGGAAATATAGGGGATGATAGATTGGACGGTTACACATGAGATGATAAATTTGCGATATTGGTGGAAAAAACTGATATTTCTACCACAACTTACACGAATTTAGGATAACTAAATAATTGTTTAAATACAGCGTTTATATCTCCATATAAACGCTGTGGAGGGATTCCAAAATAATAACAGTCATATGGGTCCATCTTCAAGGTTAGATAACGTTTGCCGAACTGGGGTTGTGGATGGGTTACCCTTCTTTTAATTTAACAGAAAGAGAAGTGTGAGTGAAGTATTAAGTGATATTTTTAGAAGAAATTGTTACCCAATGTCAATTAAATTTTTCAACAAATTGCCTAATGAACTGAAAGACCTTAGATCTATTCCAATATTCCAGAAAAAATTGTACGCCTGGTTAGTCAATAAATATTTCTACACGACCCAGGAATACCTTAGTTATAAGAATAGAAAATTAGTGTAGCGTCTTACTAAGTTTCTATCAGTACAATAATAACTAGTTAAGTCCTCTGTATTTGTTAGACGTACCCAATTCAGTTTTTTGTAAACTTTTATTTTAAGTTTTAAGTTTTGCGTACCATAAATGGTTAATATGAGGATCTTTACTGTTGTACTATGTAATACATTATGTACCATCTATTTACATATACTAAGCAAATAAATTATTTGATTTGATTTGATTTCACTCGTGCCCCGTGATAGAAGTAAAGTTGGTGGTCCCGGCTATGCTTTGTTGTTTTAGACATTCGTTACCGAGAAGAAAACCTAAATTGATAATCACAATCTTGACAATAATATGGTGTTTTGCTGTAACTCGATTATGTAGGCCGACCATCCATTTTCACACTCACAGTCTATGTTTGAGGCCAAACGAGTGTAACTTGGTGAGTCGTGAGTCGCAGAATTACTGTCGAAGAATTTCTGCTGCAATAGGTTTTATACAAAAGTCCTATTCAATTCACATAGCGACGCAAAATGAGTTGCCTGTGACTCACACAACACAATATACAAAATTTCTGCAACCGAAATTCTGCGACTCACGACTCGCAAAATTACGCTTTTTTGACATCACCCTAACTGAATACCGCTGAATAATACTAGTATTTTGATGCAACATAGTTAATTGTGCCAACATCGTAGGTTCAAGGCCAGATATCTGCCTAGTCTTTTACCAACGATGCTGGCACAATAGGGTATTTGAACGAAAAAATCTAATTAGTCCGTCAGATAGACTTTCATGGACACGTATTTTAACTTTTTTCACTTAAACAAAAGATGAAGACGATACAGTGCTTCCAAAAGTCGCGTCACAAGGTAGTGGTAGTACTTTTTCTTCTAATAAAATACTTAAAGACGCCATAATCTCCCGTATATTTCCGCAATACTAAGCAGGGTGACACGATAGTTCAGTTTGAGGTAAGAAATAACATTTTCCAGTCGTTGGCTCAATATGTTTGTGTCGACGAACGTACGGAGAGAAAATATTGCTCTATCCGATGTAGCTCCGTATGTATGGCTGGAGGAGAGCTTTTAAATGTATATTTTATTGAAGAATGAATGAAGTAAGGTGTTCTTGTATGCATGCAGTGTGTTGTGTTATAAGTTCGTAATAAGGATGTTAACTAAATAAATCTAATTAGTCCTTTATATAGATTACCAAAAAATATTGCACACGTATTTTTTATTTTTTCACTTAAGCAAACAATGAAGACGATACAGTGCTTTGAAAACTCGTGTGACGTCATACTCTAAGACAGTATGACATTTTTAGCGGTCAATGACGTCACCTACCCCCACTCGAATCTTTGACGCGTTTTATCTTCGTCAATTTTAATTGATTTAATAAAACAAAAAATACGTATCCAATATTTTTCGATAATTTAGCAGACGGACTAATTACAATCATATTTTTTTAGGTCAGTAAACATCCCTATTCTTTTGAATTTATGGATTATTCGAAGTTTAACGAAATCAGTTTAATTTATTCACTACATATTATAAAACAAAGTCCTTCCCCAAGTCTGTCTGTCTGATCACGATAAACTCAAAAAATCCTGCACCGATTTTCAATCTGTTTTCACCAGTGAATACAATAGTTCTCGAGGAAAGTTTTAATATTTAATTTGATCGAAATCTACGCGGGCGAAGCCGCGGGCATCAGCTAGTAGTTCACTAAATATATCGTATCGCTATGTAAGTGACGGCCAAAGATGGCAGATTTGCGGTCAGCAGTTGCAAACCAAGAAGAATGTTGAATGTAAATGGTGATGGATGGAGAGGCAGAGGAAGATGAAGCAAACGATGGATGGATTGTGTGCGTGACGGTTGACAGAGCAGAATAGAACAAAAAAACGTGTTGCGCTTATCCCAAGTAACATTGAACAAGAGCAAGAACACGATGAGTTGTCGCTAGACCGCAGCATCATATGGGGCAATATCAATAAAATCAGTATTAACTTGGAAAAAAAATAGTTTGCCTTTAACAGTTTGCTGCGAAATAAAAAAAAGTTGTTAAAAAAAAATGTAATTATTCCGTCAGATAGATTTCCAAAAAAATATTGGACACATATTTTTTCTTTTGTCACGTGAACAAAAAAGAAGACGGATACTGTGCTTCAAAAAGTCGTGTAACGTCACATTGCAGTACATATTTTACCACGCAGTAAGATCATGAGTGGCCCCACTCATAATCTTTGACGCGTTTTATCTTCGTCAATTGTTATTGATTTGAAAAAAAAAAAAACATGTATCACATATTTTTCGATAATCTAACTGACCGGACTAAACAGAATCATAGTTTTTTAGTCAGGAATCATCCACATTACCATTACAATTATTTTAAATCCGCACAGCGCTCAGTACTTACTCAATCCGTCAGCCTATCCCTCCTTAAGTGTCGTAAGACGTCACTATGGGATTATATCAAGTAAACAGACGAGACTATTCCACTACTCACCTGACTGGCGGTCCTAAATCCCTTAGGCATGGCCCTCACTGTGGCGAGACGACAGACAGTTGCCTGTATTAAAGATAATTCTATTCGAAAATTTGATAAGTGATATTCAAGTTGGCTGTTGAATAATATCTGTTTTACTTACAATACACAAATAACACATATAAATTAATAAGTTTAAGAGTAGTGTGTTATGTATTACACGTTGTTTAGTAATTAGCTCTAGATTCAGCATAGAGTTGAAAATCCAACGAGTTATTTTATACATCAGGCGACCCTTGCTGTTAATGGCCATATAATTGTCTGGTTAAAGAGAAGCCCGTCAAATACAAAACAGAGACAAATAGAAACTTATTTACTGTCCGCAATCATTTTACATTGCGATATGTGATTCATCTTTGTCCTTCACACACTACTAATAAACTTACGTTTAATAACTCAAAAACTTGTATATATATAACTGAATTCCCAACTTCCAATACATTTGTTCCCAAATGAACAGTGGTAAATTTCTCCCTTTTCTCGAGAGGGTACAGGGAAAATTGACACGTTTTTCGCTCATTCCGGGCACTAATAGAAAATTGGGGTAGACCCGACAGTAGGCGGGCAAATCGCGGGTTTTTATGAACAATTTCATCACAAAAACTTGTAAGCGTCGTATTATGAACGCGCTCACCCTACTTTGTATGAGCTTTTGTATAGAAATATTGATTTATGAATGGGTTATTTTGGGTCTGTCGTAATTTCGTTTTGTTGTTCTTCTGGTTTATTCTTGAAATAGAAACGTCTTGGTTTATTGATCTTACATTGTGTACTGATTGGTATTACTTTTACAACTTTTTTCGTCTTTGGGGAGAACTCAAAGGGTCTCATTACTTTCAAAACAGTCAATCAGTAAACGATAAGTTTTTAACAGCTAGTAACAGATAAATTCTATGTCTAACCATAATAAACGGTAGTTCCATATAAATTGACTACCAAGTTAAATTGTTCGTAAATTCAAATGTCAATGTAAGTGCATGTTTTACAAATAATGTAAATGTTTGAATGTCTAATGGTAAAATATGGCTGACAAATATTGTCTATTACACATATTTGCAAAATAAAACTCTATTTTCAACTGTTCTCACCTGCTGTTCTTTGATAGTTATATGACATGGTTATACCACAACAATTAGACAGTTGCACAAGGTGTTTCAATGTGCTAAAAACTAAATTTTTATCTAACAATACAAAAACAAATTCTCACAAAATCCCATAATATTTGACGGTGTGACGTAATCAGGAGAGGCCAGTTACTTTATGTTTGAAATATGAACAAAAATGACATAATTATGACATGCAGGCCGGTTGCGACCCTTTGTGGGTTTATAGCCCCGAGGTACTTACTGGCCATGTACAAATGTTTTGTGTGGAAAAGGTACACAGATATTTTTATATTTTTTTATTTCTTTGGAGGCTTTGAGATCGAATGCTAAACTTTTTCATTTTGTCTTTTTTAATTACATTACGAGTATGGCGCCTGTAATGGAGTACAAGTGTGAGGAATGATAAACAGGAAAAAGGAATAAATGATAACGTGACGACTGACAGGGTAGAATGGAAGAAAAACACGTGTTGAGCCGACCCCAAATAACATTTATTTATTTATTTACCACTAGTTATAGCATCATTACAGACAATACTTATAAAACAAACATGTAAAATTAAATGAAACTATACAAAAAATCCGTAAAACATGACAAAGCTCATAGTTGCAGCATGGGATAAGGGCAGGAATATGACGATTATGATCACGCCTGTAATCCCGGCAAGGTAAGCCAGAGGTGTATCTAACTAATGCTAAACAAACATTACACTAATTATCTTTCAACTCTTGTGTAATACGGGGCTAGCCTATTGCCATCAGACGGGCACAAGTTCAGATTCCGTGGCTGCTACTCAAAAAATCAGTAACACTTTTCTCGACCCGGGAATAGAATATTTTCAGGCCTCTGCTACTCTCTTATGATGACCAAACATTTTGTAGTTGGAAAAACGTACCTAGCTGAATTTTCACAAAAGAAGAACCTTTAATGTGCTGTAGAATAATTGTACTTGTGCGGCAATACAAGGCTACCAGTTCACAATAATAAGCTTCGCAAATCCAATTTGTATGTAAACTAAATGGAAATAGCTTGTAATATTCGCATTTAGCGCTGAGCTGACAATGCGATAATGCCTAATGCACGGTTATCAGCTAATCCCATATGTTTTGTTGTATACCTAGCGATTGTAACGCTGCAATACGCACTCTGAATTGATTCCTGAACTTGTAAATACCTATTAATGCTATTGCTTATACCTATTAAGCAAAACATGTTTGTTCACATTATTAACATTACCATCTTTTATACCATGTTTTTAGCAAATAAACGATTTATTATTATTATTATTATTATTAAAAAATGCGCGGATGAATGACTGTATGCCATTCAAATGCTTAAATCCTTACTTATTATAATATTATAAATGCGAAAGTAACTCTGTCTGTCTGTCTGTCGCGCTTTCACTCCAAAACTACTACTCCTAACCGATTGAAATGAAATTTGGTACACAAATAATCTAGAGCCTGAAAAAGGACATAGACATACTTTTTAGTGCGAAAATAGGCTGTAAGGGGTTGAAAGGGGGGATAAAGAGATTACTTTTGGTCGCTATAACCGACATCAGTCGCGATAACCGACATTCACGCGGACGAAGCCACGGGCATCAGTTAGTAGATCATAATTAACCTATGTACCGAGTGCCAAGAAGATATCTACAGATAAATGAGGAAAGTTTTAGGTATAAATGTACTTACATAGTATGAATGGCTATAAGGGTAGAGAAAGACAAAAGAAAGTATGAGCGGACTATGTGGAGAATGATATGGCTAGAAATGAGCTGTAATGACGATTAATAGAGTGGTATTATAATATGGTACTTAAAAAAAAATCTAATTAATCCGTCAGATAGATTTCCTAAAAATATTGGAGACGTATTTTTTTCTATTTTCACATAAACAAACAATGAAGATGATACAGTACTTTGAAAACTCGTTTGAAGACATTTTCTAAGACATTAGTATGACATTCTTTACCTTTGACTGACGTCACAATCCCCCACTCAAATTTGACGCGTTTTATCTTCGTCAATTTTTATTGATTTGATAAAACGAAAAATACGTATCCAATAGTTTTCAATAATCTAAAAGACGGACTAATTAGAATCATATTTTTTTAAGTCAGTAAACATCCCTATTAATTCATTTATAAAATTCTTTGACTCAAGAATAATGCCCCACAAAACCGGCTGGAAGAAGAAATAATTCTCTGCCGACCCCAAGCTAATAACGAAAGGACAATGGTGATGATGTTCCCACTGCTGTGACGATTCTGGGACAAAAGGCCTTCTTCGTGTGAATGAAAGATGGCTGTCATCCTATGCAAGACGTCTAGGAGGTGTTAATTGAAAGATCGTTGTGTGATTTCGGATGTATGTTTCTTGTACATACTGGTTTATAGGCTATCAGATTGAGGAAGATGACGACGAATGACAGTAACAGAATCGACCTGTGAACTACAATCAGTGGACCAGGAATGTCAAACAAAAAACAACAATTTCCTTCTAGTTCGTCAAAACAAAACAAAGTTACACACAACGACAAAACCAATAAATTCACAATGCAATGTCTATAACGAAAACATCGGGCATGTGCGCCTGTGGTCGGACGGTTTTCTGGGCAATTTGGCGGGCAGGCTACTGACGTCACCGGTAGGATTAGCCGCGGTCGACTGTCCACCACATTACGCTGTATAGGATAAACGAAACGATTTGTAAGCTTTTAATATAGTTGCAGTGACGTAACAGGGATTTATTCTAGGGTGGAAAAGGATTTATTTAGTTTTGAGCTTCAAGTAGGATTGCATTAAGACCCCCCCTCTCAATGCAGGAGGGGGGGAAATCATCGAATAACTCCTCCTAGTTTTGGGCAGAGCTAAAGGGAGTGTCAGAATTCTACTGACTAAAAACCACCCAAATTCTTTTTTTAGCCCTTCTACCAAGGCCGACGGGACCGACGGGACCACTGTAACTCCTGAAAACCAGAACCAACAGTAGTAACCACCAGAAAAGTGCTAAAACAGTGAAGTTAGACCCTTCAATGTTCTCACTGCTGGGACATTGGCTTCCTCACTGTGAGTGTGAATGGCACATAACCCACCACGCAGGCCCGGGGGTAATTTGTATAGGTGATTATTAGGTATAATTAATTTTCCTTTGACTACAGTACTAAAAAAAATAATTATTCTTATTGAGTAATAATTAAATGGAGTACCCGTGTAATTTATAATGATACAATTGTGTAAGTTGAAGATGACGTTTCTATAATATAGCAGGCGCATTACTTTGTGTAATTTATTTCATCACCGTTACTCTCAAAACGGTTAAGGAATTTTCATTGCAAGGAAACCGGCTTTGGCATGTTTTAGGATCAAAATATTAATATTAATATTCGAAGACTGTGACATCTATCAACCTGCACTAGGCCCGCATGGTAGTCCCTGCGGTGGGAACTTTATAGGCAGCTGATGATTGCTTACGTTATGACGCGCATTATGATTGACTAGTTGGGTGGCTAGGGTAACAAATTGTTATTTATATTTTTAAGGAGATAAAAAGATTTTCTAAAAGATTTGAAAAGATAAGTAGACAGTAGACAACTAAAAAAACTGCGTGGGATAAAAACAAAACAATATAAGTTAAGTAGTATCCATTTGCCACACAGAAGCGCCTAATATCAACATTTGATATTTGCTATTATTCAGATAGTCAGATACTCGTTTTTTTGCTCTTTAACCTAAATATTATATACAATTTTATTTTGTCTTTTGCCGTAGAAATAATTTACGTCATCTTTTGTTACTTTCCTAGGTACGACTTTTTTGTCTTGTAAAATTTCAATTTTCGCATCACGAGGGCTGGTTCGAGGTGGTTCAGGAAAAGAGCACTTGGAAGGATTTGGGGGAGGCCTTTGCCCAGCAGTGGGACAACACAGGTTATTAAAAAAAATACAAAGGTTTAAAGAAAAATCAGGCTCACTTGTGGCAATCAGTCCAGACTGATCATTTGGCATGTTTTTAATTTTAACCGGTTCGGGCAATGTGGTGTTGCAGTCACGGTGTCTGGATTTGTGCCCAGCTGATGGCAATAGAATAGCCCCCTATTACATGGAACTTTAACATTATGAATTGTAGGTATACTGTTAGGTACAACTCTGTCTAATTCTAAACCTTCGGAGATTACAACCGTAATGTTAACTTATCTCACAATCTTATTTTGAGTTTTAAAAGACGTTCTTACTCCGCTAAAATCAACCATATTCTCAACAACAATGCTATTCAATTAAATCCGCTACAGTGTTGGTATTTCTCAAACTAAGCACGTATGAATGTGAACCGTATGAATGTCCTTCGAGCCGGATACCTTCCGTGGATAGGTCTTGGAGGAGGCATCGACAGATCGACACGTGCCGATCGAATAGCTCACGTGTTTATCTGTTACTACTGTTTCTTCGACCCTTTAGGAATGGTGCAAGTTAGAAGAGATAGTAATGTCGAAGGTTATTGCTTAAACAATTTTAAAAAGAGACGATATAATGTAAACGATTCTTATTTCTGGACTTCAGAGTGAATCACTCTGAGATTACGTAGTGAAAGACTCTGAAGTTTAAATGAGACTTCATCATCATTATTTGTGCCGAAAGAAGTTCATTCTTTACCAAGATTTGCCACGATGACCAGTCCCGTGCCTCTCGCATCCAGCACAGTCCCGCAACCTTCACCAGGTCATTGTTTATATTGAGAAGCCTTACAATGCTACGTCATCCATTTCGCGGTCACCACTCCAGAGTTTTAAATGAGACATGTACGTCATAAAACGTCAAGGTTTAGTTTTGGTACCGAACAAATGTGTCAGAACTTAGATTTTTTGAACCCCGTCAAAGTTTTAGTTTTCTGGAACATTCATCAAAGGTTTCAAAGTCTAGGTTTTAGATAGTTGCTTATTTTCATGGTCACATGACTACCGACAACATTTCTTTAAAATGAAAGGACAATAAAACAAAAAAATATCCTCGTAGTAGCATAATTTACTCTAAAAATAAGATAGCTTTATACTTGGAGCCGACCTAAAACGACGACGGTATAAGGAATGATCCGATACAATCCAAATATAGGGCCAATGTTAGATCGTTGGGTATTATCAGCCAATCAGTGTTCAGTGATGGTCCAATAACGCAGAGAAATAAACATTTTGCCGATATTGGGTATCCACCTTTTATCGATTGGGGGAATTGTTAGCTTCTGAAAGGTTACGTCCTATTTTGTTGGCTTTAAAAATGAACGAAAATCAATTACTCGTATTGTCAAGGAAACTTAGATACACCTTCGAAACTATGCATTTTTGGACCACGTTTTCTAAGACCTTATTTTAACTAGTAGAATATAATTTATTTTATAATTGATAATACGAGTCCCGAGGCTTATGGAATTATATTAAATTTAAAAAACCCACGACCCGAAAAAGGAACCAAATAAAATTCTGAATGGGTACAAAATAAAAGCCAATAAAACAAAACTTTAAAGAGTAATAAATAATATAACAACAGACAACCTTTCAAACAAAAAAAAAACAAAATCGTATTCGGTTCATAAGTTCGGGACGACGACGTCTACGATGCCACAGACAGACACACACACAGACAGACAGACACGTCAAACTTATAACACTCCGTCGTTTTTGCCTCGGGGGTTAAAACAGTTGTATATGTCGCAATTATGTTGCCTCTGTGGCCCAAACGGCTAGGCAGTTCTCTTTATGTATAGAGGTTGAGTCAGATGTTTTCAAAACAACACAAAAATCATATCTCAAATTTCAAATCTCCTACGATTCATCTTCATGAAAAACACTTAGAAATCGAATTCACTCGTGCAGGCGGTGGTGAATACAGTCTATTTTTACCCGACTACGGCGAAGCCAAAAGGAAGGGTAATGATTTTGGCAGTCTATTTATGTATGTATTTAATTTAATCTATCTAAAAGGGTTATTTATTTCAACTGCATGTACAGTCAAACAAGGTTATCAATATACAGCCAGCTAACTAGCATTTAATTATTTGATTACTATGATACATTTAGAAACTATTGTCAAACGATACAGCGTTTGACATCAGTTGCTTAATACCAAAAGCTTCAAAAAACAAAATTGCAATCAATATTTTCAGTGTACTAGAATACTTGATGCCACAAGGCATTCTCTACCAGTCAACCTTTGGGTTATATAGGAAAACATTTTGAAACAAAAAAATGTCTAACAAATGAGTTATTGTTTTCCAAAATTTGTATAGCTATACTTTCTGATTCTGAAGCAAAGATCATTCGAAAACTCCAGCGACACTGACGAATCAATTTGATGACCGCAAAACCAGCTTTTAGGTAACGTAATTTAACTTGTTCTCAAGTTTTTGTGACACCCTTGGGGTACGAGTTAGAACATTCTTTTGCATGCTTTAACTTTGAAATTCAAACTCTACTCAGAAGAAACAAGATTATTATTTAAAAATTGTTTCTTATATTCATAGGATAACCATCTCGGGGGAAATTAATATTGTTTAACAATTTTTTTATAATAAATTCATGAGAATATTCCATGCGAAAGCCATTCGTGGGTAAAGTTTTAAAGCTGTTTTGTTTAGCTGTTTAACTTAAGTATTTTCGATGAGTTAAAAGTTTGTTATTATAAGACTGTTTTTCTGTTTTCTCCAATACAATGTATTTTTTTTATAATATATTATTATACAATTAATTTTTTATCGATTTTTTTTAAGCACCAGCCCCAAAACTGAATTCAAACTCTAAATCTCGCATTTATGTCAATTCCTCGTTGGTCTATTGGTTGCAAGCACGACTGCTAAGCATGAGGTCCTGGGGTCGATTCCCGGGTGGGGCAAAGTGTTTTTGGGTTTTTCCCTCAGGAATTTATCAGTAACAGCGATGTAGTCTGGCTTTTTGCCCGGTTGACAGCAATAGGCTCGCTCCCTATAACATGGCACTTAAACATAACTTTAGGTACATCTCTGCCTAACCCGTCGGGGATCACAGGCGTCATTTATGTTATGTATGTTAACCATTATAAGCACTTTTAAATAATTTTAGAAAAACATAGAAAGTAGAGCTACAGCCGCAGTCACAATCGTAATGACTTGTGAAAGTACTTAAGTTCCCCAATCCAATGCTTAGATCTCCATGGAGAAGTAGAACCAAGACTAAAAATAAATAACTTTTCCTTGACCTGGGAATCTTTATGCTCATCGGTCTCACCATTGTACAAACCAAGGCATTACAAATAGTTGTTTCAAAATACTTTATATAAGGGCAGTCACCTGCAAAAATCCATGGACAATTCAAAACTAAAATCGTGTGAAGCGAGAAAATACGCCACCTAACGTTAAACTAGGTATCGACAGTAAACGTTCACAGGAAAATACACCTTTTTTTATAAAACTTTGCCTCACACTAGGAATTTCTCCTGTATCGTGGGTGCGTTCACAAAAATTTAAACTCACATACACAAATACTGTAGACCCGGAACAACTATCTGTAGGCCAAACAAATATTTGGGGATCGATCCAGCGACACGCAACGCAGCAGTCCATTGCTTAAGCCACTGCGCCAACCGTGCCGTCGACATTAAAGTATCCATGCAATTATGCGGGGGACTGTACATACAAAGTCTTTGCAGACACCTTCAGCCTTCAATGTAGCGATGCGTCATATCTTCCACACAATTTGACGTAAGCGCCAAATATCACAAAGTGTTATTATGATAATGTAGTGCCTGCGTCATAGACGAGCTGGATACTTACTATTTTTGTTAGAGAAATTTCTTCTTCATTGTCTACTTTAGGTGTACATTAGGGGTACTAAAAGATATTGTTTCTAATATAAGTAGGGAAAATTCTAAGTAGCTGCCTGGCGTGAACAGGTAATGACTTGCCACTAGCTATGATGGCTTGACTAGCCTATTACGTGAGGTTTAACATAGTAATATCTGGCGAAATATAGGTGTACCTATAGGGTGCATCTTACAAATATTAACTTATTGGAAATGTACAATTATGTACTTTATTATTTTTTTCTAAACATTATGTTATACATTTTTAAACAAAAAATATTATAGAGGTCAGTCGAAGTCGCATGCCACCTTGCTAACGGCAACAGCAGCTGCTGTTGCCGTTAGCAAGGTGGCATGCGACTATGTATTAATGAAACGCCATGAAGGAGCATCAGGCTGGTATCAGTGGCATGCGACTACGGCGCGCGGTGGTCCTCTATAATAAGTTTATTTATATTTAAATTTAATAAGTTTACTTATATTTGACGGCACGGTTGGCGCAGTTGCTCAAGCAATGGACTGCTGCGCTGCGTGTCGCGGGTTCGATTCCCGCACGGAACAAATATTTGTATGACCTACAGATAGTTGTTCTGGGTCTGGGTATTTGTGTATGTGAGTTTAAATGTTTGTGAACGCACCCACGATACAGGAGAAATTCCTAGTGTGAGGCAAAGTTTTGAAACAACTATTTGTAATGCCTTGGTTAGTACAATGGAGCGACCGATGAGCATAAAGATTCCCAGGTCAAGGAAAAGTTATTTATTTTTAGTCTTGGTTCTACTTCTCTATGGAGATCTAAGCTTTGGATTGGGGAACTAAAGTACTTTCACAAGTCATTACGATTGTGACTGCGACTGTAGCGTAAAAAAATAAAAATATATAAATATATAAATTCAATATATGAATATCAGACAAGAATTATTTACTACTTAGACCGCGGTTTGAAGTCAGGTTTTAGTTTTTAACTTATATTTTTACATCCTTTATAGTTATATAGTACCTACATGCCTACGCAGAACAGCGGTGGCCCAGTGGTGGCGGCCCTGACTTATGAACAGTAGGTCGTGGGTTCGAATCCAGGCTGGCACATTACTTTGTGTAATTTATTTCATCACCGTTGCTCTCAAATCGGTGAAGGAAAACATCGTGAGGAAACCGTCATGTCTTAGAACCAAAAAAATCGAAGACATGTGACATCTACCAATCCGCACTGGGCCCGCGTGGTAGATTATAGCTCATTCCCTCTCATAGAGAGGAGGCCTGTGTCCCAGCAGTGGGGACATTAAAAGGCTGTTGATGATGATGAGTACCTACATACTTATTAAGTACCGTTGGTATATACTTGTGCCGTCTCAGTTACATACAAGGTGTAAACAGATCCTTCATGAAGCCAGGGAACTCGACGCAAAAATAATCGCTGATCTGTTCGATTCCAGTACTGAAGCTGTTGAGGAGTCAGATTTCTGGTCGTTACTCATTAAGTATCATCATTAACACGACGGAGAAGATGAAGATCAAATTTAAAGAAAGGTTATCAAATATTGTTAACACAGTTTTTCAGTAGTCTAATCTACTTAAGGATCGGTTTTGCAAGTTCACAAGACTTTATCCCTATACAAACTGTTACTTAATCGTAACTTACCCAAAGTAATCAAAACTCGTTACTTTACTAATCCAATTTTAATTTACTTAAAGCTACATTCCGTCGCTTTCGAACTGGAGGGTAAGAAAGGGATAAAGCGATTTCAATTACAATATGGACGAGTTGTATGGAGTACGTGACTGTTAATTTTGGAGGTCCTACAAGATTGTCAAGTTCTGATTACTATAGACTCAGTTATGTTGTAAGTGAATTAGTTTGGAATGAAAGATTACTCAGCGCTTTAAACATAGAATGTCTTTGGAAACAGACCAAAAGTTTGTATAGCAGAATGGGCCCAGCAGTGGAGCACTTCCTAACCTACATCAAAATGAAGATCTGACCAATCTTAACACTTTATTCTGTGATAGCATATCGCTTACTAATCAAATAAAAAAGTTACAGCAGTTCAAATACTAAAATTATTATTATTATTATTAATATAATTGTGTCCAACTTACGCATTTTAGTCATAAAATATTTTAAATACTCAAAATATTCAAAATATTTTTGTATGACGATTTGTACAACATAAAAAATACAGAGGCACAGTTAAGAAAACTGTACCTATTTAAAAAAAAGTTACTTGCAAAATGCCCGCCAAGGCGTTAATGTATTTGCATGATAAACGTTCCTTTGCCTACAGAAAAGTAGGACACACTACAAAGTCAACCTAGTTTGCCTGTTGCAAAGAGTTTTCTTTTTAAAAGACTGTCCGACGTAGGCAAAGAAAATTAAGTCCAACAAAATGTGTTGGCAGCTCATAATAATGATAAATGTCATGAGGAATAAAACTTAATTATGGCTGTGACATTTGTTTAAGTTTGGTAGAAGAGAAGAAGAAAAAGAAGAAGAAGAAACTTAGAAGCTCGTGACTTAATAATAACTGCCACTCAGGTCGATCTTTAGGTTAAGCCGCGCTTGGCTAGGTTGGTCTGAGGATGAGGATACGTTTAGATTGCGGTCAAACAGTTCTCGCGGTCTAATCTGGGTTACTTTCTCGTATTATGTAAATAACAAACCAACATTTAGTACAAATAGTACATCATTAAAATAATATAATTTTGTTACGAATTTATTGATTAGCTTACAAAAATAATATTCAAATAAAAAAATAAGTTTAAAAACTAAAACCTGACTACGAATAATATCGCGGACTTAAAAGTAGAAAACAAGAAAATTCGATATTAAAATTTGAAAATTTAGATAATTTGTTTAAATTATTATAGAGGACAGTCGGAGTCGCATGCTTGTTTGCAATGGCAACTAGCAATTGACTACTGTATACCAATGAGAACGCCATGAAAGGATCATCAGGTATCAGTGGCATGCATACATACATAGACTGTCAAAATCATTAGCCTTCCTTTTGACTTCGCCGTAGTCGAGTAAAAACAACTGCCAATCTTACCTTTAGAACCCAGTTCATAGAAAATAAAATATCCAAAAAGGATCTATATTATTACTATTATTACCTAGACTATAGCTAAGGATCTCAATACCGTCACAGACAAACTGCCAGCCTCTTCGTGACAAGCTCAATGGCTATGACCAAACATCCTCGATTAAACCAAGGACTAGCGATTATCAGCAGGTCAAAGTTCGCTGGAATTGTCACTGACAAATTATGTCGGAAAACAAAAGGACTTATCGCAGCGCTGACATCCTGACAACTGACCGCTGAGGAGTGATCGTTAATTTTATAGGTGACGTTTTCAGGGATCCTGTAAGGTTCTGAGTGTTTTTGATCAAGTTGGGATTGGTATTCATCAGCAATTTTATGAATACGTAAGGATTACCTGCCAAATCCAATTTTTGTAAGATTGGATGTGGAGGGTATACTTTGGGGGTTAACCGATCTGATTCCAGATTTATTTTCACTAATGAGAAGCTATTATTAAAAAAACACTCCTGCCCTGTCAAAATAAAAGTTAAAACAAGTTCAACTTAACTCCCCATCGGGCCTGCCGGTTGTTCGACAGAGTTACAACCGCGGCCTCGACACTAAGGGCTAAGAAGAAACATGGGTGGATTTTTGTCAGTTGAAGTCTGACACTCCCTTTCGCTCTGCCCAGAGCGGGAGAAGTTATTTAATGATTTCCCACCCGCCAAAAAAAAAGTTCAATAATTTAACGTCGATTGCGTCTAAAAAAAAATTCAATAATTTAACGTCGATTGCGTCTAAAAATGAAAAGCTGTTAATCAACCAATTTATTGCTGTCGTCCTATAAATAAATGTTCCACATTAACTATCCCCCGACACAACACTCCTTTAATTAGGCAGTCGTGTAAAAAAGACACGACCCGTCGGCTTATTTCCGATCACAACCCGATTGAAGCCACAGGCAAAAGCTAGTGTAAATAACATGTTCTTGTGTACCAGGATAAAACAAAATATTCCGTATTTATTCACTGTTTAACAAATGACATTAGAAATTTTAGTTTTGTTTAAATATCATTTGCTTCAGTGAAGGAAAACATCGAGAGGAAGCCAGAATGCCTTACTGCCGCACTCAGAGAGCTTTAATGAGTACTTAGGCCATCACTTAGTAAAGTTTTTGACAGTTATGTTATACAAAATTATGTCAAACCTATACTAAGTGGCGGCTTAAGTAATCATTAAATATCTCTGAGTGCGGGAGTTAGAGATATTTTATTAAGTAAGGGCCTCGTGGGTGACATAAATATTCGGTCACCAGGATAATTATGTACTTCCTTCACGATAAAGAAGAAGAAGATCAATGCCATTTTAGTGAAAAACTCATTTATATTTTCAAGAAAATCCAAGCCTAAAGAAGGAAAAACATACTATAAGAATTTTCATTTTCTCATCTTCCAACTGTTTCTTTCGTAAACCCGATAGGTACCTCTATCTAGACCCTAGGCTAGATCGGCACGAAACGAAACAAGATATGACAAGCCCACGACATCCATCACAACGATAGATTGAGTTGTTTGTCAACGTAATTCGGTAAAAGGATTCCTTCGTAAAATACTTTATCTACTAATGGACAAGTGTCTCGTATTACCTTCTACTATACCAATTTATCTAGCGGCTTCAATGTCCCTCAAGCATCACTTCCCTTAACGAATGAGATACTTAGATATACGTATAATATGTCCCTAGGGCTACCACACTGCCATTTAGGTCGACAAACTTGGGTAACTAGTTTCTTACAGAGTTGATGACCCTAAGCTCTTGGCCACGAATTGTGCGCACAAGCGACACGCATGTTGGCATAACGACTGTTGAGAAAAGAAAGAAATTTTTGCGGCCATGTTAAGAGTCATCGCGACTTAAATAATGTGTCGGAGTGACGGTTCTGTAGAATACCATGTAGGTAAGCTTTATTCTACTTTAACTCCTCGCGTGACTTACAAACACCATCTGTACATAAAACCATGGCTTTTAATTGTATCTATAAGAAGGTGCTCAAGTAGCTAACTGTTGGTATGCGAATGTGGGTTGGAGTGAAATTAATCTTAATAAGATTTGATTATTAAGGCTATTTTATGTCGCCGAATATAAGTTTGGTTTTATGATTTATAACCTTAGAGAACCCATAATTAATTTCTCACTGTTGAGACAGAGGTTTCATCTCTATGATTAGCAGTAGGCCGTGATCCATCGCGTGGACCCAGTGTGGGTTGTATTTTCTATTTAAGTGTATGACGGTTTCCCCACAATGTGTTTCTTCAACGTTTTGAGAGCAGTCATGTCTTAATTAAACTGGAGTTAAGTGCCTGTCTGGTTGAAAACCTACGATAGCTCGTAAACCACAGCCATTTCTGCCAACCACTACTGGGTGAGTGACAGTTCTGAAAGGTAACAAGTGACGTGCGCGCTTTTTACTTGAAGCAAGTCCTGTCGCCAGACGCAACACCCGGGGATGAACGGCATGGGCCCTAAGTGAAGGACGGTCTATCGTTACGAAAGTTAGGCATTGGGGTCGGTGAGCATTAATATGTTTGTGGCAGCCCTAACGTTGTAAATAGCATTAGCAATTAGTGTATGTATAGCCACCAGCACATCAAACTAGTCCAAACTGTCAATTTCGAACTTTATCGCTTAAGCATTGGGTTCATGGTTGATCGGGAATATTTGACAGTTTTGGGTAGTTGTATGTGCTGACGTCTGTATGTAAAATTATTTCGATGGAGGGGCTAAACTTTTAGGATTTTGATTGGCGATAGTAATGAAATTAGCAAGTCAGAGGGTCGTGTAGCTAAGAAATATTAGTCTAATGATCATGTCCAACCTTCGTAGCTCATGGCTAAATAATACCAACCACTGCCGTCGATTTTTGGTTTAAGGCCGTGAGTCATTTAGAGCATCTTCGGAAATTGCAAAAAAATGTACATTTTTAATTCATGACCACAAATGTAATGCACGCATGCGCCTTAAAAGGCTAAGGACTTACAAAAATAAAACTTGTATAGAACAATCTCACAGGGAAAAATGGCCATAGAAAAAGGATTATCATGGAAAACAATCGATTTAAGTATCAGCAGTTAAGTTACTACCCCTCGCTATAGTTACAAGCATAGAAGTAAAGAATCATCATATTGTAAGACACAACAAACTCATCGATTACTCAGTAAAACGTTTTAAGGAAAGACAGCTATGATCTCTGAGTATGAATGTGATAATGTGCCCGATCGTTGTATTGTTTCATCGAAAGAATTATTTGAAATGTTAGTAAAGACTGTCTCCTTAGTCGATTAGTCGCGATCGCGACTGCTAAGCATGTGCTTCTGGGTTCGATTCTCGGTTCTGTAAGACTAAAATTGGTTTTTTTCATAAGGAATTTCTCAATAGCAGCTGTTCAGCAGTTTTTTGCAATAGGCTCACCCCCTTTTTCATGGGTCTTAAACATAACTGTCGAAATGTGGGTGTACTGTTAGGAACACGTCTTTATTACCATTTTGCGATTACCACCAAAAACACCAATAGATTATCACAAGCTTAATTATGTCAATAAATTACAATAGGGTATTTCACCAAAAAAAACTATTTAGTCCGTCAGATAGATTTTCAAAGAATAATGGATACGTATTTTTTCTTTTTTCATTTAAGCAAAAGATGAAGACGATACAGGGCTTCGAAAAGTCGCGTCAAGACGTGTGACGTCACAAGGTTAGTACTTTTTTACCCACAAAGTGACGTCAAAAGCACTCACTCATGATCTTTGTCACGTTTTATTGTTTATAAAACAAAAAACACGTATCCAATATTTTTCGATAATCAAACAGACGGACTAATTCGATTTTTTTGGTGAAATACCCTATTTTGACATGTTTTCCGTCATGGTTTCTCGTAATAGAATTTAATTTTCCATACCTTGTATATCCATACCCAAAAACTAAAAACACAGTCACACACACACACAAAGAAAGATAGTCACAATTCACAAACACTCAGAGCACACATTCGTGATGACGAAAGCTGAAAGCATTTCCTCCGTCTTTTGTTTCTCACGAATCATTTGTCAAAGACAAGGACCTTGAACGAACCACAAAGGCGAAGGTTCAAGGTTGTTGACATTCAGTACGTCATAATAGTAGTTTAAAAATAGACTGACGAAAATGCTAACTAAGACTGAAAATAGGCTCGGGGCCGCGGGTTGTACACAAGTTATCGTGGCATAGAGGGCTAGGAAGGAACATGGGTGGTTTTTAGTCAGTAGAAGTCTGACACTCTCTTTCGCTCTGCCCAAGAGCGGGAGGAGTTATTCGAAGATTTCCCACCGCCCAAAAAAAAAAAGACCGGAAATAGGCGTTAATTTTGATGTGTATTTGTTTTGGTGGACATGAATTCAAGCATCACACACGCTGCGCAATCGGCATATGTGTACCTATGACCAGATATATGAACGTACACAAGGTAACAGGAGTATGTAAGGATCGTAACAGTTGGCGTTCTGTAGTTTCTGCCTTCCATGAGAAAAAGGAGTGAGTTAACAGTTGAAGTGAATAATGGAGCATAGACATACGTAAGCATAAGCCTATAAAATCCCACTGCCTAGATAAAAGCCTACACTCTGTAAGAAGGAATGAACTATAATCTACCACACGAGCACAGTGCGGGTTGGTAGTTGTTGATGGGATCCTCATGATATTTTCCCAATATTGGTGCAAGTATGAGAAAATTATAAATAGTCAATATTAAACGGATTCCTTTTCTTCATCTCAAAAGAATAAACGTAGCTTCTTAGATACCGAACCCTCACTTAAGAACACTAGTTCATGCTACTGTTGACCAACTTAAGTAATTAAGCAAGTAGGTGTCTAATTTAAGTCTAGACAGACAGTATGTTAACGATCAAACTTTCACGACACCTTATTCCTTCTAAATTAAATAGAAAAAATTGATTATCCTTCTTTGACGACAAGTTTATTTATTCCAATTTTACCGTTTAATATTGTTCGAGGAGCGGCTATTAATTTTATGGAACCAATTGAGGTGCCTCCAACCTTAATAGATCGCCAATGTCTTGGGAATTTAGGTGTGACGTCAGAAGATCGTCTTTTTGAGACATGGATGGAAAAGAAATGGAGGTCTATTGTGTATTACATTTCAAGGAGAACTGAGCGAACTTCGACGGACCAGGCGACTTTAGGGTAACGAGTTTAAAGATTGCCTTGGAACAGGCGACTTTAGTTTATAGTAACGACTTTATAGGTTGCCCTATCATATGGGTCTGTTGACGTTTGTCGAATTTTATACTGTTACTTGGCTGAAAGCAGTGGGAGCAGTGGTGGCCCAGTGGGAGCAGTGGTGGCCCAGTGGGAGCAGTGGTGGCCCAGTGGTGGCGGCCTCGACTTACGAACTGTGAGTTGTGGGTTCCAATGCAGTCAGGCGCATTACTTTGTGTAATTTATTTCAACACTACTGCTCTCAAAACGGTGAAGGAAAACATCGTGAGGAAACCGGCATGTCTTAGAACCAAAAAATTCGAAGACATGTGTCATCTACCAATCCGCACTGGGCACGCTTGGTGGATTATAGCCCATCCCTCTCCTAGAGAGGAGGCCTGAGTCCCTGCAGTGGGAACATTATAGGCTTATGATGACTTGGCTGAAATAAATATGTGCGTGTGAACTGAGGGACCACACTCGGAATACGTTGTTTGTTTTGGTTGTTTCACTACCTATAAGGGACTACTACTATTGGACACTCGTCGCAAACTCGTCTCAGTGAGAAGATAAACTGTGTCAAAAGCTTTATTTTTTGACAATATAATATGTTTTGATAGTTTAAGACAAAGATAAGTAATTCATTAACGTTTTGTGTTCCGTTTCTCTGATCAACTCATAAATTGTAGGTTTTAATTATGTACAATCAAAAAAATAACATCATTCTTTGAAGGACTTTCTTTTCTTAGTAACTATTTTCGAGTCTGGATTTGTGGTCTCGCATTAGTGTAATACAACACAGATCGAGACGTTAGGATTTTAAAAATGAACACTCCATTTTGTCCTATTCCGTGGCTCTAGATGCTCAGACCTATAAACCTAAATTCCATTTATCATAATAAAATGGCGAAAGGCTCTGTTTATTTGACACAACAATGTTTATTTCTTTCGCTACTTTGAAGTCTGTGACTGGGGTGTTAAAATGGTAATATTAAGTTGGGCCGACTTTAAGCGACAGGTACTTGACATGCAAAAAGCGTTTCGAATAATCGGAAACGTTCCTGTGAAAATATTTCATAATAATGTTACAGTTGGCTTAATATAATTTTCGCTTTGAGTTATGAAATGAAAACTATAGAATTGTCTTTGAGAGAATAGAAGCTGAAATGTCGTAATAATTTAAAACTGTGCTTAAATGAACCATATTTCATAAGTGTTAAGTAAAAGGCAAAACAACGTTCTAGTTCTGAGAGAATAGTTAAGTGCTTAAGTTGTTCTTTGAAAAACAACTAGCAACTATTATTTATACGTAACTAACAACTTATCATGAGCAAAAGCTTCAATTATAGTAATATACCTAATTATGGGGCGTATAACAACTCCCGTTGGGGCTGCGGATTTTTCGAAAGAGATACACACAAAGGCTGAGAAACAACATGAGTGGTTTTTAGTCAGTAGAACATAACCTATTGGCCTTGTTCTTTTCTGTCTCCTGCTGATATGGAGGGAAGTGGATATTTCTGTTTTTCCTACTCCTCCGATATTCTTTTCTGATTAATTTCGTTGCGGGATCTAAGACAGTCAAATCATTTCTTTGGGACTTCGTCGAGCTTCATTGTCTCGGCGCTTTTCTTGTGGTCGCCACTGTTGATTCTGGCTTACAGAAGTTACAGTGGGAATAGTGAGGCGGGCTTGTCCCATGTTAAAAAAGTAGAAGATAACGTATTGATGACGTCACCTCAAATAGTTCATTCAATCGGTACCACGACATGCCTTTTGACAGCCAGCAGGATTGTTATTACGTCTAATAGCAGGAATGCTTGACATTATAAAAAAGTTGCTCCACGGCGACGGATATATTATTAATTTATAAATTATATAAAAAAAATGTGCAACATATCTCTTTTATATAATTTACTACAAATTTACTTCTTGATATATTTGGTAATAAAAATGCATTTATATACGTGAAGAGGTGTATTAAACGTCTCTGCTCAATCCTTCGACAGTTACATGCATGATGTTATGATGTCGGAAAGTAGTCGATTGGATTGAATTTCCAGTCATTTCAGTGCAATATCATTGTCATTATCAGCGAGAAATTGTCTGCTGCTGGACGTAGGCATCTTCCAAGCATCGCCACATTGACCGATCTTGTGTTTCTCCCATTCAGAGAAGGAGGTAAAGCACATCATGACATAACTATGACCAGGGGATCTAAAATGGCCACTTTAGCAGATCATAATAGGATCAAAATATGAAATGGTCACAGACGCAGTTACTATTATGGATGGTCAGTTTTACGAATTTTAACGGCAATTCATATTATGATCTGCTAAAGTGGCCATTTTAGACCCCCTGGCTGATGATAATTTTGTGACGATAGTGAGAAGGAAGCGCCGTCAGTGTACTATCTAAAACCGCTGTGGCACGGCTCCATCGGAGCCCAACGTTTCTATCTGTGCCGCGAAGCCGAACAATCCGGTGTGTACATCTCCCGCCAATACTACACCACTATTGCAGAGGACATCGTGGAGGACGTGCGCCAGAAAACCAAGTACGTGGCGAGAGCACAGTTGCTTGTGTTGTACCGCAACGTCAACGGTGTTCGTGGTGCAAGTACCAACATATATTATTGGTAGATTTGCATCTCGTATTAATAGAGGAATTCTGGCCGCAGGACACTCCCTGCGGCTTTCGCGGGCTGTTCCGTCGCTTTCGCGGGCAAGAGCTATATGAAAGCGCCGTGACTTCGTGCTTAAAAGAAGTGTTACAAACATAGTTTTAAGGCTCTATTTACTAACAAAAATTGTATTTTATCATATTTATGTTAGTCAGTTTTACATACTAAGTAATGTAAGGCTGCCAAAATTGCCTGATAGTAAATGGATGTTGTTGTTGTTTATTTACATCTTAAACATCGATGTGTAAAATGTGCTTTTGCTATAGATTGCCTATAACTTGTATTGCTGGAGAATCAATAAACCACCATTTTAAAAACTGTGTTATATGTTACTGTTAACCTGTCTTTTTACCCATTTCATTCTAGTGTGGTAGATAGGCGGACTTAATGCCACAAGGCATTCTCTACCAGTCAACCTTTCATACATCCTACCATGGTTTATATTTTTAAATCTCTCCATAACCTTAGGGTTCCGCGGGGTGGGGATAGAACAGGGGGGTAGACTCCTAACCCCCCTTGTCCTTCAACCCTCCCTTCAGTCCAAAATGGAACTTTGGATCATAAACATTACAATTTAAAAAAAAAACATTTAATAAAACAATATATTTCCGATGTATTTCCGACACATCGGGGGGTTACTATGACCCTTCCCCTCTCTGCCTCCCAACCCTCTACCTATATGTAGGGATTAAAGTGACCATCCAAATATTATTTGTCTTTTACCTATGGAGTAACAATGTTGTTTCCAAAAATGGTCATCTCTTGCCCTCCCTTATCCCAAGTTATTTAAGGGTCAGCGCATCATGTATTCGTCTCCATATTTCTTTTTATATTACTCGTCAACTCACCAGATCGCCGACATCATATTTTAATTTATTCTAAGACTAAAAATACTTTTTCTTTATTCAAATAAATGGAAAGAAGTCGGTTTAAAACAATTTCAGCTACCGACCAACATCAACAGTTCTTTGTTTTTCATACATTGTTACAGTCGTCGACCGTCTAAATACTCGGTACGAACACAGCCTTAGACCTCTTTCACATTAGGACGCTAGCAGCGCGACAGTCGAATATAAACAAAAACTACGGGTTGTTACGGCTGTTCTTATAAAATGTGAAAGATTGTGCTCTGCGGCGCGACTGTCGCGCTGCTAACGTCCTAATGTGGAAGCGGCCTTAATAATACTAATTTGTATGTTAAACAGCTTGTTTTTATGCGTAGCTGGCTTAAAAGCAACGACAAATAAAGGTGCGTGTTCCGTATTCCCGATGTTATCACAGAGGTCCATACGAATGTTAATTAAATCGTACTCATATTTAGTTTCTTACATGTTTTAGGCCAAACGCTTGACTGATTGGCCGTAGATATTTATCAACTAGCTTTTTCTTCCTTCTCGTATGAGCGGATGTCGGAAATTATTTCATGGAAACGCACTACTAGTCTGCCTCGTTGGTGCAGTGGTCACAAGCGCGACTCCTATTCCTACAATTCCAATTCCTATTCCTCCTATTCATCAAGAATTCTATATACAAGATGTTTTTTTAGTCACCGTCCAAATTTTTTCTAGGCATTAGGTATCATTCACTAACACCATTTTTGAAAAAAAAAAGATACGTAAAATTTTTATATTAAATCATTTTCTCGTAAGAATTATCCGCTCTCCGTGGAACGTTAAAACTTTGTGATGTGATATCTCAATGTTTTTGTATTGAGTGATTAATTAATCGTCAAAATATTTCTAATAAGTACATGGAAACGACAGTAGTCGTGACATCGATAGGCTTAAATATCGAAGTTCCGAATATTTATTTAATGATCTAAATATCGAAGTTTAGAGTATCAAATGTCCTATACATATATATTTATTAACATCTTGTGCTACAAAAGTCATCGACAGAATCGCTTTAATTTTTTTTTTTTATTGGATAATCAGACAATGCTGAAAACATTTCTGCGAGCAACTCGGAAGTAGCGCTCGCCGGCCGCTGGCGTGGCACCGCTCGCTTTGCTCGCTCGAAGTGTAAATTCCGTGGCTGAGTTAGTAAATTAGGTGGCTATAAATAAATAAGAAGGACCAGTTACGATAATTGATGACCTTTATTTGACGCATTCTGTAAGATATTTAGTTGGCATTGTAAAAAAGACAAAGTAGTTTATCTATAGTAGGCTATCTCATTTTCTCGTGGCTTAGTTATTAAATTAGAAATTTGACCCCGGTGCCGATATAAAATCTGTGGCTCGACTTATTATTTCCCCTTAATAAACTAGGGCCGTGTTTATAGTCCCTTAAAAGTTTAATATTTGTGTACCCACGTTTAGATAAATGACACAGTTCCTTGACCCTCTTTACGGGTCCCTTTGTTAAAATTTTACCTAAACAACCCTAGGAATTAACCTTTAATTTGTAACTGGCTTAAAATAGAATTGCTTAGATTAGAGCTTGTCGAAATATTTAGAATGGAAAGTAAAGTAAATGGGTGTGTGCATTTATGTAAAATAGAGTTTCGAATAGCAAAGTAATTATAATTACCTACTATAATGGAAATTACTTTAACTTTTTCTTCTTGGGTCAGATTACATTGGGGGTTAAGGTATATTTTGATCCCGCCGGGGCTGCGGGTTGTACACTAGTTACCGTGCACTGCGGGTTGTTGTAAGAGATACAGGTCTCGACACAAAGGGCTAAGAAGGAACATGGGTGGTTTTTAGTCAGTGGAAGTCTGACACTCCCTTTCGGTCTACCTAAGAGCGGGGTTATTTGATGATTACCCATCCCACAAACAAAAAAAACGGGGCAGATTACTAAAGGCGGTTTTTTAAAGCCAATTTTTCGGTTATAAGTTTTTAACTCATCACTAACATTATCAAAACAGACAGTGAACATGGTAAATATCCCGTTTTCAGTGTTAATGACATTTTTTCGGTTGAATTAAAGACAATAGAGAAGAGTTTATAATAATCATTTAACTACTTGCTACCTCCAACTGAGAAATTCCTGATATAAATGATGAATAACACTTTGCCGTCGGGTAAAGTGTTATTCATCATTTATATCAGGAATTTCTAGAAATAATATAGAACCCATGACCACATGTTCAGCAGATGTGCTTTCGGAAACAAATGCAGTCTCAAGATTCAGTACACCTACCTAAAAAATTGTTTTGAACAGCAAACCCTACATCCGTCAGTACTATTGTCCACTAGATCCCTTCACCATACCACTCAAGCTCAGAGATTGGTGGAACGTAAGGGCAGGACTCCACTGAAGCGGAGAAGAGATATGTTTTTTAAACCACCATTAGAGTTCTCGTCTTCGCATAGTTTTAGAGGTAAGGTTTGAGCAAAGAGGATATTGGATGTCTCGTAATTGTTTAGTCTACTTTTTGCGTTGTGCGCCGACACAACGGAGGTGAGAAGAGACATGAGTGTTGTCCTGCGAGCGGTACCGTGTGATGTGAGCGGTGTACATCTCCTCTCCTGTCCGCTTCGCACAGCTTCAGTCGATACACCGTAGCTCTAACGCATTTCCTCCCCACCTCAACTTTGTACTTCTACGGTGGATACATCATATTTCTTACGCATCTCCTCCCTTATCCGCTTAGCACATCTCCGCTCCGTTCTCGTCCGGGCCTTATGGTAAGCAAGCGTTGCTAATCTGGACCAATTAAGGCAGGTGCCTGAGAGGTTCCAATTACTGTCCAGCTATTAGACAGCGTAGTACCTGATGGCTGTAAGTCGATTAGAGATTTAATGGCCGACTGTACAGACACGCAGATCTATTGTTTGGTAGATCGAAGTTAGTATGCATGACGACCAATCCAGCTTTGCAAAACACTGACCTCTCACTGTACGGAAAGCTCGTACACAATAAGGTTAGGTTATAGTGGTTTTATGTGGTTTGATATTTTGTCGCCGTTTGTACGAAAATTGGTATATAATTATTTGAATTAATGTTCGATCATACATGGGTACATTACGATCTTGCTACGGACTCTGGACGCTTACGAATACTTCTGCACCATAATCAAATAGCTGGATCTAGTTTTGAGTAGAGCTTAAGTATTGAGTGACATTCTGTAATACGAGCATAAATAACCCTCCTTTTGGGCTTCGCCGCAGTCGGGTAAAAAATACGACTGTGGAAGCCTAATTTTTATATTTGTTTGAATTTTAATAACATAGGGACTGTGTCTATTTCAGTTCGTGTAAACTTTATTGTGGTGTGTATAAGTTCAATTGTCACTCAAGAATCAACTTTAATTAAATAACGTTAAAGTAGATACTTCAGTAAGTACATAATATATTTGCTTTTGCAGTCAACCCTTCGTGGCTTACCCTCCACAACTGCTCGTGGCATGTGATTACAAAGTGCAGACCCATCCATATTTTATCAGCCGTAGTTTGAAACTGGAGTGACGTATTGATTGCTTGATTCATTTACGTGATTTTCTTCAGCTTTTGTCTTGCTATGAAAATCGAAGGGAAAGCTTTGTACGACATTATTGAAGTACATTCGTATTGATTTGATTGAATGTTTTAATAATAAGTATTGAGTGAGTAAGTCTTTATTATTATAGTGTTTGCATGCCTCAGTAGGGTAGCCAGTATACGGATCATTTTAAACTTAATAATATATCTGTAACTACTTATATTACCTACCGATAATTTACAATAAACTACCAGTTAAAATAAGAGAAATTAATAATTTAGAATTTAATAGAACTTTAAACAATTGGCTTTGTGACAGATGTTTTTATTCAATAGAAGATTATTTAATTTTAAACAGACATGATGTATACTTGTAACTTGATAAATTTTCGACATGATAATTATTTCATATTGACATTAAGAATTTTTAAATCTAATTAACAAATTGATGAACTGTCTTAATCTAATATATTTTATGATGTAATTTTTGCTAGACTATAATTTTTACGACTATAATGTTTGATGAAAACCATTGACGTAATTATATGTTATTATAATGCATGTACCAGAAATATTTGCACGACTGATAAGTCGATTAGAGTGAGATTAAAATTATTTTACATCTTGATTATGTATGTACCTATATTCTGGAAAAAATAAAAAAAAAAACATTTACCTATTTTATGTACACTTAGAGAACTACTCGATTCTTACGGTGATCTTTTAGACAACGTCGCCATCAAGTCGATGCTTAATTTTTTTGTATAATAATAATAATGTATAATATGCAAAGGTTCTCAGTAGAAGCAGCCGATGACGGATAAGGTATACCTACGTGTGTCATAAACTAAGCTTGTTTCCAAGTTAATATGTACTTTCTTCATTCTGTTTGTGCTTGGGTAACCATTATCATAGTTGGGGTCAGTGTAACACGTTTTTTTCCATTCTGCTTTGCCTACTGTTACGCTTTTATTTACTCATTTTTATTTCATTCATTCACACTCCTCCTCCTTCCTCTTTAATCGTTTTCTTGGTCTTCCTCTCCCTCTTCCTCTATCAACATTAATTTTGTTACTCTTTTAGTCACATACGAATCTATGGTTCAACAACTCATTACAAATAAACATAAAATATACACTGTCATCATCATCAGTTACAAAAACAGTCTTAATTAGTAATTTATTTCAAATAAACTCACTTAGAAACATACCTATTAACATTATCTACTAAAAGTAAAAATACTAAATTACATTTATAATAAGGCCAGAGCTCATAAAATAATAATAAAGGTTCTCAAAACAGCGCCATTTACATTTTAAATCAAGCCTTAATATTTTCCACACGAAAGCTTTAATCTCTAACGTCGGAACATTTTTAGCAACAAGTTTGAGAGTGTGCAAACTGCCTAAATCCGTGGCTTTACAACTGCCTGTAATAACATTATGATAACTAAAGCTTCCTGCTCGCTCCGTTACGCGTAGGTGGTTAATTTCAGTTGGCTTTATGCGTGGTTGAGTCGCTCGGCAATGATCGGCAGTGTTCGGCTTTTGTCGACATGAACACCAATAAAGATTGGCAGATAACTTTTATTGGTTAAGTTGTACTTTCGCGTGAATATGTTATTGGATTTTTGTTATTGTAGTTTCTTTGCGAAGAGAGAAATAATTCGACGTATCTGAAATCATAGGAACGTTTTGCAAAAAACCAAAACGTGAATAAATCTGGGGTAAGTACACCTAAGTTTGGCAGTATCGTAAGTTTGTTCATCTTCTCTTTTATTTGTAAAAGATTTTTTTTCTTTAAACAATAGTCAACAGATGGCCCATTCGCATCAGGAACAGGGTCCAAGCTGCCGGTGGTCAGGACTCCAGCGAGACGAACTTCCTCACTATGCATGCTGCGTCTAGGAGTACTGATTTCTGAATTAAACCCAGCCGCCAGTCTCAATATTTTGTTCAAGACCCTTGCTATTTACCGTAACGACTATCGGTACAGTGATTTCGGAGACCACAACTAACATGTCGACAACCCCGTGTGCTAAATCAAGATTACACAATATTATACACACATGACATCACCGCCTTCTGCTACAATCCATTCATGTTAAATTTGTTTCGTCTATGTGTCCAACTACTTTGGTTTTATAAGCGCTAGATTTTCAATATCGTTTCTCATACTTCATATTGTACCACTAATCGCTAAATGTGTTTTCAGGACAAAACAAACGTTGAACGCGATCAATGATTTAGAGAGTAAACAGCCCTGAAACCACAAAATAAAATTAACGTTAAATCCATCGAGAGTCATTGGCATAACTTGACATAATGACGTCATTTATAACACAGGAGCGCGACGGCACGCCCCTTAATTTTGTTGTTCTATTTTTTAATACAAAGAGGAAAACTTGTAATGGAAAACTCGCTATCTATATCATAAACGAGCTTCCTCGGGAAACTTCAACTCCGTGCGAAGTAGCAAGAAATAGTTCCGTAATACTTTACTTAAGGTAATTTTGCATCCCAACGCTCTTGAATATGTTAGTTCGGTGTAAGTAATATTTAGGTAAGGTTTTTATGAGTTTAAAAGTCAAGTTGTGTGCCCAGTGGGGTTTCGCTTCCTACCTTTCATACAAACTTTGTTCCTTTGTTTAACATTTTTAGGGAAATAGTATTCGAAATTCCGTTCTTTAGTGCGTAGCTTCATGTTACAGTTTTTGCTGATAATATGACAGCTTATCTAGGTCCTGATTAGGGAGTGACGGCAATAGCCTCACCCTTTTCTACATAGCACTTAAATAGAAGTGCAAATTGTGGATGAATTGTGAGGTACACCTCTGCTTAACCCTTCAGAGATTGCAAGGCGTACTGTTACGTTAGTTTAGTTTAATTTAACTGGGCTTGTATCCGCATTGGGCCATTTATTTACACTCATTTCACATCACATCTTATTCCACACACACACACACACACACACACACACCACACCACCACCACGTTCTTCACATTTCATTCTCTCATTTTTATTATTATTATTTTATTTTTTTTGCCATTGTGCGTGATGTTTATTATTATGTGGGCTATCTGTTACCCCTATGTTAAATAGATTTTTGTTAAAGGAACAGTGACCCGTTAAGATTCCTATGATTTAACGGATTTTGTCCCTATTATGTTTGATCAGTTTGCGAGTAAACTTCATTGATGCCGCCGGAAATGTATCTTTCGTTTGCCTACTATCTTCACTGTTTCTCCATTCGGTGAGGTGTTTTTCTGTGGTTCTTGAACGCAGCCATGTTTTTATTTCGGCCTGGGGTAGTGTTACGTCAGACTCTGTCGGTTCTCAAATCATCATTATCATCCTGCCCTACCCTCATCCTATTTGAGGTCGACGGAACCACCGCTTCTGCAATTCACTGTCAGACCTCAAGGCAACATTACTTTTTTCTCTTTTTTCCAGGTTCTGAGGTCTCGTCGTTGGCTAGTTAAACAACGTCATTTTTCTATATATACTAAATAACTATTTCCCAAAGCTGTTACAAGGACAGACAATACTTGCAAGTTTGCAACTATTTACGAAGTTCAATAAAAGTTATTTTGCACGTGTGGCCTATATATTAGGCGCGGGAATCCTTTATTTTCTCACAGGAGGGTCTTGATTTACGATGTCCCGTATTTTATCTGGACTATATAGGTGCTACTTAGTGCTTTAAATAGTACTTTTTGAGTCCTTGGAGTAATAAGTTGCAAGCAATAATAAACTGATATTACATGAATATGGATACGAAACTCTCGTAGCAGTTAGGTCAGGTCCAGACCTAACTGCTACGAGAATTTCGTAGTAAATCGCAACATGCTACGGCGTAGCTAAAGTTGATTCACTTATTATTGCAACAATTTCTATATCCTCGGAACAAATGCATTAAAATTAAAAAATTAATACAGAATCATTTTGCGTAGCCTTTTCTCAATTATGTTGGATTCGACTATAAATCTCACTTGATGCAGCTGAACACCAGTTTCTATACATGAAGCGACCACGAATATAATCCAAAATCGATATCGACTACCTTTTTATGCCTCAACCGGTCCCTATTTAATAGCCTGGATAAATTGTAACAAGAAAAAAAACAAATATAAAAGAAAATATATAATCTCAAACCCCATTCACACCGCATTATCATTCAACCATTTTACTTTTTCCCATAATCCTTAATATTTTCATGTTAACATCCCCTTAACTTTGTCCCGACATTTATCACGGTCCAAAAATAATATCATCTTCCGTGATGGTATAACCATGATACTTATTTAATACTGGCTAACTAATTTTTAATAATGAAAAACACCAGACAAATGAACGTGGAGTTTCCGTGTGGTAACATCAAAGGCCAGCTCTAGTTGACCCCTCTAACAAAGAAGATAAGGGATGTGGGGGGTCAGGTGTTGGTGGGCATTGGGTGTACGAAGTCATTTCCTGAGTGATGTAGGAAAAATTAAAACGGGATGTCTAACGTCTGAATGTGATGTTTGGATATTTGTGACGGACTATAATAATAATATGGTTAGATATTTATATAAAATCACGCATGTGGTCCTCTGAGGGTTAGGCAGAGGTGTATCTTGACTACCCCCGTATGTTAGTTTTGCTTAAGTGAAACAATATTTTTCATTTAAAAGAGTGTCCTTGGAGTTTCTTGGCCATTCTTAACCATAGAGTCCTACGCTTTAGAATAGGCAATTGCAGCACTTCCTCGAGTTATTATGCCTTGTGACTGTAGCTTTGTTTAGACCCTTTTTCTCAGGAACGCGTGAGGGCCACTTATATCTAGATCTTCTAAGCCAACGCAAACAAAAGAGACAGCCGTACAGGGAACTTTCCGTGAACTCAGAATTTTGAAATGTGGTACGAAGCAACGTCTTATTCAGATAAAATGAACATTGCGAAAACCGTAAATTTTTGTTACATCATATTAGAAAAATATTTTTAATAATTTTAAACTTTGTACTGAACCAAAGTGCGGCAAAAACTCGAGTCCGACTCATATTTGGCCGGTTTTTTATTTCTTCTTCACCTCACAGCACGGATTTAAACAGAGATTTAACGTAACACCGATGACCGTTGGAGCAGACATGTTTTTTAGTGGGCGTCCTCAGGCTCGGAAGAGCGACGATCTTCGCAGGATCATCCAGTATTTTACAAATAAATCTTCTGTCACTAAGATGACATTAATGCCTGGATGCTGTACACGTTTACGTTCACTTAACATAATTACTTAGGCGCCCCTTACAATACCCACGGGAGAAACGGGGTGCCCTACTAACTGTCAGAGAGGACAGTCGGCACCGATGGCATGACGTCCTCATTCTTTTGTTTGATTATCTGCTGAGAGGTTAAACTTAAACTGTCATCAACGGGATATCTTCCGTGATTTTCAATAGGGTAAAATTTCACCAAAAAAAAATTAATTAGTCCGTTAGATAGATTTTCAAAAACGAATCAATACGTGTTTTTTCTTTTTTCATTTAAACAAGAGATGAAGACGATACAGTGCTTCGAAAAGTCACGTCAAGTCGTGTGACGTCACAAGGTTAGTCCTTTTTACCCACAAAGTGACGTCAAAAGCCCCCCACTCATAATCTTTAACACAATTTATTTTTATGAATTTGATAAAACAAAAAACACCTATCCAATATTTTTCGATAATCTAACAGACCGGACTAATTAGATTTTATTGGTGAAATATCTACCCTATCATTTGGAACTCCAGATATTTCGACGCTGTTGCACGCGCCGTGGTCGCGGGAGACTAGAGCTCACAATAATTGGAAATCACGGAAGATATCTCGGTGGCCTTGTAAATCTACACTAATATTATAAAGAGGGAAGATTTGTTTGTTTGTTTGTAACGAATAGGCTCCGAAACTACTGCACCAATTTAAAAAAATCTTTCACTGTTGGGAAGCTACACTATTTCCGGGTGACATAGGCTACTTTTTATCCCAGTATTCCCGCGGGAACGGGAACTACGCGTGACGTCTGCTAGTTTAGTTATAAACCGTGAAAAAGAATCGTACCAGGTAGCGTTCAATGGTTTCTGCCCGCTCCTATAGGTAATAGCTGTTAGTTTATGTATGTTAATTTATGTAGGATAATTTAGGATAATATTGAAACCCACACGTGCGAAATCATAAACAAAATTTAGCCCGGATTTTTTTCACTTTAAATCCCTATAATGAAAAATATGGCTGCCACATGAGACAAAACTCCAAAAGTTTATCACCGATGATTGATCGTGCCTAATGGCGCGAAAGGGATTCACCATTAATCAACGTGTGTAACGCAGAATGGAATCATTCAGGCGGGAGGTGCGTGAGAATGGCTGACAGTGGCCTACGATGGCCGTAATGGACAGTTTAAGGCCATTGGTGGACAGATTGTGTTCCTGGGGTGAACAATAAGGAAGTTATTGGCACTTGTATTTCCTAAATTAAACCGATACCGCCGTCGCCGCCTTTAATACGCCGTCTTACAGGTTCCTACTCTGGTTTAGATAATAATTTGTATCTTCTATGGCTCTTATTTTACGTAAATGGTTTAATTATGGGTGTAGAAGGGACACAGACGAACAAACGGTTACCTGGTATTCACTTTAACATTCTGAAATACACAGTATATACATTTTTCATCGGTAAAATTAAAAAAAAGCTGTTTCCTTTAAAAGTGCAATATCTACGAGGTCAAAATGTATGCAACAGCTGATTTTTTTACCGATGAAGGTGGTTACTTTAACCCTAATAACGAGTGACAGTCCTGCACCGCGTCTGTCTGTTTGTTCGTGATAAACTCAAAAACTACTGTACCGATTTTCATATTGTTTTCACCAATGATTAGAGTGGTTTTAAAGGAAGGTTTTAGTATGTAATTTGACCAACACCCACACCGGCGGAGCCGCGGGCATCAGCTAGTTAAGTCATAATAATAAGTTCCATATTTCGAGTAAAGAGTTATAACTTAATTCAAACTTGACCAACAACTGCCTTATTTAATTAAAAATGTAAGTAAGACACGTAACATAAAAAATGAATATAAATTAAATCTGTTTACCATTCATTTATGCAGGCTTAGAAATTTTGAGGTGCGGATAAAAAATCGTTGAATTTTAAACAAAAAATCGCGTCCGTAGTCTTTCCAGAATCATGAATAAGTTGCAAAAATTTTAGCGAACCGCACAGAAAGAAACATGCCATGTTAATTTTGTAATGGCACCCCTGAATTTTGTAACAATAGGTGTAAATTAATATTAATTTGCGCTTTGTTGTAACGGTTTCTGAACAAATTAAGCAATTACGTTTTTACACCCTGTTAATTAAATAAATTAGAGTGCGAACAATGTGATGAAATAATAGACGTGAAATAAGTAGTAGTCTCGCTGATTTACTTGGAGCTTATACTGTTAGTATTTTAATACGTAAGTATCGATAATAATCCCGTCGTGGTTGCGGGTTGTTCAGAAGTTACCGCGGCCTCGACATATAGGGCTAAGAAGGAACATGGGTGGTTTTTAGTCAGTGGAAGTCTGACACTCCTGCCCTAGAGCGGGTTATTTGATGATTATCCAACCGCCAAAAAAAAAAAGTATCGATAATAATTTAGCAAAAATTGAATCAATAAGCTATGAGATACTTGTATTTTCGATAAGAAAATCGTCGTACTCTAATAACACTACGTTTGCACCGTGCGCTCGTACAGTGCCTCAAATCCATCTCAATCATCATCAGCCTAGTCTTTTGTCAACTGTGATAAGGTGGGCTTCTAGTCTAACCGGATGCAGCTAAACACCAGTATTTTACATGTAGCGACTGCCAATCTGACCTCTACAGCCCAGTTAGTACTGGTTAATACGATACCCTTTAGTAAGACTGGTTGTCAGACTCTCAGGTCACTGTACCTGTAACGACTATAAGAAATCTACAAATGCTTAACGTACTTTCCGAGTCACGGAGGAAACTCTTTATGTAATGAGTGGTCACCCATCTACAGACCACCCTGACCAGCACGCCTTACCAAGAGATCGACTTGAGTGACAGTTATTATTAAGCCACGAGCTCTTTCTTTGATCTTTCTAAATAACATCACCTATAAGCCCAGTGTATTACCTTTTAGAGGCGTTGACACTCACACCTATTCTATTACCGTGCCCATCATACAAAGCTTATCACACTATCACATCACACTGATATTATAAAGGAAAAAGTTTGTGAGTGTGTGAGTCTGTGATTGTGTATGTTTGTTACTTCTTCACGTCTAAACGGCTGGAGAGATTTTAATAAAATTTGGTACGGAGTTAGCTGACACCCTGGATGAACACAAAGGATAGTTTTTATTCCGATTGTATCTTCCCGTGGGATAATTTTCGAGTTGTAGCGGGCGAAGCCGCTGGCAATAACAGCTGGTATAATAATATGAATGAATTAGTCATGTTAAGATAGAAATTGACGAACTATTTTACCAGGTACAAAGATCTATGGATCGAACGCCCTGGACATTTCCCCGGACAAATTCAGTGTTTTTTTTAAATGCTTCGATTCTTAGCATACTCTTTTAACTTTTTGTAATATGTATTTAGGTCATGGATCTCATTTTCAAAATTCATATATTTTTCACACTGTATTATAGAGTACCTACGATGCAGAATTATACAAAAGTTGTTTAATATTGGTTTGAAGTCAACACCTATCAGTTCCGAGAACAGGTCACCGACACGGTATGTCGATGTCGGTTCCCGGTAACGGTTATTACGTCACACTTTGTACCAATATTGCGTTTTAACAGCCGCATGTTTCATCATCGATTACCTGTGATGGAATATAATATTATCATACTAGTTGTGGCCAGCGGCTTCACCCGCTACAACTCGAAAATCATTCCACGGGAAGATAAAATCGGGATCAAAACTATCCTATGTGTTAATGCAGGTTATAAACTATCTGTGTACTAAATTTTATCCAAATCCGTTCAGTAGTTATTAAGTAGTGAAGAAGTAACAAACATACACGTCAGTCATGTTCTGTCCTGTGTGAAATCAATAAATACTTTTTCTTTCTTTCTTTCTTTCTGTACACAAAAACTTTCACCTTTATAATATTATTTATTATTTATTTATTTATTTATTAAAACTTTATGCACAAGTAATGAAACCGTACAAGGGCGGACTTAATGCCTTGGGCAATATTAGTGTGTTAACAGAAGATAGATATCTAAGTTGCTACCTTTACTACGTACATAGTAGGCCATTTTGCGACGGCTGATGATTAGATTGCAGGTTCGATTCCTAGGTAGAACAGGGTGTTATTGGGTTTTTGTATCAGGAGATACTCAGTAGCAGTTACGAAGTTGAATCTTAAGCCCAGTTGATGGCAATAGGCTCATCCATGCACCGTGCTCAGGGGGTGCGGAGCTTAAACGTAACTGCCGAAATGTGGTCACTTTGACAGTTTGCACAAGAGTTTGCTGCACTCCAGGATCGTGGAAAAATATACTCGGAAAGTGGGCTGCCATTGTAAGACGACTAAAAAGTCACGGTTTATAAATGTTGATGGGTAGAGACGGTCAGGAAGACCAGAGAAAAGATAAATTGTCTGTGAGAGGAATGATTTAAAAAAGAAAGGAGTTATTATGGCGTGACAGATGACAGAGCAGAATGAAATAAAAAAAAACGTGTTACGCCGACGACCCCAAGAAACATGGGGCAAGAAGATGATGAGGAAAATTTATTCATAATCATCATCATCATCGTAATCATCATCATTTCAACCGAAAGACGTCCACTGCTGGACATAGGCCTCCCCTAAGTGTCGCCACATTGACCGGTCCCGTGCGTTTCGCATCCAGCGGATCCCCGCTACCTTCACCGGGTCATCGGTCCACCTAGCGGGAGGCCTTCCAACGCAAAGTTTCTCGGTTCGCGGTCGCCACTCCAGAGCTTTTCGGCCCCATGAGCCATCCATTTGTGAGTAATGCCACTTAAGTCTGGCAATTCTTCGGGCTACGTCCAGTTACCTGGGTTTCATGCGGATCTCTTCATTTCTGATTAAATCACGCAAGGAAACTCCGAGCTTAGCCCTCTCCATTGCACTTTAAGCCTTCTGATGAGGCCCATAGTAAGCGACCACATTTCGGTCTCGTATGTCTCACTGGCAAAGTCTGACATCCAGTCTTACCAAAGGGTATCGTATTACCTAGTATTAACTGGGTTGTGGAGGTCAGATAGGCAGTCGCTCCATGTAAAATACTGGTATTCAGCTGCATCCGGTTAGACTGGAAGCCGACCCCAATATAGTTGGTAAAAGCCTAGGCAGATGATGATGTCTCACTGGCAACAGACACTGGTCATAGACTTTCGTCTTGTGACACTGAGGTAAGTTGGGCGAGAAGATGCTACTCAACTTCCAAAACGCTGCCCAGCCGAGTCAGATTTGACGATGGACCTCTTTCTCAAAGTTGAACCTACCTAACTGGACAGTTTGTCCCAGGTAGACATAATCGCCTACAACTTCGTGTGAACAGTCTCCGATGTTGATAGGAGTGAGTCTAACATGTACATTCAACACGACCTTGGTTTTGTTCATGTTAATTTTAAGACCCACTCTTTCGGAAGCTCTACTGAGATCATCGAGCATTGTAGGTCCTCCATTATCTCAGCCATGACCACTATATCAACGGCAAACCGAAGGTGAGTGATGTACTCGCCATTGATGTTGATGCCTAGTCCTCTCCTGACCAAAGCCATTGAAAACATCCAGTACAGCGGTGAGCAGCTTCGGAGATAAGACGTCTCCCTGTCTCACACCTTCAAGTATAGGTTCTGAAGTCTAGTCCTGAAGTAGGACTAACATGGTGGCGTTTTTGTATAAACACTTCAACACCTCAATGTAAGGGTAGTCGATTTGGCACCTTTGGAGACATTTGTCGTAGTCCACAAACGCTAAACAGAGAGGCAGACTATACTCTTCGGTCTTATGTATAACCTGTCGCAGCGTATGTATGTGGTCTACGGTGCCAAAACCTTTTCGGAATCCGTCTTGTTCGGGAGTTTGAATATCTTCAAAGCTACGCGTGATACGATTCGTAATGACTCTTAAAAAAACAATTTATATTTTAATTCATTTATATTTTAAGGTTTTAAGAGAGACAAATTCATGAATTCAGATTCGAAAGTATTGAGATTGGCTTTTTGATCACAGTATAAAGCTAAATAGTCTGATGAAACCAATTCACCCGTACACGTCATTAAAGCTAAGCAATATTATTAACAACGAACCTCTAGGCTCCTTAATATTATTGCAAAGTTCAGAACAAAACGTAATACAAATTTACCAAATTAATACTTAGCTTGATTTGAATTTCAAATGAAAGCTCAAGCGAATGTGAAACCATTGTTATAATTACTATTGGAACTCGAGTAACCTACAATTGTTAGTAGTTTCAATAATTTCGGAATTACGTGCATGAGTTCATAAATACGGTGGTTGATTTTCAAAGCGCTGCACAGTGCGATATTTTTTAAATCTAGGAGGACAATATTAAAAAATCACACATTTAATTACCAGCCTGCCACTTACTTAAAATCAGTAACAATAAACCATATTTCAAGCACACAAGACTTGTTTTCCCAGAAGTCGAATCGAACAATAGAAAAAAGGGGTCAGACCGGCCAACTACCTGCGGTTTTACAGTCGCTCAGAGTGAACGGTAGCGTCATTCGTCTGAGTTTGTTCGATGAATACGGTGTGTTTCTTTGTGCTAGTTGTGATTAAGTGTTGTTATCGTCTTCGTTTGAGTCTTGAGGTAAGTTTACATATTCATTTTATTACAAATATCGTTACATTAAATAGTCAGAGCGAAGGGAATATTAGTATTTTATTTTTTCTAAAAGAAAATGCCTAGTACTGTTTGTAATAAACTTTTAACACATTATATGAAACTATATGAGTCTCATGCCATATTTTTCTAATAGAAGCACTTGTGAACTCTATGAAACATGACCATTTGCTGGCGCAAAGTTGCGACACTCATACATGTTCTTTCCATTTTCAGAATGACGTTCGAGATTTCACGAATTTAATTTTTCGATGTTTGGTTCGCCAATGCGAAAGAATGTAGAATGGATGCTTTGTTGCATCATATATTGCAAGAGTTTGGTAATCCATTTTTCCCAGATGGAATTATAAATAAATTAAAGGCAAAAATAAGAAGCTGTGCCCAACAAATTGAAGTAAAATGGACGAAATCAGGCAGACATCGAGACCGCTTTTTAAAAACGAATTGTGCTTGGTTAGAAGAAAGTTTTTCGTTTAATAATATAATCGGAAAATGTCACAAACATTTCATTGGATGGACCTAGTAGCCGACCCGGAAGACCAAAAAAAGACTTCGACAGTTTCAGCCTTAAAACCAAAATGCGACGTGTAAAACATCTTCTAGATTCATCGAGTGAGGGAGAGTTGTCGTTGGCGACCGAAGTGCAGCTTCGCAACAAGGGTAAAAGAGATTCAGCGGCCATAGTGAAAGAGCTGTGTGAGTTTTCACCCAGAAGAGGCACTACACTGAAGAGAGCGCGAGTGTGTTTCGCAAATAAAAAAAAGGGATTTTCCGCGGACCAAGCTGTGGCGTTGATTGTCGACGCCAATCTGTCGACTCATCAATATGATGTAATACGACAGCAAGCAAAACTGATAAATGCCAATATATATCCAGCATATTGTAAAGTTAAATTGTCAAAAAAACTTTGAAAAAATAAAAAATACGAATACAGTAAAGCAACTAGTGATTTATATATTAAGGAATACTCCTGGTACCCAATGCCTGTAAGCGTGCTCTTTCATGGAAAAGATATTATTTCGTCATGTGTTGTCCCAATTGGTCAGTTATCAGAGGAGGCACAAGAATCTAGAAATAAACATAATAAGAAGTTTAGAGAGCTGTTTACGAGAAAGACTTCACGAGTCGATACTAATAGGGATTTAATCAAAAGGTTGCTTATAACGTCCGATCCATATATAGCAAGTTTACGTCGTTTACCCAAAACCAAGCGTGGGCAAATTACTCCAGAAGTACAAGAGTTGCTAGAAATTAGAACTCCAGCAATGGAAATTGGTGAAGGTCAATCAGACGAATTTGGTCAAGATTCAAACAGAGATACAGATGAATCTGAAAGTGACTCTGATTAATTGGTGTGCTCTGTGCTCGAATATATCGTAAATAAATTGTATGTTTTTGATTTCTCATTAATTATATAAAATACAAGCCCGTGATTTTGTCCACGTGAAGCAACTTTTTTTTTTCTTAATTTTTTTCCCGTAAGTAAGAACCTTCTACAAAGTATTAGAAAACTTAAAAAAAAGATGGGTGAAATCGTCGCGCCATAAATTGAGAACGACTATATTTAATCCCTATTTCCCATTTTTGTGTTATTGATGTTTAATTTCAATATTTCACAGCTTACAGTATTTTTTTAATGCGTGAAATAAATGTTATTACTCATTTAAAGCATCAAATAATTTTGTCCACCTAGATTTAAAAAATATCGCACTGCTGGTAAGAAACGAATGGAGAATGAAATTATTGTCGCTCGGGTCGATGTTCAAGTTAAGCTGTGCTTGGCTTGGTTAGTCCGTGAATTGCAGACCATGAGACCACCTATTCCATACCGAGTTTCCTACCTCAGAAAGCATGTTAAGCCGTTTTTCCTGGCTGTTAATAGGAATGTTTACTGACTTAATCCTACTAATATTATAAATGTGAAAGTTTGTGAGAATGGATGTGTGGATGTTTGTTACTCTTTCACGCATAAACGGCTGGACCGATTTGGTTGAAATTTGGTATGTAGATAGGTTATACCCTGGATTAACATATAGGATAGTTTTTATCCCAATTTTATGATCCGTGGGATAATTTTCGAGTTGTAGCGGGTGAAGCCGCTGGCAACAGCTAGTAATATTATAATAATTAGCCCGTCTGTTGGAATATCGAAAAATATTGGACACGTATTTTTTGTTTTATCAAATCAATAAAAATTGACAATGATAAAACGCGTCAAAGATTTGAATGGGGGTTCGTGACGCCACTGACCGGCAAAGAATGTCATACTAATGTCTTGGAATACGACGTCACACGAGTTTCATAGCACTGTATCATCTTCATTGTTTGTGCGAAAATAGAAAAAATACGTGTCCAATATTTTTTGGAAATCTATCTGACGGTTTAATTTGTTTTTTTTTTTTGTTAACTACCCTATTGTAGATCCATGACAGTCATTACAAGTAGCCTATGGTCTGAAAGTTCGAAAACCAGTCTTACCAAAGCGTGGCGTATTACCCAGTACTAACTGGGTCGTGGCGGTCAGATAAGCAGGCGTTCCTATAAAATACTGATAGTCAGGAGCATCCGTTCAGATTGGAGGCTGACGTCCACCTAGTTGGGTATAGGTTGGGTAGATGACGATCTTTCATGAGTTTACTTATGAGTGTTTTGCTACACTTTTCCTTCCCTAAAATATCATCTTAACTGCCGCACTCAGAGAGCTTTAATGGTTTTATTAAGCCATCACTTTTGACAGTTTTGTCATACAAAAGTATGTAAAATCTTTACTAAGATACGACTTGAGTAATCATTAAATATCTCTGAGCACCGCAGTAAGCTTTATTTTGAGTAGTTAATGTCCGATTTACATTAGTCAAGTGGTGACACTTGTCTAAACACATGCCACTGTTCTAGTAGTCGATACTCTCCTAAGTTGACCAGTGTGACTTTGCTAATGTTTCCATATTTCACTTGCATTTTAAGATTTAGATCATAGTAGGAAAATAATATGAATTGCCTTAAAATTCGTAAAATTTTCACAGACGCAGTTACTATTTTTAAAGGTCCATTTTAAGCTTTTTAACGCAATTCATGTTATGATCTGCTAAAGTGGCCATTTTAGACCCCCTTTTTTTGTTTTGTGGTGTGGGCAATCATCGAAAAACACCTCGTTACGCTTGTGTCGCGTTTGCACACCACCAAGCCTCGTTTTATTCACAGAATGCAGACCCTTTTTTATCTTTGGGGTGTGAAATCATCAAATGACTCCTCCAGCTCTGGGCAGAGCGGTAGGGAGTGTCAGACTTCTACTGACTTAAAACCACCCATGTTTCTTCTTATCCCTTTGTGTGGAGGTCGTGGTATCTGTTTCGAATACCCCGCAGCCCCGACGGGGTTTTAGACCCCCTGGTTTCGATTCTCAGATCGTTATTGGGGTACTAGCAGCCAGAAAGGGTACCGTATCTATTCTTGTCACAGCACACATCTACCTCAACATTCTCATCTCCACTACATACAATCTTTTTTTCTTCCATGTTCTTGACAGTCCTGCGTTGTGCCAGTTTTCATTCGCAAACAACATGTTCGCAGTCGTACGACTAGTAAATCGTTCACTTCGTCATAATAAACTCAATAACATTTAAATGTTTAACTCAATTATCTACATCACTTCGACTTAGTTAGCCTTACATAAAGGAAATTACTTTGAGAATTAATGTTAAGTGAACAAGTCCGCACTTCGTGTTGGGAAACTCATAAGTTATATTGTTCCGAGACTGGAAATTGATTATGTGGTATTTTTACAGGAAGATGTTTCAGAAATTTAATATTTCTTTTGATGTTTGTGATTTGATTAGTCGATATCGTAGAAGGTTATGAAAAATAACCTCAATTTGAAATAAACAGCAAGAAATGTACTCTTTCCCTTACATTTTTGTGGGTGCATACACACAACATTTAAATTCACATACACAAACAGCTAGACGCACATCAACCTGAAGGCCATACATATCTGTATGGCCTTCAGGTTGTTGCGCGTTTGTTCCGTCCGGTAACCCGTGAGACGCAGTGCACCAGCTAATCACTCAGCCACTGCGCCAGCCGTGCCACTCAACTCAAATTCTATGTAAAATTATACAGGGTGTCCAAGAACCTGGCGTCCAACTGGATTCCCACGATGCCCCAAGTTCTAACAGTACTCAGAAAAATATTTTAAAAAATCCACCCCATGTACTTACAGAATTATACTGATTTCAAAAAAAAAGGGGAAATGAGCACCCTGTGACATACTTTTGAATGCTGTGACTGCTAATGCTGATAATTTCGATATTTCTTGGAGGTTTTGTAATCTAGGGTATTGCTGTGTCTAAATAGAATGTAAAAATAATGTACTTATTGTACCATTTTAAAATAAAATATTATTTTAACTAAAGGTGATATGGAAAACTATTGAATTTCGCAACTTTGACCGACTGTAGTGTAAAAAAAATGTACCAAAATAGTATGGCAAGTGACGTCAAATTTTGACGCGTTTATTCCTCTTTTTAAAAAGGTATAATACTTACACATTAATTTGAAAAAATAAAATTTTGATAATATTTTTACTCAACAACCCAATTTTTACGAAGTGCCTACCTACTAACGGTAACTGTCGGACCCTTTCTTATCTTAGAAACTGTTATGTTACTACTATTATTTACTTCGGTTCCAAGAGTGAGCAAGAAGGAAATACACACAGGTAGATGGGTTCCCAGTAGAATAAAAGCAAAGAATGTTAGTTTAAAGATATTTTATTACAATAAATGTTCAAAATGTTGACCACCCGCGGCAATACAAGCTCTCACTCTCCTTAAAAAGGACCGCTTTATGTTTCGCGAGTAACTTTTTTGACGTATCACCTGCACTGCTTGTGTTATCTTCTCACGAAGGTCAGCGATGTCATTAATGGGCTTCGCATAAACGAGCTCCTTCATAGTTCCCCAGAAAAAAAAATCCAGCGGATTTAAGTCAGGTGAGCGGGCTGGCCACGGGATTGTTCCTGATCGCCCAATCCACCTGTTCGGGTATTGCTCGTCCAAAAACTCTCTAACGGATACGCGAAAATGTGCTGGACAGCCGTCGTGTTGGAACCACATATCTGGTGGGGTCTCTTCTAGTAAGTTTGGCAAATCATTTTGAAGAAAATTTAAATATGATTCGCCAGTCAAATTCTCGGGCATCTCAAATGGACCAATAATATTCCCACAGAGAATACCGGTCCACATGTTCACTTTGAACCGGTACTGGGATCTATCTTCTCGCATCAAGTGCGGATTTTCCACATGCCACTCGTGCAAGTTGTGTAGGTTCATGTAGCCATCCTTCTTAAATGTTGATTCATCTGACCACAAAATTTTGTCGATAAAGTTTTCGTCTTCTCGATGTTTTTGCAGGATTGTTTCACAAAACGCGACTCGGCTCGGATAGTCTCGAGGTAAAAGACTTTGCACTCGCTGTACGTGGTACGGATGATATTCTTCTTTTTGGAGAATACTGTGTGCTGTGCTCTTCGGTATCCCCGTATCAGCTTCTATTCCTCGCACAGAGATGCTTGGATTTGCCGACACCGCCTCTAAAACTTCATCGCGTATGAAGTCATTTACGGGTCGTCCTTCACCAGCTACTTGATTGGGGAACCGCCCGTCACATAGTGATCTGTGCACATTAATGAAAACTCGATGGTCGGGATATCGCGTAGCCCTCGGATACCTTTCTCTGTAAAGTCTCGCTGCAGCTCGTCCATTACCTCTACATTCTCCATAAATGTAGTGCATATTTGCGTATTCTTGCGGAGTGTAGGTCGCCATGGTAGCACACACAAAACACAAACTGTCCAAACACAGGCAAAGGTCGTCGTAAAGAGTTCGTTTCAAAGTCCAGAGCACAAAGAGTAATCGAGTCCAATAAACAAAGCTTTAAATCGTAGTACGTGATCAATGGTAACAATAAGAGAGAGGTGCGTAGTAACGGCAGGAGGCAGTGACGCGTACTGACCGTACTGTTATCCTAAATAGCACGATCCCAGATAGCGTCACTATCTATCTCACTCGCACCTCTAACCTTTTTCTCCCTCACTCTTACCTGAATAATGGGGTACCATAAAGAAGAACCAGCAAATCGCAAAGATAGTTTCTGTCTTGCTCCGATCCTGTTGTAATAACGAATCACTATTGTGAGATGCATGCACATACCGTCCCTTACGGTCTAACCTGTTTTTTGAGAGGCCTGTTGTTATTTTTATGAGCATACAATAGTAATTCTTTAGAGGTTAGATTCAATTCGTCGTAAATTTTTCTTTCTAAGAATTCTGTAAGACATCGTAAAAATTGGGTTGTTGAGTAAAAATATTATAAAAATTTTTTTTTTTCAAATTAATGTGTAAGTATTATACCTTTTTAAAAAGAGGAATAAACGCGTCAAAATTTGACGTCACTTGCCATACTATTTTGGTACATTTTTTTTACACTACAGTCGGTCAAAGTTGCGAAATTCAATAGTTTTCCATATCACCTTTAGTTAAAATAATATTTTATTTTAAAATGGTACAATAAGTACATTATTTTTACATTCTATTTAGACACAGCAATACCCTAGATTACAAAACCTCCAAGAAATATCGAAATTATCAGCATTAGCAGTCACAGCATTCAAAAGTATGTCACAGGGTGCTCATTTCCCCTTTTTTTTTGAAATCAGTATAATTCTGTAAGTACATGGGGTGGATTTTTTAAAATATTTTTCTGAGTACTGTTAGAACTTGGGGCATCGTGGGAATCCAGTTGGACGCCAGGTTCTTGGACACCCTGTATAAATGTAGGTACATAACGTAGCCTAATTTCATTTGCGAATAGTTACAATAATTAGGTGGCAATTTGTGTAAATTATCCAGAATTTGATAGTTATTGAAGTAAATGGAATTTTTAGTGTATGCAGTAGGTATAAATTAACAATCAAATTGAGTTGTAAAATACATTAGAAACAATTTAAGGTCATAGTTTTTAAATGTAACGTAATAACCTATTTCTATTTAAAGTCGGATCAAACTATTATCTTCAATTAATGAACCCGGAACTTGTTCAACAAGTATTATAGGAATTGATTCACACAATTAAATCCTATCGTAAGAAAATTATACACTGCCTGTGTATAATTTTTATTATATTACTTCAGACATAATATTAAAAGGTTATTACGAGAAAAAAGTGTGTAATAGTGCTTGTAATTTGCTATCATTCATTAGTATTGTCTAGTGAACCTTGAACGCTCATCATTATCTACGTCAAACACTTACAAATGATGAGAAAAATAATGGTAACCACGGTCATCATCATCTACCTATAGTCTACTCCGAACAATATTAGGCTCGGCTTCCAGTATCCCGAATGTAACTGAATACCAGTATTTTACATAGAGCGACTTCTCATCTGACCTCCATAACCCAGTTAGCTGCTTTTTAAATCTTGAGATATAATATGTTATCGCTCGTCATACATTTTGTACGTGACCGTTCACACTGTGCTATAATATATATATTATTCATTTCCAACTCACATCTATCATTACAGGGTAACCCTAATGCGATAAATGCGCCTTAATGAAATAAGTCTAACTTAATTACTACGTGAAAACTAATATCTATAACTAATGACAAATAAAGCGTTCCTTGTGAATTCACTCAGAAAATAATAGAATAAATCCGTCTCACTGGCTATGAGGTTGAGCGTTCGGAGTGCACGCGTCAGCGGCGTCTCCTGTAAAAGTTAGGTCCGAAAACGCGGCTCCACTGACAGTCGTGGCTGTCGTCGTCGCCACACGTACCTGACCGGAACACACAGACTCACTTGGTTTAAAATAACAGCATTATTCACCTTTCCTCTCAATAATTTAAATATATATGAGGTAAGTGCAAGATCACTCCTAACCCTTAGCTTGTTGTATCCTACCATACCTAAAATAAATAAGGTAGGATACATTAACGGGTAAAAGGGATATACACCATAATACCGTTTAAACAAATATCTTATAAATTTATTTTGTACCCTCTCCAGCATGAGACTATATTTAGCTATCAAGTAAGTATAAGTTATCTTACAGCGTGAACAGCAATCGCGGGATGTAATATATTACATCCCATAGTCAAAAGCAAGTTTCATGATACCCGTTTGTAAGACTGTATGTCAGACTTTCAGGTCACTGACTACCTGTACCGGCTGTCAAAGATCTATAAAAACAGCCGGTACCAACGGCTTAACATGCTTTCCGAGACACAGAGGAAATTCGGTACATAGTGGTCACCCATCTACAGACCAACCTAGGGAAGTGCGACTTAACCTGGAGATTGATCGAAGTGGCTATTAGAATTAACCACAAACTCCTCTACTTTCCACGGAGACCTGTACAATTGGACAGTAAGTTTGTAATGACCCCTAGGCGGCCCCAGGGAGACATTTATATTATGTCTTCTTTCTGGTTGGTAAGTCTTTTTGCTCCCTTGATTTATTTTGACCGCAGCCACCGTGTTTTAAAAGAATTTATAAAGCCGAACGAATCAGGGAATTTATAAAGCCTTTTGCGAAATCGTTTTATCAATAGCAGGCGCTTAGATGTATATTAAAGGTTGTCAGAAAAAAAAAAAGTCATCAGAGGCAGCCGGTCTGCTCCTCCTATTATTTTATACTAAGCGCGGTTCGCTCTCAAGAGTTCTCAATAATAAACGAAGTGACAAGTAAAACTAAACCTTATTAGAGTGATTCATAACTATTTTAAACATGTCAAAAATCTGCTCTTCTCTCCGAGCTGGTCTGTGTGAACGGACCCTAACGGCCGTAATCGGAACAGGAGTATCGAAGATTACTGATTACAAACTTACACTTTATAATCTTTATATATAAATATTGAATTTTATATGTATATACACTGAACTCTCAATTTGGATGAAGATTTCGATAATGGTTTAGATTCACAATTGGACCCGGTAGGTGGCGCTGCTGTTCGGGCAGGACGACGTCTGCCAGGTCCGCTAGTATTAGTATAGATTCAGTAGGTAAACCTAAGTACTTTTTATTTGTTATTAAAGGGCTATAATTTTAATTCGTCGTTAAAAAATTCGGCTATTTATAAATGCTGTAATTCTCTGTAATAATAACTGTTATTTTAGGCTCATTCGTTTAATATTTACGACTAATTCGTTCAAGATATTTTCCCCTCAGAAATCCGGACTTTTTATGGTTAAGTCATAATTTATACGAAAAAATAATATCATCAATTAGAGTTAGCTTAATTTATGTTGTTTATCGTTTCTTGGGAATGAGATTATAAATCTGCGTTCAAAGTTAATCTTAGGCAGCAATGAAATCACGAAAAATAATCTGGTAATCCATTACAATAATAATTGTGTTCACAAAAATTTGACAAATTGTTTGGAGTAGATTTTGTTTATTTCGTGATTTTTTGTTAAGTTCATCAGATTATTTGATTGTAAATTTAATGAGTTTAATGACCCTTTTCAGGTTTTTAAATACTTATTTTAATAAATACAGTTTTTCGTATCCTGATAGGATGAATTTACTGTAATAGTATGTATGATATTACCATATTTGTTTTATTTCTCATACGCAATGAATTGTTACCGTTGCAAAACACACATAGCGAACGGCAAGCGTATAGAGAATGTAATTTTACATTGAAATAACGAAATATCAACTGAAAAACACAAAACAAAAACCAGAAAATTGAATATGTTTCAAAATAAGCTGAACGCAGCCTGTCAGTCTGCGGAGACCTATTTCTTACACTCTGTATTATAGAAGTATAATTTATTATATATATTTTTTCGTTAGACATCCGAAACAAAGACTTAATAAAGCGTCTGATATCAAATTAAAACTGACTTAAAAAACGATTGTCACTTCTGTAGGCCCTAAAGCCCTGAGTATTTGTATATGCTTAGACTTAGAAAATAGTAGATACAACCATTTTGCGGCTGCAGTATCAACATACTGCAACGTATTTGTAAACAAGGACAGCCCTCTGGCGGTAATAGCAGTGGAGTGCTGTTGAGTGTTGATGCTGATAGCTCTTGTGTCGGTCTGAATACGTATGTAAGTAAGTACTCTCGTGTTAGGCACGCCGAGTACGAATACAATTATTTTCTCGATGGCCCTGTTGCATTACTACTAACTAATAAAACACATTGAATACAATTGGCGTCATTTTGAAGTTTCGCGGCAAGTAATGAAACTTGGATATTATGAAAGAACAGATTATATGATACATGGGGTCGGGCAGATATCAAAATAATCTGACTCCGCCAGCACACTTTTAGATACGATTATTCAACATGACGTTGAGAAGGAAATCTCAACATCTAACCGGATGCAGCTGAATACCAGTATTTCACATACAGCGACTGCCTATCTGACCTCCATATCCCAATTAATACTGGGTAATACGATACCCTTTGGTAAGACTGTTTGTCAGACTTTCAGGTCACTGACTACCTGTAACGACTGCCAAAGATCTTATACAGCAGCCAGGACCAACAGCTTCCCGTGCTTAACAAGTCACGGAGGAAACTCGGTATGCAATGGGTGGTCACCTATCCACAGACCAACCTAGGCAAGCGTGGCTTAACCTAAAGATCGACCCGAGTGGCAGTTATTATTAAATCAGCTCTAATATCAACCATGAAATATCACGTAAACAAATAAGACAATTTTAGTGCAATATTAAATGTTTTATTTCTTTGCAAGTACGTCCCAAAATAAAGCCATCAACGAACTAAAAAAACAACAGTAATTCCAAATATTCTTGTCATGCTTAATGTGAACTTACCACGAAAGGTTTAGTGCATGTCTGAAAGCTATTGACAAAGTAGACTAGACCAAAAAAATGAGTCAAAGGTAAAGTTAGGACAGCCCACGCGACCATCATTTTGTTGAGGTACGCTCATTTGCATAACAGCCTTTTCATACAAAAACAAGTAGAGAGAACTTATAAAGGTATAAATGGTAAAAGAATTAAAGTAATTGAGCTCAACACCAACCCGCACAGTTCTCGCTTGGTGGATTACAGCCTATCCTCTCCTAGAGAGGAAGCCTGAGTCCCTGCAGTGGGAACATTATAGGCTGATGATGATGATGAGCTCAACATATGACATGCTTGCAAATAATTTTAAAATTGTAGATGTATAATGATGTTGTGGGCCTGTATCATCTCACTGCTGGCCTAAGTCTCTGCCCATGACTTCCAGTTGTCTTCATTCAAGACTAATGTGAACCCGTCGGGGCTGTGGGTTTTTCGCAAGAGGAACGTGGGTGGGTTTTAGTCAGTAGTAGTCTGACACTCCCTTCAGCTCTGCCCAAGAGCGGAGGGGGGGGGGGTTTATTTGATGATTACTCACCACCCAAAAAAAGAATAAAACCAATGTGAACCACTGGTTGCTAGTATTGTTTAGATCATCCCGATCACCAAAGTTTGCCGCAACGCTTTCTAGGTGTGTGAAAATAAAGCAAGGTATAGCTATTGCCAATTAAAATCGCAATAGCGGCCAATGCCTTTTACCTATTATCTCTTCGTACGAACCAACACAAATGAACCATGTTTCGTTTTTCATTAGAAAAAATGTTGACGATCACGATACGATAGTTGACGATTCAAGACATGAACATGCTTATTTTTGGATTTCAAAGTTAACAACTTTAATAAATGTAGGTGGGTCAATGACCACTATTGCGATCATAACTGGCAGCAACTGGAGAAATAAATTTCAAAGTGTCTGCTTTAGCATTTTGCTCATTACTGGAATATATAAAATATGAACCGCCGTACCATGTACGTAAGTTGACAACTGACAATTCATGTAAAATTTACTAGCAGTTTTTTGATGAGGATATATTATATTAACATTTAGTTTCCTTCCGCTCACAACATACATTTATTCAAAATCTTGCATGTCTGATTAATCAGTTTATGTAAACGCATGTTTGACAAATAAATTATTCTTTCTTTCTTTCTTTCTTTCTTTATATATTTATATTAAAAAATATAGCTTTTTTCTGAAACTACGCTGTATTATGGTGGGAAAATATCCCACGGGAATGTTTTAAAAAGGTGAGATAGGTTAAGTAAGGGTAGTCTGTGACACTCGAAAATAATGTAGCAAAAGTTGAAATTTTATTGATCGAAAATGACCTATTACTAAAACCTATACTTTAAAATCATGGGCTGAAAAAATATTTAATGATAGAATTAATGACCACTATAATTATAGGAAAACCGTTTATAATAACTTCCTTGATTGAGTTACGGTAACCTGAGAAGGCTGCCCACAAATGGGTCACCTGGGGTTAAAGAATTAATTGCATTAAATAATAAAGATAGTCGGTGAGCTGAAAGTCTGACAACCAGTCTTACCAAAAGGGTATCTTGATGATGATGATGATGATGATGATAGGACTCCATTTTCCGCACGTAGACTCTCATTCGGTCCGTTGTGCGTGGGGGTCCTGGCTAACGTAGCCAGCCTAGCTCCGTCCAGAAGCACAGAAGTTTCCTGGGGACTTCACAGTCTTCGCGGAGCGACCTCACTGTTCCGAGGATTTGGTCTCGTGGGGTATCTTATTTCCCAGTTATCTGGGTTGTGGAGGTCAGATAGGCAGTCACTCCAGGTAAAATAATATCTGCAAGGTAAAGTATTTATCTGCATACGGTTAGACTGGAAGTCGACCCCAACATAGTTCGGACAAGGCTAGGCAGATGATGAATCATTAATGAAATCACGGAAACATGGTGGCTGAAAATCAAGATTGGAGTCACTTGATTTGAGGAGTAAATTCCAATGGTCTGATATTTAAGATAATAATATTTTTATATCCAGCAGAGAGTTGGTTTTTTTATTAATCAGTAAAAAAAACATAACCAATACTTCAACCTTAGATAAAATTCTAACTTCCAAAAATTACTAAACTACAGTATAAAATCGCATTTCAAATAATTACTCTCATCAATTTGGTTTGTTTAAAGATACGAGTGTAACATTTACTTATTATAAGAAAGCAACGTTTAAATAAATGTTATAATATTCTAATGAAAAACAAATAAATATTTTAACGTAAAAACAATACGGTCTTAGCTATTGTGTGTTGTGTGAAGAGGCTTTAACATCATAGTATTTTCGTCACAGCGGGTTATAAACGGTTTCGGAGGAAAAGGCAATTATTTACATTCTTTCGTCGCTGCCCTAACTTACTACATTAAAGACTTGTTTTTTTATGTCCATGCGGCTTATGTTCTTTTGTAGTGAAGATGTTTTTGGGTACTAAAAACTTAAAGCGACAGCTATTTTAGTAACAAGTTAACGTTAAAGTTACAATTTTTTTAATGTAGGAATAAGGTGTGAGTTTTTATACCTAGTGTTTTACGAATTTTTACGTACATATTATTATCCTGTTATAATTCTACTAAAGCGTTAATTTTGGTAGTTATAGGTTTTTAATATTTTTTCTATTATTGGGATTCTCTTAGAAAAAGCATACACTGCATACAGGGTTTGTTTTAAGTTTAAAATTATATCTAGCAGATATAATATATATAGATATATAATTATACTAACTACAAAAGTACTACTATTAGCAGTTTAAGTTTATTTATCCATTATAATTTTATAATGGATAAAAATAACTTAGTATATCTATTACAGCCCACAATATGACCCAAGTCTAATTTCAACAACCTATACCGCCAAGTCAATCAAAACAACCACATGACTTTCAACACCAAAGTTTACAATATATGCAGGTCTGTCCCTCAATACGTCACGCTTATAAACACATATTGTCAGTCCCAAAGGTACTATCACTATGACGCCTGAAACTTGTGTGACACTTCAAACTCCCAAGGACTATCTGAAAGTTTGTTATGGGCCCTGTGTAATAGTGGGAGTATTGTTTTATTGATTTATTGTTCGTTGATAGGTCCTTATTATAATTATGGATACAGAAAGTATAGGGGATTGTGTGGGGGATCATGGGAAAGTAAGTTAGGAATTATGCTGTGACGTCTGATAAGGCAGAATGAAAGATAAAATCGTGTGACGCCGAGTACAATTGGACAAGGGCAGAAATCTTCCTGCATTTGTTCCAAAAGCGTTGATTTATTCTTGATTGTAATTAATTTAAAACCTATCATAAAAACTTCAGAATTATTTTCGTTAATTGCTTGTGATACTCGTAAATAACCGCAACATTGTGAACTTTCAAATGCTTTGTAAATTTTTGACATTCTAAAGATTGTAGCTACAAAAGCAAGGCCACTTCTCATACATAGAAGAGAATATAATATATCAGTGACCACCATCGCTACGAGGCCTCAACAATTATCGAGTAAAATATTGTACAGTTCATTGCCCTGCTTTAATGTTCCACTTACAAAAAGCTAATCTCTTTATCTATACACAAGAACACCTCAGTCATGACGAACGTCATAGCACGCCTTATTTATTTATAATAGCAAGGTTTGGCATAACAGCATCGTTATGGAAATGATCGCAGATTGCCATGGTGTGTTCACAGGCGTGTACGTCATCACATGACAAGACAACTTTTGTAATGGTGGTAATTGTACGTGTGACCTTAGATCTTAGAAAGAATAATTGCCAAATTATAAATGCATCACTGGAATTTAAACACTTTTATCAGTGTTTAGAGTTGCGAATCTAACCGTACCTACTGTTTTGTATTATATGCTTAACATTTATCTAAACAACGTGCTCTTTTTTTAACTACTCAGGCCTAGATAGGCCTGAGTAGTGCTAGCCTACTTTTAACGTATTACGGCCGAATACTGAAACGCTACTCAATTTTAAGTTGCCCTTAAATCTCGTTCTGCCTCTGTTACTTCAGCATAGAGACACTACTAGATTAGCCACTACTAGATCACTACTAGACAGCACTAGATTTGAGCGTTGCTTATATTTGAGCGTTGGCGTTTCAGTATTCGGGCATTAGTATTATAGGTTACACTCGGAAAGCAGTTTACTGCTTAATTTAAATTACATTGCACTTTCAAATGGTATCGGTAAAAAGCGGCCAAGTGCGAGTCAGACTCGCGCACCGAGGGTTTCGTACAAACAAAGTTTAAAATTATCAAAAATGTTTTTTATTATAAGATGTAACAAAAGATTTACTGTTTTCGCAATTTTTCCTATATCTGTGCCATACTTAAGACGTTGCTTCATACCAAATTTCGAGATTAACTCTTAATTGCGTTGACTTAGAAGTCAAGTGGTCATATGAGAGTTCCTTTTTTTCTTTCGAGGTACGGAACCCTAAAAATAATCAACCAATTAATTTTTACTAGCTTTTATTCAAAATTATAAAGCACTTATCTTCAACCGATTGAGTTGAAATTGTGACATAAAGCTTGCTCCAATATGGAGACTCCCAAAGACAGAGTACTACTTACTTTAATGGTACTCTCATAAAAGTTTATGCTATGAAAAGTAAAAAAAAAAATACCTAAATTAAAAAAAAAAAAACACATTTAAAATAAAACCATAACTGTCTTGACTTTATCATCATTCATCTGATAAACTGTATTTTTCTCTAGATCCCCAGGTATGATCATGAAAACTTTATTTTATTTTAAGCCGGTCAAAACACTCTGAGCCGGTGACAAATGTGTATTTTCTTAAGGGTGGGAAATCATCAAATGTATCCTCCCCTCAATTGACAGTTTCTGCAGTGATAATCTAATGGTGTGACCATTGGATTGCCAAGTCAAAGGTCTTAGGATCGAACTCAAGACACGCACTACTGATTTTTTTAATTCATGTGCGTATTTTATAATTATCATTTCCTTAGGTAAAGGAAATCAGCGTGAAGAAACCAGCATACCTGAGAATCCTTTTCAACGGCACGTGAAGTTTAGGCCCTTGGATGGTAAAAAAAATCTGACACCAGTTAAGGTAGGTACATCACAGACCGCCTACAATGACGTCAATTTATTTCCTCTATCTTGAGGTTAGTACAGTCGACCGAGCTGATAACTATACAGGCAGAAGTCTTTATAATTCTAGTACACTGAAAAATATATTGATTGCAATTTTGTTTTGTAGAGAATACGCGGTAGAGGAAAGAATTTACATCAATGTAGGCGGTTTGTCATATTTTTTCATTACTCATACTCTGAAAGAAGGACATAACATGCCTGCGAAGCGGGTTGAAAGTACTACTTTTCAGCTCTAGGGAGAATCGCTTTCAACTGACAGCTGTCAAAATATTAAAACAAACTATTTTCACATTTTTATTGAACCATGTTGCAACATTGTAAACAGCCACTAAATTACAGCGCGATTTAAAATTAAAATAACATAAAGTTAACTTAAAAATAATATTATGACTTTAATATAATTTAGTTTGAAATCTAAATTATCATAGTTTTCGGCCAAAACTTTGCAATTTTTTTTAATCATGAACATGAAAAATACTGGCTGTATAGCTGGGCAACCGAAGGACAAAAAAAAACAAAATAAGCGGGAAAGCGACAATCCGATCAACAATATTTTTTTCTGTAGCTAATAATTTATGTTCTTCTTTTTACTTTCCTCGTATTCGTAATGAAAAGCCTAGTGTTTTTCTCGGGTAAATTACTTATTTAATCCCTCAAACTATAAGCGCCCTCACTACGTTATTGGCGCTAAATCCCGTCTCGGGACTAAATAAGTAACTTCAACTTCACCCCTTGGATATCAGATATCAGTGTCGCAGGGTGACGTAATCTTTAGATATGGTGACAAGGTAGCAATAAGTGTCAACAAGTTAAAGTGATTACTTTTATCGATGTGAATGGGGACGCATGACGTGGGAAAACTAATTTTAGTAAATGACGTTTTCAAAAAAAAATCCTAAGAGTAGAGACTTGATTTTTATTTTATAGTACCTACACTCGTTTTATAAAAAAATAATGTCATAGTTTTTTCGATTCCCGGATCGAGCTCAGTAGAATTCACGGAGCTGGATTAGTGCCCAGTTGATAGCAATCTATTACATGCTCCATAACATGGGACAAATAAGGGTTACATGAGTTTAGAAATAATAAAAACTTGAGTATGTTTACTTCTTTGTCCACACAACGTGATATACTCTGATAGCCTTTCCTATACATCGGTGCGTTGAGGTCATTGTCACTTGATGCCAATTTGCCAATAGCGAGACGATGAAAGCGAGTTTAAAAAAACATTAAGGTTATGTGTGATCTGGCAGCGGTACAAAAAATATTGTAATGCAGGCAAAGGTGTAAGCGATAGCGGTTCTTGCTGTACAGACACGAGTAAAACTTAGCAAAATTCTTAAGTTATTTTGAGATAAAACCTATTTAGTAATAGACATCATCATCATTTCAGCGAAAAGACGACCGCTGCTGATCATAGGCCTCCCCGAAGTGTCGCAACATTGACTGGACCTATACTTACGTCTCGCATCTAGAGGATCCCCACAACCTTCTCCGGGTCATCAATCAACCTAGTGGATTTCCAACGACGTCACTTCAGAACTTGTGTAATAGTATGGATTTAAAAATGCTATGTTCATAAAAACGTAAAACGATAATCAACACGAGAGAAACTCACTTTTAAAAGTAGCTGCGTGTAAACTCAATAGGATATATCACATTAAAAAATCTAATTTACATTATTAAAAAAAATAATGGATGTGTTTTTTGTTTTTATCAAATTAACAAAAATTTACGAAAATTTACGTGTCAAAGATCATGACAGTGGGGGCTTTTGACGCTTCTTTACGCTTATTCTGTTACATAGCGAACCGTTAAAACAATAAAATACAAAGGAATTCTTCCATGTTTGCATAACATTTGTGATTCCACATTCTGCTATCAAGGGTTTTGCTTTTCAAAACATACGCCTTCCAGGTATTCATTTACACTGGTATCGTTAGTGGTGGACTGAAGGAGGCAACCTACATAATATTCGATGATGACCTGTTGTCACGAACACGACAGTAGACCCATGTTCAAAAAAAGTAGTTAAAAATTAAAAAACCTGACTGAAAAAACTGAAAAGCAAAAACAAGCACATTTTAATTTAAGTAAAACTTGGGGTCCAATTTATTGTTTCATTTCATAATTTAATATTCAAATGAACCCCGCCTGCTTCCAAGTACTTCTAAGTACTTCTTTTTTTATTTCCAGGTTTTTAGTTCTTGTGTGTTTTTTCTTTCGTTGGTCGCGTAAAATTCTTCGCTGATGAATTAACTTTTTTATAGAATTTGTCACTTTGAATGTCTTTTAAACATATACGTGTGTAATATTTTTGTAATCTCCTTTAAAAACTCTTTATTTTGATACCCTACTCGAAGGTAATGGAAAAAAAATTTTTTTTGAACTCCGCGATATTGCCCCCAAAATCCGCATATTTTTTTTAAATTTAATGTAGCCAGTGATACTCGCGCCATCAAGACGAATCTAACGACATATATTTTTTTCAAGTCCGTTCATCCGTTTAGTAGTTACAAAAAAACGGACATACCTACATACATAAGTACAGGTCAAACACATAACCCTCCCTTTGAGCTTCGCCGCAGTCGGGTAAAAAAAGATATACGTGTGAAGATGTACTTGCTGCTGAATGGGTCGCACATACCTTGATTGTTAGCTTGAATGAGAATCACGGATTGTCAAAGATCTTGTAGCAGTAGACATCTTTTCTACTGGTTTGTTAATAACAGGCACTCTTGTACGTTATGTGCAACGTTTTCATGTTACTGGTGAGATCCGTTCAGAAGCGCTTAAATTTGTAACGTATTTCTATTTATATTTATTGAGTCGGCAGTCGGCACTGTAAAATATAGGTCATAGACTGTATAAAACATTTAGGTATATTAAATCCCCTACTAGGAAGATACTAGTCTACACTGAGGTATTCCTTCGAACGTCCGCCTGCATAACTGCAAAGCTTTGACTTGTTGGTCAAAGGATCTGCGGTTAACTGCAGTGCAGTTACCAATTCTACGGCAATATCTCTTGAATTTGTGGATTTGTTGACGTGTAAGTTTCTTAGTTAGTCACATGTCAACTAAAACAAGGATTTGGATTACCGTAAGATAATAGTTCACATTTACTGTCTTTAATTTGAACTATAAATATTTATTTTATCAAATTATTGAATTATTAAAAAATGTTGTTTAAGACTCGGTTCGAATTTTAAATCTTCTAGTTTAAAACAGTACCCAATCGAAAGAAGAATGCTAATGCCATTTGAAATAAACCCAGAGCAAACGATATAGCATCTAGGTAGCTCAGAATTTTAGTGATATCTAGTATACATTCTGCAAGTATTCCAATATTAGATTTAATGGCTAAATATTTTCGCTTTAGGGATTAGAGTATTAACGTTTTTTTTTTTTTAATTGTCTGTACTGTCCCACTGCTGGGCAAAGGCCTCCCCCAAATCCTTCCAAGTGCTCTTTTCTTGAGCCACCTCAAACCAACCCTCGTGGTGCGCGTCCAGATCGTCTCGCCACCTGTTTTTGAACCGGCCTCGGCGGCGCCGTCCATCTTCCGGCAGCCATCGTGTTGAGACTTTTGCCCAGCGGTCAACGTGCATGCGGCTGACGTGACCCGCCCAATCTCATTTTAGCCTAGCAGCCTTCTTGCCAACGTCCACTATGCCCGTTTTGGAGCGCAGCGTGGTGTTTCGAATTCTATCTTGTCTTTTGACACCCAAAATGCTACGCTCCATTGCCCTTTGGCATACTCAGTATTAACGATTATAAAATGTTTACAATCTTTACTGTTTTTACGATATGAAGTACATTTTATAAAATTTATCCTCACGAATAAAAATATTCATACTTTCCATTTCCAAAAAATGTCGTTCCGTGTTTCTTTAAATCGGATCCTAGTCACATCAAATAACCTTGATTACTGAAAAACATGGCAAAAGCAAATTGAATTACCAAAAAAAATGCGAGCTGTAATTTTAATATAATCCATCCATCCATTACGACACGTGGTCTCAAATTGCAGGATAAGATTATATCCAACGCAGCGATTTTCTTTCGAAATCTTATTTAATTTTCTTTTACTTGAAAACGAAGGGGACTCGCTGGCTCACACGAAACAAAATACAGAAACCCGTTTATAGGGATGAGCGTGCTCGAATGAACATTAGTATTTACAAGCAGATATTTGAGCATAGTACGTACTATTTGCTCGAAAAATTAGGTAATAATTTGAGTTTTGTAATGGTGTTTTTATAATGTGAAGTAATTTTTTTGTAGTTCGATAATTGTTTATTAAGATAATTAAAAAAAAAAGGTATTGGTTTTTGATAAATTTGGAATACCTGGTGCAAGTGTATAAAATACTGGGTATAGATGGTTTTGCATGTACGATGCTCAATATTTTCACACGAATTGACTTGGGTTGGCCGACCCCTACATAGTTGAAAAAATGGCTACTTAAATGACTTGATAATTAAACAGGAATCTGAGCACGACTTACCTACATATTTTTTCTACTTGTATTTTGTTATTTTTCCAACTGTTCACTGCTGACATTTGAAAAGTTATACTGTGCGCCTGATATCTGTGAAAGGAATTTGTATGAATATTGTCAAAGACAAAAGCGTCAGGGTATCTTGGAAAATTTAATTTTTTGTACGATGCGCTCGTGCTTTTTTCATGTTTCCACCTTAATAATTATGCTTACTTGCCTTAACTGTTTAACCCCGATGCAAGAACGACGGGGTGTTATTATCTCAAAATATAAAAATTAAGGTTGTAAAAGAAGTTATGAACGAAGCTAAAAAAGCGCTTGTTCTCTGTGTCAATCATGTCTAGAAATATTTTAGTTACGGAGATGCTGGAAGTCAAAGTTCCAACTTTTTCACAACTAATGTTTTCAACAAAAAAAAAAAAAAAAAAGTGTTTGTTTGGAACTTAAGTCAAATTCATTACAATTTACTTCTGCCAAACTACAGAGCAGTTTAGTTTAGTTTTTCTACATTTTTCATTCCAAGTTTAGTTTAAATTCCACTATTATGTATTCTTAGAGGTAATTGAAGTATTCAATGACGCTGTTTCTCAGTAATTTGATGTTGCGCAGAGTTTTTTAATTTGGTGTACAGAATGCTTAGTTGACCGCTTCGTGAAGGTTTACTTTTTACCCGACTACGGCGAAGCCAAAAGGAAGGGTAATGATTTTGTTGTAACTACAGGAAAACTTATATGCGCTTATTACGTGGTCTTCTTCCAATTTCTCTTTACTACTGACGTCATGCTATAGAAAAACTCAAGGTAGAACTCGTCAGTGTCACTGAAATTTTTCGCTAATATTATTTTTAGACATAGCAAGCGATGATGCGAAGTTCTATTAATTACTATGTTTTAGGAGCCCGTCGGTATAAACTTCCGCAAACATCCCCGACGCACTGCAGTAGCGAGAAAGTCTCAACTACGTCCTGGAGACATTATTATACTGAATGCGCAGGACATCTAGCGATCTATTGGGGTAATTACCCATATAAATTACCCGTGTACAGACTCTGGCAGTAGGCCTTGAAATGAGTAATTTTAAATAGGTGCGTACACTGAACAAATCTACGTATCATGTTGCACAGGACGGCTAGTACCCTGCACTCCATTCTATATCTACATCGTCTTTAAGGTCGTCGGACATAAAATGACCCAAGTATTTCAAAGTATTTTTTTTACATAATTATAGGTATCACTGACCCGAAGCTCGGGTCAATCTGCTCGGTAACAGAAATGCATCATCTGTGAAAATTCCAACTGTCTAACTATCGCGGTTCATGAGATACAGCCTGGTGACAGACAAACAGACAGATAAACTAACGGACCACGCAGTCTTAGTAACAGGGTCCCGTTTTACCATTTGAGTATGGAACCCTAAAAACAATCGCCAATTTGATTCCTATCTGTATGTAGGTAACATTCAGTTATACGATGTTACTATCAATATTTTATGGCTGCCTATAAAATATCAATATCCACACAGATTTTATGTGTTAGATATAATATATCTATGGTTAGCTAGCTTACTGGTGTAACCGTTAGACTGCCAAGTCAAAGGTATGGTTTTTGATCCCAAGACACATACCTCTGATTTTTCGAGTTCACGTGCGTATGAAATTGGGCGGTCAATGTGCTTTTTAGGGTTCCGTAGCCAAATGGCAAAAAACGGAACCCTTATAGATTCGTCATGTCTGTCTGTCTGTCTGTCCGTCTGTCCGTCTGTCCGTCCATATGTCACAGCCATTTTATTCCGAGACTATAAGGATTACACAGTTGAAATTTGGCAGATGTATTCTGTAAACCGCTTTTTGATTTTTAATAAAAAAAAAAATATAAGATTAAGAGGGGGCTCTCCATACATGGAATTGAAACTAAATAAACTTTTTTTCATCAAACCTACACATGAGGGGTATCTATGGATAGGTCTTCAAAAATGACAGGTTGAGGTTCTTAAAATCATTTTTTCTCAAAGTCAATCGTTTCAAAGATAGACACATCCAAAGTGGTAAAATGTGTGTCCCCCCCCTCTAACTTTTAAAGTAAGAGAGTGACAATTCTAAAAAATATATATAATGTAGATCTCAACAAGAACTACCAACCAAAATTGGTTTGAACGAGATCTAGTAAGTATTTTTTTTTAATACGTCATAAATCGTAAATCGCAATTTACCGTTCATTCAATCAACTCAATTATAAAAATAATTAAAAAATATTTAATTTCATAAACTTAAACCTTATGCATAAACCGTGAACCATTATTTTCTAATAATCTAACAATAAATCTGTAATAAGTAGGTGCCTGAGTAAATAATAATTATAATTCGCGCGGGGCGTGGCTTGATCGGTAGCGGATTGCGGGGAGCGCGGGGGCATGTTTTGCCACTGCGCTAACCCTAACGGGCAGACACGTGAGGGCAGGCGTCGTCCCGCGATGACCTCCGGCCACCGTAGACGCGGGCCTGTGGACGGTGAGTGATGGGCTAACTCGCCGTCCGACCGTCTCACGACGAAAACAGGCCGTGTCGACGGCGCGTTCGTGTTCCACGCGCGCCTCAAAGAGATGTCAGCAACATGGGAGGGGCCCGAAAGGGCCGACGCCTGTCGGGGCTGCGGGTAGTCCTCTGGTTATCGCGGCCTCGACATAGAGGGCGAAGAAGGAACATGGGTGGTTTTTAGTCAGTAGAAGTCTGACACTCCCTTTCGCTCTGCCCAAGAGCGGGAGGGGTTATTCGATGATTTTACACCCACCAAAAAAAAAAAAAAAAAAAAGGGCAGGCGTCGTTGCCACTCGTGCGCGCGGAGCAAATATTTCGATACATTTGCGAATGCTTAATATTGTACGTTTACGATTTGATACTGTTTTCGTTGGATAAAATTAATTTTAATTACTTACATCGAAATTATTCTTTTAACAACTTCGCTGCCAGCTCCGCAAATTAGCGGGGTGCGGGGTGAGCGCGGGGTGCCGGCCCCGCTAATATGCGGAGTAGCGCCACTCGGTTTCTATGAATTAGTACGCGCCCGGCACTGTTAAAATATCATAGATAGTTTTAAATGAACCATAATACATAAAATAAACTACTCCGCAAAATTGCGGACTTGGCACTGAGTTTGAAACTGTCAATCTGAGTGCCAGGTCCGCAAATTCGCGGATTTTTTTTATTTAGCTTTGTCTTACCAAAAACTCCTAAAACTATTTAAATATTTCCAAAATAAAAATATTGAAACGTCCCCCATGCATATTTTACAAAAAAAATACATTGGATTTTCTCATGACGTCACCAAATTCCAGTTGGCAGCGAAGCTGTTAAACTCATTTACTGCCTACTATAAAACGTCAACCTAATAAATAACTAACCTAATTTAAAAAATACGCTGTTATTAAAACATCGTCAAAGTTACAACGATCTAACTAAATAACTTTTATATTATGTTACTTGCTGCTACGGAACCCTTCATTTTCAATGATAAGTCAATCTGCTTTTTTTGATGGAACACGCCCGCCACACTATACCCAAACCACTGTTACTCCTGAAAGCCAAAACAACAGTGGCGACCACAAGAAAAGCGCCGAGACAATGAAGCTCGACGAAGTCCCAGTGAAACAATTTAACTGTATTGGATCCCGCAACGAAATTAATCAGAAAAGAATAGCGAAAAAGTCAATCTGTTAACCATATTTTGTCAATGTTGATTCGCGTTTCTACTAACATGAGTTTGACAAAAGTCGTCAATTTTAGGTGTATAAATTACTCATATAAAATTTCTTTGTTACTAATCACTAAATTAAGTATCTTGCTCGGTTAAAAGAACTCTATCTCGTATAAATTTTGAGAAATAAACGTAGGTAAAGGTCGGTAAGTCATTGCCAAAGGTTTGTTGTTTATGGTAATTAATCAGTTAATGACGCAAGTCCGTATTATTTTCCCGATGATGTCGTTGTCAAATTCTTGCTGCCTTCTTGTTTCCAAAACGCTACTTTTTTAATTTACCGCTAATGGTAAGTTGATCAATCATAACCATTATCTAGTTCATTACCCATAGGCAAAATGTACACATGTGTACATCAACTACTACAATCTGTCAACTTTCTTTAATAGATTTTCAACTTTATCGCTACAGCATGTTCAACATTGATGGAAAAATTTGCCAGTTTCGGGTAGCTTAATCTGCAGGGTGTGTGTATCAAATAGCTGCAAAAAAATACTATCACTGTTTGTAGTATTCTATTATAATTACCAGTCAATATTCACACTTAATGTAACTTCAAGTCTCTTAGAGGCTTCAGTCGTCACACATGGGTGGTTTTTAGTCAGTAGAAGTCTGACACTCCCTTTCGCTCTGCCCAAGAGCTCCTTTATTTGATGATCCCCCCCCCCCCCCCTTAAAGGCTTCAGACGTCAGGGTTTTCCCAGAGAGTTTATGCAGAATTGTGTACTTACACTGACGGTTACATTTCACAGTTATAGGGGCAAGGCTTTTACCATTAACCAGCCACATATCCAGGCTCCGTGACTGCCACTCAGGTCATCTTGATGCTCATTTTAATGTCTGATTTACTAATCAAATAGGTTTTTTAAATAAAACAAAATAACATCGAATCTAATTTTTATTTCGTCGCTTTTAGGACCCCTACATAAGAAAAATACAACAATGCCAAAAGATAAGAATTCCATTCGTTTCGCTACTATGATAGTTTTCCATACAATAATAATGTACATTGTTACATACGTAACACGACGTCAATTCTAAAAATGTACACATTTGCGAACAAGACAACTTTAACACATACGTTCAAGACAGTAATATTTTGTAAAACTAGTAACAGATCAAGTAAATAAAACAGGGCCGAAGATAGACCCTTGGGGTCCACCATCATTGTTAACGCCTTCTATATTTTATTGAAATGAAAGTTTTATCAGATATCGTTTTTGCTGGTTTTATCGAACATTGATGTTACTTTTTAAACATTTCATAATAATTGATGGTATAAAGATGTAAGAAGTTACAACCGCTTCACAAGTTATGGTTGTCAATTGCTTTGCTGACATTGTTTTCGTAAAAAGATGCCTTTGAAAGTACTAAGCTAAATTGTTCAGTAATACAGTAACCGATATCACAAATGTGTACATTAACTATTTAGATAGTGACACAAGAACGAATGCATTGGCTTATTTACACTTTTAGATTTAAACATCCGAAATTGTGACCACTACCTTATATTAGACTAATTATTGACGGAATAAATACATTATATTTTATAAATAAATAAAAAAAAACACAAATATTTATTGAATTTACAAACGTAACGGTGTTTTGTACTTAAAGAGCTCTATTTAAATTAAATTTAATTATTTACAATTTATGGAGGTAAACAACAAACTTTGGAAAATGGTAAACAACTGCAAAATTAACTTTCGATGTCAAGTCATTCATACTTTTGTTGTATATTTGGGAAATTCGATTACAGGTAAATCTGATAACATGGAAATGACAACATTAAAATACAATAGCTTTCATTAAGTCCTTAATTAAGGTGCAATCATATGATCCTTTAGAATATTCCAGTCGCCAAGACATTTGAAGTGAAGCCCGAGGTTCATTGGCGGCGCAAACACTCTGACACCGGGCTACATTAACGAAACTTAAAAAAACTAGGTCATACATATACTTATATTGTCACTTATGGCATATATTTCGTGATTATCCTTTATATAAAGAATCCCGTTCATGTAACACGAAAGATATCCCGTAAATGCCAATATTAGTACAGTTTTAAACCGTGAAGCTTAGAACAGTCTACAGAGTGGGTCATGCTTTAGAAATTAAGGATATTTTATAGGGCTCCCATGAATTATGTTATTTGAGTGCGTCCAGCGCATTTTATGCTAAGCGACTTTCGCTATAAACCGATGTTTTTATGTTCTACCTTCGCTGAACTTAGGACCTTAACAACAACTTGGCTCAAGATGAAAATAAAGCCAAAGAAGGAAGTGTACAATCAGGGGACAATAAAGGTTCCCCGCCCGCGGGGCTCCTTATATCTTAGTAGGTGCCAGACCTCTTGACCTGATTGTAATCTTATTTCCACCTACTCATGAAAGCCTTGTCTTAAATCTGACATATTTTTTTATAAGTAGACGTTTTTGTTTTCATCTACCAACCGACAGTTTTTGTTTCCTACTGTGCTAAGATTTTACTTGACCACGTTCTAGTTTAATCGGACCACTTGTAAAGCTTGAACGGCAATGAAAGATCGATAGCCGATGGTGCAAACATACCTTGGAGGTTGCATGTCAAAAGTGAAGCGTGGAACATCCATCAGCTATTAGATAGAACGACGATCTTTTCAATCCATGACCCACCTCGTGACCTGCTCTTTCTACCTGAAATTTAACGCGCCTGTCCGAAACCACTACCAACACCGTTGATATGACTGGGTTCTGTATGAAACAAAAATTTTATAATTATGGGAACCAATGTCACTAATAAGTTGGCCTATTTGGAGCTGTACTGTAATCCAAAGACATTGGACATGCCTGCAATATGGTAAGACGCTGTGATAATAAAATTATAAGGGTAATGCGTGAATGCAATGATAGATAATTAATCTAGAAGAAATTAGTCCATGACCCAAAAATAATTCACAAAAAATATTATGAATGACTTAACTATTTCAGCTTCAACGTTGATGATATTAAATAAAAATTAGATAATATTTTCTTCACGGATAAAAGAAATACACTATTAATACGCATTCAATAAACTTTAACACTCATCAACGTTTTGTAACAATCTGAATATAACTTTTAAACACGATATAATAAAAAAAAAACATTTTGATGGCAGAATATGGCATTATCCCTAACTATAAGATTTACAAAATGAATTTTAGAACTAGAAGTACTGAGAAAGTTGTGGTAAATTATTATTTATTAGTATTTATATCTATTTTATAACAACCACAATATTCACAAATGGAAAGAAACTACACCAAAGAAATTTTTAGTATGTACGTTATTAATAAAACATCAATTGAACTGTCAAATTATTTTTTTTCCAAGCGTAGTTTCCCCACACGGTTTCTGCAATATATTCACTTATTATTTATGCTTATTAACCGTTTAATTATTACTCATAATGTCATTAGTATTATTAATAATATTTACAACACTGACTTTTGTTCTAAGTTATTCTAATTTGAAAACAGAAGTAAATCAAATTAAATATTATTACGTATTAACGAATATATATTTTTATAACACATACAATAGTAGAATAGTAAATTTTAATAGATTATGAAGAAGAAAACAAATATCATGCGAAGGCAACTCCGAACTACAGTTTTTGTCAAAGTTATACGAGACGTTATGATCTGTATTCACAACAAGATAAAGACAAGTTATTAATGACATAAGACAAGCTGACAGCTAGCCTAGCTCAGTGACGATGCAAGATATAAAGGAAATGTATATACTACAATTTTATGGCTATTACACTTTTATTGTTTAATTACTATTAATCTGGCAGTGCCTTTTTAACTTCGACCACACATAGTTCTGTTAGGTGCTTAGCTTCTTTATATTTACATTAAATTATAAATGATACATATAATTACATTAAAAGATATCTGATATTAAATAAAAATAAAAGATTTATACAAAACAAATAGTAAGGTTATGAAACCTAACAAAGAATAGAATTCTATATCTACTATCACATGGATTAATACTTCTGACTAACTTAATGTCATATACATCACTTATTATTTTAACAATATAATACACTTCTATTATTATAGTTTTTCAAATTCACAACATCTTATACCGATAAAACCTCGCATTTCATGTATATTATTCCTCTTTGGTCATTCCAAAATTATTACTAATAATACATTCACATCTCATTTTTATTCTATTTATTTTATAAAGTGACGTAATGTACCATGTGACTTACGATATTTACTTAATATTAAAATCGTACAACTTAATTGAAGTCCATTTATATTTGCAAAGAGAAAATGCTTCTGGAACATCAAATCGAAACATCGCAATATACAATTAACTTACTCTTGACAGATTACAATAATGACACAACGCAACGTCACTGTCATCGCAGTAGTAAATACAAATTATTATTATTTACATTAACTAATATTTAATCTAAAACAAGTGACACTCTCTGATTGCAGATATAAAATGGCTTACTACTATATATTTTACATCATCAAACGAAACCTCGAGTACATAATTATACATAAGTAACGACTAGTTGGGTAGAAACAGCCTTTTATAATACACAAGTTATTAAAACGAATGAAATCGACAAACTCAACACTGTTAGACCGCGGTTCTATATAAAAAAGTCTTAATTAGATCACAGTATCTAGGTCTCTGGTGTCGACCTCTGGCATTGACAATCATAGAAAACTCTCCGAAGCTCGTGTCTCCTCTCTATCGATGGCAGAAACTATTTCAACACCCTCGTCATAATTATGCATTTTGGTAGTATTGTTCACACAGTAATGTTGATCGGGATCCCCGTATTGACTGTGGTAGAACTCCTCACGCATCATATGGTTCAGGTTGCCACATCTGAAGAACAGGATCTCTTGGAACGGCTTTCTGAAGTCTCGGTTTAAGGTCGCGTATATGACCGGGTTGAGCAAACTGTTGAGGTAGCCCAGCCAGAGAAAGACTGCGCTCACTGCATCAGGGATCGCATCTTCCGAGACAAACGGCCGGAGCAGGGCTAGCACGAAGAATGGAAGCCAGCAAATAACGAATGCTGACATGATTATGCCCAGGGTTGTAGACGCTTTGCGCTCTTTGGCTAGTTGGAACCGCAGCTTCTTTTGATGGACTGCGTTCTGTGGATGCAGTAAGTCTTTAGCGATATGGCTTTTATGAGCAAAATTTGAGAGAGATGATCGGATCCTGTTCGTCGTGGTCTTCTGACTACTCTCCGAGGGTTGTCTCTGCCTCTCCTTAACTGCTAGTTTCCCGGGCACCAGCTGTGTTGGTGATCGGTTTATAGTGTGTATGGGCTTCGTAGGAGTCTTTGGTTGTTGCAACATAGGACACTGAGACTCGTTCGACTTTCTTTGGCCGCTGAAGCACCTCCCGATTGTGCTCTCCGTTTTGTCTACGCTACACTGTAACAAAAATAAATCGGTTACAAAATAATAAATAATTACGATCAAAGACAACATAAGGTTTTTTTTTTCGGGAAAATTTTTGAAGAAACCTTGAAAAGGAAGTAAGGCGGACAACAGAGTATTACGAGTATTGGAAACAGAAATATCAAAGTCAATTAGATTATTGGTTATCTTTCAGTAATTTTGTAAAAAGAGGATGGGTGTATTCCTAAAATAATTGTGTGAATGACGGCATGTGAATATACTGCTATCACTTAGATAACTCCCGTAGTTTTCTGTTAAAAACTTTCCTTTGATGAGTTCTTCCTTCAATGCGTTCCGGATGTATCTCGACTATGCAAACTTCAGATGCAGTGAACACTCAGTGATTGTAGTGGCACGAAATGAAACACAATATATTAACAGGCTCACCGTTGTATTGGTACTAGCTGTGGATCCTCTGGGAGGAGGCTGCGCTGGCTGGTTGCCCAAGAGCTTCGCTTCCGCCGCCCCACCATTCTTCACATTTATCTCCAAGTAACAGTGCGTCTCCAAATGCGATTGAGCACGTTTCTCGTCTTTTACAATCTTCCTAGCGGCTCTAAATATCTTATAATAGACCACGATCATTACAGTCAATGGGATGTAGAACGAACCAAAAGTCGCATAGATTTGGTAGGCCTGATTCTGTGACACAGAACACATGGTTTCAGACTTCACATTACCTAGGATTAGGACAGGCGGGAGGGATATGAATGCTGCGCCAATCCACACAATGAAAACACAGAACAACATCCTTCGAGGCGTCCTTTTAACACCGTACTCAAGAGGTTTCGTTATGGCATAATATCGATCCACAGAGATCATACATAAATTGAGGATGCTAGCAGTACAGGATAAAACATCGCTTGATACCCAAAAGTCGCATATGACTGGTCCGAAAGGCCACGTTCCCATAATGTCGTACACGGCGGCTACAGGCATCACTATTAATGCTACGCATAAATCGCTCACTGCAAGCGAGACTATCAAGTAGTTACTAGGCCGTCTTAATTTTCTAACTAAACGCACTGCAACACAAACTAGCACGTTTCCTATTATAGTTCCAACTATGACTATCATAAATACTGTGACCAAGAAAATAGTTGTAGTAATGGAATAATTTGTATGCTTTATGTGATTGTGTTTAGATGTGGAATTGTCGTCTTCAAATGTCCAGTTGCCCGTAGAGTTTGGGTTGCTTAAGTTGAACTCTGGACTTAGGACTGATTCTAGTTCAACCGAGGCAAGCGCCGGTTGCAACAGAATAGACGCCAGTACGAGAAGACACGAAGGTAAAGCAACAAAGCTAGGCAGTGAACAGTAGGAGTTATGACTTTGAGTCGCCATACGAATCCCTGGTGTGGGTGACGATTAATTTGTTCGTTATCCTGACGTAACCATACATTGGTTTTGTTTCTACCTTTGTTAAGCTACAATGACTAAATTGTGAACGAATCAAGTCTGAAATACGACCTCGTCGCGTAGCTTTTTGGTCTTAGAATGGCGCGCTTGATTACAATTCAGAATAGGCTTTAATTGACATATTGCTTGGATTGTGTTTTCAATTCGGAGCAGAGCCATTTGACTGTGTGATGTTGGGGCACTGTGATCTTTGTGCCGTTGTTATAGAGGTTGTTTTTGTTTGTGTGGATTCTTTGGCGTCGTCAGCAGGGGAATGTTGTTTTATTGCGCGAGGAAGGCGGCGCGAACGGCTGCTACTCCAATATCCCGTCTGCGGATTGCTTCATTAGTGCCGTTGATTGGTGAAGAAAATTTCCGATCTGAAAAGAAAAGAAACAGATTTGAAGGGTTTTTATAAAACTCGACAGTTTTGCTTTGTTACAGATCTTATTTTGTACTATAATCGACTTAACAGATCATAATACCGTATCCTATGAATAATATCAGCAAGAGTTTGGACAAAAACACATAAATATTTATCCATGTTTGAGCATTACATCTTTATCTCTTGGGAATAACCCGAATTGAATGCGATGATACCCGGACTATCTATATTTAACTATTTCTCATTTAAATATTTATTAGAAGATTCCGAGACTTCAGTAGCTGAAGATGAAAGTGGCAATATATATGAAGTAAATAAATATGAACCTTTTGATTTCGTATATTAGATTGACGTTGATATTTATTCTGATGTTAGTATAAAATATATCGGGAGCAGATTTATTCGGATTTTTTATTTTTATGGCGCATACATAAATATTATCCTAGTTAGACTATATTATCTACGGATATGGGATTATGATAGATATGGGAACCTTCCTCGGGAGTAATTAATATGAATAACTTTTCGACCAAAAATAACCAAATTGAAAATGTTGTAAAAAAATGGTTTCTGTTTCGATTTCAGTATTCAATTGTAAGTGTGGAGCCTTAACGTCGTCGTTCACAACTAATAGGGGATCAGACTGGGTTTAAAAAGTACGATTCTAATTAGTCCGTCAGTTCGATTATCGAAAAATATTGGATACGTGGTTTTTGTTTAATCAAATTAATAAAAATTGACGAAGATAAGACGCGTCAAAGATCATGAGTGGGGGGTTGTGACGTCACTTGTGGGTGAAAAATGTACTTACATGTGACGTTTTCGAGGAATTCACGAGTTTTCAAAGCACTGTATCATCTTCATTTTTTGTTTATGTGAAAAAAGAAAAAAATACGTGTCAAATATTTTTTGGAAATCTTTCTGACGGACTAATTATTATTTTTTTGTCCAATCCCCTATTGTACTCTTCAAGAGAATAAGGCAAATAATAAAGCTGTTCAGGTCACTAGGTACTGGTCGGACCAAATAGAACTTTTTTGTATGGAAGCTGTCATATCGACCCACCGCATATGTGATGTACCTGCGCTCTTTCAATCGACAGTAATAATAATAATCAACACCTATAGACACATAAAGGATAAATTTTTTATGTGGTCATTGTACTCATAATGTCGATACCTTCAAATATCTCGGTAACGTGCCACTTTGGGGTACCGTGTGACTGGAAATTTTTTGTTCGTCTATATGTTTTCTATCCAAATATACCACTTTCGTTGTGAGCCGCGATTTAAAAATAAAACAAAATGGCGGGCAGGTTGATATGCCACATCGGTTCTATCCCCTTTTGTAAGTAGTCTAAGTGTCTCATACGGTTATCTCTGATATAGCTTACATACAGGGTGTTAATTAACCCTTCACGCATACGTCAACCAAGCATTCTGTACATCAAACTAAGTACCCCTATGCATTTTTTTTTTGCTGGGAAACTACATTTTTTTTGGGGTAAAAATATAATTTTACGCTTAAACTCAATGTATCATTCTTAAAACATTGTGCTAGTGGATGCTTTGAATGGTAAAAGGGTCATGGAGGTAGTTTAAGTAACCTGAAAAACTAGTATTTACAAAAACAGATTGCAAAATTGAGAGCTTTGACCCCCCCCAATATCTCCGTAACTAGGGGGTTCCCAGGTATGGTCTTTAACAAAAAAAATATCGCAGTGGTGGGGAGAGCAACGGCCCTTAATTTTGGGAAATCATCAAATAACCCCACCCGCTCTTGGGCAGAGCGAAAGGGAGTGTCAGACTTCTACTGATTAAAAACCACCCATGTTCCTTCTTAGCCCTATATGTCGAGGCCGCGGTGACTAGTGTACAACCCGCAGTCCAAGAGCAAGTGCCCTTCGTTTGCGTTAAGGGTACTTTTACACCCTTTATAGGCCAGACTGCCACGCAGCCTGAATTTGTATCCGGTTAATGGCTATAGACTGGCTCCCTGTTACATGACACTTGAACATAAAATTGGCAAAATGTGGTCGTACCTACTATTATGCCACGTGATGTAATGATATTACGCCAGAGTAGCGATTTTCGGTAAGAACATTACTACAAGCAAATTAGGTGTCAGCCATGATGGAAAAATACACCGCAAAAAATGAAGGAGCTAATATACGACTTCAGTAGTCCTGACACGTACAACAGAGACAAGATGTTAATACATGCATATAAATGAAAGAATTTGACAAATTTCGTATCAGAGTTTCAACTGACAAAGATACAATTACTGGTATTTATAAAGACGCGAAATGCATGTAGCGTGTAGACTGATCATTTAAATCAAATCAAACATATTTATTTGCGTTAGTCTTTATTTGCAAGAAAATGCAAACCAAACCACGGTTCAGTTCTGTCATATTTTCTGAAGCCTAGAAAATCCTTACTATTATCATTTAATTTAATAAATGCGAAAGTAGCTCTGTCTGTAGGTCTGTCTGTCGCGCTAAAACTACAGAACCGATATAGTTGAAATTTGGTGCACGGAGAGTTTAGAGCCTGAGAAAGGACATTTATGCTACTTTTTATTGCGAAAAAGAGGTTGTAAGCGGTTGAAAGGGAGGGATGAAAGATTATTTTTGGTCACGATAACCGACATCTAAGCGGACAAAGCCGCGGGCATCAGCTAGTCATAAATAAATCATATCTCACATCTGTGAAACTCAATGTACACTGTATATGTACAGATATCAATACAATAGCCATGCCTCAAGCTTAATTGTCGTTCCGGCGTGAAACAGCACGTTTTAACCGAAACCCATTAACTGAAGCGCCACGTCACAGTTTCATATTGGGTTTAGGAGTATAGAATCCACAGAGACTTAAGCCTGTTTGCATCACCAAACACGATGTATGTGTTTGGTGATGCAAACAGGCTTAAGTCTTGCCTGAGCTTATCACCAACCACTGCGATTGCTTTGTACCTATTAAGTTCCAGGTTTAGTTTCCCAAGGATTTTCACTGAAATTATTTGTTTTGGAAAGAAACACTAAGATTGGCTGCTGATAGCAATTTACGTGCGTTAAAATATTAAGCCAACTATTCTGTTGATTTTCACTCCAAACACAGAGTGTCGAGAATATCAGCCGTGCCGGGCGACCGCGGGCGGGAGCTGAGGCGCGGAGGGCGGACTCCAGCTGCGAGCGCGCACCGGCCGGCTTGGCACTGCGTCAACGTCCTCGCTACTGAGCGTTAGCTACCACGAAATCATTTCCTTGCCTACTCAAGTTTTAGTTAACCGTTTGTTGTTTCCTGTAAAATCTTTAACTTTAATATACAGTCCACACTATCGAAGTCACTACGTTTCAATCCTCCCAACACCTCGAGGAAATCCAACCATTTCTTTGCATGGTCCTTCGACGTGAAATGACCAGTTACTGGGAGTAACAGAAGATTTTCAAAAATTTGAAAACGGCCGTTGGAAACATCGAGATCAAGACTACTTCTCTCGCCCTTCGTGCGAGCCTGGTTCGAGTCTTCGGTCATCATCATCATCGCCCTTGTGAAGAGGCATATTCGTTGGAGCAAGCAGTTCTTCAGTGGTCATCATAGCTGGGGGTCATCGCAGCGTAGCAGCCCAAGCAGTGCCCGAGAACATCGCAATCCATCGCATCATTTGAAGCAAGAAAACGTTTGGTTTTGGACACGCAGTCAACGGATTTCGTGAGATCTTTCCATATTCTTACTAACATTGTACATAATTCACATACTAACTTTCATTCCACTAGAGTATTAGATAGTGCTTTATACCAGTGAATCATGCATAAGTAGTATCTATCCGTATTAGTGATTATCCCATTCCATTACTTAATAATTAGTTTACTTATTAGAAACAATCATACACTCTTAGTCCGAGTTATTTCCTTTAATATTGTAGTTTAGTATTTCCCATCATAGTAAAACCCTACCCATTTAAACTTGGTAATTAGTGCACATTAATCTATAGCAATTAACTTAGTTCGTTAAGCATTTTCGGTTTTTTTTCTATTCTCATCACAGTTTGACACTTTGACAGTTCAGTTTGAATTCAAATATTTTTTATCTTAACCGCCTACTGGTTTTGAGTAGCAACACATTCTCCAATCAGCTGTGTCTTAGTTTTAATACAGGCGCATCATTACTGTACTTTTCAGTGAGCTATTCTTTAATTAGTAATTTTTCTTTTTTATTTGTTTCCTTCTAGCGCTTTCTGCTACCTTTTATTTAGCCATGGCTGAGGAAATGACGATTAAAGAGCTTACAAAAAAGCGTGCCTCAGTAAAATCACAGCTTACTCAATTCACAACTTTTTTAAGTACCACTAAGTCTTGCGAACAGCTTAGTGAGGAACAGCTTGTCGAGTTAGAGATAAGATTTGAGAAAATAGTTGCCTTATATGCCGCCTATGATCAATTTCAGAGCCAATTGGAGTACTTATCGGCCAAGCCCGACGAGCAATTTTCTGAACGTGAGCAATTCGAGGGCAACTACTACAAGCAACTTGCATCTGCTCGCGCGCTACTGTCAAAGCATCGCGCTCAACTGGCGTCTAAGGTAAGCTCTAATGAGCAACTTTCTGTGGCTACTAGACATAATAATGTTAGACTTCCTAAAATAAATTTACCTCACTTTAGCGGCGGCTATAAGGATTGGTTAGAGTTTAAGGATATTTATATTTCATTGATTCATGAGGAGAAAGGTATAGACAACATAAATAAATTTCACTACCTACGTTCATCACTTAATGGCAGCGCAGCACTAGTCATTAAAAGTTTAGATTTCAGAGGGGATAACTACGACAATGCATGGCAATTGTTGTGTGAAAGGTACGACAATAAACAATTACTTATTAATAATCATATGCAAGCCCTGTTCAATGTAGAACCACTTCAAAAGGAATGTAGCCAAGGTTTACGACAGATTATTGATGTAACCAGCAAAAACCTGCGGTCACTGGCAACACTAGGGTTGCACGTACAGCATTGGGGTGAAATGGTTGTTCATTTAATGGCATCTAAGTTGGATCCGGTTTCTAGCAGGCAGTGGGAGGAATATAGAAACTCTATGAACGAGTACCCATCTTTAGATATGTTCACCAGACTTATTTCTAACCGCTGCAATCTTCTAGAAACGCTTGAGGAGGCTAGGAGCTTAAAACCTAAGCCAGAATCATCGCACAGTAAGCCAAAAAGCTTTGCTATATCATCAAGTAAGGGAAAATTTAATATTTCATGCCCTCTTTGTAAACAAAGTCACCACATATTTTGTTGTGATCAATTTAAGGCACTCACAACCGCTGCACGCTTATCTAAAGTAAAAGACTTTAAGCTTTGTTTGAATTGTTTACGCCCAGGTCATTTGGAAGCTACTTGTCCACTTGGTCACTGCAAGTATTGTACAAAGAGGCATAACACAATGTTGCATTCGCATGATGATGATCCTAGCTCTAGTAAGGAGCACATAACTTTAGCTGGTACTAATCAGGATTTCTCATCTCGTCATGTATTGCTTTCCACAGCTTTGGTAAGAGTCACGGACCAATCCGGGATGCCTCATAGCGCCAGAGTCTTACTTGACAATGGGAGCACGGCAAACTTTGTTACCAAGGACCTTTGTGGTAAGCTACATTTACCTATTCGTAATGTAAGCTCACACGTGTCAGGCATAAACAGTCAAGTGTCTACCATTACGCAATCTTGTGCTTTACATATACAGTCGTGTGATGGGTCGCATCACATAGACATTGATTGTTTTGTCTTGCCCAACATAACCACTCGTATACCTCATACATACATAGACATAACTGACTTGCAACTACCAGAAGGTGTAAGTCTGGCTGATCCATCTTTCAATGTCCCTTCCTCCATCGACATACTTGTTGGAGCCGACATCTTTTGGAGTGTGATTGGCCGCAATCGTATTCAGTTAGGTAGACATATGCCGACGCTCTTCGAGACCAAGCTCGGATGGCTCTTATCAGGTGTCATAACTCAACCTAACAGCACTTACTCATCAGTGTGTATGTTCGCGCATGACAGGCACACCCCACACGTACAAGCACCATTGGATCTCTCCAGATTCTGGGAGCTTGATTCCATTCCACCTAAGTTTAATTTCACATCCGAGGAGCGAGCATGTGAACAAAACTTCATAAATACTACTAGGCGTAATGCTGATGGTCGTTTTGTAGTCACCATCCCCTTAAAGGAATCTGCTGAAGCATTAGGTAACTCCTTTGAGATGGCTAAACGTCGCTTTCTTTCTCTAGAGCGTAGACTTGATAGGGACCCAATTCTTAAGAATCGCTACGTAGAATTCTTGCAGGAGTATGAAGCATTAGGTCATATGAGCGAAGTTTCTCAACCTTCTTCATCTCATTCATATTATCTTCCACATCATGGCGTTTTCAGAGAGTCCAGCACAACGACTAAGCTTCGAGTTGTCTTCGACGCATCAGCCGTCACAACTTCTGGTAAGTCGTTTAATGACATTCAAGGCATAGGACCTACAGTACAGGATGACTTAATATCCATATTGCTGAGGTTTCGGCAGCATAAATACGTCATATCGTCAGACATCGAAAAGTTCTTTCGACAAATCGAAGTTGACGAATCGCAGAGACATCTACAGCAGATATTGTGGCGCTCTGACCCTTCATTACCTCTTAAAACATACACACTAAACACTGTTACTTACGGAACAGCATCAGCTCCGTTTATCACAACACGATGTTTGTCTCATCTGGCAAAGGAGGCAACACAGACACGTACACAACAGTCAATACAACACGACTTTTACGTCGACGACTACCTGTCTGGAGGTGACTCTATAGAAAGCACGATAGCACTTTGTAGGGATGTCACCAACATACTTAAGACTGCACAACTCAATCTTCGCAAGTGGCAGTCTAATAACACACGAATACTTCAGGCAGTCACTACACACACACTGGATTCAACCACTCATACCACATCATCCGCACATTCAGACATACCTAACACAGTTAGTTTGAGTATTGATGAACCAAGTAAAACCCTCGGTCTTAATTGGCGCTGTCATACTGACTGTCTTACATTCTCCATTCATATACCTAAACATACAGATACTGCAATCACAAAAAGACACATACTTTCCACAATAGCGCAAGTATTTGATCCTATGGGTCTCGTCTGTCCGTGTATTATCGAAGTCAAGGTAATAATGCAGAGATTATGGGTAGACAAGTGTGCTTGGGACGATGAGGTCAATGCAGACATTAAAAAGTTATGGCTGAAGTTCATACAGACTTTACCACAGCTTAATCTCCTCAGCATACCACGGTGGGTGGTATGTGACAGCCCTACATCTGTGGAAGTACATATTTTTACAGATGCATCTGAAAAAGCTTACGGAGCCTGCATATATATTCGTTCTGTAGCCAGTAGCGGCACCGTTCATACACATCTGCTCACGTCTAAAAGTAAGGTTGCACCAATTAAGTCTACCACAATCCCAAGACTAGAGCTTTGTGGTGCCCTGTTGGGAACCAGGTTGTGTGCAAAAGTCCTAGAATCATTAACACTTAAACCTGACAAGTGCATATTTTGGTGTGATTCTATGATTGTCTTAGGTTGGCTGTCTGCTTCTCCAGGCACGCTTAAGCCGTTTGTTAGGAATCGAGTTTCGGAGATACGGGAAGGCTTTGGTGATTACACCTGGCGCTATGTGCCGTCCAAAGACAACCCTGCGGATCTTGTCTCTCGTGGTCTGAGCGCTGACCTCATAGGTCAATCTTCCATGTGGTGGTCAGGGCCTTCGTTCTTACTTTCAGATCCCGCTCTTTGGCCTTCAATGCCTAACACAGATGCAAACATAATATTACCTGAAATATTAAAATCACATTCCACTAACATTCATAATCAATCATTGCTTATTTCTAATCCTAATAATGTACAAAATAATTCATTTCAAGCTTTAATTAAAAATTCTTCTAACTATTCACATTTACAACGCCTATTAGCATACGTATTTAGATTCATTAATCGTGCTAAAAGAGTACATAATCATAGTCTTACTCTCACTAGTTCAGAGTTGTCCTACAGCACTGATTTTATAATTAAAACAGTTCAAAGGGAAATGTTCCCTGAAGAGTATGAGTTACTCTCATCAGGTAAACCATTACCAAATAAGAATCGCCTTAAGAAATTATCACCATTTATGGAGTCTGGTATTATACGAGTCGGAGGCAGATTAGATAATTCTTGCTACGACTATAATGTTAGGCACCCTATCATTATTTGCAGTAAACATAACTACAGTAAGCTTATTTTCAATACCTATCACCTACGTTTATTCCATGCTGGTCCACAGTTACTCTTAGCCACAATACGACATACGTATTGGCCTTTGGGTGGTAGAAATCTTGCCAAATTAACCACTCATAAATGTGTCAAGTGTCAGCGTTTCAACGGTAGAACTGTTCAACCCATCATGGGTAACTTACCGAAGGAACGAGTTCAATTAGAGTTTCCTTTCTTAGAGACGGGCACAGACTATGCCGGACCCATCCTTCTAGCTGACCGCAAGGGTAGAGGATGTAGATTAGTAAAATCATACGTATGTGTTTTTGTTTGTCTAGCCACGAGGGCGGTTCATCTGGAGCTTGTCTCAGACTTAACAAAACATGCCTTTATTGCAGCACTGAATAGGTTTATTGCTCGTCGTGGTAAACCAAAGACCATTTACTCAGATAATGGTACAACCTTTATTGGCACCTGTAACGAAATAGCTGGCATACTAAAACAGGACTTTTCTTCAGAAATGGCGGATACAGGTATCAATTTTAATTTTATTCCGGCTTACACCCCGCACTTCGGTGGCTTATGGGAGTCTGCCGTAAAATCCACCAAACATCACCTTAGACGTATATTAGGCCTCGCACATCTCACTTACGAAGAGATGTCTACGTGTCTGATTCAGGTCGAGGCAATTCTGAACTCTCGTCCCCTCACTCCACTTTCCACTGATCCATCAGACCTATACCCATTAACTCCTGCCCATTTCCTTATTGGGAGATCTCTCACATCCCTGCCGCATCCACAAGTCGTCAACCAGAACATATCCAGCCTGAAACGTTTCCAGCGGATAGAGCACCTGAAGCAACAGTTCTGGAATAGATTCGCTAACGAATACATATTTTACCTCCAACAGAGAACCAAGTGGACGGAATCCAATGGGGTGCTTGAAGAAGGAGCCTTGGTGGTGCTCAAAGAGCAACAGTCACCACCTCTGATGTGGCCACTCGGTCGCATAGTGCGTCTCATAGCTGGAAGAGACGGAATAAGCCGAGTCGCAGATGTAAGGACGAAAAGGGGCATAGTCCGACGCGCTTACAACACCATCTGTCCTCTTCCAGTCTGACCATTGAAGACCAGTCTTCAACGCCGGGAGCATGTCGAGAATATCAGCCGTGCCGGGCGACCGCGGGCGGGAGCTGAGGCGCGGAGGGCGGACTCCAGCTGCGAGCGCGCACCGGCCGGCTTGGCACTGCGTCAACGTCCTCGCTACTGAGCGTTAGCTACCACGAAATCATTTCCTTGCCTACTCAAGTTTTAGTTAACCGTTTGTTGTTTCCTGTAAAATCTTTAACTTTAATATACAGTCCACACTATCGAAGTCACTACGTTTCAATCCTCCCAACACCTCGAGGAAATCCAACCATTTCTTATGCACAGAGTCTAACTGTTGTTTTTTTAACATTATATTATTATTGTTACGCAGTGAAAATGTAGTTTCATGAAAATCGTATATAATTTTGATAGGTCCGTAAAAAGAACATTCATATGATGATATACTTGTGTAATCAAACATGGGCTTTATATGTTCGGTCTCTGATATGTATTTACTCATGTGTTTCGGAGCGCATATTACTCAAACAATGTGGGGATCGGGTAAAGCTATTTTACAGGGGAAATTATAGCCCACATTTTGCTTTATAGAATTATGAATATGATCATTTTATGCCGGTTTGTGATTGTAAAGCGGGTGTTTTGTTTGTGTTCGTTAGTTGCTTTTGATGTTTTGCTTTGTTTTATTGAACGTATATGGTTGGTATGATCAAGTAATGTCTTTGACTGTTAAAAGTGTATTGGCCTTTTTTTTGGGACCGATAGGTACACAGGGACGTATACAACTGGGATAAGCCCAGTTGCCTAGCACCACGGATATTGTTGTCATCAATATTACTGGGTCCTAAGTTGTGAGCTGTTATATTTGATTCCAATAATAGGTATGACAACTGGGCAACTGGGCTTATCCGAGTTGTATACGTCCCTGTGTGCCTATTGGCCTTGTTCTGTTCTGTCTCTTGCTGATATGGAGGGAAGTGGAATTGTTTTTCCTACTCCTCCGCTATTCTCTTCTGATTAATTTCGTTGCGGGATCCAAGACAGTTAAACCATTTCTCTGGGACTTCGTCGAGCTTCATTGTCTCGGCGTTTTTCTTGTGGTCGCCACTGTTGGTTCTGGCTTTCAGAAGTTACAGTGGTTTGGGAATAGTGTGGCGGGCTTGTCACATTAAAAAAAATTTGTTATGATAAAAATGCTTGAATGCACGGAAATTTGTTCTAGTTGTGTGTTAAGTGTAAGTGTTTTGGCCTGTTTATAATGCTTTATTTTCAAATTGAATTCTCATTAGCAGCTACGGAGACTGAATTTGTGCCCGATTGATGGCAATAGGCTCACCCCTTATTACATGGGACTTAAACATTGGCGAAATGTGAGTGTACTATTAGTTACACCTCCGTCTAACCCTTCGGGGATTACAGCTGTGATGATATGATAAGTAATAATATATGCGCTCACTTGGCAAAACCTACATTATACTCGTATTAAATGAATCCTACTATTACACTAATATTATAAAGGCGAAAGTTTGTGAGTGTGTGAGTGTGTATGTTTGTTACTTCTTCACGCAAAAACTTAAGAACGGATTTGTATAAAATTTGGTACACAGTTAGTTTATAACCTGGATTGACACATAGGATAGTTTTATCCTGATTTTATCTTCTCGTGGGATAATTTTCGAGTTGTAGCGGGCGAAGCCGCTGGCAACACCTAGTGTGACATAATTTTGGATCGATACAGCAAAATACGCAAAACACGTAGTTTAGACGTGGAGTTGCGGATACCAGCCCGTTATACTATACCACAACTTAGAAACAATGAATCCCAGCGGAACTCATTAAAAAAAAATCGAGCCATTTATTTTCGAAGCAATCATGAGCTGCTTTAAAACTAAAATTGCAAAATTACAATCCAGTCGATAAATTTTAATACCGAAGAATTCATGAAGTGAACAATAACATCTTAATTATCGAAAAATTGGATATTGCTCGTTATGCTTTAATTTCAATCAGTTGAAGAGGATTTTCATGAATGGGAATATTGATCAGGTTTTAATTAAAGAGGGAATAAGTGCTTCTTATTACTTAGTCATTATAATATTCAAGCGTTTGTTCTTTGTTTTTACCCGACTACGGCGAAGCAAAAAGAAAGGTTATGATTTTGACTGTAAATCATTGCTAGGAACATCTTGATCGTCTTATGGTTATAGCAGCTGGTTAGCTTTTAGCAGTAGTAAGGGATCATTAAGTTAAAGAGATAAAAATTCTCAATCTACGTGCTAATTTAGACTATAAATCTATATATATGCGAAATTCTATCCAGGTTCGTTTAGGCGTTCTGGTGTGATTGAGTAACAAATATCCATACATCCAAACTTTTGCATATAAATGTAAGTAAGATTTAAGATAATTACACAATAACAATCTAATAAACGCGTGGGAATTACAACTCAAGCCAGATTAATCTCGAGTTATCTTCTTTAATACTCTCATCGTAAAAGACACTGAAGACTAAAGATTTATGATACAATAAAACTAATAAATTCTATCACAAGTAACATCACAAATGTGTCCTGAGTATACGATCACGCTAATCCTATCTACAACAAATGACAAACGGCATGTCGTACCCATACAAATGGCCCATTACGACCCATATGGGTAGTAAACAATTAACCTGGACGATAGCCATCATAAGGAGTCGACAGTAATATAGGTACATGCTCCTTTAATGGATTTAGTGACGTAATTACGGCCATTTTAATTATTATTTTTACGACCAACAATGGTTGGTTAATGTGGTATAAAAATATGGTCTCCAGTTTTGGTAATGGATTTTTGTATACAAAAAATGTAATAAATGCTTAAGTATCCAGCAAATAAATCAAAGGAGCCTACTGATGAACCCGGGGTCTACGGGTTGATTGAAAGATATACCGCGGCCTCGACACAAAGGGGCTAAAAAACATGTGGTTTTTAGTCAGTAGAAGTCTGACTGTCTGTCAGTCTGAGCAGAAGAAGTAATTTGATGTTTTCCCAACCCCGCCAAAAAAAAGGGCTTCTGATGAAACTTTTGGCAGTAAAATTAAGTTGCGTTTACTTCGAAATACATTCGCGTAAAATAACATCATGACATCACGCTTATAATCATCGAAGAGTTAGGCAGAAGTGTATTTGTAATAGTACGCCAACATATTGCCAGTGATGTTGAAGTCCCATGTAATAGGGTCGAACCTATTGCCATAAAACGGGCACAACTGGGAAGATCCTAATGGAAAAACCTAATAACACTGCCTGACCTAGGAATCGAACCCAGAGCTTCCAATGAAGCAGTTTTATGAAAAATAAGTTTAAAAATTGCTTACATACTTAACGAACAACAACATTAATTTGAAAAGCACCTAAATAAGCAATGAACATAAATAACTTTTAAATCTATAACATACACCGTTTTTACTAATAAATAACTTCAAATTGATACAAATAGTCCATAAATTACCGAAATTAAAACGTTCCCTACGAAGAGACATTTGAACGATATTTATCAATGAAACATCTGTTCATCCATTATGTATTTATTTTGTACCTGAATCGTGATTCGTAGCTGCCCTAACAATTTACGATTGACTATAGGGTCTACCTTTAACTTTAAGAGGGGACAGACTGCAAATTCTCTACACAAATGTTTTCGCCTTTTTTCTTTTTGAATAATGCTTCTAGACAAATCATTTCTTTTTTTCATAAATGGTGGGTGGGAAATCATCAAATGACTCTTCCCGCTCTGGACAGAGCGAAAGGGAGTGTCTGACTTCTACTGACTAAAAACCACCCATGTTCCTTCTTAGCCCTATACGTCGAGGCCGCGGTAACTTGTGAACAACCCGCAGCCCCGATGGGGTAGACATGGCCCTGACATTTTTTTTTTTCAGCAACTAACAAGTAAAGAAAACATGATCCTCCAATTTACCCAAGTCTCGAAAGAGACTTGAGTAAATTCAGGCTGTTGATGTCGATTAAAGGAAATTAAAAGAGAGTTATAAATTGAGAGCACCATGGTGACTATAATTTGCAAATTGATCGTGTTAAATCAAACTGAAAAGAATCTGACACCAACATACTCTCTAAAAGGTTTGCCATCCCTATTATATACGTACTATCGAATTCACTGACGGTCGAACACTTTTCAACCTTATTACATAAGGCGTAAGGAAGAAAAATGGCACGCCTTCAGTAAAGTCAGGAGTATCTTTAACTTTTTCTTTCCCTAGCGTGGATCATTGTCAATTGGTTCCATTATATTGGGAGCTGATTTATCACCCTCAGTTTTTGTCTTGAAATAAAAGCCATTGTATTTTTTAAACAATGGATATTCGAAAAAGGTTAATTGATTTCGTGGGTGACCACTTAGCTCGGTTGCCAGCACCAAAAAGGTTTTCTTTTAAAATGGTTTTATTAAATAAACAACGTCTTTATTTTACTTTTTCTAACTAGACCAATTGAAGGTTCATCGCTTGAAAAATATTCTGGTGGATAAAATGTTATATTTTTTATGATAATTTCGACTATATTAGACAGAAAAATCTGTGATAATTTATACTTACCTATTTTTAGGGAGAGTTTTTTGTCTAGACAATATAATAGCTGTAATGTAAGTAAGTACCTGCTTTCAATGTACATATTTATTCCGTTTAAGTTGATGAAGCAAAACATAAGCAAGAGGATGCTAAGAAAGAAGGACGCATTTGTCACAGATTATAAGACTAACACAAATTTTCAAAATACAGATATTTAAATAATAATATCTGAAAGTTTCATATTGATAAATTATTTATTTTGATTTGCATTGACTGGGCAAAATGAAAATGCAAAGAGGTCGTGTTCCAAATTCAAAACATTCCCACAAATTACTACCAACCCACCAAACCACACATTTCCGTAAAACACGCTGTAATTTCATCTTATTGGACCAAAAAACGCCATTATTATTATATATATTACCGTATGTTTGTCCGAACCGAATAAGATTACACAAAATAACGTTTTCCTGTATACCTGTGATATTTTCTTAGGGCTGCCACTTTTTGCTGGATAACACTGACCAAAATTAACACTTTAATGTATGGGTAACCATACAATAATAATAATAATACATTGCAACTACAATAATTGTAAGTTTGTAAATGTAGTTTAATAATATTGAGAGATTTTCCATGTGATTTTAGCACCATAGACTTATTAGAGGGTTTTCTGTAATCTATTAGTGTTTTTCAAAATTTTAGGATCAGTAAGGGCAATTTTCATCTATTTTGTTTAAATATCTTCAGAAGTGTTTATTCTAAAATTATTTAAAAAAAAATGGCAATCCTCACAATAAGCCTTTCCATTTGATTTGCAAAACTTAGAAAAAAACTGTCGAGCTCCCCAAAAGTGACCCCCAAAATTTATTAAAAATCAATTTCCGTGTTTGGGTCATAGAAATACATTATGTGCACCAAATTTCAACTTAATCGGTCCATTAGATTCTAAGCAAATTGGCTGTTAAAACATGGTTGAATTTGATTACAGAAACTTTATTAGTATTTTTACAGAGAGACGAGACGGTATATCTCCCTTAAAATACTATAATGGAGATATACGTCTCATATAGCTTAGTTTGAATTTTGCCTGAACATGATTCTTCAACGATAGATTCCGAACAGTATTTTGCAAACAGCACGAGTCAGCTTGACCGCTCTTGAAACACTCCCGCATCGAATCAGCGTATGCGAAAATGTGTACCACCCCTGACTTTTTTACCGGAAAAAAGACAGTGGGTTAATGTTCACGGTACTACCAACTGAAGTGACAGTTGACATGTTATGTCCGGTCCGTTTTTAGGTGACAGCGTCTGAAACATGTCTGAAATGAGGAAAATGCGTAATGTCACGTTTGCGAGACTCAAGGGGTCAACATGAGAAATAAGTAGCGTAATGGAATATAAGAGTGTACTTATGATACATTTGACTGTAGGTGTCTTCATGTGTGCTAGGTAACATGAGCCTTTTTTTTTGTGACTGACATAAGTAAGACACTTTCGTTTTCGTTTGAAATCTATTTTAACACCCGGGATAAGGTTGAGTAGTTGAAAATTATGTAAAATTTGATTTCTTAGTACTTTAGGGCCTATGTGAACCAACAACAGTGTTTTAGATTTATGTGATACGCCCGCCGCATGGACGTCAAAGAAACGATGATGCATTTCTTATGTTGAAAAAGTAACACTCGTTGAGCCGTCACGCCCAACATCTTGAATAAAAAATGACGTGGTGATTTATATTACCCGATTATTCTTTAGGGAATTGCGTAGACTTGTTACGAAATGTTACTCAACCAACGAGAGGAAATGCTTTTCAACATATTCCAAACATTCCACGCGTTTGGATCGAAGAACTTTGTTAATGAAGTGTTGATTGTCTTGTTGATAGCTTTTGTGTTTGAATGTTAGAACATCGACCTCATATTTTAATTTAATTGATTAGAACCATATGTATCCAAATATTCGGTTAAAGTAATCTAGAAAAGTCTTTCACGTGAAGTGTTCTTTTACGTGTGGTTACCTACTTAAGGCGACAATAAATCCGCCGAGCAGGTCAAGGCGAGCACCCTACGACCGGACCGCGAGGGTATGCTGACTGTAACGGTTAGCTGCCCTGTGACGGCGGCGAAGAAAATTGCGGAGGGCCACACCCTAAAGGTTGGCTGGTCGAGGGTGCAGGTCAAGCTGCTTGAGCCCAGACCTCTGAGGTGCTACAGATGCCATGTGGGGCACCATGTAGGGTGCCGTTGCACCTCGGAGGTGGACCGCAGCGAACTATGCTTCCGCTGCGGTCAGCCCGGTCACAAGGCCGCGGCTTGCCTGGCCACGCCGCACTGCGATGCATGTGCGGCGGCTGGGAAGCCGGCCGAGCACCGGGCGGGGAGCAAGGCCTGCGCTCCACCCGCCAAGGCCAAGGGGAAGGGGCCCTCCGCAACCGCCAACCCCACCGTCGTCAAAGCCGCAGCCGCCGCCGCCGCCGCCGCTGCTGCCAAAGACGCCACCGCAACTCCCGCTGCGGTGGTGCCACAGGAGGTCCCGGAGGGGGCTGAAATGGACTGTCATTAATGGCCCCATTAAGCCTCCTCCAGGCGAATATCAACCACTGCGCCTGCGCTCAGGATCTGTTGCTCCAGAGTATGGCGCAGTGGTCGATAAACATCGCCGTGGTCGCTGAGCCCTACTTTGTCCCGCCCAGGCCAGACTGGGTGGAGGACCTTAGTGGCTCAGTGGCCATTATTGCGTCGGCCGCCGCCGGCACCCCGACCCTTGAGATGGTCAGAAAGGGTCAGGGGTGCGTAGCAGCACGGTTCGGGGAGATCGTAGTCGCGGGAGTCTACTTCTCTCCGAGCCGAACTCTCGCCGAGTTCCAAAACTCCCTCAGGGAGTTAAGTGTCGTCATCGGAGGCTATTCCCTTCCCGTACTAGTGCTCGGGGACTTCAACGCCAAGAGCTTGGCTTGGGGTTCCCGTTACACGGATGTGCGGGGTGGGATGGTCGAGTGCTGGGCTCTGGAAACAGGCCTGGACATCCTGAACCGGGGTTCTGTACCCACGTGCGTGCGGATGCGGGGCGAGTCGGTGGTGGACATCTCGTTCGCCAGCTCCGCTCTGTCACGGCGTGTCGTCGACTGGCGCGTCATGGAGAGGGTGGAGACCCATTCCGACCACCGGTATATCCGGTTTGAGGTCTCTGCCCAGTCCCCAAGTGCGCCGGTCCCACAGACCCCGAGTGGTCCGCGTTGGGCGCTGAGGCAGCTGGACAGGGAGCTCCTCCTGGAAGCCTCGATCGTGCGGGCCTGGGTGCAATCACCGGTCAGGCCCGCCGACGTAAACACCGAGGCGGGTTGGTTCCAGGAGGCCATGTCCGAGATATGTGACATGGCAATGCCCCGAGTCCGGCCAGGAAGCGCCCGGCGTCAGGTGTACTGGTGGTCGCAAGAGCTGTCGTACCTGCGTAAACAGTGTATGGCGGCGCGGCACCTGTACACCAGGCATCGCAGGCGCCGCATTCGGCCTCCGAATGCGGAAGCCATTGAGGCGGAGCTGTATGAGGGGTACAGGGCGGCGAAGGCCACCCTCCGCGAGGCTTGTAAGCGGGCCAAGAACGAGGCCCGCGAGGAGATGCTGGAGACTCTGAACAGAGATCCGTGGGGGCGCCCTTACAAGACGGTGCGGAATCAACTCCGCACCCGGGCCCCCCCGCTGACGCAGAGTCTCCGGCCTGAGCTCGTGGAGGACGTGGTGAGCGCTCTGTTCCCTTCGCGAGGGGAGCATCCTCCCCCGCCAATGGCTCCGCCATCCGCGATGCCGGAAACGGACCATTCAGGAACCGATGACGACATTCCGGAGGTGACTGGGGTAGACCTGAGAGCGGCGGTACGTAGGCTGAGTGCCAAAAATACCGCCCCGGGACCCGATGGCTTGCCTGGCAAAGCCTGGGTCCTGGCCTCAGAGGCTCTTGGGCCCCGACTAGAGGGGTTCTTAAGCGCATGCATGGAAAGAGGCCAGTTCCCGCTTCGTTGGAAGACGGGGAAGCTGGTCCTCATCCAGAAGCCGGGGCGCCCGGCGGACTCGCCGTCCGCATACCGGCCCATTGTGCTGCTCGACGAGGTGGGCAAGCTCTTTGAAAGAGTAATTGCAAACCGCCTCGCCGAGCACCTGAAGGGAATGGGTCCGGATCTTGCGGAACACCAGTTTGGTTTCCGCAAGAGGCGCTCGACGGTGGACGCCATCATGCGCGTGAGAACCCTCACGACGGGGGCTGCGGTCTCTCGGGGCGGTGTGGTCTTGGCGGTGTCTCTCGACATCGCCAACGCCTTCAACACTATGCCCTGGAGCTGCATTAGGGAGGCACTCCGGTATCACCGGGTGCCGACCTACCTTCGTCGTGTGGTCGGGGACTATTTGACCGACAGGGCTGTCATCTACCCTGGTCAGGACGGACAGTGGAACCGGCGAGAGATGTCGTGCGGTGTTCCACAGGGATCGGTTCTGGGGCCGCCCTTGTGGAACATCGGTTACGACTGGGTGCTGCGCGCCGACCTCCCTAGCGGCGTCAGCGTAGTCTGCTATGCGGACGATACGCTGGTGCTAGCTCAGGGTGGGTCGTACGAGGCGGCGGCCGACAGTTTGACACGCGGGGTTGCGATTGTCGTAGAGAGGATCCGGCAGCTGGGTCTCGAGGTGGCGCTTCACAAGTCGGAGGCCATGGGCTTCCATGGACGTGGGAACGCGCTGCCGTCGGGATCCCAGTTAATGGTGGGAGGGGTTCCCATCGGCGTCGAGTGTACTTTGAAGTACCTAGGACTCGTCCTCGACAGCCGGTGGAACTTCGTGGAGCACTTCCGACGTTTGGCTCCCAGACTGGAGCGGGCCGGGGCTGCCTTTAGGTGGCTCTTGCCCAATCTGGGGGGGCCAAACGCCTCCTGCCGGAGGCTCTACGCGGGGATCGTGCGGTCCATGGCCCTTTACGGGGCGCCCACTACCTGAACGTGCCCCAAAAGGTCATGGCCGTAAGGACGGTACGGGGGTACCGCACGATCTCCCGCGAAGCGGCGAACCTCCTTGCCGGATTGCCGCCGTGGGATCTGGAGGCGATAGTCCTCGCGCGCCTGCATCAATGGCGCGCGGAGGCGCTGCGCCGGGGGGTCACTCCGCTGCCGCGGAAAATTGCTGCGCGGCGGACAGACCTCCGGTGCGATCTCATGGCGGCATGGAGACAGCGACTGTCGCAACCCCGTGCAGGGCACGCCACGATAGTGGCGGTAAGTCCCCTCTTTGAGGAGTGGCTTGAGAGGCGCCACGGCGCCCTCACCTTCCGTCTGACGCAGGTCCTCACCGGACACGGTTGTTTCGGGAGGTACCTGCACCGAATCAGGCGGGAGGAAACGCCCGGATGCCACCATTGCGAGGATCGGCCGGAGGACACGGTGGAGCACACAGTGGAGGTGTGCCCCGCTTGGGCGGAGCCCCGCCGTGTTCTCGTAGCGGCGATCGGCGGCGGCGACCTCTCGCGCCCGGCCCTGGTGCAAGCCATGGTCCGGGGCGAGGAGGAATGGGACGCCGTCGCCTCCTTCTGCGAAGCAGTGATGCTGGCGAAGGAGGTGGCGGAACGCGAGAGGGAGAGAACCTCTCGTCCCAGCCGCCGCGGGAGGCGCTCCGGGCGTCGGGGGTCCCGCGATGACCTCCGGCCACCGTAGACGCGGGCCTGTGGACGGTGAGTGATGGGCTAACTCGCCGTCCGTCCGTCTCACGACGAAAACAGGCCGTGTCGACGGCGCGTTCGTGTTCCACGCGCGCCTCAAAGAGATGTCAGCAACATGGGAGGGGCCCGAAAGGGCCGACGCCTGTCGGGGCCGCGGGTAGTCCTCTGGTTATCGCGGCCTCGACATAGAGGGCGAAGAAGGAACATGGGTGGTTTTTAGTCAGTAGAAGTCTGACACTCCCTTTCGCTCTGCCCAAGAGCGGGAGGGGTTATTCGATGATTTTACACCCACCAAAAAAAAAAAAAAAAAGGCGACAATAAATGCCAGCGACCTAGAGGGAGTGGGTGGAGCTTGCAACTCTCCCCGCGACCGCGAAACGTATCCCCGCAATGCACCCTCGTAATTTCGTAGGGTTTATATCTATACGTTACAAATAATATGGACTGTCCAGCCCGATTTTTTATCACCATACAAAATTGTGTTCGGGTTGTGTTTGTGTTGTGTTCGAGTTACAAATAAACTATGGATTGGACTAAAAAAATAAAACACTATGGCGTTAGTATGTTGCATGTAGAATTACTTGCCAAAAAATCATGTATTTTAGTATGGCCTCTCGCGCCCGGCCCTGGTGCAAGCCATGGTCCGGTGCGAGGAGGAATGGGTCGCTGTCGCCTCCTTCTGCGAAGCAGTGATGCTAGCGAAGGAGGCGGCGGAACGCGAGAGGGAGAGAACCTCTCGTCCCAGCCGCCTTGGGAGGCGCTCCGGGCGTCGGGGGCCACGTGATGACTTCCGGCCACCGAAGACGCGGGCCTGTGGACGGTGAGTGATGGGCTAGCTCGCTGTCCGGAAGGGTCCCGCAAGGGCCGACGCCCGTCAGGGCTGCGGAATGTTGGCTAAGAAGGAACATGGGTGGTTTTAGTCAGTAAAAGTCTGACACTCCCTTTCGCTCTGCCCAAGAGCGGGAGGGGTTATTTGATGATTTCCCACCTCCCAAAAAAAAAAAAAAGGTGAGGAACCTTTTGGACACAAAAGTGTAAGTCTAGCCAAACTAAATTCCGGTTACGAGATAAATTGAAACAGGACGAGTAAAGCTATGACTGTGTGTGAGTGTGAACCCTCCGTCGGGGCAACTGGTTGTTTGAAAGAGATACCGCGGCCTCGACACAAAGGGCTAAGACGGAACATAGATAGTTTTTAGTAAGTAGAAGTCTAACAATCCGAGAGAGTCAGTCAGTCTCATCCCCCAAAAAAGAGGGGTAAACCCTGAATGAGACTGGCAGAACAGCTTGAATATTGATACATCAATGGGTACAATCGGGTTGTGGATGATGAAGTTAATTCAGGTCATCATCAGATGACGCTGGAAACCCCAGCTTAATTGGTACAGGGTGTTAATAAATTAGTCTTCATTAATGTTAATAGGCTCGGCTCGGCTCTCTCTCTCGCTTTCGAGACGACAACACGTATCGCGTCACACTCGTACATTAAAATCTAAAAAAGGGGTAAAAAGTTTATATTCTGGCTCTAAACAAATATCATTGTGTAGTCAATGCTACGTGCTACACGGAACTTCAAACTGTTCTTCAATCCACCAATCTGCATAGAAGATATCAACAGTTTTCTCAGCATCAACGGCAAGTTTATTCAAAACCATATACACGGCGCATGAGTCACCGTCAAGCTAGCTGCGGTCAGAGGTGGAGCGACGCATCGAGGTCAACGACCGTCCTTCGCTCGGCAAACTTCGTGTGACCCGAAGTACAGCGAGCTTGTGCTGTTTTGAATTACGACGACATATGTGACGTGTAGCCGACAGAGAAATAACAACATCAGCTGAGTGCGGTGAAACGGTGTAAGTTGGATAGATAGTGTGTATTAGCGGCCACTCCTGCGTCTGCGTCTGCATCGCGACTACACTTACAAAAATCACGTGAGTTGTTCTAATAATTATACTATCACAATTAAATACGTAACAGCTGGGTTAGTCTATTTCCGACTAGATTAACATATTAAGACAAATTGAATACGTAATAGACACTTGTTCTACCACTATACTTTCAACTACACACATAATATAATTATGAATAAACTTAAACGTACGCCGCCATCAACTCCACGAATCGAAGTTCAGCGAGCGATATCTAACCCTGAGATTGCTGATATTCCAATGGATGCCGAGTTCGTTAACTCATCCCAACGAACAAAACGACCTCGATCTGAGTCTAGCCCTACAAATGAGCTCGGAGACTTTAAGGAGGAAATACGAGCAATGCTCACTAAATGGAATAACAAACAGGAAACCAACTTAAAGTGCTTCACGGATAAAATAACAAAGGAACTAGCAGAATTGCGGGCACAGAACGAAAAATTGCAAAGTATTAAATTAGAATTTGAAGAATCAGCAGGTTTCATTAACGAAAAATATGAGGAAATTAATACAAATATGAAAAAGCTGGAATCTGAAAGGTATGAGCAGAGAAAACATATAGATAGTCTGGAGAAACAAATACAGGATATGCAGGAACACCGACGATCGGCCGTTATTGAGCTGCGGAATATTCCTCTCAGGGAACAAGAGAATTGCAACGATCTGGTCAAAACTGTTATTGATGTCTGTAAACCCTTACAAATAACCGTAGAACCGTCACATATCCGAGACATTTATAGAGTACAGGGTAAACAGGGCCCCTCTAAACAAATAGTCGCGGAATTCCACTCAGTTACAGCGAAAAATAATGTCCTTCTTGCCGCCCGCAACTTTAATAAGGGAAAGCATGCTACAGAGAAGCTAAACAGTGGGCATATTGGCTTAAAAGGTGAGCGTGTACCTATTTATATTGCTGAGCGTCTACCGGCGAGGTCGAGACAACTCTTTTATGAAGCCCGAAAATTTGCCAAAGCTCAGGAGTTTGAATATTGTTGGTCGGCTAATGGAAAAGTGTTTCTTCGAAAGAAAGAAGGAGACAAGTCAATACGTATTAACTCAGAAAAATGTTTTCATGAGATATTGCATGCACATACACAGTAATCTTTCTTTAGTTAAGATAGTCTGTTTTTTGGTTTTCTTTTTATTAAATATTTGTCTCACTAATTTATACTACGTTAATCAGAATCTTAATATTTTAGAGTATGCCCTCCTGAAACACAACAAACACACAACACACACAAATCACACATCGCTATACAAACATAAAACTTGCCCAGTGACAATTAATCCTATAAATAAAATATTATTGGAAGTGTGGGTTGGACGTGTTATTGTTATTATTTTTGTATGTCAAACATACCGGTTTCGTGATTATGGTCAAAGTCCCAAATGTAATACTTTATGGGGAGCTTTTATTTATAAATAAAAATGAATGATTTTAATGAAATTATAAATCATCTGGATTCATACGGGTCAAATGAAGTGTATAACTGCTCGCCACACAAATGCTTTCAACTTTTAAGTAGCCACAAGGAAGGAATTAAATTATTACATTTTAATATACGTAGCATTAATAAAAACTTTAACAAAGTTCTAGTCTTGTTATCCACATTACAAACAAGGTGTGACGTAATAATTTTCTCTGAATGTTGGTTAAGTAAAACGTCATTTATTCCCCAAATTCAAGGATATTTGGGTTATTCTACAAGTAACATTATTAACCAGAATGATGGTTTAGTGATATATATACGTTCGGAGCTGAAACATAATGTCATGGAGCCTCTATTTATGGAAGCAAACTGCCTTGTTAGTAAATTAAATTCCGAAACAGTAATTGTAGCACTATATCGACCACCATCCTTTAGACGTACAGATTCCTTTTTAGATAGCCTAAATAACGTCTTAACCTCTGTATCTACGTATAAAAATGTGATTCTAGTGGGAGATATTAACATAAATATAAGCCCAAATAATAATGATCCACATTACAGTGAATATATGAACCTAACTGCATCGCAGGGACTGCTACCTGCATACACATCTCCCACTAGGGAAAACAATTGTCTGGATCACACAATGATAAAGGTAAAAAGTTCAGTGGTTTCTTGTATTCTGGATACACACATTACCGATCATGCACCAATATTAGTATGTTTAAAAACTAATCAGAGAACACCTAAAAGATCCAAATTAGTTGCAAGAATCGACTATCCTAAAGTACTCTCAGAAATATCCAAAACGGATTTTAGTCCTGTCTTACTGTCCAAAGATCCGAATGAAGCTACTGATCTTCTTATAAAAACCATTACCTCAATAGTACAAACAAACACTAAAAACAGACTTGTGCCTTCAAAAATGGTAACAATAAAGCCCTGGATCACACAGGGGCTACTAAAATGCATTCGAAACAGGGATAATATGCACAAGAAACATAAAAAATCACCAGAAAATTACACCCTGAAAATCACATACCTCCGTTATCGTAACTTCTGTAACAAGCTATTAAATCGACTAAAAACTAATTATGAGAAGAATGAATTTACTAAAGCTAAAAACAATCCTAAGGCAACCTGGCAAGTCATAAATGATGTTATAAATAAGCAGACTTCTAAACCTCCGCCCACAGACTTGTTGACCCTGTCGGAATCTGATGAAAAGTCCTCGATAAATGCTGTTAATGAATTCTTCGCAAATGTAGGCAAAAATCTTGCGGAAAGACACCTAAATAGAAGTACCTGCGATAAACATGTTCCATTTCTTAGGGATGATGTACAGACGAATTCTCTTGCGCTTCTTACCCCGGATTTTGATGAAATTGAAAGAATCATAGTGAGTCTGCGTACTGATTCTGCTGCGGGATGGGACGGAATTCCAACTAGAATTATCAAAGCGAATCGCCAATTCCTAGTACCGGCTATCGCACACATTTGTGACCTATGTATCTCCAATGGAGTATTTCCAAGGTCCTTAAAGAAAGCTATAGTGCATCCTATTCACAAGGGTGGAGACAGAGACAGTGTAAATAATTACAGACCTATATCTGTCCTTCCAGCGCTTTCAAAAATTTTGGAAAAGGTTTTAAACAGTCGTCTCGTTAATTTTATGGATGCACATAGCATTTTGTCAAATAACCAATACGGTTTTCGTAGAAAGAAATCTTGCGAGGACGCTGTTGCTGCCTTTGTTGATAGTGCTGTTAATGTTCTTGACGGAAGGTCCAAGTGTCTGGGTATTTTCTTAGACTTATCCAAGGCATTTGACACTGTCTCTGTCCCTATCCTGTTGTCTAAATTAGAGAGGATAGGAGTGAGGGGTCCAGCACTGGCTATCTTTGAGAGCTACCTATCAGAGAGGACACAGCGTGTAAAGATAGGCTCATACGTCAGTGACGAACAATCACTATCTTTCGGAGTCCATATGTTATATGTTAGTATATATGTTAACAGCCTATGTAATATATCTATCCCATACACTAATATATATACCTACGCAGACGATACCGCTTTGCTCGTACATGGACTGAACTGGAGAGAAGTTCAAGAGAGAGCGGAGTTCGCAATGAGTATCGTGATGTCTTGGTTAGGAGCCAATATTCTTTCTCTTAATATTGATAAAACGAAATACATTCCGTTTTCAATAAAATCCCGTACCCAGCCAGATAATGCATTTATTATTAGGGCCCACACTTGCAATGAGCAAGTTGATCAATGCCACTGCCCTCCTCTAGTCAGAACAACACAGATCAGGTACCTTGGTATCATAATAGATAACTTGATGTCCTGGAAGGAGCAAATTGATAGAACGTCTGGCAGAGTGAGAAAACTCATAGCGATTTTCAAAAGTCTGCGCCATAGTGCAGACTTAGGTACACTTCGGATGGTCTATTTCTCACTCTGTCAGTCAGTACTCACTTTTGGTATTACGTCTTGGGGGGGTGCTCCAAAAACTTATTTTATCAGGCTAGAAAGGGCGCAGCGGGCTGTCCTCAAAGTTATGACTTTTAAACATTTCCGGTATAGCACCATAGCATTGTATCAAGACTGCAAAGTCATGACTGTGAGACAGCTCTTTGTGCTAAACACCACCTTGCGCAGGCATGGTTCACTGGAGTACAGTACTGGTCATCTGGCAAAGAGGAGATGTAAATATGTTTGTCCCACAGTGAGTTACAGAACTAAACTGGCAGAAAGACATTTTCGGGTATTAGGTAGTCGAATTTATAACACAATTAACATACAATGCGATATTTATGGTTTAAATATGTTCGATTGCAAAAAGAAAATTAGTCAGTGGCTTGCTGCTCGTGCATATGAGGAAATAGAAAAGTTACTAGGAAAGTTTTTCTAACTATACTGACTATAAACCCACTCGCATATAAATATACGACGCAAGAACGACACATTTACACAACACAAAACACAAACTTACACACACTACATACACACGACACTTACACACATCACATACACAAATCACATTTAATTACAAACTACGAACCAACATACTGCTGAGAGGCTATACTCTTTTTTCTTATATTTTTTTTTATTTATCTTAAAGTTAAAGTTTATTTTAACTGTTTTTGTTTTTCTGTTGTATTTTAACTTTGTTTTGTTTATGCTCAACAATGCATACTATCCAAATGTAACTCCGTACTGGTTTGTGTAACGTAAATAATAGACTAATAGAGAGAGCCCTGGCACCCAAAACACAAGTTTAATCTTAGTTTGGGGTCAGTGGTACAATTGGAGACTTATGCAATTTAAACTGTCATAATCTGATATGTAATAACCAAAACAATTCTATGTAAATTGCAATTTTTTGGAAATAAAGTTATTATTATTAATAGAGAAAATACCCAAAAAGCTGGCAGCATTGGCATGTCGAATAGAAAAGAAAATATTTTTTAAATCGGTTCACAAATAAGAGATTCATTAGTACTTATGAGACAAAAGTTACAACCGAATTGAGAACCTCCTACTTGTTTGAAGTCAGTTAAAAACTAGTGGTCTGTCTTAATGATATTTTAAAAACCGCGACAACATTTTTCATTGCTAGTGAGATGTCATCTATCAAAATTTTCTGCTTACAGACTTCAAAGAATTTCTAAAGATGTATCGCCATTTCCTCATAGCGTAATATGTGGGTACCTACAAAACAAAGGTCTTGAGAGATCGATTGACCTGTTATTAAATTCCGTTGAACTAATAGAAAGCGTCGACATCACAGAGATATATACCTTGAAAACACAACAAACGATCCGTATAAAAATCAAGTGTGAAATTTTTTGTGTTCCGTAGTAAATATGGAACCCTTATAGTTTCGCTATGTCCGTCTGTCTGTCCGTCCGTCCGTACTATATCTCAAAGACTCTTACTGCTAGAAAGCTATAATTTGGCATAAATATACAAATGAGTTACGCCAACAAACTGCTGAAGTAAAATATTTTTTTTTTAGGTTATTTTTACTCATTCAAGTTAGGATGATTCTTTTTTTCTCGCAAAGTCTACTGTGTGGGATGTCGTTGGATAGGTCTATAAAAATATTACGAGTTCGCCCAAACAGTTTTTTGATTAAGGGATTCATTTGTGGAATATAAAGCTTTAAAGTGCATTTTTTGTTAGACTCAAGTGTGCCAACCTAAACCGCATAAACGGGTTGCGTTTGGGCGTGTGAAAAAAATCATGGTATTCATATATATAACGAAAATAAAAGGAAAACTATCACAGCTAAGTAGGCTTTACAAGTTTACGAGTAATAGTCGACCAACTTATAAAATGTACTTGTTTGTCTTGTCTTGTCTTGTATGTATTTACCTATACACAATGTTTGAGAGCGCATGTCTCAAAATTGGAAATGTAAGTAAGTTTTATTTTCACATTAAAGATCATCGTTCGGAAGGAAGTAGGCTGTGTGGTTAATCAGTTTAGTAAGTTCACATATTTTGATGAGCAACCACGAAACCCTACATTGTACGTGGTCCAACATGCACTTGGCCGGTTTTATTTATTTACTTATTTAAACTTTATGCACAATAGTGATACATAGGCGGACTTAATGCCACAAGGCATTCTCTACCAGTCAACCTTAGGGTCAAACAAGACAACATTGTGGTAGGCTACAAACTAACTAGAAAAAAAAAAAACAGTATAAATTAAAATATATATATACTCATATTAATACTAATACACATATAAAAATAACATAAACTAATAAATATTGCAAGAAATACCAAAATAAAACATAACTGGTAATTACCATGACTAACTTGTAAAATAGCTATTTGGTCTGATTTAAATAGTGGGAACGTACTTTCCTTTTAAAAGTGAATTTGCTTTCAGCTTTTTTAATTCCCATTTTTATTACTTGCTATGAGTTTTAAGTACTATAAAGCTACTATACAAACAAGTTTCTATACCAAATAGTCTATGTTTTTATTCTTTAAATATTTAATATTAAGTGCTTGAGGTGTAACTGTGTAAGAGTGTTGTTATAAACAAATAAGGTTGCTGCAACAGTAACCTCGTTAAGTTTTAAATATTTAAGCCGAGTACGCAAAGAAGATACTCTTACGATATCTAGAAATAGATCTGCGAGTATATCTGTGGTTGGCATTGAATGTTATTTATTTATAGCTGTATTTTCTTTGTAGGTTTTCTGAGCTTACCTGCGTAAGAATTTTATTTATTCATTTGAAACTAGATTTTACTTGCGGCTTGCGTATGTGATTGTATTTTCCCAGGAGATTTTCTATTCAGTTACTTCATTTGAATTGAAAATATCGAAAGTCCTGACTCAGGGCATCACCAATTACTGTACTTCACTGACAACTATTTATTCAACGTTGATGTGAAAACATATAAGTTATTTAAACAAACATTACGCTTGTATACAGGGCTACACAGAGGTGGGTACCATAGGTGTACTCATGGGAGTACGCCCACCTTTCGACAGTTATACGTTTTTGTCCCATTTTAAAGGGGACGATCCTATTGCCATCAACCGGGCACAAATCCAGGACTCGTGGCTGCTAGTCAGAAATCCCTGATGGAAAACCCAATAACACTTTGACCGACATAGGAATCAAACCCTTACCTAATACTCAGCAGTAACGCTTGCGACCACTAGACATACGAAGCAGTTAAGATATAAGTAAGTCAGACAAATTAAATCACGGATTTACTAATTTAATTATTTTACCCAGCAAAGGGGCTTTGAAGAAAGTATTGTTAGGTCCTTTTTTTCAAAGCCAATATTGTCCCACCGCTGGACAAAAGCCTCCCCCATAGCCTTTCACTCTTCCCTCTGTGTGGTTTTCTCCGTCCAATAGGAATGTTTACTGACTAAACCAAATATGATTCTAATTAGTCAGACTGTTAGATTGTCGAAAACTATTGGAAACGTATTTTTTTTTGTTTTATCAAATCAATAAAAATTGACGAAGATAAAACGCGTCAAAGATTTGAGTGGTGGGTTGTGACGTCACTAAGCGCTATGAAATGTCATACTAATGTCTTAGAATATGACGTCGCACACGAGTTTTCAAAGCAATGCATCGTCTTCATTGTTTGTTGACGTGAAAAAAGAAAAAATATGTGTTCAATATTTTTTGAAAATCTATCTGACGAGTTAATTAGATTTTTTTAACTAATTAAAAATTATTAAAAAATTCGTCACAAATGCTTCTAGGTCGTCAGGCCTCCCTCGGCGACGTCGCCCGTCTTCTGGCACCCACTGCGTGACGACTCTGGGCTATCGGTCCTGATCCACCCAACAGACATGGCCCGCCCAATCCCACTTCAAGCCAGCAGTCTTATTTGTTATTTTAGCACTAATTAATAAAGTTCTAAGCTTAATTCAAATCTAATACATTAGCGTCAGCCAGTAGCAAAACTTTCCGTACATAGCCACCCAAACTTCCTCATTTCATCAATAAATACTTCACTATTACTGGTAATTGATTTTCCTTATGAAGTTTCCGATGTTACTCCATTTACTGAATAATAAATGGTCTTAAGTAGAGCAGTACTTAAGCCAGTCTCTGAGGACCAGTGAGATATGTCATAGATTATTTAGCAGGAAGATTAGCTCGGTTAGTTTATAAGGGTGAGCTAAGTTTAATTCTACGGTATGCCTAAGTTTAATCCCTAGTCTGCGAAATTTAGAGTTGGTTACAACAATTTTGGGCTGTTTACTGATATTGTACGGTGTGGATGTTGTATCATCAACAATTAATTTAATGTAAATTATTAATAACATTAAATGAGTTGTTGATGATCTTAGCATCATCATCACCATTGTCCTGCCGTCAGCCCAATTCATTTGGAGTCGGCACGACATGTCTTTTTACCCGACTGCGGTGAAGCCCAAAAGGAGGGTTGTGTGTTTGTCCTGTTAGTATCTCGGATTCTTTGTTCCCTCATAACTCCTAAACAGATGAACGGATTTGAATAATACTTAAATATGTCGTTGGATTCATCTTGGTGGCGCGAGTGTCATTGGCTACATTAAAATGGGATTTTGGGGGCCATACCGCAGAGTTAAATTTTTTTTTCCATTGACTTCGAGTAGAATATCAAAATACAGGGCTTTAAAAGGAGAAAACTATAATATATTATACAACTTATATTTTTAAAAGAAACTCATAGTGGGAAATCGTCTAAAAAAGTCAAATAGTCTGCGAAGTATTTTACGTGACTAACAATACTATTTTTGATTTTTTTACGTGACCATTTGAATATTAAATTTTCATTATTTTCAGTCGGGGTTTTTAGTTTTTAAACAACTTTTTCTTTAAACTTATTTTTTTTATTCTACTCTTATACTCATCCACATTCATACTCAAACTTTCCAAATTTTCTAAATATCACGTATAAAAATGTTACTTCCAAAGATATATGGTTTCATTACTAAAACATAACCTTAACAAACAATAGTAACCCAATTTCTTCACATCTCCGACATCAAAAGTCCTCATCCATATTAAGGTAGAAGGCGTGTTGTTCACGTCCGTTCAAAAAGGGCACGCCTGAAGGCCATTCTTTATGATTTATCGTTAACGTGTCTACCACACTCTCTTCATGTCCAACCCGTATCTGCTGTTTTCTTTATACACTTATATCTACAGACCTGCTGTCCACCTCACCCTTTGTGCCTTCATGAATAATTAAAAAGGGCATTAGTTTGGGTTAATAAGGTTTTGCTTGTGTTGTTGTAGTTTGAGAGATTTGTTTATTGATTAATAAATTTATGTAGAATAGAATAGAATAGAATAGAATAGAATAGAATAAATTTATTTGCTTAAACATGTGTACACATACAGTAATAAAAAGTGCATGTAGGATGACATAGGTAAATATTCGTTCATACATGTTTGCCACATACTATGGCGTGCAAATACTTTGAATAAAAATTTGTAATTTGTGATTTTAATTAGGTATATCATTTCAGTCGTCCAATACGATTACTTAGAAGTGAATTATAAAAAAATATTAAACACATAATGGCAAATTTCAAAATATAAGTACAGTCATGTCTAAAGTAAAAAAATCAAAATTATAATAAAAAATAGTATAAGCACATAATAATAAAAATCAATCAAAATTATAATAAAAAATAGTAAACACATAATAATAAAAGTCATTCAAAATTATAATAAAAAATAGTAAGCACAATAATAAATGTCAAAATGTAGGTACACAATCATGTCAAATTAGGTATTTAATAAAATTATAATTTAATCTATGTCACAGTAAATGGTTCTGCCAGAAATTCATCAATATTATAGTATGCTTTGTCAGTTAGAAATGATTTTAGTTGTTTCAACAATTGTACATTACTAAGCTCTCTCCAACTTTTAGGCAATTTATTATAAATAATGGGAGCCATGCAGAAAACACTTTTGCGCATAAGTGCCGTCCTACTCCTGTGCAAACACAGCTGATATTGATCACGCCTGTTTCTTGGGAATTTATCAGTCATTCGCGAAAATAAGTTACTGTTATTCCTAATAAACCTTACCATTTCCAGAATATAAAGGGAGGTCAGTGTCAATATTTTATAACGTAAGAAATATGGCTTACAACTATCGGTGGTTTTTAACTTAAACATGGCTCTGAGACATCTCTTTTGTGCTTTGAATGCGGCTTCTTTATCAGTTGAGTTCCCCCAAAAGATAACCCCATATCTGAGAACAGATTCAGTCAACCCGTAGTAAGCAGTTAATAAGGCATCTATGTTGACTTTACGAGACAAAATGTACAGGGCAAATGCACTACTGCTTATTCTTTTAGTCAGGTCCTCTACATGCGCCTTCCAATTTAAACTTCTATCTATCGTTACTCCCAAAAACTTGGTTGTGTTAACTGTGTCAATTTTGTTATTATTGTATGTTACGTCAAGATTTGGAAGAGTCAATGTACGCTGGCTAAAATGCATAATTAAAGTCTTTGCAAGATTTATTTTTAAATTATTATTGTCCAACCATGCTACAGTTTCTTTTAATGCGTTATTTATGTCCTCTTTATAAAAATCTTTTTGATTACATCGAATAGTAATCGTACTGTCATCCGCAAACAGAGTCATAGGATACTTGATTGCCCTTGGAAAGTCATTAATATATAATGTAAAAAGCGGTGGCCCTAGTATACTTCCTTGTGGAACTCCGTACATAACATTACGTTCCTCCGAAAGAAAGATTTCTTCTCTTTTGGTGCTTATATTTAGTTTGTTAATTTCTGTTATTTGTTTTCTGTCATGTAGGTACGATTTTAATAGTTCAAGGACATTACCTCTTATACCGTAAGCTTCCAGTTTTTTAAATAAAATATTATGTTGCACATAATCGAAAGCCTGTGTCATGTCACAAAATATCGCGCACACTGGATTGTTTTTATCCATATTTGTCATGACCGTGTGCAAAAAATCATAAATGGCCATGTTAATTGATTTGTTTTTTCTAAAACCTTTTTGTTCGTTGCACAGAGTATTATTTGCTTCTAGATATAAATTGAGTTCTTTAGAAATATACTTTTCAATTATTTTCGAAAAAATTGGTATCAATGCAATAGGTCTATAGTATTCCATTAACTCTCTATCTTGTTTTTTGAATAATGGCTTAATAACCGTTTTTTTCAGGGCATCCGGAAAAATACCTTCGCTTATACACAGATTTATAATATAACTTAACGGACAACAAATTTCCTCGGACACTGCTTTCAGTATTTTTGTACAAATGCCATCGTAACCTACACTGTTTGTATTATTAAGAGCTAAGATTGTTTTTAAAACGTCACTTGGCAAACTTGGAGCCATGAACATAGAATCTTTTCTATTTAAAATATATTTTGTGACTCTGTCTCCCGAATTAATAATTGGCTTAATTTTATCAATATAATAATTATTAAATACATTAGAAATACATTTTGGATCCGTGATAATGTCATTATTGTTAACTCTAATTTTATTAATATTATTCTTTGGCATATTTAATTTAATTTGATTTATTATTTGCCATGTGGTCTTGGATTTATTTGTAGAAGTTTTTATTTTATAATTATTTTGAGCTCGTTGAGTTAAATTTATAATTTTTTTGAATAGACATGAGTAATTTTTAAATTGTGTCTTATTATTCTGAGACGGTTTTGAGCGATATTGCCACAGTAGTTGTCGTTTTTTCTCGCTGCATTTTTTGATACCACGCGATACCCATTTTTGCTTTTTTTTGACATTTACCCAAACAACCGTTTCGGGGAAGCACTGTCTGTAAAGCATTAAAAAAATATCATAAAACGCGTTAAATGCTTCATTTGGGTCATTTGATTGAAATACATCTGAAAACGTTAGACTTCTCAGATGGCCCTTAAATTTCTTAATATTATCATTATGATAGTCACGTCTTCTTCTGCTCCATCGATTAATAGTACATACTGTGCTAATTGGGCATTTCAGTAACTGAGCTGTGTGATCTGACAATGCTAACTCCACTACTGACGCCTTACAGCGCCTATTAAAGTTATGCGCAAAATTGTCAATGCATGTTTTGCTCTTAAGACGAGTTGGTTGATAAAGCGCTAGTTTCAAGTTAAAGCTTAATAACATATTTTCGAATTCTATTGATTGGTTATTCCGTTTTAGTACATCGATATTAAAGTCCCCTGCCAAAACAATATTTTTACAATCCTTTTTCATTAAAATATTTAATATCCGCTCTATTTTACTAATACATTCATTGAAATTATTTATATTTGGTACTCTGTAAATGCAAACACATACTATTTTGTGAATTATCAGTTCAATGGCACAACATTCAAAGACACCACTTGTAGATATTTTTGCGATAGATGGCAACTCTCTCCATTTATGATCGGCCCTCACTACTATACAAGCTCCACCTCTTTTAGATTCTTTCCGACTGTAACAGGCTGCTAAACAGTAGTTGTTTAAATTCAGGTGTTTTTCATAGGTTTCCATCATAAAGTGCTCTGTAATGCAAAGGACATCCACACCTATGTTTTTATCACTTAATTCATTGAGACAGACTGTTAGAGAATCGCATTTAGTCAGCAAGCCTGCAATGTTTTGGTGCATGATGTATAGATGATTAGTCAAGAAAAAAATGGTCTTCTTTTGCATCAATGTCATTCAAATTGTGGTGTATGTCAACGTTTTGCATAATGTCCGTAATTAAGTCCAGTAAATCCTTAAAAATAGTGCGTAGTCCAAGTTTATTTATTTTGCCAGAGTATTTGTTAAACATGCTGCAGTCATATTCCAGATTCCAATTACTATCCAGAAGGAATGCGTGCTTATGCGTCAGTAAATCTAAGTATAAAAGATTGTTAAAAGTCTCCACTCGACAGTTGAATAAGCTCGTGTCAAATGGGTACTTATACGTAGGCAAACAAATAATTATGTTAGTGTGTTGCACAGCTTGAAGTACCTCACGTATATGAAAAATAATGTCATAATAATCGTTAGTCCTCTTGAAGTCTTCGTCACCAAGGAATATAATGCAGAAGTCATTCATATTGTAATTTAATAACTTTGTATCCAGACCGCTTAGAAGCTGTTTAGTATTTCCGTATGATATTAAATAATGACATAGATTGCAGTTACTTTGGAATGTGCTTTCCGCTAATGACAGTACATCATTTTTATTATTACTGCTGAGTAAACATATTTTGCGTTTAGATATATATTTTGGGTCGACACCACTTATGGTAGATTTCACATTATCTATTTTCGTACTTTGAGTGGTTTTATTTGTTGTTGAGTTGCGTTGTTGTTTTAATTGAACAGGAAGAGTCAACATTTGCTGAGTCTGTAGCTTAGTAGTACTGTTCAGCGGTATTTTAGGAGTGCTCATATCAAAAGTATTAAGTTTTTTTGAGTGAGTTTTTTTCGTTACCGAGTCCGGAGTTCGTAATAATAAACTATCTGATAATCCTCCTACTTTTTTATAAGCATCTATAAACTTCTTGTATTTTTCTAATTCTTTTTTCAAACAAGTGTTTTCATAGTTTAAGTTTTCTATTTCTTGATTAGCCGTTTCTAATTCCTCTGTTAACTGGTTTATTTTACATTCCTTTTCGTTTGTACTTTGATTCTCAATTGAAGTGTCAGGTAGACTGCGAGTGGTTGTCTCAAACATTGAATTTAATAGAGTAGTATTACTGTTGCTCAATGAGCTTGAACGTTGTCGTTTTCGAATCGTAATATTATCTGTAGAAACATCCTCCATATTCGAAGATTACTTTATTTTAAAATTTGATAAATCACAAAAAGACAATATGTGTGACTTGGTTTCGAACCCTCGACCTCGGTCTGTGACACGAGTGATGTAGCGCCTTACGCCTCCACGCCACAGAACCATTTATTTAGGTTGTTGAATTTGTGGATCACTTACTAGTTCTTAACTGTACCTTTTATTGTCTGTGGGTATATTTGATTTTAGTTGAAAACAAAATTATGCACCAAAAGTTTTTGTTGTTGTTTATCGTATAAATCGCACCAGTTTTCACTTTTATGTTTCTTATTCATTATCATTCGGTTTTTACGTAGATTTCACTGCACTTTTTGGTTACTGTGTTAATTTCGTTTGTTATAGAACTGTTTTAAAGGACATTAATCACTGATTATTTTTGTTGTTGTATCACTTTTATCGTTTTCTTGTGGCTCATAACATGTTGGATGGTCTAATAAAGCGTTATAACTATTATTACTGCACTTTTGTCGAATAATATGACCTTTAAATATTTTTAAATGACTTAAATTTATAGAGCTGTGTTGATCGTGCGCGCCTACCGTCTCCTCCTCATATGTAGGTTTGGCCTGGTTTAAAATTGTAATTGGGTCTTATATTTATAAAGTTTTGACTTTGCATGTTTTTCTTTGCTTTACAATTTATTGTGTATTTATGTTAAAGAATAGAAAACCTATTTCACAATTGCAGTAGGACGTCGTATAATGGACCGATGGTTGCAGGATGGAAATTAAGCTGAAAGACAGTTAACTTCCCCTAATTACGATTTTTTTTTGTTATAAACTGAGAACCTACAAGTTACGGAGATATTGGGGGTTAAAGTTCCATTTTTTTTATTTTTTTCTTAAATTCGTGTTTTTGACGTAATGTTACTTTAAATACCTCCACGATTCCTGAAATTTTCAAAGCACCTCTCAGTACAATGTTTTGAGTGTGTTAAATTGAGTTGTACAGTAAAACGCAGTGTGTCTCTAGCATTATTTTTTGTGGAGATTTAGTTTGGTGAACAGAATTTTTGGTTAACGGCCGGACCCTTCACGTACCCGTTAAACAAAAATTCTGTTACAAACTGTATTAAATAAATGTTAATGTTTTATACACATAATCCTTCCAGAATAAATCCTCGAAGTTGTGAACTAAAAACACAAACAAACATAGACAAAAAGCTTTGTTTTAGACTAAAAGGCAAGAAAATTATCAAGTTAAAAAGGGAAAATACCGTTGGTTACACGAACAAGCTTTAGTTAAAAGATATGAAGCATATAAGAGCCGGCCCACTTAACGAGACTTCGCTGAAACACTCTCTCACCGGCACAGAAAATGGCCGTAACATAAATATTGCCATTTTGTAAGTAACAAGAGATTATTTATGTAGGTATCTCACCTACTACATGGTGTTCTTGTAAAGTAGGATAGGAAATACATATTTTATGTTAGTCACCAAGGAAATACAATCCTGTAGTAATTTTCAACAGGCGTTTAGGTAGTTTATGACCGTTAAGTCCACTCTCGGCCCCTCGGCCCCCAACTATAGTCCACACTCGTACCCTGGGGGCCGAGAGTGGATTTTATAAAGTTTATCATTTTTTAGTTTCCACTCGGCCCCCAAGGTACAGTTACGATTATAAATCATATCTTCAAAAATATAAACTATTCCCTCGGTCCCGTGCTTCACCTATGTAGGTTCTCTACCTGGGTAAAGCACGACGACCCCATATATTTACTAAGTCATGTTCACTTGTGTCCCTATCATTGCGAGATCTCCAGCATCTTTCAGATTCACAATGACGTATTTGAAATAGGCCTACCAATTCTCTTTGCAGTCGTGAAAAGACAGGAAAGATTGCTTCACTCCTGGAGGGAGGTGGGCTGGTTGGAATAATGGCCGCCATGGCACACATCACTTCACTATAAGGTCTAAGTAGTCATCATCAATTCAGCCAAAAGACGTCCACAGCTGGACATAGGCCTCCACCAAGTATTGCTTTATGGACAGTTCCCCGTGCGTTTCGCATCCAGCGGATCCGCAACCTTTACCAGGTCACCAGGACTAAGTAAGGTAACTAAATCCCTAACATAGAACCCCACCGTTTTCGATGCCATCTGTTTGCTAAACACCTATTATGCTAAACAACAAACAAAGGAAACTCACAGTCAAACATTTAAACTCTTCATAAAGTGTTCATTCAAATGTTACTTTTTAAGCTGGTTTGACGTACATTCCGTTTGGTCCAGTACATTTTGAGCCGAAATCTTCATTGTTTTACACGCAAAAATGGAAAGTGAATATAGAATTAGGGGTACGCTTTATATGAATGATGTGGAGCCGAGCCGGATTACGGTTGGGTCGGTCATAACGCCGGAATGAAGGATTTATAATCCTTGGTTCTCGTAAGCTACTGACTGTTGAATGTATGATATGATTGCGTTCACTTTTACAAACAATGATGAGAGATAATCAAGCTTAAATTCCTTCAATATGATATAGTTGACTTTTGGCACTCTTTTAGGGTTTTTTGCACGGCATCTTTTTTCTTAAATAAAATCCAAAGTCCTTAAATCGTCCGCTATCTGCCAGTGAAAGTTCCGGCAACATTAATTCCTATTCTCAAATGTATCCATTAAAAAGTTTGTATTTTGAAATTACAAACAGGCACATCCATTTTATTTATTTGTATGGATAAGTCGTCCGCAAGTATTATCAGTTTCTCGGACCTACCAACCAACCAATATTATCATCTGAATTGCCTTTTCCCAATTATATCGGGGTTGGCTTCCAGAGTAACTACACACATCAAAAGTGTCTAGGGATCAAGCATTTTTATGCGGATTTCTTGAGATTGAGATGTGGCTTTGTAATAAATTTATGATTTTATAAATTTATATGGATCCTTTTTGGTGCATTTCATAATTTGAATCAGGAACTGTGAATCAAATTCGAGTAAAAGATGAAAATCAGCTGTCAATATTTTCCCTATAAAAACATACAACGCATTGAAGACATTATTAGTGCTACTGTTTCCCTACTACTGATTAAAACCAACGTTATTATGGAGCGGCGACGTCATTTAAGCAGGGAAGAAATGCTCAGAGCCGTGGGAATGATAGAAGCTGGTTCCCGGCAACGTACTGTGGCTTTAGCTCTGAATACAAGTCAGAGTGTTATCAGTCGACTTTGGACACGTTACCGAAGCACTGGTACCGTGGCTGAGCGCCATGGAGGACGGTATCGCTGCACCACACGGAGACAAGACCGATACATTCAAATCTTAACTCGAAGAGCTCCAACAATAACCGCCATGATGTTAGCCGTGAGGCTTCATCACTCTTCAGGGAACCTAATTAGCGACCAAACAGTCAGAAACCGCTTGCATGAAGTGAACCTTCATTCCCGAAGACCGCTACGGGTACCACCTATAGCAATGCACAATCGTAGGATTCGATATCAATGGGCTCTTGAACACAGAAATTGGGCAGAAGAACAATGGCGTTTCGTGTGCTTTTCTGATGAGTCTCGTTTTGGTATGAGACCGGATACAAGACGTATACGACACTGGAGAACCCCTGGACGCCAACAGCGATTAAAATCCTGCCAGGAAGTCCATCCTTATAGTGGTGGAACCATCATGGTATGGGCGGGTATTTTAATCGGCGGAAGAACTGAGTTGATTTGGATCAGAGGCAACCTCAACGCTCAAATTTATGCTGAGACGATTGTATCAGACGTCATCGTTCCTCTACAAGTGCAAATCGGTCCCTTATTTCAGTTAATGCATGATAATGCACGACCGCACACCGCAAGAGTTGTAAGACAGACTCTCGCCGCAGCTAACATCAATGTCCTGCCCTGGCCTGCTCAGTCGCCAGACTTGAACCCGATTGAGCATGCATGGGATATGCTACAGAGAAGAGCTCTGCCGAATATGGAGGGTATCCAGTCGCAAGAAGACCTTTTTTTGTTGTTGCAACGAACATGGGCGGCCATTCCACAGCGTGATTTGGATGAACTCATTTTGAGTATGCCAAACCGATGTTCTTGTGTTGTTAGTGTTCGCGGTAGAAACACGGATTATTAATTGTTTAAGTTACCCAATAAAATTTTAAAGAAAACTGTTATTTCAGTCTTTTTTTCGAACTTTAATGTTAGTGGTTCAAATGTCAAAAATCCCTTTATTAGGATAATGGCAAATTTCTTTATTAATGCAAAGGTGACTTGGTTTATCGTTACTGTGACAAACGAAAACACTTTATTTGATGAATCCTAAAAGAAAATTTTAATTAATATCAATCAGGAGAAAAGTTATTGCAAAAATATATGTTGATCCCTAGACACTTTTGATGTGTGTAGATGCACTTGAATACCCTACACTTGAATTTACATAAAGCCACTACCTCCACAACACAGAACAGTTACTACTGGGTAATACGAGACAGCTAGAACCATCGGCTTCACGACTTAACGTGCTTTCCGAAGCACGGAGAAAACTCAGCATGTCATCCATCCACGGATCGACATTAACAGCCACTGTTTCACCTTGATGATAGACCCGTGCGTGTTATTATTTAGTCAAGACCAACACCGCTACGTTTATTCATACAGGAACCGGCTTTTAAGCCCCACGTTGCTTAGATGTTGGGTCGGATAGAGGATAATTAAGGTTCCAAAGTTATTACAAACCCTAGCGCTCTGTATCTATGTAGTAGGTACACAGGTGTCCGTTTATTTTAGCCGCTCCGGTAATTGGTTGTGTCGAATTTGACGCTTTGAAGAGCTTTCGCAGAATAATTTAGCTAATGAAAGGGAACAACATTCGATCCGGAATTCAAATACTCGTTTTACGAAAATTACAAGGTTTACGGAGTCGCCTGAAAGGGTAAAATTGGACACAATATTTTATATCAAGGTCGACCTGTATCTGCCCGCATGACTTGATTTATTCATTGGTTTGGTGGAGTCTGTTTACGGTTCATCCTTTCTTAGGTGTTTGACGTAGAAGACCTGTATGCCCGTTTCTATAAATAATAGTATTTAAATAATGCACTGTTGGGATGCAATATTTTCAAACACTCTCGATGTTGAGCTTAGCGTTGAAAATTCTATAGTTTTTTGTTAAAATCATAGATATATGTTAGTCAGTGAAAGTGAGCATTAGATTAATAAGAAAATAAAAAAAGTAACCCATTCATCCTCCCAGTCTCTCTAAAGACTGCTTCGTTGGTCCTGTGGTCGTAATAGCGATTGTTGAGCACGGCGTCCTTGTTTCGATTACCGTGTCGGGCAAAGTGTTATTGGGTTTTTCCATCAGAAATTTCTGAGTAGCAGCCGCCTCTTTAGTTTAGTCCCTCCATTATGTATTGTCTATCACAACATGACCTCGTGCAACAATATCCAGACATCCTAAATCCAACAACAAATATAATTACCAACCATTACGGAATTCAGGATTATAAACGAGGGTGTTATCCTAAATCAAAATGATTGAACAAGATCATATTGATGCCAAAATTAATGCTTGTACTGTTTTAGCAACTTGTAACAAATATATTATTCACACCTATTCATACAAATACCGGCACGGAAAATGACCGTAACATAAATATTGCCATTTTGTAAGTAACAAGAGATTACTTATGTAGGTATCTCATCTACTACATGGTGTTCTTATAAAGTAGGTGAGGAAATACATATGTTAGTCACCAAGGAAATACAAGTTAGCGTTTCTATAGTAATTTTCAACAGGCGTTTATGACAACCCCATATATTTACAAAGTCATGTTCACTTGTGTCCCTATCATTGCGAAATCTCCAGCATCTTTCAGATTTACAATGAAGTATTTGAAATAGGCCTACCAGTGCCCTTTGCAGTCCTGAGAAGACTGGACGATGCGAAAATAACTGTCTGATAGATACTCTGTTTCGTTTAAAGTTCCGGGCAAACTGGCTACCGACCTTTGCCACCGGTGGCGGCCGTGCGCCACTTTCTTTGGTCGCTTCCGAAGAAAGTAGTCAGTGAAATATGCAAACGATGGTGGTCAGTTGCCGCCACGATCATGTAAGCAGCTTGGCGCCAGCGAGCAAAAATGGCCCGTCGGCCCGTGGTCTTTGGAATTCATGGAGCTCCTAGCCTTAATAGATAAATGGAGTCCGATGAAACTTGACACAAAAGTAGACCTGGGTAAAGATGTGAGAAGATTTCCCATCGGCATTATTATGATAATTGTTCACCTGTGATAATACTTGACCTTGACGCGGACGATGCCGCAGCCAAACCATAGTTTACGCATACATTTATATCCATCTATTTGTTATGAGTGTAAGTTATGGTTAAGCCAACAAGGGCGTTGGCAAGACTTGAATGTAAATCTTGGTCAAAGATTTATGACCAACGCATAATGTCCACATTTTGTGCCCAAATTATTGCTTTTATTGCTAGGGGAGAAATTTTATTTTGGGTTGTCCTGAACGGGCTGTTACAGTTATTTGTTCCTACCTACCAAATAGGTTTCCGAAGATTCAGGCCAATGCAGCATAAGTTGAATTCTCTTTTATTATAAACTCTTCTTATACTAGGTGTTTAAAAAAAACTGTCAGATCCGAAAGGAAAAAAAAAAACATTTATTCATTCATTCATTCAAGTGTTCCAATGACATAACCAAATAAAAATACTTTTTTTTTAATAGCCTGTACTGTCCCACTGCTGGGCAAAGGCCTCCCCCAAAGTTGATGAGTTTGAGGTGGCTAAGGAAAAGAGCACTTGGGAGGACCCAAGTGCTCTTTTCCTTAGCCACCTCAAACCAATCCTCGTGGTGCGTGTCCAGATCGTCTCACCACCTCTTTCTGGGCCGGCCTCGGCGGCGCCGTTGGTCTTCCGGCGACCATCGTGTTGAGGCTTTTGCCCAGCGGTCATCGTGCATGCGGCTGACGTGACCCGCCCAATCCCATTTTAGCCTAGCAGCCTTCTTGCCAACGTCCACTATGCCCGTTTTGGAGCGCAGCGTGGTGTTTCGAATTCTATCTTGTCTTTTGACACCCAAAATGCTACGCTCCATTGCCCTTTGGCATACTCCAAGGCGGAACTTTTGAGTCTCGGTGAGAGGCCATGTCTGAGCACCTAACCTAGGGTGCTCAGATAAAAATACTAATGAATTTTAAATTGCATGGTTATTTTCCTAAATAATCCCCATTAATTAAAACAAACTTCTAAAACTTGACAATACCGTCTTCGGCAAAGTCCGGTTCGCCGTCTGCGCCCCTTTTGTTGCCATGTCCTTATTTTTTTTTATTTGTACCCCAGAAAAATTAAATAAGTAAAATATAGCAGTGGTGGCCCAGTGGTGGCGACCCCGACTTACAAACAGTGAGTCGTGGGTTCGAACCCAGTTAGGCGCATTACTTTGTGTTATTTATTTCATCACCACTACTCTCAAAAAGGTGAAAGACAACATCTTGAGGAAACCGGCATTTCTTAAAACCAAAAAAATGTGGCGTCTACCATCCATCTCCTAGACAAGAGGCCTGAATTCCTGCAGTGGGAACATTATAAGCTGATGAACAACATGAAGAAATTGGTTTTAAAAAGATAGCTATAAAAAATTGGTACTTAAAAATAATTTCAAAATAATGCTCGTCAAGGATCGGATTCCAACGAAAAACGCAGAAAAACCAATCAAACAACATTTCATCAGCTATATCCTCTCTCAGTCTTTTCTAACTACACTATAGGCACATTATGTATACTTATTAACCACTAAGCCACTATTATAAGCCAGTGGTAATCCTTTGAAGCAGTCTGCAGGCTCCAGACAAGTTTTGTCTTAAAGGAAGCAAAGGATTGTGGATCGGGCTCACTGTTACCGTCCTTGTTCTCGTCTCAAAGGGTTTATCACGAGAATGTATAAGCAGAATACCACTGTATTTTATATCTCGAGATTATGGAAGACATTGTTAATAGTGTCGTGGTTATTGTTTTCGAGATTTTGTCTTAATAAAATTATGCTGCCATTTCTGTTATGTTGCAGTATATATAGTTTTATGGATGACATGATAAACCAATAAAAGTGAAGAGTGAAGTAACGCTCGTAAATATTTGGAACAATGCGTTTTTGGACCAAACATTCATTTATTACTAGCGGACCTGGCAGACGTCGTCCTGCCCGGACAGTAGCGCCACCTACCAATTCAATTGTGAATCTAAACCATTCTCGAATCCACTTGAACACACACAAAATTATCCGCCATTTATTGAATTCATTTGTTTAAAAAAAAAGATAAATGAAGAACCGCTCGACCGATTTTGTGCAAACTTCACATAAACCATCTACTAAATTCGTCCGTCCGAATAAAGCCTAAACATTTGGTTTGGATAGGTGAGCCCGTTCTTGAGTTATAAAATTACAACGAAAAGTGGCATTGATTTTTATTAGCCTGATGAGTCCCACTGCAGAGCAAAGGCCTCCTTCTTTCAATTTATCCCTATCTCTGGCTGTTTGGGCTCAATCATTTTGATGAGAAGAATAAATTCTTCAATATTAATCAACTTTTTTATTTTATTTAGTTCCAGAAAAGAACCTTAGAGTTACGGGATGCACTATCTTTTCTTATAACTAATCCAAAACTACCCTTTACGAAGCCAAATTCAATACGGGGGCGGGGAGGGGCGTTGGTATTCGTATAAGGAAACCGCACTAAACTATTCCGAATATAAACTGTGCGGAACTAAAGGTAAATTGATCACAACACAAATTGTAAAAAATCCCTTTACTTTTATTTCTGTGGGCCCGTATTGTGGAATTTTTTATGTGATTTTTACCATCATAAAGAATTTATTGTGGAAGGTTTATACGTATACAACGCGTATTGTAAAGTAACAAATACTAAAGAAATGTCGATGTGTACTCAATTGGAAAATACCGTGCGGAGCAGGGGGAGGTCTCTTGTTAAATATTACGGATTAGACGACATTACGTCAGAGGTTCATATCAAAAACCCCTGAAATCGCCCTGAACATAAACATGTTGGGCTGCGGGATGTTGTAAGAGATACCGCGGCCTTGACATATAGGGCTAAGAAGGAACATGGGTGGTTTATAGTCAGTAGAAGTCTGACACTCTCTTTCGCTCTGCCCAAGAGCGGGAGGGGTTATTTGATAATTTCCCACAAACAAAAAAAAAAGCATAATCGTGTTTCGCCTTTATAGCAAGCAATCAATATTTCAGCCATTCTTATCATTATTTTGGTTTTAATGTTTTATTCTTTTGTTTTATAATAACCTAAAGAGAATTGACATGCTTTCTTTCTTTCAGATATTTAGTACATTCAAATAATGTATGTTTCTACATACATTATGCCCGTTGAGGAAAAAAACTGGATTATATTAAAAAAAAAAAAATTGATTGCAGTTCACTGCAGAACAGGGGCATTCTCAAGTAACTCCATAAAACCCTGTCTTTGAGACAACCAGCCAGATTTAAATTGGAGTACCTACCTACTAAACCCAATTATAACCGTTTAAAATATTAATACTACATTTAGCTTTCAACACGGTCCACCCGCGCATCATTTTAATCTATGAAATTATTATAACAGTACAAAAACAGCATCTATTTTCATATTCAGGCGGAAACACAGGCCTCGTATGCCAGATTTAAACGGGGTAGGTACGGTCAGGACCTTAATAAAATATTCCGCACTCATGAGGTTTTCGTAACTTTTTAATGAAACCACCGGTTTGTTAGCGGGCCTGCTTAACAAATAAAAGGCTCTTAGCTTTTTACATTTTTGCTGACATATGTTGAATACGGTGTTTAATTAGTAAATACGGCGTGTGTGCATTTTAAATAGTTTTGTGAGAGAATGAATTATAAATCATAGTTATTTTTGTCACATGATGGTGTGTTTTAAAGCTAGATTGGGTCGGTGTTGCGTACTAGAATATCGAAATCAGAGTCACTTATTTTAATTAGGCTGATAATCACCACTTTTCAAACGTCAAATTCTACAAAAGACAAAACGCCCAAACTTCGACACTTCCTAGTGTGTTTAGCTGGAAAGAAGAAGTGGCGGAACAAGTCCCCCGAAAATAGAAGAAATACCGAAAGAAACTTCAGAGGTCACTCACAGTCTTTTTTAAAGTCCAGACCTTAGACAAGTCATATGAGGATGAAATTTTGAAGAAACAAACACACAGATTTTAGAGGTTTTTCCAAATTTACGATCTAGTATTCTTAAATGTAATAGTTTAAAGTTTTCTTTGCGAAATATATCTCCACTAATATTATAAAAAGGAATGATTTATATTTTTGTGTTTGTAATGAATAAACTCAAAAACAACTGCGCAGATTTCAAAAATTCTCTCACCATTGGAAAGCTACATTCACCCTGAGTAACATAGGCTACATTTTATCCCTGTATTTCCACGGGAACGGGAACTACGCGGGTGAAACCGCGTGACGTCCGCTAGTAGTAAATAATGAACTATTTCTAAGTTCTCGCTTTGGGAGTGGTCGGAAGAAGAATGGGGTTAGTATGACAATGTCTGCAAGCTATGGATGGCTGGCTGTCTTGTAGTATTATAGAGTAAGACGGCTAGGAATATAAAAGAAGGTTGAATACGAAATTGGGGGAGACAAATCACGTTTTCTGCTGTATGCTCAAAACACTCCTATGACTTCATTTTGTTAAATTCAAAGCATTTATTTTAATTGAACTTCACTAAATGCAATTTCAAATTACCTAGTTTATAAGCCTTATTATGGTCTTGTTTTCGGTTCTTGTATTGTGATTATTATCAAAGAGTTGATCAGTTATTACCTATTATTACTCAATAAGTTGAAAAATTGTGTGTAAAAAAAAAGCAAATGTGTGGGTCTTTCTTCAAAAGAAATGTGTCATAAACCAATCAGAACAGTCCTCATGTGTGTTAACAAGGAATTTGGTTGAACTTTAAAAGAGATTTGTTTCTTCTCAAAGTTAGTCCATGGACAAGTCCATTAAATGTTACATTTAGAGGACGTAATTTTATTTTTTAGATATCATATATAATAAATTACGTTCTTTATCGAATGCATGCTAAATGTAACATTTCAATGGACCATGTAGTCAAGAATAAACAACGGGTCCACCTAGTTTACAAGTGTTTGTATTTACATATTTGCGAAATAAACATTTAATTACATTTGCAATATGTGTATATTGCTATAGGCAAAAACTTTGTTTGAGTAGGTAAAGGATTAATAATAACACTGTCTGAAGTATTGCTGACTTTATTTCACTTGAAAAATAAGTGGCATCTATCGAGTACTGATAACTAACCCAATCATAAAAATAATTGATTCCCCTACTCAACTTAAACGGCTAGACAAACCAAACATTGATAAAAAAAAATATTTGTGTGACTATTAAGGTCAATAAATTTAGATAAAACACTCCACATGCACAGCCTACCGAAATCATAATATCTGCCTTGCTTTTTGCTTTTTCGGAGGCAGCTGAATAGTAGCCCAGGTTTAACCACTTTTGTATTAGGGCCGAACGTGGTTTCCGAATCACGGAAGAAACTTGGTACGCACACAGCCTACCAAAATCAAAAAACAATAATAATAAATGCCTAAAACCCACACTTTCCCTGTATAAATATGTTTTTCCCTACTAAACTCTTCAAATGAAGCACTTGAATCAAGGCCGTAGATAACTAAGCTTGCACATCCAATATTAAATTAATTAAATCAATTTGATAAGGATGTTCCTATTGAAATGATAACGGATGTCGTTATCATTATCGGCGTTATCTACTCCTACTGGTTTTAATATTAGGGGTTGTGCGCAGAGACTACATCGAGTAATATTCAATCTCATTATTGCTTTAGCTTTTCCCCCCGTTTCACGGCCTCGGGCGATGTGGCTCGTTTCCTTTGCTTGTTGAGAGTAACCCTTTTTTTTTTGGTGGGTCGGAAATCATCAAATAACCCCTCCCGCTCTTGGGCAGAGTGAAAGGGAATGTCAGACTCCTACTGACTAAAAACCACCAATGTTGTTCCTTCTTGGCCCTTTAAGTCAAGGCCGCGGTATCTCCTACAACATCCTGCAGCCCCGAAGGGCGTCGGCCCTTGCGGGCCCCTTCCATGTTGTTGACATCTCTTTGGGGCGCGACCATCAACACGGCCTGTAGTCGTCATAAGACGGACAGACGGTAAGCTAGCCCATTACTCACCGTTCACAAGCCCGCGTCTACGGTGGCCGGAACCCGTCACGCGGCCCCCGACGCTCGGAGCGTCTCCGCGGCGGCTGGAACTTGAGGTTCTCTCCCTTTCACATTCCGCCACCTCATTCACTAATACGAAATCACTGCTTCGCAGAAGAAGGCGACGGCATCCCATTCCTCCTCGCCCCGGACCATGGCTTGCACCAGGGCCGGACGCGAGAGGTTTGGGAGTCGCCCTGCCTGTCAATAGCGGCTTATTTTTAATCTGCTGATACTTCACACCTACCACCTGACCCCACCATCCTGCCACCCTACCTGATACCTGACTTTTAACTCACATATGGAGCCCGGCGCAACAAGAGTTGTTTACGTTTTCAAATAAATAATTCCCTATTACATATGACTTAAACATAACTGGCAATATGTGGTTGTACCATTAGTTACACCTCTGCCTTATCCTTCGGGCATTACAGGCCTGAAGTTATGTTATTCGACAGTCACAAATTTAATCTCAGTACAAAATAATTTTCTAGAATACCCAGGAACAAAAACGTCGTCAGCGCCTGAACAAAAACGTTCGCAGCTATAGAATTAACCGTACTTACGCCAAGAAGCCCCAATTATTTTAATGTACCTTCTCATTACAATATCCTTAGCACTCTCGCATTTCTGAATACCTCTTTCAGGATTAAAGTGTGTAATTTTGTACGACAAAAACGTATTTTATTCTGAAGACTGTACTTACAATTTATATTATTGACGTCCATGATAGAATTCTGTTGAATGAAAAAGATTCTTCGCTGGCCCTTTCATTATGAGATTTTGCTGCATTATTACTTTGAATACGTGAGTATAAAATGGTAACAAGCGACGTGACGTAGTTTCTTGTATTCACTTTTAATTTTGTAATTCATGCAAAGACAAGAAGATGATTGGATTGACTGTACTAAGTAACACCGAAGTTCGAAATACCGATGTACGGTATACCTACAGAAAGATTATAGTGCAACATAAATTAAGACTAGTGTCTACAACTCCACGTCTAAAGATGGTATTTTGATATGAATGGGAAAATTGATCACTAGCTGTTGCCAGCGGCTTTGCCTGCTACAACTCGAGAATTATCCCACGGGAAGATAAAATTGGGATAAAAACTATTCTATGTGTTTATCCAGGTTATAAACTACCTGGGTACCGTATTTTATCCAAATCGATAAGTACTTTTTGTGTGAAAGAGTAACAAACATTCATCCGTCCATCCATCCATCCATTACTTACAAACTTTCGCGTGCATAATATTAATAGGATTTGATTCATCCAAGTTGTCAGAGAAAGGTCAGGAATCCCTTGGAGTGACTAACAATGTCGCGGATAATACCTGAGCTAAAAGTGGTTATAAATAAAATGATTTGTAGCTTAAAACAGTTTATACTTGTGGTTAAAGTTATTTTTAATTGGGATAGAACACTGACCAAGGTTTGGAAATTAGCCTGTAGGGAATGTGGGTTGTTCGAAAGAGATACCGCGGCCTCGAACACATTGGGCTAAGAAGGAACATGGGTGGCTTTTAGTCAGTAGAGGTCTGGCATTCCCTACCGCTCTTTAATGATTTTCCACACTGCAAAACCTTTGAGCAGTGAATTCAAAAGCTCGTAGCTAGGATACAGCTTTGAAAGTCTTTACAGGTAGTCAGTAGCTCGAAAGTCTGACAACCAGTCTTACCAAGGAGTATCGTATTGCAAGCTACTAACTGTGAAGGTCAGATAGGAAGACACCATATGTAAAATACTGGTATTCAGTTAGGCACCTGAATAAGCTAGGCAAACGATGAGTATGAGCAATTAATTGAGAAAGTATGAAAAATAAAACATTTATTTCAAACCGTAGTTTGCAAATAAAAGAACTAACTGTGAATGAACAAAAATCATTTGATGATATTTATTTATACTGTATCAAAAGCTGTTAATTGCGTCCATTTTTGGTGTTTCGATACGGATTCGACGAATCAAATACGTATACCGAAAATCGGGTCTGAATAAACGGTTATGAATATTCATATGTTTATGATAAAAGTTTTTGTTGCGAATCTCGCGTCGATTGGACAACCAATAAGTATTGAAAATACAGGCTGGATGGAGGAATAAATTCGACGAAATAATCTCCTCTTTTTTTAACAAAGGCCTAAATGTACCGGTTTAATGTTAAAAACATGTTTTCCTTTTCATTTATGATGGTATTCATTTGAATTTATATAAAGGGTGGAGCATTTAAAAAATGTGCCTTTTTATGCAAATTAAAATAATGTAAAGAGCAGTGGTGGCCCAGTGGTTGCGGCCCCGGCTCACGAACAGTCGGTCGTGGGTTCGAACCCAAGCAGGCGCTTTACTTTGTGTAATTTATTTCATCACCACTGCTCTCAAAACGGTGAAGGAAAACATCGTGAGGAAACCGGCATATACCATCACCAAAAATTCGAAGACATGTGACATCTACGAATCCACACAGGCCCCGCGTGGTGGATTATAGCCCATCCCTCTCCTAGAGAGGAGGCCTGAGTCCCTGCAGTGGGAACAATATAGGCTGATGATGATGTTGAAGTTCGTAAAATTAAATGTTTGAGTGATTTGCTATAAGATAATATTTTTTAAGGCCGATGTACAGATAACGGAATAATTCCTTACTTTGGACGCTGGCAGATAGTTCAGTAGGGAAAGTCATCATCATCTGCCTAGCCTTTTCCCAACTATGTTGGGGTCGGCTTCCAGTCTAACCAGATGTAGCTGAATGCCAGTATTTTACATGGAGCGACTGCCTATCGGACGTCCACAACCCAAATAATGCTGAGTAGGTAATCATCGAAACCATTTGGTAAGACTGGTTGTCAGACTTTCAGGTCACTGACTACCTGTAACGACCACCAAAGATCTATAAATGGAAGCCATGAACAGCTTAACGTGTTTTCCGAGGCTCGGAGGAAACTTGGTATATAACGGGTGGTCACCCATCCACAGACCAACCTAGGCAAGCGCAGGTTAGCCTAAAGATCGACCCGAGTGGCAGTAATTATTAAACCGCGAGCTCCTCAGAGGGAAAACCATGGAAAAATATTTTACTTCTATGATTCATAAGTCATTTATTCATTTGTTTAACATAGGTACAATAATAGTGTTATAACAAGTGCCCTTCGTTTGCGTTTGATAGTTTTACACCCTGTAAAACTATCAAACGCAAACGAAGGGCACTTGTTTTCCCCACCACTGCGAACATTTTTTTGTTCTTGAACCCCCTAGTTACGGAGATATTGGGGGTCAAAGTATTAATTTTTTTACAGCTGTTTTTGTAAATACTAGTTTTTCAGGTTATTACTTTACTTAAATTACTTCAATGACCCATTTACTATTCAAAGCATCCACTAGCACAATGTTTTAAGAAAGATACATTGAGTTTTACCGTAAAATGTGACTTTTGACCCCAAAAAAAAAGTCGTTACCAGCAATTTTTTTTGCATAAGGGGTACTTAGTTGCCGCGGGTAGTCCTCTGGTTATCGCGGCCTCGACATAGAGGGCGAAGAAGGAACATGGGTGGTTTTTAGTCAGTAGAAGTCTGACACTCCCTTTCGCTCTGCCCAAGAGCGGGAGGGGTTATTCGATGATTTTACACCCACCAAAAAAAAAAAAAAAAAAAAAGGGGTACTTAGTTTGATGTACAGAATGCTTGGTTTACGTTTTTGTGAAGGGTTAGTTTACACCCTGTACGTAGGTAAAAATGAGTGGTCTATGTTATGCCATAGAGCGTACAAATGTTTTTAGGTAAAAAAAAAACAGTAGTTAAATTAAATAATCCTGAACACTAGAAAACAATTATAAAGAATTACATAATACAAATTAATTAAGTAATGAAAAAGAACACTATAAATCTACATCGATAAAAGACAAGTACTGAAATCATATATTCAGTGTTCTGTATTTGTGTAAAAAGACCGTGCCGGAGCAGTATTCGTAATTTTTCAATAACTGTTTCCCAATTCCAGCTCGTGGCTAAATAATACTAACCAATCAGTCGATCCGTGCTATGGTTTGTCCGTGGATGGGTTACCCACTAAGTTATCTCCGTACCTCAGAAAGTACGTTGGTTCCGGTTGTCATTTGTAGATGTTTGGCAATCGTTACAGATAGTCTGTGACCTGAATGTCTCGTAACCAATCTTACCAATGGGTGTCGTATTACCCAGTACCAATTGAATTGTGAAGATCAGATAGGCAGTCGCTCCATGTAAAATATTGGTACTGATCTGCCTCTGATTAAATATGAAGAGATAGTTGGGAAAAGCTTAGGCAAATAATGAATCTGAAGTCAATGAATCTGTTTGGTCTGAATCTTTAATATCTGAGTTTCGTTAAATATTTAATAATTTATTTATTTCAGATAACATAGATCCATCATTTTGTTAATAGGCGCACTTAAAAAATAAAGTTATAAAGTTAGTAAAAAATAAAAATCATCGGAGGCCAATACATGCACACTAACTATTCAAAAAATCAGCAACAAAATTTAACTAATAATATAAAAAAAAATCATATTAAAATCTAAAATGATGTAAAAATGTCCACAATCAAACTAAAAATTAAATTAAAATAATTACAAACACCAGCACAAGTTTAAACCACCACCTCTTTGACGAAACTCAAATTGCATTAGATGTTGCAGTAAAAAACTAGGTTGAAGTTGGAACAAAGAAGTTCAGTCCTCATTTTTATTCCGCTAAAACGTTCATTCGGTCACTCAATCAGCTTAATCGTTCAATTCGGATACAGTCCAGTTGGCTGTAGAAAAGTGAGTGTTGTTTTTAATGGCCAGTTCAGCGACGAAATCTCTTTGAGAAACATGTGGGACTGAAATGAACAAGTTCATGTTACTTTACTACTTTTTATTGACGTAAAGTTTAATGTTAGCTCTTGCACGTTTTCATTTAGAGCCAGTTTTGTTCTATGTTGGATAGGTAATTCTTCAAACACCGACGTTTTTGTTTTAAGTGCAGTGTCTTAAGATGTATGTGCAATGATGTGTTGATGTCTATCTATGGCTTTACATCATCATCTTTTGTATTGCATACATAAGTATGCAATATAAAAATAGTATTGTCTATTATAAAATGTATAAATAATGATAATTAAAATGGTAAAATTACTGTATAACTGTAATATTTAGTACCTATATTTATTTTATTTTACTTTTTTATATTAAAACCATTTGTGTAACAAACAAGCAAATTAGTTCTTAGAACCTACCCATTGTTAACGCTTTAAATACACTTGTTGTTGAAAATAAAGAATTAGAATTTATCGTCATTATAATTTCCTTCAATAAATTTCACAGAACAATTTTCAGAAGTCCTTGAAGCGGTCTTTCCACATAATTTTATCCAGTAAAGACGACACGTGTCGTGATTTTGCGTCATACAACGTCACATACATACAATGGCGTATGTCTGCATTTGGCATCTAATTCGAACCGTGCCAGAATTAACCCTGCTCGTACCTTATACAATTAATTTCCTCATTAGCTGTTAACCCTTAATCTTGAAGATATAATCATTAGGGCGAACATGTTATTCCAAGTTAACTGTGAAACCAAATGTATGTTTTAGTTTGGGTTTACAGATCATCTCGAAAAGTTACTAGGGTTCGTTAAGTTTAGGAGTTAATTTAAACTATCGTTTACATTCCTACTTATAAAGTTAAGAGGGTTGGAGGTTGCCAGCTGGAATCTAAAAGCTACTTTAAGTTATGGGACTTTAGTGTTACTGGTATATTAGACGTTTTGACCTTATCTCTGAGGCGGTTTAACACGACACCGCTCGTTCGGAGAGACGGTGGGTGCCAATCGTCCGCGTGGTCGACGCATTTAATAAAAGACAAAACAATGTGAGATCCGCTTCAACTTACATCTGGGCCAACAACCGGTGTCGTGTGAGAATTGCCTATGGAAACAATGCTTTTTTATCTATACTAATATTATAAAGAGGTAAAATTTGTATGTAAGTTTGTAAGTTTGTATGTAGGGGGTAATCTCCGGAACTAATGATCCAATTCTAAAAATTTTTTCACTGGTAGAAAGCTACATTATTCCTGAGTGCTATAGGCTATAAATTATATTTATATCATGCATGTTAGCCGAGCTATCACAAGTTTTGTCTAACAAGTCGGAAAGAAATACCTCTTTAAACAGACTTTTTTGCATGCGCTGCCTAAACGGTTGTTTATAATTGATAACAATGTATAGCAGTCTGGTCCGTCTTAAATAATTCTACAAAAAAGTCCGCGACACCATATTTCTATCTTTTATATTTTATCTTTTATACATCTTTTATTGCTTTAAAAAAGTATTTTTTCGACATACTCACGTTTGGATGATTATTTCAACAACAAAACATTAATCCTTATCAAAATAAGTTATTTTATGATCACACGAACATCATGGAGATAAGATTTGCCCTTTACAGTATGTCAATTCGTCATATAGTTTCCGAGATAATATAAAATTACTAAAACGCACATCTTTCTTTCATACTGCTTTACATGCTTTGTGCGAACGTTTTATTGTTTTACCCATAGATGGCGTTGTGCAAATGTCTGCACCATTTTAATGCGAGGCAGGGTGTTGTAAAAGACGACTATGGGACTAACTTTGAGCAGACAAGATCACTTCGATAATCTTCGGAATTACCTACTGATCCGATTCCAAAATTTATTTCACAAATGGGAAGCTATAGTATTGCCAAGTGTCGTAGGATATTATTTAATGTTAAAACAAGAAATTTTCCGCGGACGAAGTCGCGGGCAGAAGCTAGTCTCTTATATACGTAGTGACTATTCTTTTGGAGATAGACTTAAGTCGTTGAGCAAGAGATTATGTCATTGCATTAACACACACGTCAAGCTGTCCGATGCGGTGTCGAACTGTCGAGTCGTAGTGTCCTCCAAAACCAAACTAGGCGAAAATTCAATTGATTTATTTCAGGTAACAATTCACATTGTGTTTGAAATCATACATCTATAAATAAGAACTGCTGCGCTGCGTGTCGCGGGTTCGATCCCCGCACGGAACAATTATTTGTATGACCTACAGATAGTTGTTCCGGGTCTGGGTATTTGTGTATGTAAGTTTAAATGTTTGTGAACGCACCCACGATACAGGAGAAATTCCTAGTGTGGGGCAACGTTTTTAAAAAAAACAAAACTCCAGGCGGCAGTAACTACTTTTCATTCGTGGATGTCTAGTTGACGTTTCTCGTGACCCAAGGGCTGCCTTTGACCTTAACTAGAGGCTAAGTGATGACAAACAACGTGTCAATGCCACCAGTCTCATTAGCACTAGTGTTGAGGTGAAGTTTTTTGATGTTCTTAAATAGTTTCCTGTTAGTTTATTTATAGTTTTTAATTAATAATTTAATAATGCATCTAAAAATACCTTTAAACAGATTCGGAGGTTTTGTCACAGTTGCTTACCTGAAACAGACGAACAAACCTGTTAATTTTACAAACACTACCAACATGCATTTAAAATTCAAGCTGCAAACAGAAACAGCAAACAGCGTTTAACGAAGTTGCATTTGAAACGTGTTACAAAATTTAGTTCGAAACTCGAAGCATTTAAGTTGACACATACCGCAAATTGGCGTTGCGTACACACATTACGAAGGTAATTTGAAGCCAAATCCAGTTTTGTATAATAGTGTTTTGATTTTATGCCAGAAATTATATTATCTAGTACTAGCAGACTGGGTTGTGGAGGTCAGACAGGTAGTCGCTCCATGTAAACTGGTAATCAGCTGCATCCGTTTAAACTGGAAGCTGACACCAACCATTTCCTTCAGAACGCACAGCTTTGAATAAAAAAAGTAGTTAAAAACCTAAAAAACCCGACTGGAATAACTTAAAAACAAAAAACAAGCACATTTTAAATTAAACAAAAGTTGGAAGCAGGCGGGGTCCATTCTATTTTCATTTCTTAATTTAATATTCAAATCAACCCCGTTTGCTTGTTTTATTTAAAATGTGCTTGTTTTTTGCTATTCAGCTTTTTCAGTCGGGTTTTTTAGTTTTTTAACTACTTTTTTATTTTCAATTTTTTAGTTTTATTTTGTGTTTGTTCCAGGTCAGGTAATCTTCAAGTAAATTATCCTAACGTTATGTCTATGGTTCACATATCTCATTTGACAGTTCCCTCCCCTCCCGCCTTCCGTACTTCTGTATCTAAGACGCCATGTTTGTTGGTCTGTCAAAACTTTTGAAGTTTATTACAGTGATTACAGTTTCAAAGTTGATCGAGTTTAGTTCTGCGTTGATTTATTTCCGTAACTTATTCTCTCAATTTCTGAAGCTGTAATATTATCGTGCAACATGTACAACAAGTGATGTGTTGTGACCTGTGCTAGTAGACGAAATGACGTCAGTTTTCATATGTTTCCAAAAAGTGAGATAGGACTCAAAAAATGGTTACAGTGCATTAACTGCGAAAGATTGCGAAGCTTGAGCTTCCAACTTCGCAAACAGAACAGAAAGACCTACCCTTCAGAACATGCTGTGAGATTTTTTGGAATCATAATAGAAGAAGCAAACAAATACTTAGAAAATCAACCTGAACGGAGTCCTATTATAAAAAGTATTAAAAATCATATTAAATCTAAGAATTGCATAGGGATGCTGTTTCTGAATGCTTTCTCGCATTAACCTTAAGATTGGCAGTATTTAATTGGTGCAATGTTATTAATAAAATATTAAAAGGTACAGATGTCTTCAGACTGGCAAATAAACCTTCGTTACCTCAGATGCAATTAAAAATTTAAATAAATTTAAAACAAAATTAAAAAATAAAAAGAAATGAAAGTCTAAAAGAAGTTTTTTTTTCCCTAACATTCCCTTTCTAACATAATCTTAGAACATATTGCAATATTTGCAATAGCATTGCAATTATTGCAATATGTTCATAAAATGAAACTAAAAAAATTACCAATGCCTAGCAAGAAAACCGTGTAGGCTGAATCCGTACCACGCCATTGCATAAAGTTTCGCGCCGGAATTAAAAAAAAAAAAGCTCTCAAACATGATATGTGAACCTTAGGCGAGTCGATTTTTCTCTATGAGAGTGCCCTGTCTGAAGCTAATTGGTCTGTGGTTTGTTCTTTCGTTGGTCGCGTATAATACTTCACAGATGATTTAACTTTTGTATTTGTTTATAGGTTTTGTGACTTTGAATTTCTTTTAAACATATAAATGTTAATATTTTTGTAATCTCCTTTTAAAACCCTTTATTTGATACCTACTCGATGGTAATGGTTTTTTTTTTTTGAAACGGTGATATCGCCCACAAATACCGCAAATTTCTTTGTTTTTTTTTTTAAGTAGCCAGTGACACTTGCGCCATCAAGACAAATCTAACGACGTATATTTTATTCAAATCCCTTCATCGGTTTAGGAGTTATAAGGGAACAAAGAAACGGACATACGTACATAGGTACATACACGCCAAACACATAACCCTCCTTGGGCTTCGCCGCAGTCTAGTAAAAAACCTCCAGTTAGGGAAATTAACTTAAAAACTAAACGATTACACGCTAAGGGTGCCTCCTGTGGTGTACAAGTCTCGGCTTTAAGGCTTCACTGGGAGAGGAAATCAAGGTAATTGCTGGATCGGATTAAAAGTCGTAATTGTATGATTGAAACGCTTTGAAATCCTTAAAAAAGTCGACTCGATTTGAAGAATTACGCGAACCAACAAAATTCAAAGACATTTGTGACATCAACCAACCCGCACTGGGCCCGCGTGGTGGATTATAGCCCATCCCTCTCCTAGAGAGGGAGCCTGAGTTCCTATTTTTTTGGTGGATGGGAAATCTTCAAATAAGGTCCCGCTCTTGGGCAAAGCGAAAGGGAGAGTTAGACTTCTACTGAATAAAAACCACCCATGTTCCTTCTTAGTCCTTTGTGTCGAGGCCGCGGTATCTCTTTAAAACAACCTGCCGGGCAAGTTTGTAGCCCTAGGAGCTTGGCCTGTGCGTTGATCCTCAGTCAGCTTTGCCTTTTATATATATATATATATATATAGATAGACCGGCTGCAAGCACTTTTGAATAGTTAAATACAAACAGACGGTGCTACAGTCTAGCAATAAAACTGTTAAATGACTGTAGTTGCTCATTCCTTACCCACAATTTTTACAGATCCTAAATATTGTGCACCAAAACGTTGGGATTTAACTAGACTTAGCACAGAATATACAACGATCAGTTATCACATTTCTATAACACAAATGTCAGTACACTGCCTCGACTGCCTCGTTTGTCTAATGTTCCTAAGTTTGATCCCTGGTTGAGAAAATTATTATTGATTTTTTTTCTATCAGGAATTTCTCTGTAGTAGAAGTTGAGTCCGGATTAGTGCCTGATTAATGGTAATAGGGTAGCATGACTCTTAAACATAACGGGTGAAATATGGGTGTACTATTAAATAGGTACAACCCTTCATGAATTTTGACGGATTTATGTAAATGCCAATACAATAATCAACTCAAATTCAAGGTCAAACAGTAGATATCTATATTTTGTACTTAGTTAGATATCGACACCGAAGTCTCAGTACAAGGCTTTGCATAATTCATAGACAAGTGGAGTGGGGATTACGGACTCCTTAGATTCGATGACATTATAGTTTCTGGATTTAACTTCTTACTGGCTGGATAGTAGATGACTATTCAGGTGTTTCCGAGTTGCTGGCATATCATTTCATGTTTGAATTTTAAACCATTTTGATATGTGTTTTAATAATTTTTTTATCGTTTTATTGTTTGGTTTATGAATACTACTTTGAAAAAACAGATTCAAAGAGGAAGGCAGGTAAATCAAGAAATATTAATTTAAAAGGATTAAATGAATTAAAAGATTAGAATTGATTACGGTCGCGAATTATGTTTAATTCAACAAACATCCTGACACATTATAAGCAAATTTAAAAAAAACACTCGTTTTCTACAGTTATCTCAAGTGGTCTTATGAAATTCCAAGTCACAATTCTACTGATAGCTAAAAAGAAAGCCGAAATACTGTATTTTAATGGGTTTTATAAATAACTAAGGATTTACATAATCCCGTCGGGGCTGCGGGATGTTGTAAGAGATACCGCGGCCTTGACATATAGGGCTAAGAAGGAACATGGGTGGTTTTTAGTCAGTAGAAGTCTTTTTTTTTTTTTTTTTGGTGGGTGTAAAATCATCGAATAACCCCTCCCGCTCTTGGGCAGAGCGAAAAGGAGTGTCAGACTTCTACTGACTAAAAACCACCCATGTTCCTTCTTCGCCCTCTATGTCGAGGCCGCGATAACCGGTGGACTACCCGCGGCCCCGACAGGCGTCGGCCCTTTCGGGCCCCTCCCATGTTGCTGACATCTCTTTGAGGCGCGCGTGGAACACGAACGCGCCGTCGCCGTCGACACGGCCTGTTTTCGTCGTGTTTTTTTCACTCTGCCCAAGCGGGAGGGATTTGATCATTTACCACCACCCAAAAAAAAAGAAAAGGATATACCTGTTATTAAGCTTCCTTATCCTTTAAACATACAGTCATGTAGGTATGTTTCTAAATCGAAAAATCTTTACAGTAAGTATGTTTTTTCCTTATACTTACCGGATTCTCGAAATTCGATAAGTCCATCTGAAGTTACGAATCGAGAAGCCAAAAGCGTTCTATTACAAGAATATTATTTGTGCGTTTGATGAAATAGGATCCCCAATTTGTATATAAATCAGGGGGTCTTCTTTGTTGGTCCTGATTTCTTTGAGATAGCCTTTAGGCAAATAGCTGTCTGCTTAGTTAATGTCTTGGTCGATTATTAAGAATAAGAATAAGATTTTTTTATTTGTAAACATAGGTGTGTGGGATGTTACAATATGCGTAGCTAGATTCTTCTATGTTTTGCCGTGAAGCGTACAAATATATAGGAACAGACAGAAAAACAATTTATCAGTAAATGTCCCATGCAATCGTTCTTAGGGAAGAAGAGCTGTACATTTTATTATTTTATGATTTCGATTCACTATATATCATAAAACAATCTCCTCCGCCGCGTCTGTCTGTCTGTTCGCGATAAACTACAAAACTACTGCACCGATTTATATGCTGTTTTCACCAATGGGTAGAGTGGTTATCGAGGAAGGTTTTATTTTATAATTTGATGCGGGCGAAGCCGCGGGCATCAGGTAGTTAAATTTTTTTTTTTTCTTTGTTATCTCGGAGTTCTTGAACCCATTCTTAATATGTATATGTGGGTAGAAAGGCACCAGTGAATCACTTCTATGTAAGCTCAACAGTGGCCTTTTTTATTTTGGATGGAAAATCATCAAATAATCCTTCCCGCTCTTAGGCAGAGGGAGTGTCAGACTTCTACTGACTAAAAACCACCCATGTTCCATCTTAGCCCTTTATGTCGAGGCCGCGGTATCTCTTGCAAACAACCCGCAGCCCCGACGGGCTCAATAGTGGCATTCAGCCGTCTCCGATACGTAATATTATATCACGCCTGTAATCCCTAAAGAGTAAGGCAGAGTTGTAACTAATAGTACAACCACATTTCGCCATTTATATTTTTAATTAAGACCCATGTCCTTTCAAACTATGAAAGTGCTACTGAGATATTATTATTCTTATTTACTTTTGAGATATTAAGACTCCCGTCGGGGCTGCGGGTTGTTCACAAGTTACCGCGGCCTCAACATATAGGGTTAAGAAGGAACATGGGTGGTTTTTAGTCAGTAGAAGTCTGACACTCCCTTTCGCTCTGCCCAAGAGCGGGAGGTGTTATTCGATGATTTTCCAACCGCCAAAAATAAAAAAAGATATTAAGACTACATATTATCTCAAAACTAATAGTACTAAACCTGATATTATATAACTAGAAAGGTTCTATTAAAAAAACTAACATAATGATGTACCAAGAAAATTGTTACTAGGTCACAAAATTTTATTTATTTATTTATTTAAACTTTATGCACAATAGTAATACGTAGGCGGACTTAATGCCACAAGGCATTCTCTACCAGTCAACCTTAGGGTCAAACAAGACAACATTGTGGTAGGCTACAAACTAACTAAAAAAAAAAACAATATAAATTAAAATATGTACACATATATATTGTTACAACAGCCTGCTCACAGCGTGCCACCCTAGCCAGCCAATGACAGCTAACCATAACCATGCCACTCTAGCAAACCATAGCCTTGCCACTCTAGCATACCATAGCCATGCCACTCTAGCATACCATAGCCATGCCACTCTAGCCAGCCAATGACGGGCAACGACTCGCGAGCCAATCACAGTCAAGCGAAGACACCGCCATAACTACCGGATGCCTCCGGTGGGGATATCAGTCTATATAATGCCCTGTAAGCTCAGTTTCGAGGTCTTGTCGCGCTCGATTGTGAAACCTGTAAGTCGAGACTCTGTCCGAATAAAATAATGAATCAGTTCCTGTCTATTCTTTACCACTGTCGTAACAGTCAGAAGTGGGATCGAATAAAAAAAAAAAAACCTACGATAAAACGACTCTCTGCTACTTAAAAGTCAACGGTCACCTACTGTGGAGGACGAGGTCAAAAATTCAAACGAAGAACGTACGTCGATGCACACCGCCTGCAAGGAAAATATTGTCTCCCATCCCAGTATCACAAGGCACAAATTGAAAAAGCGGGTGACAATCTGGATGGAACACGAAGCGACTACCCTCAGTATCGCATCGTTCATTCCATAATTTGACCTTGAAAAAGAAGACTGCGGCCAGTAACCACCTGTGAGACACTTTGAGTTACAAGAAGTATCCATCTCTCTGCCAGCAACGGTTCTACGGTAAATTAAGACTACCTAAAGGTTGTCAACAGCAACCAAGGACATGGAAGGAAGGAACCGACCTACTTCACGCTGAGAGCTGCCAGGAACCATGCATAAATAACAAGGTCAGTAAACATGCCAATATTTGCCAAATTAGCCAAATGCCATTAGCCAAATATATAAGCCAAATGTGTTTTACCATGGAGTGCCCCATGAGTTGATAATTATGCGAATCGTAGACAAAATAATTTGGTAAGCCCGATAAGTAAATCTAATCATAGTCAGTTAATCTGTATAATATTATCCCGGTACGAAAAAAATATGTTTTACGAGTAGGTACTAGTTGTGTACTAAAGAGTTGAGAACTTAAAATGTACATATTTAGTTCAAGTGCGCATTAGATTATCCAACAATAACAATTCCAAAGTAAATCATGTAGATCAGATACTTATAAATAGCTACAATAATTTTATTAAACTATTATCAGAGATATAGATATTCCTGGGCGATCTCTTGCTACCGCCAGCCGATATTCAAACAGTTTTAGACTTATTGGATAAAGTTCTTGACAGATTGAAAACGAGGAACTTAAAATTAAATATGAGGAACTGCTAATTTTTACATATTTCTTAATTAGGGTATAAAACATCATGACGCGATGGCATTCAACCAGGTGAATTTAAGTTGATCGTCTTAATTTCTCATACCGAGTAATGTAAACGAAGTGCGTCAGTTTATTCTATCTAGTTCTATCTAGTTACTAAAGAAAGTCCATTCATAACTTAGCAATAATAGCTCGCCCGTTTATCAAACTTAAAAAAAAAAGTACGATGTGGGTATGAGGCAAGTCACATAAATCTTGTTATAAAAAAAAAAAAATGTTATAGGTCGGTATTAGTGATTATGTAGGTACGATCCTAGTTTTCCAACAGAAATTCACACGTATTGCAGGTATTGCACGTATCTTTTATAAAGTAGATTGACGGTAGTTTGCGCCCTGTCTTTTAGTTTAGTCGCGTTACAAGTCAGATAGAGTGTTTATCATGATTTTGGGCTTGAATCCCTTGCAGTGATAAAATTGTTGCTAAGATTTCGTATTATGACGTGTTATGTAAAAATGTCCATGTAATTCGGACTGTACTGCAGTACGCGATACAATGATTAATCATGGTTTTATGCCATGTATTGCCCGATATTACTTTTCACTATGGTGACCGATGAGCCAAAGCCCAAGCAAGCTAAAACGAAAAGCCAAAGTCAAAGTCTATGCCTATCTTAGGTAAGTAGATCGTTCGATAGATGCCGTTTATTGTGTACCATTTAGACGTGAACGATTTGTTCAGTACTGTGCAATGACAAGATGAAAAGCCGAAAAGTAGTATTGTTTTACTGCGAAGTGGATGTACAGATACCTATAGTGAGTAATTGTGTAATCGTTGATGGTAGGCTATAACGTAAACAAACCTTTACGGTACCAGATTAGTTGTGTGAGTTGTGTCAAACTTCGCGCGATGGAAGATATTACAAAATGCATCATGACAATAACAAGGAGTAAAACGAAGTTCTGAATTTTATAAATATCAACAAAATTTCTGATTTCCAAAAATAACCCGATTTATAAGTAAATATTATTATGTGACGTCATGTTTACATTGTGCGTACTGTAAAGGGGATAATGTAGGAAAGAGGGTTAACGACATCCAATTCTAAATCTAACTTAGCTCTGATAATACATGACAGTAGCAAGCTAAATTTTAATTTTAAAATGGTGATAAAACTGATGTCCTGAAACGAGGCTGCGCCTGTGGGTGGGTATCTTGGGGGCCAGAGTTGCATTAACTTAACATTAGTACTTAAAAGCTTTAAACACATAAAATTAATATATTGGAAAAATAGAAAAACGTATTCTTGTGTATTGGTGTGTATAAGTAATGAAGTTTTGCCATCGACACGCTAAGAATTATGTGTGTGAGTATGTACATGTATGTATGCGTGCGTCTTAATGGTATGATGTAATTAACTTAAATTGTTTCTTCCGTTTCTTCAAACGATAGTTTGGCAAAACAGTTTATTTATATTTTCTTACATGAAAAATGTTTCATGTTTTTAATGTCGCAGATAATATGGAGTTCTTATAATACTGTTAATATTACAACCGGGTACCTATAAGCCTTACGATTTATCCCAGATCGGGTTGCTCCAGGCAACCAGGGCAATCTAGGTGCGGTAGGGTTATCTCAGAAATGGGACGTAACTTAGATACAAGGTGAAAAATGATAATTCAAATTCAAACTCTTTAATTCAGACAAGTGTCCATAGTGTTAGTAACAACAAAATAACTTAACGACTAGGGTTAGTAAACTTAGTATTATGGCAAAAAAAAAAAAAAAAGGAAAGGAAATATGTTAATAGTGTGATTTACAAAAAAAAAACTATGATTATGTAACTTTGGCGCCAGGCGATGACTACTGGCGGCAACAAGGTTTAATGCTTTTAACATCACGCATGTAATACCCAATGGGTTAGGCAGAGGTACTTATACTCATGAGTACACACACATTTCGCCAGTAAATTGAAATGAATTAAAAAGTGTTTATTCATGGTTACATCCGTGCTACATGGTATATTACTTCTGTCATACTGTAAAACAGTGATATTTAATTTAAATGTAACAAATTGTTGGTACGTTTCCATCAATAACAACGTCACTTTTACCTGCAACTAAACACATTTATTGAACACAAAAGTTGACTATAACGTAATGCTATAACATTTAAGTTGCGTTAAAACACTTTAATTAATAGCGGTGAAGCCGAAAACATAAGCTAGTATGGCATAAATATATACTTATACAACAATAAATAATCATAAATGGAATCTACACATCTCTTGTAATGAGGTTTTTACATAGGTGTTAAAAACAAACTTCCCTAATTTATTTTAAAAGACATTTTCGTGGTACAGCTATTTTCTTAATCGTAAGGTATGTCGTTAAAAATTGTTGGTACTAAGCATTTCCTACATCTTTGTCCATAATAATTAGTACAAGTGGGTACCTACTACAAATCTTCTTATGCATTTATTCCTTTTACTTCAGCTTAAAGTCCCATGCTATAGGGGGCGACCCAGGTTAACTCTTGTTCGTTAGAAGATTGGTTTTCTGGCCCACATTAACTGATATTGAGGAGTTAGGTAATGATTGACATAAACTAAGAAGTGTGAAAGGTCATATTATATGATACAACGGGTTTACAGGTTGAGTATCCGCTGTAACATATCGTAGCAGTGCTTTTGTCTGATAGCACCAGTAGTGTGAAAGAACAATTGAAAACCGAAGATTTCATAAATCTCCTGAGAGGTCTATTGCCCCATTTTAACTTGGTTTTTCTGAGCTGACTTGTAATCACTGTTTTCTTGTTTCCATTGCGGGAGCAATTGTTCCAGGACGGCCGAATGTTACAACAGCCTGCTCACAGCGTGCCACCCTAGCCAGCCAATGACAGCTAACCATAACCATGCCACTCTAGCAAACCATAGCCTTGCCACTCTAGCATACCATAGCCATGCCACTCTAGCATACCATAGCCATGCCACTCTAGCCAGCCAATGACGGGCAACGACTCGCGAGCCAATCACAGTCAAGCGAAGACACCGCCATAACTACCGGATGCCTCCGGTGGGGATATCAGTCTATATAATGCCCTGTAAGCTCAGTTTCGAGGTCTTGTCGCGCTCGATTGTGAAACCTGTAAGTCGAGACTCTGTCCGAATAAAATAATGAATCAGTTCCTGTCTATTCTTTACCACTGTCGTAACAATATACTTATACTAATACTAATACACACATAAAAATAATATAAACTAATAAATAAAAAATATAACAATATAATTTTAATCTGCTAAAGTCAATCCCTGTTTTGTTCTATCTACGCAATTTTCTGACAAGTAAGCTTACTTATACAAAACGTACTTCAAATAACTTCGACCTGCCTAAGTAAAGGTTTCAAGAGTCTAGGTTTCAGGTATCTGCACGTCTTTCCGAAATATTATACAACAAAAGCCACGTGCTGAACTAATTTCTACCCGCGGCTTCGATCGTTTGTTTTATATAGATCGCACGCTTGTCAAAGTGGCTCAATTAGTTGTTTATTTAGCGCAGCTGTGACACAATATTATCTCCTTTTTTCCATTTTTTCCTGCCCTTGGTTGCAGTTAAAGAAAAAGACGCATGCGTGTGAAATGCGTCACAATTTGAACATGGTAGTGATAAGAGTCAGTTTTCGAGAAAATGTGTTGAAAATATATTATTTTCTATCTTACATCCGAACCCACAAACCAACCTCTACTGTAGGTATAGCAAAACAAGGTAAAAATAAAAGAAAGCGATCAATATATAAATTACGGTCGGGTAAAACAGAAGGCTCCTCAGTTTTCTGCCTGAATCCTGAAAAGCTCGCAGCCCATTTCAATTGCTAATATAAAGTCTACCGAGTCGATTTCTCTTCATATTACATTTTAGTACGCAATCGTACATTTACATACGGCTTTTTATTGAAATTTTACATATTCTACTTTACTTTGTGGCTGTGGCTTGTAACTGTGATGTAAATTTTAGTCTTATGTTTGGACTACAAAACATAATTACACGCCGGTAATCCTCGTAGGATAAGACAGAGAGTTATCTCTTTATTTATTTTTTATTTTGGGTTATAGTTGTTTTCGGGGGGGGGGGGGGGCAGTGGTGGCGGTCCCGACTTACGAGCAGGCACAATTTATTTCTGAACCATCGCTGCTCTCAAAACGGTGAAGTAAAACATCGTGAGGAAACCGGCATGTCTCAGAACCAAAAAATTCGAAGACATGTGACATCTACCAATCCGCATTGGGCCCGCGTGGTAGATTATAGCCCATTCCCTCTCAAAGAGAGGAGGCCTGTGCCCCAGCAGTGGGAACATTAATAGGCTGTTGATGAAGCTGATTGATGATGGTACTTTTTAATTAGGTAAACCTTATCAGTAGTAGGTATACTTATTATTTAGTAAAGTAGGTATAAGTTGTCTATTTTTATTACGAGAGAAAGTGACCAAATATAATTTTCATGCGATTCGACTCTGTTTTGAATACAAAGTTATCCGTACTCTTCGTCATAAAGAAACAAAAAAACGCCGCAGCGAAAGTCGACAAAGAACTCGACTTAAATTATAATTACTTAGTACAAATTATATTTTCCTAGAATTATAGGACATAAAACCTTTTTTTTTTTTTGGCGGGTGTAAAATCATCGAATAACCCCTTCCGCTCTTGAGCAGAGCGAAAGGGAGTGTCAGACTTCTACGGAATAAAAACCACCCATGTTCCTTCTTCGCCCTCTATGTCGAGGTCGCGATAACCAGTGTACAACCCGCAGCCCCATAAAACCTTACGTTAGATCCCAATTTTGATTATGTAATTATTGTGTTGCTTTTATGCCACAAAACAATAAACAAACACCAATTAATATTAAAACACTTTTAAGAAACCTAGGTAAGGTTTCTTTAAAACCTAAAATAGCTATGTTTTATTTCATTGTTTTGTTCTGTCTAGACGCAAAAAAACAAAAACACGATTGTACTACCTAATAGAATTTACTTTAATACCGTATAGATTCTAGAGTCCATTACAGATATAGTGAAACCTAATTGAATCTACGAGGTAAAGCTTATCTGGACACATTTTCGTTTTATATTTTTTTATTTCAAATTTTCCTCCAAATCATTTTCCCTCTTTCCGTCGATATTTTGTTTTAAACCGGAGCTTTAAAAGTGTCGCATAAAAGTTCAATCTAGATTATCTGCTATTTTATTGTTAAAACTATAAAAGCTTTAATACAAGTTTTACTGCTTTCTGGAACCATTCAATTTCATATCGGTAGGAAATACAGAACTATTTTCTACATATAAATAGCAAATTTTCAGGTTACCGCGTATTTTTTGTTTCTCCTTTTCCAATTAATTAAAAAACGAAGATATTTCTAATAAAGGCAGCGTACAATGATCAAACGTATTACAAGATGCTTTTTGCTTTTCAAAATCTGTCTAAAATCTTAGAAAGTAGGACCTGAAATTGAGTTTCTAAACTTATTGAGACATTTACACAAAACTCCTTTAAGATATTTGATACATTAAAATCATTAAGTACCTATAAGTATTCGAAAAGTGTAAGACTGACCACAGAACATGGCGAGAACTACCCTCTGCTAGAGAAGACACAAGCGAGACACGGCACTGGTTGCCATTACATTAAGGACGTATAAAATTGACGAGTTTGAAACCTGTTATAAATTTTGAATAAGTACCTCAAGTAAGTCATGAAAGCATAACTTATGGCGATTGCAGTTGTGTATTTGGGTCGGTCCCACGATAAATGATGTTTTGCAAATAGGCTTTTACAAACACCTTTACAAGTCACATTTTTAAACTAGATGGGGCCGGTAATTCGAACCTGACTCTGAGAAAGAACAGCCAAAAAACTCAGAGGTAATAGGGCAAGGCAATCAAATACATTATATATTTTTTTATAACCTATACTGCATCCCACTGCTGGACAAAAACCTCTTCTTTCTCCTTCCAAACCTGCTTTGTTAAATTTCTGGCCACATAAAAATCAGAACATATTGTTTATTTACAATCACACTAAACCGATCCGTGCGTCCAAGCATTTTTGTCATACCTATTATTGGAATCAAATATAACAGCTCACAACTTAGGACCCAGTAATATTAATGACAACAATATCCGTGGTGCTGGCAACTGGGCTTATCCCAGTTGTATACGTCCCTGTGTGCCTATTGGCCTTGTTCTTTTCTGTCTCCTGCTGATATGGAGGGCAGTGGAAATTTCTGTTTTTCCTACTCCTCCGCTATTCTTTTCTGATTATTTCGTTGCGGGATCCAAGACAGTCAAATCATTTTTCTGGGTCTTCGTCGAGCTTCATTGTCTCGGCGCTTTTCTTGTGGTCGCCACTGTTGATTCTGGCTTACAGAAGTTACAGTGGTTTGGGAATAGTGAGGCGGGCTTGTCCCAATAAAAAAAATAAAAAAAACACACTAAATATTATAATGGCGAAAGTTTGTGAGTGTGTGTGTGTGGATTTTTGTTACTTCTTCACGCAAAAACTACTGAACGGATTTAGATGAAATTTGGTACGCAGATAGTTTATAACCTGGATAAACACATAGGATAGTTTTTATCCCACGAAACAGCAACAGCTATAGTTTATTCATATTTATCTAAAAATGCTACCGGTGCGGTTCTTTCTTTATCACTTGGCTTTACATGCCGTCCAGAAAATATCTCTCTGGTTTCCTCATGATGTATTCCTTCATCGAATTAAGTGAAAATAACACAATACGCACATGAATCTAAAAATTAGAATGCTTATTATGGATCAGTGCTGTATTTCCGAGCTCTGTGGCATAAAGAGATGAAAGGCAAAACCAAAACGGTCAAAGTCATAGACATAAGCTGTAAGCCGGTTTGATGTTCAGTAATAGAGCGTTTCAAATTTCCAACTTGTTGTCGTATAAAGCTCCTATTGCGGCTACAACTTTCACCGTTGTTAAGCAGGCGTTTTTCGACAAACAAAGTTACAGACCCGTGTTCGGTGTTTCACAGGCAATGTTGGGGTTTCAGTTCCCGAGGCAAAATTATGTTCGTGGAAACCTTGGCAAGTTACAGATGGATTTTATTTAAATATTTCCTCCTAATTATATTGTGAAAACATTTTCTTTTTGTGCTATGTTGTTTTCTGTTCAATTTATGTAATGTCCTTCTGTTTTTGTTCGGGATGGTTTGGGTAATTGCGAAGTATTTTTAGGTGGGCTTGCATATTCATAATTTTCGCATGGTTTTCTGTAAGCGGTGTAGGTACCTGCTACATCGTACTTATAACGTATTTGTTTTCTTTATGTAAAGGGCTTTATCGCTGAACGATAACGTCGCCCTATAAGTTTAACAATAAGACGTAAACTAACAATTAACTATTTTAAAACACAAGCTGTAAATTTATATAAAATCCGAGCTTGTTTGGATAAAGGACTATAACGTACTTGACCAGACGAATCCACATTATTTTTAATCTTTCAAAGGTTGTCTTATTTATACGATTTTCCACAGGATTGACATAAAGTCATCAGACGTTCATTTCAATCACTTTTCATATGTAATCCCTATGCTATAATGTCACTATAAATAATTAACTAATATAATTGAACAGATGGTACCTACTCATAAACTCACCACACCACTATAACATACGCACACACCTATTTACGCTCCTCAGGCACACTACACTTACACATTTACACACTCATACACGCTGTACTCTTAGCAATGTATAGCTATAAATTGTAAATCCTTAATTGGCTGTAGGATAAGTTTATATTTTTAAGTAAAAATTTCAAGAGCTGTGGATTTTGTGAATAATAAATAAATAAATAATTATGCACTGTACCCTTCAAACCATGAGTATTACTTTGTATTGTTAAATTACAAGTTATTTTAAATTAAAATACATTTTTTAATTTCAAGTACACATGCTTTAAACGTATTCGTACGCTTCCAGTCGTACGAAGCTCGATTTGAAACTAAAAACTTTTCTGAGGTCTTGATTTAAACCGCTGAAACGGTAAATGCTTTTAATTATTTAGCACTGGCTTTGTTAAAATAAAATCAGCGATAGGTAAAATTAAAATATTTAAGGAACAGAGAAAAATAGAGGTAGGTAATTGTGATTAAATATAGCCATTTACGGCGATGTTGTAATTATAAATATAGACCTGCCACATGCAATCTAATTTTAATTGCCTATGTAGTTTGGCACTCGAACATGTACCTCCACTTTTTCCCTTAAATCCTAATACCTACATAACCTTTTCCAATAATTTATTTAGTGCGGAAACTCCTCGAATGATTAGAAAGGTTTAAGTCAGAGTTCAGAGACTTCCGCAGTCAAGTCACACGGTCAGACCCTCGGGACGGTCCGCCGCGTAACGGCAATCCTCTCGGGGTCATAATACTTCATGTTTATGTGGACCGTACCCGTATGATTTTGTCGTAAGAAACTGTTAGCACTATTTGCACTGTCACCTTTGTTCTAGATAAAATTGTGGTTTTAGTGTAGTTGCTTAACATTCCACCAATGGGGTTGTTTTCCTTGTACCACCTGTTGAAGAGCTTTTCGTGATAACATTGTTTTTAATCGATGTAAAAAACGGAGGAGGTTCTATGTACCACTGTATATTTTTTTATTTAATGTTTGTTCAGCGATTACTCGAAGATGCGTGAAACGATTTGGAAGATATCCAGGAGGTCGCATTTAAATTTTATCGAAAACGGTCGAGCGGTTTTTGAAAAATCAACAAACGTCTTCAAATAATTTTGGGGATAAGCATGACGTATTGCTTACAATGAAAAATAAATGCGTTGTTTATATTTGTTTATAAAGTGAAAAATAAAATATTTTTTTTTAGAAAAAATTAAACCAACTTAAACACAAAAAAATATCTTTAACTTCTGAAGTTGGTGGCAGAAAAACTAAACCAAACAAAAAAGTTACAACAACAGACAACTTTAGAAGCTAAAGTTAGATTTCACTTTGTTTTTGTGTTGGTTTTGAACCTGAGACCTAAGACTTGGCTTTCCGACGGTCACACCACTAGGTTAACACTGCTATATACCAGCTAGTGCGGTTTATATTATTTTAGCTACATTGAGGGCAAGTACGTTCTCAGTCAAGTTCCATCCCTAAATGGTTGAGGAAAGTTTACTCTACGCTTAGAGGTTAGTTTACGTTAGTATAACATTACAATGGTCCTAACCTATTCAACACTTACTCACAAAATAGAGGTCAAAATAGATTAGTAGGTAACGATCTATTTTACCCTCTATTGTCATTCGATAATTTATGATCTATTCGGAAGCGTTCAGAAATTAGGACAAAAATTACCTTTGAAGTGCGGTGACCTGATAAGATTGAGTAGGTACCTATTGAATTGATTTAGGGGAATAATGTTATTTTGTGGCGTTCCGCTAATGTTATCTTTGCTCGGCTGTATACTAGATTTCATTAAAAATCCTCTTGTTGCTTAGATTATAGAACTGAGTATGTTTTTCCCGTAATGGGGTATGAACTCAGTGCCCTTCAATTTTTTTTCAAAATTTCGGTATTTTATAAAAACCACTCCTTATCGATGGCTGGCATCAATACAAACAGGTTTTGTAGGTATGAATTGAAAGTTTCATGAGTGGCCACTGTTTCTAAAATAAAAATAAATGGCGGAAGATAGGCCGGCCTGGTTTCATACAAATATCTTCTAATTCCTTTCCAGGTTTTTCACTAGAATCGGTTAAGAGTGAAATTAAGAACAATTAATTATCTGTTTACATTGTTACCAACTATTTTAGGAGCGGATTCTGTGGAGTCTGTAGTTTTCTAACCCAGTTGCTGAATATACCCCTTGGCACAAACTGTTTGTCTAACACAGGAATCTGTGATTTACCAAATACTAGCTGATGCCCGCGACTTCACCCGCGTGGATTTCGTTCAATTTGTAGCGTAAAACCTTCCTCGACAACCACTCTATCTCATTGGTGAAAACAGCATGCCAATCGGTGCAGTAGTTTTTCAGTTTATCGCGAACAGACAGACAGACGCAGCTAAAGACTTTGTTTTATAATTTGTAGTAATAACGGATTCTAGTCAGATAAATATGAAAACAAAGCTTCTGGAATGAAAAATAACGTTAACGAAGAATTGCACGATATTCGCTAGAATCAGAAAATGTGCTACAATAAAAAATAACATAAATAGATATATTTATGTTATTTTTTATTGTAGCACATTTTCTAAAAAAAATAGCAAAGGTTTTTTTTTTGCTTGTTAAACATTCAGCGGTCCGAAGAAAGCATCATTACCATCTAATTTGTAACAAAAGGCGAAGAAGTAAGAAAATACCAAACCTTGATCATTGTTTTTTTTAGTATTTTAACTCCAAGTTAATTACAAGCAGAACAGTGACTTTTAAAAAGAGTTCAATTAAGACGAAGTAATTTATTCTAAGTAAATAAGGAGAAGAGCAGAATTTAAAATGTTTATTTTAAAGTTTTCTTCAGACTTGGGAACGTTGTGGGATTTTTATGTGCAAATGGAAGTAGTAAATTTTTTTGTTAATTTTCTTATTCAGTAGGTACTGCAGATTGTCAGCTTCAATAGTTAAAATTATAGTTAACTAGCGGACCTGACAGACGTTGTCCTGCCCGGACAGCACCGCCATCTACCGGGTCCAATTGCAAAAAACAAAACCCCCATTAATAAAATGATCCGCCATTTATTGAATTCATTTGTTACAAAAAATGTGATAAATGAAGAACTGCTCGTCCGATTTTGTGCAAACTTCACATAAACTATCTACTTAATTCGTCCGTCCGAACAAAGCCTAAACGTTTGGTTTGGTTAGATAGGTGAGCCCGTTCTTGAGTTATAAAATTACAACGAAAAGTGGCATTGATTTTTATATATATGTATAAACAATCACAAAAAACACCAACACAATTAGTCCGACGTACCGTAAAACCATATTTTGCCAGTTTTGTTTGTTGTAGTCTGATGTAAAAGGGGAATATAAATTAGGGATCGACCAATTGTCGCTTTTCACTGTCATTTTAAATGAACCAGATGTATCATTTGTTTATACCTGCCTGAAAACATTTTATCGCCAGTGCTATAGAGATACCCGAAAATGGACGACATAAATCACCAAACATGGCCCTAATCACAACAGTTCACTTGAAGTATCCGTAATACCTCTAACCAATGACGTATTATATATAGACACGTCATGAACTAACATGGCGGCGCTTCAAAACGGCGAAAATATTATATAACTACTTTTACGCGTAAAGAAAGGGAAAGAAAATATGACACCGTACAGCGGGATGCCTGTTGATGCCTGTTTTCTTTATGTTTTGCGGTTTACCCACACGATTTAAATTAAGAACAACGACAACAACGAGGTTGGTGCGTAACTAAGCGCGATGTGGCCAATTGGCTTCATTTCATGTTGTCATTTTTGAGGTCGGAAAACGTATCTATAGTTTTAATATATCATTGCCTCTAACGATATGTCGTGTGATATAAAAGGGGTGATCAAACCACGTACGTCATAATATTTTATATACCACCATAAAAACCTTTTATCGAAACCAATTTAGAAATTGAACATGATTTGTTATTTTCATAAAACATTGAGAAAATGATTTATTATACTGACCTACTCTAATGAAATTGGTTTGCAAAATCTTACCCGACTACGGCGAACCCAAAAAGAAGGGTATTGATTTTGGCAGTAAGCAAGCTTGTGTATGTTCCATCATAGCGCGTAATCTATTAAACGGATTTTAATAAATGAGGAGTCAATAGATTCGTAAGAATACCTAGGGTGACATAGGCTATATCACACTAATATTATAAAGGCGAAAGTTTGTTAGTGTGTGAGTGTGAACTATGTTTGTTACTCTTTCACGCAAAAACTACTGAACGGATTTGGATAAAATTTGGTACACACATGAGAGAGTTTTTATCTCGATTTCATCTTCCCGTGGGATAATTTTCGAGTTGTAGCTGGCGCAGCCGCTGGCAATCTGACATTACTAGGTGTTAGTAATGTCAGATTCTAACATCGAAACAAATTTAATTGAGATAATCGAAACATGTTTGGTATCAAATGAAAAGAGGACAGTCGTAGTCGCATGCCACCTTGTTAATGACAACTAGCAGCTGACTTCTGTTTCAATGAGAACGCCATGAAGGTGCATCAAGTATCAGTGGCATGCGACTTCGGCTGTGCTCTATTATAATGTTACTTATTATTAAGTTATTTACTAAAAATAATTTAAAGTGTATTTTCTAGTTTTCTTCTTTTATGACCGCGGTTTTATTAGTCTGCGATTTTTTGCGTAGTCGGGTTTTAGTTTTTAAACTTATTTTTATTACTAAGCTTAAAAGTTTACTTAAACTACTTAAGAAAAGGATTTTTTTCAAGATTGAAAAAATAACAACAGAAAAAATCTTAAACAAACTAAATATTAAGGCGTAAAGAAAACAAAAAGCGGGTCAGATCTGTAGCTTCGAAATTCCTGGACTGGTTTTTAAAAATCGTTAAAGGTTTAAGGAAAGATAAATTATTATTATTTCTGTGTACCACAGGCTGAAAACAAAAATAAAACTTGTGGAACCATTTTTGACATTAACGCGTAAATACTAGTTTATATCAGTATAACTGTGTCCCACAAATTCCTACACTATACGTTTAAAAACAAAAAACCGTTTCACACATTATCAATCGTAACCCGAATCGCAATTACTGTTACAAAGGAGACTGCCCATTTCCCAGCGTATCGTCGTCAATCACTCAACGTCACAGTCGTGAAGTCCGCACACGCCTTTAAGACAGTAACGAGAAACAATTTGTTCGAAATGAAGGGGACTCATTGAATTAGGAGCCCGTCACAATGCATTCAGGGTAATCTTTTGATCTTTCTTTAGAATTATTTTTCCTACGCGCGTTTTATATTAAAGTGAGGCTGAAGATTCTTTATTGAACCTTTTTTGCTGTATAAGTATTGGTATACGGTATTTGCTTTTTCTTTTGTTTGCGCTTTAGTTATACTTTGAACTTATATTTTGAGAGTAATTCAAATAGTAATTAATCTTACCTATTCAGTTAACTTTAAAGTTTGTCTTGAATGTGTCCAGGCGGTTGAAGGTATGCCATGCTCACTTAAATGTCTCGCTGATGGTGGCGCGTATGTCAGATGTTTACTTGGCAATCGAATTATTTGAATGCATAATTTTATTTTTGAATTGCCTTTTTTGTCTTTACCATGGACACTTTTAACGTGGACATCAAGATTTGAAACAATATTCTGATTTCAAAGACTTTCGCGTCAGTGCTTTGACATGGGAACTACAGTACTTTCACAGATAACTTACCTTATGACTTGGACTGTAGCTTCATTTTTATTAATAGTCTTTGTTTTAAAAGTTCAAATGTGCCTGTAACTGGCCTACTTGAAATAAGTACTTTGACTATGATTAAAGGCCAAGTCTAAACCAGAAATGTGCGCCAAAAACATGCCATGAATGGTTATTCCTACAGCCGATCGCTTTCATTCAGTCTCGGGGTTATACATAATAGTCTTGTTTTATCTTTTCTAATTGACTCTAAAAATCTTGCTAGTTCAAAGCATTTAAATTTGTGTAATAGTACTGCTCAGCAACAGATCTTTTCAATAAAGAACTACTTGAAATAAACCAGACTTTTTCTTTAAAAAACTATTGATAAAACGTCTTATATCGCTGAATTTACCTTAAGGTGGAAGCTCACATCTGGCCCGCGAAATTCTAATTTTCTTACGTTTTTGGCAATCAATTATAACCATCAAAATTATCAATACAACCCTCCAAGTTCATTTTCATGTCAAGATTGATTTTTGCATGTAAAAGTCATTCTTTAGTAATTTAGTCGTCGTTCTTTAGTAGTTAGTAATTTTGATGGTTATAATTCGGTAACTTCATACGTCTTACAGTCGCAAATCAAATTTTCATAAACATACAACCAAGCACTGGCCTGCAAATTGCCAAAAACGTAAGAAAATTAGAATTTCGCGGGCCAGATGTGAGCTTCCACCTTAACGGGATTCGGGTTCGGTATCACTCAACTTGAAACCCCTGTTGATTAGACTTTCCATCAATTCGGTCTTGAGTTACTCCAAAATCGTACCAACAAACTTATAGAGAATTATTTGAATAGACAACATTTTACATACCATTTTCATTATCTATTGACAAAAGGCATCTAATTCAAATTATTTGTGCCAACAACTTCTTTATAAATAATCCAATACATTGAACAAGTAAAAGCACTCACAGAAAATCTAATTTAATTCGCTGAAACTCAAACTTAGGTTTATCCAAAAGTTTGATGAATGTTAATTCAATGTCTAAACCTTGACATTGTCATCTGCTTAACCTTATCTCAACTACGTTCAGATCAACTTAAAGACTAAACGGTATCTCTAAAAGAAAACTGCAACCAGATTACACCAAACCTCTTAGTAAGGTTATCAGACTTTCAGGAGTTTACAAATGACAACCGGGACCAACGGCTTATCGTGCTTTCCAAGGTATGGAAGAGTCTCAATATAAAATGAATCATCGAACTTTCCACACTAGGTTGATATCCCAACGAGTCGTACTCAGCGCTTCTCCTCGACAGTTACTATGCGCTTAGTTAGCCAAAGCGTAGAACTCGCTGCCTGTATTTCCTCTCACATTGAACACACAAGCATGAACAGGCATCTCCTGGTTACGCTCGTTCCATCGTAGACCTCATCCATCGCTTTCCCTCAGGCGTGATCGAGGTCAACAGCAGGCCTATTTTGTAATAATAAATAAAAAATGGCCAATGGTCTTATGGCTAAAAACCTGGACAGTCATCTATCGAAACTTTTGCTTGGTGATTGGATCCAGGGCCTGATTCAGAAGGCAGTACTCCTTGATACGGAGGAGGTTAAGGAGGTTGAGGAGGATCCTGTCTCTGGAGCCATACCGGTAGCTTGGACCCTGATCCCGATTTTTTTTTTTAATATCTAATTTTAATAAATATTTAAAAATGTATTTTATAGTGTGTAGGAATGATTAATAAAAGAAATAAAAAAAAGAAGACGTAGTGACAAAAATTTAAAAGGGCATGCTTAGGTGGTTTGGTCACGTAGAGAGGATGGGTGGAAGTCGATTAACGAAAGGTATTTACAAGGCAGATGTGACTGGCAACGCCGGGAGGGGACGCCCTGGGTGCGTAGTACTCGCAACCGGGGTGCGTGTATGACTAGATGTATGAATGTGGACAAGGCAAAAGGAGTATGCAAGGATCGCAGTAGTTTCTGCCTAGCCCCATGAAAAAAAGGGCGTGAGATTATGTATGTATTTGTGTACATAAAATAAGTGATCTCCCATCTACAGTTAGACCTCAGCAAAAGTTGTTTATCCTACAATTGTCCCACATAATTGTTATTATTAAGACACGATCCCCATCTCTTATTCTTAACCAAAATTGAAATTCCCAATGTGTATAAACATATTATATGCTATAATGGAAGTATGAATTTTCTATAGAACCCGCGACACACAGCCGGTATTCAATGCACGAATAAAGGCGATTAGAAAATACAGGGATTTTAGCCTTAAAGCCGGATTTGAGAATCGCGCGAGCAACCCCCGGCTCATTTCGTAGTATTAAATTATTCAACATTTTCATTATAGATGTTTTGAAGGCGTTACCATGAATATAAATAAAAACGTTGAAACTTTTGGGACGGAATCGTGAATAAGGGTGTTTCCTAATTAAAAAATATGATACTAATTAGTCCGTCTGTTAGATTATCGAAACATATTGGATACTTACGTATTTTTTGTTTTGTCAAATCAATAAAAATTGACGAAGTTAAAACGCATCAAAAATTTGAGTGGGGGCTTGTGACGTCATTCACCGGTAAAAATGTCATACTAATGGTTAACTGCCCTATTGTTTCTTGTAATATTCACTTTTAAATATTTATTGAGATATAAGTAAGAATAAACTAAATATGTAAACTAAACTAACCTAAAAACAAACTACCTATAAAAAGGCATCGAAAAAGCTCAACGCTGTCAGCAGGTAAAGTGCCCAAGAGACTGGCTGCATTGCCACGTTGTATGGCAACACTTAGCCTCTGGCCAAAGAAAAAGCCAGCCCTTGGGTCAGAGGAAGCGTCAACGTTTGGAAATATCCTTAAAAAGGCTGTGGGCACTAGGACTAGGCACATTCTTTCACACATTCACTTTTATGGATTTATTTGGCGTAACAGTAATTGATGGTTTAAGTGGCTACTCGTTTCGATTTAATAGGTTTTAAATTCTATGCGATTTATATTATTCTCATGAGTAGGTACTTCTACCAGGCATAAAATAACCTTGTAGGTTGGTACTTTTACTTGATTGTATTAGATGACCACGTGTCTTTCAAATCATGATTAAATAGGGTATTTCACTAAAAAAAACGAATTAGTCCGTCAGATAGATTTTCCAAAAATATTGGATAATTATGTCATTTATTATTTTTTCTTTTTTCACATACAAAAGATAAAGACGTTACAGGGCTTCGAAAAGACGCGTAACATCGTGCGACGTCACAAGGTTAGTACTTTTTTACCCACAAAGTGACGTTAAAAGCCCGGGGACTCATGATCTTTGACACGTTTTATTTTCGTCAATTTTGATTAATTTGATAAAACCAAAAACACGTATTCAATATTTTTCGATAATCTAACAGACGGACTAATTAGATTTTTGTTGGTGATATTTCCTATTATATTTTTGTATAAATTTTAGTATTTTTTTATAATAATTTCACGCCGACGAAGAACTCAGCTAGTTCGGTTATAAATGTTAGCATAGTTACAAAACAGTAATTTCATAAATTATACAATTATTACTCTCCATACCAGATAAATCAATTTTATTTATATTATACCTACATAAAGATTACGATAGGTAAGTGCTCGTGTAAATAACTTTTAGAAGATAATTCCTCATAATAAAGTGGGTGTAGATGAAATTATGTTTGTGTAATGTAATGAGCTTCGTCATGAAAATAGTACAGATAGCCAGCACATGATACAAGGTAGGTACAAAGTAAATAAATAAATAAATATCCTTGGACATTTCACACAACGCCATCTAGTCCCAAGCTAAGCAACCTAATGCTTGTGTTATGGTAACGAGATGGCTGATAAACTACTTATATACATTTTTTTTTTGTAAATACATACATATTATAGATAGAAAAACACCCAGACTCGGAACAAATACTTGTAGGTCGTACAAATGTACGTAGTAGGTACCCAAAACTGGTGGCGGCGACCTCTTGCACACTGGTTCAAGCCATGGTCCGGGGAGAAGAGGGACTGTGACATAAAGGACTAAGAAGGAACATGGGTGGTTTTAGTCAGTGGAAGTCTGACACTCCTTTTCGATTTGCCCAAGAGCGGGAGGGGTTAGGTATTTGATGATTTTCCACCCGCCAAAAAAAAAAGAGGGACTGTGACGCCGTCGCCTCCTTCTGGGAAGCAGTGATGCTAGCGAAGGACTTGGCGGAACTTGAGAGAGAGAGAGACGCCGTGGGAGAAGCTCCGGGCGGCGGAGGCCACGTGATGGCTTCCGACCACCGTAGATGTGGGTGTGAGATGACTATGTGTGAGACGATGACAGGCCGTATCGACGGCGCTCAAAGACAATCATGTCAGCAACATTGCAGGGCCGACGCCTGATGAGTTGTTCGAAAGAGATACCGCGGCCCCGGACACAAAGGGCTAAGAAGGAACATGGGTGTTTTTTTTTGTCAGTAGAAGTCGGACACTCCCTACCTCTCCGCCCAGAGCGGGAGGAGTCATTTGATGATCCCACCCTCTTTAAAAAAGGTTCCCAAAACTGTAAAGGTGTCCCAAGCAATTTTAAGCCTTACGCTTTAGTAATAGATTCGAACTCTTTTAAAAAAAAACGACAGATAGTAGTAGCTTGATTTTCTGGCGTTCGTATCTAAAATGATAATAATCTGGTTGTTTTGGTATTCATTCAATATCTTCATCATCCTGCATGTTATGTGTATGGTCTTCTGTTACTTGGGATCCTGTCAACCGTCACGCTAACATTTGCTCCTTCTTTCATATCATTTCTCACACAATCCATAGTTCTTCATTAATTTATGAGATATTAAACAACGAGTAATTTGTTTTTTTTTTCCCATTTTATTGTGGCTTCTTATATCAGGTAGCAATCCCTTTAAATAGTTCCTCTGACCGTTTTCCGGCGGCCACTAGGGTAGTTACCAAAAAAAAAAACTAATTAGTCCGTCAGATAAATTTCCAAAAAATATTAGACACGTATTTTTTCTTTTTTCACGTAAACAAACAATGAAGACGACACAGGGCTATGAAAACTCATGTGACGTCGTATCCTAAGATATTAGTATGGCATTTTTACCGGTCAGTGACGTCACAAACTCCGACTCCAATCTTTGACGCGTTTTATCTTTGTAATTTTTTATTGATTTGGTAAAACCAAAAATACGTTTAAAATATTTTTCGATATATTTTTGATATTTTATTAACAGACGGACTAATTAGAATCACATTTTTTGTAGTCAGTAAACATCCCTATTTTAGAGGGGATTAGCCATCGGCGCGGGAGTTGTTATAGTCCACAAGTGTATGCGCAGATACATAATGTAGTCTTTGTTCCCTTTCTGTTATAGTCCGATGGGACGGCAATGCGTCACAACCGGAGAGAGATCAGGTGATGGACCAACGGCCTAACATGTTTATCGCCCACTTTCAAAGCTCAGGCTACTACTTAGAAACAACAAAAACCCTTAAAAATCTTATAAATATTAACTGACACCATACCTACACAAAAAAACCCTTAAAATCCTATAAATATCAACTGACACGATACCTACACAAAAAGCAGTATAAATTACCAAACACACGCATTCGTTCATAAAAACAAAACACTGCAGCACTATAGAAAGCTATCAATCTAAATAAATTGATTGTACTTCATGTACGATAGATAACAGTATAGAATATTTATTCGATTCAGCCAGATGTTTCATACGTCGGAACAAAAAGTTTTTATTTGGCGGGCGTGGGAGTGTGTCGGGCTGTCAACCCTAGCGATCACGAACGAAAGTTTGCTTGGACATTTTCATTTTAGTATATCTACTGATATTTTTAGGCTGTGAGTCGCTCGTTAAATATGTTTGCTAATTTTAATAATGTGACGATTGTGGAAGATTTTTAGAATGAATGAACTTTAAAAAAATCTAGAATAAGATTCCAGGACTACCTACTAATTTAATGAAAGCGACATTAATTCCGTGAAAAAAAAAACTATTTGTTGTTTTTTTCAAGCCTTTACACCTGAATAGATTTCGAAGATTCGTGGCACACAGGCGGTCTTTGACCTAGATTAGGATATGGGGCACTTTTTATCCCAATTATATGTATTTCTTCTTGATATTTTTATTTCTTCTGGATATTTTTAGGCTACGCGGCGCGGGGATGATACCTAGGGAAAGTCATTTCAAAACAAAATAACAGTAAAAATTTACGAGGCCAAAATGCCCCTATGTGAGGATAGTGGTCTCATTTATTGTTAAAATGTCGCAGCGTTGCAACAGGACAACTAATTCCCAGTACCTTTCTTAGCCATGTCTCTTTTAAAAATCTAGTTTGCTCATGGATCGGTTCAAACAAATTTTTAGTTTTAAACCTGTAATCAAGTCACATGTGGAGTATTCTCGTATTTTATTTACATCGGTGCTGAAGCAGTTATATGAGAACTGCTACAGCTGAAATTCAGTTGGTTTTGAATTCAGGGTAAGTGTCATTAGATGTCCATGTCATAATAATTTACCCGACTGTAAGGAAAGGATTATGTTTTTATCAGAACTTTTATTAGTTATCGTTTCCCTAAGGCCTCTGTATCAAAATTTCCCATGAGCAAATGGTCCTAATAGAATAAAACAACTTATTTGACATGAATATTTATTTTGAACGACTAAAAATTAAATCAACTTATACAATTAAATGTAAACTAAATTGCAATTATAAAACAATCCTTCCTGTATTACCAAAAGATTGTACATTAAAAACATGGTGGTCAGCTGTAACTGAAAGCCGAACCGAATATAGTTGGGAAAAGGCTAGGCAGATGATGACGACAATTAACAATACAACATTAATTATACTGTTAAACCCACGATGGTTCGTTTAGTACGCTAATGTATGTAAAATGATTGCAACAGTGTGTGTTTTTGAATGATAAAAAAAACAAAAAAACCATAAAAAATCCTCTACACCCAAATAATCAATTAAATCCCAAAAAAAAAACTAATCGGCCGCCTCACACACCGAACCACTCACGAACCAAACAATCAACGTCAAAGCGGCCCTTTCAATTTACGTCCCTCACGTTGGTACATGTAATTCCGTAACAAATTAATGGCCTATCCTTCGCCACCTTCCAATAAGGCTGACAGTCCAATAAAACTGAACGACGGACGGCTGACAGCTAGGCTAGCCTAATAAGAGAAGGTTTTTGTTATAGCGTTGATGGATGGACAAACTGTGTTGTAGGCTTCTTTAGGTATTATTTTTTCGTGGAAATTGTTTTAGTATTCATTGCGTAAATTGTGTTTGGTGGATATTAGGCGATAAAACGTAAGTAGTTGAGCTGTCTATTTGTAACATAAAACTGATCACGCCTATAAATTCCAGAAGGGTTGGCAGAGAGAGTCAGAGGTACACTTATTGGTATTCGCACAATGCACCAGTTATGAATAAGTCCAATGTAATCGGGGGACACAATTGTTATCACACTAAGCCTACTTTGTCTCCAATGATACCTGTCCATGATTTTTATTTGACAGAATTATACATATAAGTGTATTACAGTAGGATGACTTAGCCCGGTGGTTTTCATTGGTACCTAATGAAATCACTGAAGAAATTCACAAAATCATATTTTTTTGGTAACCGACTGCTCGGGCGTGACTTGACCTACCAAAATTGCTCTACGCTTAGCATACCCATATTTTAACACGATAAAATATCTATTGACAACATCACAAAAACGAAAATCAAATTAATCAAACCGACAACCCCAAAGTTACGAGACGGTGTGACCGTCTGCCAACTTTATCGTTCCACAATAACACTTTATGTATTACTTACTTATATGACATATTATGTTCAACGTCATAAATTCACGTGTATAGGTTTAGTACATCTTTTCTCATTTTTCTATACATTTTCCAGCACTCTAGACTAACTCAAATGTATGAATAGAAACAAGACATAGGCACTTATACCCAGACTTTTACCAGAGAACCTTTTCTTTGTGCTTTTGTTCGGAAAAAAACCAAACACATAATAAATCTACCTATAACTAAAACGCCTTTTCACGATCGGTTATTATAAGGCATGCTGTACACATGATCGGGTCGGCATGATTTTTAAAGACCGGGGGCGGCCTAAGTTTGGAAAGAAACCGCTCGACTTAGTTTAAAAATTTTTGGGGCGATACGAACATAATTTAAGTGATGGTAGATGTCCAACGGTTTGCCGACCCGATTGAAATGGTATTATGAGTAAGACTGTAAGCAAAGCACGGTTCTAGGAAATGCCGGTTTCCTCACGATTCGACTCACCATTTAGTCGAGGTGACAGTATTGGTTAAACAGAAAAGTAGATCGCAAGGCCCGAACAAACAAATGTGTAGTACTCCTTATGCCCACAAGTCTAGAGCGCTTTCAGACCGACATTTAGGTCTCACAAGAGACCTATTCAATCCGCTGGCTGAAGTATCGAGACCATTAATCAAAGTATTTATAACTTGGGGAAGATGTGGGTGGCGGGGTTGTCTAAATGGTCATTTACATAATATATCGAGGTCTCAGAGTGTTCATATTTCATGTTACATCAGTGTTTCAGAATAAAAAAGTGTATTGTTTTTTTAGAAATTTTGTGGTGAGTGTGTTGAAGGAGAGATTGACTAAATGACGTGGAGTTTCTATCAGCAGCTGTTCTGCCCTTCGATTTGGAACGTTACTATAACTCGTTCAATGCTTAAGATTGTCTAGTGCCGTGGCCGTCGGACTGACAAGGCATAGGTATAGATTTTTTCTGGTTATTCGCCATCTTGTGCATATCCTACTACTCGTAATATTATAAACGCGAAAATTTGTAAGTATGGATGGATGTTTGTTACTCTTTCACGCAAAAACTGCTCAACAGATTTGAATAAAATTTGTTTCACAGATAGTTTATAACCAAAATTAACACATAGGATAGTTTTAATTCCGATTTTAGTTTCGAGTCGTAGTGGGCGAAGCCGCTGGCAACAGCTAGTTGTTTAATATCTCTTGCTTTGATGAAGAACATTCCGGCATAAAAACTTTGAGAATAGGTAAGGCACTAAACACACGATTAAGAAAAATAATAGGGTAGTTAACAAAAAAAATCTAATTAGTACGTCGGATAGATTCCAAAAAATATTCAACACGTTTTTTTTTTCACATAAACAAACAATGAAGACGATACAGTGCTTTGAAAACTCGTGTGGCGTCATATTATAACACATTAGTATGGCATTTTGTACCGGTCAGTGACGTCACACACCCCCACTCAAAACTTTGACGCGTTTTATCTTCGTCAATTTTTATTGATTTGATAAAACAAAAAATACGTATCCAATATTTTTTGATAATCTAACAGACGGACTAATTAGAATCATAATCTTTTTATAAAATTACAATCAAATGTTTCAAGAGTCGCAGGTTTAAAGACCACACTAATTGCCACATTAAGGTAGGTTTTTTTGTTAAAAAAACATAAAAATTATTTTCGACCTTAATCTAACGTGATCTAACTGGAGCATTTCCCTATCGTCATGAAAATCATAATATTTTTTTTCACATAGGCCTACATCTGCACATATAAATCGTCAACAATAGGTGCACGGTTCGGGTTCGTCCTTTTCTATGGAGAAGAACCGGCAATAGTCTTCATGGTGGCTCTTCTTTTAAATTCTTATAAATTTTACACCTGAAAATCATCGAAACTAAAATTAATAACAAGAGTTGTATTAATCACAGTAGAAATCAGTCGAGAACTTAGTTATTCTGATTCCCAATGCGCCCTTATTTTTCGTACTTATCACCGAAGGGATGCGTAATTTATTATTAAGGGGCTCGTTTCAGAGGGTTAATTAGTTAATAATCTTGGGCACGGACCCGTGAGGATTTTTGACCTCTGAGATTGTGTTACCATCTAGGAGGAATTTCCTCAGGAAGAAGATATTTTATAGTATTATTTTGTTAGAGGTAAATATTGATGGGCTTAACTATTAATGCTTTATCTATACTTTTGTCTGATCAAGAGTAACAGATTTATTTCATTTGTAATGGAGCATGCTACCTTTATTATCAAAAACATTACCAAGGATTAATTTTACAATATAATTGATACTTTTAAATAGTTATATATAAAACTTGTTTTGAACAGAAGAAATATGTGTATAAATAAATTAAAGAAAAATAAGACTCAGTTTATGAAGAGGTACTTGTAATAAAACTTCCGCAAAAAAAAAATAAGTATTTCAACCAAACACGAACATAAAAAACAAAAGAATACCTAAATATTTCCACGTCTTAACTCGAAAGGATTTTTCTGTTAAACTTTTTCCCCTTTTAGTGAAAAGGAACTTTTCCTACGGGCGAATAAAATATAACGGCTACTTATCTTCGTAGGCGAGTCCCAAGTGTGCTAGACGTTTGGTCTAGCCTAAATTGTAGCTTTTTAGAGGGAACAGGACAGAAAAACAGGTATTTCTTGACTATTACTGTCGCACTGTGTCATGCCTGTTCCCGTAGAGTGCAATAGGGACAGCTGCAGTTCAGACCCTCGCATCAGAGGGAATACTCTCCAGATTTTTTTTGTACTCGATACCCACAATGCTGTCCTATTTTGACCCCCTAAAGTTGACTGGTACAGGATGCCTTTATTTATTTTTGGGAGGGGGGAACCCCCTAGGGGTTCCCAGGTATAGTCTAGAACCAAAAAAATATCGCAGTGGTGGGGAAAACAAGTGCCTTTCGTTTGCGTTAAGTATACCTACTTTTACAGGCTTTATATCGTATCTATTATTAATAACAGAAAGTAGTAATGCATAGTAGTTTTCTATCTAAATAGGTATTTACCTAAATGACCTTTAAAACACAAAAACATACCCCAAAACTTTGTGGCAATTTCTTCGCACCATAATATTTTTTGGCTGTAATCATCGTTTCACAGATCCAAGTTTCGTGTACCTAGTTTGTTCTAAAATCTACAGACAGTCGGTCATCTATGTATCATTACATTTATAAAATAAAGTCCTCCGCCGCGTCTGTCTGTCTGTCTGTTCGCAATAAACTCAAAAACTACAGCATCGATATTCCTGCTGTTTTCACCAATGGATAGCGTGGTTCTCGAGCAAGGTTTTAGTATACCTAATATAATTTGTCAAGTTTTTTGTAAAATAGTCGACATCCACACGGGCGAAGCCGCGGGCATCAGCTAGTTAATACTAAATTTTGGTTATTATTTCTATCTAAATACCCCCTGCATGACCTTTACACCGCAAAACCTTACCCCAAAACTTTGCAACAATTTCTTCGTATCATGGCCGCCTATATTTTGTGGCTGGCAACATCGTTACACGAAGCCAAGTCTCGTGTACTGGTCCGTTGACCCAATTAGAAGTACCTTAACCTGTAAGTTTTGACGTTCTGCCCTTATCGACGTCTATAAAATGATTGTTTAGACTTTGTTATTACAAAAGGGTCTTGAAATACAAGATGGCGTCTCGGGTTTATGAAGGGAAGGTTATGATTATGATTCATTAAATTTGGGTTGTATTTAGTTAGCTCTGAACTTTGAATTTGGGTTTTGTTTAGGTAAAGTAATTAAAAACAAGGTATTTGACATTCTCATAATCGATAGCGCACATAATCTTGAATGATAGATTGAGCGTTATTGTTGCTGTATTTTTATCTATGAATGCATGATGTAATAAATAGTTGCAAATAAAAAAAATAAACAAAAGTGTATATGTCGCAGGTTTTTCATAAAATTAGGTTTTTGATCAAAAACCTAGGTTTTTCATCAAAAACCGGAAGATGACACATTTTAAACTCAATTTCATCAAAAACCTGTAACAATCCAGACTAGTTCAGATTTTTGATCAAAAACCTGAACTAGTTTGGGTTTATGATAAAGTTCTTGTCAAAATCACGGGTTTGCTTTGTTTTATGACAAATTTAAATGAAATAAATAAAACAATCCATCATCATTTGCAACTTAGTAGAAAGAAAACAATCATTTATATATCAAAATTTTACATCCATGATCCAATCAATATTCTCCTCCTTCAATCCAATTATGAAATGAAATGTTTCAATTTCACGTACCTATATTAATTTGATTTTGATAATACGACTAAACTGAGTCAAAATTAAAAAATAATAAAAATGTACTATAGAAACGTTTACCACGTGCTTGCTTTTTTATAAATCTGTTATTAAGCTTTATTTATTTATTATGACAGTTTGTTGACTTGTGACATCTGGAGTTGCATAAAATATTATTTTTTTTGCATGCACATCGATTTGTCTTGCAGCGCACTTTAGATTTTTCGCACGAGCATTTCTTAAAACCTTGGCCTCCAAATAAAGACATCTTTGAAGCAATTTCACGCAAACTCAGTTCATTTGTCGATACAGGTTCGTTAAAGACAGTAATTGATATTTGGATAGAGTTTCGAGGCAGCCAGTCTTTTAGAACCCCAGCTGAAGTACCAATTTTGAATAAATCGTTCTTCTAACCTTTCCTATAATGTTACTTGCATCCAGTGGCCCTCTATCTATTTTCGGCACATCAACTAAAATTGTAGCACCAATATCGATTTCTCCAAATTTTTCCGAAGAAGCTGCTTTCATTTTTTTTGCTGACATTTTTAAATTTTCAACGGCATGTTTCCCTTTCGATAAGTATGTTTTGTTCTTTTTGACATAAATCACACAGAATCTTTGATCCATACCCTTCATTTTCTTCTGAAAATATCTTCCCGCAAATTTGATGAACTGGGTTGTTACAAACACCACAACGATGTGCTCCAGTGGATTCCTTTCCACAGACAAAGCAAAATATTCGTGTTTCATCAATAAGCATTTCTTCTGTTTCAATTATTCTATTTCCTGATTGATCACTGATCACCTCAGCCTCAGTAACAGTAGCACAAGTAGCAACAGTTTCTAATGTTAATATATTTTCTTGTATGGATGCTGGAGTATCTATAAGAACTGCTGCAGCTGTTTCTATTTCTTGCTCACAGGTTGAAGCGCCTACTTTGTCTGATTCAATTCTGATTAGGGGATTGAAATCCTTATTTGAGCCCATTTCCGGAGAGGATTCGATTATTTCATCATCATTTTTTGAGTTCAAAAAATTCTCCAAGTCCTCTTCCGTAATAAGTTTGTCTAATAAGTCTGCTGGAATGTGTGTTTTCAGTCCTATTTTAGGCTCTGTGCCAAACAAAGCCTTATATGGTGTCCTTTGAATGGTTCTATGAAAGGAAGATTTTTTTTGGAATTGTACAAAGTAACATCCCATGGACCATTTCTTGCAGTTATTATCAATTAACCAAGCACGGAGCACAGCTTCTACGTCTTGATTTGAGCGCTCAACAGAGCCTTGACTTGCTGGATGTCTGGGTCTGCCATTTACAATTTTGCAAGTTGGCCACATCGACGTCAACTCTTTTATAATTGTAGCTGTGAATTCACGGCCATTGTCACTTTGAAGTATGGCTGGACAACCTACTTCTAAAAAAATCTTTAACAACTCTATAGCCACTTCAGCGGCTCTTTTTGATGTCAAAGGGCGAAGGAAACTAAATTTTATTGTATGGTCCTGATAATGCAACAGCCATTTCCATTGTCCGTCTGGAGTTGACTGCAAATCTATAAGGTCCACTTGACCGCGGTTGTTGAAATCACTTGACACAATTGGGCGGACAACAATTATTATTCCCTTTTGGGGAAATTTCTTCTTGTTCTGGCACACCGTACATAACTTTACAAATTCTTTGACCACAGAAACCGGAATAACATACCTGGATTTTAAAGCATACATCAATTTGTCTCTTCCTCCGTGGCCAACAGATTGATGAATTTCACATAATATCCCATGAAATTCTTCTGGAGGTACTACTTTGACTATAGGCTCCGATTCAGATTTCCGTCTCAAGATCAAAAATTTTCCAGTGCCTACCTCCAAAACATCATATTTTTTTCCATAGTAGTAGTCTTTGTTTTGTAGACCTCGTCCGTCTGATGTGAAGATCTAGATTTATATTTTTCAATATTTTTAATAGCTTCTTCTATTCTCTTCTGTGTCCACAATGGTTTCTCTTTATTTTTTCGGCCTTCAAACAAAGTAGTAAACGCTCTTTCAAAATCTTCTTTACATACAAATTGCTTATCCACTTGGTTTCCTGTAGATGCCATTTGCAGTAAGCACTAGCACAATATTAATGAGATTTATTCACTTAATAATAATTATTTGTCGCAAAAATGAACGCGGGTTGCCCGTCTGAGTTGTGTTTTGTGACTGAAGAAGCGGGGAAAGGGCGGGGTGCGCGCGAGCGGAGGCGAAACAAAAGCGGGGGAAGTTCCTAAGTCCCTGTCAACGGAAATGTAGGTATATCAGATTGATCATAAACCCAAACTAGTTCAGGTTTTTGATCAAAAATCTGGATTGTTACAGGTTTATGATGAAATTGAGTTTAAAATGTGTCATCTTCCGGTTTTTGATGAAAAACCTAGGTTTTTGATCAAAAACCTAATTTTATGAAAAACCTGCGACATATACTATACCTTAATTTTTCGACAAAAACATTTTTTATAATTTTCACATTACATTTCTTGAGTATTCAACTATTCAAATGCTTGGCACTTCAAACTTGGTGTTTTAGATGGCTGTCTCCATTACGTACTGTAGAAAGTATTCAATATACGTATACCCGAGTACTCGACAGTAAAAACCATAGTTATACCCGCTTCATTGTATTAGGTAAGACATAAATATTTAAATATTCTGTTCATACAAATGAATAGTATTTTTTGTCGGAACTTTTTTCGAATCAACTGTAATATTTAAAATTGTGTTATTATTTTCATAACCAAGATAAGTGAGTTACATAGATACCTCAACATTATTTACAAAAGATTAATTTACAAAAAACCAAAGGACAATTCTCGATTGCTTATCAACCTCGCCTTTGGTCGGGTATTAATTACGGGTCAGGGGCAATAACAAAGTTTTTTCAGTTGATAGTCCGGTCAGTTTAGACATCCAAGGTTACATTTATTCCCACCCGGCTGAAAATTGGTAGGATTGTTCAATATGCCATTATTTAATGAAATGTAAAAAGTCCTCATCGATCCGACACCTGGAAAAAAGTCACAAAAACGGGTTTTTCGCAATTTTTAGCAAAACGGTAAGTTTTATCCTAAAATTTGCTTAGACCAAACTATAGATCAGAAAATCTATATAAAGAGGAAAGATTTGTATTTTGGTGTGTGTGTGTGTGTGTGTATGTTTGCAATAAATAAACTCAAAAACTACAGCGCCGATTTCAAAAATTCTTTCACCATTAGAAAGCTACATTCACCCTGAGTAACATAGGCTAGTTTTACTTTTATCCCTGTATTCCTACGGGAACGGGAACTACGCGGGTGAAACCGCGTGACATCCGCTAGTAATCTATAAAAATCAATAAAAATCCAAACACTTTCATTTCCAAGGGCCACCGTTTTTGAGATATAGCAATTCACAAAGTTGAAAGCGTGTTAATCTAATACGTTGTTTACTGATTAGCAAATTTTATGATACAAATTGCCGTTTTGCTGATAATTGCCAAAAACCCTTTTGACCTTTAGTTTGACCTCGAATATTTATTTTCCGGGGTCGGGTCGATGAGAACTTATTACATTTCATTCGTAATGGTGTTTTGAACAATCCTACCAATTTTCAGCCTGGTGGGAATTGTAACCTTACCCCTATTTTCTGTTCTAATTAGACCGGACTATTGTTTTCTACAATGTACAAAGAGTACATTGTAGACAGATGCATGTTTTTATCTTTATGTATTTTTTTTTATTGTTACTGAGATAACAAAAATACCTAGATGAAATGAAAAGATTATACAGACGAAAAAAACGCAATTTTATCAGTATACAGAAAAATTCAATGTGTCCACGGCCTTAAAATCAATTAACGTTACCGTGACTGAGTCTACCATAACAATGATTCATGTAATCATTTGACCTAACAAATGTAATGTAAACACCAATAAAAATTATCTTATTGCTATGTATGTAGTGTTGGTAGCTCAATGACAAATGTATGAACTGTGGCTCTTGCTCATTTATCACGGAGATTCTTCATATTATAATACTTTTAACCAGCGTGTTGGTATTACATTTGTGTTGCGCAATAGTTCTAAAAAATATTATACTTGTGTTTAATTGTTTTTTTTTTTCGTTATTCTTATATTTATTTTTAAAGGGATGGTTTTTTATTTTCTGTCTTACCAAATTCAGCTGAATACCAGTACTTAGTTCACAAAGAGCGACGGCCTATCTTACCTCCTCAACCACACCAACCTCAAGCTCAGATAATACGAAATGGTTTGTAATTTTCAAAGTAATACGTATGTATTTTAAAAACATTGTCATACTTTATTGAAAGAAAAGACGATAATAAAAAATTAGGCCCTATTCTTTCTTTCTCTCTTCTTTTCTGTTTTTAAAAAAACTTTGCCCCACACTAGGAATTTCTCCTGTATTGTGGGTGCGTTCACAAACATTTAAACTCACATACACAAATACCCAGACCCGAAACAACTATCTGTAGGCCATACAAATATTTGTTCCGTGCGGGAATCGAACCCGCGACACGTAGCGCAGCAGTCCATTGCCTGAACCACTGCGCCAACCGTGTCCGTGTGTGTGTATTTTTTCTTGACTGCTGTCAACATTTTCCAAAACTGTGCTTGTACTACACAAACAGCCGAAATCAATTGAATTAAACAATTACCACTGTTTAATGACTTGGCTGTCTACCAAACAAAATAACGACATATTAAAAGTTTTACTGTACTTTTTCCCATTAAACTAGAAATTTTCGCATCGTTTCATTTTAATGGCTGACTATCGGAATAATGGTGAAGATGCTGTGGGTGTACATTTACGTCCATGAATTCCAAGAACTATTATTTATTTTGAAGCACTTAATTTATATTGAAAACCATCGTTTCCTGTTTTAGATTTGTGTTGTTATTGTATAATTTATACGATTTAAAGTGTGTGTTTTTCTTTTCAAAACAATTATTTCCAAGCCTCCGATGAACGGTATTACCAGGATTGTATGAATGTAGGTATGTGGTAGTCTGACAGTTGAACGATGGTATTCATCTACAATCGGTTGGACTGGATGTCGACACCAACATGGGAAGACAAAAGATAGACAGATGGCCTGCCTACCTATATGTAGCCATCTGTTTCAAAGTAGAAAGCTGGTTCAGACATCCTGGAACTGGGTTTAGTTATTCATGTTAAAATATTCAAGGTAATGTGCGTGCCGCTTCATAAATGACTTCAAAATTTATTCAAAGCTGTATGTGGATAGCTTAGGTAGCTGAAACATGAAACCTTGACAGTATTCCCTAGATCTAACGAAACAGAATTATTTTATAATTAGCTTTTGCCAGCGTCTTCACCCGCTACAACTCGAAAATGATCCCACGGGAATATAAAATCGGAATTAAAACTATCCTATGTATTAATCCAGGTTATAAACTATCTGTGTTCTAAATTTTATCCAAATCCGTTCAGTAGTTTTTACGTGAAGAAGTAACAAACATACACACTCACACTATCACAAACTTTCGCCTTTATAATATTAGTGTGATAATAATATACTACTTAAGGCCTCAAAAACTACAGGCCGTGTCGACGGCGCGTTCGTGTTCCACGCGCGCCTCAAAGAGATGTCAGCAACATGGGAGGGGAGCGAAAGAGCCGACGCCTGTCGGGGCCGCGGGTAGTCCACCGGTTATCGCGGCCTCGACATAGAGGGCGAAGAAGGAACATGGGTGGTTTTTAGTCAGTAGAAGTCTGACACTCCCTTTCGCTCTGCCCAAGAGCGGGAGGGGTTATTCGATGATTTTACACCCACCAAAAAAAAAAAAAAAATGCCTCAAAAACTACTTTTCTTCGGATGCTTTTTTTTAAAACATAGAAAATACCTTAGCAGATTCGGCGACTTGTTGCAGTTGCTTACCTGAAATAAAAGAACAAAATTGTTAATTGTTGTTGTTGTTGTTGTAACAGGGGATCGGACAAAAAAATAATAATTAGTCCGTCAGATAGATTTTCAAAAAATTTAGGACACGTATTTTTTCTTTTTTCACATAAATAAAAAATTAAGACGATACAATGCTTCGAAAACTCGTGAATTCCTCGAAAACGTCACATGGTAGTACATTTTTCACCAACAAAAAACGTCACAACCCCCCACTCAGGATCTTTGACGCGTCTTATCTTCGTTAATTTTTATTAATTTGATAAAACAAAAAACACGTATCCAATATTTTTCGATAATCTAACTGACGGACTAATTAGAATCATATTTTTTGACACAGTCCGATCCCCTATAATATGACCTACAGATAGTGTTGTTCCTGGTGTGGGTATTTGTGTATGTGAGTTTAAATGTTTGTGAACGCACCCACGACACAGGAGAAATTCCTAGTGTGGGGCAAAGTTTAAAAAAAATAAATAAAAATATACACCAAACGGGTATTTTTTATTATGCTTTTCGCCCGAAACAAAAGTACAGATAAAGGCAGTTTTAAGACTTAGCTTAGATAATGCCTCGTAATTCTTCTAACGATATGAAAACTAGTGAAATTTTATGTCAATTTCGTTTATAGTCATTTGTTAGAGTTTCGTTATAAATAAATAAGATATTAATTTTGTCATGTATATGGCCGGCATGGTAATGCAGGTTTATGATGCCAGTCATTTTTGTAAGTTAATATGACTGTCATGACAAACCACGAATTATAAGATGGCGTTACTTTTGATATGTTTCCGGTTCGTCAATTTAATTTAAAATATATTGTATATTAGAAATAATGCTTTAGTTAATTCCTGTAATTTTATGTAACGTCAAAATGATTATTGAAACTAAATATGGAATTATTTGACAATGTATTAAAATTATAATGTTTTGCCGACCGAGTTGGCCCGCACGCGCTACATCCGTTCACTACGTTTTGCCGGTTGGCGGTGTGGCGCGTTAGCTCGAGTCAGTTGGTTGTTAGCCGTTGAATAAGTTAGTCAGTGGAATAAAACTATAAGTGTGATACTAAAGTGAGTTTTATTATAGCAGTCCAACACATTGCAGGAATACGTAACGCTCAGAAAGTATGAAAAATAAATAAATTTAAGTTAAAGTTCCAGTCACAATGCATAATTGTGATAATACCGTGATTGCCCATTTCTATATGGAGAAGAATGGGCAAAATCACCATTGACACTTTTTTACATAATTTATGTTGAAAATATTGAGAACGATATACATAGATATTTGCATGTTAAGGCGCTTTGCACACAACTATTGCAGCAACTGGCAACTAGCTGGCAACTAACTGTTTACATATTTCAATCGGACTGCACACACATAGCAACTCGAGTTTCGAGTTCTGGTGATCGTTAACAGTTTTCAGTTGCTGTATCGACGACTAAGTTAGTTTCTAATTGGCGCAACTAGCAACTGTTAAATATTATACAGGTTTTTAAAATTCGATAGTGTAAATCACTTTCCACGATTTAATTTAATAAAATGAGAGCAAGTGCTGCTTTTTCGATAGCCATCATCACACTGAACGCTAATCGCTGCGTAGATTGAGCAACTCGGCTATGAAAGTAGTTCACAGATTGCCATAAAATTGCGACAACCGTAAACGTTATAGCAATTCTCAACTTTTTACAGAAAACTTTTAAAATGTTGATAGTTGCCTCAACTTAAGTTGCTCCATGTGCAAAGCGGCTAAAAGTGTCTTATAGAAAAGACATAAAACATAATTCAAAAATAAAATAATTCAAATAGTTGCAAACAACTTAGAGATGACCATATTTTATGATCCATACATACTTTTTGCTTCATCCACGATCATATACTGGCAACGGTAATGTACCAAAATTAATCATAGTTAAACCTTGCTGCTATATCAATTGCACCGTAAATAATTTGGTTGTCCCTGGACGTCGGACGCATTAAGACGACGCCATTGCAATTAAAGTGTCATTTGTTCTCGTCAAACGTCATTATAGATGCAATGTCAATGGCGGCTAGGGCTGTCACATAATTAGTATGTCAATTAAGAGTTTTGATATGTTGTAAATGTTTTATTGGTGAATGAATTGGTATTATGTATGTTTTACATTCAAAACAAAAAATCTCAATGTAAATCTCTGCGGAACCTTTCGATGGTCAGTGGTTCAATGTTGTAGTCAGATGTATGATTATTTAATTTCAAACACTGTTAGAAGTTTAGCAGATTATATCTAAACTTTTATTGGTATTTTTGGGATTACATTTTCTGTGATTAAAACTTATTATGAGCTCCCGGTATTTTTCGATAGATTTCGACGCTGTTGCAAGCGCCATGACTAAGCCAAACAAGCATTTATTATGGCGCTTGCAACAGCGTCAAGATATCGAAACATAATAATGAATTATACAAGTCAATGACAGCACAAAATTATTGAAATTGATTGTATTGTAGTACAAAATGTTTGAAAAAAAAGCGCTAAAAAACTGTTTACAAATGTAATTAAAAATATTATTGTTTAATATTCTACGTTCACCGTTTCTCAGTTTTACAAAATGCTCGAGTAAATTAGAAATACTATTGAAACTGTAAACTGCCAGTTTTTAATTTTATAATATGTACGTACTTAATCACCAACAAATACCCGATGGTAATTAAAAATGTTACATTGATGTTTTTTTATTGAAAATATATCATTATCAGTCATTTATTATTGTGGTTTATGTAATTTAAACCAACCTAACTAACTATCATGATTAATATAACTAGGAAAAATAACTGACAGAACTGTAGGATCAGTTTTGAATTTATTAAGTACCTAAGTTAAGCTTCCCGTTGCCTTAAGAACCAAAATAAACTTTAAAATTGTGACACAGTCACAAACATAAACTGCATAACACAAAAATCTTTCTCCAAAATCGCTTACCAAAATATTTTTCCTTCGAAAAATAATGTCATAACCGATAGCCAAATAGACAACCCTAGCAATAGCCACACTATCGCCTCGGGCAACTTCCGTGACCAGACGAACGCAAATAGCCCCCAGCCACGCCGCGGGGGCACACACCTTTTTGTTAAGGGAATATTACCGAAATACGAGAGCAAAATGTTCAGAATTTTAGTGGGTAATATTTCTGTGGTTTTTTCGTGTGATGGCTTCAGGCAATGAGATGTGTAGTGTATTTTCAAATCATGTTGGTTGGTTAAGTTTTGCGCTATAATAATAAAAAAATACTACCTATTGATTATTAAATAATAAATAAGATACAATAGTATAGTACGATACAATAGTAAGTACCTAATTATAATTGTACTCGAGCATGATTTTACGATATTTTATTCGATGTAGATTGGCAATCCGACATAATCGGCTAAAAATCAGACAGATTCAAGGGAGAAGAAGATAAAATTGTTAACAATATTAGCTTAATCTTACTGTATGCAATGAATTGATAATTAATTTAACTTAGAAATTTGGAAAACCATTTCTGAGCCAATTACTTTATTTAATTAAACACTTAGTGCAGCCATAGCGACAGTAAATAATGGCATGAGTAAGGAAACACATATTTTTTTCAAAAAACAAGCAAATAGAGACTGGATAAATACATTTGAAGCTCCAAAATTTCACACAATCCATAACCTCGAAAATTCCACAAACAAAAATTCGAAGAATAATATTTCGAAAAGGTTGCTTCGATAATAAATTCTACACGTTCAGTGGGACAGGATACGTCATCTGTGACAGATAGACATCTGTGACTGGCCAGTAGTGGCCAGGCCCACTGTATACACATTGGCTGTCCATTAATGGTTTTGACATGTAGATTAGATACCGGACTATTTTTGCGCCAAACATTTTATGAAAAAAAAGGGGCTGAAAGTTAGATGACACCTAGGCGTGTGTTGATGAATGATTGGTCTGAAAGCTTTTCGTAAGTGATTCAAATTGTATAGAGTAGTTGTGAAACGACAAAATAATTGATTTTGATGAATATCTGTAACATCAAAGAGTTTACATGTGTGTCACAAAATGTCTCAACTTCTTGAAACGGAGAGATTTTGATACAAGATATTTTTATCTTCTGAGTTATAAACCTTGTATTATACAGTGTGATTCTTTATAATGTGCACATATCGAAATGAGGGAATCTATGCTTAATTTTATCGATGGAAAAAATATTTAAAAAAATCTAAATATTTTTTAATATTTTTTATGGAATTTTCAAAAATGTTGTCCGCTGTTGTGACCCCAATGTAAACAAAACGGTGTAACTTTTAAACTAAATTATCTATCGCGATGAAACAATTTTATGTAAAAAGTTATGAAAAAAAAAGTTTTTTTGATCAAAAAACGTGTTTATTTTCAATTGAGGGTAGTTTTTTTCCACAATTTTCATTTTACGAGGACGCCTAATTGCTTCCAATCATTATGGAGTTTGTTTCATCGCGATAGATAATTTAGTTTAAAAGTTACACCGTTTTGTTTACACTGGGGTCACAGTAGCAGACAAAATTTTTTTCCATATAAAATATTTAGATTTTTTTTAATAATTTTTCCGTCGATAAAATTAAGCATAGATTCCCCCATTTCGATATGTGCACATTATAAAGAATCACACTGTATAACAACTTTCTCAGTTCGTCATATTAGTACTTAATAGTTTACGAAGAAAGGAACAAGTATCTTATATACCGCAAAGTTTTACCATGTTCTATAATTTTCATTTTTAATTACCTATTTAAGTAAATATACTGCGCACCGGTGAAATTGTAATCATAATAATATACGGGACATGATAACTTTGTTGCTCTGCAACACAGATGTTATCAGGTGCAATGCAATAAAACGTGGAACACGTCCAAAGTTGACGTGATCGTGAGGTATTGCATTTTTGCAAGCTTTCGTTTATGTGTCTGTAAAAGCACTCACGTTACAGAAACGATATTACTGAGTAACGTCAAAGAAAGCCTTGGTATCAGAGGATAGCTACTAGCCAAATCGTTGTATTTGATTCAGAACTTTATTTTTCTATGTAGGTATAAAACTATACTTTTAGTTTACGAATCACGCCCATAATAAATTGTCTTGAGCGAATTTAGTATCAAAATGTCAAAACTATCATAGACAAGACAGATGAGCAGATAACAAAGGTATTATAATACTGCTGGCTAGGGCCGGCCGTTCGAAGTGGTGCGAAAGAGTTCGTGGCACGAATTGTGGAAGGCTTTTGTCTGACAGTTGGCGAGAACCAAATAATAACCATTTTATCAAAAAATAAGGTAACATGTTTTTTTTAGTTAAACATTATTTAGGGTGAGTGGTAATGTAGCTTTCTAATGGTGAAAGTCAGGAAACTATTAGCAAAGCCATTTTTTGAACAGGAGGCACCTACTAACACATAAATCTTGTTGTGTTAAAAGTTGGTAGTTTTTATATTGTTTATATTGTTTTATATATTGTAATTTTGGAAGTATATATTTTTGTAGTTATCTGTGGAAGCTTGTTATTAGCAATTTAGAATTATATTGTTGTTATAATTATAGTTATTAGACTGTAAGCTTTCCTAAAAATAAATAAATAAATAAATAAATAAATAAATAAGATTTTTTTAAATCGGCGCAGTAATTTTTGGGTTTATTCATTACATACTTAAATACAAAAGTATAAAATATAATAATATAATATAATATTCCACAACTATCACACAACGCCATCTAGTCCCAAGCTAAGCAGAGCTTGTGTTATGGGTACTAGACAACTGATAAACATACTTATATATTTCTAAATACATACATAATATAGATAAATTACACCCAGACACAGAACAAATGATCTCTTCAAATCGAAATCGAATGAAATCTTTCCTTTTTTATCATCAATATTTACCCAATTTTCAGATCTCAACATGTCGCCTTCCAGTCCAACCGGATCCAACTGATTACGAGTAGGTACAACATATCATAATACATAATCATTCATCACAATTTAATTCATAACTACATTCCTACTTACTTCTCGGCGTTTCCAAACTAATTGTTTACGAGGGCCGTTAACAAATGGTTTGTAAACGCACATAGAAATTCAACACTACGCTGAAAGTGCCACGTGGTTATTGTCTAAAAGATTTATGCTGTTTACATCACTAGTTTTTGTTATGGAGCACTTACTGAGAGCTTTACGTCTATAAGTAAAAATGTGATGTATTGGGAAAATGGTTTTTTGGAAGTATTTTAAAAAGGAGGTGGAAATGCTGGATAAGGACTCAAATTGTGATAGCAATATTGTTTATTTATTACACCAACAGCAATAAATACTAAAAAGTTTCACATAAAATGTTACAATATAAAGGTGCTGGTATGTAAGCTCCTAATAGGGGTATACACAGCATTCGCCATGTGACAACAATTAAAAAAAAAACATAATACAAAAATAATACAATTTAAATACGAATTTTATGAATTTTATGAATTTTACTTAAGACAATAAAATTATATGTATAATGATGATACATTACGATTGCGACATTCGAAGATTTTAGATACCTACGAGTATCTTTGACTAGAGGTGCAACAGCTGCTCGGGTGTATCTTTAGGTCAACCCGTGCTTGCCTAGTTTGGTTCGTGGATGGGTGACCATCCAACCGAGTTTCCTCCGTGCTTCGAAAAGCACGTTAGGCTTTTGATGTTTCACTGCATGTTGTGGACCGACAATCTGACATCCAGCCTTTTCAAGGGGTACCTATCTTTTTACCCAGGGCTAACTGCGGTGTGGAGGTCAGATAGGCAGTCGCTCCATGTAAAATACTAGTACTGGACTGTATTCGCTTAGACTGGAAGCTGACTACTACAAAGTTGGGAATGGCAGATCATGATGAGCTTTGGTTAGAAAAAGGCATCAGAGCAAAACAGATGGAATGGAATGTAAAGGTATTTCACAAAAAAAATCTTATTAGTCCGTCTGTTAGATTATCGAAAAATATTGGATACGTGTTTTTGTTTTATCAAATTAATAAAAAAATACAAAAATAAAACGTCTCAAAGATCATGAGTGGGGTCTTTTGACGTCACTTTGTGGGTAAAAAAGTACTAACCTTGTGACGTCACAAGACTTGACGCGACTTTTCGAAGCGCTGTATCGTCTTCATATTTTATTTAAGTGAAAAAAAAAATACGTGTCCATTAGTTTTTAAAAATCTATCTGACGGACTTATTAGATTTTTTTGGTGAAATACCCTATTGTAAAAGTTTACGTAAAATGGTCATCATAACCATGTCACTGACCTTGGCTCTACCTGGCGTTGGCGTTCTACTCAACGTTCTGTTAACGGTCGAGCTATCATTTACTCCCTCTTGTTTAATACTATACAGGAGGTCGAAAATGGCCTGAACTGCTTCGAGAAAAGGATGGTATGGCCGTGCCGCTCTTTTGCTCGACTTGGCGGAGAGATCATTCCTCAAACAATCAATTCCTTTTTCGTAAAAGTGGTTATGCTCGCTCCATAAATAGCGAATGATGTTGTGGTTTGCCCATGGGTAGGTACATAGCATCTAACGTGTGAGAATAATGTATATTTTAACTTATATAATTATAATAAAACTTCTTTTGCATGTAAGTATAGGAAACGTTTTGTTGTTTTTTCTTATTCCTGTTTTTATTCCGATTCCTCAAAATCACACGAATTTCAAAATTACATAAGGGCTGCCCTTAAGTATGTTCATCCTTCTAATAAACTTAAAACAAGTAGTACAGCAAACTCCCGAGCAACACCAAATATTATACCAGTTACGAAATAATGAAAAGCTATTTATTGGTTCTACACATTAAATCAATTAACAATAAAACAAATTAAAAAAGTAAACAAAAAATAAATAGTAAACAAGAGAAAAGCTTAAAAAACATTAATCTAAAATTGGTCGTTTACGATGCCAAATGGCCCCAAACGCCCCACATTTTAAGAAAGTTCGATTACAACATAATTATGGATTATCTATCAATCAACACAAAGGGCATCACACTACCATTGTAATCTACACAAATTCAGTAGTATATGCTACAAACTTTTAGAATCGTACATTGTTGCCTAAATTATCGTGTAAAACAATCTCTCACTAGCATTTCACCACAAATGGACACGTAAACCGTTTGTAATGCGTCTCGTATTTAAGCCTCAGTGAAACGAAATTTTCCGTCTAGCCACTAGTCCCACCGTCAGCCGCCAGGCATGACCCAAATTAATAATAGGTACTGTCTGTGTGTTTGCTAAAATTAGCATGATTTGCTGAAGTGTACTGTATTTTGTCAAGAACATATAATTAAATGCTGTAAAACATGGCAATTCATTAGATGCAAATTTTATAATTATGCTTTTTCGTTTTGGCTTGAGATTTATTGAGATGAGAGTTTTTACAATATAGGATATAGATACTCATTATCTAAATTATTTGTTTTCCTGCAAGTGATAATTATATAATACGCTCATGAATTTGGGTGTGAACTTGAAACCTATGACTGCTTACTTTTGAATTTATAGAAAGCAAGAATTTGGTTAGCCCAAAGTAAACAAAATCGGAACAACACCTACACTGAAACAAAAAGTTTAACCGTACTTGAATAGAGAGGACATTACCTTCTAACCACATCCTTATAATTAATTAGGATGACATGTATCAAAAGATCTTTTTACCAAAGAAATAATAACATCGAATACGTAATACATTAACGAGTACCTACTAAGAATACCGATACATTTTTAACGACATGTCCCCAATTATAACCAAAAATACGGTTCATCCAAACACGAGATGGATCCTCAAAAAGATGAGATAATACGCCTTTTATCCCTTACTGTCTACCCTCATTAAACATGCATAATCGAGTGCCTCAGAAATGCTCAAAGACCTAACAATACGTCCAAAAATACGTAAATAATGTTACAACAGCCTGCTCACAGCGTGCCACCCTAGCCAGCCAATGACAGCTAACCATAACCATGCCACTCTAGCAAACCATAGCCTTGCCACTCTAGCATACCATAGCCATGCCACTCTAGCATACCATAGCCATGCCACTCTAGCCAGCCAATGACGGGCAACGACTCGCGAGCCAATCACAGTCAAGCGAAGACACCGCCATAACTACCGGATGCCTCCGGTGGGGATATCAGTCTATATAATGCCCTGTAAGCTCAGTTTCGAGGTCTTGTCGCGCTCGATTGTGAAACCTGTAAGTCGAGACTCTGTCCGAATAAAATAATGAATCAGTTCCTGTCTATTCTTTACCACTGTCGTAACAGTCAGAAGTGGGATCGAATAAAAAAAAAAACCTACGATAAAACGACTCTCTGCTACTTAAAAGTCAACGGTCACCTACTGTGGAGGACGAGGTCAAAAATTCAAACGAAGAACGTACGTCGATGCACACCGCCTGCAAGGAAAATATTGTCTCCCATCCCAGTATCACAAGGCACAAATTGAAAAAGCGGGTGACAATCTGGATGGAACACGAAGCGACTACCTTCAGTATCGCATCGTTCATTCCATAATTTGACCTTGAAAAAGAAGACTGCGGCCAGTAACCACCTGTGAGACACTTTGAGTTACAAGAAGTATCCATCTCTCTGCCAGCAACGGTTCTACGGTAAATTAAGACTACCTAAAGGTTGTCAACAGCAACCAAGGACATGGAAGGAAGGAACCGACCTACTTCACGCTGAGAGCTGCCAGGAACCATGCATAAATAACAAGGTCAGTAAACATGCCAATATTTGCCAAATTAGCCAAATGCCATTAGCCAAATATATAAGCCAAATGTGTTTTACCATGGAGTGCCCCATGAGTTGATAATTATGCGAATCGTAGACAAAATAATTTGGTAAGCCCGATAAGTAAATCTAATCATAGTCAGTTAATCTGTATAATATTATCCCGGTACAAAAAAAATATGTTTTACGAGTAGGTACTAGTTGTGTACTAAAGAGTTGAGAACTTAAAATGTACATATTTAGTTCAAGTGCGCATTAGATTATCCAACAATAACAATTCCAAAGTAAATCATGTAGATCAGATACTTATAAATAGCTACAATAATTTTATTAAACTATTATCAGAGATATAGATAGCATTCCTGGGCGATCTCTTGCTACCGCCAGCCGATATTCAAACAGTTTCAGACTTATTGGATAAAGTTCTTGACAGATTGAAAACGAGGAACTTAAAATTAAATATGAGGAACTGCTAATTTTTACATATTTCTTAATTAGGGTATAAAACATCATGACGCGATGGCATTCAACCAGGTGAATTTAAGTTGATCGTCTTAATTTCTCATCCCGAGTAAAGTCAACGAAGTGCGTCAGTTTATTCTATCTAGTTCTATCTAGTTACTAAAGAAAGTCCATTCATAACTTAGCAATAATAGCTCGACCGTTTTTCAAACTTAAAAAAAAAAAGTACGATGTGGGTATGAGGCAAGTCACATAAATCTTGTTATGAAAAAAAATAAAAAATGTTATAGGTCGGTATTAGTGATTATGTAGGTACGATCCTAGTTTTCCAACAGAAATTCACACGTATTGCAGGTATTGCACGTATCTTTTATAAAGTAGATTGACGGTAGTTTGCGCCCTGTCTTTTAGTTTAGTCGCGTTACAAGTCAGATAGAGTGTTTATCATGATTTTGGGCTTGAATCCCTTGCAGTGATAAAATTGTTGCTAAGATTTCGTATTATGACGTGTTATGTAAAAATGTCCATGTAATTCGGACTGTACTGCAGTACGCGATACAATGACTAATCATGGTCTTATGCCATGTATTGCCCGATATTACTTTTCACTATGGTGACCGATGAGCCAAAGCCCAAGCAAGCTAAAACGAAAAGCCAAAGTCAAAGTCTATGCCTATCTTAGGTAAGTAGATCGTTCGATAGATGCCGTTTATTGTGTACCATTTAGACGTGAACGATTTGTTCAGTACTGTGCAATGACAAGATGAAAAGCCGAAAAGTAGTATTGTTTTACTGCGAAGTGGATGTACAGATACCTATAGTGAGTAATTGTGTAATCGTTGATGGTAGGCTATAACGTAAACAAACCTTTACAGTACCAGATTAGTTGTGTGAGTTGTGTCAAACTTCGCGCGATGGAAGATATTACAAAATGCATCATGACAATAACAAGGAGTAAAACGAAGTTCTGAATTTTATAAATATCAACTAAATTTCTGATTTCCAAAAATAACCCGATTTATAAGTAAATATTATTATGTGACGTCATGTTTACATTGTGCGTACTGTAAAGGGGATAATGTAGGAAAGAGGGTTAACGACATCCAATTCTAAATCTAACTTAGCTCTGATAATACATGACAGTAGCAAGCTAAATTTTAATTTTAAAATGGTGATAAACATGATGTCCTGAAACGAGGCTGCGCCTGTGGGTGGGTATCTTGGGGGCCAGAGTTGCATTAACTTAACATTAGTACTTAAAAGCTTTAAACACATAAAATTAATATATTGGAAAAATAGAAAAACGTATTCTTGTGTATTGGTGTGTATATGTAATGAAGTTTTGCCATCGACACGCTAAGAATTATGTGTGTGAGTATGTACATGTATGTATGCGTGCGTCTTAATGGTATGATGTAATTAACTTAAATTGTTTCTTCCGTTTCTTCAAACGATAGTTTGGCAAAACAGTTTATTTATATTTTCTTACATGAAAAATGTTTCATGTTTTTAATGTCGCAGATAATATGGAGTTCTTATAATACTGTTAATATTATAACCGGGTACCTATAAGCCTTACGATTTATCCCAGATCGGGTTGCTCCAGGCAACCAGGGCAATCTAGGTGCGGTAGGGTTATCTCAGAAATGGGACGTAACTTAGATACAAGGTGAAAAATGATAATTCAAATTCAAACTCTTTAATTCAGACAAGTGTCCATAGTGTTAGTAACAACAAAATAACTTAACGACTAGGGTTAGTAAACTTAGTGTTATGGCAAAAGAAAAAAAAAAAAAGGAAAGGAAATATGTTAATAGTGTGATTTACAAAAAAAAAAACTATGATTATGTAACTTTGGCGCCAGGCGATGACTACTGGCGGCAACAAGGTTTAATGCTTTTAACATCACGCATGTAATACCCAATGGGTTAGGCAGAGGTACTTATACTCATGAGTACACACACATTTCGCCAGTAAATTGAAATGAATTAAAAAGTGTTTATTCATGGTTACATCCGTGCTACATGGTATATTACTTCTGTCATACTGTAAAACAGTGATATTTAATTTAAATGTAACAAATTTTTGGTACGTTTCCATCAATAACAACGTCACTTTTACCTACAACTAAACACATTTATTGAACACAAAAGTTGACTATAACGTAATGCTATAACATTTAAGTTGCGTTAAAACACTTTAATTAATAGCGGTGAAGCCGAAAACATAAGCTAGTATGGCATAAATATATACTTATACAACAATAAATAATCATAAATGGAATCTACACATCTCTTGTAATGAGGTTTTTACATAGGTGTTAAAAACAAACTTCCCTAATTTATTTTAAAAGACATTTTCGTGGTACAGCTATTTTCTTAATCGTAAGGTATGTCGTTAAAAACTGTTGGTACTAAGCATTTCCTACATCTTTGTCCATAATAATTAGTACAAGTGGGTACCTACTACAAATCTTCTTATGCATTTATTCCTTTTACTTCAGCTTAAAGTCCCATGCTATAGGGGGCGACCCAGGTTAACTCTTGTTCGTTAGAAGATTGGTTTTCTGGCCCACATTAACTGATATTGAGGAGTTAGGTAATGATTGACATAAACTAAGAAGTGTGAAAGGTCATATTATATGATACAACGGGTTTACAGGTTGAGTATCCGCTGTAACATATCGTAGCAGTGCTTTTGTCTGATAGCACCAGTAGTGTGAAAGAACAATTGAAAACCGAAGATTTCTTAAATCTCCTGAGAGGTCTATTGCCCCATTTTAACTTGGTTTTTCTGAGCTGACTTGTAATCACTGTTTTCTTGTTTCCATTGCGGGAGCAATTGTTCCAGGACGGCCGAATGTTACAACAGCCTGCTCACAGCGTGCCACCCTAGCCAGCCAATGACAGCTAACCATAACCATGCCACTCTAGCAAACCATAGCCTTGCCACTCTAGCATACCATAGCCATGCCACTCTAGCATACCATAGCCATGCCACTCTAGCCAGCCAATGACGGGCAACGACTCGCGAGCCAATCACAGTCAAGCGAAGACACCGCCATAACTACCGGATGCCTCCGGTGGGGATATCAGTCTATATAATGCCCTGTAAGCTCAGTTTCGAGGTCTTGTCGCGCTCGATTGTGAAACCTGTAAGTCGAGACTCTGTCCGAATAAAATAATGAATCAGTTCCTGTCTATTCTTTACCACTGTCGTAACAATAAATAATGCTTGCTCGTTCCCAAGCATTTCAGAAGTATTTTATAAGCAAACGTAAGCAATTACTTTCAGCAGATTTTATGAAGCGGTCGGAGATAAGCGTTCTGAAGTGTGTTTGAGGATTTCCGCGTTTTGTTTTCGTTTTCACCTTTTGTGTTCGTGCAACCCTTTTATTGTGTTTTGTTTAGCCTTGTGTTTGTATTATAATTAGTGGGGGAATGTGTTTCAGTACATTCTTCTAGAAGTATAATACTTCAAGGAATTGGCGTTCGAATAAAGTTTGCAGCAAACATAGTTTTATGAAATGCATTGAGAAAAATAAATGGCCAGGATGTTAGTTCTGTTATTGGGCCCCCGAAACCAGACAACAGAGAGCTAGTCACGGTAAAATTTCACACTAAAGCCGGCTTTTGTCTATGAGATGTATATTACATCTTTGGATATCTTATTATCGCTCGTCATACATTTTGTACGTGACCACACTGTACTATAATATAATATTACATCACAAAGACGGGATGTAATATACAGCTCAAGATGTAATATATTACATTATATAGTCAAAAGTCGGCTTTACTCGGTTATCTCCCGCAATATAAGAAATAGAAAGAAAATAGGGAAGTTTACTGACTTAAAAAAATATGATTCTAATTAGTCCGTCTGTTAGATTATCAAAAAATATTGGATACGTATTTTTTGTTTTATCAAATCAATAAAAAACTACGAAGATAAAACGCATCAAAAATTTGAGTGGGGGTTTTGGACGTCACTAACCGTTAAATAATTTCATACTTCTAAGACATTAGAATATACTATCGAATACTATCGAATATACGACGTCACACGAGTTTTCAAAGCACTGTATCGTCGTCATTGTTTGCTTACGTGAAAAAAGAAAAAATACGTGTCCAATATTTTTTCGAAATCAATCTGACGGACTAATTGTTTTTTTCAGTTATCTACCCTATTGTCAACACATGTTTTAAAGGCATTTGATAGCTAAACACGACATAGCGTTATTCGTTTTGCCAGCCTCTCCCATTCATTCGTTTCACTGTGCCCCTTCCCGCTACAGATTCGTGTAAAACTATATAATGAAGCTTGTCATTGCCTAATAACTTCATAAAAATATTAATTTATTTATTATTCATAAAAGGTGTGGGCACCACATTCTCATTTTATAGCAAAACACACAAAATTATGACCACACTTTTGCAGGCCAACAAGCATTAATATCACTGTTTCAGAATTTCGCAGGCTAATTTGACAATTTCAGTACCTACATTTATACCCTCGTGCAATAATTTACTACATTCACAGGAAATATTTCACTGTTTCAATGTAATTCCGCCTCTTTACACGCTTTAACTTTACAACGTAATTCTGCATTACATTTGCTTCCAAATTGTTATAGAGATATTTCGTACGTTTTACTACGGCACAAAATTACCTGTTACTTTACTGCCCATTGTATTTGAGCTTTACTACTTTGTTTTAAGATTTAGATTTGTAGTTCAGTAACAACTGCAAGTTTGTATGAACTTTTTAGTCCGTGAGTGTTTTGTTTTGGCTTTTAATTTTATGAATGAAAGAACCACTTTCAATTGTTGTTGCCTGTTTGTTTTGTAAAAGAAGTGCATTGCTTTTGTATTTAGAACGGTTGAATAAACTTTTGAGGAGCTTCAGAAATAAATATTTGATTTCGTTTTTCTTGATTGATTGATGTGTTTCTGGAGAGTTTAATTAGCATTGGCATACATGGCATTAAAGGTTACAGAGTGACTTGCTCACTTTTGACTTTTGATCTCAAATGCCTTTCTTGGATTATTCTGTTTGGGATTTAGTCGAGTGGGAACAGATTCTCTTAAACTTATCAACGTAGGTATGAGATATTTTAGTAAGAGATTCCGAGAAATTCTTGATTAAAGTTCCCATCTAATAAATAAAATTAAATGAGTTTGATGATCTTTTCAATCACTACAGAACATTAATATTAAGAATATTGTCTAATACAGACAGCAAAACATTTGATTGACGCGGTCAGAACTTCAAAGACTGCTACGACTTGAAATATTACACGTCAGTGCACACGAAACGGTTTACAAGATAATTATATTATTTAAATATGTATTTACAAGCTGTCCAGTTGGGTTACTACCTACCTAAAAACAACACACTAAATGTTCCACAAAATGTTACGTACTTACTGTTTTCCAAAATATTTTATCGATAAATCTGTACACATGTTACAGTTACACTTCCTCCTCAAATCCAGGAAAATGACATAAAAACAAATTAATCAATTTTAATTACGGTGCTTTGTCAATAATTAATATAAGCTGGATTTTAGTTATTAAAAATTTAATGGTAATTCAAAATATCGCCAGTCCAGAACTTTCCGACCCCATCGGCCATCCGTTCTGCGAGCAATGCCCTGGCCACTGCCACTTAAGTTTGGAAATTGTTTGGGCTATGTCGGTAACCTTGGTTCTCATGCGGATGTCCTCATTTCTGATTCGATCACGCAAGGAATCTCCGAGCATAGCTCTCTCCATTGCGCTTTCTGATGAGGCCCATTGTGAGCGACCACGTTTCGGTCACGTATGTAATCACTGGCAACACACACTGGTCATAGACTTTCGTCTTGAGACATTGTGGTAAGTTGGACGAGAAAATACTACTCAGAACGCAAACCGCAAACCGGATACTACGCGAACCAGAAGACGTTGCGTTGGAAGGCCTCCCACTAGGTGGACCGATGATCTGGTGAAGGTTGCGGGGATCTGCTGGATGCGAGACGCACGGGAACGGTCAATGTGGCGACACTTAGGGGAGGCCTATGTCCAGCAGTGGACGTCTTTCGGCTGAAATGATGAATTAAAAATATCCCCCCGCATCGTGGTTTAGAGAACAGTAAATTATCTAAAAGTGAAAGTGCGGCTATAGGGTAAGAAACAGACGGGCCGCGTTTTAACACAGGTTATTCACACTTACCTAATTTCGTTTAAAAGAAAAATAATTAACCTAAAAAATTACTTACCCATTTTGTTATTGATTTGGATCTAGGAACACTAGTACCTCCTTGAATTTCATGAAAACGCAAAACGACAGCTTGTATATAATCTGTATGTGACCTATGCACATTATAAACCACTGAACTGATTCTGATAGTAATGCCACTTTTTGATTATAGAGTTGGTTATGTATTTTAATACTATCATGTTAAAACCAAGGGCAAATCTACATTGACATAAATACCAGCGACGTTTGTAAAACTTCCTTGAGCATTTCTGCAACTGCTGGCAACCGCTCCAGATGTTTATCTACACATCACATCAAGGATTTAATCTCGTACATCAAATCATTATTTTAAGCGAAATCTCAATGTTAAGAAAACTGATAAATATCTTTGTCGGCTTTCGACATTTTTATAAATTACTGCTGTTAAAGTGTTGCCGTCATATTGTCAGATTTGTAGACAAGAGTGTGTTTGTATAAAATTTGCAATAATTTAGGTTATTTTTTTATTTTTTTTACAGTCAATGAAAAACCTTGAGAAGAATGTATGAAGTGTTGTGGGAAATGTTTTGAGTATGGTACTTGACTCTTAACGTAGGAAAAGCCCGAATAAATTATGAAAGGAGGATCGATGTTGACTTTCCGAGTTGAAGACTGAGAAAAAAGAATTGTGAGATAAGAAAACATGCTACGCCCCCAAAAAAGTGATCAGATAAAAAAAGACCTGTCTTATTTTTTAAGACGAAAGGAATTATTAAAATTAAAGAAAAAACCTGCCAAGTGCATGTCGGACCGCGCACAATATAGGGTCCCGTAGTTGCCCATTAAAATTTATGTGAACTAACTAAACTGATTAACCACCCTGTCTACCTACCTCCGAACGATGTTTTTTATTGTAAAAATAAAACAAACTTACATTTGCAGTTTTGTGATGATCTTGCTTTACATTATGTATAGGAAAATATTTCATACAAGTACATTTTATTAGTTGGTCAACTATTACTCGTGCGCTTGTAAAGTCTACTTAGCTGTGATAGTTTTCCTTTTATTTTCGTTATATAATAATACTCAATACTCAATATCTTTATTGCTTTACCATAATGTGCACTTAGGTGGTATAGTATATAATTGAGATCATTATGGACCCTGTAGGGCACAGCAAAAGGGTAGGAGAGAGGAAGCCCTGTTTTAGGAGATCATGAATAACTATTATTGCTATATTATTTAATTTAATTTATTATTACTCGTATTTCTAAGTATTTTAATTGCATTATTATTTTTGTTATATTATTTTATTATTATATTACATTATTTATTACTATCATTTATTGTTATATTAATAATTACCATATCATACCATTTTTAATTTAAACATATCTAGAAATTGCGTGACTATCACTAATTTTTGTTATCAATTATTATTCTTATGTCATTTTTTATTATATTTGTAATTTCCTTAACATATACTTTAAACATTTCTCCTATTATTTATGTTTATCATTTAAATATTCATCTAAGGAATAATAGCTGTCGGGGCCGCGGGTAGTCCAACGGTTATCGCGGCCTCGACATAGAGGGCAAAGAAGGAACATGGGTGGTTTTTAGTCAGTAGAAGTCTGACACTCCCTTTCGCTCTGCCCAAGAGCGGGAGGGGTTATTCGATGATTTTACACCCACCAAAAAAAAAAAAAAAAAAAGGAATAATAGCATTTTTTTATTAATAAGTTTTTAAGTTTTGTTACAAATATATTGAACATTTCTTCTTTCTTTATTATGTCTGGTAATTTATTGTATATCTTTATAGACATTACGTAGGGACTTGTGGAATGCATTTTTAGCCTGGATGTTGGTATGTTTAGCCTAGATCGGTGCCTAAGTGTGTACTGTGATTGGATGTCTTCGCGTTTTGTGTAGAACTCTTGATGCTTACGGACAAATTTACATATTTCTAGGATATAAATGCTGGGGAGGGTTAGAATATTATGTTTTAGAAAATAGGGTTTGCAGCTGTTAGTTTGATCAATATTTACCATGATTCTAACTAGTTTCTTTTGTAGGGTAAAGAGTGTCAGTGCATCTGTACCTACTATTTCCCCAGAGGGTTACGCCGTAGCTAAGCCATGCATTGGCATACGCATAATATGTGGTGAGGGCAGTTTGTAGATCGGTGGTCTTTTAAATTTCTCGAAGAGCGTATGAGAATTTTGAAATTTTTGAACGGGTTTTTTGTATTTGTGTTTTCCAGTTGAAATGTTTATCTATTGTAAGTCCAAGTAGTGTAAAGTCATCAACAGTTTCCAATTTTGAGCCGTTAAAGGTGAAATTTAAGTGTAGAGGAGCTTTTTGATAAGGGTGGAAAACCATTAATTTAGTTTTAGCATGATTAATTTCTAAATTATGTGAAGTCATCCAGTTACAAGTTTTTGTGAGTGTGGAACTGAGTTTTTCTTCTATGTTTGTGTTGTTTTGACAGGAGACTAATAAAGATATGTCATCTGCGAACAAAACACATGGCACCTCTATGGTTTCTGGTAAGTCGTTGATGTAAACAAGAAATAATAGGCCACCTATAACACTTCCCTGGGGAATGGAAGCGTTAGTTATCTTGCTTTGAGATCGGATTTTTTCTATTTCTCTACTATTGTGATTAAAGTATTCAATTTCAACTACTTGTTCTCTATTTTTTAAATATGACGTAAGCCATTCATGGGCTTTTCCGCGGATTCCTATTCCATACAGTTTATTTAGGAGTATTTTAAATTGTACTTTATCGTATGCTTTGGTCATGTCCAGTATCCCTACGGCGTATTTCTTGTTATTTATAATATTTAGGGCTTCTTGGATGTATTTATAAACAGCTAATGTGGTGGAACGGTTTTTTCGGAAACCGTTTTGACAATCGCTCAATATGTTAAATTTTTCGCAAAAGGTATAAATTCGATCACACATGGCTTTCTCAAAAATCTTGGACGCTGAGGGTAATAGAGCTATTGGGCGATAATTATTAGGATCAGTTTTTGTGTTCTTTTTATGGATTGGTTTAATTAGTGATTTTTTTAACAATTCCGGGAAAGTGCCTTCTGTAAAAGATTGATTTAATAGTAGATAAAATGGTAAGGTGAGTTCATTTGCGCATTCTTTCAATAACATAGGTGGAATTTCGTCTAAACCGTAACTTCGTTTATTTTTTAGGTTTTAAATTAATTTGTTAACTTCCCAAGCTTCTACTGGGCTAAGGAACATGGTGTTCTCCGTGGAGTTTAATATGCTATTACCATGATTTTTTTTCACATGTCCGTGTGGTTTATGTTGGCACACTTGAGTCTTACAAAAATTTGCACTTTAAAGCTTAATATTTCACAAACGAAAAACTCCATTTTTTTAAAGTCCTTTATGACGACACCCCACACAATGGACTTTGGGAGAAAAAAAATCATCCCCACTTTTATGTGTAGGTACTGGAGATACCCTAAAAATATTTTTACATGGCGAAACTTTATAGTTTCGCCATGTGTTCCATATTGCCTACGGAACATAACATAACATAACTTTGTGTAATTCATCATCATCATTAAATTTCATCGCCGCTGCTCTCAAAACGGTGAAGGAAAACATCGTGAGGAAACCGGCATGAACCGAAACGGCATGTTTAAGAACCAAAAAAATCGAAGTCATGTGACATCTACTAATCCGCACTGGGCCCGCGTGGTAGATTATAGCCCATTCCCTCTCAAAGAGAGGAGGCATGTGTCCCAGCAGTGGGAACATTAATAGACTGTTGATGATGATGATGAAATAAATAATATATCAGCTGAAGTACAAAAGAAATAATATTCTCTACATGTCACTAAATAGTGACACTGATGAAGACGTGCAAATATTTTAGAAAATAAACAGCAAGGGCGGTGATGTTGCACGTCACTGCACTTTTTGTGAAAACAAATTAGAAGCCAAACTTCCCGTCGAAAAAAACAACAAAACTAACACATGGTTGTGAGTCATGAGCGAAAGCGGTTTAATATTTTTTTTGTAATTTATAACTCTTGCAAAACTTTAACATTACAAAATCATTTTCTTGCAAAAAAAATATGGACAATAAATCCCTATCCAGAGGTCCTGTGTTCGGAAAAGTTATTCTAGCGAAAGTGTTGAGATTTTTCATTAATAAGGTACGTACATACTTACTGAAAACAGCGTGACAAATCTGTTCTAAGTCCATATTATAATACGAATCATTTTAGAAAGCGATTATCACTGGAAAATGTGATAACTGCTGCACTGATGTATTACATTTTTGACACACCCAAGGTAACATTTTCTGAGACCAACAAGGCTTTTTCCATTTCAATGAACAAAGCTATTAATTATTCATCTCTCAACTTCGATCAATTCTCTCAAAGACCTCCTAAAGTACACACAGGATATAAATTCGTATTTCTAACAGTGTGTGTGTTGTGTTTCTTTAATGTAATTGTGCAATTTATGAAAAATTTCAATCAAGAATGGTGACAGCGTTAAATATACCTAGGTTTATTACATCGAGGGGAGAAAACTACGCTACCAATTATCTTACTACACAACACAAAACAAGCCCATCAACACTCACTAAGTCAACCTCGCGACGTTATAAGCTATTAAAAAAAGTAGTTAAAAAAACTAAAAAACCCGACTGAAAAAACTGAAAAGCAAATAACAAGCACATTTTAAATTAAACAAAACTTGGAAGCAGGCGGGGTCCATTCTATTTTCATTCATTTCACAATTTAATATTTAAACGTACCCATGTTTAATTTAAAATGTGCTTGTTATTTGCTTTTCAGTTTTTTCAGTCGGGTTTTTTAGTTTAATAACAACTTTTTTTTGTTTACAACTTTTTAGGTCTTTTGCGTTTCTTCTCTCGTTGGTCGCGTAAAATTCCTCGCAGATGATTTAACTTTTGTGTTTGTTTATAGGTATAGTTACTTTGAATTTATTTTAAACATATATGTATCATATATTTTTGTAATCTCCTTTTAAAACCCTTCATTTTGATACCCTACTCGATAGTAATGGAAAATCTTTTTTATTTTTTAAATCCGCGATATGTTCCCTAAAATCAGCAAATTTCTTTGTTTTTAAATTTTATATGTACCCAGTGACACTGGCGCCATTAAGACAAAAAATCTGACGTCGTATATTTTATTCGAACCCCTTCATCCGTTTACAAGTTATGAGAGAACAAAGAAACGGACATACATACATACATACATACACGCCAAACACATAACCCTCCTTTTGGGCTTCGCCGCAGTCGAGTAAAAATCGTGAACTGTTACACATACAAACACCTTCGGTAGTTTGAAAGTCATATCGTAAACTGTGGATCAACAGGGTTTACATTATTTTATTAACTAGTTCATGCCCGGGGTTCCGTCCGCGTGTCGGTATTCGCTACCAAAAGTAATTTTTTCACCCACCTCCCCCCTTTCAACCTCCCCTTATTACCCGTTTTTTGCATTAAAATGTCCTTTCTCAAGCTCTAGCTTAAATTAGTCTCTAGACTATATTTGTATCAAAATTCATTTAAATCGATTCAAAAGTGTTGGCGTGCAAGTGCGACAGGCAGACAGACAAAGTTATTTTCGCATTTATAACAGTAAAATAATAAATGGTATTTATTACCGACAGAATCCATATTCGCATATTCTGTCGGATTTCCGGCCACCGCTTCTAACTCGAGTCATACCGCGCATCTTTCGTTAGAGCGGTCTGTTCATATGGCCGGACGTAAATAAACGGCCGTAGATCATTACAGGCATTCTTCCAGAAACAATGTTATTTTTAGTACGGCAACTCGATGCGGTATTAAAACCGACGCGGATTGCGTACAGGTTAGGTAATGGTAATGCGCAAGAGTTTTGGGTTTCCCCAATCGATAATTTCAGCTGCGGTGTTTTTAATGGCCAATCTCATGATAGTGCACATCTACTGATTCTTTTACTAAAGTATTATTGCTACTAGCAATCTAAAAGAAAACCCACTTATTAGTTCTCCCGTCTCTGATCGTCTTGGAATATGTGGCTGCGTCTTTCGATTGTTTTATTGAGGTCGTGCAACCAATAGTAGCAGTTTTGAACCGATTTATACTTGGTTAAATAAATATTCAATATATCAAGCCCGGAATTTGCCGCAGTGTAACCAAATCTTTAACGTTTTTGACAGAGAGGTACAGACTACAGCACATCAAGGTTCCCAAAAGCTGTCAAATTAATTTTCTCAATCATCCTTGTACTAACGCCATTGAAAAGATATTAAAATAATTTGACCAGTTTGATGTGCTGGCGTTTGTACCAGTGTATTGATTGAAACATTATGTCCATTTCGGTTTGTCAATCATTAACATTTTAATTACTACGTCCCCGAGAGACAACTGACCCCGAAGTTTTCATTAACCACTCTGGTCAAGGTCTCAACTGAAAACAAACATACACATTAATAAAAATAGTTAATTTCTGTTTCGTCGAACTTGAAACTTTCTTAATTGATATATCGCTGTTTTTAACTTTGATTAATGTGAGCGCGTATTTTGTAAGTTTCGTGGATTTGTTTCTGTACAAAACTTTGGCGACATTTTAGTTTTGATTTATAGTTTTATCGTTGGCCCTGTTTTGTCTTATTTTACGGGAAAATTCTCATAATTTATTGTTACTTTTGTAAGATGCTGTCTAGTTGTTATTTCAAAGCGTATTGTAGCAACCTAAAGACCTTTCAAAGCCAAATGTCATTTAAAAAATCAATAAATACCTAAGTGGAAAACGTTTTATAAGTATTTTGAAAAGTGTATGATAATTAACACAAAACTCGTTTTATTAAAACCGTAACCTACAACTCTTTCTGCGCCTGTATTATAAGAATACATAATAAAATATTATTATTATTATCTTCAGATAATGAGATTTGAGAAATTTTCTTATACGAGATAAAATAAACTTAATAACTCACCTGCATGCTTGTCCAATTAAAAATAAATTGTATTATTATATGTTAACATTAACTCTGAAAACGGGATTATTTATCATGTTAAAATCATGTAAACTAAAATTATTGCGGGTGGGTGTGATATAAATTATAACCAACGGTGTCAAAAAACATAAAATTCACATATTTTCACAGTGTAAATTATTATGGTATGTTTGTATGAAATTGCAGATAAATGTATAGCGACATTTCAGTATTCATTTCATATTAAAACTTTCTCAATACTTTCTGTAAATAATGGCCACAAAAAAGTCATATAGTTAGAACGCGAAGATGAATTTTGGCTTCTATACAAAATAAAAGCCAACATTCCTCTTCGAACTTCAACAGATAATCACAACAAATCTTTTCAATATCCAATCTATTTAGTTTTACGTAAATCTGCTGTTTAAAAAACACAATGTTTCGTTTTCAATCAAGCCGAACGAATAATATCAAACAGTCGGAGTGAGAAAGAGTCAAACGGCTGAGAAGTCGGTGTTGAAATGAACGTGTAGAAATAAACACTAATCATTCATGTAGGTGTGTATTGTAAGTACGTAGATAGACTATTGAATTGTGTGTGTTTTACTTATTGATTGTAGTGTGTGTTGAGTTCAGAATCGGGTTAGTATTGATGATCGTAAAATACTGTATATTATTATTGTAAGCTAGCTGTTGCCAGCGGCTTCGGCCACTACAACTCGAAAATTATCCCACGGGAAGATACAATCGGGATAAAATATATATATCCTATGTGTTAATCCAGGGTGTCAGCTAACTCCATACCAAATTTTATTAGAATCGCTCCAGCCGTTTAGACGAGAATAAGTAACAAACATACACACTCACACACTCACAAACTTTCGCCTTTTTATTATATTATTAGTGTGATTATATAAAAATTTGCTTCAGGTACAGGCCGCAGAAGCTGTATAATAGTGCTTATATATCACTGGTGTGACACTCGGGCTGCCCAATCATAGGTCTCGTGTTCGAACCCAAATCCGAAGTACCTATCGCATCACGAATGTTTCAAAATCATGTGCGTTTTGTATAATTATCAGTTGATTCGGTGAAGGAACATTTCGGGAGGAAAACAGCATGTCTGAGAAGGTTTTTTCGACGTCAGAGGCCGATTGGCAACATAAAAACTCAGACACCAGCATAACTATTCACAAACTGTAACATCACTATTTAGTTAGTAATTGATGTGTACACCACTAGATATAATCTATGGTTCCGGACTGCTATGTCTGATCCCGTCTAAACGTTCCTCAACTCATACAAGTACTAAACGTTCCTCGTCCTAATAAACCTAGTTTACTCAACAGCATCTTTCAATCTAACAAATATAACATGGTGTCAGAAGTCATACGGAAGAATAGAACAAGATCGGTCCCGAAAATGCCAAATCCAGCCACGAATGCCGACGACAGCAATGATGGCGGACACGACCAAGGCCTACGCACGCACTTGAAACAACTCCATATTTTGTCGGATCCAGCAAATAATGATGCGGAGGCGTGGAAAAGATGGTGGCAGCAACTAGAGCTAAAACAATCCAACTGAAACTGAATCGAAACTGTCATATTTTAAGTCATATTTCGCTCGATCTCGTCATGCCAAAAAATGGAGACATCATAATATGACATATTCGATTCGATTGCTTGCGATTAGCTATGCTGGTTAGGCACTGACCACAAGATAAAGAAAAAAGTGTCAACCAACCAATAAAAGCTGTCCTCTTACTGTATTGAATAGCGCTAGCTAAGAAAGTAAAGAAGTTTTTATAAAAATGTATTTTTTTTTAGTTTTGATCAACTTCGTAAGGTTGGGAAGTAATGGAGTTATTTATTAATTAATAAATTAACTAGAAGTTATGAAATATTGTTTAACTTTCTACTAATTATTGTATTCCTAACCATATCACCAGCATTGGTATCTACCCAATCGCAAAACGTTATATAATAACTAGCTGATGCCCGCGTCTTGGCCCGCGTAGATGTCGGTTATCGCGACCAAAAATTATCTTTACATCCCCCTTCCAACCCTTTGTCCGCATTGAAAAGTAGCATATGTCCTTTCTCAGGCTCTAGACTATCTGTGTACCAAATTTCATTCAAATCGGTTCAGTAGTTTTGGCGTGAAAGCGCGACAGACAGACAGAGTTACTTTCGCTTATAGAATATAAAATTAAGTAGGTAAGGATTAGTTAAATAAAATGAAACCGGTAATAATAACTATCTACTGCACCATTTCGTGTTTCAGTAAAGAATATAGTTTAAATTAGGGATCCCTCTCTCTACAAACAAAGCAAATTATCCATTTTCAATTAAAAATCTTAACATAGGAATGAATACGAACTCATTTTGTTCTCTTTACGAATACCAATTAACTGTGTATCTCCACAATTTCTCTTAAGCGTAATAAATTAATTGGATACCGGGTATAGATCTAGATAAACTGTTGTTTCTGATACAAAACAAAACATTACGCGGTTTTAAATTAGTTTCCAATACGATATTGTATTGTTAAGGTGTGTTTCCACTTACAGAGGAAGCCAGTGTAATTCTATTTAGGTATCCAACCCGCACTGAGCCCGCGTGGTGGGGACTCAGGCCTCCTCTCTAAAAGAGTGATGGGCTAAAATCCACGACGCGTGCCCAGTGCGGGTTGGTAGATGTCACATGTCTTGGAATTTTTTGGTTCTAAAATATGCCGCCGGTTTTCTCACGATGTTTTCCTTCAACGTTTTGAGAGCAGTGGTGATCAAATTAATGCGCCAGCCTGGGTTCGAACCCATGACTTACTGTTCCAGGTAAGTTCGTAAGCCGTGCCCACAACCACTGGGCCACAACTACTCTTCTATGTTGCAGAGAAATAACATTAATTTATATTCTAATGGAAAAAGTTAGGAAAGTGATGTGATTTTCATATAAGTCTGTTCGTTTTGCTCACAGTCTATCATTTTCACTTCACGTCCATATTCACAACTGGATCGGTTTTGGTTTCACTTCAATTTCAACCAATGCTTTTCACGTCGAGAAAGAAAATCTTTCTTGAAATGGAAATTGTAATGTAAATACTTATTCATTGAATTTGAGATTGGATTTCAAAACGTATGACAAATAATTGACAGTTTTTACGTATTCATTTTTGTTTTATGATGATCTTTGCAAAACTTGCATTGACAATTTAAAAAATGGTTCAGTTTGGGTAATCACGATTCGTCAGTGAAGTTCGCCGTAAAACGGAAAATATCAGAGCAGAAAATTCGCGTTGGCTAAACCTGTAAAACTTTCTAAACCAGAAATATTTCCTCTCTATTTCGATACCACAATATTGTACTGTTTGTCCGTTCAATATACCCGCACCCTAACACACAACACAAATAAAGAATGTTCGCGGTCGGAACCAGTCGGCCACACTCGGCTAACCGATCTACGTTTGTTGAGGGAAACTCGTTCAGCGCTAGTTTTCCTCGGTTCGAACTATTGCGAGGAAAATGACGGTTGTAAAATACTATTGAAAGATTTGTGGGTGAGGTATTGTTGTGTTGGTTTAATGGAGTATAATATTATTTCTGCAACTAAGTATTGTCCCGTCACAACTGGAAGAAGTGGCTAGAGTTTCAGAGTAGGACAGAGCAGTCTAGAAAAGAAAGGTAATGTCTCTTGTAATTTCACACCTATGAACTATTGCTCATTTGAACTTCATAAAACAGACCAACGACTAATAAGACGACAGGCTGGATGTGGAGGATGGAGGACCGTGTGTCTGGCTTTCTACCATTAGAAAGCCAAAGCCGAACATTCTACACGGATTGTTAAGTGGCGATATCTTTCATTCCGTCAAATACGACCTAAACAGCTCAATAGGGATGTTTACAGACTTAAAAAAAATATGATTCTAATTAGTCCGTCTTTTAGATTATCGAAAAATATTGGATACGTATTTTTTGTTTTATCAAATCAATAAAAATTTACGAAGATACAACGCGTTAAAGATTTGGGTGGGGGGTTGTGACGTCACTCACCGGTAAAAAATGTCTTACTAATGTCTTAGAAAATGACGTCACACGAGTTTTCAAAGCACTGTATCGTCTTCATTGTTTGTTTACGTGAAAAAAGAAAAAGTACAAATCTATCTGACGGACTAATTAGATTTTTTTTGTTAACTACTCTATTGTATGCATACATTCGACAACAAGTAGTCCACCAGTTCCCACGTCCCACTGATTGGAGGGGGGGCCCTCCAATTTCCCTTTTCTATAGAAGATGAGGAAGTCAACACACTGTGCTTCATTCTTCTCTGCTCATTCATCTAAACTTATCATCACAAAAAAATTACGTTTTGCGAAATTGATGTATTGAGAAAGTGACGTTCTGTATCAAGACCACATAGCTCTTCCATCCTATAACCTAACTAAACATGGCGAATGTAAGCCGGAACTATCCGAAAGCGAGTTTAGCCCCGAACATGAGCCGCCGGTTTTAGAGTAATCGGTTTAATTCCGGAATCAGAATTCCTACTTCCAAAATGTCTGTTAACCGAACCGTAACCAACCCGGCTCACATACAGCTTGTAATTTTCCCACTGAAGTAGTAAAATTCTCATTTAATAGACAGAATGAACAAGCAAACTAACACTGATGATTTCAGATCGAAATAAATTAAGGATTTTCAGCTTACAGTTTCTCTTCACCGCTAGTCAGTGATATCTAAAGATAAGCTCCTACTTAAACATATTCAGCATATATCTCACACTCAATGCATTTATTTCAAAAAGACCCGTAACAGCCAATTTTTCATTGCCAAATGTAAGCTACTTAGAGTCCAGCCACAGGTATAAAAACCGCGTACATGAACTACCAATTCCAAAATCGGAGATTTCATGGAATAAAATAGGCAAGAAACTGCATGGACACTCTTTTCAAATCATAAATACATCAGTTTACGATAGCAACATAATTAAGAGTATGTCCAAATATTTTTTTGTATTTTGTGGTCAGATTTTAGTCGAATGAGATGCAGCTGAATACAAGTATACATTCACCCACATGCTCCTAGGGTGTACTACTTTAGTGAGTGCTTATACAAAAAAAAAAGTAGTTAAAAAACTAAAAAACTCGACTGAAAAAACTGAAAAGCAGACAACAAGCACATTTTAAAGTAAACAAATCTTTTCATTTTATAATTTAATGTTCAATTGAACCCCGCCTGCTTCCAAGTTTTGTTTAATTTAAAATGTGCTTCTTGTTTGCTTTTCAGTTTTTTCAGTCGGGTTTTTTAGTTTTTTAACTCCTTTCTTTATTTCCAACTTTTTAGATCTTTTGTGTTTGTTCTTTCCTTGGTCGCGTAAAATTCTTCGTAGATGACTTAACCTTTGTGTTTGTGTATAGGATTTGACACTTTGAATTTATTTTAAACATATAAGTGTCGTATATTTTTGTAATCTCCTTTTAAACCCCTTCATTTTGATACCCTACTCGATGGTAATGGAAAAGTTTTTTTTTTCAAAACCGCGATATGGCCCCCAAAATCCACTATTTTTCTTTGTTTTTTTAATGTAGCCAGTGACTCTCGCGCCATCAAGACGAATCTAACGACTTATATTTCATTCAAATCCCTTCATTCGTTTAGGAGTTATGGGGGAACAAAGAAACGGACATACATGCATACATACATACATACATACTTACATACATACAAGCCAAACACATAACCCTCCTTTTGGGCTTTGCCGCAGTCGGGTAAATAGTTGAAAATACCAATATTCCCAAAGTACTTAATTCCCCATTAAAACTCACAAACCCAATCACTACTAAATAAAGCCACGAGCACACTAACAACACTAGTTGCAAATGAAGTATTAAAATATTCCGCGCCTAGTCTCGCAAATGGGTTACCTGCCGATAAGTGGTCGCGCGGTAATGGCCGCCCGAAGTACAAGTAGTGATGCGATACTTCGATATTTTGAATCGATACGAAGGTACCGCTTATATTGTATCAATTCAAGTAATGCTTGGTGGCAATAATTATTAATATTAATATATTTTTTCATAATCACTTTGAAAAAATACAAAAAAAGACGACAATCGTTATAGGTCAGTTAATTGATGGACACAATATGACAGCCACTGTCATTTAAAAATACGCAATAGTCCTGCAGGAGGGATCGTTACAGGTAATCAGTAGCATGAAAGTTTGACAACCAGTCTTATCCATTTCAAATTTGGTTGGGAGATCTAATAGGCAGTCGGTCCATATGTCCATAAATCAGGTAAGACTGGAAGCCGATCCCGTCGTAGTTGAGAAAGAATATGTCAAAAAGGGCAGATGATGACCAAAAGACGACACAAGAGGAGTGGTTTCCCAAAAAATCCTGGAATATTACCCAGGGTCTGAGGGGGATTAATAAGTACGATTTAATTTTAGAGAATCGAATCAAATCGATTTGAATCGTATCATAATATACAGGGGGTGCGATCTGGATCGATCCAAAAGAAAGTATAGTACATCCCTAATAGCCCGAAGCATGGTGGGAACATGAATAAACTTGAGTATAAAAGGGTACGAGATTTACGCCTGGGTTTCATTATTGAGTGGGGAAATCTTGGAGCTGTTTATTATTATTTTATGTTGGTACTAATTTATGGATAATGGTGGGCACAGATTTTGGGTAGGTAGGTTTGGGTAATGGGTTTTGCTTAGGTAAATAGTTATTGGATTAGACGACAGTACCTATATAGCTAAATTAAGTTCTTACATACCTATCTCTATAGGTATGTAACAACTCAATTTATTTCTTACTTTATAACACTTGTTCTTAAGGTCTAAAATATCTTGAAAAGTAAATTCGACACTTTTACTATTTTTACACAGTTTTTTAAGAAACCAGATTGAAACCCAGAATTTAAGGTTTTTATCTTTTGTTACGAAAATCCGGGTTGGCTTAGCTTCGCGCCGGTCGATAATTTATTCAAGAGAAAATAACTACCATGTGATCTATCTTCAAACAATCCCTGCGAAACTATTTTATCTACACTAATATTATATTATAAAGAGGAAAGATTTGTTTGTTAGTTTGTAACGGATAGGCTCCGAAACTACTAGAGCGATTGAAAAATTATTTCACCGTTGGGAAGCTACACTATCCCCGGGTGACATAGGCTATTTTTTATCCCTGTATTCCCACGGGAACGGGAACTACGCGGGTGAACCCGCGTGACGTCCGCTAGTCAATAATATAAAGCAAATGCTGCTCAATTTATTTCTTCAAATCAAAAGCTTACAGCCAGAAAAATAAAACTAACAAAAAAAACCGAATTTCTTATCCCATTAGTTAATTTACCCAATTATTCTGCTCTCATTCAAAAATCTGTATAAAAACAAGCGTTATTAATAATATCAGCCGTCTAAACAACTATGTGCTAATACAAACAAACATTTCAGTTTGTATAGACAATGTAACAGCAGTTTTTAAATTTACTCGAACCACCGCCAACAACACGGGACTAGGTATCTAACAGAGACCAAAATTCAGTTGTTCGTGATGTGATAGGTACACTAGAATACGCCTGAAATTCAGAGTAAATTCGAGTACATATTAAGACTATCTGTATGAGATGTAGAGTACGAGGTATCCTATTAAACCATGTGTATGTTATCACACCATCACACTATAATCACACTAATTTTATTATAAAAGCGAAAGTTTGTGAGTGTGTGAGTGTGTATGTTTGTTACCTCTCCACGTCTAAACGGCTGGAGCGATTTTAGTAAAATTAGGTACGGTGTTAGCTGATACCCTGGATTAACACATATGATAGTTTTTATCCCGATTGTATATTCCCGTGGGATAATTTTCGAGTTGTAGCGGGTGAAGCCGCTGGCAACAGCTAGTATATAAATCAGGAATAACAATGAAGAATAAAGGATAATATTGTTCAAAAAATTACAATCGTAACATTGATTCCTGAAACTCACACTAGGATTCCCTGTGTTGTGAGTTTCAGACTCTTTCGTTTCGTTTACATATTTGTGACAGAAATAATATTCGGAACAATAAATTAATGTCTAAATCTAATTTAATCAACCGTCTAATCATACAACAAAGAAATCAGTACAGATACAAAAACAATACCCACTTGTTATTCAGGATCATGACTGATTATGACTTGTACTACTAAAGAATTAAAAGACAATCGTTAAACCTTGTATTGTCAATCGATCGATGCTCGATAATTGAAATAATTGGGCATGACTAATTTTTTTTTTCAAAGCGCTGTCTTAAAACCATTTCGAGGGTTAGCTTAGGTGAATTCATGCCTGTTACCAGATTTGAAAAATACATACTATTTCAAAAGTTATAGGTGTTTTAACGAATGACTTTCATTTGACCTTTCAGACCCTCCAACAAAGCATAATAGAACATTCCTTTGTCATTCTATCATTCTTGAAAAAAAAACATTCGGTTGCGAGGCTGTCAATGTCAACATTTTGTAAGTTATGTTTAGCCAGCTTTGTTGAAGTTTGTTTTTGTGAAATATTGTGAATTGTTGTAATGGCTTCTTTAAATTATACTAAGGCGGATTCCCGTAACATACCTACGGTCAATAATGCTATGATTGTTGAGTATATGATGTTGTCCACTCAACACAATATAGCGGAAATACGAGGAGCAAAGGCTCTAATGTAAGTATTCTATATCATTGTTTTGATTTATATAAGATTGGTTTATCTCTTGTCATCATTGAACTTATTATATACTAGCGACCCGCCCCGGCTTCGCACAGGTGTTTTTCTCTACTATATTATGCATGTATTATACTTAAAAACCTTCCTCTTGAATCACTGTATTAATCTCAACTGTCAAGGATATGTCACTGGATTTAGATTGACATTGTATTCTTTTTTAATTTGTCTGTGGCACAACACCGCACTACATACAGCCTCATAGTGATATTGAGAAAACCTCGAATTTAAAAAATCCTAAAAAAAAGTACAACCCCTAAAAAAATAAAATAAGCAAATTAGTTCCTTGAAATGGTCTATATTTTGTAAAAAAAACATAAAAAAAAATCAAGTCATGGCCAATTGAGGATCCGTGAAATGGATAAATTACGGATGTGGGTAATTCAGGAAGTATTTGTATGTAGGTGTCCGTAGACCTTCAAACAATTGCAGGAGCCCGCAAAGGCCAACGCCTGCCGAGACTGCGGGTTCTTCGAAAGAGATACCGCGACCCCGTACACAATGGGCTAAGAAGGAACATGGGTGGCTCCGCCCAGAGCGAGTGGAGTCATTTGATGATTTCACACCCTCCAAAAAAAGACATTCTCACATATACTTACCGAATTATCTTTCAAATACCGCGTCGGAGTAACGTCTGTGATTTATATACACCGGTTTGACTTGTCTTTTATAGTCCAGTTAGGTAGGTCCAATTTTGAGAAAGAGGTCAATCGTCGAATCCGACTCGGCTGGGCAGCGTTTGGGAAGCTGAGTAGTATCTTCTCGTCCAACTTACCACAGTGTCTCAAGACGAAAGTCTATGACCAGTGTGTGTTGCCAGTGATTACATACGGGACCGAAACGTGGTCGCTCACAATGGGCCTCATCAGAAAGCTCAAAGTCACCCAAAGGGCAATGGAGAGAGCTATGCTCGGAGTTACTTTGCGTGATAGAATCAAAAATGAGGACATCCACATGAGAACCAAGGTTAACGACATAGCCCGAAGAATTGCCAAACTTAAGTGGCAGTGGGCAGGGCACATTGCTCGCAGAACGGATGGCTGATGGGGTCGAAAAGTTATGGAGTGGCGACCGCGAACTGGAAGACGTTGCGTTGGAAGGCCTCCCACTAGGTGGACCGATGACCTGGTGAAGGTTGCGGGGATCCGCTGGATGCGAGACGCACGGGACCGGTCAATGTGGCGACACTTATGGGAGGCCTATGTCCAGCAGTGGACGTCTTTCGGCTGAAATGATGATTATAGTTCAGTCGAACAAGCTAATAAGTATACAGCTAGAGTTTTTCATAATTCTATTTTACTGAAAATATTGATTGCAATTTTGTTTTCTTAAGCGTTTCGCATTAAGCGACTGATTTGAAACGTTGTATTATTTGACATCAGTCTCTAAATGTCTTAAAAGTAAAATCAAGTTAGCTGGTTGTATACTCATTAGCTTGTTTGACTGTACATGCTCAAATTCTGATTTATCTCATTATTCTCCTTTATCGTGTGGTTACTGCTTCTTTATTTATTCACAGAAGAAATCTTTCGAGATTAGACCGGGTATTGTGGGATTTCTATCCACCTTAAACCACCCTGGTCACTATCCGCACATGGAAAGAGCTGGTGTCAGAGTTTTTAGCGTCCATGGGCCACTCCCTAAATATCTGACTGAAAACCAATAAGAACGTTTAACGTAACGTAACGTGTAAAAACCGACCATGCGACGATTATTTCGATCCCACCTAATTTATTTTAAGGAAATCCCGGAACCCTCTCTCCGTTTTACATCCAGAGTATCATGAGAACTCTTCTAACACGAAAAAGTATGCATATTATAATATTGTATTACCATTGCTTACAACTCAGTTAGCTTCACATAATTTTCTCTTGTGCCAGCAACATGCACAATCCTCTAATGAAATTTCAATTAGCTGTCTGTGATCTATTTTTCATTGTTTTACTCTCGGAATTTCAGGTACGAAAATACAGTGAGTTGTAAAAAACAATTAGTAATACCTCTATAGGTACTATGTGGCATGACTTAGCAATCTGTCATCGCGGATAATGCTTCTAATTTTAAAATTTTGGTGTTCGTGTTGTCATGTCGTGTAATGTGTGGGTAATAATGTGTCATGCATGAACATGACGACGACGCCTTTATTCTGATACCGGGTTACTTTAAGAATCATATCACTGTCAAATCGTGTTATGATCGGTTGACATTTGACTGAAATAGCAACAGTCACTCAAATGATGAAGTGACTCGTATTCTGATGATTTATGTTTTTCGGGAAAATTTCTGTACGCCATCTCTAAGCGGAAAGTCATGTAGCTACTGTTACTGCCGTCAAATAAAAAACAATTTAATACGTTTTTTTAAATTTTTTTGTTTGAATACTGTTTAAATAAGAAATTAAATAGGCCTTCAAACACTTTGAAAATCGTGTTAGCCGATTTATCAATATTAAGACTTTAAACTAAGTTATAATGCATAAGCTTTGTGTCTATCTATGTTACTTACTAAAAGTGAAGGTATTTGAGCCAACTCTTCAAAAGTTTTCTCTTTCACACAAATAAGATTAAAAATGAAAGATTCGTGCTGATTTGACAGAGCTTAAAAATTTTAAGCTATTAAAGAAAGATAAACACGTAAATATGGCGCAGACGTTTGTCATCTAATACTGCGGTCATTAAGGCGTCTGCATCTGATAGTGAATTTAAAAGGGAAAAGTAGGTAATGTATTTCTTTTATGTATTACAAAGAGACTGAAATACCTGTAGAAACTTTGAATTACGTTATATTCAATCAGAGATCTCCACCTGTCTGTCAGCACCTCTCTGTGTGCCAGCAGTGGGATCATTAACAACTGTCATCTTCATCAATCTCTTGCCTTTATCCTAATAGGGTTTTTAACAAAAAAAATCTAACGAGTCCGTCTGTTAGATTTCCAAAAAATATTGGACACATATTTTTTCCCGTAAACAAAAAACTCTTGTGACGTCATATTCTAAGACATTCGTATGACATTTCTTACCGGTGAGTGACGTCACAACCCCCACTCAAATTTTTGACGCGTTTTATCTTCGTCGATTTTTATTGATTTGATAAAACAAAAAATACGTGTCCAATATTTTTCGATAATCTAACAGACGGACTAATTAGAAATATATTTTTTTTAAGTCAGTAAACATCCCTATTCATTTGTGGTCGGCGAAAAATGTCTTCTTTTTCCACACTTCTCTGTTTCTCGTCATCTCATGAGACACCTCCTTTCTCATCATTCTTCAAACAGTTCATCCATCGTTTCTTTGGTCTTCCTCTACTCTTATACGCATCCACATTAATATCCAAAATCTTTTTCATGATATTTTCTGATTCCTTCGCATCATATGCCCACGACAATCAATTTCTACACAACGTTCCAGTCACCGGCGCCACTTTCAGACTTTAATTCAGGAATTAACCCCTAGTCAATTTTAATTTGACTCCATATTTTATACGCTTCTAGACAATGAGTGAAACACGGGAAGTCGTCTTATAGACTTATGTAAAAGCTAAGTTTACTTGTTAAAATAAGAAACAATTTCTCTTTAAATTTAATTTTCTAGCGCCTTCACTAACCATAGTACGGGCGACTTAACAAGCTTCACATATCGAGTAAAATATGACCTCACTTTACAGGAGTTTTCCGTATTATGTGAGATCAGCGTATGAGCGAATACTGGTTTTATATGCCTTCTCATCGTGCATTCCCGCTGTAATGCACATGAGAGAAAAAATGGCGAGAGGGTCAATTAGTAACCCTAGCCAGCTCGCACGGCGAACTTATATGCGAACGTGTTAAAAATTTCACGTAAGGCCTCTAACGCTAATTGTCACCCTCATTTACGACTGAACATTTTAATAACCGCAGGAAAATTCATGAATTGCTGCTAGCATGGCATAGCATAATGAAGCTTACTAGGCTATTTCATTTTAAAATTAAACGGACGATTTTAGTAGGGTTATTGATTAAATGACGATTACGTATCAATATTTATCAAATGTTTCATAGAGGGTGTAAACGAACCCGTTAACCAAAGATTATGTACATCGAACTAAGTACCCCCACGCAAAATATTGCTGAGAAATGTTTTTTTTTGGGGTTCAAATTCACATTCCCTAAAACATTGAGCTAATAAAAAGTAAACGGGTCATTGATGTAATTTAAGTAACATTATTTCCTGAAAATCAAGTATTAAAAAAAACAGCTGTTAAAATTTTTCAACTTTAACCCCCAATATCTCCGTAACCAGAAAGTTCCCAGGTATGACCTAGATCATAAAAATGATCGCAGTCATGGAGAGAAGAAGTACCTTTCGGCATTGTTAAGGGTACTTTTACACCCTTATGGTAGGGATAAAAGTAACAAGAGTTGGTTTAAAATCGAACTTTAAAATGTAGTAGTACAGTCTGTAGACTGTACTACTGTACTGTACCTACAGACACGATCTCTAAGTTCGCTTCTACATACAAATACAAAGTGTTGATAAATACACCTGCAGTTTACGATCTTATAGTTCCCGATATCCTTCCTATTTTCGTTCCACCTCGTACACCAAATACCCTGAAAGCCAGACCAAAAGCCGGTTTCGTTTTGTGTCACGTTGCCGATACCAAGAGATTTACGAGCTTCGAATAGCACAACGTAGAACATTACCAGTAAAGTCCTGTCACATTTTTTTTCCTCTGTCTGCAGTCCAAAAACCACCCTTATTGACACAAAAATAAGGTTTGGTGGTTGTAAGTGCTCCTGGTGAGCATGAGGGATCTGTTTCGTACTCCTGAGTTTGATTTCCAGGTCAAGTTCCAGGGAGTGTTTCTTAATCGCTGCCGCGGAGTCTAGTATTGGGCCCGGTTGATGGTAATAAGATCGATGGTTTAAATAGATCACTATAATTCTGACAGATCGGTCAGTAATATCAAACTTAACAATGGCCTTATTACTACGGCCATAACGTTCACGTCGATATAAGAACGAAGGTAAAATACCTATGACAAGACTGTACCTTGAGTTCGAAATGCCCACGATAGAATTTTGTACGTGATAGAATTCTGAAGCGGATAACGTATGGTGTTAATTAAATTTTATTTAAAACCATATTGGACGGCGAAAATCAATTTAGTGCGAGCTTAGCAGAGCTTGTGGTGTGAGAATGTGGAGGGAAACATTATCCTCGTTGCAACACGTTAGATACACTTTAGGTACTTAGTTTAAAAAAAGATAGTACGAAAGGAAGGTCTAAAACCTGCCAAGTTATGGACATACTAAATGCACTATGCACACCCAAAATAATATATATACTTACTATGTGTATGTGTGTACATTATCAACTATCTGTAATTAGGTTTATAGTGAAATATGCACAAGTATTTAATGGAGACAAGTACTTACAAGACGTCGACGCTAAATCATGCAAAACTCATCTGAAATCCATGTCAACGAAATTAGAATAGCTTGATTGAGGCATGTAGTTTATCAATTGTGATAATACTATTGTTCTGTAAGTTTAGACTAAAATACTTCGACATTTATTGAACATGTCAGAATAAAATTTTCAATTCCAACATCTTATTTAGTATTCATTTAAACCCGTACTGGAAAGTGAGAGTGGAGAAAATATTTTAAATACAAAAACCATCTAGATTTTCCTTACAACTCTTAAGCCTGAACAAGATTTTCCTTACAACCCTTATGCATGAACAAGGTCATGCCAAATGTAGCTTTGTATGTAAGTACATTTGTGTACCTTTTTAGGAAATGGGACCGAGAAAAACCACAAAAGGTAATTCGTGCGAAATTGCTGGCGTAGGGCAGTGCTGGTTGTAATATTTGCGAGCAAATTGGCGACAAATGTTGATGCCATACATCGAGAGACATTGAAAATCAAACTGTTACCATGTCATGTCATTTGTAGATTGTCAATTATTAAACAGAATCCTATAGACGAACTAAACTACCGCCAAATTAATTCACATGACTCCAACCCCAATCAAGAAATTTTCCTTCTGATTTTGAAAATAAAGTAGGTAGTATGGGCGAGGAAAAAGGAGTTTGTTTATGTATGTTTCATATAAGAATACTAAAATGGGGTATTTCACCAAAAACATCTAATTAGGCCGTTTGTTAGATTTTCAAAAAATATTGGATACGTGTTTTTTGTTTTATTAAATAAATATAAATTGACGAAAATAAAACGTGTCAAAGATGGTGGATGAATGGGGGTTTTTGACGTCACTTTGTAGGTAAAAACGTACTAACCTTGTGACGTCAAACGACTTGACACGACTTTTCGAAGCACTGCACCGTTTTCATCTTTTGATTACGTAAAATAATAAAAAAATATATGTCTATTATTTTTCGAAAATCTATCTGACGAACTAATTTGATTTTTTTGGTGAAATACCCTGAAAAGTAGCTTGTTATAAGCTACTTTTCAGGGTATTTCACCAAAAGAACAAGCTTATAGAACAGTTATTTTTTGTAATCCACCTGCAAATTCAACTTTTATTTGCGTTAATGAGCATTGAATGTTTAGTCATGGTGAAAGCTATTAATTGAAATCGTAGTATATACAATCATATATCTACATTACAAACCCCACGTTTTTGCCATGTCTTCGAAAGTAGAGATTTAATTACAATCTCAACACCTTAATTTAAATTCGAACCCTGGCTTCGGCAAAGTCAACTAAGTTTAGATCCCGGGAAGTTTCTAACTAAACCATTGGTGTATACCCCTTTAAGGTCGACATGTCAGAGGTCGGAGAGCTAGATTGAACACGTATACTAAATGACATATCAACTATGACGGTGGGGTAAGGTTTACCTGCGGGTCTAAAATGGCCGCTTTATCAGAATCCACGCAGAATCTTAAAAAATTTCAAATTTCAAATTCTTAAAATAGACTGTATGTCTATAACTATAAAGTCCATTTTAAGAATTTTAAATTTTTAACATTAATAATATTACGATTCTGCTAAAGCGGCCATTTTAGACACTCTGGTCTGTACTGTATGTATAATTTTGGAATTAAATATGTGTGGTGATGTTGTCAGCATTTTAGTGGAGATGTATCAATGTATAAATGAAGCACCAATTATATTATATACAATTGGAGTCACGAATAGATTAACCGTTTAGTAGATATTATACATGTTGGTAATTACGTCGAAGCTTTATACATTATACATATTTGGAAGTAATTGCTTGATGACGACTCGACACGGTTTGTTTTTTAATTCATCTTTTTCCAATAAAAATATATGCAGCCGTGCAGGGACAGACCACTAGTTTTGTGATAGAGGTGCAGATGCTGCAAAGCAATTGTATTTAAAATAAATTAGGACATCGTTTTCTTCAAATGCCATTATTATTTCTAGATCATAATGTTAAAATAACAGAGGCCCTAGTGCAAATGCTGGATGTAAGTGAAACGTGCTAATCACGGTTCAGATAATCATATGAAAAGAACAGGAGAGAGAGGGGATAGTGATGCGGGAGTAAAAAAATAATATGTATGATATTAGAGCTTTTATTAGAATACTTTCCACACCGAATTCAGGAGACGCGACTCTGATTTATGAAATGGTCACTGCATCACAATCTCTCGCTTTCGCAAAAATATATATGTGCATATTCTTAATTCTGTGTAATAAAATCGCGTTCAGATGTACCTAGGTATATGTGAAATTATTATTTTAGAGTACCGATTTAATAATTGATTCATACCTAATTAAATGTTGTACTTAAATGTAGCAGTGATGATTACCTGTAACAGAAAAAAAATATCATTGTATTTAATTGTCATAAAACATTACTTTAAAAGTTTACCTGGAATAGAAATCGGTTTTGTTAATTGGAAGAGAAGGTCTTGGCGGCGTCCCATGAAATAAGAATAAGAATAAATTGAGGATAAGAATATTGTTACAATAATTTGTTAATACAACTAGCACTAATAATAAAAGTATAAATTTGAATTTTAGCATTTGTTACAAAACAGAGGCCCCGTTGTTGTTGTGTTATCTTAAAATGAATACTTGTTTTTAAACAAAAAATAAAATGAAAAAGTATTCTAATGTGCTTGTTAAGTGCATATCGATGTGAGTGTATGTGTGTGTCAAACAAAATCAAACTAAAGAAGAGCCAGTCAACTACAATGTAGTCACACTTATCTGCATGGCTCTCATATGACTCGACCAATATCTTGACTTAAAGGAGACAGTGACCTCTGAGTTTGTTTCGGCTGTCTATTTTCAGTAAGTAGTAGACAGGTTCAAATCACCGCCCCTATCTTCTTTTAAAACATAACATGATGTGACGTGTAAAAGTGTTGTGTACAACCAATTAACAGAAACATGATTTCTGATTTAATTGTCACCAAAATAATTTATGAAAATTATAAATCTTTCAACAACAAAAATGTTCCATGAAATTAAATACAATCCGTGTAAATGTTGGATGATTTTTACCAGTCAAATAATTTCAGCCTTACACAATAATGATGGCGTAGAAATATAATATTAAATTGGCACTCTGACCCAGTGAATCATTGATAAATATCATTAAATAAATATAAATAAATAAATAAATTCCTGAACTACTCGACCGCTTTTGATGCAAATTTAACTTCATTTAAAATTAAAAGCTAAAATTTAAAAGTGGAACATGCGATTAATTTTACAGTGAATCGCTCAAAACTCACGACATTTTTTATCAAATCACAAAAAAAATCCCTAAATCAATATACTCTAATCTAAAATTACTAAAATAGAATGGACCTCGTCTGCTTCCAAGTTTTGGTTAATTTAAAATCTATATATATAAAAATCAATGCCACTTTTCGTTGTAATTTTATAACTCAAGAACGGGCTCACCGTTCCAAACCAAATGTTTAGACTTTATTTGGACTATTTAGCAGATGGTTTATGTGAAGTTTGCACAAAATCGGTCAAGCGGTTCTTATTTGATCACATTTTTTGTAACAAATGAATTCAATAAATGGCGGATCATTTTGTTAATGGGAATTTTGCAATCAAATTAAAACTTTTGCAGATGGGAATTGTGCTGTCAAATTGAAACTTTTTTCAGTGTTGACAGTACAAGCATGTTGTTATGTCATTCATTTCTGTCATTTCATTTTGTTCAAGTGGTATAAATTTTTAGATTTACTATCAGACCCGGTAGGTGGCGCTGCTGTCCAGCAGGACGACGTCTGCCAGGTCCACTAGTGTGCTTATATATTGCTTATCAGTTTTTTCAGTGAGGTGTTTTAGTTTTAAAATACTTCGCAGACGATTTGACTTTATTATACGATTGTCACTATTAATGCTTTTAAACATATAAGTAGTATAAATATTAATTCTAACGCTGTGTATTTTTGTGTAACTCTCACGCTGTTTATATTTTACCGTATCTTTTTAATTTTATGTGTGGAAAATTGCAATTGGCCTTCTTCTACATGTTAATTTGACTACTCAAATGGTTTAGCTGTAAGTTTTCTTAAAATTTAATTAAATAAATGTATTTGTCAAACTTTAGTAACAAAATGTATGACTAGTAACGTTACGCCATCTATGTATTTTTCTAATAGTTTACTTATGTCATTAAAGCCAGTCGTTAAACAAAAGTGTGCGTTTCAATAATATTATTGCTAACTCCTTTGAAAACCCTTCATTTAGAAACTCTTGCTTCAATTTTAAAGAAAAACTTCGAAACAACGTTTTGATACAGGTGAAATTGAAAAGTGAGTGACTCTTTCTTTCCTTTATAAGGTTATTAAGAAGAGAAATAGTACCTACTCACTTTTCAATTTCAATATAGGTACTTATTCAATTCCAATCGGTATTTTTCTTTCTAGAATTCAGAAAGAAAAGTATGTAGATACTTTATGTTTGCAATAGAAATACTTTCTAGAAACTTCAGAAAAATATGATCGGCTTCTGTTATTTAGTGTATCCCTTGGTTACGATCGATCCCATACAGTTGTAAATCTCAGAATATCTGTTGTTCATTGACACAACAGCCGTTTCCTATTCAAGTTTCATTTGAAACCGACTCTTCTATCTTGATCTGGCTGATTTACCTTGACTCTTGCATCTAAAGCCGGGAGGAACTGATATACCCTGACAATTTTTTTTTTTGATAATATTTTACTGTCAACTGCTATTTGCCAATAGTTGTGAGAAGGGACACTAATGAACTTTATATACATACAACTACACTTTTATGCCACTGACACTGATTTCTAAGATTCGGGGAGAGTCGTTACATGCCTTTATTTCGATAGAACGTCTTTGTGGGATATCATTTTACGCGAGTGAAACCGCAGGCAAAAAGTTGTACAAAATATATCGAGGCAGACCGACCTTCTTATCAAGACGTAACCTCAGATTTCTGACACTTACCCTCCGCATTTGAGGGGTCATACTGATAACAGGGAGATTACTAAGCTATAACTTTGTTAACAGTTACTATGCATTATTTTATCTTGAAACCCGTTATTAAGTGTTACTACAGCCTAGGTTAAAATCAAAAAATCAAAATCAAAATCAAAACTCATTTATTCAAACTAGGCTGATAATCAGCACTTTTCGAACGTCAAAATTTACTTTACTTTACTTATTTACAAGAGACAGTCCCCCAAAAACGCCCCCCCTTCGACACTTCCTAGTGTTTTTGCTGGAAAGAAGTAAGTACCTTAGGCGGAGACGGTCCTTGCAAATAGTCTATAATTTTCCCACAGCTGGGACTCTAGGCTTCCTTTCTATGGGAGGGTATGGGCTATAACCCACCATGGGCGCCCAGTGCGGTTTGGTATATTATGTCACACTTCAAATTTTTGTTTCCAGGACATCCTAGTTTCCTGACGACATCTTCCTACACCGTTTTGAGAGCAGTGGTGATGAAATAAACTACACTAAGTAATGCGCCTGTCTGGGTTCAAATCCACAACTTTATATGTACAAAATTTGGGCTGCCACAACTGGGACACCGCTACTCTCTGAGCTACCCTGAAATCTTAAAACTTCTTAATATTAATTTGATTTTCTTTTGATTTGCACTAAAGTGCAAGCTAAGCTTATCAGCTGTTCGGAGGTACCGCTAAGAAATAATTGGCAGATTATGAGGGTTGGTGATGTCCATGCTCATTAGTGGACTGTTCTAGATTGATGCTGATGACGAACACTAAAACTAATTCTAAAACTGCGGACCTATATTTCAAATCTAATAGGCACTTAAATATCCCAAAATAATACTTTAAACGATCTCAAACACCACTCACAACCTTGTACTCCACCGTAATTCCGGGCAGGTGATTAACTAATATTTTAGTAAATTAAATTAATCAAGTGAAATATTCTGGCAGCATTCATCAAAACACGCTCTTAAAGCAATTAATCATGAGTAATTTATTGACGCCTACCTGGGATCCAAACTAAAAATTATTAATGCGAAAGTAACTGAGCCTGTCTGTCTGATTATTTGATACCTTTTCACGCCTAAACTGCTGAAAGAATTTAGATGTAATTTGGCAAAGGATAGATCGTATTCTTTTTCTTTTTTTTTGGCGCGTGGAAAATCATCAAATAACCCCTCCCGCTCTTGGGCAGAGCGAAAGGGAATGTCAGACTTCTACTGACTACAAACCACCCATGTTCTTTCTTAGCCCTATATGTCGAGACCGAAATAACTTGTGAACAACCCGCAGCCCATTGATCTTATCCTGGATTAGAATATTTATTATCCCGGAAAAACGTTATCTGGGTATAATATACGAGCTAAGAAGAACATAGTACAAGAAGAGCATAGTGCTTTGATGTCTTCGTTGAGATTGGCCACCACGCCACAAATTTGGTCTGAAGGACTCATCACTCTTTTGCCTTTTTCCTAAAACTTTCGGGGTCGTCGCAGCATCTCTATCCAACTTCTCTATTTCTCGCCATCTCATCGGACACCTTATTTTTAAAAATATAATTTTTACACAGTCCATCCATAGTTTCTTTGGTGTAAAAGACTGGTTTTTGATAACATCAAAAATGTAAGCAGGCGCAGTAACGGGCAAAAACAAGTGAAATATATTTTACAAATCTTTACTTAAATCTAAAATTACTGAGATGCATCTCTGTAATTTTCCTAGAACTATGTAATATATTTTTAACTTATTAAGCAGATATTAATACTGTTTTTGTTTTTACGATGTATGAATGAAAAACTTAAAGGTATTGATCGATTATATTAAATTGTTGTGTTGGCACATTAATTGCATTGTCAGCGTGACATGATAGATGATTGCGATGAAAACCAGTTGCTTCAGAAACGCTCATGTTTTTTTTTAAATTTTGTTTTGATTATAATGAGTAGTTCGCCTATTTCAACCAGTGTCGTTAAATTTTGTGAACGTCATCATTATAAAATTGAGAACATCATTTTTGTGTTAACCACTTGTTTACATAGGTATTTCTATGAATTTTCTTTATTTGGCTGGTAGTCTTCTAAATCAAGGCCATAACAAATGGTGTATTTTTTATCATTTTTTAATAATCATAATTATTTCCTTTACTTATAATTTTTTGAAAAAAGGAAATGACAAGTCACCTTGATTTTATGATAAAAAATAATTGCACTTGAGGCATTATAAAGGACGGTAAAAGGGGAATACAATTGTATGGAGAATTAGCAGCCCATATTTCCTCGGTACGGAAAGAATTCGAACCGGTTGTGGACTTTGACGACTAGTAAATATACTCCCAGTATCTAGTGGAGAGTCTAGTTTGTAATCGGTTCATACAGGTTTCATCGGAACTTGATGCATGGCTACAAATATACCACGAAGTTTGTCATACCGTAGATACCTATTTTAAGACTCGGTTTAATACAAATTCATGTTTCATATTATCTTTTACTTGCCAAGCTTTGCTGGAGTTGTTTCGTAAAATAACACCACTTTATGAGAAATAAGTTGAATACCTATTCAACTGAAGTGGGTTTTGACGTGCTGAAAATTATATACGATAATGTTTTCGTTAAATATCACCTATAGTACGCACGGCGATCAATTCAACTGCCATAAATTATTTAGTTAAATATACAGGGTCTAAATGTACCCTATAAGAATCCTTCAACCAAGCATTAAACTAAGTAACCCTACGCAAAATGTTTTTTTTTAATGGGGTGACATCACAATTTACGGTAAATCGCAATGTAGCACTCAAAACTGTTGTGCTAATGGATGATTGGAACAGTAAACGAACGGGTCATGGAGGAAATAAAAGTAAAATTACGAACTTTTTTTTTTTGGGGGGTTGAGAAATCATCAAATAACCCATCTCGCTCTCGGGCAGAGCGAAAGGGAGTGTCAGATTTCTACTGACTAAAACCACCCATATTCCTTCTTAGCCCTATATGTCAAGGCCGCGGTATCTCTTACAACATCCCGCAGCCCTAAAGCCCTAAAATTATTACCTTAACCTGATGCTATTATATAAAAGAACTCGAGAAATGTTCGGAACATTGACCGCAAATATCTTCGTAAAGTAAGAGATTTCCAGGTACGGTTCGAAACAATTAAATGATCACAATGGCGGGTTGAACAAGTACCGTTGGTTTCGTTAAGGGTACTTTGACATCCTGTATAATATTCCTCTGATTCTGCTTGGTTAAATTACATAAGAGAGCACGACTCCCGAGATCTAATTGGTCGACATTTAAACACGACACCAAACATCAAGTGCGTGTACACGTGTTCACTTTTTCGCTAGTCTGAAACCGCTCTTATAAGTTTCTTTTTTTAACTTTAACTAGTAAAAAATACCTTTAAAAATGAAATCGCTTTATATTCTGTACTGTGCTGTCTGTACATAAATAATTACAAACACGTGTATAGGCTACACGTACGAAGATCAAATTGTTTCAGAAAACAGGTAATTTTTAGTAGAATTTCTTAACAAACGATGTTCATACAATGGCCTAAAAAACCTCCTCCTAACAAGGGTACCCAGTAAATCAATTCTTTCTAACCCCGACATTTTCTTTCCGAATTGCTTAGAACCTCCGAATTAACTTACAATAAATCTTTCCCTTCAATTGACTTTATCAAATCGTTCGAAAATATACTCAATAGACTCTATTTTTCTTCGATTGCGGGCCTTAATTGATTTAAACATATATTTCAGTAACATAAAACATTCTACAAAGATTTTCTTCATGTTAATTAAATCTAATTAAGCTCTCATAATTAATTCATGGGTGCTTGATTAAAACAAGGATCAAAAGAGTCTTCAAAAGTTATTTTATTATAATGTGGAAATTTTGTTAGTAGGTGGGTTGCGTAGGTGCTTAGAGTACATTATATTATATCGTGATGATTTTGTACTAGGTGATATTCAAATTATAATTATCACATTTACAAAGACACAATCATCTCGTTGTTTCTTTTGCCTCCTTTAAAATCATATACGTGTACCCATTATTTATGGAACAACAGTACAAATCAATATATTATTATATAAAAATCAATGCCACTTTTCGTTGTAATTTTTTAACTCAAGAGCGGGCTCACCTATGTTTAGGCTTTGTTTGGACTATTTAGTAGATGGTTTATGTGAAGTTTGCACAAAATCGGTCGAGCGGTTCTATATTTATCACATTTTTTGTAACAAAGGAATTCAACAAATGGCGAATCGAACCCGCTGCTGTCCGGGCAGGACGACGTCTGCCAGGTCCGCTAGTATACCCATAGAATAGTATCCTACGAGTATGTTAACCTAGGTCATGTTCTACCCTTTTTTTTAAGACTAAAAACCATCCATGTTCCTTCTGAGCCCTATATGTCGAGGCCACGGTAACTTGTGAATAACCCGCAGCCCCGACGGGGTCATATTCTACCCCTGCGTAACGTTATATAAAATCCGTTCATCAGACATCCAAACTCACAATATACATTTTTAAACTGACGTGGTGATCACTAGCTAGCATTATCATTAACACCGACTGTTTCTTTCAAGTTCCCGATATTGTTAATATTTGTTTATCCATGATAATGGCGCTTGTAACAGAGCGCCAAAATATAGGATATCGGGCCACGGTTCTATCCCTAATTTCAATTTTAATGATAATCCAAATTCACTCAAATCGGCTCTTACGTTCATTATTATTATTATTATTTTTTTTTATTTCTCTTATGTTTGTGTGATGAGCACGATCATTTGTTCTGTGTCTGGGTGTAATTTATCTATAATATGTATGTATTTAGAAATATATAAGTATGTTTATCAGTTGTCTAGTACCCATAACACAAGCTCTGCTTAGCTTGGGACTAGATGGCGTTGTGTGATAGTTGTGGAATATTATTATTATTATTATTATTATTATTATTTGAGAAAAAAGTCGGATGAGTATTGATTAAATCTCCGTTGGTGCTCAATAAGTTCTCGAACACAATTAAGAAATCCTAGTTATACGTATCTATCTATAATAATCGGATGTCTAATACAATTTCATTACCTATTTGATATCCCAGGGAATGTAGAGGGAAGGATCTCAGCCTTGAGAAACAATTGAACGGAGGAAATTACAAACGACCTACTTGCAGATCTGTGCTTTACAAAAAATCTTTAGATTACAGGGAATTTCTGATATACGAATAGTGAAATATATTTTTACATATTTATTTTTCTTTGTTATCCTGATCGTCTAGACAATGGCCTAAAAGGCCATACACGTGTATGTCGTAGAATGAAACCAACCTGGGAGGGTCGTTTTTTTATTTTGGGGGGTGGGAAATCATCGAATAACCCCTCTCACTCTTGGGCAGAGTGAAAGGGACTGTCAGATTTCTACTGACTAAATACCACCCATTTCTTAGCCCTTTATGTCGAGGCCGCGGTACCTCTTCCAACATCCCGCAGCCCCGACGTGCGTCGGCCCTTTCCATGTTGCTGACATCTCTTTGAGGTGCGCGTGGAACACGAACGCGCCGTCGACACGGCCTGTCGCCGTCATAAGACGGCCGGACGGCGAGCTAGACCTGGGAGGTTCCTCAAAGGCAAAAAAAAAGCAATTTATAGAGATTTTTATTATTTCGACATTATTTTTAACAATTAAGCCAAGTTGTTAAAAAATAATTAGGCCCACGTGTAACAGAATACTAATTACCAGTAACATCCGCGTCGAACTGTTGTCTCGTCATTAACTACAAAATAAAAAAGTAAAATACTACTGACCCAAAACGTCTAATGATCATTATCTTTGTTTGCCTATACAAAAAACCCCTATGTATCATGAAAAGATCTTTTACATTTGCAAAAAATAATTTTCTACGAAAATACACCAATTAGGGGTTTTCCAAGTATAATAAAAAACACACTCTTTTCAGCTACTTAAAAGAAACCTAATTGAAACTTGGCAACCGCCTAATCAGACTCTGCCAAGTTTTTGCCAAGCCGGCTTACCAATTTTAGTCCTCGCTTGGACAAAAAAGTGACAAAAACAGCCTCGTAATGGCCATGTTTTGACACAAAACCTATTGGCCTGCGGGAAATGAGATACGTTTAGGCCAAGAACTTTCTCTTTTTTTGTCTCTTGAATAGAGTGAAAACGGTTTTTAAAAATATAGGTATGCTTTGGAATTTTCTATTCATCAGAATCTTGTGTAATTTCATATCATTTATTTAGGACCACGTGAATAAGTGGAACGAACATTTGTGATTAAAAATAATACATTGTGGAATTTAGTGACAAAATACTTGACATTGACATGACTTAGTAGTACTTGCAGCCGTCGTGTATGACCAGATGTATGAATGTGGACGAGGTTAAAAGAATATTGATTAGGACGGCAGGTGGCGTTCTGTGTTTCTCCATGTCCCCATGGGATATAAGGGATAGTTTATAAGGGATAAGGAAGGGGGAAGGGGGTTTTAAGGGATAGTTTGTGTGTTTTTTTTGTGGGTTTAGTTTTGTTGTATGTATGACTTGGCTAATTCTTCAAATCATTGATTGAACATAATTATTTTTCGTCGTTGTTTGGTCGGCTTCCAGTTTACCCATAATACCAGTTTTCAACTTGGAGTGACAGACTTTCAGAAATCCAGCTAGTTCTGTATGTATGACACTCATATAGGAATGGTTGTCAGACTTTCGAGTTACTGACTAGTCGACTGACAAAGATTTACAAGAAGAACATCACACAAGATCCTTCATCGGTAACACTGAAATCTTTTATGCAACAAAATAAAAGTTACCACGATCTTTAAATTCACATTAAAATATTTCCATAAAATACGATGTCGTCAAATAAAACACATCAATTTATATTACTTGTACACGATAAAATATTAATAAATAATACCGTTCTCGTTGGCCGAAACTCGTTACGTCGTCGTTTGGCCAAGCACGATATTTATGGGCCGAAATATAGAGGCTTCCCCTTAATGGATGGACGCCGGGAATAATCGAAATATATATTATTCATATTCTATTTTTGGGTAAGACACATGATGTGTAGTTAGGTATTTTTACCTTTCCAGGGAAAATGGACATTTGTAAAGGTGGATAAAAATAGAAATACAAAATTACTGGAATCGTTTTTAGTGTACTACAAGTACAAAGAAAAGTGGTTTAATTTAACCAGTGGTGTACAACTTTGAATATGATAGGGTAGTTAACAAGAAAAATCTAATTGGCCTACTAGGATGTTTACTGACTTAAAAAAACTGGATTCTAATACAAACGAGGAACATTTATGGCTTAAATTGATATGCTGTGAATGTTTCAAGAATTTGATGTATTTCAGCTTAATGTGTCAGCTGGTACATAAATCACTGATATTATTTTTGAATTCGGAGTGAGAATAGGGATGTTTACTGACTTAAAAAAATATGATTCTAATTAGTCCGTCTGTTAGATTATCGAAAAATATTGGATACGTATTTTTTGCTTTATCAAATCAATAAAAATTGACGAAGATAAAACGCGTCAAAGATTTGTGTAAGGGTTGGTGACTTCACTGACCGCTAAAAAATGTCATACTAATGTCTTAAAGTATGACGTCACACGAGTTTTCAAAGCACTGTATCGTCTTCATTGTTTGTTAACGTGAAAAAAGAAAAAAATACGTGTCCAATAATTTTTGGAAATCTATCTGACGGACTAATTCGATTTTTTTTGTTAACTACCCTATCAATTTAGTTAGTTAAAAGACAATGCTGTTATTTGTCACATGAAATGCGACACGTACTATTTTCACACCAACCTTTTTGATACAAAAATAACCCCTGATCGTGACGGATGACCAGTTTTTATCTACACAATGTTGCAGTGGGAAGCCGATAGTGATTGATAGAATTCGTGGTACCTTTTTTGTTTTTATAACAAAAACTCTTTTGTTATGCCATTAATTTACTTTAAATGGTATGTTTGACAAATGAATGGCTTGCTATACCTGTACCAACTTCATGGTTTCTTCTACTTGTCATCCCAGAAGCCACTTCTCCTCCAGCCATATCATCCTTCAGACAGTCCATCCATCGTTTCTTTAATCTTAATCCACTCTTATGGCAGTTATACAAGTATGGTTTTGGATTGGACTTTCATATTCAACATTTCGTTAACTAGAATATTCATTATTCAATTTTTTTTTTATTTATTAACATGGCTTTGTGAACAAACAAGTTATGATCTGTAAGTTACTTATTTATTTTTGCAGGAATGATTACCTATATTTACGAAAGTACTTACTAAGATACTTCACCTACCTCTTTAAAACATCAATACTTTAGCACAAACTTTAACAAAAAGTGTTTAAATAGGGACATCCGTGTTTAATCAGTTGACATCACTGACATCGTATAAGATTTAAAACTTTAATAATAACGATCATCATCAACTACTGCTGGGTATTAGGCATGCATCCCTTATTCAGATATATTCGACGATATCGTTAATTCAGCCCGATTTCGAACGACTGATTTAGACACGCTTTTATTTTATTCACCTAAAACTGACTATGACAGTCATAACAGATCTTTGACTGTCGGTCACTAGTCAGTGACCCAAAAGTCTGACAACCAGTATTACCAAATGGTATCGTATTACCCAATACTAATGGGTTCGAACCCAGTCAGGTGCATTACTTTATGTAATTTATTTAATCACCACTGCTCTCAAAATGAAGGAAAACACCGTGAGGAAATCGGCGTGTCTTAGAACCAAAAAATTCGAAGACTTCTACCAATCCGCACTGGGCCCGCGTGGTAGATCATAGCCCATTCCTCTCCTAGAGAGTTGACCTGAGTCCCTGCAGTGGGAACATTATAGGCTGATGATGAACTGGGTTGTGCGATAGGTAGGCTCCATGTAAAATACTGATATTCAACTGCATCCGCTTAGACTGAAACTTGACCCCAACATAAAGGGAAAAGGTTTTATTTTATCACTACGACCCAAAAACCACCGGAAGTTCTTAAGCCCGATACTCTGATGATAATGCGCAATATCGACAAAATCATCAATTATTCAGGGATTACAAAAGTAAGGCTAGCAGTTCAACGTCATCGCTTAAATTAGCTCACTACGTCACGACAACGCAATATTGGCGCTTAGCATACGCATGAATGACGGCACGGTTGGCGCAGTTGCTCAAGCAATAGACTGCTGCGCTGCGTGACGCGGGTTCGATTCCCGCACGGAATAAATATTTGTATGACATACAGATAGTTGTTCCGGGTCTGGGTATTTGTGTATGTGAGATTAAATGTTTGTGAACGCACCCACAATACAGAAGAAATTCCTAAAGTGGAGCAACGTTAAAAAAAAAGAAATGAACAATAGATCACGTTGTAGTAAGATGCAAGTAACATACGACTATGTAGTCACCTGCAAAATTACACCACGGATACTATAGTGTCTATTTTCCTGAGAAAATCTTATCAGTCAATAACTAGTTTACGTTAGGTGGCATCATATTTCGCTTTACACGACTAATTCTTAAAATTATCAATTCTCAAAATATAATAAACTAGCGGACGTCACACGGTTTCACCCGCGAAGTTCTCGTTCCCGTGGCAATACAGGGATTAAAACTTAAGGATGAATGTAGCTTTCTAATGGTGAAAGAATTTTTGAAATCTGTGCAATTTCAAAATTCAAACATACACATACACACACACACAAAAATACAAATCTTTCCTCTTTATAATATTAGTGGATGTAGATATAATTCTAATACTAATAAACTCTATTCTAATACTAAATACACCGTCAATTTTTAGTCGTCTTACAACGGCTGCCCACTTCATGTATCCAATGAAAAGAAAACGGTCAAAAAAAAAAATGCCATTTGAATCATATAAACTAGAAGTTCCATGCGATTTTACGAAACTACATAAATATTAGTTTGGCATCAAGTAAGATTACTCATGACAAAACAAACATAGAAACCTCAGTCATAACAACATGCTTCCGAATTCAAACTGACATTGTATTTCAAAATCTTACTTTGACGTTTAACGAAGAGTTTCGCACACCGAAATCCTCCTATATCAGACTACATTCCTAGTACCTCTGTCGTCACTTTTGTCACGTACGGACGACGTATATTGCAAGTGCAAACGATGCTACCTAAACTATTGTCTTCTTTGTATATTGCTCCACTGCAGTACATTGTACTGAAATATTTTCTCGAATAGGACCACTCTTTGTCGACATCTTTAAAGGATTTCTGTAAGGTGCTTTACAGAGGTCTTTCTACTTTCAGGAACTGATGTTACTGACAGCACTAATAGCCTCTGTTCGTCAACGGGCTGTATCCCATGATCCGTTATAGGCAGGCAAGACTTATATTGGAAACCCAACCAATAAATAGTAATAATTATATTGTTATATTGTTGGGATCAGGGTATTCAGATGATGACAATAACTAATACGAATTATTTCGTTGTGAATACTTAATGAGCAGCTCTTATTAAAACAATGATTGAAGCAACAAACAATGGATCGCTGATCAAAGTATGTTTGTATGATTTAGTACAACCAATCAAGTTATACAATTCTAGTATAAACGGATCTCTCACTATACGGGAAATCTATACAAAGCCAGGCCGTTTTACCCAACCAATAAATAGTAATAATTATATTGTTATATTGTTGGGATCAGGGTATTCAGATGATGACAATAACTAATACGAATTATTTCGTTGTGAATACTTAATGAGCAGCTCTTATTAAAACAATGATTGAAGCAACAAACAATGGATCGCTGATCAAAGTATGTTTGTATGATTTAGTACAACCAATCAAGTTATACAATTCTAGTATAAACGGATCTCTCACTATACGGGAAATCTATACAAAGCCAGGCCGTTTTAGTCTGGATATGTTTAGCTTTATGTATTAGCATAATAAATCCTGGTTTAATGATAAACATATTACCACGATTTTAGTACCGATCTCCAGCGAAACGACACTAATAAAAGTAATAATAAAATAATCGTAATCCTAACAGTTATGTTTAAGTCCAATGTAATCGGAGGCCAGCCTAATGTCATAGCCTGAGCACAAATCCAAACACCATAGTTGAAACTAAAAAGTTCCTAATTGAAAAACTTAATAAAACTTTGTTCAGTCTGGCAATCGAACCAGGAGCTTATATATGCTCTGCAGACGTTCTTGCGACTATTAGGCCACCGAGGTATTAAATACCATTTTTTATATTTTACAAGTAATATATACTAATATTAAGAGTTTAATTATATGTATATTTATTACTTTTCGTACAGCTAAACTATTATAACTAAATTAAAATGATGAGGTGTGTTAGATGTTAAAATATTTGAAATATAAAAACAGAAAGCGGCTGAAATGTTACATGTTCTTTAATGCAAACAGCTAAAACATATTCATGAAAATTGTAGCCTTTGAAGATCAGAAGTCATTTATTTTGATAGAATAAATGCAAAATAGAGTATTTTAGTTGTAAATCTTTTGAAGCGTAAAGTAGTAACATTAATAACTGACTAGATATATGGAATGAAAAAGGTATTTGAAATAGGTTTTATTTCGTTGTTCATTTCATTTGAGTTCTGTTGAATTTTGAACTCTGATTTTTTTACGAATAGACGATTAGACAAAATTAAAATATACATCATATATTTGTATTTTAACGAAAGTTTAGGCAGAAGTTTACCATACTACTCCCACACAGGCGTAGCGTGGGTTTTTTACCCGACTGCGGCGAAGCCCAAAAGGAGAATTATTCGTTTCTCATTCCAAACCATGGCGATCTTTCTGACCTGCTCTTTGTGCAACTTCACCCGCACTTTAAGAGACTGATCCGAAGCCAAACAATTACGACGACCCAAAATGTGGGCCAAAATAACCACGTGAGAGCCCTGATACAGCTATAATTATATAAGGCGACGAGGTAGATCTCGCAGGCATCGTGGGTCGAGCTGTACAGAACCAATGACCAGTGGTCTGCATTGACTCCAGATCGAAAGGTTTGGAGGTCAAGGGACAGGCTAATACAGAAGTTATAACAAAAAAGGAGTCCTCGTGAAAAAATAAAATGGAGACCCAAAATAACACAACTCATACCAAGCCAAAAACATGTGCCTGTAACTCAATGGCTACTGTGTAGACAGCCCCAAAAATTCTCCTTTTCAACAATTAAAACCAACACTGCGAACACACGAACACCTTTACCAATACCTTCACCAATCGTTACAGGCCGACTTTCAAGCCATTACTTCACCTAAATGCCGTGTAGACGTAATAGCACAAGTAATATTTAGGTCAGATCCATCAGCGTGAACCAGCTACCGTGTCACAAGATTTTGATTGATAGCGTACCATGATTCGGCCGAATTTTTGAAGTATTTTTAGGAATAAAGGTGCAACGACGTGGTTGAATAGGGAAGGTCGGGAGGTCAGAGTGATTCGGAAATGAGGATGGCGTTTGTTGTTGTAGGTTGGTTGTTGAGATTTAATTAATGAGGGTTTTAACTCGGGTTTTTATATACAGACGGCTAACTCATCAAGCTATCCGAAATCATAAAATGTTACAAATCAATCTTGAATTACTCATGCTTTAGCGATAAAGTTGAAAATAATATTAAACTTTAACAGTCTGTAGTACATAGCTTGATTTGCTGGCGTCTGTACTTCGGTCGAGTAGAGAAGTCTAAATTAAAGCAAAAAATACGACCCAATCATCGACTTCCGAAACACACAACTTTTTTTTGGAAATTTTTGATGTCTGTCACATGTGACTTTATTCTCTTAATTTTTTTAAATCGTTTAAAAAGTGACTAATAGTTTAGTGGTAGTTTTTTCAGAAAATACTATATTTGCTACTGCAGAATAAGAAAAATAGCGCTTCATTGGAAGCACAAGACTATTTTTCTTGAAATATAATAATATTTTTTGCTGAATATCAAAATAATAATTATGTCATACCTTGTAGATTTTTTTATTATTGATTAAAAATTGTTTAATACTAATTTTTAAATTAAATCACAACAATATTCGCATTAGTAATAATAATTATGATTGATCATTACAACCAATTCGGGACAATTGTAACTTTTGCAGAGCGGGACAGGCGTGTGTGATGAATAAAAATGATAGTTTAATGGCTATCGACCTTACTCTCACGTCTGTGTTGTTAAACAGCAGTAGTTGAAGGAGCAGGTTTACTCATGGACTCGTGATTTTATGTATTTATTTTATCATATTATAATATGGGTCTCCATTTTATTTTTTCATAAAATCTGATTCAGTTTAGTCTGTCTGTTAGATTATCAAAAAAATTTAGACACGTCTTTTTTGTTGTTTCATCAAATAAATAAGAACTCACGAAAATACAACGTGTCAATGATCATGAGTGGGGGCTTGTGACGTCACTTTCTGGTAAAAAATTGAGCTGAAATATGGCGTCATGCGACTTTTTGAAACACTTTTTCGTCTTCATTTTTGTTTAAGTAGGTACTTGAAAAAAGAAAAAATATGTACCTATCAAATATTTTTTTGGAAATCAATCTGAAGCCAATTGATTATTTTGTCAACTACTCTATGGAAACAGATAAGGTATCAAAAATAATAATCCCTTTTGATATTATTTTACAAACTTTGAAGTCACTTAAATTATTATGTTACTAGGTCTACCCAGATTCCCTTATTTTCTTGTTTTTTTATGCGATTTTCTGAAAAGACTGAGGAACTCACTACCTATTTGTCTTTTTCTGTAAGATTTCTGGTTAAAATGAACTTAATTTGAATATTTACAAATCGGGTTCGAAACTTTACACTGCGCTCCAAAACTCAAATTGTTGACGTGGCTCAAAAGGCTGTCGTACTCAAATGGAACTAGGCAGGACATGTATGTCGTATGCCGAACGAGCTGTGGGCCCGTAAAGCTCAGGATTGGTGCCCTGAAACAGTGACGCGAGATCGTGGCAGACCACGAAGGAAATGGCAGGACGAACTGGATGTCTTCCTTGAGAATTGGAGAGACGTTGCAGTGAATCGTGACCGTTGGAAGGAATGGAGGGAGGCCTTTGCTCAGCAGTGGGACAACATAGACAACTAGCTATAATAATAATTACAAATCTATAAATCAAGCCTATGTGATATAACTATGTATGTAGGTATACATTATTGTATATTTTATCATCATAATTAACCTAAAACAGTCTACTGCTGAACATAAACCGCACGCCACTTAACTCGATTTTCGGCTACTATCATCCAGATTATCCTAAACAATGTTTAGGTAAATGGCAACTACCTATCGAGAGACTATTGTCATCACTCGTTGTCTCCTTTTATAAGTTCTTACATTAATTCTCATTTTTCTACAATCAACCCCAGATGATAAATCAAACATCACCCTAACAAGGCACTATACATACAGCTCTCTCATTTCCCGATGACGTGGCACATTTCATGGCAACTTTTATGAGCTAGCATAAATCATAGTGAGACATAAAGGTCGTAAGGTCTGTGAACTCTTCGATTCAGTTTTGATACTTTTAGCTTAACATAGGGGTTAAGAATAGGCTGGTGCGTCAGGCGTTCAATGCGTATTTATTAATGACTAGTATTAATTGTGGTGGTTAGAAATCATTTCGCAAGGACGCAATACTTGAATAAAAAGCTATGACTATCTTCTAACTCACGTTATTGTGTACCAGTGTATTTAAAAAAAATGATTTTGATTTTTAATCTGCCCTTATGTCATCAATGACATAGGGCTGATTTATGACATAGGGCAAATAAAATTTAAAATCAAGAAAATCAATCCAATAAGAGATGAATTTTTATTATGATGACTTCTCTTAATAATTGATAATCCTATAGAAACTTACAAGCTTTAAACGTAAATAATATTCATAAGATTTCACAAAAGTATCTAGGTACCGACACCCATGGTTCGTTACCCATTCTCCTTTTGATGACTTCTCTTAATAAATTGTTAATCCTGCAGAAACTTAAAGCTTAAAACGTAAATAATATTCATAAGACTTCACAAAAGTATCTAGATACCGACACCCATGGTTCGTTACCCATTCTCCTTTTATTGAAAGTCATCTAGCTTAAAAGGCATGAAAAATCACAAACAGACAGACAGTTGCTTTAGTAGTTCTAATATTAGCATCAATATGAAAATAGCTACAAATTGTACAGCTTATAAAGTCAATGCATATCATTCAACGCATCAAGGTTAATACTAATGGCAAGCATAAATTCAATTGTTTCAATGGCCGGGCTATTGAAAGTATTGCATCAGTTTTATTCGGATTAATAATGGAACTTCTATATCTGTCATATTGTACTGGCAAATATATCAGGGATTTAAAAAATACAAAAATAGTTGACAATATAAGTGGCATCGTGTAAAATAGTAAAACATAACCACTGAGTACCTGTTACGACTGTCAAATCTACAAATGACATCCAGGACCAGTGCTTTCCGAGGCATGGAGGAAACTCGGTATTTTTTAATGTTTGATTAATCAACCACTGACCTATCTAAGCAAGCACGGCTTAATAAAGATCGACCCGAGCGGAAATTGTTATTATGCGGGCATGAACAGGTGTGATAGCAAATCGAAAAAGGGCCAAAAATTTGACCTGGATAAAACTTTTGTACATCGGGTATCTAAGTACCAAAATATCATGTGAAGACAGCCGCAGGTCAGAAAGTAATATGAGGATATGGTACCATTTCCATAGCAAATCACTTCAAAGGTTAACATACTCGTATGAAGTTCCTACCCCTTAGGGCTGTAATACATTTTTTTTCCTTTTCCAAACTTTATTCTGTTAGCCAAGAAGATTAAAAGAAGTTATTATGAAACCTTTTTTTTAATTTGTAGGTCAAAGAGTAATTCTGTTACCACAAACTTTTCGTTTCTTTAATTTTGTTTTTGGTAAATAAATTCTGTTATTCGTGTAATACTTTTCTTATTTATTAATTGTTTTGATTCAGAAGTTTTAACAAATACAAAAATACTTATAATCCAGTTTATTTAACTGTGTTTTGTTGATTTAAGTTTTCGTCTAGATAAAAATAATTACCTATTTATTCAAATCGAAAGGATAATTCGAAAATTTTGCCATAACTTTTCAAAGTATAAAGGTATGTGTTTAGTGTAAATATTGCGCCGTAAACCGACGATAACAATACTTCATTTTCTAAAGGTGTTAACCTTTTTTTTTAATTCAACTAAGACGTTATGTAAACAACCACTTAATTTAAATTTTAAACAAAGCTGTTAATGACTGAACTTAGTTAGGCAAGTTTAGAATTTATTATTATTCAAAATTTAAATTATAGCCTTTAATCGCCGGTTGCTCACCTGATAAAAATAATATATATTGTTAGTGGATGGAAAATTGAGTAAGTAAATATTTATGGTTTATTTCTTATCATTCCTTTTTTTTAGAAACAGCTGATAAATACACAGGCAGCGCTTTTTCAGTATTTTATATTAAATAAAAATCGCAAACTGTTACTGGATTTTTGCAACAGGAATTTCTCTGTAGAAGCCACGAAAACTGTGCCCGTTTGATGGCAATAGGCTCGTACTCTATTACGGGGAACTTAAACATAAGGGGCGAAATGTTAGTGTAGGTACTATGTTGTACCTACAGCTCTGTCTATTCGGGGATTACAGGTGTGTTATTATCATTGAACTATTCCGAACTTTTGACCGTGGTTTTATTGTCAGGGTCAGTAAACTGTCACTGGCGATCTCAGTTGCGTAATACAGGGTGTAACTTAACTCTTCACACATACGTCAACCAAACATTCTGCACATCAAACTAAGTAAGTTTTTTTTTGGGGTCAAAAATCTCATTTTACGGTAAAACTCAATGTAGCACTCTTAAAACATTGTGCTAGTGGATGCTTTGAATAGTAAAAGGTAGTGGTGGTTAATATATCATATAGCAAAATAAAGCACCATGCTTAATACACATATCATAAAGCAAATGCTATCATGGCTCTCACAAGTTGCTATTTGCTTATTGCTTTTACATCGCACTCATGCATGCTGCCACTCACCGCGCTTGGTTTAAGTCAAGTGGCGCGGTGAATGATATGCCTACGCGTTTAAAAATCACGTGCTTTAATAAAGCATATCATATCATCATTAAGCATTAAGCAAGTGATTGCCTTAAAGCAACTTTGAACACCACTAGTAAAAAATGGAGGTAATTTAAGTAAAATTATAACCTGAAAAACTAGTATTTACAAAAACCGCTGAGCAAAATTTGGAACTTTGACCCCCAATATCTCCGTAACTATGGGGTTCCCAGGTATGGTCTAGAACAAAAAAAATATCGCAGTGGTGGGAAGAACAGGTGCCCTTCGTTTGCGTTAAGGGTACTTTTACGCCCTTTAAATACATACACAATTAAATATTATGTCAAAGTAGAACGAACATAGATTCGAAAACAAATGTTCTTTTTTGGCATTCCTGTTAAATTACTATTTCGTACCTTGACCGTTGACATAATAAATTGTAGAGATGACAGAAGATAAAGAACACTTTTAATTAAAATTAAATTACGCAAAACACTTATCATAATTTATAAAAGCCGTTTTCCTCGTTCATAAAATAGAAAGACCAAGTTGTAGCAGATTTTGAAAGTAGGAGTACTACTGACTGTTATAATTTGAGCTACCCTTCTGACCCAGTGGTTATCTCATAGATAGGTACTGTTTCGTGAATACCTGAAATAAATAATCTTTATCATTTTATTGTAGCTACTGTCGCTTTTATTACTTTGCTTTACAGGGGTTTAACAAACCTTAAACTCATAGTGATATCTGTGAAGATAATGCTATTTTTGTCTTGATGATACATACATTGAACATTACTAGGTTTATATGGTTTAGGTACCTATAAAAAGTGAAAAGGGACCGTTCACGAAGCTGTCAATAAAGCATTCTGGACATCAAACTACGTAGTTCTCATCATCTGTCTAACCAGATGCAGCTGAATACCAGTATTTTACATGGAGCGACTGCTTATCTGACCTCCACAACCCAGTTAATACTGAGTAATACGATACCCTTTGGTAAGAGTGGTTGTCAGATTTTCAGCCTGTATCGACTACCAAAGATTTAAATGGCGCTTTCCGAGGCATGGAGGAAGCTCGGTATGTAATGGGTGGTCACCCATCCACAGACCAACCTAGGCAAGCGCAGCTTAACCTAAAGATCGACCCTAGTGGCAGTTAGTATTAAGCCATCAGCTATTCAAACTAAATAGCTCTATTCTAAAAGAATAGGGTAGTTAACAAAAAAAATCTAATTAGTCCGTCATAAAGATTTCCAAAAAATATTGTTTCTTTTTTCACGTACATAAACAATGAAGACGATACAGTGCTTTTAAAACTCGTGTAACGTCATACTTTAAGACATTAGTATGACTTTTTTTAGCGGTCAGTGACGTCACCAACCCCCACTCAAATCTTTGACGCGTTTTATCTTCGTAATTTTTTATTGATTTGATAAAACAAAAAATACGTATCCAATATTTTTCGATAATCTAACAGACGGACTATTTAGAATTACATTTTTTAAGTCAGTAAACATCCATATTGCTAGGAAGCATTTTTTTGGGGTGAATAATTACGTTTAATAGTTTGTCGACTCAATCTAACTCACTCAGAACATAGTGCTGATGCATTGAGGGTCGTGGATAAAATTGTATTAAAAAATTTAAAAAAAACTTGTGAAAAGTTGAATCTTTACCGTCAACATTTCCTTACCAGGTATCAAATTGTCTAAAACAAAAAAAGACCGCAGTAACAGGGAAAATCAGCGCTATTCGGCTTCATTAAGGGTACTTTTACACCTATTATAAGTTTTTTACTGCCAGATTAAAAACTGTTTAGTAAGAAGTTATTTCGTGAAAGGGTATCTAACAAAAATCCACCAATCCTCACAAAAGTAATAATATTTTTTTTTGCGTGACGCTTCAATGCTGGCTAAAATTGGTTGACTGGATACAGTAATAATCATGTTTCTTGTTTCAAGAAATTTCTAATTTACGATAGCTTGACCTTTACGACGATATTGTTCTTTATTCATTAACATGGCTGGGCCATAACTTTATTATTAAATACACTTAACATAACTCATTTCACGGTGCGATAATACTGCCATTTTTCGTCACGCAATATATGGAAATACACCATGATTTGCATAAAGATTAAACGCCATATTTTTTTTTAGTAAACACCTTATTTTTCTTGCTGTCGAATACTCGTATTTATATATACCTACTTTCGTTCCAGGAATTTTAGAAATCGGAAGAAGACTGTCCACTGCAGTTGCCTAGTCGATGAGCATTTCAAACGAACCCGTCACACGATTGTTTTTCAAAGTATTTATATTTTTTTAAGACAATAAGGGTTTTGCCCCGGATCAAAGTGTGCAGGTATTGCAAGATCAAATGTTACTACGAGACGTTTAAAAAAACGTTTATCTCATGAAAAAAACAGAGAAATTGTTATCCAAGGGAAAGCACGAATTCAAGCAAAAAAACCAGTGTTGATTTAAAACCGACCTTATTAAAATAAAAACATTCTAGCTGTAGCAAAAATTCCTGACCTGAATTCTATTTTTCACATTCAACTCAATTAGCAAACCCGTTATTTCGGGTCACCTGTCGGGCCGATCTCGGATCACGGCCAAGATATTCCTTAACTAATGAAATTCCCAGCGAACTAATGATGCTTTAAAATATTTTTCTTTGATGTGAAAATAAATTTCACATCTAGAATTTCTGAACAAAATATTAATATATTTACCGTACAGTTATACGGTAAATATATTAATATTTTGTTCAGAAATTCTAGATGTGAAATTTATTTTGTACTACGAAAAAATATTTTGCTTTGAAATTGTGTAAAACATACCTTTTGGGTGGATATTTAAACAAATTTCAACACTACATAATAAGTTACTAGTTTAAGAAGAAACAGGGACTGCGATTCTGCATTCTTTCTGAATAATGCCTCTAAAACAATCACTTTTTTTATTTGTATAAAATCATTGTCTGCTGCATAATTTTCACTTATTAGTTGCTGAAAAATAGGAAATGATATTGACGTGTCTATACACGTCAATATCATTTCCTATTTTTCAGCAACTAATAAGTGAAAATTATATAATAAATTCCTAAAATTACAAAAAATACCCCATTTTAACGGCCCAGGTTAGAGGACTCCCAGAAAAAACGTTTATTTTTAACCTAAAAGAAGTCGATAGGAACTTAGACAAACTAACTATTTCTTAAGTCTTAAGTCTTACTGCCGCACTCAGAGAGCTTAAATGATTACTTAGGCCGTTACTTAGTAAAGATTTGACATACTTTTGTATGACAGTGAAAATTATATAATAAATTCCTAAAATTACAAAAAATACCCCATTTTAACGGCCCAGGTTAGAGGACTCCCAGAAAAAACGTTTATTTTTAACCTAAAAGAAGTCGATAGGAACTTAGACAAACTAACTATTTCTTAAGTCTTAAGTCTTACTGCCGCACTCAGAGAGCTTAAATGATTACTTAGGCCGTTACTTAGTAAAGATTTGACATACTTTTGTATGACAAAACTGTCAAAACCTTTACTTAGTGGTGGCTTAGTAATCATTAATACTCTCTGAGTGCGGCAGTTAAGTCACGAAGCCAGCCGTAGCACATTTTTTTTTAATTATGTTGCCTCGCAAACACATTACAAACATTTAATCTAACATACAAACAACCATTGACCGATTATGTTATGCTATGTTTTAAACAGGTTTACTGTGGGTGTGTCATACCCAAGTATTTTTTTTTGTCATGATTAATAAGTAGTAAATTACTATCAGGTTAAGCCTATAGCTTTGTGAAGCAAGAGATTATTCGATAAAAAAGTATGGGGAATAATATTATTTTTTTCGAAGGCCGCTTGAGTCCACTTGACATGAATTATTATCAAAATCAGCTGTTTGACAAATTGAAAGTTGAAAAAAATAATCAAATGATAAAACATTTTTTACCACGGCACTTAAAAATATGAATAACGAATTAATGATTTACCAATGTCGTTTTTATGCCCATTCTTGTTTGTTTAAATAAAAAACTTGTTAAATATTTGTTAAATTAATGTTTGGTTTTTGTTAAGAATGGGCTTGTGTTTATCTAACCAGTTTTAAGAGCAGATTATTTTAACTGTGACACAATAAGACTGATTACTGAATTTTATTTTTATTCTTAATTATCAAATAAAACTAAAGGCAATGTAACATTACCACAGACTTCATATACTCGTAGGTATAAGATTCGCTCCAGTCACCCAATATACCATCGTGTGATTAACAATGAACAATGAGTTTTGTTCACCACAATAGTGTAAAAGCGTGAAGGATGACAGCAGAGTTTTGTAATACTATTGTTAAAACCATTATGAATATTCATTCTACTCGGTGTTGTGCTATAAAAATATTCGTTCTACGAGGATAATTTTTGAAACTTACAAGCCATGCTTGGCACAGTTTTTACGACTTGTCAATAGATTATGATCTTGTCAAAAGATTATGATCTTGTTATACTAGGGCCACGAAGTTCGATAATTCACCTAGTATTTCGGAGCATCTCCAGCGGTTGGTCGACTCTTCACTTGTCCAGAAGTCGGGCCTATTTTTTGCCAAAAAAACAGCTTTGACATCCAACGTGGCAATGCTGCCAGCCTTCTGGGAACTTTTTCTATTGACAGCGATGTGATTGAATTTTGTGACGCCATAAAACTCTTTTCCTCTTTCAATACTTGTACATAATTACTTATTATAATAAATTGTAGCTCTTATGAAATTGTAGTTTGATTTGAGAAATATTGCAAATCAACGCTATGAGTATGTAATGAAATTACAGACATAAACCTTCCGAAACAAATTCAAATTAAATATGAGCAAAAACACAACATAATTGTTGCTTACCCAGAACAAAAGAGCAACGGGACCATACAGACACATACACAAAGCGAGACTTCAATATTTGTGTAGTTATTTATAACATAGTAAAAGATATTGGAAAGGAATCCAGTTCTAGGATAAAGTTACTATAGAGTATTTTTAAAGAGAACGTAGAGCTAGATATTGAAAAGAGAATATTATAGCGCCAGCTTTTCAATTCACCTCTACGGAGAAAATACAAAATACACAGAGGTATTTACAAAATGGAACTACAAAATCTTTACCGCGTTTGCTCACTGCATGTCATTGAAACGAGAGTTTTTCAGGTTTCACACAATGGATTTTCCTGGTAACTAGTTGAAAATATTTTGTAGGTGCCATTTCTAGTGTGAAAATGTGTATTTTTTACATTGTCGGAGAGTGAGATTCACTCTGATTTGTCTGATGCATCTTGCAGTGCTACAAGTCTATTTTAATTAAATTTTCTAATGACATTGACGTTAGTGGCATTGTAAGAAAAGGTCTATTACTAAAACTGTACCTACATACATTTTTGTATAACTATATCGCAGATAAAACTTGTAGACGTTTTTTTTACCTTTTCATATAATTTGTCGTTTCAAATTACTTTTAAACCTATAATAACATAAAATAAAATAGCAGCATTTAACATATAAGAGCAGCAGTGGCCCAGTGGTGGCTGCCCCGACTTACAAACAGTAAGTCGTAGGTTCGATCCCAGGCAGGCACATTACTTTGTGTAATTTATTTCATCACCGCTGCTCTCAGAACGATGAACGAAAACATCGTGAGGAAACCGGCATTTCTTAGAACCAAAAAAATCGAAGATATGTGAAATCTACTTATCCGCACTGGGTCCGCGTGGCAGATTATATAGCCCATGCCCTCTCAAAGAGAGGAGACCTGTATCCCAGAAGTGGGGATATTAATAGGCTGTTGATGATGATGATGAAATAAAATATAAACTGTTGGCAGGGAAGAAAATATAACTCCACAATCCGGCGCTCAAAATCCACCATTTTTTTTGTTTGTGAATATAATTCATCCAAAATAGTTCATCCCTTTGATGAAACAGTGGTCACAATTAAAGAGTTATATACACATACCCACATAGTATTTCCCTTTTTCTGGGTCCATCGGGAAAAACCTAGACAACTGAGGCCCAAGACCAAATTACATAAAAGTAAAAAACGTATTTTTTACTAGTCTAAATCTACTGGTACTTTAAAACCAGTTTAATCCAGTACGATTCTGATAAAACTAATAGAAAAAAATCAAGAGAGACAAAAAATTACAAGTGGTACGTAATTATGGCGAAAATCATATACGATAATGTAATATTCAAGGCTCGTTGGATTGTTGACGAGTAAAGTAATGTAGCGAAGCGTACTCAGAAAGACGTGATGACAGGCCGAAACAAGACAAGCGTTTTACTAATCAATTATTATCTTGACATGAGAGAGACACTACATGAGAGAGCCATTTAAATTATATGGATGATTTTCTTATTTTATTGGGTGGGAAACATGCTGGCAGAAACGAAACATTTACGAGTGTAAGTATGCACTGGGAGTATTCGCAACGCATGTAATGTTAGAGCCCAAGATTCAATTTTGTACAGAAACAAGTGTATCTGAACTTATACTTTACAAACGAGGAAAAGCAGCCGCAGCTTAAATATTTCGAGTCAGCCTGATACTAAAATTTAATCATAATGACAAATCAGAACCCTTCAGCTGTAGGGCCATCACAGGACAGTTCTCGAAATTATATCACACTGACAGCTGGCGGTCCAAGACAGCTAAAAAACTGATTTCAAACTTTGTGGTTGACTAATTCAATAACAAAGACATGATGTAATAGAGAAGGGAGCAAATGATAGCGTGACGGTTGACAAAGGTTGGCGGTTGTAAAAGGCCAGAAAGATGATGAAAATGTTAACTTATTCAAGACAAAACACAATAGCTATTTTCCGAACAATATGTCCTTGCAGTCTCAGCGCCAAAACATTTTTAATACGCACATAAACTTTATTACGGAATTCTTTTGGATGCTTGTCTAAAAACTTAAAGTTACAACCTTTTAACCCACGAAGAAAGTGTAGGCCGGAGGCAGAACGAAGATAAAACATTTAATCTCAGTCTACAATCTTTTGTTTTTAAAGAGTACGCACAACTATGAATTCAAATGATAAAATTGAATTAATTTGAATATAAATGATAAAGGTAAACACCAAGAAAGAGTAAAAGGAATGAGTAAAGATAATAAGGAATGTCAAAAACATAGCTATGCCAATCTTGCAAACTCATTTATATTCCTAAAATAATAACAAAAATACGAATGAATTTATTAGAGACAGTAGGCAATAAGACAGCTCAGATTCGAGAGCCATCGACAAAATAATACCTAAACATGTAGTACTAACTAAGCCACTTTTGTTATAAGAAAGAACTATAGACACATAGATAGCAAAAAAACGAATGTGCAATAAAGACATCATTATATTCTTTATCTTGTCTCACAAGGTGTCGGCGAAATACGTTCTGTTTCTGTCAGTCGTCACGCTATCATTTACTCCTTTTATCTCCAGTCATTTCTCACACGATTTTTCTTTTCTTTGTTCTTCCTCTTCCCTCCTAGTTATAAAGACCATAGAAATACAAGAGATTTCCCTGAGCGAAACCACCAACCAGACACATTTCATCCCTAACTTTCTGTATCAAATTAATCGCAACATAAAGTTGCCCACTAAAATTGCTCGCCACTCGCGCGGTCAGTGTTTCGTTACCAAGTTTCGGAGCGGGATCTAAATCATTCATGTTTGTTTCGTAAGTATCCTTGTTAGAAACTTTCTCTTCTACTCCTAATTTATCGTTGTATCCAACTTTTGTTCGGTCAAAATGTAATCTTAAGTTTTGTGGCCATTGCTTGCAGTTAGTTGTGTTTTCTTTATCTTAGCAGCTAATAGTTTTTATTTTTCAAATACCGTTTTCAGAAAATTTTGAAGATTGCAGTTTACGTAAAATTCAAAACATAACATTAGAATTTCATAAATCACCGGAAGCCAAACTGAATGGCATTGTTTAATATTGTGATGTTTAATGCATTAGTGGAAAAATCAGGTTCAAACAACAAAATAAGTACGGTAACCGAAACCGGGTCTCCCAGCTTACCCAGTTTGACAAAACTACAGAAGACCATACTTACATACTTATTCTTATGCACCAATCATCTGAACTTAAAGCAGCATTGTATATATTGTATATATTATTATTGTAGGACATAGCTGCTGGACACAACACTACTCTCCCAACCTGCCCCAGAATAACTTATGCTCCGTCTTCCGAGTACTGTTTGTCCCAGCCACTTTTTTAAGAAATTGATTTAACTTACTGCACTTCATACCATTTCAAAATTATCATTATCTTACTTACTGACTTTGTTACTTGGGGTTATCATCATCATCATCATCATCTAATATCCGGTCTCTCTTTTCTTTTGCCAATCTACAGGGTCATGATAGTACTCTGTACTTTATATTTGTGTATAGTACTTCATCAAAACAATATGCTAATGACCCTCGACGTAGACTCTCATATTATACCGTATCGGATTGCATAACCATTTCCTTTACCAGCTCATGACCATTTCCTCCTTAACTTCGACCTTGTTTGTCTGGTAATGCATGGCCATACTATTTCGTGATGTTTTTACATATTTGTTTGTTGAAACTGCAGGGTTTCGGGTTTGTTTGTCTACTTCAGAATATTTATTGTCGAGCGTGTTATGATGTTACGTCACTAGTGTAATGGCACATCACTAGCCAACCAAGAAGAGAGCCAACATGGCGTCCGAACGACCAGAACTCTCTAAGATGTAAAAACGTCTTTCTCTGTTAATAAACCAAGTTTAATTAAAATACAGTATTTATTATTTATATAATAAACTAGCTTTTGCCCGCGGCTTCGCTCGCGTTGAAGTATCATTATTAATTAGGTTTTGCGGGGGTTTTGCGGGTTTGCGGTTTTGCGGGGTTTTTGCGGCTTCACTTTTATTTAGCGTGTGTCAAAAATTAGGGCCTACAAAACTTCTTTGTACACAATATTCTAAACTAATTTGTCATTAGGCGCTAAACTATCAAGCTATTGGGTGAACTTACTCATGAGCGAGCAACATAAAACTGTCCATGAGAGAAGCAATGTTCTCTCAAGTCAATACCCGCAAATTTGAGATTTTGCCCCTGAGACTTGGCTTGTCTTGACTTGGCTTGTCATTGCAAAGCAGACTTTTAGGGGAAGCTGTAATCTTTTAAATTCGAACGGGATATTATTAGGTATTAATGGGATTCGTGGAATAAGTACAGTTTCCCCTTTCGCACACCCAGTTAATATAGTGGCTTCCACTATATTGCGATGTAACGCTTTCACTTGCAGTCTCGTACCGTTACAAAGTTTTGGTGGTTTTCAATTTCGCAACAACAAAATTGGAGTGCCCCCCCACATGCAGAATAAGCTTATGAAAAGGCAAACCTGGCCGGTTTCAATGAATTTAAAAATTCTACAGGGTAATTAGTAGCGTCATCTGTATTAACCACAGTATCAATTGAAGTATAGACCTTTTCTTCGCCCTCAAACGACATGAGCAGGATATCGTTGATAGCTGCTGCTTGATCGTTCTTTGGAGTAAGTATGGTACGCTCACATAACCATTCAATATGCTTGTCATTTATATGAATAATGTCTGGATAAACTTTATACAGCAATTCTTGAACCGTAGTAACAACTGTGCATAATTCTTCCGGGATGGTTATCTATGTTTGTTTTTCTTTTTTTCTGACTCATATTGGGACAATAAACTTCTTATTAAGTTATCATCATAATTTATTGAAGATACAATAGGTGAATGGTCACGCTCTAAAACATGTACCTCCCGACAACCCTTATCAACTTTAAGTTGCGAAGGTGTATCAATTCCAAAATCATGTTCTTCTACACCTACCTCCATACGACGCCGAGTAATTTTCTGTGCCGCTATGGGAAGATACATCAATGCCCACTGGACAAATCTTGGCTGAATCGTAATCGCCTTACCGAATAGTCGTTAGATCCAGATTCCGTAAATATATGAGATCGTTTCTATAAACTTCAAACTTAAATGGGAATATTAATCCTGATGCTATTAACTCACAAAATCCGCCTTAAGTAGCATTTTTCATCATATCGGCAAAATATTCATCAGGTGTTACGTAGTTATCACCATTCCTGTCGTGGGTCATAATTGAAAACTTGCTCCAGTCATTAACCACATATCTGACAATTTCTGAACGCACCTCCATCGCTCTATCTCACGAAACAAACATGCACCGTCACCAACAACAGGGACGACAGTATATTCTTCAACATCTCCATTAACGTTCATATTTTCTTTAGCCATTTTAAAACCTATACTTAAACCAAACGAAAACAAAACAAATGCCAAATACAAAGCAGAGTCTATAACCAAAACTATTTAACCGAAATAAAGCAAATGCAACCCAAAATATGCCAAGAAAAGAACAGCCAAAATAGTTAAATATAATCCGCTAGAAATATTTAGGTATAGTATGTGGTATTAAATACGGCAGCCACTCATCATCGGGTTTATGTAACTCAGTGAAAACACAACGATAGCGCGTTTTATAATACTACTAACGCCATCTATTATGTTTTCTTTCTTTTTCTTTTCTTTATCTATTGTCAACGTTAAGAACTAAAAAATATTTTGTTCGTCTTAATTTATTCGTTCCATTAGGTACTGATAGGTTCAAACTAACATATTTACATCCTCCATCATCCCTTATTTTATCCCCATGGGGGTTGAATTTATCAAAATTCTATTCAAGAGGACGTCTGCATCATAGTAGCTCCAATCTTTAATGTCAGTTCAATCAGTCGAAAATCTAAGAAGATTTATACATACTTTCATCCCCTATTTTATCCCCTTGGGGTAGAATTGATCAAAATCCTTTCTTAGCGGATGCCTACGTCATAACATCTACCTTTTTTTTTGGGGGGGGGGGGGTGGGAAATCATCAAATAACCCCTCTCGCTCTTGGGCAGAGCGAAAGGGAGTGTCAGACTTCTACTGACTAAAAACCACCCATGTTCCTTCTTAGCCCTTGTGCCGAGGACGCGGTATCTCTTTTAAACAACCCGCAGCCCCGACGGGAATGACGTTACCCTTACTTAAAATACTATATGTCGCCGCGGCGGCTGAGACGTGACGTTCTCTCCCTCTTATGTTCCGCGGCCTCTTTTGCTAGCATCACTGCTTCGCAGAAGGAGGCGACGGCGTCCTATTCCTCCTCGCCCCGGACCATGGCTTGCACCAGAGCCGGATGCGAGAGGTCACCGCCGCCGATCGCCGCTATCATAACATCTACCTGCATGCCAAGTTTCAGCCAGATCCGTCCAGTGGTTTGGGCTGTGCGTTGACAGATCACTATGTCAGTCAGTCAGTCACCTGCGAGTTATGTCTATTTTTCGTACCACTTGCTCAAAAAAGTGACATTTTATGCCACAAAAAGCGAACATAACAATAGTCATTTTTAATCTGTTAAAAACAGGGAAAGAAAATTGTACTGAATTTCATTCATCCTCTAGGGGGAGAATGTGATTTAAATTTGGAATACTTACCGAAATTTATACTGAACTACATCTGTGTTTACACCATTGAGTTTGTATATATAGTACATTACTGCCGCGGTCTATAATGACTACTTTGCTGGTCGCGCTGATGATGGCCGACAGCGCAGCGTAGCGCAGCTCCAGGCCGACACAGCGCGGTCAGCGTGCAGCACTTGATGGACGAGCTGAGATAAAGGCCGAGACCGTAGGCCGAGGCCTTTACAGCGAGGACAGCAAGGGCTGCAATGATGGCCAAGCTGAAAGGCCTAGAGCGTAGCTAGGCTAGCTCGAGGCAATCATAGCGTGACCAGCGAAGCAGTCATTGTGGGCCAAGGTTTGTATAGTGCTTTACTCAAAAATGCAAGTACCTAATCTAAATAAAACCAGCAAGTAATTTAAATAAAAAATATATTAATTAACTAGACTTTTAATTAAAATGACAATTATGAAAAGTACAGTTACTAAAATTCAACACCGACTTTCCCGGTTTGATATTACTGATTGTTTGCTATAATTCTAATGCGGTGTTTGACTGCTGGATTATTTCTTCATTTATTACTTCATTTAAATCTTTTTTTTTTTTTACCTTTAGACGTACAAACAGCTGTGTTTTAAATAAAATCTTTTTGGAATTGATTTTTTAAAACGTTGAAACGTCAAAATAGCGGCCGGCAAAACATTGCCGGCCTGTTAGAGCGGCCAGCAAAACTTTGCCGGCCGCTCCTTGAAACAGACCGGCAAGGTCGACTTTGCTCAAACAAGTTTGTCAAAATAATGACAACATTACATGCATTTTTGAGTAAAAGCATTATACATCGTTTTGAAAAAGGAATACGCATTTATTATGTAGTTATGATTATTAAATAAAATTACGAAAACCGACGAGGCCGTATGAGCTTGATGCCTTTGCTTTTCCGACAAAAAAATATCAGTCTAGGAATTTGCTGCGTTTTTGTTTTCTTCAAATACATAAACGTTCAGTTTATTTTACTTTTAATAGTCATTATCACACTAATATTATAAAGGCGAAAGTTTGTGAGTGTGTATGTTTGTTACTTCTTCACGCAAAAACGACTGCACGGATTTGGATGACATTTGGTACACAGATAGTTTTATAACCTAGATTAACAAATAGGATAGTTTTTATCCCGATTTTATATTCCCGTGGGTTGTAGCGGGTGAAGCCGCTGGCAACAGCTAGTTTTTAATAAATGCTTATCTCATATTTAATAAAGGCTTATCTCATATTATTATTGTGTTAATTTTTTCGCAAATGGTACGAAAAGTAGAGTATTTTCCTCGGTGATAAAGCTGTCTTAGTCTTGGGTGAACTTAAATCCCTCGCTACACTCGCGATTTAAATCGTCACCCGCGACAGAAGACACTGCTTTATCCCCTTGGTTAATAATCTACTATTTTATACAAACTTTCGTCCCCTATTTTATCCCCTTAGGGGTGGAATTTATCAAAATTCTTTTTTAGGGGATGCCCACACCATAGTAGCTTTATGCATGCAAAGTCTCAGCCCGATCGGCTTAAAATTGACAAAGTTTCATACAAACTTTCATCCCATATTTTATCCCCTTGTGGGTAGAATTGATCAAAATCCTTTCTTAGCGGATGCCTACGTCATAACATCTACCTGCATGCCAAATTTCAGCCAGATCCGTCTAGTGGTTTGGGCTGTGCGTTGATAGATCACTATGTCAGTCAGTCACCTTTGAATTATATATATTTAGAAGAAAGATAGACCAAAACAGAGCGTTTCAACTTTTTTCAACAAACTATGTTGTTGAAAATTGAAATTCGTCTTGAAGATCTAAGTCGAAATCGTGACTCCGAAACATTAATTATTCAATAGAGGAATTATTTATGTAAAGGATGAAAACACACGTGAGAAATTCACTTAAATGTTTAATTATGAACTTCAACCTAATAAAAATTATAGTAACACAGTTCCAAGCGTTAACGGTCCCAGTACCATCAGCATCAGCTGATTCATAAATACTCCACGTTCTAATTATCAAACAAACATTCATTGAACAAATGACAATAGCGAATTTTTGCACTCCTTATCGGTGCCCGGAAACAGCTGAAGCGTTAGCCACATCATACATCATCATCATCATTCATTATACTACTGTCGCGAAATATTTTGCTCTGAACTGTATTGATAACGTCAATTTCAGTATTGTAGTTATTTAAAGAGAGTTTATCAATTATTTTATTACAGCGATGACCTTCGTTGCTATTATCATTGTATCCATTAGCTACTTCATATGGCCCACTAACTTTGTTTTTATAACAGACTAGCTGTAGCCCGCGACTTTGATTGCGTTGGAATTTTAATGTATAAATATGTGTGAGAAAAAAAGAGAGCATGTCGTTTTCTAAGATATAATCTATATCCTTACTGAATTTTTTGCCGTGAAAAGTTAACAAACAAGCACAAATTCCATAGAAATTATATGTATTAGTATTGAAAGCAAACTAAAGCTCAATTCTGACCCGACACAATTAAAATTGCCATCGACACGCTAAGTAGAAGAAGAAGCATCAATTATGAGATTTGACTCGCCTTTCGGTAGCATAGCATAATCATATTATATTTTTCCACTGCTGGGACACAGGCCTAGTTACTGTTAGAAAGAACACCTTGTAGGCACAGTCCGGTTGGTGAAGGGCATGTGTAATTTTTTTGTTTAAGTAATACCGATTTCCTCGTGATGTACCTTTACATTATCTTTGACCGTTTTCAGAAATCAGTCTGTCAGTCCCTACTCAACAATACTTCTTGTCTATTTTATCGTTTAAAGAAAATTGTGAGTTATAATATTGTGAAAATACATATTCAACAAAAAACACACATAACAACAAAACACGTGTTTCTCGGTTACACAGTCATTGATGTTCAAATACCTCATTATTTGAGCATCCGTCAAAGGTTAACAGAAGTCGTGTTTGACATTCAAGCTCGATTAGTCTTTCATTCAACCAAACTTAAAGGTTCCTACTAAAATATTCAGGTCAGCTTTTGCGAGGATAGTATACAAGAAATACTCACTTGTTGAATTAAATAATGCTGCTCATACGACAAGCCTATCTAACATGACCAAAGGAGACTGCCTAACTGAGCGAGATCTGTTGAATAATAAACTACGTTCAACAGATTATGACTTAAGAGAGACATTTCTAATTAGGGATTACAGTTATAATGATTAAAGGCCCGGTAGTTAATGGAAGATCAAAGTAAATAAACTACAGAGTAAAGACACAGATGATGAAAGGGAATGTTGCGGAGGAATTTTATTTTTGGACGAACTCTGACAGAAAATGTTTAACTGTTAGAAAAAATTGTTATTAATACATTTTCACAGTCAAAATGAAGAGTTGTTTTATGAGACTAATTAGTTTGACGATGAAATATTAATTAAATCAGCGACTGTGTGATTTCGATAATTGGAATTGTGGATAATTAGTGTCAAAGTTTAATCAAAACCAAATTCAGGCTGCAAATGAGCCCACAAAGTGTCAAACAGTGATTAATTATACTGTAGCGAATAGATTTAAATTAGTGTACGATTGATGAGCAATGCACAATATTGGTCGAAATAAACAGAGATTGTAAAACAAGAATGAAACAAAAAAAACAAACAACGAAACAAACAAAAACAAACGAACGAAACATGAATGAATGAGAGAGGATGGCGAATATACTAGGTCAAATTTACAATAGTCGAAGTCCCAGAATCGTATTGAAAAGCTTTAAAGGAAGACGATCCTTATTTTGTCAGTACTAAGCTTGTCTGATTTGAAATTCTCTAAAATCGTAGACAATTCATCATGTATCGTTGTCTTTTGAATCCGGAAGACTTGTATACGTTTCCCAGTATGTCATTGACACTGTCCTTCAGTAAGGTGAAGCAAATCATACGAACCTGAATTAGTAGCTACAGACCTTCACCTCATTGTATGATTTCCGCTGGCATTGTTGTATAATAAACGTTGTATCGCTACACCTCAGTAAGTCCATCATATAGTGCATCATAATATAGATCTATGACATTTTTTTATTGAATCTATAATGTGAACAATAATACTTTTATGCGTTGAACAACCTACTTTATTCGTCAAAACTAGAATAATATTAGATGTATCTTCATCGGGATTTTTACAATGATCATGAATCTGATTCTGATCGAACTGAACCATTTAAATTTGAAACTACTGTGCTTCGTCAGATATTTCGTTGGCTAAACTGAGGTATATTCTGTCCCCGACGGAACTGCGGGTTGTTCGCAAGAGATACCGCGGCCTTGACATAAAGGGCTAAGAAGGAACATGGGTGGTTTTTAGTCAATAGAAGTCTGACACTCCCTTTCGCCCTGCCCAAGAGCGGGTGGGGTTATTTGATGATTTCCCACACCCCATGAAAGGTACATTTTAACGCAATTCATATTATGATCAGCGGGTCTAAAATGGCCTCTTTATCAGAATCCACGCAGAATCATAGTATGAATCACGTTACAATTTCAAATTCTTAAAATGGACTTTATGTCTATTACTATAAAGTCCATTTTAAGAATTTTTAATTTGTAACATGATTAATATTACGATTCTGGCCAGAAAGTGGCCATTTAGGTGGTAGTTGTTCAATACGAGCGGTATTGTGTGATAAACGTCTTATAGCTAGCACTCGTAGGTATAGCATTGAAAGTACCTCCTATAAGTAGGTACTATTAACACTTTGTGGCGCGACGGAAATCAAGCCATTTCCTCTATGAAATACCAATTTAATCTGCGTATTAGTCAGTAGAGCATTAGAATATATTAATTAACGAGTGACGCCTGTAATGTTATCGGCTTTATAAGCTTCAGTAGTCGCGATCATGTTGGCTGCATATCGAAGAGATAAGGCTCTGTGATAAGGAAGCACATGCGGTATATTATTACCGGCGTTTGATATTGAGGGTCTTTATCTTTCACTTTACGCTCTTTTGATTCGAAGCGGCTCTATTGCACATGAATATTTGGTGTAGCTAACAGCCCCTGTACAGATGTGTAATTCGAATTTTGTACTAAAATTGTATGTCGTTAGAGCTGTGATAATTAGAAGAAGTTTGAAAATGACGCAGGTGACTGAAAAAGTTGTAGTAATCGATTGTGTGTATGGACATGTAATGTAGAGGAACAAGGACAATGCTGTACAGAGGTTTGTAGTATCAATATAGATGGGTGTAAAAGTAGAGAAAAACTAAAGAAACGATGGATGGACTGTGTGAAGGGTCATAAGGCTAGAAAAGTGTTTGCAGAGATAACAGTTATACAGTATGCGAATTGAAGATGTATGCCCCCAATAGATTTGGATAAGAGCAGGTGGGTGATGAACACGATTATGTCGTGCGTTTACGAGTTCCTTGTCGTAGATGATTCCTTACCTTTTTTTTTGGATAATGGGAAATCATCAAGTGACTCCTCCCTGTCTGGCCGGAGCGTAAGGGAGTGTTAGACTTCAACTGGCTAAAAAGTAGTTAAAAAACTAAAAAACCCGACTGAGAAGACTGAAAAGCAAAAAACAAGCACATTTTAAATTAAACAAAACTTGGAAGCAGGCGGGGTCCATTCTATTTTCATTTCATAATTTAATATTCAAATGAACCCCGCCTGCCTCCACGTTTTGTTTAATTTAAAATGTGCTTGTTTTTTGCTTTTCAGTCTTTTCAGTCGGATTTTTTAGTTTTTTAACTACTTTTTTTATTTCTGACTTTTTAGTTCTTTAATGTTTGTTCATTCGTTGGTCGCGTAAAATACTTCGCAGATGATTTAACTTTTGTGTTTGTTTATAGAATATGTGACTTTGAATTTATTTTAAACATAACAGTGTCATATATTTTTGTAATCTCCTTTTAAAACCCTTCATTTTGATACAATACAATTCAATGGTAATGGATTTTTTTTATATTTTCAAATCCACGATTTGGCCCCCAAAACCAGCAAATATCTTTGTTTTTTAATTTTAATGTAGCCAGTGTCACTCGCGCCATCAAGACAAACGACGTATATTTCATCAAAATCCCTTCATCCGTTTAGGAGTTATGAGGGAACAAAGAAACGGACATACATACATACATACACGCCAAACACATAACCCTCCTTTTGGGCTTCGCCGCAGTCGGGTAAAAAATCAGCCATGTTCCTTCTTAGCCCTTTGGGCCTGTATCTCTTTTGAACAACCTGCAGAATATGATTCCTTACCTTACCTCAAAGTATCATCAATTTGTTTTTTTTTTCATTATTGATATATCTTCTATTTGCCGGTTCCTAAACTTGTCTTTAGCGATAATGAGTATAAAATAAAGTCATAAAGTTGTAAAGCAATAATGATTGATGACAATTCAAATAGATTTATGACCACACCAGCAGTCGCTGATTGTTATTATTAAATAACCAATTAGGTATTTCAAAGTGCAATTAAGTACCTCTAATCACGGCTTAATTTATTGCTAATTGGTTTTCTTGCCAGTGTTTTCCTGAAGTATGGTGTTCAGAGCCACCTTTTTGTTTTTTTTTTGGCGGGTAGAAAATTATCAAATAATCCCTCCCGCTCTTGGGCAGAGCAAGAGGGAGTGTCAGACTTCTACTGACTAAAAACCACCCATGTTCCTTCTTAGCCGTATATGTCGAGGCCGCGGTAACTTCTGAACAACACGCAGCCTCGACTTTTGGTACAGAAAACTATACCTGCCTACCTAATTTAGTAAAACAAACTGGTTGTTCAATTTAATAATATAAGGTGTCATACACAATAAATGAGTTCAAAGCTAGAATATTTTTTTAATTTATTAGACTTGGTTAGACTCAACTGAAAAATAAACACGTCCCTAATACAGTTGAAAAAAAACCCTTAAAATAACATTATTTCATGAATGAATCAGCAGAATATAAATTAAAAGCAAATAGAAAACGTATTAGGGAAATAAAATCAAACATTTCATCGGAATACGATTAAACTGCCAGAAAATGACTTATGTTGTGTTATCTATCTTTTCAATCGTGTCAACGTAGTGGCGATTGAAAGCCGATACTGATCGACATTTGACATTCGTTTGAAAGTTGTTCCACGTGGCAAGAGTTATCAGCCAGCCTTTTTACTATTCGAATTTCGAATATTTTTTACTTCTATCAGATTGTCTTTTGTATGAAAATGTTTGATTGTTGGTTTAGGATGGATATACTAAATTGTTCCTTTCGAAATATTGATGGACAAACCACATATTTTTTTTAGAAATTAATGTCTTTTTAATGCTGTATGAAGGTTAACCACAATTAATAAAAAAAAATCAGTATCGGTATACTGAATACATTTTTACTAAACTCATAAGCGCCATTTATTAATATTGCGGTACACAGAATGTTAGCGTTTAATTTTTTGCACCTTACTATTGTATCGAGTCTGGTTCTTCTAACCAACCTATCAGACAGATGTGTTGCTGGGGAGTTTGTTCCGCCACTTCTTCTTTCCAGCTAAAACACTAGGAAGTGTCCGAAGGGGCGTTTTGGGGGACTGTATCTTGTAAATTTTGACGTTCAAAAAGTGCTAATTATCAGCCTAGTTTGAATAAATGAGTTTTGATTTTGATTTTCACACTCAAAATATTACACACATATAATATATGTTGTCTGTCTATAGAATTAAAAAATATAGCCCTAATATTCTGTCAAGTTTCAAAGATCAATGATTTATTTTTACCGAAAAACAAAACTTCAAAGGCTTATAGAACGAATCGACAAAGTTTTTCAAACTGAGTTGATAGTTTATAATTAAAAAGAGATCACTGAACGTTGATTGAAAAATTTTAAACTGAAATGTTTTTTTGTTTCTTGAATGAATGTGGTTGTGTTTGTGTAATGTGGTTTTGTATCGGATGTGATTTTGTGTGTAATTGTGTATTGGTATTTATTTTCTTTTTAAACTGAAAATATGTAACAATAATGTACCTAACTTATTTTTTTTCTTTTTCGTTGAAGTGACCATGTTTCGAGGAACGAGGTGTGATGTCACACCACACTCCGATAATCCACAAACATGGTATCTTCAGCTTTGAAGTGCCGGCGGCGCGATGTCTAAGTGCAAATGACGTCTTCCTACTTGAAGGTTTAAGATTAACCCTAATCTTTCAGTATTTTATTTGGTTTAGTTTGTAGTTGGCAGAAAAATACTGTTTTATTTGTTTTAGATGTTACTAAGTTATCGAAAATAATTCCTTAATTAAATTATAAAGGAAAACCTATCACTTTATTTTAACTTATGTAAGTGCTTACACAAGTTACAAGAAAAATTGAAAAACAATGAAATAAAAATTACAAAAACAGAGTTCTACAAAGAGCTTTGTCATTTCAAACTTAAAAGATATTTTTAAATATAGAAGGCTCAAACATTTATATAACTAACAAATTAAAATAATACTTTTCAAATTGCCTGCCTTGTGAGTACTGCACTATCATTTAAAACGAATAAAGGTATAATAAATAAAAATATTATGCTAATAACTTGTATGTTTTACCGTAATCATTCTTTATAAAATATTGCTTACTACTCACAGTAATCATAACTTATGTTTTTTCTTTACCATGATTATGTACCTCGGTACCTCGATAACACACATGTAAGTAATGGTCTCAGTCTAAGTAAATAACAAATGCGAAGCCAAATTATACCGTTGGGTAGACAAACATTATTGTAAGGAATCTACATTAGTAGAGAAATACATATTTCATAAGAAAATACTGGTGTTTCTATACTCAGAATTTATAGAAAACTCGTAAATCATATCTGTGGTACGAGCTTATTAATAACTACCTAGTATTAAGGCTTCCTTTACCGAAAATTTATATCTCAACAATAAAAATTCACTGAATTATTGACAATAGTCTACATCAATAATAATTCACTAAACTGAATCATTAATTAATATCCAGCACGATTTTTAGCTTTCACGGTTTATAACAAAACGAATAATGTCGCTTACGGGATATATTATTTAAAAAAAAAAGGAAAAACGATAGATAGATTTGTCTGCAACTAACAATTTATTTATCATCTCTGCGTAATCTCCAGTCATCCGGTGATTATGGCACTTGCGTCAAAATATCGGGAGGTAATAATAAATTATAATCATGGAAGATATCCCGTAAATGACAGTATTATTTTCATTCAATTTATCGTTCATTCCTTCTAAACCTTTCTACCAGGATGAATCATTTCAATTGTTCCGTCTTCGGATGCCTCTTCTATTTCTATGAACTTACTAATAATAATTGATAAACTTTGGTCTACAGACGCGGTGAAATTTCTAATTTCTAATGACCAACTACGAGTACCGTATACGAATATTAATTTAAACCAAAACAATATTATAGTTGTTAACAAGATCAACAATAGAAGCTGAACTATGCAGTACTGAAGTTTAAATTGTGTCGACTTGGAACTATGTCTGAATGAGACGTTAAATTCTATGTTCAGGAGAACCGTATGGTGCGAAAAACTTGAAGGAGCTATAGGCACTAAAAGCGAAGACATTTATAAGTCTGTTTTATTGTTGAATTTATTCAAAATCTTGTAGATTGTAATACCAGAAATAAATTGTTACAATACTGAGAAACGAAGTAGTATTAAACTCAATAGAGCATATGAGAAAAGGTAGGTGATATTATTTCTATTGTTTTTCTCTCGGAAAACAGCCCAGACTAAGGGCTCGTTGGTAAATTGATCCCAATGAGATGGGACCCGCGGGTTGAATCTACTAATTGCATTATTTACATTACTTTTGACAGACTATAATAATCAACTGAAAAAAAATACTGGTTCATATCACCCAGGCTACACAGGACACTAAATAAGTGATCTCAATTTACGTGGAAGAAACTAATATCTCCCAGGTAAATTGAGGACTCTAAACCGTTTACTGGTTCACATCGCAAATTCATTACAGAAAACCATATTTAAATTGGTCAAACCATTCTGGATTCAAATGAGAAGATTTATTTGCGCACAAACAAACGAACAACGTTTTTTACCCTAAACGCATATACCTTCTCCGTTCCGTCGTGGGTAAAAAAAACTTTTCTACTTGACTATACAACTCATTAAATTTGACAGCGGGTCCAGTTGACCAATTCAAAAATAGTTTCGGTCGATTGGACCCGCGGGTCCTATCTGAGTGGGATAAATTTACCAAAGAGCCTAAGTTAAACAAGTGATTTTTATCTAAATAAATGATAAAGAAATATTTTTTTAAAATTAAAACAAATAAGCCTGAAAATAAAAACAATTAAGATAAAAAATAGACACAGCTTTCCCTCAACCACAAAATATGTATAAAACAACAATTTTCATACAATAACGTATTTTAACAGGAGCTATAAAATTCCGCTTATAACCAACTTGTTATAAACAAAGTTGCGGTGAAAGCCAACTAAACAGCAAAACTACTATTCGCCGAAGTACGTAGTTAGTAGTTACGCGACTCAATAGTCTGTGAACCAATGCTGTTACATTATTGGTAGACAAAAGTCGGAATAATAAAATGAAGTCTCGGTAGTGTTTTCCCAACTATATTGGAATCAGCTTGCAGTTTGATCGGAAGCAGCTGTATACCAGTATTTTACATGGAACGACTGAAAAGGTCTGCCTATCTGACATCCACAATCCCAGTTGTATACGTCCCTGTGTGCCTATCGGCCTTGTTCTTTTCTGTCTCCTGCTGATATGGAGGGAAGTGGAAATTTCTGTTTTTCCTACTCCTCCGCTATTCTTTTTTTTCGGATTAATTTCGTTGCGGGATCCAAGACAGTCAAATCAATTCTCTGGGACTTCGTCGAGCTTCATTGTCTCGGCGCTTTTCTTGTGGTCGCCACTGTTGATTCTGGCTTACAGAAGTTACAGTGGTTGGGTTATATTGGGTGGGGTGGGTAATCATCAATTACCCCTCCCGCTCTTGGTCAGAGCGTAAGGGAGTGTCAGACTTCTACTGACTAAAAACCACCCATGTTCCTTCTTAGCCCTATATGTCAAGGATGCGGTATCTCTTAAAACATCCCGCAGCCCACTGGCCGACTACCTGTAACGACTGTTGAAGAGAGTCTCAACACGTAATGAATTGTCACTGAACAACGCACCGACCTTGGTTTGTGTGACTATAATTATTTAGGCTTTAACCCATGAGGGGTAATAAATTAAAGTCCACCATCAAAAGTTGAGAAGTGCCTACAAAAGTTTACGGCTGGGCCGTTAAAATGGCGCTGTGAAACAAACGCTAGTTAGATACGCTCTTATTCTTTATAGAAACGATAAAATTTGGTTTTACCTTATAGGCCTTTGTTAGGTATTGATTCTGTTCTTCATGATAAAGAAATTTGGTTATTCAGAGATCCTGACCTTTTCGACTTTTTTCTATTCAACGAAAGAAGATAATAAGGTCAGGTTAACGGAATAGACTAAAATATTTTAAGGCTTAAACTGAACAAAGAATTTGGGCTGAAACGTGAACAGAATGAAGACGTGAATTGTGGTCTCAATATCATTTTGCAAAATTACGCTTAGGTTTTATGCAAACTGAGATTAAATTCTTTATGACCTTTTAAAAAGCAGTAAAGGTAAATGCTAAAAGGTGCTGACATTGACATATTTTTTTAATGTTTAGAAACTTGTTGCAATATCCGACCAAATACATCTACCATCCTGTAAAAAACATTTATAAATTAAGTAGGTGCAGACCGTAGAATGATAATATTATAATTAATGATAATGTGTAAGAGGTGTGTGACAATTGAAACAGTGTGAAATATCTGCCTAAAGTTGTACCTTCAAATTTTCAAAATTTCTTCAGCTACACACACTACAATAAAAATTCTACAGCAATGTACCTTGTACTTCTACTGCTCCATGTAGTACTTACTGGTCTGTTCACCTCACGAAGCGAGAGAATTGACTAGAATCCAGCCTATAACCAACTTACACTTTCCAGTACAAATCGTATCCAATTCCTCACGCTAAATAGTAGCGCTTGCGCTGAGAGAAAAATACGAGTACCTATACATCACTATCCTCCAAAAATCAACCTAGGTAAATTTCCCATTTTATAAGGTTACACTCCCCGTAGTAAACGAATTACAAAAATGTTACCGACCGCACCTATAAAACCAACTTTTATTTTAAACTTTCTGCAGTTCAGCGTATATCGTGCCTGTCTCTCATAAAGTTCGAGTGGTCTTTCCGCCGTAGCGTGTGCGCATTACTAATGAGCTCGTAATAAAATAAATCAGCTGTACAAGCGGTTAGTACGGGTTGCTATTATGAGAGTAAGTCTGAATTATGTTGAAAAACTAAAGAAAAGGGAAACTCAGTGTTTTATAAAAAATCTAAAGGAGAATGTTGAAGATAAGGTTTTCTTGTTTGCGTATTATTACATTATGTAATATTAAGAAAGTATAAATTTTAATTTTAACTAATTTATAAAAAAAAAACTAATTGAAACTTAATCTCTGTGGACTTTAATGTTACGAGGAAATCTCTCATTAAATTAAATTCAATTGAGAAAGTAAAAATATCTTTCAGTAACTTTTTGCGCTAGCTCTAAACCAATATTTAAACGAGAGCAGTTATACGTTCAGGGAATAGAATGTCTAAATTATTAAAAGAGAGCAGAGCGTATTTTGAATTGAGTTTCTGTTTTGAGAATACAAGAAAATAATCGAAAAAGTCGACAAAACTTGGACAATGTGATAAAAACTAAAACTGAAATATATCAAGATTGTGATCGAAATGAAATATTTATTCATTTGAATGTAAATACACGAGAAAATAACAAATTGAAAAACTACGCATAGTTTTTGAGTAAGAACAAGCTTCCCTAAAACTTTTAATTATAACTATAGCAAACATTCGGCCTTCATGTAATGACTGAAATAGTTTTCACGTCGTAATGTTGGCAACATACTGTAATTACAAGATGCGATAAACTTTTCAAAAAAAAACAAATAGCAAACGAACATCTGTGACAGACGCATTATTAATAATAATTAACAATCAACATGATGTGTTGATTGTTAATTATTATTCCTATTTTCGATGATTGGATTCTGACTCACAGAAAACAAAGAAAAGTTTTTTGTGCAAAGACATTTTGCTTAAGAATATAATTTTGGCGAAGGTCAAATGTCGAGGTAAACAGAAACTCTGTCTAACAGTCAATTTACTATGATAATCGCAATTGTGAAATTGTATAATGGGTCATTGTGACCGCATGCGACATAATAATTCTCCTACAGCGCTTTTGCACGATCCATCGCATGTCACAGACCATGCCGTACTTCTTGATTATCGCTTGGTTAGTGCCTAACTTAACCTGGTGACAGAATTTTTTTTCTGATCCGTGAGCTTCTGACTCGACTTTACATGCCGTCGAGAGATATCTCTCAGGCATCGGGAAATCTCCTCACTTAAACTCCTCACTGACATGCGAGGAAGTTTTCCTTCAACGAAGCAAGTGATAATTAAACAATACGCATAGGAATCCGAAAAATCAAAGGTACAAACGTAGGTAAGGACTTATGGCTTGTCAATTTGATGGTCACACCACCTGATTGTCACTGCTTTATAAATCTATAATCTATATGCATATATTAAAATCAATGCCACTTTTTGTTATTTGTGTAATTTTATAACGCAAGAATGGGCTCACCTATCCAAACCAAATGTTTACGCTTTGTACGGACTATTTAGTAGATGGTTTATGTGAAGTTTGCACAAAATCGGTTGAGTGTTTTTTCATTTAAAACATTTTTTGTAACAAATGAATTCAATAAAAATGGCGGATCATTTTGTTTATGGGGATTTTGTCGTCTTTAAACTGTTTTCAGTGTTGACAGTACAATCATGTTGTTATGTCATTCATTTCTGTCATTTCATTTTGTTCAACTGGTTTCGAGAATGGTTTAGATTTTCAATAGACCCGGTAGGTGGCGCTGCTGTCCGGACAGGACGACGTCTGCCAAGTCCGCTAGTATTTTATATACTGCAATGCAGTGTATCATTCATGCTAGTAATATTTGTTCACATTAAAACTTCAAATCTAGAACAAAAAAAATAAAAGAAAATCCCTTAAAATCATCTTCATTGAAAACTAAAGTCGACTTAAATGAACTCTTAATTCACAAAGGGCTTCTATAGTCTATGCCAGCTTTAAATCTTATTGCAATAGCTTTCTCCGATCCCCAACCAATAGGTTCTTGATTTAATTTATTCTTACGACAGCTCAAGGAATTTACACCCATAATGTATAGTACCGAATCAAATATTATTATTGTTATCAGACAGCCTTGCCAAAGCTATAGTTGCTTTCTGCTTTAATCAATGCTAGAAATGTCATAATTATGTCAGAGTAATCAATATTAAAGATGTCTATTATATCATAATGTATTGAAAAATGGGCGTTTATGTCAAATTATAAATCAACTATAGCTATCAATATGTCTAATTTAGCAGAATGTAGGCGTATCAAGTTCGGTCCATGACTAAAGATTCCAGTGCTAGTCACCCGAGGATCCTATCCAATATAAAGGCAAATCGTTTCAGTCCAATTTTAGTCTTAAAATATTAAATCTAATCTAAAATTTATCATCTCATGGCGAGGAGGTGCCGGCAAATTTGATTCACTACGCTGTGATATATTTACTTAGTTTAATACGGAGTTTCGTGGAAAATTGAAAACATAAATTTTAAACTGGAGCGATTAGTTTGTTTATTATTTATTATTTTTTTTTTATTTTCTTTGCGTTTTTTTTTAATCTCTGAAGTAAAGAGATTTAATATAACCAATGGAGCTGTCACTTAACTTTTTCTTGTTTCTGAAATAGTTTGAAGCTTTAATTATATTCAGGTATTGACGCAACACTTTTATGGTCATTTCTAATACCATCATCTACCAGCCCTTGTTCCATTCTACTTTACATATATTTTTTATATTTTTTTATTTAAATTTTCTTCTTCAATAGGGATGTTTACTGCCTTAAAAAAAAAATATGATTCTAATTAGTCCGTCTATTGGATTAGGTATCGAAAAATATTGGATACGTATTTTATATTTTATCAAATCAATAAAATTTACGAAGTTACAAGTTAAATTGAGGTAGTTAAGATTTGTGTTGTGACATCACTGACCGCTAAAGAATGTCATACTAATGTCTCAAAAAATGACGTCACACGAGGTTTTAAAGCAATGTATCGTGTTCATTGTTTGTTTACGTGAAAAAAGAAAAAATACGTGTCCAATATTTTTTGGTAATCGATCTGACGGACTAATTAGATATTTTTTGTTAACTACCCTATTCTTCAATGTCAGACGTCACGACATCATTCACTCCTTTCTCTTTCATTTCATTCCCAAAACTTATTTTATTACCTTTAAAAAACATCAAAAATAATATATTTCAATGAAAACAGTAACCATGAAAGGAGCTTGCAAAATTTTTAATAAAATCTTCCTAGACAAAGAGTTTAACTTAACTTCAGTAACAGTTTACTAAAAAATAAAATTGAAATCGGGCTAAAACAATAGTAACCCAGACTTAAAACATACAAATAGTTGAGGCTCTCTGAGAATTTCAATTAACAGATCTAGGACTTGCACTGAGAAGGATTATTTTTCTCAAACGGTCTTAAAACTGTCGGAAGAATTTAATTTAGCACTAGAGACTGCAGTGATTACGAGAAAATCTAATTAAGTTTATAGCAGTCCTTATTTTTTACCCAGGTAAGGCAAAAGTAGCTAGTTGTTTGGTTTAAACAAATCCTCAGCTATCTACCTACTGCATACCAGGTGTCTAAAGGGCAGCTCTCCGCAAACTGAAAGGGTGCATTAAGCTCCTTATTCTGGATCGTATTCACCGGATTGTTCTCATTTTTTTGTTACTATTCCTTTATTTCAAAGTAAAATTACATTCTCAGTACAAAAAACTGGCCAAGTGTACCATTATAGTAGATATTTAGAGGTTTTATATGTAATTTTAGCACCATAGACTTCTAATAGGCTTTTCTGTAACCTATAAGTGTTAAGCTAATTTCTGTATTTTTGAGTCTCATTATTTCGGAGTTGAGGGGGGGCCGAATGGTTAAACAGACAGACAGACACACAAGTGATTCTGTAGGTATGGGTTCCCTTTTTGCTTTTGAGATATGGAGCCCTAAAAAAGAAACAGTTGATTTTGTAATAGGTACTCTATCAAACGACACGAGATAATAATAATAATAATAATATTCCACAACTATCACACAACGCCATCTAGTCCCAAGCTAAGCAGAGCTTGTGTTATGGGTACTAGACAACTGATAAACATACTTATATATTTCTAAATACATACATATTATAGATAAATTACACCCAGAGAGAGATATCAGCTGTTCACTTTCTGCTTAGCCACAAAGTTCATAGAACTCGTAGACGCGCTTGCCGCTCGCTCCGTATAAACGTTTTGCCACGGTAACTATACATTACACTACACATACGAGGAAATAAAATAAATCAAACTTATCCCATTAAGTTCTTGAAATAATTTCTGCACTATTATAGTCATCTTAATTTGATACTGAATTCACCCTATTAGTCTGCGGACAGTTTAACATCCTGTATATCTTAACATTATTTACCTAGCCTAATCAAAAGATATATAAAAACAGTCTTATAGTTATAAATTATTGATATTCTTTAAAGAGAGAATGTCTTAAAAGTATCGAAACGAATGAAAATAAAAATTCAAATAAGAAATATTACCAACTAGGGTATCAAAAATATACTGAAAGTTTTGTATTGTAGCAAGTGAGAAACCCTGATATTACTTTCAGAAAAATAGCTTCAAAAAAACTCCAAATGGGTAATAATATGTCGCATTGAACTTCAACATTAAAACATTTTATTACGTGCTAAATATTTTTATTGCAAGTCACTGGAATTCCACTCTGGAATTTGAAATTCTTTATTTTTCATTTTGAATTATGTAGGTATTAAGTGTAGAGACTGATGAATATAAAATAGCATTCTTTAGTAACGAAAACTCCTTGAGGTATATCGGCTTTTTAAAATTAAATATACACACATACATACACTCATGCTTATTTCCCGTGGTGTAGGTATTAACCCTAGAACTTCATACACTGTTTGCCGAGTCCACGGTCATACATCTGCAGGGCTATTGTGTATCTTTTAAATGACAGTGGCTAACATATAGTGTCCATCAATTAACTGTCAAATGGTTCCATTTTGTACTAAACCATAACCAATTTGACGGTTAATTCAAGGACAATATGATAGGTAGGGTAGGGTATGGTTTTCTTTTTGTGTTTCTTTTACATAGATTATATCCTGTTTTTCTTTTACACCATTTGCTTATTGTTGCAACGACCTGATTTTTTATACTCTGGCTTTGTATTGTTTCTTACGGTGAATCACTGACTCCTGAGACACAGGCACATACACCTAGTTTACGAGTCAGAGAATTAAAATTATTGTGACCTAGTTATAAGCCTTATTTTGCTCTTTTTTGTTATTGTACTATGATGGCTTTTGGTGAAATAAAGAATTTATTTTATTATTACTATTATTGTTTAAAAGATACGCAATAGCCCTGCCAGTCATACTCGCACGCCCCGGTGCGAGAACTACGCACCTTGTCCTTTCTGAAGAACCTCACCAATCATAGTATTTGTGCATATAATTTAAATTACCTATTTATTGGTTTTATTAGAGGGCACGCTCTAGAAGGACATAAACTGATATCAGTTATATGTCTTTATAGCGAGTTCCCGTTGATACCACTCACATTAAATATATTAAAAAAAGCTTTCACCGTTATTAAAAAAATGGGATCGTATAAAATAATGTTATTCAAATGATCACACACTTTTTTCGGAAAGGATACCTTTTATTTTGTCGAAAAAAGGCAAAATAAAGCTTATTGCCGTCAGTCCCAACACGGATGTTTGGGAGTTTCGGCATTTATGAGAAGCCCCTATCAAATTCGTTGGGACCCTTTGAAAATGTGACGCATTGTGTTGGTATAAAAATGACGATTTGGGGAATATACATTTCCATTTCTGTGGTATTTTTATTTAGAAGATGGTATGTGGGGGATGGTAAGGGGTCGATGGCAGTCGCTCTATCCTACTAATATTAATATTATAAACGCGAAAGTTTGTAAGTATAATTATGTGTGTATGGAAGGATGTTTGTTACACTTTTACGCAAAAACAATTGAACAGATTTGGATAAAATTTGACACATAGATAGTTTATATTCTGGATTAACACATCGAATAGTTTTTATCGCGATTTTATCTTCTCGTAGGATGACTTTCAAGTTGTAGCGGGCAAAGCCGCTGTTTACACCTAGTGTAAAATATTGGTATTCAGCTCCAACCGATAGAGTGAAAGCCGATCCCAGAAGTTTAATCAGATGGTGGACGATGAAATGGGCCAGGGTGGAGTAATCAAAGGTTTTTGGAGTGCATTATTGGTGGTTCGTATAGTTTGGTCAGACAGACATCGTTACATGTAAAATACTGCCATTCAACTGCATTCGGTTCGATTAAAAGTCGACCTCCACAGAAATTCGAAAATGATAGGGGAACGATGATACCGAAATTTTTAGAGTTGGGGAACTCTAAAAATTTATTTTTTATGAAAAAATGGGTCAAACTCAGACTCAAAGCATTTATTTCAATAAGTCCATGACTGGCACTTCTGAATTTCAGAAAAACAAAGAAACCAAAGCTACAGTCACAAGACATAAATAACTTGTGGAAGTAGTGTGGTGGTTCATTCCAAAGCGTAGATCTCTATGGAACAATGTAATAATAAAATAAACCATGGCAGTTTAGAGATGACCAGTAAGGTTAGTTTAAAAGTCTCAACTTTAGGACTATTTATACAAGCCTAAAAAGTAAAATTATTAACCACTTTTGTGTAAGTTCTTCCTAAAGACAGTTTCAAAATAATAAAAGTAAAATATGAATAACTAGCTTGTGCCAGCGGCTTTGCCCGCGTGTAAAGTATTGTCCCACGGGATCATATCATACTACGGAGATAAAAAGCATTCTATGTGTTATTTCAGGTTATAAACTATGGTGTCCTAAATTTCATCCACATCCGTTCAGTAGTTTTTGCGTGAAATAGTAGCAAACATCCATCTATACATCTATACCGTCTCACAAACTTTCGCTTTTATAGTAATAGTAGTAATAATAATTGAAAAATTTCATAGTTTGAGTTTGGGATAAATTCCCAAACTCAAACGATGAAATTTTTCAATTATTATTTGTTACCCCCAAGAGATCGTAAAAACTTTGGAACTATGTAAGTAATCCGGATGGTTTCCCGTTCAAACTTGGGGATCTTAAAAACGTAATTTTATTATTGCAGTATTATCCCCATTTGGGGGAATAGCCAAGGAGATGGACGGTTTGGCCTTGAACCTTACATTGACAAGGTTAGACGAGGAAATCGATGGCTTCGCTTGAAGTTTTTAGATTGATGATCGCTTTCGGGGTGATAGTCGTATTTTTTCCAGTATAATTGTAAGTAGCAAATAGCAATTTCAATATACTATTTTTTTTTTCTGAATTCTTATGAAAGTATTAACGGTAACATTTTTTTTTTATTTATACCGTCTGTCTGTTTCTTTCGGCAAATCTCAGGAACACAAAATTGAAACGCTTAAAATTGGTGACAATATCTTATTCAAATAGAGAAGTAATAATTTCACGCAGACGAAGGTCGCATGGCACAGCTAAAAATATAAATAATAAAAATATGAGCTTAATAACTAAAACCCGACTACAAACTGCGGTCTTAAAAGTAATAATTTCACTTCAGTAGTCTAGGCGCTACGGTGGAACATACAAACATTCATACATACATACATACATACATACATACTTACACTGCCAAAATCATTACCCTTCCTTTTGGCTTCGCCGTAGTCGGGTAAAAAAGTTCAGTTTTATTACTTTTGCGGGCGAATTTTATTAATGTCATTAAACGCGATCAACATTTTGAAAACACTGATGAAACTAACAGCTTTTAAAACTTTAAAATAAAAACGAAGTACCTACATTCTTCTTGTTTATTTGGTAAAAAATATTTATTTATTTTAGAACAAGGAAAAAACATTTCTCCAGCATATATTTTCCCAACAAATTCATTCTGTCAGTTAATCCTCTTACATCAAACCGACTTTTGAAAATAAACTTCTTTTTATATTTCCAGAATTTTTCCCAAATGTCAACCTACATTATTGCAAGCTTTACCTCACTCGTTTTACATTTTATTACTTTTATAAAAAAAGCCTCGCTACAAAACAATATATTTAACTGTAGATTCATTTTACAAAGTGCCCTCAAAAACCTAGCAAGGAGTACATGAGTACCTGAAGTATACTTGTAAAATATACCGGAGAGTGGTAAGTCAAGTGACTTGGCACAAATCGTTTCGGTCCGGACGGCCAACTTCGCTTTTTGTGCCAAATAGTTTATTAAACTCCTACCTACTAAACCTTCGAACTTTAGTAGAAGTTCGAAGTGCCGTTTACTTCAATTATTGAGTGCTTTTAATTTTATGACTGTCTGCGCGGACTTTTGGTGGACTCTTGGACTAACTTTTGAGAAACGATTCTTTAATCAATTAATGACTTCAAGAGGACCGTTTTCTTTTGTTTTAAGGATGCTTTTTTGTTTTAGAGAGTTCGTATCATAATTTCTCTTGTGTCTTAAGATAGCAATTAATTCGTGGTTCTTTCCAAAATATACTTGACTAAAATCAGTAGATTTTAAAACATTCATTGCCTAGCCTGCAAAATAATAAACTGAAATAGATGGCCTAAAATAAAAATAGGTAATTTCATTGCCTAGCGGCAAAAATAATTACTAGTACCCATCACGCTGCTCTTATTTTATAGCTTGTACATAAGCTTAGCATTAGCCTGTAAGGCACCGCCACGCGACGCGACGCGACGTCGCGTGGCGTGGCAATTAACATGTTATAACTGTTTTAAGAGACTCTCTGATTTGAAAACCTATTAGTTTTGTTCTCAGAGTTAAATAAGGAACGCTGCTCTTATCTACTTTGACGTTTAATGTCTAAAATAACGTTAGTTCAAAAAATCGAAGAGTTTCTACACAAACCTTTCTACAGCAGAAATCGTATTTTGATAAACGATTTTCCTTATCCGTTAACTTTATATTAAAAATACATACTTATAATACAAGATTGAATAAAAAACCACTCGTTTTCTGCCATTTAATAAATACTTTTCTAGAAATGGGCAACACTCAAAAAGAAATAACAAGATATCTTCAATTTCAAATGCAAATTCTATTGTTCTTAAATCTAATTTGAATAGGGAACTTCAAATGATATTGTAATGTAAATAGTGAGAGACTGGTTTCGAATGACCGTACAGATTTAAATACAGAAGGAAAAATTCCAGTGCAGTAATTAATAACTGTTCGCCCATTGGCCGTTGCCGCTTTGTTTACGTCACAGTTTTTTCTATTCAATTTTTTAAACTGTGCTTTTTAATATAATATTATAAAGCTAAAGAGTTGGTTTGCTTGGATGAACGCGCTAATCTCAGGAACATCTGGTTGAATTGTAAATATATTTATTACGTTCATGACCTTAGTTTTGGTTCATTTGAGATCATTGCATAAAAAAACTCCTAGCATAGCCTTCTCTATTGCTCTGTAAATGACCACGTTTCGGTCCCATATGTAATCACCTCCTAATCGCTCCAAATGAATTTTAAATGCTAAACACACGTCAATTTTGCATTCGGAAATCGATTGATGATTGGTTGATTGGTTGTTCCCGACCAACCTTGGGAACAGGTGTCAGTTCCCATGATGGTACCTAAATAGAAAAGTTGATAGTTAACAGTGGGTAATTATAGCACACCAGAACCATGACATACAAAGCTAATGTTTTGTTGTTATTTACTTTATCTAAATCAGACATCCATTATATTCTTTCGGATCACTACATAAATATTATAAAGCAAAGTCCTCCGCCACATCGATCTGTCTATTCGCGATTAACTCAAAAACTACTGGACCGATTTTAATGTGACCGATATCCACGCGGGTGAAGCCGCGGGCATCAGCTAGTTTATAATGTAAGAAGGATGTAAGAATTTCTAATCTATTACCTATTTTATTTAAGTATAAATGTTCTTCCATATTTTTTATTTTAAAACACGTATTTTATGAAAACAAAACTAGTCTAATATAATGCGGTACCTTTTTAATTGTGTAGTCAAGCCTTTACGAGTATTGCCTGCTACTTATGTACCTAATCATAAAACGTAGCTTATAATTTAACTTCTAATAAAAAAGTACTAACTCGCGGGCAGTTGGTGCTCGTCAAAACGAATGGTTAATGACACCCGTGGGCCTAAAACGAATCCACTGAGTAACTGTAACGTAATAATAATAACGGATTTTAAAAGTACCTTTAAGAATAAACAAAAACAATATGATATTGTATTAAAAAAATATATATATATATACCTATATAATATAATTTTACGAAAAATTATTTCCAATTTAAGCTAAGTAACATTTTTACGCGCGTTTGTGCCAGGCTCATCGGTAAAGTTGCGGTTATCGACCGTAGTCAACGCCTCTAATAACTTTATTTTTGATAAAGGTACACGTTTGATAGCAAAAAATGGTGAATTATTAATTAAAGTCTACCTCAAAGATGAACCGATAAAGCGATCTCGAGTCTGTGTTGTCAATTTTTAATTTGGAATACATATATTTTATAATACCAGCTGCTGGCTTGTATACATATATAAAGAAGAAAAAGATAACCTTTGTAGAAAGTATATTTTCGTGCCGTTTGTTGTTGAAACTCTGGGGCCATGGAGTCCGAGTGCCCACAACCTTTAAAAGTAAACTTTGAAACGCCTTGTTGACACTGCCTTTGACCCAAGGGCTGGCTTTTACTTTGGCCAGAGGCTATGTATTGCCATACAAGATGGCTATGCTGTCAGTTCCTAGCGCAAATCAGCTGAAAGTGTTGAGGAGGAGAGTTTCGATGCTTTTTTATAGTTTGTTAATGGTTTAGTGCAGTTAGTTTAGTTTAGAATTATTTATTTCAAAATTAAAAAAAAATTATACATACGTTTATGTTCTTGATTTAAATAAAACGTTGGTTACACGGTTGCTATGTTGATTACAGATGGGCTTGAGAAGAATGTGTTCATGCTGATCTGAAAGTAAATATATAACAGGTTATTTATCAGAAACGTGAAGTATTGTTACTTCCATATTTAGAACGCGGTGTAGATGGTGCTGTTCACAGTAATTGACTGATCTGAGTAGTTGGAGTTGAGGTATTCCATCCAGAGAACACATAATAAGTAGAGTAGGTACACTTTTCAGAGCTAAAGTGGCTTAGATAAAATTTATTATAATACAGTCTGTAAGTTTAAACGAGGGACATATTGAAACCCGCATTATGGCATGCTTACACGATATTACTAAAATTTTATCAAAAAAACACTGATAAATTACAGACAGAACCATAAAAAACATTTTGGAAAAGTCTCGCCACCCATGCGTTTATCACAGAAAATGTGCGCGGATCAATGACTTTTAGGTATAATCCATTTTCCCTTCATATTTTAAAACTGGCGTTGGACACTGACGAAAAAGAAACGTCTAATAAAGTAAGATCTGGTGAGCGTGCGGGGATGGTGATGGGACAATTATGTCACAAATTAAGGTCATAGTTTTTTTTACATATTTGGGTTCGAGAATCGAATACTGAATACCCTCCTTCAATACGTCCCTCGTTAAACCTAACACCCTGTATATTTTTTGTTTAGGAACGCTAACGCTTTTTAGTATATACCCAATGTAACGACACTAAGGGGAGGCCTAGGTTCAAAAAAGAAATTATGATGATGATGATTTCGAATTTTGAGTGCGGAATGAAACTGAAGGTAACGCCATAAGTAGAGTTTGTTTCTTTTTTCAAATACTCAAATGAAAAACTCGCAGAATGTGCATTTGGATTCGCCCAAAGTTGGCTACAAATATTGGTCTAACACGGTTTGAGCAAGAATAGCCATGTTGCTATCTACTTAAATAAAAGAAAGTCGTGTTAGTTACACTATTTATAACTCAAGAACGGCTGAACCGATTTGGCTGGAAATTGGTGGGGAGATAGCTTAGAACCAGGAGAGTAGGTAATTTTTTTCTTGGTTAGGTAGGTAGTAGGTAGGTAGGTAGGAAAAAGGGCATTGCAACGTATGCTGAGTTCAGCTCGTTAAGAATAAATCTGTATTATCCCAAAGGCCGTAGTCGGATAAAATTAGTAACACCGCACAAGTTGTAATAGCCGTCTGTTCTGTTAGTCTTTGGGCCCATTCGTTACAATGAATAGCTGGAAAACTGATTGAGTTGATGTTGTAATTTATTTTTGGTATATGATAAAACGGTAAAGAAGAACCTCATGACGAAAACTTTCTGGAATAACTTTCGAAGACTTTCACGAATTCGTCAATGCGCGGGGTGAATTACGGCCCACTCTTGCAGACAAAAAGGCCCTAGTAGTGGGGATATTTGTTCTTAATTTTGCTATGGGTTTTAATTTCTACTTTTCATAGTTGAATTGAATAAAGGTATCCAAATCACACAAAATCTGGTTCATCGATTCGAGAAGAAGAATGCCATTATAACCGAATCGCCATGTGGAAATGTTCTACAGTTATTTCAACACTAACACTACGAACTGAAAAAGTACCGTAACAGCATACAGAATTTGGTACCTAATAAATACACTGTTTTTTCGCATTCAGTTAATATTATCTTTATTGTTTTATATGTAGTTCTACTGATATCTATAACGTTTTCCGTTTATATACCAGCAAATATTTGCACATTATAAAACTGATGTACATACAGTGGAACATTTACTGAAAAGTCTTTGGTATCAACTGAGTAGCTAAACACAACTTATTAGGCAAATTCAATGCTAATTTCAATACATACATAATTATACTACGGTCTATTTAACGTAATTGCGTCCATGTAGGTACGTCATTGGCATAGATTATACATTAAAGTTCAGATAGGTTAAAACTATTTTGGTACTTGTCTGACAGTGTCCCTCTAGCGACGAGAAAGCGACGAGAAAGCGACTTACTGTCAAGAAACGCTACAATGGATGTAGTTTCCTGTTTCACTTAAATAAACACATAATCCTACCTTGTTCTGTCTGTCCTGTCCTTGTCCTGTGTGAGACCAATAAATACTTTTTCTTTCTTTAATTCTAGACTAGACCTGCGCTTCTCGTTATATTAATATGCCTTCCCTCGTGTACGTTTCAAATCCATTTAAGACACTCGGCACAGTTGACTTGGGTATTTTGGGTAAGCGATTGATTGTTTCATCCATTTGCTACCAGTCACCCAGCCAAGATAGTAAGCTACACCGACCCTGAAGCCATCCCATCTTAGGCCCCTAGCACACGGCGTATTTTAAACGCGCAGACGACGCGCAGATGAAGCGTGTTCACGCGCTTTGAACGAGATTTGAACGCGACCTTGTAACGTTAGCACACGGGGTGATTGCGCGTCTACGCGTTTGCAACTTGCAACCGTTTGTATGCGCTTCAAACGAGTTTCGAACGCGTTTGATACGCGCTTCACACATGCGTTTGTATCTATAAAAACGCAAAAATTGTCATCTACGGCGCCGACGGGGGCCTTAGGCTTTTCCACTCGGCTGCGGGTTGTCGTTGGCTGCGGGTTATTGTTGGCTGTGGGTTGTTGTAAGAGATACCGCGGCCTCGACATAGAGGTCTAAGAAGGAACATGGGTGGTTTTTAGCAAGTAGAAGTCTGAGACTATCTTTCGCTCTGCCCAAGAGCGGGAGGGGTTATTTGATTTACCACCGACCAAAAAAAAAGGCAGTTCCACTCAATAACACTTTTACCCCAACGGTCTACGGTTCTACGGCCAATATGGTGGGCCCAAGCCCCGTTACCCAGATTCAAAGGAAATTTAATTCAGCCTTGACATATCGAATAACACACATAGTAATACCCAGTAGCGTTACATAGAACAATTAACTTCCATAGAAGGCGGGGCACTAAGAAGCCCCGATCTAGGCCAATAACTGCTATTGTTAGTAGAAGTGAAGTACCCACAAGTATACTTGGAAGGAACTCTATGTATTTCTGGTAAATGCTATTATTACTTAACTTAGCTAGTGTTTTGTGTTTAAGTCAGTTTAATTTTAGACTGAACTTTCTGGAATTTTCATTCTCTCGGAATGGTGGATGGAAACTGCATCATAATAAATAACGGAGTTTAAAACAATGTGATTAAATAGACATGGACATTTCATCAAACCATTTGTTTCAATTTCAGGAAACACAATGTATTTACTGTTATATTCATGTTTTAATCGCAGTATCGTATTACTCAGTATTAACTGGGTTGTGGAGGTCAGATAGAAAGTCCCTCCATGAAAAATCCTACTGCAATGGGTTAGACTGGAAGCCGACCCCAACATAGTTGGAGAAGACTAAGAAGATATTCAAATCGGTAGAATTTCATAAATTTATTTTTGTAATGAAATGAAATTTTAATTATACCGATACCTACAAAGTATCGATAAGTAGACCACTCTAAAGTACAGTAAACGCAACGATTACACAAAAACACATCCGGGGTCAAAGTGTAGTATTCTATAGTACAAAACTATTATTAAACATTATTATAGTAACTGTATTAGTTTATACTAACCATAACAACATTAAATTATTCCTATAACCGTACGCTTCGGGAATTCAGGGCTGATATTATGTTATTATGACGGTGGTAGGTATTGCCTTTTGGCAGAGGTACCTAATAGTGCACCTTTTTATCCTTATACCTAATAGTATCTTAGGGCGATCCTATTCCCATCAACCAGTCACATCCTGATTCCGTGGCGTGGCGTGGCCGCTATTAAGAAATTCTTAGTCAATAAACTAATCACACATTTTTGACCCGGAAATCAAACCTAAGACCTCATGCTCAGCAGTCGTGCTCGCGACATTTAGGTAAGCATATTTATTTAGTCAAAAACGTTTCCACTGCTGTAACACAGGCTTTCTCTATTTGAGATGAAATGGGCTGAAAGTCACCACGCGAGCCCAGTGCTGATTGGTAAAATTGCTGCCAGTTACGATGTCAGTAGCGGTCATTGCCCTTTCCCTAATATCTCTTCGTTCGTACGAACCAAAACGAATGAACCATATATTGGTTTTCAATAGACAAAATGTTGAAGATCATGCTAAATGACAATTTCAAGACATGAACAACTTATTTCTGGATTTCAAAATTAAGAACTTGAATAAATTTAGGTGTGTCAATGTCCTCTATTGACATCTTAACTGATCCTACACTGTTTTGTTGTTCTTTAATGTTGTATAATATCTATTCGTACAACATCGTAGGTAAATAAAGCGTTTATAATTTATGGGATAGGGTATTAAGGAAGGGACGAAAAAAAAGGAAATGATGTCATCAATGATGTAGATATAAAATATTTTACGTGCGTGTTACTAAGGGATTTTTATGTGTTCGGTATAACCGGGCGCCAACGCCGGCGCCTTTAGGCTAATGCATGGGGTTTTCCTTGCGGTGGTGCAGGTTATTTTGGGGCTGCGGGTTGTTCAAAAGAGATACCGTGGCCCCGAACACAAAGGGCTAAGAAGCTACATGATTATAGTCAGTAGAAATCTGCTCCGCCCAGAGCGGGGGGAGTCATTTGATGATTTTCCACCCACCAAAAAAAGGGGTTTACCTACCCTGATACATTTTATTTATTTATTTATTAAAACTTTATGCACAAGTAATGAAACCGTACAAAAGCGGACTTAATGCCTTGGGCATTTTCTACCAGTCTACCTTAGGGTGATGCAGAGACATTACACAGTAGGTGCTTAACAGAAACAAAAGTTAGAAAATATATATACCTAACTTATAAAAATAAATACATACATACATTACACCGTTACATTTTGATCGTTTTAATCCCGTGGAGGGTCAATCAGGTGCATGAAGTACTATCGATTTGTAAAGACAAAATAAAATAAAAAAGGTTTTTTTCTTTTAAACTCGAATTAATTCTCGCATTAGTGAAAAAACAATGCGAACCATTAGTAGGAACTATTCGATACTAACAACAATGACGCGTAAGCGCAGTCAACGTGGACTCACAAAAATTAGCCAATGCTAGAGCAAACCCCGCCCCCAAACCTTATTTGATTGGCAATGCAAAAGGCGCGCGCCCCGCGCACCCCGCGCGCTAAGGGCAGCACAAGACCATGTCATTTAAATAATTTAGTTTCTCTAAGACGGTGTGAAACATGACGGATGTCCAGCACATTACGACCGTAATTGTACGTAATCACCTAAATTCCGTGTTTGGAGATCACTGGATTGGACGGGGTGGTCCAGTTGCTTGGCCAGCAAGGAGCCCGGACCTTACCCCGCTGGATTTTTATTTGTTGAGTGAGGTGAAACGATTGGTGTACAGAAACCAAAATCAAACTCGTGAACAAATGAAAAGTGCGATAGTGGACGCGTTCGATGTTTTAAAAAGTGATCTAAGAGACACATTATTGAAATTAAAAAACAATTTAATTAAACGTGCAAGATTATGTATCGAAAGGAATGGTTCCTTTGCATTTTGAACAATTTTTACGCTATCGTGAAGTGTAGAAGTGATTAATTATTAGTTTTGTAACAGAACTCTTCTTTTTAATCGTTGTAAGTAATTTTGATTCCACATTTTTAAATACTCCATAACTCTGCGCCTGTTAGAACTTATTTTTACATGTACCTACCGCTTTTAGCATAAGTAATTCTTTTAATTTTATTAGATATGTTCCGACACCTAGGCACAAAGCAATTATGACGGTCTAAGCCCGTAAAGGTATGAAGGAAAATTTGAAATCATTTCATTTGTTTACGTGAACACCAGATGAGCGACTCAATAACCTAAGCTGATCGGGTTCATTAACCTAAGCTCGAAGGTAGGTAGTTAGGTACGCACTGACGATGACGCGGCGTACGCGTAGGTAACTAACTCGTGTGCTACTACTGGTTTCATGCATTTTGCGAATATTACGTTATCACTTCCAATTTTTTTTATTTTAAGAGATAGAATGCTGTGCAAGCTGTTGATGAATAGTAATTTGTAAGTTAAACCACCCGTTCAAGGGATTAAAACGATCAAAATGTAACGGTGTATACATAAAATATTTAAAATTTCGAAAGATAACAAGAAAAACTTTAACAACTTAGTTGTGAGACGAAGCTGCCAACTTCTTAATTTTCACTTGTCTCGAGGAAGATTTTTTTATGCATAGTATGATTTTATTTAATAACCGTCGGAAATTTTTATTTACGCCCTGTAAAAGAAGTGGCATCAGCGGCAAAGAAAAAAGTGTATAAAAATAAAATAATAATATTAATAAAATGGAAGCTTTTATATATTTAGGAATCCGTCATAATAATAACTAGCTTTTGCCCGCGGCTTTGCCCGCGTGGATGTCGGAAAATATACCACGGGAACGTACTATTACCGTGATTAAAATTACCCCATTTGTTAATCTAGGTAAACAACGTTTGACGACACGGTTGGCGCAGTGGCTCAGGCAATGGACTGCTGCGCTAGTGTCGCGGGTTCGATCCCCGCACGGAACAAATATTTGTATGGCCTACAGATAGCCGTTTTGGGTCTGGGTATTTGTGTATGTGAGTTTAAATGTTTGTGATCGCACCCACGATACAGGAGAAATTAATAGTGGGGCAACGTTTTTAAAAAAAAAAAAAGTCTTCTGACAATGACTATCCCTATTTAACCTGTTAGGGGTCGATTTTCGAAAAATTCTTCCTTATTTTTTGTCTACATTATAAAGGGAACCTTTGTGCAAAATTTCAGCTTTCTAGGTCTAAGGGTTTGGGCTGGGCGTTGATGAGTCAGTCAGTCAGTCAGTCAGGACTTCTCTTTTTATTCATATACATATAGATAGATATTAAATGTAAACAAACTAGAACTGCAACTAAATCAATTGTACTAACAAAGCGAGCTCTGTATAAATAGAAACACTTTGCTATGAATAGCCGTCTTGTTAGCAATATTGTGATTAATATTGAGAATGTACACAGTGCTTTGGTATCCGTGGATTGTTCTAAAGGTCCAGGGCCTGACGGTGTCCCGCCATTCTTCTTTAAAAATACCGCTGACACTCTAAGTCTCCCACTATATATTATTTACAATGAATGTTTAAGCCAGGGAACTTTCCCAGAAGTGTGGAAACGTGCCAATATTACCCCTGTACATAAATCTGGGCCTAAACAAGACATTGAGAACTACCGTCCTATTTCCATTCTATCGATCTTGTCAAAACTTTTCGAGAGACTGGTCCATGATCAGCTTTATCCGATTATTCATGATCAGATTATTACACAACAGCATGGGTTCGTCAAGAAAAGATCTACAACTACTAATTTGATTGAATATACTGACTATTTATACAATAATTTAGACACACGTATACAGGTAGACTATAAATTTATACTGATTTCCGTAAAGCCTTTGACAAGGTCGATCATAAATTACTTCTAGGCAAAATAGCATTTAATGGCATTCGTGGGGACTTGTTTCGTTGGTTCTCTTCCTACATTACAAATAGAACGCAAAAAGTGGTAGTTAATGGTTTCCATTCCAAATCCATCACTGTTTCATCAGGGGTACCCCAAGGCTCGATATTGGGCCCTTTATTGTTTATAATATTTATCAATGATATTGACATGTGCTTTCATAATTCTAAATTCCTACTTTACGCAGATGATCTTAAAGTTTTTAGACCCATCAAAACTATACTTGACTGTCAACTGCTTCAACAAGACCTCAATCGCCTGTCGGATTATTGCACTAAAAACAAACTCCAACTGAGTATTTCCAAATGTTGTTGTATTAGTTTCACTAAAAATAAAAATGTATTCAAATATCCCTATACAATACACAATGAAACTCTGGCAAGGAAGAGTTTGATCCGCGACTTGGGAATATTACTTGACGATAAACTGCACTTAGATGCACACGTTAATAAAATTGTAAATAATGCCTATCGCATGTACGGTTTTGTGATGAGATCGTCCACGGAATTTAAACGCCCTAGTACATATTTATATCTCTATCGATCACTAGTTAGGTCTCAATTAGAATATGCAGTTCCCGTGTGGAACCCCTTCTACAATAAATATATTGAGTGTATAGAAAGTATACAACGTAAATTTTTGAAGACTATTCATTATCGCTGCTTAAAAAGTTGTTATCTCTCTTATAATGAATTACTAAAAAAATATAACTTGCTTTCTTTGAGTTCAAGGCGTACTTTTCTTGTATGAGGGGTACAGGGCGGCGAAGGCCACCCTCCGCGAGGCTTGTAAGCGGGCCAAGAACGAGGCCCGCGAGGAGATGCTGGAGACTCTGAACAGAGATCCGTGGGGGCGCCCTTACAAGACGGTGCGGAATCAACTCCGCACCCGGGCCCCCCCGCTGACGCAGAGTCTCCGGCCTGAGCTCGTGGAGGACGTGGTGAGCGCTCTGTTCCCTTCGCGAGGGGAGCATCCTCCCCCGCCAATGGCTCCGCCATCCGCGATGCCGGAAGCGGACCATTCAGGAACCGATGACGACATTCCGGAGGTGACTGGGGTAGACCTGAGAGCGGCGGTACGTAGGCTGAGTGCCAAAAATACCGCCCCGGGACCCGATGGCTTGCCTGGCAAAGCCTGGGTCCTGGCCTCAGAGGCTCTTGGGCCCCGACTGGAGGGGTTCTTTAGCGCATGCATGGAGAGAGGCCGGTTCCCGCTTCGTTGGAAGACGGGGAAGCTGGTCCTCATCCAGAAGCCGGGGCGCCCGGCGGACTCGCCGTCCGCATACCGGCCCATTGTGCAGGGTGGGTCGTACGAGGCGGCGGCCGACAATTTGACACGCGGGGTTGCGATAGTCGTAGAGAGGATCCGGCAGCTGGGTCTCGAGGTGGCGCTTCACAAGTCGGAGGCCATGGGCTTCCATGGACGTGGGAATGCGCTGCCGTCGGGATCCCAGTTAATGGTGGGAGGGGTTCCCATCGACGTCGAGTGTACTTTGAAGTACCTAGGACTCGTCCTCGACAGCCGGTGGAACTTCGTGGAGCACTTCCGACGTTTGGCTCCCAGACTGGAGCGGGCCGGGGCTGCCTTTAGGTGGCTCTTGCCTAATCTGGGGGGGCCAAACGCCTCCTGCCGGAGGCTCTACGCGGGGATCGTGCGGTCCATGGCCCTTTACGGGGCGCCGGTGTGGGCGCCTGCTTTGAGGAAGCGGGCCGCCCACTACCTGAACGTGCCCCAAAAGGTCATGGCCGTGAGGACGGTACGGGGGTACCGCACGATCTCCCGCGAAGCGGCGAACCTCCTTGCCGGATTGCCGCCGTGGGATCTGGAGGCGATAGTCCTCGCGCGCCTGCATCAATGGCGCGCGGAGGCACTGCGCCGGGGGGTCACTCCGCTGCCGCGGCAAATTGCTGCGCGGCGGACAGACCTCCGGTGCGATCTCATGGCGGCATGGAGACAGCGACTGTCGCAACCCCGTGCAGGGCACGCCACGATAGTGGCGGTAAGTCCCCTCTTTGAGGAGTGGCTTGAGAGGCGCCACGGCGCCCTCACCTTCCGTCTGACGCAGGTCCTCACCGGACACGGTTGTTTCGGGAGGTACCTGCACCGAATCAGGCGGGAGGAAACGCCCGGATGCCACCATTGCGAGGATCGGCCGGAGGACACGGTGGAGCACACAGTGGAGGTGTGCCCCGCATGGGCGGAGCCCCGCCGTGTTCTCGTAGCGGCGATCGGCGGCGGCGACCTCTCGCGCCCGGCCCTGGTGCAAGCCATGGTCCGGGGCGAGGAGGAATGGGACGCCGTCGCCTCCTTCTGCGAAGCAGTGATGCTGGCGAAGGAGGTGGCGGAACGCGAGAGGGAGAGAACCTCTCGTCCCAGCCGCCGCGGGAGGCACTCCGGGCGTCGGGGGTCCCGCGATGACCTCCGGCCACCGTAGACGCGGGCCTGTGGACGGTGAGTGATGGGCTAACTCGCCGTCCGTCCGTCTCACGACGAAAACAGGCCGTGTCGACGGCGCGTTCGTGTTCCACGCGCGCCTCAAAGAGATGTCAGCAACATGGGAGGGGCCCGAAAGGGCCGACGCCTGTCGGGGCTGCGGGTAGTCCTCTGGTTATCGCGGCCTCGACATAGAGGGCGAAGAAGGAACATGGGTGGTTTTTAGTCAGTAGAAGTCTGACACTCCCTTTCGCTCTGCCCAAGAGCGGGAGGGGTTATTCGATGATTTTACACCCACCAAAAAAAAAAAAAAAAAAAGGCGTACTTTTCTTGAAGCAACATTTTTGTATGACTTATGCAATAACTCGTATGATTGTTTGGGAATTAGTAACAAGTTGTGTTATATAGTTCCCAGAACATGCCAGGGACGCGAGGTGCGCGCACGACCTGTATTTGCCACTACTTCCAGTCGTACAAATGCCGAGCGCCTCTTCGTCGCATTGCTGTCAATTTTAATAAGAATTTCTGTAGTTTGGATCTATTTGCTTTACCACATAGAAAGTTTCGAGTCAGTTTACTCGACATTTTGAAAAATTAATGTGACACAGTATTTACTACTTTGTTTATTTGTTTGCTTTGTTGTTAAATGTGGTATTTTTATGTTATGTTTCTCTTTTTATTGTTTACAACGCTAGTGTCATAATTTACCAGATTGTCTCTTTGAGATTCTGTGGAAAACGTGGTTGATTTCACATTTGTATTATTTCTGTATCCTATTTTTCTATTTAAGTCTTATTGTGTAATTGTTTGTTTTCCCAAATAAATAAAATAAAATAAAATAAAAACACGAAAAACCTGTATTTCTGATTTAACAAAAGGAAAACCTTATGTTGAGAAATGAATTGGATTTTTTTTTATAGTGTAATTTACTAGTATTGATAGTTTTGAGTGAAAATGAAATAGCTATTAAACGTTTGTGGTTATTGAATAAAAGTTGTTCTGTTAATATAAATTAAATGGTTTTGGGAATCATCGTTGTACTTTTATTCGAGTTTTTAGAAATGTAGTGTTTGTGTCATTGTCAAAACTGTAAATCAGTCAAAACTACTTTTGGCCGGTCAAAACTTATTATAAGTAATTATTAGGTGGTTTTCGTTTTATTTCTCTACTGATTTATAATAACCCATTAGGAATTAGGAATCATTAGGAAACTTATTAGGTTCTAAGGTTTTTTTGGACCCTTTCATAACCTTGTTAGCGATAGTTAACATTTAATTTACTAGAGTACACCGCGTTTTAACGTTATAAGGGTTTTGACTGAAACCAGTCAAAAGTAGGTTTGACCGATTAAGAGTTTTGACGGTAACATTTATAATCTATGTTTAATAAGTATATTTTCAACATGCAGTTCAAAATCTTCGACGATTACTATTGATATATCATGTAGTAGGTATTGTTTGTTACAGATTTTACTTAAGTATATATTTTTATTTCTCGTTATCCCAGCAGTTACCACCATATCCTTGATCTCCATAAAACTTTTTTGAAAAACGTAAAATAGAGCATTACCCTGACATTTTGAATATTGCGATAATCTCGCTATCTCAAGGTTCTATTCAAAACTCGTCAAAGAGCTCCAAAATACTGTCATCAAATTATGAATTCTTGAAGATTCGTTGACGTCAAAATAATTGGTAAACCTGAGTTGTAACGTAGTCTACCAAAATAATAACAGTTACCTAAATGTTTTCATCTGAGACAAAGACGGCCTAAACCGAATAACTACGTTAGGTAACCGAATAGAAAGTTTCTAGAGTTTTGCTAAAATCTCTTTTAATCCCCTAGACTGCGAATAGTCGACTTTGAAATAATATTATATATAATATTTGATGTTTATTAAAAGTTAATAAGAGTTAAATCATATAAGTACGTAAGTATACAGAGACTCATGTTCCTTTTATCTTTTTTTTGGGTAGTGGAAAATCATCATATAACCCCTCCCGCTCTTGGGAGCGGGAGGGGTTATATGATGATTTTGGATTTTGGCAGAGCGGCTCTTTCCTTTTGTAGGAACAACCTGCAGCAGATGTTGTTCTTATTTTGTGTGTCATTTTTGTCTTAGCACAAGACAAAAAGCGAAAGACTAAAATAGTCTTTTATATCCTGCAATATAAAATAGGATGGTGAACCAATTACGGAGTCGAGTACCTAATGTACGTAATGAATGAATAATAACAATAATAAATTCATTAAGAACAAACATGAATACAATATTAAAATTCAAATAAAATTAATAATTCATTTATTCAGGTACTTTTACACCCGTTGCCATTTGTCAATCACAGAACAAACATGAATAAAATATTAAAATTCAGATAAAAATAACCTATTGCACATAAACTATTGCATTATGGATATAAATAAATTTAAAAATAATAAAAACAATACCCAAAAACTAAACTTGCAATTGTATAATTTTGCAAGTTTAGTCAAAATTACAATTAATTAAAATTCAGATAAAATTGCCGTACAATACTATTACACAAGCAAACAATAAAATTATAGTTATTAATTAATTTATTATTCATACAAATAGACATCGAATAAACATAATAACAACAATCTCCTAATCGGCACTGGAACGGTAACATGCCTGCCACAGCACTGCCGGATAAAAGGGCAGTCAAGCCTGTTGCCGATCATTGCCAATCCTTTTGGCGCAGTCATGTAAGGACAACAACCACACAATCCATCATACATTCACAGACTCAGGGAGCATAATCAGGCTACGGGTTGTTCAAAAGAGATACCGTGGCCTCGACACAATTTGGGCTAAGAAGGAACATGGGTGGTTTTTAGTCAGTAGAAGTCTGACTCTCCCTTTCGCTCTGCCCACAGCGGGAGTGGTTATTTGATAATTATCTACCACCCAAAAAAAGGAAGCATAATTAAATGATATCACAACTATCAACAAAAAGTTCTCATTCTAATTTCTTTTCTTATCACGCATTTTTTTAAGACTTTTATCGCTATTAATTAATAAAATTGTACCAATCAATTAATAAAAAAAAATAAAAAAAGTCATTACTTTAATACATACCATATTCTTGAAGGTTCGTAGTAAATTACTTGTTTTTCTGCTCCATTTTTTGGAACTTCTTTTGTTAAGTTTAATTAATTCCGACTTGACTTTTAAAGTAGATAAGTTCTTTTGTCTCTGAGATTAGGGAAAAAAATCTAGCGTAGATTATTAGTCAAAACTATAACTATGTTTTGTGTCCGCATACATAACATCACTTAAACTTCCATGCCTGCTTGTGGACAGCGTCGTGGGTTACTTTAGAACGAAATTGATGTTTTGTTAAATTAGTTGTGAGCCCTCAAAATGTACCTAACTGTTTGCCGTTTCTTTCAATAAGAAAATTAAATAAAATAAGCCTATCAGCACCGAAGGCACCATGGCTGTACCTAGTAGTTTTTTTTTAAGTTCCTTGTATTAGGTGAGAGCCTATTGCCATCTGTAATGCCGGGTATAAATTCAGACTCCGTGAATGCTTTTATTTATTTATCCTGTAAAAGAACACGGCATTTCCATAGTAAGGCCGCCCGCCACTGCGTCAGACTTTTTGTGGGACAGATAATCGGGCCGATTTGTTCGTTATTTTTTGTAGGACCGATTATCGGACGTGGGCGGCCAGCCTAAATGTAAAATGTTAATATCCCATATTTAGTTTTACTAACATAATTACTAATCTTCTTTAGATCAATATATCCTCTATCTATCTATCTATAAAAACATAGAAATAAAAAAAAGTTATTGAAATGGGATGCAACTATGAGCTTTGTCATGTTTTACGGATTTTTCTGTAGTTTAATTTAATTTTACATATTTGTTTTATGTTGTGTCTTATAGCATCGTATTGGATGTATTGTCTGTAATGTTGCTATAACTAGTGGTGAATAAATAAATATTATATAATGTATAAAAACCAATGCCAATTTTCGTTGTAATTTTATAACTCAAGAACGAGCTCACCTATCCAAACTAAATGTTTAGGCTTTATTTGGACTATTTAGTAGATGGTTTATGTGAAGTTTGCAAAAAATCGGTCGTGCGGTTCTTTATTTATCACATTTATTTATTTGTAACATATAAATTCAATAAATGGCGGATCATTTTGTTAATGGGGATTTTGCTGTCTTGGACCCGGTAGATGGCGCTACTGTCCGGGCAGTACGACGTCTGCCAGGTCCGCTAGTATTCTTATATGTTCTTCTGTACGTGTGTTTGTCGCTAAACTCCTCCTAAACGGCTGGACCGATTTTGATGAAACTTTGTGTATGTGTACCAGTAGATTTGAAAATGGTTTATATTCACATTTGGACCTGGTAGGTGGCGCTAGTAAAATATAATATTTCATAATACGATTACGATACGATATCATAAGATTTACTAATATAATATTTCATAATACAGGTAACGCAAATATTCCATAATTATTTGCGTTACCTTTATGCTCGATTAAAAAAAAATCTTCCAAGCTAAGTGCATTTGCCTTGATTCAAATCAATATTGAAATAGGTAGCTTGTCCTTGAAGTATTAACTGTAATATTTAAATTGGGGATTATCAAATCAAATCAAATCTTTAGTTTTTAGTTTTCTCTTATACACCTACCTCCATATTTTTATAATCTTTTCTAAAACTTTTCTATTGTTTTTAATTATTTTACTTCTTTCTAAATTCAAAACCCCTCTAAATTTCTCAAGTCTCAACTGATATATTACTTATTCTCTTCATATACTCAGCTGTTTCCTGTCACATTCCAGGTCTGGCTTGTGGATAACACTCAATATGATGACCCGTGGAGCTACCATTCGTGACATGAGTGACAAACTGAAAGCAGCGCTGAGGGAGCTGGATGCTTCTAGAAATGAGTGCGCCAAACTGCTGCGGGAAAGAGACGAAAGTGAAGTGGAAATTGAGTTGATGGTGAACAAAAATACTCAACTCAAAAATGAGCTTGCAGAACTACACAAACAGCATATGGACATACTTGACCAACATAAACACCTCCGTGAACTTGTTGCAAATTTCCAGCATTGTAGCGACACCTACGATCAGGCGTTGAGTCGCATATCTGAACTGGAACAAGAACTAAGTAGGGCCCAATACTCAATAACTCACTTAGAGACCTTGAAGATACTGCGAACACCTGCAGTCTTTATGATGAGTTGGTTGGTAGCCGGTCAGGACCTGTGTGTGTTGAGCCAATTGTGACCATAGACTTAACTAATGAAACTATCTGTAAAAATAATTTATTCACTAGTCATAATAAGATTAAAAAATACATTAAAATTAATAAACGCATTAGAAATATTAAAAAATCCTTGAAACGCCTAAAAGTTAATAAACAAAACACAAAACTGAGGCAAAAAAATGTAAATTTAATTCTAGATCTAAAAAAGTGTGACAGTGAATTAGAATTATATAGATCAATGTATGAGACTGACATTCAAAACCTTCAGGATGAGCTATTTGTTAGGGAATATGCACTAAAGGATATTTTTAGTAAATATGAGGCTTATCTCAACAAGACCTGAGTAAGCGTATGCAAGAGGCCAATGAGCTGGTGGACCTGGTCACGTACAATGCAGAGAGGTATGAGTCTCTGACGAATAACCTTTCTTGTACCTGTGCCTGCACAGTTATTCCCCAGCCTCAGCACCAGTCACCTACTCCCTCAGTGGCTCAGCCAGCTGGTAGTATTGATGATAGGAGTAATGAAAGTAATATTTTAACAGATACTACTTACTTATTTTCTGATAAGTTTGGTCAAGGATTTGGTACATTATTTAATCAATGTTCACCACACTATGTTATAAATTATTGTTTACCCGGTGCCAGTGTTAGCCAATTAATTAGTAATATTAGATTGACTAAAATAAATCCCAATTCTACTGTTATTTTATTATATGGGAATAGTTTAAATGTATGGAAAAGGGACATCATTGAATGTGTCCATTTGATGTTACATCTCAACAAGACTATTAATTGTAAATTCATTTTCTGTGCCTTGCCTTATTCTCAATATTTGTCCGTTGAGCAAAATAAGTACATTTATGATTTAAACTTGTTAATTTATAATAGGACATGTCGTCACAGTGACGTTATTTTGTATTTTGACTGTAATCAATTTATATCTGATTACAGACTCACTGACTTCACAATGTTTTTACCACCTAGTTCTAAGCGACGTATTGCTAACCTTTTAGCATACAATATACACAGCGACACTGGTATGTGTTTGCCAACGTTTTCTGTTAGTAGTGATACTAATACTGCTTTTGTTACTAACACTTATACAGATACTAACACTTTTATTGATACACCTTGTAGTTTAAACTGTTAGGTGCGACAACAGGTAGGCCGCATATGTTGAATGTTGTTCATCAAAATATGCAGGGATTATCTGGCAAAGAATTAGAGTTAAGTTTGTTTATGGAGAATTATGATGTTCAGGTTTTATGTCTAACTGAACATTGGTTGAACGAACATGAAGTAGCATTTATCAATGATGATTTCTATACCGTACAGAGTGCATTTGTGAGAAAATCTGCTATTCGCGGTGGATCTTTAATTCTTGTATCAAACAAATTAAAATGTAAACAACGTTTAGACTTAGTTAATTTGTCAATTGAGCGCACTATTGAGTTGTCTTGCGTTGAACTCGAGCGATACATAGTAATTTGTGTTTATAGACCCCCTTCTGGGGACTTTACTCATTTCGAATCAGTAATGGAGGATTCACTTAATAAGTTAAAATCAAGTAATAAATCTATAATTTTATGTGGAGATTTTAATGTTAATATTTTAGATGTTACTCCATTAAGTATCAGATTTCTCAATTTGTTTAGATCACTTAATTTAGTTAACCTGTTTTTTGAACCAACAAGGATCACGGCTTATTCATCAACTTGCCTTGATAATATGTTTAGTGATTGTGTTGCCGAGGACAAATTAGTGTTAAGTGACTTATCATCTGACCACTGTGGCTTAATAGCTAGCTTCCCTATGTTATTAAAACAAAAGCCGCGCAAAATAGAATGCAGGCCTCATACAGCTAGTCGTTGCAATAAATTCAAAAATAATGTAGCACTTAAAGTAACGCCGTCAATAGTAGAGCACGAGACTCCTAATGAAATTTATGAAGCCCTTTTTGATGTTGTGCAGAATGAATACCAATCTATTTTTAAGTCTAAAACGATTAACATTAAGGGACCTTCTGTGGGCTTCAACCAATGGGCTACACCAGGTATTTACAAAAGTCGAGCCCGATTGTACGAGTTGTATGGTCTTAAACAATACAGGTTTGATACAACTTTTCTAGAATATGTTAAAAATTATTCCAAATTATTTAAAAAGATTTGTATTATTACAAAATCAAAATTCTTAAGCGAGACTATTAAAAATTCTAATAATAAAGTTAAAGCCACTTGGAAAATCATTAACAATGAAACAGGTAAATCTGTTAAACAAGATAATCACCTCGAGATCATGGTGGGTAACAAATTAGTTAGTGAAGCAGCCGACGTAGCCGAGGCTTTTAATGAGTATTTTGCCAGCATACCTATAGCGACGACTCGTTCCCTAAGTTCGTCGCCGTCTAAAGCCGAAGATCTTTTGCATAGCAGCGTGTCTAAATGTGGTAAAGTATTTAGTTTCGAACATGTAACGCCTCGTGATGTAGTTAACGTTTTTAATTCACTTAAGTCTAAAAACACAGGTGATTACTGGGGCATTTCTATTAAACTTTTAAGTAACATAATCGACATTGTAGCCCCCTGTCTTGCCGTTACTTTCAATAAATGCGTCGATTTGGGGACTTTCCCTGACCTTATGAAGAGCAGTAAAGTCATCCCTCTATTTAAATCAGGCAGTAAAAACGATATTGGTAACTTTAGACCAATTTCTATTTTACCTGCTTTTAGCAAAATTTTTGAAAAATTAATTCTCAAACAGTTGTTAGTACATTTTAATTTAAATAATCTCCTTCATAATGATCAATATGGCTTTACAAAGGGTCGTTCGACTACGGATGCAGGTGTTGCTTTGTTGAAACACATATTTGACGCATGGGAGAACGCGCAAAATGCAATCGGTGTTTTCTGCGATCTCTCTAAAGCTTTTGATTGCGTACATCACGACACGCTTTTACGGAAACTGCGTTATTACGGTGTTCAAAATGAGGCCCTAAATGTGATAGATTCGTATTTGCAAAATAGATTCCAATGTGTAGACGTGAATGGCGCGAAATCTTCCGGGCTACCGGTTCGGCTAGGTGTACCTCAAGGTTCAATACTGGGTCCGTTTTTATTCTTGGTTTATATTAATGATCTACCATACTATTTAAAGGGTTTTTGTGACGTTGTACTATTTGCAGATGATACCTCTCTTATCTTTAAAGTAGATAGGAATAGACACGATTTTGACGACGTAAGCAGCACGCTATCAATGGTCACGGATTGGTTCACAATAAACAACCTTGTTCTTAATGCCAAGAAAACTAAAATAGTTAAGTTCGCTTTACCCAATGTTAGAAATCTGGGTCCCAATATTATCCTCGCCAATCAGGAGCTGGAAACTGCCGACTCTGCTGTATTTCTGGGCATAACAGTAGATGCAAAATTACAATGGGGTTTACATATATCAAGCCTAGCGGGAAGGCTAAGTTCAGCCGCATACGCCGTCAGAAAAGTAAGACAATTCACTGACGTTGATACAGCACGGTTAGTCTACTTCAGTTATTTTCACAGCGTTATGTCATACGGTATTCTGCTGTGGGGCAAAGCTGCTGATATTCAAAATATATTTGTTCTGCAGAAGCGAGCGGTTCGTGCAATTTATCAGCTGGGTGCCCGAGTTTCTCTTAGAGATTTTTTTAAGGAGATTGGTATCCTCACTGTTGCTTCTCAGTTCATCTTTGCCAACATTTTATATATTAAACAAAATATCCACCTGTACACTAAAAACAGTGATATTCACAACTTTAACACTAGAAATAAGCATAAACTACGCGCTCCTTTTCACCGGCTTCACAAAGTTCATAATTCATTCGTCGGGCTTGGTATAACATTTTATAACAAACTGCCATCTTCTTTTCTAGACTTGCCATTTAATGCGTTTAAAGCCAAAGTAAAATCTAATCTTTGTTTAAAAGCGTACTATTCTATTAACGACTACTTAAATGATAAAAACAGTTGGTCGCTGAGTTGAACACAAGACAATGTTTGTTATTTATTTATGTTCTTTCTCCAAGATTAGTTTACTGATATGTTATGTCTTTTTTTATTATTAGTATATACTTTTTTATACTTGCCTTACTATTGTATCGAGTCTGGTTCTTCTAACCAACCTAACAGACAGATGTGTGCTGGGGAGTTTGTTCCGCCACTTCTTCTTTCCAGCAAAAACACTAGGAAGTGTCGAAGGGGGGGCGTTTTGGGGGACTGTCTCTTGTAAATAAGTAAAGTAAAGTAAATTTTGACGTTCGAAAAGTGCTGATTATCAGCCTAGTTTGAATAAATGAGTTTTGATTTTGATTTTGATTCGGTAATCCTGTAACCCCCAACAATAATTGGGCATAATAAAAATTTATAGGCCGACGTGGAAGGGTAGCAAGTCAGCGGAATCTCTCGAATTTGTTGCTTATCTAATATTCACTAAGGCAAGGCTCTACTGGGATAAAAGTTCTAGATTTTCGCTTGAGTAAGTAAATATTGTGGAGCTTTTAGAAGGTTAAATTTACAACAGGTTGGTTTTACGCTTACTGTATTATTAATCCTATCAAGTCTCCAGGCGGTTTTACATCACGCCTATTATCTCCAAAGGGTTAAGCAGAGCTGTACGCAGCACAGCACATCCACATTTGGCCAGTTATTTTTAAGTCCCTTGGTAAGGGTCGAGCCTAATGTCTAAATGCCTAAAGCACTAATCCAGATTTTGTGGCTGCTTTTGAGAAAATTCTGATGGAAAAACCCAATAACACTTTGTCAGGCTCGGGAATAGAACCCAGGATCTAATGCACAGCGACCAACGAGGCAATACAGTTACGTAAAAAAAAACAACGGGTTGCACTCATTGCTTTATTTATCAATATAATATTTATTTATTGTCGTAAATAAACATGACAAAAATTTATCACTCAGAACTACACTCGAGAGCAATGAATCCGGGTCACTTAAAGAATGTTAAAAATCTCGGAAACTAAAAATGATAGGTTAATGCAATAAATTGTATTTAATAGACAATGTAATACTCCTTAAATGAAAGTAAAAAAAATATGAGTCACCATACATTTTATTAACACAAAATTACATAAAGAAAAAAACTGCTGATCTCTCCTTAAAACAAAAATAGGAAACATGAAATTTTTGAACTTTATTACGATTTTCTTGAATTTTAATACTTCGTATTGCCTCCTCGTGCTTCCATTACTGCGTTTACGCGGTTTGGCATGCTGTACACCAAGTTCCTTATACGATTTTGGGGAATATTCTCCCATTCCTCTGTGAGAGCAATTTTGAGCTCACGAAGCGTGATTGGGGGAGGGTTTCGTTGTTTTACGCATCTGCCTAGCTCGTCCCAAGCATGCTCGATCGGGTTGATATCCGGGCTGCGCGCTGGCCACTCCATACGAGTAATGTTCATCTCTTGAAGGTAGTCATTCACAATCCTACTTGTATGAGGTCGGGCATTGTCATGCATAAATATAGCATCCTCACCTAAATTGACCATAAATGGACCAACGTGATCATTGAGGATTTCTTCCACATATCTTACGCTAGTTAAAGAGCCGTTTTCTATGATCACCAGCTCTGTGCGACTTTCAGAAGAAATTCCGGCCCACACAAGTACAGACCCACCACCGTAGGCTTCTTTTTCTTCGATGCATGCTTGCTTGAATCTTTCCCCTGGTCTTCGATACACTCTGTGTCTTCCATCGTGCTTGTAGAGCATAAATTTTGATTCGTCGGAGAACATAACTTTTGACCAATCTTCAATACTCCAATTTACGTGGCTCTGGACATATCTTAGTCTTGAAATACGATGCCCACGCTCCAGTTTAGGGCCGTTTGCAGGTCTAAGGGGTTTTAAGTTAGATTCAGCAAGCCGACGTCTTACTGCCCATGCACTTGGGTTACTTCCTCCGAGGCGTCGAAACTGATTTGTGAGTTCAGTTCCTGTGAGAAAGCGATTTCGAAGCATGGTGTTCACCAAGTATCGGTCTTCTCGTGCTGTGGTACACCTGGTTCTGCCCGTTCCTGGTCTGCGTAGGTTAGAACCAGTTTCTTCGTAACGTCGGAGAACTCTTTGTACTGTTGACAGCGACACACCGACAGTCCTGGCTGTATCGCGCTGACTCCGGCCGGTTTCCAGCATTGTAAGTACTCTGGTGCATTCTTCAGGCGTTAGCGACATAATTTCAGCTTGAATAATGAATATAGAGCACTATCAACATGGTTTATGTACCCACATAAATGACAGATTACAAACAAAAGCAAAACCAAATGCTGTAATTTCGTAGTTCCATCTTCGAAAGTGGCCCTTTTTCAAATTTGATTTTTTTATGATATAACTTTACAATAACTAAGAAATTTTAATACCTTCATTTAAGGAGTATTACATTGTCTATTAAATACAATTTATTGCATTAACCTAGCATTTTTAGTTTCCGAGATTTTTAGGATTCTTTAAGTGACCCGGATTCATTGCTCTCGAGTGTATTTCATATATTATTATTATATGTAATATAATTGCAATTATTAATTATTATTATTATTAATATATTATTATGTATATAATATATTATATTATTCCAAATTATTTTAAATTAAAAAGTTTTTGTCTCAGAAAAATCAACTTGTCATTTCCTTTTTTTTTACATTTTTGACACACACGCACATTCGCGCAAGCGCCCTGCGCCGTCTTATAATCAGGTCACGAGTTCTGCTGGCGCGAGTTTACAGTTTTTCCCTACCTAAAAAAAGTGCATAACACCGCTAAAGAAGTTTTCACTTCAAAAATCAAATCTCGAAGACTAGAGACTTTTCAAGACCCAAAACCAAAGAACAAAGATTCCGTCTAAAACGCTATTCAAATAAAATAATCCTATGAACATAAAAGACGGTATTAAAACCTCATCAATGTTCAAACAAAGATGAAAAAGAAATTGATCCACAGATACTTTTAGGAAAAAGAAACCATAGTACCAACATTTTACGAGGCATTTATTATAAGCCTCAGTTACCTCAGTACCTATTGGTTCGATCGGGCGATAATTGACTTCGGTACTTATATCTGTGCTTATACGTCGCACGTTGGTCACATTATATTTAACGATTACATTGTTACAGTATGTCAATGTTACATACAATAAGGCTACGTGTGTATGTAAAAAATATGCTGATTTTAACTATCACGTTGGTCTGCATAGAGGGCTTTCGGTTTATTTCTAGAACGGTATAGTGATATTGAGATTTTCGATCTGGAATTTCTCATTAGCGGTTTGGAATCTAGATATGTGGTCGCCTGATGGTCTAGGCTCACCCCTAATCACATGGGACACAAACATGTGTGCGCATAATACAAGCCTACTTATTCCTAAGGAAAAAAACGGGCGTGATTTTCATGTGTTATGCAAATTCAATCTCAAAGCACGGATGTCGAAAATTGAAAAATGATTGAAAATCTCCCCCATGTTCAGTTACGTTTTTAATTTCCTTGGATGTTAAGGAAGGTTTAAAAGGAGGGTTTAATATTCGAAGGTTGTTACCGCCTCAGGTTAAACAGACTCCTTTGATTCGCAGAATTCATATTTGAAATTGGAATGTTGTTTTTTTCTTTTACCTCACTATAAGGCTCGAAGGGTTCTGAATACCCCGGCCCTTTTATGTAAATGTGTAGGTATATAATATAGGTTTATTATCTCTGAAAGCTTTAACTACTGAAGCAAACATTCTGTTATCGACTGGAACTGTCTGGATACAGTGCTGGGTAGTAAGCCGTTCATCATGATGATGCATAGTGTATCTTTACTTGTCTATACGTTCTATTTGTTAATTTTTTTAACAATAAACGATCGATCAGTCTGATTCTGTCAGTGCCATTTTCAATTTAGTTTGTGCATCCAACAAAACTCGTGATTTCAAGAACATTTATTTTAGGTTTGAATGTAAATGTATATTCCTGAAAAACCATTTGTATTTTGTATTTTCTCAAACTAAAGTCACATAGAAAAGCAATGTTATTTGACTTCAAATAAAACAAAAGCGAGCATCAGTGACGTCAATATTGGCAAAGAGACGAACTGCTAAATCGCATAAAACGATTTTTTCACAAAGAAATTCTGTATTCACTTCACAGTTTGATTTTGCGATGAGTTATGAACGAGTAAAGTATTAGATATTATTGCAAGTAAGTTTGTAATTATATTACTGTCTGGCTTTCATAATTCGTCAATAGATCCTAGCTCTGTTCCTAGAATACAAGAAAGATAATTTATTTCTCAAATTATGTATAAATCTACTCAGTAACACATCACACATCTAACAGTCTCATGGTCGCTAGAGCGAGTGCTGACTATGAGGACCTGGGTTCGATTCCCAGACATTTCTACCAGAAATGTCTCAGTAGCAGCCATGGAGAATAGATGTGTGTCCCCGTGATGGCAATAGGCTCACGCTATTAATTGGGTCTTAAAACATAACTTGCAAAATGTGGGTGTAATATTAGTTACACTTCTACCTAACCTTTGTTGTTATGTTATGTCTTCTCAATAAAATTTGTACAAAGCAACGGACAGTTTAAACCTCTAGGTAAAGAAGTATGAAATTAAAAAGAAAAAACAAAGTATTTCAACATATTTGGCTTGTACTTTTATCATTGAAAAGATAACTGAACGTAGGGTTTAATTAAAAATAACCATCAGCCAGTTGCTTATATAAAATTACTTTTGATGAAACATTTTCATTGCCAAAAGGGCTTTTTAATGTTACGGAGGTAGAATCATCCCTTTCAGGCCTGTTTCAAAGTTGTGGATTGGCCAATCCAATCCACCAATCCTTGACTTTGAAATATTCAAGGCGATGTCCACTTTTGTTCAGTTTCTACATTTGAGCATAAAATGTTATTAAATAAGTACCTAGATAGTAATATTGCCACCAATCGCGTACCGACGGAACTGGCTGGCACTAAAGACAAAAATGTATAGGAGCGGACGACTTTGAAATACAATGGAAGAATAAGTTAATACCATGACTTGTTTTCCATAAAACCATCAGCACATCTAATATAAACTTAACCAAAATATAACAAAATCATCGCATTACAAACAATAGCCCAAGACCATCACACATCACAATCTTGCACCAGATCAAAGCACTGCATTCTTTGAAACCCAAACAAACTGATCTGAACTACAAATACCAGCAGATTCTAAAATAAACCCACGGTCAAGAGCAGAGTGGATGATGACGTAAAATATGATCATGGAACAAGACATTGTGGTAAACAATAGAGCAGTGTAGCTCAAACTATTATAGTTCAACGGCAAACAGTTCAATTTATCAGATATATTCTTACCTAACAAAAACACTGAAAACGGGAAACAAACAAGAATGGTAAATAAAAAAAATAAATTAAATTAAATATCCCGCTTTGAGTGTAACAGAAATTTTAGGGACCATGTTATTTTAAAAACTTACAAATATTCTTATCTTTTGAGAGCCGATATTGTTTAGAGTTCAAGTACATAATCTTTGCAACTCACAGTAATAGAAATAAAGAAACAATCATTAATAATTGTATCACCCGTGAACCTAAACTTTAGGCAAATGTATGTGCAGAAAAAAAGAAATGATCAATCAGTGTGATTTATGCAAAGATATTTATGTTAGGTGACTTAATTCTTACCTCATACATTGAGGCAATAATGAGTGTATTTAAACACTGAATCAATTGCATTTCTGATTTGCAGATTAAATTATTATAATATTATTGATCAAGTGTGAAACTAAGCCTCATACCCAGCATAGCGTTAAAATAGTCAAAAACTATCTAAAATCAACTTTGAGAAACACTGCAACTGAGCATCTATAGAAAAAGGAACTAATCGGTTGGTACGCAGTAAACAAGACGGAGTATCGATTGAGGTTTGAATAGCGGAAGATATTACTTGAATGGCGTAAATAGATACTGTGGTAAGAGCTTTTGTTCTTTAATGGTTTTTGAAGGGTGTTTCAATTAAGGAAATTATTTTTGGGGATTGTTCTGGAAAGTGGATGGAATTCTTATGTGAGAAGAGAGGTTCTGGGGTTGTACTTGTAATGTGTTTTGGGTCAATGACTTCTAAAACTCTAACTTCAGAATACAATTTCGACAGAGTCACCATTTTATTCGTTATAATGTGATACTTTATTTCACATTGAATTACAGTATTTTCATTAACAAAGATTGGTTTCACTGTAAAAATGTTTATATTATCATCACCAATAGTAAAAAAAAGGAGGTTGTCTTAACTACACTGTGATCCAAATAAGGAAAATTCAAACTCTCACCTCATAAAAACACAGTCTATTTCCATCTAACATCTAAGTTTCGCACGCAACTGTTCACAAAGATAATTTAGACGATCAACACAATCTAGATTTATGCCCCACATAACTCATAGAAAACATTCGGTGTCCGCAGATGGGCTATCATCAAACAATATACGTCGAGCGAGATCCCAACGTAAGTGGTGACAATCCTGTCACGGACATATCAAGGGTCATTCCGGACACTCCTGAGACAATCTTGGCTTATATCTAAAGATCTAAGAGTCCCTATAGACCTTCAATTTCGGAGACTAATTTGGCAGGGTTCCTGATTTCTTGAGGGTCACTTAAGAAGGATGGATAGGACCTTACATCTTTTATGATATTTTTGCGAATTACGAAGTCGCAGTTAATGACTGCGACTTCTTAGTTGTAAGATCTATTCTATTCTAATAGAAAAAAAACCGCTTCTGAAGTCGGCGGGGAAAAAAACGATATCAAACAAACAAATATCACCGACTTCAGAAGCTGATTTTTCTTCTGAAGTTTATTTTTCACTTTCTAGTGGTTTTGTTTCTTTCACTTTTGGTGTTATTGAAGTCTTTATTTTTGCTTTTTTTAGTTTATTATTTAAGTTTTTTTTATTTTTCCATTTTATTTGTAATATCCTATACAAATATTTACTATGCAATTAACGTTCAACCAATAAATCTAACACTTAACTTACAAGATCCCCTTATTATTGATTTCAACTCCTAACCTGCTAGATGCGAATACTTGAAAAGCTTTAGAAAAAATGCACGAAACACGTAATAAGTGCCTAAAAAATATTGGGGGTTGCCCTTGTTTTCTCTGGGTTCCCAACATCAAATCCTGACTTGGTGACAATGGGACCACCTCAGCAGTTATACCCCTTCAAACACAAAAAGATTTTTGGAAATCTGTCTACAATTGACAGAGAATATATGCGCGGACATTATGTATAAAAAAGTACATTCACACGAATAACCTCCTCTTTTTGGAAGTCGGTTAAAAAGAGTACCTATTGTTCTAGTGTTCCCACTTCCGATCGAATACTGTAGATTTTTTCTGAAAATCGAAATCTCATTTTGCTTAACCCGTAAAGTAGCATTGTGGTTTTCGGGAAATGTTCAACATCAACCGAACTTTGTATTTATAACATTGGTTTGTTCGCTACCCATTTTGTGGTACTAATATAAATTACTGAATGTGTTCTGGCACATCTCTGCTAAACCATTTTAAGGAAGAGTTAGCGTGATGTTCTGTTAAATGAAGCACCCAAATATGCTCTATACATATTAATATTAAACAAACATACTAACGTCTACAATTATGTATGCATATGCAACTGCAACTTCCAACCGAATATGTCAAGGTCAACCGATCAATTTAGTAAGATTTAGTACAAATTAATTCTATTAGGTATAAGATGAGAAATTCGAACATCTGACGATATTTTAACGATTTCGACCGTTGTCAGCATTACGAGTAGTAGACCATTTATTTTAATCGTGTGGATATTCTTGACGTAAAATGAAAACCAATTTCGTTGTTGGTGTTCATAGTTAAGTATAATTTATTTATGGAAATCACGGATTAGATGCCTACGTTCCTTTCAATGTTACCTCTGATTTTGTGTATCTGTATTCTCGCAAACATAGGTAGGCGATATTTCAAAGGCTAAATAGCTTGAAATGAACTGTACCCTAGAATTATAAAAACATAAAATTACTTATTGCATTAAGATTTCTATTGGACGATATCGAATAAAAAGAGCTGTATCATAGTATAAAGACGAGATATTGTCGAAGTCTACAGTTTTGCATGGCACACCTGGCAACCAATCAAGCTATACCTATAAAGACAGTTTATGTGGATCTTTCATTGTGCGGGGGAAAGCGAGGCCATGTTATGCTGGAAATGGATGCCATGATATGCCACCGTGTGTTCTAGTTGAGTATGAATGACATTGACAAAAAGGCGTTGCTGGTAACTATAATTACGAACCTTACTTCGTAATTAGGTCATTGTAGAGTACCAATGACAACTCACTGCCCAGAAGTACCCAGATTCTCAACATCAGTCGTCGAACATACGAGTACGCTTATTTCTCATCGTCAGTCGTTAAACGTTCGCTTCTTTTGAAAAGTCTACTTTAATAAATCAACTCATAAATATTAATATCATATTGCTATTCAATGACCTTCTGTAAAACTCCATATTATAGTACAAGTTCAGGTGTGAAGTGGTGCTTTTTTTTTTTTTTTTTTTGGTGGGTGTAAAATCATCGAATAACCCCTCCCGCTCTTGGGCAGAGCGAAAGGGAGTGTCAGACTTCTACTGACTAAAACCCACCCATGTTCCTTCTTCGCCCTCTATGTCGAGGCCGCGATAACCGTTGGACTACCCGCGGCCCCGACAGGCGTCGGCCCTTTCGGGCCCCTCATATAGGTGTGAAGTGGTGCTCAAATCTTCACTATCGCTCGAGTGACGCGCTCAATATCGAACCAAACTGCATAAAATTTTATACTCTGTCGCAGACACCTCTTACTAAATGATAATGTAAAGTAATCATATATTTTTTTTGGGTAAATAATTCAGACGTAGCATTGGGTAAAAATAGATCGTTCGATTTTAAAAAAGTCACGTTTTTTTTCATAAACAGCAGATAAACCTGGGTGTCTAAAATGGCCGCTTTAGCAGAATCGTAATATGAATCATGTTAAAAATTTAAAATTCTTAAAATGGACTTTATAGTTATAGACATTAAGTTCATTTTAAGAATTTTAAATTTTAATGTGATTCATGTTACGATTCTGCGTAGATTCTGTTAAAGCGGCCATTTTAGACCCGCTGTTGTTGTGATTACGTTTTATTGACGTTTCTACAGTAGCAGTCAAAACAAAAAAATATAAGTCTTAAATCGTTCGAAACACTGCATAAGTAGTGTGTCCTGTAGTAATAGGAACACACTACTTGTGCAGTACTACTTATGCAGTAGTTACTTGTCTAGTAGGGATACAATCTTCCTCGCGTACTGTAAGCGTTGCGCATCATCTAACAGCACGGAATCGAATTTTTTTAATGCTCCTATACTTTTCCGTCGCTAAGAACGGTCATTTGATATACATATAGTTGCTGCCATGTATGATGTCAATGGCGGTCATTCACCCACCTACATTTATTAGAGTTCATAACTTTTATTTTTAGATTTATCTTGAATCGTCACCTATCGTGATCTTCAATAATTTTTTTTAATGAAAAACGATACATGGTTCATTTGTTTTGGTTCGTACAAAGAGATATTTGGGAAAGGCCAATGACCGCTATTGACATCTTAACTGGCAGCAACTCTATAGTTGCTGCCACACACCGTCGATTTCACTTCCACTCTAATTCTCACTCTATAGTGAGAATTAGAGTGGAAGTGAAATCGACGGTGTGCTCGTCAGCAGGCTCTGCCCATGCTGCTACATCGGGCGAATATAACGCTAAGCCACCACGCAAACCCAATGCAGATTACTAGATGTCACATAATATATTATCTTCGAATTACTCACACATTTTTTTTTTTTTTTGAATTATTTACTCATCTCATCTGCCTATCCTTCTCCCAACTACGTATGTTGGGGTCTGTATTCAATTAAACTTAATGCAGCTGAAGAGGAACTAGTTTTTAACATGGAGCGACTGCCTATCTGACCTCAACAAACCTGTTGGTACTGGGTAATATCCCGGGTCTTTGGTAAGACTGGTTGTCAACTGGCAACTGATTATCCCTAACCACTGCCAAAAATAACGTTTTCCGAAGGTAGAACGTTTTTGTATGACTATGAAAACAATATTAGATTAAATTAATTCATCATCATCAAAGTTATAAAAATTGATAAGTCAGAACTTCAAAATGTCAGCACAAGTTACGTTTCTGTTGTTGATCCATAAATAATAAAAAATTCCGCTTCCAGTGACGATAACAATTCTTTTTGCTGCGGATATTAAACTAGGCGCATAATAGGTTGACGATTTTTTTATGATATTCCTTCGCAATATGATATTTTGCATCTTTTCAATGCGGTCAGTCTGAGTTTGTGGCTATTTTCATTTTAATGTCTTAAGTCTCTTTTGGTCATGAACAAGCAAGCTCCCTTCTGGTTATAAATAAATAAATATAATAAAATAGCCTTTATTTGCCTAAACAAATAATAAATTTTCTTACAATACATGCATGCATAAATTGTTTAAAATTATTCATATTATATTTTCATACAGCATTTCATTAAACTTTACATTTAACAATGCCTACATTAAATATTATTTTTATATATTTCCTGATCCTATTTTTATCTCTTTTTAGCGATACATTTCATTTCTCTATTTTTTATTCGGTTTGTTTTTACTACATTTCATAAAGCATTTTCGCCCTTCTGGTTATGTAAGCCCTTCTGGTTATACTACACATTAAACCATAAACCACCAAGATCACAAGTTTTTACCATTAATTTGGAATATACCAATGATTGGCGGCAGTGAGAAAAATACGTCTTTTGTGGGTTTCGTACTAAATTTTTCAAAACTAGCGGACGTCACGCGGTTTCACCCGCGTATTTCCCGTTTTCATGGAAATACAAGGATAAAAAGTAACCTATGTCACTCGGGGATAGTCTAGCTTCCCAACGGTGAAAGAATTTTTTAAATCGGTCCAGTAGTTTCGGAGCCTATTCGTTACAAACAAACAAACAAATCTTTCCTCTTTATAATATTGTTAGTGGCGATTCAAGGTAATGGTTCTCGAAGCTTTGTCTAGTACAGTCTGCTTGTCTTAAAATTCAGTAAGGAATTATTGCATATTTTTCGTATAAGAGGTCATCAGGCTTATTTAAGTATCTATGAACTTTGCCATAACCCAATTTTATATTTGGCCTTGATATTTAATGCTTTTGTCTGACTACCGTATAAGATATCAATTGACCCGTTTAACCATCGACTTCTCCCAAAGATAACACAGTTTAGATATTAAATCATTTGAATCTTAGCGTTAGGTTAATATTTATAATTGGGCCTGAGATTATGGATGTAATAAAAGTAAAAAAAAAACAGATTTTAATTTTCCGATTGCTGGCACACAGGACTCTCTATCAGAATTTATTATAATTCCATACGATTCATTATTAATTTCGTTTAATACGAAAACAAAGAACAGCACCTCTTTTTCTTAGAGTTAATGATATCTACATTTTTATTAAAAACTAGAGTACTTGCGCAGTCTATTCGATTATTACGTGACGATACACAAATCTATGAAGTTGGGTGCCAATATTGAACTTCCGAAGAGCTTGGGGCTGTAATCCGTATTATTATGTAGATGCTGCTTCGAGGTCAGGGCAAGACGTTATTACCTAATCGGCTTAGGGCAAACTTCACCACAGACAGTAAACGCGATCAGCACATTTCTGCGTTCAAGAACTGTCAGTGTCTTAAATGCTATGGAATAATTATTGACACTAGCAGGTCGTGAAAGCGGTACATACAGACAGCTAGGCAGATGATGGTTGAAAAAAAATCTTTTACTTGTCTAAAAATCGTAAGTTATAAAACCTGAAGGTCCGTGTTTCCCGGTTTTTGTTTTGGAGCGTTGCACATCACATCGTCAAATTAATGACTCCTCCTGGTCTGGGCGGAGCGGAAGGGAGTGTCGGACTTCTACTGACTAAAAACCACCCGGATTTTAGTGTGTTGTAGTGGTTTTTAATGTTCCTTCTTAGCACTTTGTGTCCGGGGCCGCGGTATCTTTCGAACAACCCGTAGCCCCGACAGGTTTCCGATGTTTCCCATTGATGATGTTAATGTCTGGTATCGATAAACTTATAGACAGTTGATTACAACGATTTTCTGTAGATGGTAAATAAAATGGTGTACCTATGTATGGCCTGTCCTAGAACCAAAAATTCTAAGTCTTGTGACATCTACCAATCCGCACTGGGCCCGCGTTGTAGATTATAGCCCTTCCCTCTCAAAAAAAGGAGGCTTATGTCCCAGCAGTCTGAACATCAACAAGGTGATGATGAAGTGTAACAAGACACTATTCAAACTAATTTTACAATTATGCGATTACTTTCGCATAATTGTAAAATTTATTTGTTAAATCTTCACGACCTAACTACTAATCGAATCGTATTGAACGGAGATGGTCCGAAAAAACCCGGAATCGATTGGGACAAACTGAGTGCCAGAAATGAAAGAATGCAAAATTTACCCTACTGAACCGATCTACAGGCTGACAAAGTATGTATAAAAAATCTTGATTAACATATTATTATGTGTTCTTTATTTACGAGTTTATTTAATAACGAAAATGCATCTACGATAATAATATCAAAATTACTGTAGTATTAGGTTTTTGGTCCATACATTTTGAAACATCGTGGCAAGGAGATAGTTTATATCCTGGGACTAGGGCAAGGGCATAATACTAACTATTTTTCTCACACATACCCACACAATTTTTCACGCGAACAAAGTCGCAGGCTAGTAGACTCTAATAAACTCCAAGAGCGTCACAAATGACATTACTTTTCAACAAAAACATAATAATTATATTTCAGCTTACGTTCAGAATTCTCACGCTATTCAATTAGAAATTAGCACCATTGGATGTATGGATTATTTATCATTGCCTGGTATTAGGTACAAAAGAAGAATTTACGTCTTACCACTCAAGTGCGTCATTGGTACATTTGATGAGACAATGGATGCTTTGAATGAAATATGTCTGGAGAGTTTGCGTACTTAGGTGCTATTCTGTTTTAATGTACATTTGAAAACCTACATAAATAGAAATTATTCAATTGCGCTTTCATTTTTAAAAGTATCTTTTGTTAAAAATGTATAAAAATTTTACTATGTATGATTCAGGATGCAGCACCGCCTTCCCGTCGGCAAAAATATACACATCCAGAAAAAGCAATCAAAATAGTTGTGTATTATGGCATGCACCCAACCAGTAGGAGGTGCTAAGGGGTTAAACACGTGTAGACACTCCACAAAACAAATAAAAGAGGACCTCTTTTATCTGTTCTGTGAGACACACACACACATATATCATTAAATAAAAATCAGTAATTTGTTTAACAACAATAACTTTATTCAAGTTTTTGCAATGAACATACCTACTTACAACACGTTGATTCCGAATATTAAAAATAAACATAAGAAATGATTAGTTGATTACTTACGAAAATACAGATTCAACCTTTTCAAAGAAAACGTTATCCTTTTCTTTCAGTTCGTGAGTTCTTAAGGAAACATGGAGTTTCCAATAACAAGAAATCTTTCTATCAAGTACTCTCAAATATTTTTATGGGTCTAGCTAAAAATAGAATTCTTTTAGAAATATGTAAAATAATGTTTTGAAATCCTAGACGACATCATACGGCGCGGCGACATCCCGCATAGTTCCCGTTCCCGTGAGAATACAGGGATAAAAATACTAAATCTCCCGGGGATAGTGTAGATTTACAACGATGAAAAAAAAAATCTAATCGGTTCAGTAGGTTTTCAGTTTATTCGTTACGTACAAAAATAAAAATCTTTCCTCTTTATAATTATTAAGTAGGTACTAGGTGTTGCCAGCGGCTTCGCCCGCTACAACTCGAAAATTGCCCCACAGGAAGATAAAATCGGGATAAAAATCTATCCTATGTGGTAATCCACGTTATTAACTATCTGTGTACCAAATTATATCCAAATCCGTTTAGTAGTTACTGCGTGAAAGAGTAACAAACATCCATCCATACATACATACTTACAAACTTTCGCGTTATAATATTAGTAGGATAGATATGGACGCGCGGGTTCGTGAAAAATGGAAGGAGTGGAGGGAGTTCTTTGCCCAAGACTGGGACAGAGAAGGATAGGAAAAAAAAAAAAAAGATATATATTATTAATAATAATAATAATCATTTATTCATCAGACTACAAAAGATGTCCACTGTGTAAGTAACAATATAACTTAGCCAATGTTAGTACTTAATAACTAAAACAGATCGGGTGCGATTGGTTAGCGCCTACACTAGCGGGCTATCTGCCCGGTTGGGTATCGACTGCAGGATAGTGTTATGACTGCCACGCAGCCTGCGAAGTAGCGAGGCAGATTGCCACGACAAACTTAGTCCACCCTTGTAGTTCACCGGCTTGCCCCCTATTAAATGGGACTTAAATAACTAAACTGGCAAAGTGTAAGTGTGCCTACTTATGGTACAGGTACCTACACCTTTGCCTTATCTTTCTGGGGTTACAAGTGTGATAATTATGTGTGAATGTAGCTTACAGCAAACCGCTAATCTTGTATCTATTTATGATTTCTAGGAATTAACGTAGATGTGCTTCAAGACGAATTTTATAGTCAAAACACCATCTAAATGTTTGTAGGCATAAGACTTTTGTTTTCACGGAACTCTCCCACAACACCGGATACAGACAAAATCGACTGTTCTAATTAGAAAAACTGTACTAGGCTAATGCAGGCTAAAATTTACGATCCTTCCCCAGTCTAAAAACACGGCAGCCACAGTATGGTCTATAAAACCAGCCATGTTTGTATTTTATAGTCTCTGACGTAGACATTATAAAAACTATGGCGGAGCTTGTGAACTTTGACTATAAATTATAATTTTATGCTTTATAATCGGGTTTCGAACAAAAGGTTTGTTATACAATCTGCTTATCTTTTGCGGGTGAATAAAGAAAGTGCTTTTGTTTCTATTATAATAATGGATCGTGGTAAGTACTTATTAGTTTAGGGAATAACACTGATTACTTAACGTCATCACGCTTGTAATTCAGTAAGGTTCAAGCAGCGGTGTAACGCACACACAGATTTTGCAGTTATCTTTAAGTCTTATGTAATTTGGGGCGAGCCTTGCTATCAACCGGTCACAAAATCAGACTGTTGGACAGACAATTTATGGTGGAAAAACCCAATTACACTTTGCCCGATACAGGAATCGAACCGAGGAGACCAACGAGGTGGTCTGATTACTTCTGTTTAGATATATTCTACGAAAAATAACAGTAGTAGAGATTGTTCTTACACTCACCTATAATTAACAGTCTAACTGCGGTACTCAGAAATATTTAATGATTATTACTTTAGCCGTCACTTAGTAAGGATTTCACATACTTTCGTATGACAAAACTGTCAAAACCTTTACTAAAGTGATGGCCTAGGTAATCATTAAAGTTCTCTGGAGTGCGGCAGTTAGAATCTAACGCAAGAATTTTCTCCTTAACATTTAACTAAATCGTTATAACTTTTACTTTTTACTACCTAAGTCGGTAACAAAAACTTAAAATCATTCAATACGGAGAGACCTGGTCAATGGGCTGGAACAAGGGTCTTAAAACTTTGAAATACGATAAGCCTTTAAACTTCGTTCAAATTCCCTTCAGTTTCATAAACTTTTATTCATTCATTCAAAAGGCTATCAATTATTTTAATCAGCGATTGTATAGAGGAGGGTCTTATCTCTTTAGTTTTAGGATTTTCGGATATCTTTACAGCTAAAATAAAGTTTATTGGTACACTTTTTGACGATAAAAATTCAGGTTTATTTGTTTACTACTTTACTTAATAACTAGGGTTCAGAAACCTTAGATTAACCTTATTTAGGTACTTAGCAACGGCTTATGATAGTTACTGCTTATTTAAGTAGGCAGCTAATAAAATAATATGGTATTTCACCTAAAAAAATCAATTAGTCCGTCTGTTAGAATATCGAAAAATATTGATTCGTGTTTATTGTTTTATCAAATTAATTAAAATTTATGAAAATAAATCGTGTTAAAGATCATGAGTGGGGGCTTTTGACGTCACTTCGTTGGTAAAAAAGTACTAACCTTGTGACGTCATACGTCTTGACACGACTTTTTACTTTCCGTGAAAAAAAAAAACGTGTCTATTATTTTTTGGAAATCTATCTGACGAACTAATTCAATTTTTTTGTTGAAATTCCCAAATGCATACTGTTAGAAATTCAACTCTTGTCTCCGAGGTATGCGTTTAAAATACAACAGCATATTTCATTATCATGAACGTAAAGGTGTGGCGTAGTATTGGTGGGTACGACATAAGTGCGAGATGATTAAGTGTGTGTGTGTGTTTAAGAGTAAAAAGTTTTAAGTGCGTCATTGCAGAGCTTGAAAAAACAGTGTGTGTTTGTTCGAATAATGAACGTAAAGGACGGTGTATCTAAAAATAACTTAGTGTTAGCAAAGATGAATACTTAATGTTAAGTTCATTCGTCTTAGAATATAACTATAAATATAAAATAACATCACGCCTGTAATCCCCACATTATTGTTAAGTTCTATGAAGTAGTTCGGAGAGCAGCGGTGGCCCAGTGGTGTCGGCCCCGACTTACGAACAGTAGGTGGTGGGTTCGAATCCAGGCAGGCGCATTACTTTGTGTAATTTACTTTATCACCACTGCTCTCAAAATGGTGAAGGAAAAACATTGTGACGAAAGCAGCATGTCTTAGAATCAAACATTCGGAGCCATGTGACATCTACCAACCCGCACTGGGCCCGCGTGGTCGATTATAGACCATCCCTCTCCTAGAAAGGAGGCCTGAGTCCCTGCAGTGGGAACATGATAGGCTGATGATGATGATGTAACAGAGCGCGAGCATATTGTGCATCAACTGGGCACTAATCCAATCTTCATGGTTGCTACTGAGATTCAACTATTTTGAAGTCGGTTTTCAGTTAAACCAGATTCAACTGAATACTAGGTATTATTTTACATGGAACGACTTCCTATTCGAACTCCACAATCGAGTTACAGGATAACACAATACCTCTGGTAAGACTGATATCAGACTTTTGGGCAACCATACAGAACAGTAGATCAATAATGCGTTTTATCATTGGCCTACTAATCTAACTAATTATTTGAAAAGTTCATGCCACAATACTATTGAAGGATTCCCTGTAGACCACTCATACCGATGTCCCGACAATTTTTTATCAAACCATGTCGTTCTTTGTACAGGATAAAAAAGCAATATTTTAAAGTCGGTTAAATAGTACCCGCTTCTTTTTAGAACTTAAAGTTCTTTAAATTATAGTGAAACTTGCATCAAAATCCGTTGAGTAGTTTCGAAAAACAGTGCGATCACGCATATAGACAAGAAAATACATTTTGTTACTATTTTTATAGTTATTCGAAGTTTTTCGATGATATGGTCACGGTTATTCGGGATTGGAGAGTCAAAATGAAAAGTGTTTTAACACCTTCCATTTTTACCACCAAGAAGCCGACAGGCTCTTGCACTTGTCGTCATTACGATATAATTTTCACCAAAGACAAATGTTTCGAACGGTTTTTATTTAAGTACAAGTTTTAAATGAATGTGTATACGAGTGTGTATTACTTTACCTTAAATACCTCCATGACCCCTGTACTATTAAATGAATGAATCATATTATGTTTTGAGTGACATTGTTACATTGAGCACCAACGTAAACCGGGATCGACTATTAATAGCAATATTTTTTGCAAAGTTACTTATTTTGTTGTACTCGTATGTTATAGTTAACAGGTTCTTGAAAGGAAAGTTATAAGTATTTGTTAATTAAACATTAAATAAGAACATTTATGTATTTACGTGAAAATTTTCCTGTTGTTTTTTTTTAATATTATTTGTTATGCTTTGTATGTTTTTTTTTTTTTTTTGTGTGCGTGTATTTGCGAGAAATATACTTTTTTTTCTTTCTTTCTACTTTTTAACACCAATGAAACCGTCCTTTTATTTACTGCATAGTTTGTGTTCGTAAAGTACGTCAATTAGCGTCTATTTACTGTGTTTAACCTAACATCCAACTGACAATTTACACCTATATTTGTTAGAATCTGTGTCATTTTGTCATTTAATGGTTTTCCCCATAAGGGCCGTTTTTATAGAGCATAAAAACATAAAAAAAAAAAATCTTATTCTCCAAATTCCTTCACACCACACCTGTTTTTTGTCCAATTCTTACACTATCTCATCTATTAAACTCTGGAACACGCTACCCCTGGGAATTAAAAAAGCTGAAAGCAAATTCACTTTTAAAAGGAAAGTACGTTCCCACTATTTAAATCAGACCAAATAGCTATTTTACAAGTTAGTCATGGTAATTACCAGTTATGTTTTATTTTGGTATTTGTTGCAATATTTATTAGTTTATGTTATTTTTATATGTGTATTAGTATTAATATAAGTAATATATTTTAATTGATATTGTTTTTTTTTTTTTTTTTTCTAGTTAGTTTGTAGCCTACCACAATATTGTCTTGTTTGACCCTAAGGTTGACTGGTAGAGAATGCCTTGTGGCATTAAGTCCGCCTATGTATCACTATTGTGCATAAAGTTTAAATAAATAAATAAATAAATAAAAACTTAATGCATGATATTTGAAGCATTTTTTTGTGACTGAAAAAAATGTACTGCTAGGTTTTTTTTTTATTCTTTTGATACATTACCGACTTGTTTTCCGTGCAGGTAAGGCCTGCTTGGCAAGAAACCCGTAACTTGTTTATAAAATAATATGATTTATTATTGATTTGATATTCTACCGCCATAAATCTAACTTTTTTGTGGAATGTAGACATTCCACAAAAAAGTTAGATTTATGGCGGTTATTATATTTTTATGACTCCGCTGTAAATGCGATGCAAGTGTTGCAATGCACTTTTTATAACCTACTTCTTTTCTACTTACCCACATGCATAATCGTAAAGTTTTCTTGAATTTTCTAATTTTCCGCGCAACTAATATATTTTTTCTTTTCTAAGAACCTTTTCCTAACAATAACGAACACAAAAAAGAATAATCTAATTTGCCGCAGTCGTTCGGAAATTATGCGCGTAAATACATTTCAGTGATTCATTATGTTATTTTTTATTTATTTTTCTATCTAAAAAACCACAATTCAGTTTTCTTCAACGAGACTTTCAGTTTTCTTCTGCAAAGAAAATGTATTAAAAACTTTTCGTGCTAAAACGTATGCATTATAAAGACAATGACCAGAATTCAAGCACTGTTCACGTTAAACCAGGAGACAAGTTGGCTCCACCTTTAATTTAAACTTTTCTTACTGCATCGTACTCTTCTGCTTTGTATTGTAGTACAATGTAGGTAACATAGTAATAAATTCTTAGGTGAATATGTAAAGATATAAAGCTTCATACAATCTTGGTCTTACACGGTCGAAGTCTCATCAGTTTAACTTAAACCAACGACAAAGGAGCTCGCAATTAGATAATAACAGCTACTTAGTACAAGCTTTTTTTTTGGCGGTCGGAAAATCATCAAATAACCCCTCCCGCTCTTGGGCAGAACGAAAGGAAGTATCAGACTTCTACTGGCTAAAAACCACCCATGTTCCTTCTTAGCCCTACATGTCGAGGCGCCGATATCTAGTGTACAGTCCGCAGCCCCGACGGGACTTACGAAGTACAATCTGTTATGTAATGAGTGGTCACCCATCTACGGACCGACCTTAAGATTAACCCCAGCGGTTGTTATTATTTAGCCACGAGGCCCTCTAATGACTAATTTAAGAACCATGTAGAAAAATTAAAACGCTTCTATTAAACTTCATACTTAAATAAGTAGACAATATTATTTAAATGTCCACCACTATCACATGACACTAACAACAATTATTATGCAAAATCTCTCGAGGAAGATGCACTGAATTACTGTGAGCGCTGTTTCTTATGCAAAATCGATTCGTGTTGCGTTCCTCACATGTAAATGTCTGTAATAGTTAGTTGCAGAGCTGACAGATGCACAATAAACAAGCAAGGTTGTTGACATAATATTGTTTGTGAAGTTCTTCATCCTGATGGTAACAAGATAAAAGATTGTCTGCAGATTTGAAAAGAACTTTGCTTTGATTAGTTTTACATGGGTCTGTAGAGGACTGATTATATTATTTTGTATGTATTGAGGTGATGTTGTGTCAGCGGGCGATAGGTTGGGTAGGTTATCGTCGTTGCATAGCACGGCCCTCATGAGTGGTGGCGATGTGTCAGGTGAGCTCGGACATCGTCAAAGAAGTTTGGAGCCCGGAGACGGATTGCTTTGAATAAGTCGCAAATGTCATTAGTGGCAGTTCTCTGCCAAGCCTTGGCGGAGGGGTCACAAGAACTGCCACAACGATATTTTTTAGCAGGTTTTCAACATAACCAAGGCATACCATCTCCCCGAATAGTGGGGTATGCGTTAGGAATTTTTCACCGCTTTTCAAAAAATAAGTGTTGCATTTCTCATGTAAATTAAAGTAGTTAGTTGCAGTGCTGACAGATGCACAATAAACAAGAGGTTATTGACATAATATTATTGATTGTGGAGATCTTGCAGGAAGAGCCGCTGGAGACAAGATAAAAGATTGTCTGGAGATTTGAAAGGAACTTTGTTTAGCTTTAGTTTTGTATGTGTGTGGAGGAATGGTTATTTTGTGTTTCAACTCTAAGTACACACGTTTTTACGTATTTACAGGGTGTAAATTAACCCTTCACACATACGTCAACTAAGCATTCTGTACATCAAACTAAGTGCCCCTATGCAAAAAATTTTGAGAGTTTTGTTTTGCACTGTTTTACGATAGGGTCTGTCGAGGAATTGTATGTAAACTTGAGTAAAGTTGGTACCTAGTTTTTGAAGGAGTATAAAAATTGTTTAAATCATGGCAGTATTAAGTGTATAGTATATGCTATATTCCCACTTATCATTATATATATATCACATACCATTTATCATCCTTTTTATAGTTTATCTTTATTTTTACTCGGCGAAACGTTCTAAACGATTCGTTTCCATATAATTTGCTGAAATTAAATATTAGTTTTCATAATTTTCATTGTTGTGACATGTATGTCAAATGTGCCAAACTGTCAGTAGGTACTTTTCTTTTTGTCATAGTGTTTCTTTCTAGTTTAGTCTAAGAAGGTCACTTTTGGTTTATATAACTTCATTATTTTTTATCATTGTTAAGCTGAATAATTGTATTTTTTAATTAATAAAAAATAACTTTATTTTAAATTATAATTTTAAAATTCTAAAAGCACACTCGGAGGTTCTAATACGTCTTGGTGGAATACTCCTGGCTGGTTATATGACTGGCAGGTGACATGTCATATTTCAATTCGAAATTGTCAAAGAATTTTAGAAGAGAAGAAAATGTGGATTTTTGGTATAAAAATGGGCAGCTGATGCTGACCCAAAAACTTTTACACTGGATACCACGCCGAGATTATGTCCGGTTGATTTTACGTTTTATTTTACGATCGACTCTACGCTGAGAATCAACGCTACTCGTTTCTGTCGAGATTCAGTCAATTACACGGGAATCTACGTCGAGGTTGTCCTGTTACTACGTATGGATTCTGCATACATATAAATCTACGAAGTTCTACTGTCCAGACCAACTCCAAAGTGGATCACCATCATTCATTACCAAAAGTGGATCACCATCTAAGAAGCGGATCTCTCTTCTCTCAATTAAAAGTGGATCACTAACTAAATTTTAAAAACCTCCGCCGCCTGAGTGTGTGATAGGTAGGAAGGTGTTTTATATATTCTTTTGTATTTTTTATCTTAAAAATTAATATTTATTGTACAATCTACCTTCTCTTTTATTTTTTATTAGGGATCGGTAGATTCGTTACAAGTGTAACTAAAGATTACGAGTATTTAGACCAAATTAACTAATTTATGAGAATAAGTATATTTAATTTCGTAAACTCAATTTAATTTTTTGTGTTTAAATAACCAAATTATAAGTAAGAGAGTTCAATTCTATTTTTTCGATGCAGAAAATGTTAAAAAAGGCGTATATTGATAGCATGACGGTTGACAGAGGAAAATAGAAGAAACATAGGCAGGGAGATTTTGTGAAGATTTCTGGGATGAAATGAGATCGTCTGAAGATGTTAAAGAAACTTTGTAGTCTGCAGTATAGTGTCGTTTTTGTTTCAAACAACGATCGCGTGGAGCGGAATGCTTTAAAACTATTTCTTCTTTAAAAGTTACGTTTGAAGTTTTTAGGTGCGGAATGAGTGTTTTGAAAAGCTTTTTAAGATAAGACCGTCTTGAATCTGTTTACTTTGTGTATATTTTTGTTTTGTCAATGTTACTTTATGGTTGAAGTAACATAATTTTACGCCTGTAATCACCAAGGGTTAGGCAGAGGTGTGCCCATTAGTGTGCAATAATGACAAAATGTAGGTGTCCACATTTACTCCGGTACTCAGATATATTTAATGATTACTTAAGCCGTCACTTAATAAAGATTTGACATACTTTTGTATGATAAAACTGTCAAAACCTTTACTTAGTGATGGCCTAAGTAATAATTAAAGCTCTCTGAGTGCGGCAGTTAGTTTGTTTAAGTCCCATATTATAGGGGGCTAGCCTTTTGCCAGCAACCGGCCACAAATTCATATTTCGTGGCTGCTACTGAGAATTCCTGATGGAAAAATCAAATAACAACATGCCCAACCTAGAATCGAACCCAGACCCTCATGAGTAGCAATCGAAACAAGCCTGTCACTTATGTTTATATCCCTTATTAGGTAGGTATTAGTTATATAAATCGTTTGAATCAAATTTCTTAAATGCAATGAATTTTCGGGGCAACGAATCATAGCAACAACAACATTTCAAAGACAAAATAAATAAAAGAAACTTTCACAATTCCAAATCAAATAAAACTCAAAAACAAATAACAAACACTGCACTTTATCACTATCAATCTTTCCCTACTCCATGTTCAAAAACAACAATATAGTGTCACTTAGAAACCCAAAACAATCTACTATGGTAAAAGAAAACTTATAGTAGAGTTATTCTCTATGGACGCCCCGCCGACTTGATATAATAATATCAAGTGCCCAGTGAGGCGTTTTAAAGGAATTTTGTAATGTTTTTTTGGGATATGTAATGTTTTTTTTTATGTTATGAAAAATATCAATAGAGCAGTGGTGGCCCAGCGGGAGGCGGTTCCGACTTGCGAACAGTAAGTCGTTCAAACCCAGCTAGGTTCGTTTTACTTTCATCACCGCTGCTCCCGAAACTGTTAAAGAAAATATCGGGAGGAAGCCGGAAAGTCTTAGAACCAAACAATTCGAAGACATGGGACACCTACCAATCCGCACTAGGCGCCTTTTGAGAAGAGCAGTGGTGGCTTCCCCGACTTACAAACAGTAAGTCGTTGGGTACGAACCCAAGCAGGCGCATTACTTTGTGTAATTTATGTCATCGCCGCTGCTCTCATAACGGTAAAGGAAAACATCGTGAGGAAACGAAAACGACATGTCTTAGAACCAAAAAATTCGAAGACATCCGACATCTACCAACCCGCACTGGGCCCGCGTGGCGGATTAAAGCCCATCCGTCTCTCAAAGAGGAGGCCTGAGTCCCTGCATTGGAAACTTTATAGGCTGATAATGATGGTTTTTTTAGTTTGAATTCTAGAAAATTAAAATATTTAGGCCTGGATCTGGATCTGGCCTAACACGTACAATGGGTTGACTGCATTGTTGGTTAGTGGCCGCAAGTGCGACTTCAGTGCATGAGAACCGTTTTTTGATTCCCAGGTCGAGCACAGTGTTATTGGATTTTCCGATCAGGAATTTCTTTGTAACAGCCACGAAGTATCTGTGTCCGGTTGTCGGCAATAGGCTCGCCTCCCAATAATATGGGACTTACTGCACGGTACTCTGAGATATTTAATGATTACTTAGCCGTCACTTGGTAATGATTTGACATTCTTTTGTATGACAAAACTGTCAATACCTTCACTAAGTAATGGCCTAAGTAATCATTAAAGCTCTCTGAGTGCAGCAGTTACACATAAATGATGAAATGTGGATGTACTAATGGGTACACCTCTGAGGTGGTCCACCTAAACCCTCAAAGATTACAAGCATGATGTTTTGTTATGTCATGTCTTCATATTTTTTCTTCAGGGGACAATATAATGTAAGTATATGATTCACTGCAGTAAACCAAATCAGAAAAATATATGATATTCTTCAGGATATACGCTAGTAACACAGTGTGTTGAAAACATCATACAATAAAAAAATCGCGAAGATACCTCTAAAAATTTCTTTTGGCGAGTAAAAACCATACTCAAATACATGGTGATTGTTCTGTTTTTTCGGCAAATAATTCTACAAACAACATACTAAGGTCATAGTGTTTTATTTTTTTAAGTCTAATCAATCGTGTTTTGGAACTATCTGTATCGCAAATTCTTCAAAAATTAAAAACATCGGGCTGGACAGTCCTTACTATTCGAAACGTATAGTTACGCTACAAAATTACAAGAGTGCATTGTGGGGATGCGTTTCGCGGTCGCGGGGATAGACCCAAGCTCCACCCACTAGCTCAAGTCGCCTTAAGTAGCATGAGGTTAAACCCGCAGTTTCGTGGACTGCGACTATTCCCGCTCACAGAGGCTCGTGTCCCAGCTGTGGGAAGATAAAAGCCGATTGCAATCACTCAATAATTCTCAAGTATGTCACACACAAAAGTGCTAAACAATGTCACATGTGTATCAACTAATCTGTCTAGGTAAACATATTTTGGTTTACGACTTCGTAATAATCAGATTAGATCATAGAGCTCTCATAGAATGACGTGTAGCACGATACGACGAGGATATCAAAATAGTAGTGTCTAGTTTATTGTCAGCTGACTAATTATGTAACAAACATATTATATTATTATACCATACAGTCTGTTTGGTTTTATAGGGTTTCAAACCCAATGGATAATAAAAACGGGATTACTGAAACTTCGATGTCTATCCGTCCGTTTGTCTGTCACCAGGCTCAAGAACCGCGATAGCTAGACAGTTGAAAAAAACACAACAAATTATGTATTTCAGTTGCAAATACTTGAATGAAAAAATAAATATTTAACGGCTCCCATAAAAGAAACGCGATGTTTATACATAATGGTACGGAACCCTTCGCGCGCGAGTCCGACTCGCACTTGGCCGGTTTGTTTCATTGCATTATCAGCTCAAAATATTCTCACTACTGAGACAGTTCTTTGAGTGGAATTGACGAGAAACAGACAAGTATGGAAGAACAAGACGTGCTGCTCCGACTCCAAATGAATTGGGTATTTCACCAAAAAAATCTAATATGTCCGTCAGATAGACTTCCAAAAAATAATGGACACATATTTATTATTTTTTTACGTAAACTAAAGATGAAGATGATACAGTGCTTCGAAAAGTCGTGTCAAGTCGTGTGACGTCACAAGGTTAGTCCTTTCTTACCCACAAAGTGACGTCAAAAGCCCCCACTCATGATCTTTGACACGTTTTATTTTCGACAATTTTTATTGATTTGAAAAAACAAAAACAGGTATACAATATTTTTTGATAATCTAACAGACGGACTAATTATTTTTTTTAGGTGAAATACCCTATTGGGATAAGAGCAAGAGAATGTTGATGGTGCGTTTGAACCCACCATGCCCGCAGTGCTGTGCACATGGTGGTTTCTAAGGAAACTGAGGTACGCCACTAACTCAGTGGCGTTATTGACCAACCAAACGGAAAATGAGGTGCATTTTAAAACATCTTACCAAATATGTAAATTGAATGCTCATGTTGATTTATTTTTTTTTCTTTTTTTATTTAGGCCGTATTGTCCCACTCCTGAGCAAAGGCCTCCCCCCATTCCTTCCAATTCTTACGATGGTGTGCTTCATCTTGCCAGTTGGTGAGAAAGCCATCCAAGGCGTCCCGCCATCTTCTCCTCGGTCTACCGCGACCCCGTCTAGCTGTGTTAGGGCTCCATTCTTGCGATATTCGGGCCCACAGCTGCGGCGGCATCCGACAGACATGGCCCGCCCATACCCATTTCAGTCTCGCAGCTTTATAAGCTACGTCGGTAATTTGCGTTCTGGAGCGCAGTCTGGTGTTTTTTATGCGGTCAGTTAATTTTACATTCAGAATGCTGCGCTCCATCGCTCGTTGGCAAACCTTGAGTTTGGACTTCTGGATGTTAGTCAAAGACCAAGTCTGTGCACCATATGTCAGAATGGGGAGAATACACATGTTTATTAGCTTGCGTTTTAAGGGGATGGGTAAATCGCCCTTGAATAGCTCTTTCATGGACCAGTAGCTCTTCCAGGCGTTTTCAGTGCGTCTTGCCACTTCTTTATCTTGTCTCGCCTGGAAGGAGACTACTTGGCCCAGGTGATTTAAATAACAACTGAAAATCAGAAAGCCTTTTTTATGTACCCTTGCTAAATTGTGTGTTATTTTCCTGCACAAAAATCTAAATAAGTACCTAAATAATCAGTAACGATATTTTACCTATTCCTCGAATAAATAAGTAAGTAGTATTATCTCGATAAGATTACGCTAACACGTTTAAAGATGACCTTTTTTACCATAACGAGGTAATTACAACTACAACACTGTAATAAACAAAAAAAAAACACACACACAAGATTAAAGTACAACGTAACAAGTTTACCTAAGACATACGGCAGTTTATGGAACTAAATGTAAATGTATCGAAATTGACAGCTGGGTTGACATTTCCGTATGCAGCTAGCGCCACTGTCAATTGCAAAGATGTTTTGTAATTTGTGGACCGTGAATCATTAATTGATTCGCTTCTGCACTTGGCCTTGATAAACTTGAGATTCTCACCAGTGTTATATTTGTTTTTTGTCGTGTTACATTAATGTGTTTTTATTTGTTTAGTTTATCTATTTTAGGCCGTAGAGAAGGATGTGTGCATCCTACTCTATGGTTTTGGTTGTTGCAATGCCTACGAAGATAAGAAAAAAACTGCGATGTGTAAATTAATGTAGGATATTTATTTATTATTTATGTTGATATAATTATGGTAACAATAATAAAGATTTAGATTGTTTTAAAAATGGAACATTAATAATAAAAACACTTATTTATTGTTGTTTAGATTTAAGATAAGCTCAGCTGTAGATTACTTTTTAACAAAATAATTTGTGGCTGCTTTAGATTAGTCGTGCTAGTGCATTATTCTGCTTGGTAGGTAAAATATTGAAAAATAAGATGGCGCTCAGATTAAATTGCATTTGCAATTAAACAATTTTTTTTTGAAATATTGAGGCCGTAATAATGCATTTAAAAGGTGCCTGCACAGTATCTCCGATGCAGGGCGATGCGAGTGCATAATATTGTAGTTACAAAAGCGCTGACTTAATCTCGATGTTCCTTGCAAGGCTGTACACTCTCTCGCACTGCCTCGAAGAGTGCTATGATTAAGGGAAAACACACTCTTGTTCACTAATATCCAAATTTCATGGCTAATCTTTACTAAGTACTGGCCACAATGATCTAACTTCGGTCAGGGAATCGTATCCACATACGCATCCGAGGTAGAAAATGTGAAACAATTACTTTATCCCTCATTAAGTTTCTTACGTAGTAAGAAACACCCACACATTTTTACTTTGTTTACTGTTCGTTTTGACAAAGAAGGTTTACCGTGAACATCCACGATATCTTCAGTTTATCCGTGATCATAGAACAACAACACCGAAACAAACAATCATACATCAACAACAACAATCAACATCACCGAAATATCAGGAACACAAAACAAACAATCATATCCCGTTTTCAGTGTTAATAGTAATTATATGTTAGTGACTAAGTCAGCTTAATTCCTACACACTGATTTACCTATATCTAATAACAATCACCCACGACTTATACGAATGTCTGTCATCAATCATCACAAACAAAATCATAGTTTTATCAGAAATCGAACCACTGACAGGTAGCTAAAGTCTTATCTTTGAGACTTGAGATGAGTATCAGACATGGGAAAACACGTTTTATTTCAAGATTTGATGTAAATCGATACAAGTAGCGATATCGATTTGGATATGAGGCGTCACACCACTTTCAAGGTTCTCAGATTTCAAGATTCGGCTGTTATCAGGAGATACAAAAAATTTTAAATGTTAATAGATTTTTCCATATTTAGGCTTGGATTTCAACAAAAACAAAATTGAATACAAACAGCAGGTTGCCGTTTGTTATGGCGTTCTATGAGAGAGACCTTTGTCCAGCAGTGGACGTCTTATTCCTGATGATGATGATGATGGGTTTAAAATTGTAATTTATTCAAAGAAATAACAGAATATACTATACAGCGTAGAAACACCTAGCCTTCTTGGCTCAACTTGAGAGATCAGCTTCCAGTCTAACTGGAAGCAGCTGAATATCAGTATTTGACATGGTGCGACTGCCTATCTGACCTCCACAACTCAGTTATTACTGGATAAAATGATATCTAATGGAACCACTGGTTATCAAACTTTCTGGCCACTGACTAAGACTCCAGATTATCAAGCCACTGTTTCGACTGCTCAAGATCTATATACAAAGTGAAAATTAACCCTTCACACATTCTGTACATCAAACTAAGAACCCCTACGCAAAAAAATTTAGGACTTTTTTTTGGGAAAATCACATTTTACGGTAAAACTCAATGTAGCACTCTTAACAAATTGTGCTAGTGGATGCTTTGAATAGTAAACGGGTCATGGAGGTAATTTAAGTAAAGTTATAACCTGAAAAAGTAGTATTTACAAAAACAGCTGTGCAAAATTTGGAACTTTGACCCCCAATATCTCCGTAACTAGGGGGTTCCCAGGTATGGTCTAGAACCAAAAAAATATCACAGTGTTAGAGAGAACAAGTGCTTTTCGGGTACTTTTTCCCTTTACCCTTTGTAAAGTAGCCGGGACCAGCGGCTTAATCTGTATGAATTAATTCAGTCGTTCAAAATACTACCACAGACAAACACGTAAATACTAACGTAAATTCAAACCAGGTAGCTATGCATATTGCATTAACATATAAAAACAAGAGGCCAAAAGGGTAAGTGGGTAAGTGTTAAATAATAATCTATTCAAAGAATTCATTAATGTTAAGTAGCGCCACCTTGAAGATGGACCGTGGTCTTTAATCTATCTATCTATACTTACAAAAGGCAAAACTGATTGACTGAGGATTAACGCACAGCCCCTTGGGGCTACAAACTTAAAAATTCGAACACATATACCTCTATGAAGTAGCATCCACTAAATAAGGATTTTCCTAAATTCAGACCCCAAAGGGATGGCTGGTTAAAAAAAAAATCAGATAGATTCAGTCAGATAGATTACCAAAAAATATTGGACACGTATTTTTTCTTGTTTCACGTAAACAAACAATGAAGACAATACAGTGCTTTGTAAACTCGTGTGAAGTCATATTCTTAGACATTAGTATGCCAATTTTTAGCGGTCAGTGACGTCACAAAGCCCCACTTAAATCTTTGACGCGTTTTATCTTCGTCATTTTTTATTGATTTGATAAAACAAAAAATACGTATCCAATATTTTTCGATAATCTAACAAACGGACTGATAAGAATCGTTTGTTTTTTAGTCAGGAAACATCATTATTATTATGTCTAATGTAATAGAAGAAAATCCTTGCTTTCAAACGGGCACCCATCCAAACATTAAAACTGATAGATCAAATGGTCAGTCAAACAGAATTGTTTTACTTAGAAAACAACTAGAAATAGACTGACTAATTAATGATTCAACAAAATTCTCGTTATTCGCCAGCCATTTGTTATCATTGTTATACAGGGAGGACACCCACAAATGGTTTAGTCGTATTCAATACATCCCTCTGAACACAGAAAAACAAATCAATCCCATACAAACATTTCATAGGTATAATGCAATACACTCACATCATCACAAGTCTATAATGTTCCCACTGCAGGGACTCAGGCCGTCTGTCTTGGAAAGGGATGGGCTATAATCAACCACGCTTGCCCAGTGCGGGTTGGTAGATGTCACTAGTCTTCGATTTATTTAGTTCTAAGACATGCCGGTTTCACGATAGTGGCGGTAAGTCCCCTCTTTGAGGAGTGGCTTGAGAGGCGCCACGGCGCCCTCACCTTCCGTCTGACGCAGGTCCTCACCGGACACGGTTGTTTCGGGAGGTACCTGCACCGAATCAGGCGGGAGGAAACGCCCGGATGCCACCATTGCGAGGATCGGCCGGAGGACACGGTGGAGCACACAGTGGAGGTGTGCCCCGCTTGGGCGGAGCCCCGCCGTGTTCTCGTGGCGGCGATCGGCGGCGGCGACCTCTCGCGCCCGGCCCTGGTGCAAGCCATGGTCCGGGGCGAGGAGGAATGGGACGCCGTCGCCTCCTTCTGCGAAGCAGTGATGCTGGCGAAGGAGGTGGCGGAACACGAGAGGGAGAGAACCTCTCGTCCCAGCCGCCGCGGGAGGCGCTCCGGGCGTCGGGGGTCCCGCGATGACCTCCGGCCACCGTAGACGCGGGCCTGTGGACGGTGAGTGATGGGCTAACTCGACGTCCGTCCGTCTCACGACGAAAACAGGCCGTGTCGACGGCGCGTTCGTGTTCCACGCGCGCCTCAAAGAGATGTCAGCAACATGGGAGGGGCCCGAAAGGGCCGACGCCTGTCGGGGCCGCGGGTAGTCCTCTGGTTATCGCGGCCTCGACATAGAGGGCGAAGAAGGAACATGGGTGGTTTTTAGTCAGTAGAAGTCTGACACTCCCTTTCGCTCTGCCCAAGAGCGGGAGGGGTTATTCGATGATTTTACACCCACCAAAAAAAAAAAAAAAAAAAAAAAAAAAAAAAAAGACATGCCGGTTTGATCACGATGTTCTCCTTCACCGTTTTGAGAGCAGTGTTGATGAAATAATTCTCACAAAGTAACGCGCCTGCCTGGGTTCAAACTCATATCTTACTGTTAGTAAGTTGGGGCCGCAGCCACTGGGCCACCCCTGCTGTGCACACAGTACACATTTAAATTTTTTATTTATTTATTTATGTACACATGGAGGGACAGGCGTGTAAATAGCCGTGTATCTCTGCGGTTTGAGGACTTGTTACAATCTAACACCTGGATTGCGTGCTGATTCAAATGCCTATATTTGTCTGTATAATTTCAAGTTGGGAGTGGCGGCAGCAGACGGCGTATGGTGGCCTAACTCTAGCATGTAAAGAAAAGCGGTACCTGCTTCTTCCTTCTTCAGTCTCGAAGATCTTCGCAGGTGGTACCACCTGTCTCTCTGCCTGGTCTTGCGTGCTGATCACCTTCGTTTGCTTGATCACAAATTACACAGACGCGGTAAAATGGGGTTATTATTAAATCTCGGTAAATCCCTAATGCTTACGGGATGATACTCAGGATTATAAGGTTTGCGGGTGGATGATGTCTTAAGATTTAAGACACGCGGTGAGACGTGTGCGTACGGCGCGAGAGCACAATGACATCTAGTTCATCATGGCCACTGATTCTTCCAAAAATGGCGGTCCCATACGCTATATCAATACATGCCTATAGCCAGGCACATACACACCCCGTGCTACGTACTACGCACCAACCAACTTGAAATTGAGGGGCGATACTCGCCGCACCATACTCCCCGCCTTGAAAGGTCCAGAGCTTTCAATGCAGCTAATCTATGCGGCGCGGGTGCGGTTTAAAGACACAAGACATGTAAATATTCGGTTGTTGGAAAGCATTAAAGGAAATCTAAGTGGCAGTCTGGAACACCATCACAATGATAATTATAATGCTCGGGATCAATTATTATCTGACTCCAGAGAATGAAATTGCGGTTTGATTTGACTAAGATGAGTGGAATTAATCTAAATTATAATTATATAATAGCATGCCATTAAAACGTATACTTAAAATTTATACCATAAAGTCTAAACTAAATTATACTACGTAGTAATTTTACTTTATTGGGTTGGCAAAGGATACAACTTAGTGACAGGACGTTTATATGTACCTGACGCGGTTTTTACTGAAGCGACTCGAATTACACCATCCGATCCCGGGAAAACTTCCTCTATGATACCTAATGGCCAGGTCAATGGAGGTACGTTATCTTGACCCAAGAGAACGACAGTACCGATCTCTATAGGGCGATCGGGAGTGCACCACTTCTGGCGAACTTGCAACGTGTGCAAGTACTCAACTCGCCATTTGTTCCAATAGGATAACACAAGCTGATCCAAAAGCCTTTTGCGGTTTGTCAGGTTTATGTTTTCTTCTGTCAATTCCGAAGAAGGCAAATACGTGAGTGGACTGGACATTAAAAAATGCGCGGGCGTGAGTACCTCCGGATGCGGGTCTGATGAAAGAACACTAAGCGGTCGAGAGTTCAAAAGGCCCTCAATTTGCACCAATACGGTCGAGAGCTCCTCGTAAGTGAGAAGCTGTTTACCTATGACTCTAAACAGGTGAGTTTTAACACTCTTAATGTTCGATTCCCAAATACCTCCGAAGTGCGGAGCTCGCGGCGGTATTCTTTTCCAGTCGATGCGTGATTTAAGAAGCTCATTTTTTATACCCGTTTGAACAGTCGAATTTAATAAGAAAGAGTAAATATCATCTAGTTGCGCCTTAGCGCCAACGAAATTAGTACCATTGTCTGAGTACATGACAGACACTGGACCGCGGCGGGAAATGAATCTCTTAAATGCGGATAGGAAAGCCTCAGATGTGAGTTCCGATACAAGCTCGATATGTATGGCTTTAGTCACCATGCATACGAACAAGCATAAATAAAGTTTCTGCGAACGTTGACCCCTACGTCGAATAGGTACGTAAGCAAGCGGCCCGGCGAAATCTACACCAGTGTGTACAAAGGCCTTAGCATCACGGACGCGGTATCCAGGAAGCTCAGCCATTTTGGGTACTGGATGCTTAGGATTTAGACGGAAACAAGTATTACATTTTCGACAGCGGGAACGTATGACTGTTCGGCCGTCCAATATCCAAAACCGCTGCCTTATAATGGATATCAATAACCCGGGGCCCGTATGGCAGTATGTATTGTGATAGTGATCAATAATTAGATCGACTACGCGGTCGCGTTTAGGTAAAAGCGCGGGATGCTTGGCTTCATACGGTAAGTCAGATTTAGACAATCTGCCCCCAATACGTAAGATTCCGAAGCTATCAACGAACACAGACAAACAGCGCAACTTCTTAGAAGGAAGTTCGCCTGCTTTAATTAAATTTAAATCATTAGAAAAATGTACACTTTGAACTATTCGAATAATGAAGTTTTCGGCGGTTTTAATGTTTTCGACAGAACTATGACTATGTAGTCTGCTCGTAAATTTAAGAATGTACATAAATACCCGTAACAATTTATTCCATGAGCAAACACGGTCAGCTATAGTGTCTAAAATACGCGGTTCAGTATTGGATGTTTCTACAAGAAAAATCTTTGATTTAAACTCCGGCAATGTTTCACATTGAGTCGGAGAGAATTTTAAAGGCCACTCGCTAATGGGATGATGGAGCCATGTAGGGCCGTTCCACCACAACGAGTGTTCTATTAAATCAGATGGTAGCATGCCGCGAGACAGACAATCGCTAGGATTTTCTTTCCCTGACACGTGACTGAAACAAGCGGCAGGTATGTTTTCCTGTATTTTAGCAATGCGATTGCTGACAAAGATAGACCATCTATGCGGAGATGAGTGGATCCACGAGAGAGCTATGGTGGAGTCCGAGAAAGCGTAGACACCTGCAATAGGTACACGAGCGGAAAGTTTGTCTTTGACCACGCGAACAAGTTTAGACAGAAGTAAAGCGGCGACAAGTTCTAATCGAGCTAGCGTTGTTATTTTAGCGGGGGAAACTTTGGACTTTGCACATAAAAGCCGGACGGTGATATTGCCTGTAGGATTGGTAATGTGTAAATAAATACAACAGCCATATCCACTAAAGCTGGCGTCGCAATAGGCTACGATATTCACTACAGCTTCTCTAAAGACGCCAATGTGGCGAGGAACCTTTAGAGAAGAGAGCGAAGGGAAATCGCGTGCCAAAGTCGAAAACCGATCAGTGATGGAGTCCGGAGGAACTTCATCCCAACCTATTTTAGCTAACCAAAGTTCCTTAATTAATATTTTTGCGTACAGCACAACGGGTGCTACAAGACCAAGTACGTCGAACAAGCGGGCAACTAGCGATAGAATCGCGCGCTTCGTGCATTTACTATCCACGGCAACTGTTGTCAAAGAAAAATAATCATCAGCGGGTTCCCAGGTTAGTCCAAGAATTTTGAAATTATGGACATCATTATCCATGCCAGAAAAATTTACTGGTAAGCGGTGAGACTCTGGGAGAATCTCCAATAAAGCGGGTGAATTAGTAGCCCATTTGACTAAGTCAAAGGAACCTACCTTCATTAAGTCAATTAAATCGCGGGATATACTCATAGCAATCTGTTCATCAGAAACAGAATGGACATAGTCATCCATATAAAACTGAGTTTCCACCAATTTAGAAGCCTCAGGAAAGCGGTCGCTATGCTCACACGCCAAGTTACGCAGTGTGCGCATCGCTAAATAAGGACTAGGCTTTAGTCCAAAGGGAACGCGGTTAAAATGAAAGGTGCGAATAGGCTCATTTTTGTTGAAACGATATAAGATTCGTAAATATTTGCGGTGGTGTTCATTTACACCGATACGTAAAAACATTTGTTTTATATCAGCTGTCATCGCAACAGGGAGCGTACGAAAATCAATTAATAACAAAAACAAGTCGGCTTGTAAATTAGGTCCGACATGCAGAATGTCATTCAGTGACAACCCCGAGTGCGTTTTGGCACTAGCGTCCAAAACCACTCGAATGCTGTCTTTGTCCGGTCTAATGACGGCGTGATGCGGTATGTAGTAACCCTCTTCTGTCAATTCCGATTCGGGTACCTCAGACAAATACCCCTGAGTTATATAATCCGCGATAGTTCTATTATACTTTTCGCGTAGGGTCGGCACTAACGTGAATTTACGCTCGAGCGCAAGTAGCCGCCGGTGAGCGACACCGCGTGAGCTGCCTAACTCGGAAGGGGTGCGCGCGAAAGGCAAATCGACAAAGTATCTGCCTTCTTTAAATAAGACTGAAGAATTAAAATTATTTTCACACTCTAATTCGTCCGGACTAATAAAACGTTGAGCTGGAATTTCCTCTAACTCAAAAAACTTCTGCAAATTTGACTCGAGTTCAAATTCGGAAAGCGCGGTAAACGAAGATGTAATGTTTGATAATGATAAATCACTATTGTAACAATCAATATCACCCATCAGTACATAACCGAAACTAGTCAATATAGCTGGGGGTGCGCGGGTGCCTGATTCAACCCTATCTCCTAGGTAAATAAAAGGAAACAGCTGTGCTCCAAGCACAATGTCGATTCCGCCTGGTACATTCCAGGTCGGGTCGGCTAGCGGTAAGTTATTTAAATATGACATGTTATTATCGTCATTTAATCTAATAAATCTAGCGGGAAGTTTATCTGTAATGCAATCGACGACTAACGCTTTTATATAATACTTAGTGTGAGAATTGATCCGAGATTCTATGTTGAGATGAACAAAGCCGTGTATAGGTTTTGATGTCATACCAACACCCTGTAAAGATGAATTGCGTAATTTAATTATGGGTAAGTTCAAACGTTTACAACAGTCCGCAGTAATTAAATTATTTTGCGATCCGTTATCCAACAAGCATCTGATAACCACCTTATCTCTGCTGACCCTATAATATGCATATAATTGCGCGGTCGCTAACAAAATAGTTGACTCATTCGGTAAACAAGTCTTGGCCGCAGTTGTGAGTGATACGGAACTATTGGTAGCAGGCACCTGCTGCTCAAGCGATGACTCACTTTTTACGTCGGAGAAATGCAACAGAGAATGGTGTGTCCTTTTACAAATTTTACAAACGCTTCGTGATTTGCATTTAACTAAAGAATGAGATAAACTTAAACAATTTATACAGCCACGTTTATTTTTAATAAATTCGAAACGAGCTTGCGGTGTACTAATATTTTTAAATCGCGGACAATCAAACAGCCGATGTTCAACGCCGTCACTATCGCACAGCACACATTTGCCATTTGAAACCGGTTCGTTACGCGACACAAATGACTTTGTACGACTATGCGCTAAACTAGACTTGGCGCGCGGTTCCGCCTGTGAACTGTTAGCGTATGTGCGCTGGAGTACCTTAACATAGTCTTGCATAAATGCTACAAACTCCGTATATGAAGGTAATTTTTCCCCACTCACACGGCTTTCAAACTGTTGAACAGTTTGCGCGTCAACCTTTCTTAAGCCACAGTGTAATAACACGAAATCTAGCAAGTCTGGAATGTCTAACTGCTTCAAGGCAGCGACTGACGCCGAATATCGTTCCACAAATGTATTGAGACTAGCAGCATTGCCGGCGCATCCTTTAATGTCCAGTATATTATTGAGATAATGAATCCCTAGACCACGCTTATCCTGATACCTTTTAACGAGACTGTTCCACATAACGCTGTATGTTTCAGCTGTGGGAACAATGCCTGCGGTTAATTTTAAGGCATCATTAGTCAATTTACTGACCAAGTACTGCACACGCTGCGAGTCATTAAGATCAGGATTTAAATGAACATTGCTGCGGAACATTTCATAAAATATTGGCCAATTTTCTGTTTTACCGTCAAATGATGGTAATTCTATGGGTGGTAATTTTATGCGACTACCTCCTTTCGGCTCTGATGTTTTGCTGCTCGAAAGTATGAGATTACGTTTATATTTAATATGAGAATATAAGTCTTCAATAGAATTTAGACTTGAATAATCCGGAGCGGTTTCGTCAATCTCAAACTGCAAGTCATTGATCTGTTCAATTATTTCTTCAAATTTGCTGTATTGTTCACTAATTGTTTCTGACTGCGCTAGGAAAGACTCATTTGAGCGCGAATCAAAGTTCGAGATGCTTCTAGAAGCATTATACAAGCGATTAACTCGCTCAAAAATCATTTGCTTTTTAGCGGTTAGCTGAGCTAATTTAACTTCTTGCTTGCGGGTAGCCATTTTGAGGCACTAATGAAGTTATGTAGGTACCTAACGTAATGACTTTTACTTATTTGTACTTAAATTAACTGGTGCCTATCCAGGCTCGAAAGGACCAACTTATGGAGGGACAGGCGTGTAAATAGCCGTGTATCTCTGCGGTTTGAGGACTTGTTACAATCTAACACCTGGATTGCGTGCTGATTCAAATGCCTATATTTGTCTGTATAATTTCAAGTTGGGAGTGGCGGCAGCAGACGGCGTATGGTGGCCTAACTCTAGCATGTAAAGAAAAGCGGTACCTGCTTCTTCCTTCTTCAGTCTCGAAGATCTTCGCAGGTGGTACCACCTGTCTCTCTGCCTGGTCTTGCGTGCTGATCACCTTCGTTTGCTTGATCACAAATTACACAGACGCGGTAAAATGGGGTTATTATTAAATCTCGGTAAATCCCTAATGCTTACGGGATGATACTCAGGATTATAAGGTTTGCGGGTGGATGATGTCTTAAGATTTAAGACACGCGGTGAGACGTGTGCGTACGGCGCGAGAGCACAATGACATCTAGTTCATCATGGCCACTGATTCTTCCAAAAATGGCGGTCCCATACGCTATATCAATACATGCCTATAGCCAGGCACATACACACCCCGTGCTACGTACTACGCACCAACCAACTTGAAATTGAGGGGCGATACTCGCCGCACCAACACACAAAATACAAAAAAAAAGGAAAATATATAAAAAAATAGAAGAGCACAAAGGTACTGCTTATTTCTTAAGAAATTTCTTCCAGCAGACCTGCGAGAGGAGAGTTGGATTAGATATACAGACACAGTGTGTAGAAAAGACAATCAGTAACTAGAATTAAGAGAAAAAAATAAATTTGTATCGATATAAAATAAACATAATTAAATGTATGCAACAGCGGATTTTTTTTTAATTACCGCGGCAGAACTTGTTGAAGAGGGTGGTCAAGTCAGGTCCACACTGGAAGTCTTGAGGAGAAGGGTTTGCACAGCAACAATGAGATAATACAGGCCAACAGTAACATTATCGCCAGAAGGTACTTATCATCTTCCTGGCACAACACGTTTTCTTTTTCCATTCGTCCCTGTTAGACGCCACAGTGGCAGTTCCTCCTTTCTCTTAAATATCATTCTTTACACAACCCATCCATCTTTTCTTTGGCCTTCCTCTCCCTCTCCATCCATCAAGATTTATAAGTTCCATCACGTTTTAAGTCACATGCGATTCGTTCCTCCTCATAACATGTCCATACCACGACATTCGAATTCCTTCCAACTTTTCTGTTGCAGCCAGAAGTTACTGTTTTAGAAAATAATGAACTTGCGATAATAATAGACGATTTTACTTTTAAATTTGGATTTGTATAATAATACGTTTAAATAGCAAATCGAACGATCGTTCTAGCAGCTTGAAGGTCAACATAGTGTCAACAATGAAAATAATGCTTGAATTTGAAATAAATAATTTTACTATTGTTAGTAACACAGGTAAACTCTGATTTTGGATGAAATTAAGAAAATATTTGAAATTTTTGACTATTGCTTTTTTATAGTATTGGTTCTGAGTATTATTGGGTTTTTATCCGTTTTTTTTACCCAGGATCAGCCATGTATGGAGTTTGGAGTTGTGTTCGGGTGCTAATAGGATCGCCCCCTATTTCATGGGACTTCAAAATGTGGTTGTACTGTAATAGGGTAGTTAACAAAAAAAAATCTAATTAGTCCGTCAGATAGATTTCCCAAAAATATTGGACACGTAATTTTTCTTTTTTCACGCAATCAAACAATGAAGACGATACAGTGTTTTGAAAACTCGTATGACGTCATATTCTAAGACATTAGTATGGCATTTTTTACCCGTCAGTGACGTCACAAACCCCCACTCAAATCTATGACGCGTTTTATCATCGTCAATTTTTATTGATTTGATAATACAATAAATACATATCTAAAAATTATGGATAATCTAACAGACGGACTAATTAGAATCACATTTTTTTTAAGTCATTAAACATCCTTATTGGGTAAACCTCTGCGTCACTACAAACACTTCGGGGATTAGATGCGTAGCTAGACCAACGAGATATTCTATAGAATTACTGAATAGTGGTTCGCCGTTTATTACTGTTTCCCTACTATCTGTCTGTATATATATAAAAGTCAAAGCTGACTGATGAGGACCTAATGCACGGGCTAAACCCTTTGGGCTATAAACTTTCCGTCGGGGCTGCGGGTTGTTGTAAGAGATACCGCGGCTCCGACCTAAAGCGCTAAGAATTAACATGGGTGGGTTTTAGTCAGTAGAAGTCCGACACTCCCTTTCGCTCTGCCCAAGAGCGGAAGGGGTTATTTAATGATTTCCCATCCCCCAAAAAAAAAGGAGTTACAAACTTAAAATAGCGCAAAAAGGAATACCCTTTTATGACATAATATAAGCATCCACTATGGAAAGATTTTCCAAATTCAACCCCCAAGGGGGTAAAAAAAAGGGGGAATTGTTTGTATGGAAAATCATAATTTTCTTGCGGGCGATGCCGCGAGCAAAAGCTAGTTTAAAAAAAATCCTTATTTTTTCATCTATAGAACAAACATTTGATTGTTACCTCTAAGTAAATATACCTACAGTAAACAAATAAAGACTAATCGTCACTGTGGTGTAAATGAAGTCTAACACCATACCTTTTATCATTTGAATACACAATGATAGCTAAACATCTTAATTAAATGTTATCTGAAGTCCCTCGGGCCGATAAATATTTACATAGTTTACTACAAAGATCGAATTATTCTGATTTCTTAATAATGGAATCGATAGATGCCATTATAAAACACGATAACATTTGGCAATGTATTTATGTTAGTTTTAAAAAGTTCTAATGTGTAGACACATAGAACTTTTTGCCATTAAGGAACAAAAGCCCAAAACTCAGTCATGCACCCGCTTAATGATGCAGTAAATAGATCATTAAGTGCGCTGGTAGGGCCATGCGATGCAAGGTGGAAGTTGGGGCATTGTCTGGACAGAGACAACGTATACGCGCTTGGGTCTGGGCCGTCCATGAAACCCCATACACAGAGATAGCCTTTGCTCCAGGCGACTACCCGTCGAGGCTACGGGTTGTTTGAAAGAGATACTGCAGCCTCAGTACAAAAGGCTATGAAGGTGGGTGGGTTTTTGGAACGAAGTTCCTTATCGCGCGTTGTGAAAGGGGGCTAGACGGAAAAAATTCTTACGAAAAGTTGTCACGACACTTTTTGCTATAGTAAGCTATTGTAAGCTGTGCGGCGTCGCATGTTTCTCTGTCTGTCTGTCTCTCTCTCTCTTATAGAAAGCAAGCCAGATATTTTATATTTTAAATTTATATAAAAAATAATAATTAAAATAATATAATTAATATATATATATATATATATATATATATACATATATATATATATATATATATATATATATATATTATTATTATTAATTCTTTTGGTCATTCTTGTGCTGTTTGCGATAGACTTTAACTTCGTTCCATCCGGGTGTCCCTTGACACCTCTCAAGTTTTTTTTGTCAGTAGAACTCTGACACTACCTACTGCTTAGCCTAGAACGGGATGAGTCGTTCGATAATAAAATACCCTCCAAAAAAAGCCAACTTGGGTTTGAAGTCAGTTTACAGATTTCCAAATTATAATGAGCTACATTATTTACAAAATTTAAGTCTATTTAAGTGGCACTAGAATATCCTTTCAGTATAGCCCTCGTTTGTTACCCTCTTAGGTCCACACACAAGTCAAAGCGGTCTAATACACAGAAAGAAAATAAGATCTTCTGAGGATACGATCTTAAAGATTCACAGCTTCGTTATCGTGATCATTTCAAGCGTATTAAAAATATAAACTTGGCTTTAACGAGGCATCTGACTAAAGGAATCTGGCTGAACACGATTCATATAGAAATATTGAAAGGCAAAGAGATAATTTCAAACAGAGCTGTTTGGTATTTAAATAGAATGTTTATTATTTATATAAGAGTGTATGTGAAATGAGTTGCATTTCATATGTGTCTGTATAATCGCAATGTTATTCTAAGATTTGCATCGGATTTGGACGATCTTTTTAAAATCTCTCTGTTTTAGATTTTCTTAAATTTCAACTAGAGGAGCAATCGGCGAAAATGACCACTCAATAGATACCAAAAAGCGGGGAATGAGAACTCGGCAGGCCCAAAAGGAGTAGGCGAGATGACCTGGATCTTTTCTCAAGGGATTGTGAAAGCAGGAAAGCTTTTGATCTACAGTAAGACAATATAGGCTAATAATAACAAATAAACCGAATTAATACATCTTTTTATCAAGCTAAAACCGTGCGAAGTAGAGGCGGTTCACTCGTAATAATTATTTATTAAAACAGACAGATAGTCTGCTAGATGTCAAACAACCTAGACCGCTGCTGACCTTTACAGAAGCGACTAAAGGAACATAAATATTTTTAATATACCATAAATCATACTTTGTAGTAATCAAAATCAATTTTCTTTATAAAAACTTTTATAAAGTGGTTTCATGCTCTTAAAATCATAACCTAAACAGAAACGATTAAAAAAGCAATAACCTGATGTGAAACATCAAAGAATATATTTTGTTTATGATATTTTAATAAAATATTTAAATTAATAAATTATATATGAGTTATGAATTTAATGAAAGATGTAATAAATTATCAGTCTGTTTGTGAATCATTTAGTTAATTTAAAATCCGAGATGTTGATTAGATGTTAAAACTCTTAAAATATGCAATATTAAGATCTAAGTATAAGGATAAATAAGATATTGGTATGATAAAGAAAGAGAGATCTAAACCAAGCAGTGGGTGAAATCGGGCAGTAGATGTTGGTGAAGACGAAATTTTTGTCATATTGATAGTATCTTTATCATCATTAATGATTTATTTTACGGTTCTTTCTTCTCATAGCGGAAGGATAAGCTTTGGTGAGCTGAGCGGAGTGCAAGAGAATGTCAGGCTTCTACTGGCTAAAAACCACCCATGTTCCGTTTTTAGCTCTTTGTGTTCCGGAGCCATGGTAACTTTTTCGAACAGTTCTGCAGCCCACAGAGATATCTCTTGAGGGCTGATTATGTATTCTGGGAGTCCGATATTTTGACCATTTCTACATTTGGAATATGAAAAGCTTTACGACGTTTATTTGTTACAAGGCGATTACCTTCAGAACTACTATTTGGATTACAAAACAATAAAAATGTTGCTATTGACAGCCCAATTTTTGAAAAGGTCGACTGAATAGCAAAAATTACCAGAATAGGCGGATTCCTACAATTCTAAGTACAATTCAATGCCAATGACAAAACAAATTATGTCTAAAACACTACAGGCTCTCAACACACTTAGATAAATCCAGAAGCCGCAAACCACAGCAATGCTAATGACTCCTAACAAAAACAAAACAATTTCATAACAGATTTACTCAAAGATAACTCAGCAGGAAGTGTCACTCAAATTAATCTCTCAAGGCGACTGGACTGTACTTTGAGAAGCTCAACATTGTTGCCAACAGATGTTTAATCCGAGAATACCTGTAATTAGAAATTAAGGCCACCTTTTGAGGTTATGTGCCAAAATTATTTAGGTACATAAAATTAGACTGATTATGATTTTCTTTAGAAAATTTGGAAATGTCAATACTCGACGGGATTTAAGACACAGAAGATGGGTTCACATAGAAGGAAATGTCATAGAAGAAAGGATCCTCTTGTGCCTTAGTAAGGACAGGTCCCGTCGGGTCTGCAGTTCCCGTCGGGGCTGCGGGTCCCGTCAGGGAGGCGGGTTCGAGATACAGTCGACACAAAGGAGTAAGAAGAAACATGTGTGGTTTTTTGTCAGTAAGAGAGGAGGAGTTATTTGATGATTTCACACTCTCCAAAAATAAAAAGGACCGATTTACTCGCAGAATCAACTCATATAACCTCCATCTTTTTCGATGTCGTTTTAACTGGCAATTAAATTACATTATATTGCTAACGTTACGTAACGTTTGAAACGGTACAGTTGTACTGATACCAACCAGTTAGTTCATGATAGTCATCATCGTCCTGCTCCTGTCTCGTGATACTTGGGATTGGCGAAACACGTTTTTTTCCACTTTCCTCTGTCAACCGTCACGCTATCATTTAGTCCTTTTTATCCGACATGATTTAGACTGGGTATGTATGTATGTATGTATGTATGTGAGTATGTTCATCTGTTCGTTCATAGCTCCTAATCTACTTAACGGAACTCGACCTATGAGGTATCATTACAACCGTCTTAATTGTCCGGTGAATATAGTCTACGTGATGTGTCACACAAATCGATATGGTGCCCTCTAGTGGACAAAACGTAATGTATTAAAAATAAATATGGATCGCCCTTTAAAGTGACGCCTTCTAGCGGACAAAAAATTATGTGTTAAAAAAAAAATTGTACCAAAATTGTTTAAATAAAAAAAAGTTAAAAACTGAAACCCGACAACTACAAAAATAAACGACGCTGTAAAAGTATGAAACAAGATGCTGAAAAAGAAAAGCCACAGTCGCACGTTTATAGGTACCGACCTAAACACTTTGTTAACGTGTGACTGTTTTTCTTTATTTATTGCATATCATTCCTCACACAATCAATCCATCGTTTCCTTGGTATTCTTCTTCCTCTCCATTCATCAGCATCACTTGGATCATGCTAGTAAATTATGATATTATTCATGCTGTTCCCAATACCGTAAGTACATGACTGTGTCTAGTATATGTATTTTAAATATCTTTGGTTACATCAAACAAAAAAAATGAAATCGACCCTTCAGTGTTATAAAAACACACGTTACGATATAATCTGCATAATAATTAGAAGATATACGAATAGATAATATGAAACAACACACATACCATTGGATACGATTAAATCAACACCTTTATCTTAAGATAGCATTGTCTCAGATAATGTTTTTATGACACGAAGTCATTTTACTCTATAGAAATATTTCCTTATGGAATTAACTGTGAACTGCGATCGTGAATAATATTGGTGTGTTAAGCAATGACGTATTATTTATATAGACACGTCATGAACTAACATGGCGGCGCGCGGCGCTTCAAAACGGCGAAAATATGATATAATAATAATAATAATATTCCACAACTATCACACAACGCCATCTAGTCCCAAGCTAAGCAGAGCTTGTGTTATGGGTACTAGACAACTGATAAACATACTTATATATTTCTAAATACATACATATTATAGATAAATTACACCCAGACACAGAACAAATGAACGTGCTCATCACACAAACATTTGTCCTGGGTGGGAATCGAACCCACGACCTCCGGCCTAGCAGTCAGGGTCACTAACCACTAGACCAACAGGCCAGTCACACACTAACTATAACTACTTTTACGCGTAAAAAAAGGGAAAGAAAATATGACACCGTACAGCGGGATGTCTGTTGATGCCTGTTGTCTTTATGTTTCGCGCAGGTTTACACACACGATTTAAATTAAGAACAAACGTAGCATCGCGCGAGAGTTTGGTGCGTAACTAAGCGCGATGTGGCCAATTGGCTTCATTTCATGTTGTCATTTTTGAGGGCGGACAACGTATCTATAGTTTTAATATATCATTGGTGTTAAGTGTGTGTTCTGGAAAAACAACAACGCCAGTTCAGCGATTTATGTGACTTTTCCTATAATCTACGTCATTCTAAAATAAACTTTAAAATCATTACATTGAAGTTGTTATTAGTTTAAATGGAAATAATATCAATTGTGAACACGGGTATAAACGTAATTTACTTGTTGTAATACCTTTAATTGTTTATCTATTGTGATGTACTATAAAGACAAAGGATTACCTTCGCATAGGAATTAGTTATAATTACTTTTATTACCATAATCCCTTTAATCAAAGAGTTATCGTGTTATTCCACTTTCAATTATTAATTTCCCCAAAACTTTGTCGACGGTATTGTGAGTAATCTAAATAGTTGTAACGAACGGGGTAGGCTTACCACCGAATTTAAATTCGAAGCATTATTAACACACATTAACTTTGGTTATTTCACTAATTAAATTATCTTAGTTTCACTTTGTTTATAAACATGTAAAAGTACAACATATTACACAGTAGGAGTACTAGATGGGTGACCACCCTATTTCATACCGAGTCATATTAAGCCGCTGGTCCCGGTCACCACTTGGAGATCATTGACAGTCGTTACAAGGAGTCAGTGGCAAAAATCTGACAACCAGTCTTACCACGGAGTATCGTATTACTCGGTACGTACTGGATTGTGGAGGTAAGATAGGTAGTCGCTCCCTGTAATATACTGGTATTCAGCTGCACTCGGTTAGATTGGAAGCTGACCCCAACATGGTTGGGAGGCTAGGTAGAAGATGATGTGTGTCAAAAATGTGTCACTAGGTATATATTTTAACAATTGTCTGACTGTCTGAGAGCAGCGGTGGCCCAGTGGTGGCGGCCCCGACTTACGAACAGTAGGTCGTGGGTTCGAACCCAAGCAGGCACATTACTTTGTGTAATTTATTTCATCACCGCTTCTCTCAAAACGCTGACGGAAAACATCGTGAGGAAACCGGCATGGCTTAGAACCAAACATTTGAAGACATGTGACATCTACCACCGCACTGGGCCCGCGTGATAGATTATAGTCCATTCCCTCTCAAAGAGAGAGGAAGCCTGTTTCCCAGCAGTGGGAACATTAATAGGCTGTTGATAATGATGATTGTCTGACCCATGTCTGACTCATTCATTAGTTTGTCCATTAAAATACAATCGCGAAAAAAAATCAGCTGCACCATTCAAAACTTCAATACAAATACTCGATCCAAATGCAAGTAAACACACTCTGTACAATCAGGCCAATTTAGCTTTGACGTTAACAAATACAATTTTGCAATTCGCGGCCAAAATGTCCCTTTAATCAATGCTCATTCACAGTAGACTCACCATATTCCATGTCATTTGATTCATGCTCTGTCACACCACTATTAATGTTCCCATAAATGGTAATTTCGCGATTCGTATCTCGACTATTACCGTGTTCATAGCATGACTGCACCAAACGCTACAGAAGGTACTGATGGAAACGCGCAACTCAAACGCAGTTATGTAGTTGTTTCAATTTGCGAGATCTTAACAGATCAATTGAGTCTTCCTCTATTAAGACGACCGTGGTGCTGATGTGCTGATATACGGTGTCTATTACGCTGGATGGTTATGGATCTTTGTTTGTATCGGAATTGTTGAAGACTTGGAGTTCAAAAGTGATCGTATACAACAGGACCACAATCGATCCTACTGGGCTAAAATAATTGAAAAGCAGTAGAAATAGAAATGTGAAAGTGACTATCTGTTTGTTACCTTTTCATACATTAATAATACATATACCATATACCTACCTAATGAATTGGCGAAAATAATTTGATCGTAAGGTTAGGTCAGCACATAACCCTATGTACCTAGTTTTATTGCGATTGCATACACCCGGTTAATTTCCTACATCTAGCGCAACTGTCCGACGTTCCCCGGTAAAAATACATTTAAAAATACATTCTCGCCATCCACCAAGGGGTGGTCAACGGAAAGCGTCGAAACAAAACCGAGGGGCAAAGCTAGTTAAAAATCGCGGGCAAAAACGAATTAGCTAACAGTACTGCCAAAAGAGATGATGGATCACAAAGTATTAAACTAAAACACGTACAGACATAAACAGAAGTGTTAGTACAAGTTTATTATTTTCCTAAGCGTCCCTAGACGGTATTCCACGTCGCGAGAACGAGCAAGTTTGTAACACTACATCATGTGTAGCTTCCGTTAGTGTTGGCAGTTAATTTAATCTACCTATAGACTAGGGTAACATAGTGTTTAATAATAAATTATACTCTGTGTAGGTATTGTAATTAGTGATACTTCTCTACTATCTAACCACGTCTTTTTTTTGGAGCGTGAGAAATCTTCAAATGACTCCTCCGGCTCTGGGCGGAGCGGAAGGGAGTGTTAGACTTCTACTGACTAAAAACCACCCATGATCCTTCTAAGCCCTTTGTATCTGGGTCCGCGGTATCTCTTTTAAACCGCCCACAGTCCCGAACAACCTGCATTTAACCACGCCTTACATTATTAAGAGCGGATTAAAACGGCGTTCAGGAGACAATAGGGCAGTTAACAAAAAAAATCTAATCACTCCGTAGATTCCAAAAAATATTGGACACGTATTTTTTATTTACAAACAATGAAGACGATACAGCGCTTTGAAAACTCGTGTTACATCATTTTCTAAGCATAAGTATGACATTCTTTACCGGTGAGTGACGTCACAACCCGACGACGAAACTCAACTGTAAATGAAGATCAGTGTTCAATTAAAATAATACTGCTATATAAATTTGATCTCAAATGTACGTATAAAACTAGGAACGAAGATAGGTAGTCTTCATTCCTAACAGAATTTTAAACAATGCAGATTATGCTTTAAAGAGAAGAGATTAAAACGATGTGGAAGGTATTTTAGAAGCGATGTGAATGTCGAAACATAAATGTCTTTACAACGCAAAAATCTCCAAATATGTCTGCGATTTCTATAGACGAATATCGTAAAGAGACAGAAATGATTAAAGCGACGTCAAAATTTAAAAGTGAGGCCGTGTTCTCGTAGAGGCGATCGGCGGCGGCGACCTCTCGCGCCCGGCCCTGGTGCAAGCCATGGTCCGGGGCGAGGAGGAATGGGACGCCGTCGCCTCCTTCTGCGAAGCATTGATGCTAGCGAAGAAGGTGGCGGAACGCGAGAGGGAGAGAACCTCTCGTCCCAGCCGCCGCGGGAGGCGCTCCGGGCGTCGGGGGTCCCGCGATGACCTCCGGCCACCGTAGACGCGGGCCTGTGGACGGTGAGTGATGGGCTAACTCGCCGTCCGTCCGTCTCACGACGAAAACAGGCCGTGTCGACGGCGCGTTCGTGTTCCACGCGCGCCTCAAAGAGATGTCAGCAACATGGGAGGGGCCCGAAAGGGCCGACGCCTGTCGGGGCCGCGGGTAGTCCAACGGTTATCGCGGCCTCGACATAGAGGGCTAAGAAGGAACATGGGTGGTTTTTAGTCAGTAGAAGTCTGACACTCCCTTTCGCTCTGCCCAAGAGCGGGACCACTATTTGATGATTTTCCACCCGCCAAAAAAAAAGGGCAGCTTAAGCTCGAGAGTTATGGAATTCCTATGAGAACAGCTTTCCATTGGGTATAGATAGGTTCATTAAGAATGAAGCCTTAATAAAATTTTAATGAGCGTAATTTTAAAGACTAACTGCCGTACTCAGAGAGCTTTAGTGATTACTTAGGCCATCACTTAGTAATAGTTTTGACAGTTTTCTCATACTAAGATATGTCAAACCTTTACTAAGTGACGGCTTAAGTAATCATTAAATATCTCTGAGTACGGCAGTAATACTTTTAAGGCATAGCTGAAAGTAATCAAATTATCATTATCTTTGAGTAAATAAAAATCTTTTACTTCGTACATTTTTCTATCTTTTTAAAAGGGCTTCGTCAACTTGAATATGTCGCGCATGTAATATAAATAATAAGAAAAACACATATTTCATACTCTAGATTTAAGGAAGGTATTTATTATTAATGCGAACGAGCCTGTAAAGCAATCTGGCATCCCTCAACACAAGTGAAGTATAAAATGTCTAGTAGACACTATAAAATTTTAGAAACGAATTATCTTTTCCAAAATCTAAAAAATAACTTACCCGAACTTAACTAAGAATTTGTGATAATATTTTTAAGTATCAAAACGTAAATGTTTTTCCTGATTAAATATTTAAGACAAAGAGGTGTCACTTAGCCTGCGTTCAGACATGCGGGAATCGTGCGTTTACGAATCGCGCGGTTTCAAACCGCAAAATTGTGAAGCTATTCAGACACGCGCGGTTAGTATGCGATTTCGTGCGGGTTAGCGTCAGTTTCAAAATGGAGGTCGACGAAGAAGTGTGTTTACTGTGGTTGCTCCTTAAAAAAAAGAAAAGAAAAAGGCGGTATTGGGTGCATCCAATATTACGTGACCGACTAGTACATGGTCAGTTCGTAACATTATATCCCAAATTAAGAATGTATGATAACAAATTTTTTGACTATTTGAGAATGTCAATAAAATCTTTTGATGAACTAATTGAACTGATCAGGCAAGATATTTCATGCTCTGAAACGCATTTGAGGCCAAGCGTGTCACCGGAAGAGAAACTCGTAATAACTTTAAGGTAAGATTTATTTATTGTTCTTCAAAATCAGCATAAATATTTTCTATAACTGTAGAGGACTGAGAGCCAGAACTAAATTGCGATGGTGACGGTGACGGTGCCGGAACAGGAGGAGATGATCCAGATGTAGTAAAATATCCTTGCGGGCTTGTATACTGTTGTCCTTGCCAATACGTAGGTGTGATCTGCTGAGTATTGTAGCGAACAGGGGGTGGTAAGCTTTGTCCTTTTTGTATCACTTGAAGTAATTCAATTTTGGTTGCTAAACGCCTATTTTCTGGTACTTTTCTGAGTTCTTTATATAACGACAAACAAAAGAGTTTGTCGTCATCTTGCTTGGTAATACTAATTTCTTGAAGTTCATTCTGAAAATGTTTTCGTGACTCGATACTTTTTTCTATTAAAACAGCTATTTTATCTTCTGGCACTTGTGTTTTCTTACGTTTAGGGGGACGTATTTCAGTGGCTTCGGTTGCATTGGCGTTTAGTTCACTTGTCTCCTCACTTTGCCTTTCATTCTGTTCTTCAATATTAGTTGTAGTGTCTTTATTACTTACACTATTCTGCAGGAAAGATAATCTTGAAAAATACATATATCGGGCTCCTTTACGAGCACCTGAACCAGAAGGAGTTGTTTTTTCTTTTTTGTATTCTTTATTGTAGCAATCTCGTATGTTTTTCCATTTTTTTTGGAGTTGTGTACCTAAAAATAATAACATTATTAATAATATTCTTGTTTCAGATATCTTGGTACGGGTTGTTCATTTGGAGAACTAAGCTACAATTATCGCCTAGGAAAATTGACGATTACTGGAATTGTCCGCGAAGTATGTAAATCATTGTGGAATAAGTTGGTAAACATAGTCATGCCCGAAGCGACTGAAGATATCTGGAAGACAATAGCACGAGACTTTGAGAGATATGCAAATTTTCCAAATTGCATTGGTGCTATAGACGGCAAGCATATCCGAGTTATAAATCCTGTTGATTCGGGTTCTTTGTATCATAACTATAAACATTACTTTTCCATAGTGCTCTTAGCACTTTGCGACGCCAACTATTGCTTTACTTATGTTGATATTGGGGCTTATGGCAAAAGCAGTGATTCTGCTATATTTAAAAATTCGGTTTTTTATAAACGCCTGACAGAAAAATCATTAAACATACCAACACCTAAACCAATATCTAATGTAGACCTAACACCAATGCCTTATGTTATAGTTGGAGATGAAGCCTTCGGCTTAGCAGAAAATTTAATGCGCCCATATTCAGGCAAATGTTTACCATATGAAAAAAGGATTTTTAACTATAGGTTATCGAGAGCCCGACGTAATATTGAGTGCACTTTTGGTATTTTGGCGAACAAATGGCGCATCTTTCATAGGCCTATAAATGTAAACATAGATTTTGCCGAAGATATAATAAAAGCTTCTTGTGTTCTACATAACTATGTGCGGACTAGAGATGGTCTAAAATTTAAAGATACTTTATATAATGCACCCATGACTAATCTCAATACCTTGCATGCGGGAAGAGGGACACCGTCATCTTTGAATATCAGAGATAAATTCGCTCATTACTTTGTGAACGATGGGCGTGTTCCATGGCAAGACACAAAGATATAGCTGCAACTAACATACCGTACTTGTAATGTTTAGGTACATAACTAAATGTAAACAAACGAAATATGGTAATACCGTTGTGACCTTCATTTGAAAAATGCTCGAAATGTCTGCATAAAGCAGCCGAAGTTTGTTTATATTTATTTAAGTACCTAAAGTATACGGAGAGTATAATATACGCTTCATAACAATAATTATAACATAATTCTGTCAAATATTTTTTGGTGAATAAACCTACTTACTTAAAATATTCTTTTTTTCCCACCGTGTCTTCGCAATTTCCAAATATCTCCACCAACTCTTGCCAAGCTCGGTTCTTGATAATTTTATTTGAGTAATCATCACACTGAATGTCCCATATTGCAGGTCTCTTCTCCACCTCATCAATAAATAGTTCAGTGTCGAAACGATCCATGGCGAACTCACGAACAGTGACGTGCTCACCGCGCGGTATCCGCAACGCAACTGAACGCGAAGTAAAGACTCCATTGTAATAGAAACGCGCGGGAGCAGCGCGATTCTATTTTCTGGCGGTTGGGTTGCGGTAACCGCGCGGCTTGATTAACCGCGCGGTTATGTCTGAACGATTACTAACTAACTCATATAAATAAGACCCGCGCGATTTCCATGCGATTCTATAATCGCGCGGTTCCCGCCGTGTCTGAACGAGCGCTTAATCCTTGTAGAGATTTGAAATTTCGCAAGATTATGTTACAGTAAATTAACGTTCTATGAAAAAGGGAAATTCGACGTTAAATTTTGAAGAGCTGTAGCAAAAGTCTTTTGTTTACAAAGTGTTTATCAATTATCTGTAAATGAATATCATGATGGCTGTCTGAAATTATATCAAAATGATTCTAATTTTACCGGCAGTGTTTTGATAGGCAGTATGAAATCAATTCCTTATTAAATTCTTGTTTAAATGAACGGCAGTGTCATTATTTGAATATAATTCATATTAAATCCGTCGTTTTATATTCTAAATACGCACTTGTTTGTTTTGGTAAAACTAAATATCGTAGTAGTAGTATTGTGTGTATATTGGGTACAGCAGGTAGTTCGTGCCATGTTACGTACGATTGTTTTGTACGATGTAGTAGGCAGTCTCCTTAGGCGCGAATTACACAGAAACGGCGTAAGGTGAAGGCGCGACGCAGGCATCTTGCTTCTTCAAAACGTTTCAATACAAAATATAGTTAGGCGACACGATGCGAAACGTAAACGAGCCCTAATTGGGCTCGTTTACGGACACGCGGCGCGTGCAAAAGGCTCGTCTCGTGCTTTTTTATTTATTTACTGAGAGTCGGGTCCACCGCAACGAACGCTGCATTTTAAACTAACGAGCAAAAACTCACTTCTCGTAAAATCGTCGCTTGAATTAAAAACGCACAACGGGCCGCACAACGGGCCGCGCGACGCCCCGCGTATCCGTAAATGAGACCTTACACTCGAGCGGCGCGGCGAGGCGCAGGCATCGTATCACCGTCAATCAGTCTGTAAGTTACGTTTTCACAGGCAAACATATAAACTGTTATTGGATTTAGAGAGCCATAGTTCGAAGGACACGTAGACAAACTTTTTTATATGAGATTAAATGAAATCTTTGCAGCCAAAGACACGAACAAAAGGCGCAATAAATATAGACAAAATAACAACTCATTGAACAGTTGTTCAAATATTTATTATGAATGGTTTCCGTTTCAACCTGACAGCTCTGTCTGAGCAACAAAATTAATATTCAATTATGATCAGGGTCACATCACCAGACACTTTGTTTCTTAAAAGAAGATATCTTTATTCGGTCATGACTCTTAAATTATTCTTTGTCGGTCAACGTGGTATAGCTATAATATTCCTTTTGAGGTTTTATTTTAGACTCCGTAAAAGGAACTATGTTAATGTTTTGTTTTCTTCTTCGTTATTGTGTGGTTAGCGCCCTTCTCTGACTTATGTTTTGTGTTATAATACACTATCACACTAATATTATAAAGGCGAAAGTTTGTGAGTGTGTATGTTTGTTACTTCTTCACGCAAAAACTGCAGAACGGATTTGAATAAAATTTAGTACATAGATCGGCTATAATCCACCACGCATGCCCAGTGCGGGTTGGTAGATGTCACATGTCTTCGATTTTTTTGGTTCTAAGACATGCCGGTTTCCTCACGATGTTTTTCTTTACCGTTTTGAGAGCAGTGGTGTTGAAATAAATTACACAAAGTAATGCGACTGGATTGACTGGATTTGAACCCAGTTCATAAGTGTGTAAGTGAGTTCGTAAGTCGGGGCCGCCACCACTGAGCCCGGTACCGGCACTGAGCTCTTACCGGGCCACCACTGCTCTTCTCTTTAGAATATACTTACACACAAATAGGTTTTCTACTTATAAATAAGTTCAAACTGACGTAGAAGATTTTGTAAGTTTTACCACCTTCTCATTAAAACCACATTAGGACTGTTGTGACATTTTGCGCAATACATAATGCATTGTGGTCAGTTTTTCACACGCCCTGGTCGCTCGGACATAACATCATATTAAAGTAATGATAGTAGCATAAAAACCTTGTCATTTTGATAGAAAAAACTTTGTTAAGCTATAATCATGAAGGAATTGATGGTAATAGGCGATTTTTCTTCCTAAACGATTATGTAAAACACTGAAATCAGAGGCCTTTATATAACTATACTTATGACTATTTTTTATTTTGAGAATTCAATTTATTCTGTAGCATTTGAGTTTAATTCTAATCAACAAGCACAACTATATATGTGAATACATTCTTAAAATCACGAAAATACACGAAACATTACGTTTAGATCGCGCGCTATGGTCTCAGGCAGAATTTAAGACTGCATTATAATTATGATAAAAACTAGAAACAGTAATCATTATTTTGAAATTTTAAAAGATTCGAACTATAAATTAAAGTATTTATAAATCAAATCACACCTGTCCCAACAGGAGACCAATTAATTTTAATTCGAAACCAATGCATTATAATTTATTTTTTAACACGAATATTGTTTAGTATTGTTTGACCTAAAGACCAATTATTCCGATATTTATTTAAATACTCAGCGACAGTCAGTATCTATAACTTACAAAAAAAATCGGTAATATCGTTGTATAATATTAGATGTACTCGTAATATTGCTAGATTTGGATAAAAAAGCGATACGAAAACGACACGACAACGACAAACGACAATACGACGACGACGATATTAAAATTATTTTGTGAACACACAAATCAATAAAGATTTTTGATTAATAAACGATTGTGATATTTTAACGTTCTTTTGCTATTTAACGAATGCTTTGCATTACAGGATCGTATCAACAGCATAATAACACACATTTTTGTTACTAATAGATTTGAACCAAAGTGTTACAATAAAAATGTTTCCCAAGAAAACCTTCAGCATCGTGTAGATTTATGTGTGAGCAGTTTAAAATAAATTGCCCCTCATATAGAACAATGATGTAGCACCCGACTAGATGATGACGCATATAACATTGAATTTTCCCGGAACATCTTCTAGAAGAGGGACAAAGAGCATGAAATAATGTTGTCACACCTTAACATGACATGTTTCCAAGCTGTTTGTACTTGTTTATAGTGTGGTCAGTGCCTAGCCTGATTTCAGTTATTATGCCGTCTATTGGCTTCCGACTAGAAATACTGAAGGTCCAGACACAAAAGGCTAAGAAGGAACATGTGTGTTTTTAGTCGGTATAAGTTTTTTTTTTTTTTTAGTTTTTTTAGTTTGACAGTTGAAGTCTGAGTTTGAGCAGCGGTGGGTGGGTCGCAGCCCCGATTTTCGTAGGTCGTGGGTTTGAACCCAGGCAGGCACATCACTTTGTGTAATTTCTTTCATCACCGCTGCTCTCAAAACGGTGAAGGAAAACATCGTGAGGAAATCTGCATGTCTTAGAACCAAAAAATTTAAAGACGTGTGACATCTACCAATCCGCATTGGGCCCGCGTGGTAGATTATAGCCCGTTCCCTCTTAGAGAGAGGAGGCCTGTGTCCCAGCAGTGGGAACATATTGATCTGATAATGGGGCTGATGATGATACCTGCAGTAGTAAAAACTACATAATATGGTAGATGTTATGGTAAAAATAGGAATTACAGAATGATACTGTGTTGAATTGCCTATAAACTTAGTCATAGTTTAACGATCACTATTTGTTTGACTAAGGACCGAATGCTACTTTATTGGTTTGTTGACCGAACTTCTTAATAGCTAAATGGGTTTTCATGGTAATACCTAACATTTTGATGTTACTACCGGATCTTGAAGAGCAAAAAGATTTAGTAGTGTGTTTGTCATGATTAGATGGATGTTTTAATGTCCTTTTTATCCTACAGAGTTCACGTTTTGTTGTCGAAGTAAGAGGATTGTCACTAAAGCATGAATTTATTTCGACATTTTGTCTGTAGCACAATAGCTTTGTATGCCTTCGATACGTAATTTTCTTAGTCTTCACTTACTTTGTAACTATCCTACACGATCTAATTTCACTGAATTCCACAACATTATTACTGCCCACTAAGAATTTTACTCATATTAACGCTTGAAGTTAGAGTACAAACAAAAACTATTTTCAATTATAAAATGAGCGTAACCATAGTTTCTTGCTAATTCTTTTCTAAGCAACAACCAAACCGAACCGTGTACAGTATGTTTTGAAGTTTGATATGTGCCCATTTTCATTTTTTTATTTGGTCGCTTAAAAGTCGAAATTAGTGTTGGTAGAGCTGATGTTGTTCTTTTCTTTATTTTAAATCGTGTATTCAGGCGATTGCTTCTAATATATTATATTACTATGGGCTTCTAATAAATAAGGATTATAAGATTAGTATTAAGGTTGGTTTCCCCAAAATAAAGTCTAGAATAAACATTATACTAAAAAACACTAAGTTGTGAATCATTTCATTCGACATTTGACCTAGTTCTTTAATTTTCTATTGATTGAAACTTATATCGGGCGTAGCTGAATGGGCCACTGATCTGACGCTTGGAATTCTTAATCGATTTAGGATTACCGGCTCCACTGCACTACAGCATTACGTATGATTTTAAAAGTATGTAGTTGGTTATTTAGTTCGGTTCATGAGTTTGTTCGGAAGAGTGTCCGTGGAGTTTATTGCCCATTTTTCTGAAAAAAGATCTACGCTTCGGATCGGTAACTGTTCTATAATACGAACACCAATGATTGTATCCTTTGACTGTGGATTCGTTTTCTTTGTTTATTTGACTTTCAAAAATACCCGCTATGGTCTAAGGGCTGATTTTTCCATAGTCAGTTAACTTTTATCAGAGGAATAAAAATGGCGGTTTGACAGCTTATCTATAGAAAATATGTCAAACTGCTATTTTCATTCCTCAGATAAAAATTATCTGACTATTAAAAAATCAGCCCTAAGTGAAATAAATTCTTAGAGTTTCATATATTTTGTTGTAAGAGAATGGATGTCATGAAGGAGTGTTAAAAATATTTCATGATACATCAATTGCCAGGCTTTTTCCCAATGATGTAAAGGTCAACTTTCATTTAACTGGATGTAGCTGAATATGAAATTAATAATCTATTTCTTTTACAAGCGATGTCATTCATAACGGAATCTCTCCTGCTCTAATTCAAATTATTTGCAGTAAGCGCTGTTGCGATGGCTCCAAATAATGAAAGCAACATGAGATGACAATGTTTGTCTTCTTGTTCGTACCGCCTTATTTGTCGTTACCTCAGCAGTCTCCTCCCTTCTAGCCATATCATCTTTAACAAAGTCAAATCTTCGTTTCTTTGGTCTCCCTCAACTTTTATAGACATCTACAATCATACTTAACATTTTTTATATTTCAAACTAATTATGTTTTTTATAGATATAATAAAATTGATAGTGCCCGACTAGTCTGATCAGAAGCCCGAATTTGGCTGCGGGTTGTTCACAAGTTACCGCGGCGTCGACGTATAGGGCTAAGAAGGAACATGGGTGGTTTTTATTTAGTAGAAGTCTGACACTCCCTTTCGCTCTGCCCAAGAGCGGGAGGGGTTATTTGACGATTTTCCAACAGCCAAAAAAATAAAAATGCCCGAATATTGATTCCACTCACTTTTGGTTCAAGTGCTTTATTTACATTAAATATTTTTGTTACAGTTGCAACTGCAAAGTTTAAAATGCTCTCCGCTTCCAATTAGGAACTCAAATAGGAAATACAATTTAACTGTTTACTAACTACCTAACATAGGTTCAATGAAACATTCAGCTGCATCCGGTTAAACAGGAACTCAACCCTGTTATTGTTCGAAAAATCCTATCCAATAAAATACAAACTAAGTGATAGGAAGTTGCCCGTCGGGGTTGCGGGATGTTGTAAGAGATACCGCTGCCTCGACATAAAGGGCTAAGAAGGAACATGGGTGGTTTTTAGTCAGTAGAAGTTGACACTCTCTTTCGCTCTGCCCAAGAGCGGGACCCCTTATTTGATAACTTCCCACACCCAAAAAAAAAAAGTTACTTCAAATGAAGTTATTCTTTTTTTGTCCATCTCAAGAAATCCGTTCAATTTCCTTTATCATACCCAAAGAAAACATCGTGAGGAAACATCTACCAATCCGCATTGGGCCCGCATGGTAGATTAAAGCTCATTCCATGTCAAAGAGAGGAGGCCTGACTCCCAGCAGTGGGAACATTATTAGGCTGTTAATGATGATCAAACCCAAGAAGTATAAAGAATCAAGCAAATCACAAAGAAACGTCATTACTTTAAACTGTTTAGCGATAAGTGCATTATCAGTACCTATCGTTGAAACTACGTTGTAAGATTTGAACAAGGAAAGGTAAGTGCTACAAGATAGAGAATATAATAAGATAATACAAACCACTTACTGTACCAAGTTTTCTATAAGTCTATTCAAATTACGTCGTCACATGCTCACGACTGGTCATGTGTAAGAACTTCCTTCAAACCATACAACAAAACGTTTCAAGAGTATTTCAACGATATTCAGTGCACTAGGAATTTACCTTGGTTACTAGAAATAGTGTGTATGTCTTACTAGAAATAGTGCGTATGTTTTACTAGAAATAGTGTGTATGTCTTAGTAGAAATAGTGCGTATGTCTTACTAGAAATAGTGTGTATGTCTTAGTATTATCTGAGCCAAAGTAATGTGTTATATTTTTAATGGTTCGAATGAAGATTTGCTTCCAGTCGTCATCATCTACCGTGATCTACCTGGTCTTTCCCAACTATGTTGAGTTCGTCTACCTGCCTAATCAAAAGCCACTGATACTGACTTCTATTTTTATTTTACTTGGAGCGAACGCCTATCACAACACGTTATCCCTTTGGCATGACTGGTTGTTTAAACAGACTATAGATTTGCCTTCTGAATATCAGTATTTTTTGCATCTAAATGGTTCTTAGAATATAATAATGACCTCTATGTAGGTTAGTGTTATTCTTTTAAAACCTCTGCTACGTTTTAAACGATCCGATTTGTTTAATTATTTCCTTCCTAATCGATCAAAATGAACTCCTGATTTTACAACTTCGAACTGTTCGATAATGCTATTAAGTTATCGAAAAGAAAATGACAGTGACGCTTGAAGTAATCGAACGTTAATGGACATCCGGCTTTTATAAAGAAAACGGGGTTGATGATTAATTGGATCTTCGGTCAAGGAACTTTCAAAGTCAATATTTTGTAAAGTTTCCATTTTATGGATTAGTCATTGCCATAACAACAACAATATAAGTAGTAAAATCCTTTAATCATGAAACACGAAATCTTACTGATAAAAATAATGATAACGATAAGTACAAAACAACATCATAAACTTTAAATTCAAACCCAAAAATTCCTAAAGACACAATAATAATGTTTAAACATTTTCAACTAAATATAAATTGAAGATTGTTTGACAACGTCTTAGATTTTCACTCGTATTTGAATAAGATTGGCAACTTGAATATTGCGTCATTTGATAAAAAATCAGTCGGATAACGAGACAATATCATATTATATACCTGGTACAACATATAGTGGCTCAATATTGTTAGTTTTTCATACTGTTAATGCCAATGACTACCAGTTTTTTCAATCCAGGACTATGCAAATTTACTAGAACTATGTACTAAAAACTGGAAGTTAATGTACATCATTTCTTTAATCTCTTCTCTGAGACTCACATTTTCTTAAAATAACTTCAGAGGCAATCAATCAATCAAGTCCCGAAAACAAAACCATTGAAAAGAGATTAAGTAAACAAAGCAAGACCTAAGTCTTACCCTTGAGAGACACCTCACTCAAAATGTAAGTCCCACAAATTATCGATTCGACCACCATTTGCGTCGCTGTATCAGCGCTGCTTTTTTACTTACCTATGACGACATTTCTTTGGGTAAGTACATTACATCATTGAGAACTACAGTTGTTGATCTCAGACGGGTAGCATTGAACTTCAACCATGGAATTTTACTAGATACGCTTCCTAATGATAACTGTTCTTATTTTCCTGTGATGAAGAATCGAATGCGTCAAAAGGGACAATCTTTGGTTAAAGCCTTAACAAATATGTGCGAAAGTAATAGTCTGTTCTAGTATTTGCAGTAGCACTGGGTACGTCATGACTATTGTATTTGGACGCGCGATAACGGATGGCTTTGACGAAGATGGTGAAAAAAAGTTCCGCATTTCATTCAAAGATTTTTATAGGAAAATTTGTTTTTTTTTTGGTGTATTAAACAAACCTTATTACCGTAATCAAGATTCTGTACGTATATTTTATGGAAATGAACAAGAAATAAAATTTCGGAATGATGCGCAGTTGCTACCGAGATAATTATTTGAATTATATTTCAATCTATACCGTTTCGATGAATATTTTTTGTGGCTAATTTTTTGTTTAATATTTTTTGTATCCATCTGACCTCCGGCGAAGAATTTATAAAGTTTAAATCTCAGTACTTACATTTATTCAGCTAACCGAAAAAATTCTTTGTCCACAAGCTGGTCCAAAATTTCGTTCAAATAACTCACAAAAAATAAACTGATCACTCTTACAGTAATATAAATAAAAACTATTTTAGTTTAATTTTTATAAATCGTATCAATGTCAATTCTTTCGAATTTGTTCGTCTGAAGCACTAATAGATAAGATAACTATACTAAAACAACGAAATAAAAAATAACTTTGTTCTACAATTATTTCTTTGTAACACTGTCTTGACCACAGCACTTCACGTTGTTTTTTTTATTTATTAACAATCACTTATATTCTCCGTGTTCGTGTACATGTCGGCCGGTATTCGTGAGACGGGCCGCGGGCGTCCGATCAGGACAGTGAGCGCGGGCCAACTGACGACGATGCCTACTTCGCGGGCCGACCGCTCTTCACCTGTAGCTCAACTCGATGATATTTTCGCTCCATTTAATAACTACTTTCAGTGATAATGCCTCATCGATTTTTCATTTCAAAATTAGAATTATAATTAATTTAGAAGCTAGTTAATCAAATATTTAATTTTGTTTTAATAATTGCTGAGCTAGTTGCAGAATTTCAGTCATTTGTTTTGTAAGTAATGTTGGTAATTTCTAGTTAAATTGTGAATCTGTATAGTTTAATTAAGTGGTTTTAATTTCATTCAATGATCCCTCTAATTGCTACAATTTGTTAAACTAGAGACTGAACTCTAGATTAACAAATTGTATTGCTGAATTAATATCATCTTCTGTGAATGAACTTTACAAACAAAGAGTGAAAATCTGTAAGTACACTTATGGTTTAAAATAGGCGTTAAATAAACAGCTTTTAGTAATTCAAACATTTAGGGCTACCTATGTGTTTATACATATATGTGTGGATATGGATTATGTGAGAATCCTGATAATGAAAAACTAGCTTAAATTTTTATATATTTTGTGCGAGTGAACTCTGTGAACGGACAGATTAAATCTAATTAAAACAAAAATGGAAAAGTTTGGCGTATTTTTTTTACCACAAGGACGGGTTTTCAGTCTCGAATTTCTAGCAATAATATTGCTCGCTCGTGTAGAGACAAATTTGTTTCACGACTGTATCTTTCAACTAAAAGTACCTATAGGTACCCCCCCCCCTTCTTCAAATCGTTTCTTTCATTAACCAGCCTACCCTCCTCCTTCTTCCCATCATCTCATCTCATCTTTCCTTTCCTTGCGGGATCCAAGCCAGTTTTATTCGCTTCTCTGGGACTTCGTCGAGTATACAGGATGTAACCCTTCACACAGCCGGCAACCAAGCATTCTATACATCAAACTAAGTACCCATACGCGAAATTTTTTGCTGGATAACGACTTCTTTTTTGTGGCCTAAAACTTTACGGTAAAACTCAATGTAGCCCTCTTAAAACATTGTGCTAGTGGATGCTTTGAATAGTAAACGAGTCATGGAGGTAATTTAAGTAAAGTTATAACCTGAAAAACAAGTATTTACAAAAACAGCTGTGAAAAATTTGGAACTTTGACCCCCAATATCACCGTAACTAGAGGGTTCCCAGGTATGGTCTAGAACAAAAAAAAAATCGCAGTGGTGGGAAGAACAAGTGCTTTTCATTTGCGTTAAAGGTACTTTTACACCCTTTATAATCGTCGAGTATGTAACAGTCTCGGTGCTTTTTTGAAGGTCGCTGTTGATTCTAGCTTTCAAGAGTTACAGTGGTTTGGGAATAGAGTAGCGATCTCAATAATAAAATCAAAAAAAACCCTCCTTCGCGGTCAAAATTTATAGATCATGTACGGTCGAGAGCACTAACATGTTTACACTAAGCAACTTTTAATCGTGATTTTCTCCGACTGTGTTAGTTGTTTCGTTATTATTGTACAACGTACGTACGTACTTATTGTGTAGTATTTTGGAACCCATGCTTTTACGAAACAGGATCTCTAAGTTATCGTAATCAAAGTGATTGATCGGAATCACTTTTATTTTATTTTTATTTTATTTATTTAGGGACAATAAACAGCTACAATATGTGTTGAGACATACCAAAAAAAATAAAAAAATAACACTACATTATCCGCATATTAACAACTGATAATATGATAATGAGTGTCACTAGATAAGCAAACACAATAATAATAATTACATCACATAAATAACAAAAACAAATCAAAATTAAAACGTAAAATAAATTAAAAATTAACTATAATAAAAAATAGAAAATCAATTATTAATGCAAATTAATTAAAAGTTCAAATTGATTCAATTGCTTGGCAGTAGAGTAACAATAAACACAAAAAGAAAAACATATAAATAATAAAATCTAGATTAGCTCACATTCCTAATGACATTATCGATTCATAATAACTTTCAAAAAATATCAATATCAACAAAATTACAATTATATGATTCAACCATTCGACGGACAGGGGAGCGCAAACCAGAATTAGTTCTACAGGAATTGACAGCAAATAGGGTACCAGCACGAGTACTACGGATATTAACGGTGCGTGGGACGATATAGCAAAGTCTGCTCGTGAGATCAATACAATCGAAATCACCATGAACAATACCATGCAGTACAGAGGCCTCTAGATACTTACGTCTAGATTCTAGGTTCACTTGCCCATATTTATACAGTAATTGAGAGTACGACACTTTGATTACGATAAATGATTAAAAATCAAAGAGAAAAATAAACACAAAAAAATACCCACCTAATACGATGAACAAAACTCAACTGAAATATTTCTAGGCAAAGTTTCCGCATTACTTTCGCAATATCAAATCCAAAGTACGTAAATAATCGACAATCCAAAAGAAGTCATTACAAAAGGGAAGTTTTCGTGAAAACACTAAATTACGCGTTGACCAAACGGCAACAATGGACATGCAAGAACGATATTAAGTCTCAGTTTGCACCTATTATCAGAATAAAATCAGTCATTTTCATTATAAATAACTGTAAGCGTTAATGTTTGGAGCATTTGATTTCAGAGCGCACGATAAAAGTGCTGTATATTATTGTAATAGAACCACTTTGTTGGAACTTTTGTAATCGACGTACAAAGGAGAGTGCCCAATTTTAGTTTATTATTTTATTTGTAACTGACAATTTACGGCGAAGGTGTATTATCTAATCTTTTTAGCGAGAAAACATGGCCAGATCTCGCATAAGATTGAAAGGTTTTCAAGGAGAAAGGGGTCTTTTTCCAGCAGTGAGACAAATGTCAGGTTAAAAAGAAAAAGAAAGACGGATCTAATGAAAACATAAAAATAAAAAATTAAATTTGGAGTCATAAATATATCTTTTTTTTTTTAAACGTTGCCCCTCACTAGGAATTTCTCTTGTATCGAGGGACCTTTCCAAAACAAATACCATCAAAAATACCTACATATTTTTTTTAAATTAGCGTGATATTGATAGTTTCTTGGGAAATCGGAATGGGATAGTGATTCGCAATGGTAGTTTTAAAAAAAACTACGAAAACGTTTTGAGTATTCAGTGTTAAAACAATGTATGATAAATACTCTACCTAATTAAAAGTCATCGACTGCCGAATCTGTTTTTAAATAAAAGTATAATAAAACTAGAGTTATAGGTACTAGCCTATCACTTATTTATTTTACTAATTGCCACGTCACCAATTAAACGCTTTTCAATAGATCGTGATTGAACTATTGAAAGGTTATTCAAAAGGGAAAATTATTTTTACACTGTATCGTTGACCAAAATAATGAGTGTTTCGAGTACATTCACTCATATTATTAATTTAGACAAAATAAGCATTAAAATCATTATGACTGTCACGCGTCAGTAAACGAATGAAATAATGATCACCATTCGATTCACAGGAACTGATGAGGGCTACTGCAACTTTTTTTTTTTTTTTTAAAACGTTGCCCCACACTAGGAATGTCTCCTGTATTGTGGGTGCGTTCACAAACATTTAAACTCACATTCACAAATACCCAGACCCGAAACAACTATCTGTAGGCCATACAAATATTTGTTCCGTGCGGGGACCGAACCCGCGGCACGCAGCGCAGCAGTCCAATCGCTCAGCCACTGCGCCAACCGTGCCGTCAAATTGCCGTCATTATTATTAAGTACAATAGAAAATTTTGGAAGATGCCGAAGGTAGGAAGTTTATGACTATGATAAACATGTTCTTCATCTCTGATTTCCCAACTATGTTGGGATTAGCTTCTAGTCTAAACGAATGTAGCATTTACATGCAGTGACTGCCTACCTGACCTCCATAATGTAGTTTATTGTTTATTTTATTTTATTTTATTCTCTTTAGAAAACTTACAGCTAATACAGACAATGTACTTAATCAATAAACATATGAAGGCCAATTACAGGGATTTCCCTTGCTACTGTCGGTAAGACTCCGGATTCCATTTCATGATAATGTTTCTCCTTTCAGCCTTTACTGCCTTACTTGGGATCGGCCCAAATGGTTGAAAACGTCTGCACTTCCAAAATCAAAAAATGGTTAAACGTCGACAAAAAAGGTGCACGGTTCGGTGCATTGGTCGATTCCTAAGGAGAAGAAAAGGCCTCTTTTAAAAGGGTTTGGGTTAACAATAAGTTTTAGGGTCCAGACATAATCTTTGGTTTAATACACACATGAAGACCATGCAGATTAGTGTCTGAGATGGTCTTTTGAAGAAAGCACCACACAGATTGAGTGGACCCGTCCAGTCAGTGCACGCATTTGTTAGTTATTGTTGAGCTCGACTTATAACTCAAGGAGCTCGACGTCACGACGAACAATACCAAAGAAAGGATATTTGGGTGCGTCGCTTATAGTACTCAAACTGCCAGACAATAGTTAAAATGAAAGAAAGACCCACATCACCGACATGGTCCTCACATTCACAATATAAAAATTAGAAAATACTAGCTGTTGCCAGCGGCTTTGCCCGCTACAACTCGAAAATTATCCCACGGGAAGATAAAATCGGGATAAAAAAATCCTATGTGTTTATCCAAGGTGTCAGCTAACTACGTACTAAATTTTATTAAAATCGCTCCAGCCGTTTAGACGTGAAGAAGTAACAAACAAACACACTCACACAATCACAAACTTTTGCCTTTATTATATTAGTGTGTTTTTTTTTTATATTCAATTCGAACATACCCGCTATCACTTACTCCTTTTACATTCGAAGCATTCTTCACTCATCACATCCATCGTTTGTATATTGAATCTACTTACATCTGATCTACTATTACAGGATAACCAAATACGGTAAATGCGCCATAATTATTAATCTATAATTAATAAGAAACAATGCATTCCGTGTGAAATCACCTTGAGAACAACAGAATAACTTCGTCTCACTCGCTATGAGGTTGACTATTATTTCTTTGACCTTCCCCACACTCTTCATCTATCCACATATATATTCTGTGATAGTCACATAAGTTTCATCCCGCCTCGTCCCGTATTATACCGTACAGATGATTCCGTTTCAACTTTACACATTTCTTTATTGACATCATTATTTTTAAAATGACGAGGAGAAAAAAAAAGTAGAATATGGACGAGGCAAAGGTTTACACTCATCTGAGACAGGTGGCGTTCTGTGGTTTCAGCCTATCCCCATGAGAAAAGGGCGTGAATTTATGTAAGTGTATTTTCTTAGTGTATTTTACTCGTCTATTTATAATTCACCTACTAAAACCAAGCTCAAATAATCAAATTCAGTTTTTTTAAATTCCGTACGGAATTCTATTAGCATGAAAAATGAATGTATCAGGTCAATGAATTCGAATTTAACTGTGAGCACGCAACGTTGATTAAATGATTTACACAGGTCAGTCGTGCGCCCTACAATAGATAGTCAATTATTATTTTGATTTATTTGATGAGTCCGTGATTTTTATCGTTGTTGGACATGAAATTAATAGATATACCTACCTTATATACAATAATTATAATTTTTATTGTATTCCTCCAGTCGTGCGCTGCTGGGAAATAGTGACTCATTGAGAAGGGTAAACAGGAAAAAGACAAACGATACCCCATTGTATGAACACCAACTACCAAAAACCTGCTTGAAAAGCTGACAAAACTATCTCAGACGCCTCTTCAAAGTCAAAATCAAAACTCATTTATTCAAACTAGGCTGATAATCGATAATAAAAAAAACGCCGCAGGCATGGTGCAGAGGTGTGGTGGTACTCTTCTTCAAGAAGGGCGACAATGCCCGACTGAAGAATTATAGGCCCATCTCACTTCTGAGTCATGTCTACAAGTTGTTTTCAAGAGTCATTACGAATCGTCTCGCGCGCAGGTTTGACGACTTTCAACCTCCCGAACAAGCCGGATTCCGAAAAGGCTTTAGCACCGTAGACCACATACATACGCTGCGGCAGGTTATACAGAAGACCGAGGAGTATAATCTGCCTCTCTGTTTAGCGTTTGTGGACTACGAGAAAGCCTTCGATTCAATCGAGACCTGGGCTGTACTACAGTCTCTCCAAAGGTGCCAAATCGACTACCGCTACATCGAGGTGTTGAAGTGTTTGTACAAAAACGCCACCATGTCAGTCCGACTTCAGGATCAGACTTCGGAACCTATCCTTCTGCAGCGAGGTGTGAGACAGGGAGACGTCATATCTCCGAAACTGTTCACCGCTGTACTGGAGGATGTTTTCAAGGTTCTGGACTGGAGAGGACTAGGCATCAACATCAATGGCGAGTACATCACTCACCTTCGGTTTGCCGATGATATAGTGGTCATGGCTGAGACCATGGAGGACCTCAGTAAGATGCTCGATGACCTCAGTAGAGCTTCCGAAAGAGTGGGTCTTAAAATGAACATGGACAAAACCAAGGTCATGTTGAATGCCCATGTAACACCCACTCCTATCAAGATCGGAGACTCAACACTCGAAGTTGTAGACGATTATGTCTACCTGGGACAAACGGTCCAGTTAGGTAGGTCCAACTTTGAGAAAGAGGTCAATCGTCGAATCCGACTCGGCTGGGCAGCGTTTGGGAAGCTGAGTAGTATCTTCTCGTCCAACTTACCACAGTGTCTCAAGACGAAAGTCTATGACCAGTGTGTGTTGCCAGTGATTACATACGGGACCGAAACGTGGTCACTCACAATGGGCCTCATCAGAAAGCTCAAAGTCACCCAAAGGGCAATGGAGAGAGCTATGCTCGGAGTTACTTTGCGTGATAGAATCAAAAATGAGGACATCCGCATGAGAACCAAGGTTACCGACATAGCCCGAAGAATTGCCAAACTTAAGTGGCAGTGGGCAGGGCACATTGCTCGCAGAACGGATGGCCGATGGGGTCGAAAAGTTCTGGAGTGGCGACCGCGAACTGGAAGACGTTGCGTTGGAAGGCCTCCCACTAGGTGGACCGATGACCTGGTGAAGGTTGCGGGGATCCGCTGGATGCGAGACGCACGGGACCGGTCAATGTGGCGACACTTAGGGGAGGCCTATGTCCAGCAGTGGACGTCTTTCGGCTGAAATGATGATGATGAGGCTGATAATCAGCACTTTTTGAACGTCAAAATTTACTTGACTTTACTTTACTTATTTACAAGAGACAGGCCCCCAAAACGCCCACCCTTCGACACTTCCTAGTGTTTTAGCTGGAAAGAAGAAGTGGCGGAACAAACTCCCCAGCAACACATCTGTCTGTTAGGTTGGTTAGAAGAACCAGACTCAATAATAGTAAAGTGCAAGTTAATGACACACAATTAACAATTTTAAGCAATAATTAAAAAGGATATAATAATAAAAAAAAAGACATAACATAACGGAAGACAGCGCGACAGACGAACGAAGCACACTGTGGGCGAACAAACATCACCCTATCCTCTGGTCATGAACTGCAGTGGGCGATATAGACATCCTAAAACAGACTGCGTCCTCAAGTTACCCGCTGCAGATCCAATTTGGCCAGATGGGGTATAATTGACCCATCCGCCTACGATATGCCTCACCTCCACTTTTACCCGTTCGTACACAACTAACTGCACACTCGAGGGCCTGAATGAAGCAACCTGGACAACCTGGACACTTGATCAGCTGTGTAGACTACACAGCTGTCCAAGTGTCCAGGTTGTTACGTACTGGTAGTACAAATTGTGTGTAATCGATTCGAGAATAAGAAGAAATATAATAATATAATTTGATCAGCTGTGTAGACTACACAGCTGTCCAAGTGTCCAGGTTGTTACGTACTGGTAGTACAAATTGTGTGTAATCGATTCGAGAATAAGAAGAAATATAATAATATAATTTTCAACATAAAAAGCTAAACAGATTCATACCGAGTTGGTACAAAATTAAAAATTATCTGCCGCACCATAAGTATTCCTATAAAATTCTACTATCTCTAATTATAATACTCAGGCAGTAAAAAGAAATTCGTCCTGCAAGAATATTAGGTAGTAAAATTACGCGACATTTTTTTATAGACCAAATGAAAGCTTGATTTACGGGTACCTTCTCGTATACTTACACTAATTTATCGTTAGCAAAGTGTTATTGGGTTTTCCATCAGGTTTATGGGCGGATTGTTTGATAGATGAAATGGCAAGTAAGGAAGTGTCTGGTGAGATTACGATTTACAAGTAATAGACAAGTATGGAAAAAGAGAAGATATTATGCTGCGACAACCCAAAATAAATAAATTAGGATGGATGATGAAATAAAATATGATGATGAGTTTTTGCAACCACGGAGTCTAGATTTGTGTCCCGTAGATGGCAATAGGCTTACTCCTTATAACATGGAACTTACACATACCTGGCGAAATCCTACTAATATTATAAACGCGAAAGGTTGTAAGTATGTATGTATGTTTGTTACTCTTTCACGCAAAAACTACTGAACGGATTTGGATAAAATTTAGTGCACTGATAGTTTATAACCTGGAATAACACATAGAATAGTTTTCATCCCGATTTTATCTTCCCTTGGGTTTAATTTTCGAGCTGTAGCGGGCGAAACCGCTGGCATCAGCTAGTGTTAAATAAATTGTTACAACAGCCTGCTCACAACGTGCCACCCTAGCCAGCCAATGACAGCTAACCATAACCATGCCACTCTAGCAAACCATAGCCATGCCACTCTAGCATACCATAGCCATGCCACTCTAGCCAGCCAATGACGGGCAACGACTCGCGAGCCAATCACAGTCAAGCGAAGACACCGCCATAACCACCGGATGCCTCCGGTGGGGATATCAGTCTATATAATACCCTGTAAGCTCAGTTTCGAGGTCTTGTCGCGCTCGATTGTGAAACCTGTAAGTCGAGACTCTGTCCGAATAAAATAATGAATCAGTTCCTGTCTATTTTTTACCACTGTCGTTACAGTCAGAAGTGGGATCGAATAAAAAAAAAACCTACGATAAAACGACGCTCTGCTACTTAAAAGTCAACGGTCACCTACTGTGGAGGACGAGGTCTGAAAATTCAAACGAAGAACGTTGATGCACACCGCCTGCAAGGAAAATATTGTCTCCCATCCCAGTATCACAGGGCACAAATTGAAAAAGCAGGCCACAATCTGGATGGAACACGAAGCGCCTACCCTCAGTATCGCATTGGTCATTCCATAATTTGACCTTGAAAACGAAGACTGCGGCCAGTAACCACCTGTGAGACACTTTGAGTTACAAGAAGTATCCATCTCTCTGCCAGCAACGGTTCTACGGTAAATTAAGACTACCTAAAGGTTGTCAACAGCAACCAAGGACATGGAAGGAAGGAACCGTCCTACTTCAGGCTGAGAGCTGCCAGGAACCATGCATAAATAACAAGGTCAGTAAACATGCCAATATTTGCCAAATTAGCCAAATGCCATTAGCCAAATATATAAGCCAAATGTGTTTTACCATGGAGTGCCCCATGAGTTGATAATTATGCGAATCGTAGACAAAATAATTTGGTAAGCCCGCTACGTAAATCTAATCATAGTCAGTTAATCAGTATATTACCTCGGTACAAAAAATGTTTTACGAGTAGGTACTAGTTGTGTACTAAGGAGTTAAGAACTAAGTTGTACATATTTAGTTCAAGTGCGCATTAGATTATCCAACAATAACAATTCCAAAGTAAATCATGTAGATCAGATACTTATAAATAGCTACAATAATTTTATTAATCTATTATCAGAGATATAGATAGCATTCCTTGGCGATCTCTTGCTACCGCCAGCCGATATTCAAACAGTTTTAGACTTATTGGATAAAGTTCTTGACAAATTGAAAACGAGGAACTTAAAATTAAATATGAGGAATTGTTAGGTATTGACATATTTCTTAATTAGGGTATAAAACATCATGACTGTGATGGCATTCAACCAGGTTAATTTAAGTTGATAGTCTTAATTTCTCATCCCGAGTAGTGTAAACGAAGTGCGTCAGTTTATTCTATCTAGGTCTATCTAGTTATTAAAGAAAGTCCATTCATAACTTAGCAATAATAGCTCGCCCGTATAACAAACTTACAAAAAAAATACGATGTGGGTATGAGGCAAGTTACATAAATCTTGTTATGAAAAAAAAAAATGTTATAGGTCGGTATTAGTGATTATTTAGGTACGATCCTAGTTTTCCAACAGAAATTCACACGTATTGCAGGTATCTTTTATAAAGTAGATTGACGGTAGTTTGCGCCCTGTCTTTTAGTTTAGTCGCGTTACAAGTCAGAAAGAGTGTTTATCATGATTTTGGGCTTAAATCCCTTGCAGTGATGAAATTGTTGCTAATTTTTCGTATTATGTGTTATGTAAAAATGTCCATGTAATTCGAAATGTACTGCAGTACGCGATGTAACAATGACTAAACATGATCTTATGCCATGTATTGCCCGATATTACTATTCACTATGGTGACCGATGAGCCAAAGCCCAAGCAAGCTAAAACTAAAGCCAAAGTCAATGCCTATCTTTGGTTCTGCCTTAAGTAAGTAGATCGTTCGATAGATGCCGTTTATTGTGTACCATTTAGAAGTGAACGATTAGTTCAGTACTGTGCAATGACAAGATGAAATGCCGAAAAGTAGTATTGTTTTACTGCGAAGTGGATGTACAAATACCTATAGTGAGTAATTGTGTAATCGTTGATGGTAGGCTATAACGTAAACAAAGCTTTACGGTACCAGATTAGTTGTGTGAGTTGTGACAAACTTCGCGCGATGGAAAATATTACAAAATGCATCATGACAATAACAAGGAGTAAAACGAAGTTCTGAATTTTATAAATATCAACAAAATTTCTGATTTCTAAAAATAACCCGATTTATAAGTAAATATTATTATGTGACGACATGTTTACATTGTGCGTACTGTAAAGGGGATAATGTAGGAAAAAGGGTTATGACATCCAATTCTAAATCTAACTTAGCTCTGATAATACATGATGTCCTGAAACGAGGCTGCGCCTGTGGGTATCTTGAGGGCTAGAGTTGCATTAATTTAACATTAGTACTTAATAGCTTTAAACACATAAAATTATATTGGAAAAATAGAAAAACGTATTCGTGTGTAGTGTGTTAGTGTGTATAAGCAATGAAGTTTTGCCATCGACACGCTAAGAATTATATATGTGTGAGTGCATGTGTGTGTGCGTGCGTCTTAATGGTATGATGTAATTAACTTAAATTGGTTCTTCCGTTTCTTCATCCGATAGTTTGGCAAAACAGTTTATTTATCTTTTCTCACATGAAGTGTTTCATGTTTTTAATGTCGCAGATATTAAGGAGTTCTTATAATACTGTTAATATTACAAGCGGGTACCTATAAGCCTTACGATTTATACTATATATATACGGCGCGGTAGGGTTATCTCAGATTAGAATAGCTGGAAAGAAATGGGACGTAACTTAGATACAAGGTGAAAAATGATAATTCAAATTCAAACTCTTTAATTCAGACAAGTGTCCATAGTGTTAGTAACAACAAAATAACTTAACGACTAGGGTTAGTAAACTTAGTAACAAGGCAAAAACAAAAAAAAAGGAAAGGAAATATGTTAATAGTGTGATTTACAAAAAAAAAACTATGATTATGTACTTTGGCGCCAGGCGATGACTACTGGCGGCAACAAGGTAATGCTTTTAACATCACGCATGTAATACCCAATGGGTTAGGCTGGAGGTATACTCATGAGTACACACACATTTCGCTAGTAAATTGAAATGAATTAAAAAGTGCTTATTCATGGTTACATCCGTGTTACAAGGTATATTACTTCTGCCATACTGTAAAACAGTTATATTTAATTTAAATGTAACAACTTGTTAGTACGTTTCCATCAATAACAACGACACTTTTACCTACAACTAAACACATTTATTGAACACAAAAGTTGACTATAACGTAATGCTATAACATTTAAGTTGCGTTAAAACACTTCAATTAATAGCGGTGAAGCCGCAAACATAAGGTAGTATGGCATAAATATATACTTATACAACAATAAATAATCATAAATGGAATCTACACATCTCTTGTAATGAGGTTTTTACATAGGTGTTAAAAACAAACTTCCCTAATTTATTTTTAAAAGACATTTTCGTGGTACAGCTATTTTCTAAATCGTAAGGTATGTCGTTAAAAATTGTTGGTACTAAGCATTTCCTACATCTTTGTTCATAATAATTAGTACAAGTGGGTACCTATTTCAAATTTTCTTATGCATTTATTCCTTTTCCTTCAGCTTAAAGTTCCATGCTATAGGGGGCGAGCCAGGTTAACTCTTGTTTGTAGAGGATTTGTTTTCTGGCCATATTATGTGAAATTGAGGAGTTAGGTAATGATTGACGTAAACTAAGAAGTATGAAAGGTCATATTATATGATACAACGGGTTTACAGGTTTAGTATCCGCTGTCACATATCGTAGCAGTGCTTTTGTCTGATAGCATCAGTAGTGTGAACGAATAATTGAAAACCGAAGATTTCATAAATCTCCTGAGAGGTCTATTGCCCCATTTTAACTTGGTTTTTCTGAGCTGACTTGTAATCACTGTTTTCTTGTTTCCATTGCGGGAGCAATTGTTCCAGGACGGCCGAATGTTACAACAGCCTGCTCACAACGTGCCACCCTAGCCAGCCAATGACAGCTAACCATAACCATGCCACTCTAGCAAACCATAGCCATGCCACTCTAGCATACCATAGCCATGCCACTCTAGCCAGCCAATGACGGGCAACGACTCGCGAGCCAATCACAGTCAAGCGAAGACACCGCCATAACCACCGGATGCCTCCGGTGGGGATATCAGTCTATATAATACCCTGTAAGCTCAGTTTCGAGGTCTTGTCGCGCTCGATTGTGAAACCTGTAAGTCGAGACTCTGTCCGAATAAAATAATGAATCAGTTCCTGTCTATTTTTTACCACTGTCGTTACAAAATAAATGTGTAAGTACATTTTTTCGTAATTCTTCTAGAATTACAGGCGTGATATCACAAAATAAGTAAAACGATTTATTAGAAACTGCTGTTGCCGACGTCTTCGCTAGCGTGGAACATACTAAAACCTTAGTCGAGAACCACTCTATCCAGAGCTATTGCGAACAGACAGACGGATAGACGCGGTGGAAGGCTTTGTTTTATAATATATAGTGATATCAATAGGTACTACTGTATTGCTATAGAAATGTCAGATTGGAATCTTATCTCTATACAAGAAATAATGTCGATCTAGTGTGCCTTTACGCAGGATGTCTACACTGTTCCAGTATAAGATGACCTCGACTTATATTGATTTCAAGTGTGATGCGAGGTGAGATTTTACTGGGAATTAATAGCTTTACTCGTTCTCCTGCGTACGTTTTCGATACGATATTCTTACGATAATACATCTATTCTAGAGAAAAACATGTTTTATGCAAACAATTTATCGTTGTGTCAGCTTATTGATTGTTTTTATTATATCTGATCTTGCTAGTTCAAGGTTGACTAGTAATTTACTATTGCCAATTTTCAGACAGTAATAAATAATGGGATTGGGTGGGTCACGTCAGCCGATGACCGCTAGGCACGATGGTTGCCGGAAGACGGACGGCGCCGCCGAGGCCAGCTCAGAAAGAGGTGGCGAGACGATCTGGACGCGCACCACGAGGGCTGGTCGAGGTCGCTCAGGAAAAGAGCACTTGGAAGGAATTGCCTTTGCCCAGCTATAAGACAGTACAGGCTATTAAAAAAAAACATTAAACCAAAACATAATTCTGCAACTACGCAAGATAATAATACGGACTACGAACACGTGAATTTCTGAGACATTTTTCTCTCAAGAAATAAAAAAAAATTGTCTTGTAACGAAACCAGTTTCTCAGTACATTTTGAAAACGTTGACAATCATGTTTTCTCCTTTATATGTTATTCCTACTTTCTGATTATTTTCGTTTTGGGATCCATGACAGTAAAACAACAATTGTTTCTCTGAAATTTGTCGAGTTTCATTGTCTCGGCGCTTTTCTGGTGGTCGCTACTGTTGATTCTGGCTTTCAGGAGTAGCAGTGGTTTGGAAATAGTGTAGCACCACATTTTTTATTAATGGATCCGTCACACAGGGTATTCCAGTATGGACACCAGTTTCTTAGAAAAGAAAATAATATAATTATTTTACATTTTGTTAAAATGTTATTTTTAAAATTAGGTATTCTTATTATAACTACGTGAACCTTTGTTAAGATATTGTATTGTAATCTGAAACAACTTGAGACAGCGTCGAATGAAAATTCAACAGAATAAAATTGGATTAACATTCAACCATACATTTATAACTTTATAACACACTTCCTTCTTTATCATGTTATTAAACATGAAAAAATTCCATTCGTAATATCCGACTCATACCGGAAACATATCCGCATGTCTCATAACATCCAAAACACGACTTTGTAAACAAATATTACCTTTATCTATTTATTGCATGCCAGTACATAAGCATAGCTACCCGAAACTGTAAAATTTTCCCATTTAATCTTCAACCTAATGCTTAAGCGATAAAGTTGAAAATCTAATAAAAGAATTCGACTGATTGTAGTGTGTGTCTGTCCCTAGTTAAGGTTAAGGGACTATAGTCATTAGAACTATTATCTTGTTTGGTAAGCGTGTCAATTGCTTCATGTATGGTCATTTCGTTAAGTTATTTTGTCGCCTAGAATCCCAAATTATGTTTTTGTTCTTTTTGGGGTTCCGCTACTCAAAACGAAAAAGGGACCATTACTTGATATCTTTCTTGTCCGTCTGTCTGTTAAGACCTCTTTTCTCAGAAACGCGTAGAAGTATGAAGTTGTAACCGGGGCTAGGTATTTTTTTCAGAGTCGTGGGTTCGAACCTTGTCAGACGCATTACTATGTATAATTTATTTCATCACCACTGCTCTCAAAACGGTATAGGAAAACATCGTGAGGAAACCGTAATAAGTAAAAATAAAAACTTGAAAATATGTGACATCTACCATTATGCACTGGGCACGTGGAGACAAGGACTAAGTCCCTGCAGTAGGAACATTATAGGCTGATGGTGATGATGATGATGAATACCATTAAGGAAGTTACCTGAACACCGTAAATAAACTTATTAACAGATAACCCTCTTTTTGGACTCCGCCGCAATCGAGTAAGAAACCGGCTTGCATTATGAAGTTTGGACGGAACCTTCGGTGCATAATTATAACTCGCACTTGACTGGTTTAATTTTACGACAGTACTTAGGTGTTACGGAAAAATCATTATCAACATCGTAGTTGACCGACAGACTATAGAATAAGTTTCGACATACCAACAACTAGATGTGTGGGTGATATTCAGAAGATCGTCTGTGAAACTTGGTTGAGACTTGACGTATTAGAACATGATTCTCTTCATCATCATTTCAGCCAAAATACGTCCACTGCTAGACATAGGCCTCCCCCAGGTGTCGCCACATTGACCGGTCCCGTGCGTCTCGCATACAGTGGGTCCCCGCAACCTTCACCAGGTCATCGGTCCACCTAGTGGGAGGCCTTCCGACGGAACGTCTTTGTCATTGTCTTACCCTTAACCTAATTCATTTGGGTTCAGCTCCTCATGTCTTCTTCTCATTAAACACTTTCTTTCATACCATATCATCCATTACACAGTTGATCCATTGTTACTTTGGTCTTCCTCTACTTTTATACCCCATCAAATTCATACTTACTTAAAACTTTCCGTACGGCATTGTCCTCATTCCTCCGTATCACATGTCCATACCACAACAACCGATTACCACACATCTATTGAGTCTAGCCTCTAATGTAGGTACTCATTTCATTTTTATCCAGCAGTGTTTTTACCTTTGTTTTTTGGGGGGTTGGGGAATCCTCAAATAACCCCTCCCGCTCTTGGGCAGAGCGAAAGGGAGTGTCAGACTTCTACTGACTAAAAACCACCCATGTTCCGGTATCTCTTACAACATCCCACAGCCCCGACGGGCGTCGGCCCTTGCGTGCACCTTCCATGTTCCATCCAGCAGTGTTTTCACCTCACGTGTGAGTTGTTGCTAAATAAACTTCTCCTCTATGTGCATTAAAAAACTAATAAACATAACATCACACCTGTAATCCTCAACTAGTTAGGCAGAGTAGTATACCATCCTTTAGTGCTTATTTTTTATTGCACACTAAATAAAAATTATCAAAAAATGCAATAATGTACCTTAAACACAATGACGAGCTACTAATTTACTAAAAATATTAATCGTGAAAACTAATCTGCGTTATTTAACCTTGTAAATAAATCTACATTTATTTTTAATAATAATCTTTAATCATTAAGATAAATTAATGAGCATCTTTGTCTTTCTCAACAATTAGTTTTGAAAGATCATTAAACTCATTGTTTTTGATGCTTTATGAAATGTTGGTGAAATCTGTTGTTGTGTAGTCTATGATGTTATTTATTTTAATAAACAACCATTTAATTTAAAATACAGATTAATATGAAGCATAAATTTAAAAATGAGTTGTCAGGTACTAAATCATACATAATAGAATGCAAAGAACTAAAATTATAATACAAAACGAAAAGGCACTAAAATAATTTATAGGGCGATTGTTTTTAAAATAACTAACCTAGTTGTTTTCGGCTTAGAATCTGTGTGATCATTACGGAAAAACAATCAAGTTTTTACTATCCCCAGATTAACGTACCCTACATTTGGGTTCAACAAAAACCGAAACGTTTCAAGGCCACAACTAGCGAAGTTCTCCATTTCTATTTACGAAACGGTCCATTCATATTTCAAGTTCAAGTCCGCCATTTTCGCAAGCCGAAATCGAATCGCGAACAGACTGATAAACGATTATATCTTCCGACATTCAACCGTTTATCTAGTGCCATAAAATGTATTCTCTGTCCTGAAAAACGACATGGCTGCTACTACTATTAATTTCATAAAATTCTCACGAAAATTATCAGCTAACGAGTTCTATTCATATAGGAAAATTGGCGCTTAGCAGAAGTTAACTTTTGAATTCGAGTTTTTTGTGATTATTGTTTTCGTGGTAGCTTTTCTTGACTACGTTAGCAAAATTCATAGAGCCTCAGAAACATTTATGAAAGACTGATAGGCCCGATCTTTGCCGAAGTTTTAACTTTCAGCGACAAAGGAATATTTTTTCATAATAGCGACTTTTTCGCGTACCTACCTATCAGACATTTACTGATTTATGTTCCGTAAAATTTTGTGTATTCTAGGAAGTGTTTATTACTGCTTCGATAAAACGTGTTTTTCTGTTTTTTGAGATAGAGAATTTGATTTATTTTCGTTTATTTACGGTGGAGTTTGGAAGATGGATATTAGAAGTTTGTTATGGGATATTTAACGTCCCAAAGAATAGGTTTTGGGAATTTGGAAAGGCAAATTTGAATCTCTATCTTAAGCTAGCATAGCACACATATAAACACTGCACATTATGTACGTGTACGTTCTAATAGTTTCATAGAAGGAATTAGGCATTGTTTGTTTAGTTTCACTTATGGTGGCTGTATGTACTCACTGGCCGGGAGTGTACAGCCAAGTGGGGATGTCAGAGGCTTGACGAGCGCTACTATAAGCACTCGTAACTTGAGCCATTCCCAATTTTCTTTGGAGTGTCTCAGCTCCATCTGCCATGCATTCTGCAAGCAGCGTGCCCTGGCCACTGCCACTTAAGTTCGGCACTTTTTAAATTTTCGGTAACCTTGGTTCTCTTGCTCTTCATTTCTGATTCGGTCACGTAAGGAAATTCCGAGCTTGACCCTCTCCTTTAGACCCTTAGACTTTGAGCTTCCTGATGTGGTAAATTTGTGAGCGACCACGTTTTGGTCCCGTATGTAATGACTTGTTTTGAGATACTGCGGTAAGTTGTTCATTGATTTGTCAAGATTCACGTTTACCAACCCACTTCATCTGGAAACAGATTTGTAACACCTTACGCGACCACCGACGTGTCAAATTGACACGTGCTCACTCACCTTTCATCAATGCGGCCAATGAGCACTCGTGACTTTGAGTCGCGTATTTCGGTATACATTTACTTACTGAACATTAATTCTGAATGATTTGTCTTGGTTTGGGGAAGGTGCTATTAAATCACAGAAATCGTTTTTCTTTTTATGAGTGTTTCGGATAGAATTTTATTGACTGAAAGTTATTTCTAGAAATGTCAAGGAAATTAGATGGGGTTTAACCTCCTATGACAAACGGCACGCTAGGCTGATAAATACCCTAACGAGGATGACTTATTATTTTAATAAGGTTTATTGAGATATACTGGTTGTGAATGTTGATAGATAGTTGTCCATCAAAGGCTGACACCTCCACCAGTTCTTTCCATCTGTGCGTGAGCGGCTAGCCAGGACATGGCTGAAGGTGGATCACTGTGTTGCCCAATTTCTCACAGGTCATGGTAACTTTAAGAGTAAATTATTTTCCTTCAAGCTTGTTGCTTCGCCTTTTTGTCAATGTTCTACATAATTTGACTGTGAATATGAACAATCTGCACATCACATTTTATGGGAGTGTAGTCTTTGGCAGAATGAACGTAATATTATGTTGGACAGTGTACAAGTTACATCCGGAGTTATTTATTATACGGACCTTGTAGAAACTAGAACAAATTTCCGTGCGTTCAAGCATTTTTGTCATGCCTATTATTGGAATCAAATATAACAGCTCACGACTTAGGACCCAGTAATATTAATGACATATAATATCCGTGGTGCTAGGCAACTGGGCTTATCCCAGTTGTATACGTCCCTGTGTGCCTATTGGCCTTGTTCTGTTGATATGGAGGGTAGTGGAAATTATGTTTTTTCTACTACTCCGGTATTCTTTTCTGACCAAGACAGTTAAATCGTTTCTCTGGGACTTCGTCGAGCTTCATTGTCTCGGCGCTTTTCTTGTGTTCGCCACTGTTGATTCTGGCTTACAGGAGTTACAGTGGTTTGGGAATAGTGTGGCGGGCTTGTCCCATAAAAAAAAACTGGTTGTGGAGGTGGAGGGCAAAGTGTTTGTTATTAAGTTTAAGAGATACCAACAATAGCAGTTGCATTGCAATACACTGAGATTGTTGAATGATTGTGTCAAAATAGCTAACTATCGTTATTCTAAAGCCATGGACATATTAGTATTTGGTGTTTCGAAAGCTCGTTCAAAGTGTTCTAATTCAACTAATTCCTCTCCATTTTGCGTTATCTGCGTTAACTTATGAAATCAGGGTTCAAATAAATGATTTTTTAAATATTACCTACTATCAAACAGTATTGGTTGGTATTTTCGCTTCTGCTGCATTAGCATATTGTTGGTGCTGTATCCTGCATGAAACACAGCTTTTGCGAAGCTATCACTATTTAATATTCAATGTTCTCTGAGTTCTTTGGTAACTTGAGTGACGTAAGCTATACAACTGACAATAAAAGCATTAAAAAATGCAACGGGATTATTTGTTGTCATTGGTTTTAGGTGTTATCTTTGTCTATAAAATTACCAATGCACCACAGATTTGTGTGTTTTCAGTGACCTTTATTTATATACGGATATATATTTAGTAATAAATAATTATGCGCTATTCATGCGCATACTGAATAATCAGTTAGCACACGTCAATTCGTAATGTAGCATTGGGTCTTTGCATTATCAGATCTATAACCCTTTTTCTTTTGGTTTGCGAAATTATCAAATAACCCCTCCCGCTTGTGGCAGAGCGGAAGGGAGTGTCAGACTCCTACTGACTAAAAATCACCCATGTTCCTTTTTAGCCCTTGTGCCGGGACTCTCGTCTACTGCTATCTACACTAATATTATAAAGAGGAAAGATTTGTATTATTGTGTATGTTTGTAATGAATAAACTAAAAACTACTGCGCCGATTTCAAAAATTCTTTCACCATTAGAAAGCTACATTTACCCTGAGGAACATACTTTTTATCTCTGTGTTCCCACGGAAACGGGAACTACGGGTGAAACCGCGTGACGTCTGCTAGTGTTAAATAAATTATGTTTATTTAACAAACAGTTACACATATCACTTTTTGTTTAACTACCATGGGACTGGTGTTTTATATCTGACTACTCTGAGGAGAAACATCTAAAACGAACTCAAAGGTCACTGTCTCTTTTAAACTCAACCGAACTGGCAAACTTGCAAAATGCATGTACTTAAATTAGTTGTCAATTCTTAACTATGATATCGGTATGCTGACGATCAATATTCAGTTTAGTTCGTCACGGTTTAAGCATAGTTGGGTATTCAACCGCAAGCACAAGAAAATTACTTTAACTCACAACAATCTTCAATTAACCAGCTCAGTTTAAAAAACTCGACAAACTCGGTAAGCTGTAATCTGTATATTTTACCAAAATTATTTATCAACAACATTTACAAATAGTGTTTAAAATGTAACAGACTCATTCATTCACGTGTCTAGGGGTATTATCTATTATAGGATCTTCGTGTGTGTGTGTGTGTGTGTGTACATCAATCTCCTTCAATCAGTTGTAGCTCGCTCCAAGATCAACAAATACTTAGTGGAGTGAAGCGAGGTGTGTTTGTAAGATTTTGGCGGGTTTTTTAAGCGATTGAAAGCATGTCTCGAAGAATTCACTGTAAAGGTTTGAGGATCCCGTAGGGGCTGCGGGTTGTTCGAGAGAGATACCACGGTAAGATATGGCTAAAAAAACATGGGTGGTTTTTAATAAGTAGATATCTGACACTCCCTACCGCTCTGCCCATAGCGGGAAGAGTCATTTGATGATTTGCCACCCTACAATGCAAAAAGTATGGGGACCGTAGGTCAAAGTTTTTATTTCAAATTCTGTTATATCACTACAGTATACAAGGTACAGTTTTGCCTCGTTTACAATATAACATCACGCCTGACATACCCGAAAGAGTGAGCCGAGGTGTACCTTGTAACAACCATGCCATTTTATTTTTATTATTTATCTTTATTCCAGAAAGGTAAGTAACTTATAAGCTAAACCCCACAAAACCGTTGCAATGGTATGACTGTGGTCTCTTACAATGATGAGATACTTAAATGTACTTAAAACTAAATATTATTTAAACTTACACTAAACTTAGATACCTAATACATTTCTAAATAATACAATTTCAATTTACGTTTAAATCTAATTGTGTTTATTTCACTCCTTATGTCTGCCGGCAGACTGTTCAATAAGTATGGTATTCTCTTGTTTAGTGTTCTGTCACCAAAGTAATTGCTGACTCTGGGTTCGCCGGTTACTTATGTTTAAGTCCCTTTAAAGGAGATGATCCTATTGCCATCGATCGGGCCCGGCTCCGTGTCTGCTTTTGCGAAATTCCTGATAGAAAACCCCAATAATACTTTGCCCAACTATATAGGGACTCGAATCAAGGGCCTTAAGCTCAGTTGTCATGCCACGACCACTAGACAAGCGAGGCAGTAAAACTGTAACAATGCAGCTGCAAATATTCCATTAAGGATGTTTACTGAATAAAAAAAGTATGATTCTAATTAATTCGTCTGTTAGATTATAGAAAAATATTGTTTACTTATTTTTTGTTTTATGAAATCAATAAAAAATGACGAAGATAAAACGCGCCAAAGATTCGAGTGGGGATTTGTGACGTCACTAAAAAATATGACGTCACACGAGTTTTCAAAGCATTGTATCGTCTCCACTGTTTGCTTACGTGAAAAAAGGAAAAATACGTGTACAATATTTTTTGGAAACTTATCTGACGGACTATTTAGATTTTGTTAGTTAACCACCTTATGCAGCTGCAAGTAGTCCAATTAAAACACAGGCTATGAATACAAGTCAAGCTACACTATATGTTTCATGAACCTCCAAAGCCCTTACTAAACCAATTACATTGAAACATTGTTTCAGTGAAAAAGCACTCGCAAGTTTACGCTCTACGAAACAATAAAGGAACGAAATGGAAGTTAGTTCGTAAAGCTGAATTGTGCTGACATTGTGTCACTATGTTTTGTTTTGAATATATTCTACATAATTGCAGTAACTCTGAATGGTAATTTCAGGAAAGTTTTACGAGAACGTTGCGGTTTAAAGATGTAGTGTAAAGAAGTCGTACTTGCACATGAAGGGTTCCGTATCATTTAGTGGATATTGAGAGATTTTCCTAGAAAGACATACACTGACATTATTTGTGATGTTTTTCTGAAAAGACAGGTGGGTAGTACTCGCAACCAGTGTCCTGACGTGGACGAGGCAATAGAAGTATGTAAGAATAGGTTAGTTGACAAAAAAATCTAAATAGTCCGTCAGATAAACTTCAAAAAAATAATTTTAACACATAGGTATTTTTTTTACGCAAACAAAAATGAAGGCATTACAGTCTTTCCATAACTCGTGTGACGTCACATTACAGAACATTTTACCGGTCAGTGACGTCAAAAGCCGACTCATGATCTTTGATTCGTTTAATCTTCGTCAATTTTTATTAATTTGATAAAACCATAAAACCGAAACCAATATATTTCAATAATCTTACTGACGGACTCAGCAGATTGGAGTTTTTTTGTCAGAAAACATCTTTTTTTTTTGTTTGTACATTGCAGTACTAATAAAAGTGTAACACTGTAAATGCTGGTTAATGTGGCGTCAGCAGTAATTTTTGACCAAAGTTTTTTGTTGCTTAAAAAATGTCTGTGAGCAACAATGCTAGCTATCTCCGACACTACAGCTTGTTGTATTCATGAAAAGGTTGTGAATAAACGAAGTTAAACTACGTAAGTTTTAAAGCTGTGAACCATGGCAATGCCCTCCACGTAGGAAGGTTTTAAAAATAATAGCGTTGCAAATTCAACATTCGAAGTGCCGACAGAACGCTATCATATTTTCTACGGCAAAGCTTCTATTGCAACGCGTGCCAAAGTAGGTATGAGTCTACCTTTATAATATTCAGTTTGTATGAGCTGCAAACATTGTTTGATTATAATATTTTCACCACATAAACGTTGAAAATAACAATCAATAGGTACTGTTTAATTTGCTCACGTCTAAACTACGTGAAATGTAAACGATTAAAATCTCCTAGCGCAGTATGTGTATACAGTAACTCTTATACAATCGTCTAGCTATCAACGGATGTAGCTTTTTTACTTCAACGTTAGAAGTTATTTCCAGTAAAAGTCAAAATACAAAATTACTCTGCCTCGTTGGTCCGGATTCGATTTTCGGGTTGGGTTTTTCTATCGCGAATTTTTACTTCCAAATAACTGGTCAAACGGGGATGTACTACTCCGTACACGTCTTTGGGGGGGGGGGGTCATCAAATAACCCCTCCCGCTCTTGGGCAGAGCGAAAGGGAGTGTCAGACTTCTATTGACTAAAAACCACTCATGTTCCTTCTTGGGCCTTTATGTTAAGGCCGCGGTATCTCTTACAACATCCCGCAGCCCAAACGGCCGTCGGCCCTTTCGGGCCCCAACCAAGTTGCTGACATCTCTTTGAGGCGCGCGTGGAACACGAACGCGCCGTCGATACGGCCTATCTTCGTCATAAGACCGACGGACGGCGAGCTAGCCCATTACTCACCGTCCACAGGCCCGCGTCTACGGTGGCCGGAAGCCGTCACGCGGCCAACGACGCCCGGAGGGTCTCCCGCGGCGGCTGGGACGTGAGGTTCTCTCCGTCTCACGTTCCGCCACCTCCTTTGATAGCATGACACCTCTCGTACACCTTTGCCTAACCTTTCGGTATTTTTTTTACTGTCTTAAAAACCGGTGCCTCACACTAGGAATTTCTCCTATATCGTGGGTGCGTTTACAAACATTTAAATTTACATACACAAATGTGTATGTGAGTTTAAACGGCCTACAGATAGTTCCGGCTGTTTACCCAGCCCTCTAACTATCTGTAGGCCGTACAAATATTTGTTCCGTGCGGGGATCGAACCGGTGACACGCAGCGCAGCAGTCTAATCGCTTAGCCACCGCGACACCCGTGCCGTAAAAAATTACAGACGTGATGTTATTCACAGTCGCTTCCCTCTTTCAGTATGACCCGTCTTTATGTCGGATATCAGCTCAATGCAGAATTAATTCAAGCTTTCGTACGTAAACGTATTGTATAATTTTGAATCAATGCATTTACTTATTACGACGCTTCGGTCTATTTATAACAACCTACTGAAAATTCAGACTAAATTCTCTTCGAATTCCTGTAAATTTCCTCTATATCTTACCCGCAATATTTCTGGGCCATATAATAGAGGACAAGTCTATTGTCATCAACGGTGCAAAATTTCAAACAGCATGTTGCTATTGATGAACCTGTGATCCAAAAACATAACATTATTTTACCAGAATTGGGAATACCTATAATGGTCTAAGAGCCGGTGAAGATCGACTTTCACAGCTCTGATAACCAGATGAGACGTATTTTGTATCTTTCTATCTATATTTATAAAAATGAATGCCATTTTTCGTTGTAATTTTATAACTCAAAAACGGGCTCAACTATCCAAACCAAATGTTTAGGCTCTGTTTGGGCTATTTTCTGGTTTATGTGAAGTTTGCACAAAATCGGTCGAGCGGTTCTTCATTTATCATATTTTTTGTAACAAATGAATTCAATAAATGGCGGATCATTTTGTTAATGGGGATTTCGCTGTCTTGGACCCGGTAGTTGGCGATGCTGTCCGGGCAGTACAACGTCTGCCAGGTCCACTAGTCAAATATAACTTATAAACAAATGGGCCTATGATAACTTGCCTATCAAATAGGGGTCATAACTATTTTTTGTTTTTGGCATTTTTTTCCAGGCAAGCCTATATGATTGGTTTTGTTATTATAATATATAACTTTTGATATTTGATATCAATTTCCATTAGTTAGCAGATAGGTGTAGTTAGTAGTTACCTATATTGACTAACCTGTTTACAGCTTGCCATATAACCATACGCAGAAATGAGTAGGCAGGTCTACAAAGGCATATTCAAAAGTGTGTTAAAAACTATCAGTTTAGATAAAACTGATTCGGTTATTGATAAATGATTTTAAAAATCATTTAAAAAGAAAAAATAAATAAATAATTATTTTTTTATTTTATGTTTTCCTTTGTTCATTTTTCTGTTATATCCTATTTCTAATGGTTAAAGATAAGGTTTACCCACCACAGTTTTCAGTCAAGTAAAACTATTTCCTTCCTTTTAATTATGAAGGTCACATAGCTTTATAATCATTTCCTTATTATTAAAGCCCAGTTCCAACAGTCATAAAAACTGCGATTAACCTTTCAGCAAAAAACGTAACATTAATTTCAAACACGAGGCACTTTTTGAGTTAATTAAAAATAACTTGAACCCTAATAAACGGTCTCCGAATTTAACGGGACACCCTTTAATGGCCGTCCGTGGAGGGATATTAAAAAATAACATTTTGCAATAATATTTTAAAAGGCGACGTCGAGGTGTCGGTGAGATAGGTACATTGAATAATATAAATTGATGTGCTGTAAACTTTCCGTCATTAATATTCGTTTTGCTGTCGTATTTAAAATAAGAAAATATATGAAACTGTTATTATTTTTAGTTCAAAGCGTCGTCAAAACTCACTTGATACCCTTACTACTACTGTTACTAGTGCTAGTAACATTTCGATCAACCATTCTGACCAGCTCGTTCCGCTATCTCCTGCGAGGTCTACCGCATCGCGTTCTACCCTTTTTTTGGAGGCTGGAAAATCATCAAATAATCCCTCCTGCTCTTGGGCAGAGCGGAAGGGAGTGTCAGACTTCTACTGACTAAAAACCACCTATGTCCCTTCTTAGCCCTCCGTATCGAGGCCGCGGTATCTCTTTCGAACAACCCGCAGCACCGACGGGCGTCAGCTCTAGCGGGCCCCTTTCATGTTGCTCACATCTCTTTGAGGTGCGGGTGGAACACGAACCCGCCGTCGACACGGTCTTTCGTCGTCATACGCCGGCCGGACGGCGAGCTAGCCCATTACTCAACGTCCACAGGCCTACGGTTGCCGGAAGCCATCACGTGGCCCCCGACGCCCGGAGCGTCTCCCGCGGCCACTGGGACGAGAGGTTCTCTCTCTCTCACGTTCCGTCACCTCCTTCGCTAGCATCACTGCAGAAGGAGGTGACGGCGTACCATTAGAGCCGGACGCGAGAGTTCGCCGCATCCTTACTCTTTCTCTTTAGGGTTATCAAAGCATCATCGTCAACATCAGAATTCACCTCCTTCTACAAAAAGTAATAAAGGCGTAACTTTATGTTTGGGTAACTAAACTAGTCAGTGTTTACGGAGACAATATTAAATCAGGTCATCATTTCAATCAAAATTTATTCCTTAAATTGATGACTGAATATAAATTTCGATAGCACGAGGGACCAAATAAAGTTGATTGTCAAACTGTCGTGAGTTTGCGACTGTTTTATGATCGGAACACTCTGTGTAGATCATGAAATCTGGCGAGACCGGTCATTTACATTATTGAGCTGCTTTTCTCGGGAACTAGAGTGAAACTACATAAAAGCTTGTGCTTATCGTAACTGCGCTTGCCAAATTCCATATGTGCATTAATACAGTATTTGTGCACATCACTAAACATGATCTCCATTTTATTCTTGATGTGTTGTTAAAATCTTATACGTAATATTCGAAGTAACAAGTTGAATGAATTCCATGTGGATTAATAATTTTGCAATGTTTCTGTTTATCTATTAAATAACACGTTTATCGTTGTTGTACCAAAACTTTACAGAAATCACATATGGAACTTGTTAGGTCCAGCGACGTCACGCAGCACCCACTTGCATGTCGTCTCTCGCGTGTCCTCTCTTTGTGGCCGATTTCCGAATGGTCAGTTACAAAAAAAAGTTAAAACTTCATTGTTTCATTTATGTTACTGTCAAATAATGTCCGACATCACACACATAAAAGAAACAGTGTTCATCTACTTGTGACGCTGACAGTATCTATTAAAATACAGAACAGCAACTGAAACTACTGATCACAAAGAAATGCGAAAGAGACATAGTATTGCACCATAGTGGGGGTAAGTCAACTTAAAATGACGACCATACGTTATGATAGGGCTGTTTACTGACTTAAAAAATAAAAAATGTGATTCTAATTAGTCCGTCTGTTAGATTATCGAAAAATATTGGATCCGTATTTTTTGTTTTATCAAATCAATAAAAATTGACGAAGATAAAACGCGTCAAAGATCTGAGTGACGTCACTGACTGCTACAAAATATCATATTAATGTCTTAGAGTATGACGTCACACGAGTTTTCAAAGCACTGTATCGTCTTCATTGTTTGCTTACGGGAAAAAAGAAAAAATATGTGGCCAATATTTTTTGGTAATTTAAATGACGGGCTAATTAGATTTTTTTGTAAACTTCCCTATTCTTTTGTTGTACGCACTGCAGCATCATTTTCCTGTCCTTGTCCTGTTCTACTTGGAGTCAGGATAACACGTTTTCTTTTTCGATTCTCCACTGCCAGACGTCAGGAGCAATGCAGCTAGTTAAAATATTCAAGTATTGAGTGACAGGGGTTGAGCCAATGCATTCGTACGCAGAACAGAAAATGTCCGATCATGGCCGTGTCATGTCTACACGTTTAGGCTTCATTTTCAACATGACGGGCGCTTTGCTTGCTCGTACTAGCTTCAGACTGTCATGTTTCATGCTTTTTGGTATGCAAATCGTTAGGTGAACTTTGGTAGACTTCATAAAAAACTGCAAGAACAATTCGGGTGACTGCAAAATTATGTCATTTACTGCCTGATCAGAGTTTATAGGCCGCTGCCGATGGGCCAAGTCAGAGGACTTGGCTTTACAAATTAATATCTCTCAGGCATGCTGATTTCCCATCGGGCTGCGGGTTGTTCGAAAGAGATACCGCGGCCTCGCCACAAAGGCAACATGGGAAGGAACATGGGTGGTTTTTAATCAGTAGAAGTCTGACACTCCCTTTTGCTCTGCCCAAGAGCGGGAGGGGTTTTTTGATGATTTTACACCCGCCACCTAGCCGATGAACCTAGTGATAATTATACATTAAACACATGAATCCGGAAAAATCGGTTCAAATTCGAGACCTTTGACTTAGCAATCAAGTCACACCACTAAATTATCAAACAAATTAGAAATAAACAAACATCATAAAAATAAAAATCTGAAACTTTTTTTGCAGTTATTCCATACGATTGGCAATTTCACTACATAAAACGAATATTATTTATTAAGAGCAAGCATTGATCCTTTTGCTTTTCAAAAATCAAAACTCATTTATTCAAACTAGGCTGATAATTAGCACTTTTTGAACGTCGAAATTTACTTTAATTTACTTTACTTATTTACAAGAGACAGTCCCCCAAAACGCCCCCAAAACGCCCCCCTTCGACACTTCCTAGTGTGTTTTAACATGATTGTTATTTATTAAAAAATGTAGGTATCCTTTTACAGAAATAATACTTTAGCGAAGAAGTACCTGTTTAAATATTATGGCACGTTACATTATAAATTACATGATAATAACAGCTACCTGCCTACCTACTACGATCAATACCTACCTTTAAAGATGTAAAGTTACTAACATAAGTTTAGGTTGGGGTGGTCGTCTGTGAAATGTAATTTCATAGAGAATCCATCACGTCCGTGAGTCAGCAGTATAATGGCCATGCTCAAAACGTTGCCGCCATTTGCCCGCTTACTACTTCGTGAAGGAATATAATATGACGCAGCTTTATAATTTGCAATGTGGACAGGTTTTTTATTGCATTCTAATCGTACACTTAGGTTGACATGTACTATAGAAAAATTAAAGGTTTACCCAAAAAAAACTGATAAACATGATATAAATAAATTAATAAATTCTTTATTTCACCAAAAGCCATTACAGTACAATAACAAAAAAAGAGCAAAATAAGGCTTATAAACTAGGTTACAATAATTTTAATTCTCTGACTCCTAAACTAGGTGTATGTGCCTGTGTCTCAGGAGTCAGTGATTCACCGTATGCTAATGGTGGGATCGTGGGACGGTCAAGTCAAAGGTCTTAAGTTCGAACCCAGGACACGTTACTGAATTTCCTGATTCATGTGCGTATTATTGAGATGACTTGCCTTGTTGATGGAAAAACATCGTGAAGAAACCATCGTGCCTGAGAGATATTTCTCGACTACATGTAATGCAAAGTCAGAAGCCCGAAAGTCAGAATGTCGAAAGATTTGGACAAGAATAGCGACATATTATTGACTTGGATCGTAACAACTGGAAAGAGATTTCTCCCCGTGAGAAACCTTTTTCCTGCTGATGCAGGCTAACAGTATACGTATGATGACTGCACGCAATGTTGAACTAATTGATATTTAAAATTGACCTTGATACAACCACTGACAAGACCCTCCCGGATTAGACTTTTTTTTTTTTGGGGCTGAGAAATCATCAAATAACCCCTCCCGCTCTTAAGCAGAGCAAAAGGGAGTGCCAGACTTCTACTGACTAAAAACCACTCATGTTCCTTCTTAGCCCTAGGTATATGTCAAGGCCGCGGTATGTCTTACGACATCCCGCAGCCAACAACATCCCGCAGCCTCCCAGATTAGCCTCGGATTATGTTTTGCAATAGTTTAAAACAGTTCTAGTACCCCCAGCCGCAGACAAAACTTTTGTAACAGACCTGAGGGACCAGATAAGTGGAAGTTGTTAACAATGTGTTTTGTATTTCAACACCGTATTCCAAACAAAAATTAAGTAATACAATAGTTTTTGGATTTCCCTACCATAGTTAGGTTCCTTTTTAATTTTTTATTCTGTGTGAAGTTTTTTTTTTCTGTTTTGGCTTAATAACAACAGTTACTATACTCTATTTGTCACGTATCGAGTATTCTCCATTACTCGGAAAACACGTTCAACCGTAGGTACAGGTAACACTGGTCCCAAAATTCTGACAACCAGTCTCTCCAGTGGGTATCGTGGATATTAGCATTAGTTGTGAATTTCATAATATAGGCAGTCGCTTGTTGTTAAATATCCTGAAAATTGCACTAGGAGCTGACCATATAGTTGGTAAAAGAGTTCGCAGATGCTGATCGACGATAGAATGTCACCATATCCCGCTAGACAAAGTTCAGACGCAAGTTCTTCAGTAAAATGTATCGTTAAAGGATTAGGTTGAAGATTGATTGAGAAAATTCGATAGTTTCGGGTTGCTTGATGTACTGACATTTTTCAGAAATAATATTAAATATTAGTTGCTGGTTCTATAAAAAACCAGACAAGTGCGAGTCGGACTCGTACATCGAGGGTTCCGTACAAACAAAGTATATAAACAAAATTATAGTTTTATTGTATGATGTAGGTAACTAAAAATTTACGGATTTCACAAGTTTTCATTTATCTGTGCTATAAGACGTTACTTTGTACCTTCCAAGATTTTGAGTTTACGGAAAGTACCCTGTAGGTTTTTATTCCCTTGCGAGTGTCGGAAATTTGTGGCATAAACGGCTGTATCATGTTGGCTTAGAAAATTGATTTTTTCGCACCTTTAAGGGACAGTAAGCCTGATTATTAGATATAAATTTGAGCTTGAGGCGTGAAGGTATCACGCCTTCCGGATTAAAAGAGTCTTGACAGACAGACAGACGGACGGACAACTAAGTGATCCTATAGGGGTTCCGATTTTTTCTTTAGAGGTGCGGAACCAAAGGCTGAATCAACATAACCTTGTTTCATTTACCTTTGTTGGTATATAAAAATATCAAAGAATATCAATTTAAGAAAACTAACAGGTGCTATCTTTTTATTAAGTTAAGAGACTTCCTAAGAGGATTCTTGGTAATTTTCTTTGATTTTAGCGGACATGAATTTTATTACCGGATATTAAATATATGTTTTATTTTATTAATTAGGAAATTAGGTACATACACTCATTGGAAAATCACTTTTAACAGGCAAAGTGTTCCAAAATATGTCGTACCATAACATAAACACTATTTACGTTATTAAATCACAATTTTTTTTGGTAACTTACCCTATTGTTACAACCCGATAAAGCTGAACATACATGAAAATTGTTGTTAGTACTACCCAGTCAGTGCATTTCCATCTGCCTCAGTGGTCGAGTGGTTTAGGCGTTTGCTTTGTGACCCGGTGGTCCCGACTGCCAAGAAACTCTGACACCAGGGTGTGTGTGGCGTAAGACCTTAGAAGAAGATATCCATATAATGACTACGACTTCCAGCTTTTCTACTCAATGTTTATATTATATCGTGGTAAAAAGATTAACCAGTAATCATAAGCTGGTATTTGGTAATGGGGCGCAAACTATCATTATGATAGTTTGCGCCGGGTAAAACAATTGGTCTTAATTACTGTGTCAATTAAAACTGAAACTTTTAAATGTCAAAGGTAGAATGAAAGACGGTTTTTATGAAAATTACATCAAACACCTTTAATTAGGATCCAATATCGAATCTTTTTTGTCAATTAAAAATAATTTTGTTAAAAGTCAGTTTCATTTTGGAATATTTAATTAATGAAATGAAAGATAAAGTTCAAATTAGCTTTTTTAGTAAGAAGGCATTGAAAACTTTGTAATTAGATATAATAGGAATGTACGGACTACTTAGAATCAAGTTTTTTTTTTAAATCAGTTAGATTTAAAAAAAAAACTTGATTCTAAGTAGTCCGTCTGTTAGATTATCGAAAAACATTGGATACGTATTTTTTGTTTTATCAAATCAATAAAAAATGACGGAGATAAAACGCGTCAAAGATTTGAGTTGGAGGTTGTGACGTCTTTGACCGCTAAAGAATGTCATATAAATGTCTCAGATAATGACGTCACACGAGATTTCAAAGCACTGTATCGTCTTCATTGTTTGTTTACGTGAATTATTTCAATTTGAAAAGCAACAAAACTTGGATCAGGCGGGGTTCATTCTATTTTCATTTCATAATTTAATATTAAAATGAACCCCGGCTGCTCCCAAGTTTTGTTTAATTTAAAATGTGCTTGTTTTTTGCTTTTCAGTCTTTTCAGTCGGGTTTTTTAGTTTTTTAACTGCTTTTTTTATTTCTAACTTTTTATTTCTTTAGTGTTTGTTCTTTCTTTGGTCGCGTAAAATACTTCGCAGATGATTTCACTTTTGTGTTTGTTTATAGAATTTGTGACTTTGAATTTATTTTAAACATATAGGTGTCATATATTTTTGTAATCTCCTTTTAAAACCCTTCATTTTGATACCCTACTTGATGGTAATGGTTTTTTTTTTATTTTTTCAAATCCTTTTTACAGATTTGGCCCCCAAAACCAGCAATCATCTTTGTTTTTTAATTTTAATGTAGCCAGTGACGTGACACTCGCGCCATCAAGACGAATCTAACGACGTATATTTCATTCAAATCCCTTCATCTGTTTAGGAGTTATGAGGGAACAAAGAAACGGACATACATACATACATACATACACGCCAAACACATAACCCTCGTTTTGGGCTTCGCCGCAGTCGGGTAAATACATACATACATACACGCCAAACACATAACCCTCCTTTTGGGCTTCGCCGCAGTCGGGTAAAAAGAAAAAAATCCAATATTTTTTGAAAATCTATCTGACGAACTAATTAGTTTTTTTTTGTTAACTACCCTTTTATTACACAGTTACACACTAAGGACAGTAATGAGTACAAGTTCTGTGGCGAGTAGCGAAATCCTAGACAGTAACTGGCGACTGTCCGTTCGGTTTACAAAACTGTCATATCATTACTGTACCACCTGTAGCCTTTTCTAAACTACGTTGGGGATGACTTCCAGTCCAACCGAATGCAGCTGAATATTATTTATTTATTTATTTATTTAAACTTTATGCACAATAGTGATACATAGGCGGACTTAATGCCACAAGGCATTCTCTACCAGTCAACCTTAGGGTCAAACAAGACAATATTGTGGTAGGCTACAAACTAACTAGAAAAAAAAAAAAAAAACAATATCAATTAAAATAAATTACTTATATTAATACTAATACACATATAAAAATAATATAAACTAATAAATATTGCAACAAATACCAAAATAAAACATAACTGGTAATTACCATGACTAACTTGTAAAATAGCTATTTGGTCTGATTTAAATAGTGGGAACGTACTTTCCTATAAATAATAAAAATAATAACTAAATAAAATTAATAAATATCAATAAATATATATATATTTATATATATATTTATTTATTTATTTTTTTTATATATATTTTTTATATATATTAATTAATATCTGTATTTTACATAGAGCCACGGCCTATCTGACCTCCACAGTCCAGTTTGAACTGGGTAGCACGATACCTTTCGGTAAGACTTGTTGTCAGACTTTTGGGACACTGACTACCCATAAAAAATGACAAAGATCTACTAAAGACAGTCGGGACTTTCCGTGCCACCGAAGAAAGTCAGTATTTAAAACATACCCACTGTACTTACTACTTCGCTAAACACTTGACCAGTGTAAGTCGGGCCCATAGAAGATCCTAGTCTATATCTTACTAAGATTCTAACAATACGATCTTAAAGATAAATGTATTGTATGCTTGAGTTACATTATTCGCTTGGCAAACTTGAAAGGCCGGGCGATTTCAATAGACATTGAATCTCTGAACCGATGTAGGTTCACTTGTATTAAATGTACATTGTATTGTACATAGGTAATCTAGGTCGTCTATAAATCGGTCTAGTGAACTTTGTATCATTAATATAAATTATTTTGTTGTATTGTATGTGGGCCGGAATGGAAATAATATGTTGTGTCTATATTGTATAGTCACCTGCAAAATTGCATGGATAATAATAATAATAATAATAATAATAATATTCCACAACTATCACACAACGCCATCTAGTCCCAAGCTAAGCAGAGCTTGTGTTTTGGGTACTAGACAACTGATAAACATACTTATATATTTCTAAATACATACATATTATAGATAAATTACACCCAGACACAGAACAAATGATCGTGCTCATCACACAAACATTTGTCCTGGGTGGGAATCGAACCCACGACCTCCGGCATAGCAGTTAGGGTCACTAACCACTAGACCAACAGGCCAGTCCAGACCAACAGGATAGTTTAGTGTCTATTTTCCTGTGAACGTTTATAGTCTACTAGCGGATCGCACGCGGTTTAACCCGCGTAGTTCCCGTTCCCGTGGGAATACAGGAATAAAAATTATAAATGGATGGTGTAGCATCCACAAAAAAAAAACCATACCGATTGTGTATAAACACAATTTTCTTTCTTTCTTTTCTTTCTTTTCTTTCTTTTCTTTCTTTTCTTTCTTTTCTTTCTTTTCTTTCTTTTCTTTCTTTTCTTTCTTTTCTTTCTTTTCTTTCTTTTCTTTCTTTTCTTTCTTTTCTTTCTTTTCTTTCTTTTCTTTCTTTTCTTTCTTTTTTTTTCTTTTCTTTCTTTTCTTTCTTTTCTTTCTTTTCTTTCTTTTCTTTCTTTTCTTTCTTTTCTTTCTTTTCTTTCTTTTCTTTCTTTTCTTTCTTTTCTTTCTTTTCTTTCTTTTCTTTCTTTCTTTTCTTTCTTTCTTTTCTTTCTTGCTTTTCTTTCTTTCTTTTCATTCTTTCTTTTCTTTCTTCCCAACGATGAATTTTTCAAATCGGTCCAGTAGATTCGGAGCCTATTCGTTACAAACAAACAAACAAATCTTTCCTCTATAATATTAGTGTAGATAGCTCGTTAACGTTAGGTGTAATTTCTTGCTTAACACGATTTTGTTTCTGAATTGTCCGTGCATTATTACAGGTGACTACTGTACATAAAAAAAATTGTATCCATCATAATTTGTGGATTTATAAATCTGAATATTTTTTTTTTGTTTAAAGTCCATAATCTGGGTTGAGACCCCTTTCTTTTCTTTGGTTTGTGGTTAGTGCCTAGCATTTATTATTTTATTGGTGATTGGGAAATCATCAAATTTTAATGACTCCTTCCGCTCTGGGAAGAGCAGAAGGGAGTGTCAAACTTCTACTGACTAAAAATCACTCATGTTCCTTCTTAGCCCTTATACCGAGGCCGCGGTATCACCCTGCAGCCCCAACGGGCCACCTATGGGCCTCTCACTTGGTTTAACATGCCATCGAGAAATATTTTATAAGCATGTTGATTTAATTTCCTAAGGATGTTTTCCTTCCCGTTGGGGCTGCGGGTTGTTCAGAAGATATCGCGGGCTCGACATATAGGGATAAAAAAACCTAAAAAACCCGACTGAAAAAACTGAAAAGTAAAAAACAAGCACTTTTTAAATTAAACAAAACTTACTAACGACGTATATTTTATTCAAATACCTTCATCCGTTTACGAGTTATGATTGAACAAAGAAACGGACATACATACATACGTACATACACGCCAAACACATAACCCTCCTTTTGGGCTTTGCCGCAGTCGGGTAAAAAGCAACATGAGTGGTTTTTAGTCAGTAGAAGTCTGACACTCTCTTTTGCTGTGCCCAAGAGCGGGAGGGGTTATTTGATGATTTTCCAACCGCCAAAAAAAAAATCTTCTCCTTAAACGAAGCATCGATAAATATGCAATAAGCACATGAATCCAGAGAATCAGAGGTGCGTATCCTTGGCAGTCCGGCTATCACACTACTCTAGGCTGTCACTGATTGACTCATTACTTAAGACAGAAAAGAAAATATTCTCGGTGTAACGTTCCCGTGTGGTTATTTTCAACTTCCACGTGGGTGAAACCGCAGGCATATGTTAGATCGATCTCCTAATCTAACTGCATGATCTAATACCAACTAATTATAGGTTACATTAAAAATACCACAGGAAATGTTATGACAGTCATATTCTATTTTGTAAACCGCAATGTTTTGACATTTCAGAAATAACTGACTGAAATATTAAGTAATGTGTTTTTAGTTCGGCATCATATCCGGGCAGATTATGTCTGAGCTGTCACCTCACACTTGTTTTTTGACGTCATGATATTATAAGGCGGCGTTCACAAAGATCCGAAAAGTTCTGTAGTGGCGACCGCGAACCGGAAGGTTGCGTTGGAAGGCCTCCCACTAGAAGGTTGCGGGGTCCCGCTGGATGCGAGACGCACGGACCCGGTCAATGTGGCGACACCTGGGGGAGGCCTATGTCCAGCAGTGAACGTCTTTTGGCTGAAATGATGTTCACAAAGATCGAGAGGATCAGGTCTATATAGTTAACTCACACAACTAAAGACTCCATGGCTACTACTAAGAGGTTGCACTTGCTGATGCAGATCGTGATGATAAGATCATCAAGTTAGTGTGCATGTGTCATGCCCTCGCGGAGAGGAGTGGTGGCCCAGTGGTGGCAGTCCCGACTTACGAACAGTAGATCGTGGGGACGAACCGATTTTTAAAAATAGCCTGTACTGTCCCACTGCTGGGCAAAGACCTCCCCCAAATCCTTCCAAGTGCTCTTTTCTTGAGCCACCTCAAACCAACCCTCGTGGTGCGCGTCCAGATCGTCTCGCCACCTCTTTCTGGGCCGGCCTCGGCGGCGCCTTTCATCTTCCGGCAGCCATCGTGGCGCATTACTTTGTATAATTTATTTCACCACCACTGCTCTCCAAAACTGTGAAGGAAAACATCGTGAGGAAACCGGCATGTCCTAGAACCAAAAATTCGTAGACTCTACCAATCCGCACTGGGCCCTCGTGGTTGATTATAGCCCATTCCCTCTCAAAGAGTGGAGGCCTGTGTAACATTTGATGAGGATAACGTCATGCCCTGGCATGCAGCGTAAGATGGAAAGTGGACCATTGTCTGTGGAGATACGCCGCATACATACTTGTGATCTGAACCGTCCATGAACCCCCATCTGAAGAGATTTCTTTGCTACGGCCACCTTGGGTTTGGAGTCTACTCAGGCATTTCCAAGTCGGCCTCGGCAAAGCATATCCGGGTGGAAGGCTTTCAGACGACTCGATAAAGCCGTCAGGGATTCCTGGTGGAAAATCCAAAAAAAACTTTGACCAGCCAGGAAATCGAACCCTGGACCTCATGTTCAGCAGTCGCACTTGTGACTACTCCACCAACGAGGCAGGTCTTCATAATGGTAAAGTCGAACAAGCTAATAAGTAAACAGGTAGGGTTTTTTTTTTATTCCAGTACACTGAAAATGTTTTGACCAATATTTACTTTTTAATTATTTTTTTTTTTGTTTTTGATTTAGTTTTGTGTTTTTTTGACATTTAATAACTTGACTTATTTAATATGATAAATATTTAATTATTTTTATATTGTGAATATGAGGACTATGTGGGTCTTTCTTTAATTTTAACGATTGTCTGGCAGTTTGAATACAATAAGCGACCTACCCAAATGTCCTTGCCTTGGATATTGTTCTATTCTATTGTTCGTCGTGACGTCGATCTCCTTGAGTTATAAGTCGAGCTCGACAATAACTGACAAATGCTTGCACTGACTGGACAGGTCCACTCAAATCAGATTTCTGTTTTGAGAGTTGCTTTCTTCAAAAGACCATCTCAGACACTAATCTGCATAGCCTTCATGTGTGTCCCAAGATTATGTCTGGACCTTAAACTTATTGTTAACCATTTCAAACCATTTTAAAAGATTAAAAGAGTAACCTTTGGAGTTTCTTGCCGGTTCTTCTCCTTAGGAATCGACCAATGCACCGAACCGTGCCCCCTTTTTTATGTCGACGTTTTACAAGTGCCCATTTAGGCCTATGTGAAATAAAATATTTTAACTTTGAGTTGTTGATTGCAATTTTGTTTTATAAAGCGTTTCGCATTAAGTGACTGATGTCAAAGGCTGTATCGCTTGGCATCAGTCTCTAAATGCATCTGTATAATCATAAAAGTAAATGCAAGTTAGCTGGCTGTATACTTATTAGCTTGTTCGACTGTACATGGAATTGTCCTATCATTATATCTATGACTGTTATTCTGTAGTCTTCATCCAAGAATAACAGCAGAAAAACACTATAGAAACTATATTAAAAAAAAAAGTATGACCATTACCTCTGCCTTTGTCACAATTATAGAAAATAATAACACAGTAGCTGCTGTACCTTAGTACTGATAATATTTTTTCCCACATATTACGCAAAATATTACATGAAATTAAAAGTAAATCAGTGCAAGTTTACTGTATTTAATAGTCTGATTAATTATTACTGTTGCGTTTGTAGAAACAATTACATTAAATTGTATAGACAAGAAAGTGTGGGAACATTATAAGTACAGGTGACACAACTTGGTGAAGACACAACGTTGTTTTTGTTGCTCCTCGGCTTTTAAATCAATCAAGTCTTGTACAACATTTTACGCACTCAGACATTGTGTTATTATGTTATTTACATTGGCGAAAAAGACTTTTGGAAGACACAGAGCTATTTAGAATTTGTCATGTTTGTAAGAAAAAAAAACATAGAATCAACTCATACCAGTTTCTTAATTGTTTACCAACGTTCAAATATATATCATAAATGCTAACTTGATGTATAACAGCCACGTAGAAACATTCAATAACTTGGAAATAAACACATGTAACGCGTATTTTCTTAACTCAAATTCAAATCTTTCTTATGACATCTGCATATCTTTTAGACTATTAGACAACATAATTAAGCTTATAAATAAATAACTTATTCAATAATAATAATGACGCGCAACCAAAATAACAAAGTTTTATCTTGCTCACATAGCAACTGAACAAATAAATACACAATGCCAAGTATAAACTCAAAAAGGTATCAATTTATTTGCCATTCAATGTAAATGCGACGTTATTTGCATAGTTGTACAGTCTTAAACTGACTACGCGCATTTTAAATAATTATAAGAATTTTGTCAACGAAAAATTGTAGAATAAAGCCGGCTTTTGAGTATGGGATGTAATATATATTACATCCCGCGATTGCTGTTCGCACTGTAAGATATATAGTTATTATAGCACAGTGTGAACGGTCACGTACAAAATGTATGACGACCTATAAAATAATATATCTCAAGATGTACCTAATATACATATATCCTGTAGTCAAAAGCCGCCTTTACCATCCATTAAGTAAGTAAGTAAGTAAATTTTATTTTGCAAATATGGGTACAGTACATGGTGGTTAACAAATAAGAGGTAGGTTCAGCCATATTTTACCAATAGGCATGCAAAAGACACAAGTAAATAAGCAAATACAAGTAGATACACTGAATATTTTAACAATAACACAACTAGACCACTGCAGCACAATTTATAGACCAACATATTATAGTAATAATAATAATAATATAATATAATATATATATATATATAATGGGCTACAATTTTTTATATTTTTAAATGTTTTTTATTGTTTTTTTTTTGTAAAGAATATTTAAAAATGTAATAAGTTTGTAACAAAATAAATAAAGGGAATATAATAATATTCCACAACTATCACACAACGCCATCTAGTCCCAAGCTAAGCAGTGCTTGTGTTATGGGTACTAGACAACTGATAAACATACTTATATATTTCTAAATACATACATATTATAGATAAATTACACCCAGACACAGAACAAATGATCGTGCTCATCACACAAACATTTGTCCTGGGTGGGAATCGAACCCACGACCTCCGGCATAGCAGTTAGGGTCACTAACCACTAGACCAACAGGCCAACCAAATATAGTGCATTTTTTTGCCAGAATATTGTACAAGTCTAGCAGGTGTATATTTTATGAACATAATGCCGTTTTAACATAATCATCTTTTTCATTAAAATTAAATTAAACATTAGAATTACAAACAATATAGGTAACTAATATATAATTTAAGCGATAGTTAACCAGATGAGTTACCTATATAAGTTAATATTTATGAATGTCAAAAAGATTAAGTAAGATTAATAGGCAAATACATATGTCAAACATTTACTTTTTTATATTTATAAGTCAAAATTCGGCATTGTCAAAAAGATTAAATAATAATAAACAAATTAAATTAGGTAAAAATATAATGATGTCAAAAGTAAAATTTGTAGGCAAACATGTCAAATATTTAGGGAAATTTGTCATTCATAAAAAATCTTTCTCATTGAGGAATTCGCTAACAGTATAGTACCTATCCTTATGCGTTAAAAAGATTCGGAGTCTGTTTTTAAACAATAATAGCGGCAATTCCCTCCATTGTTTAGGTAATTTATTATAGATGGTAGAAGCATTGTAGCCAGCTTTTGACTATGGGATGTAATATATATTACATCTTGAGCTATAATAACTATATGTTACATCCCGCGATTGAGATGTAATATTATATATTATAGCACAGTGTGAACGGTCGCATACAAAATGTATGACGAGCGATAAAATAGTATCTGGCATACTGATACCCTTTTTTTGGGGTGTGGAAATCATCAAATAGCTCCCGCTCTTGGGCAGAGCAAAAGGGAGTGCCAGACTTCTGCTGACTAAAAAAACTACCCATGTTCCTTCTTAGCCCTTGTGCCGAGGCCGCGGTATTTCTGGCGAACAATCCGCAGCCAAGACGGGGCATAATGGAACCCTTAAATATTTTCTTTTACCGGAGCTAGTGATAACTTTAATTCAATCATGAATCAGAAAATTTAGAGGTGGGTGTCTTAGGTTCGTACTGGCAGTTTGACTACGGTATTACTACTGACCGCTATACTTGCCAACATTATTTTGTAGATCGTACCTACGATCAAGCAGCAAAATGGTTAAGAAATTTTATTACGCATACCATTTATTTCCTCTTTATTCCTTGAACTGTCGATTAAAAAAAAAATAGCATATTTAGGCATTTCAAAATAAAATAAATTCAGGTGCCAGGTATAAAAATAGTCACGGACCTTCCTGAAAAATATTTGTGTGTTGTTTGAGAGAGAGTTTGTTTATTTTTTGCCGCAGTTTACTATTTTAACACTTTTATGCCTTTCTTATCTTTTGTTTACTCAGATAAATCTACTTCACGTCATTATTAGCAAGAATTCTTTCAACAAGACATAAACTGCACACGAATTTCTATTTGCAGTTTATTTTCAATAAATTATATGCATAAAATAAAGATCGATATGAATTTGTGAAAATATTTATATGACGTTCGATTCTGACACGGATTAAATTAGCTGTTAGTAAATTATTTACTTTAGGACGCTGAAAATATCTTGAATTCTAGACGTCAACGAAAATAATTTAAGCGTCAGAAATGCTTAAATTATCCAAATATCACACACAAACACACAAATAGCACACTGAAAACTGAAATTGAGAATGATTCTGCATGCTTTTTTTTTATAAACCCGAGGGAAACTACAGCCAAGAGCACTGTCTGTTAATCTTGATTTTTAAAGTAACTAACCAATAATAACAAATGAACTAGTTCATCAAAAATGTCAAGTGCTCAAACTATGGTTTTTTTTTTTTAAATATTCGCATTTTGTCGGCTGTAGCTGGTTGGTTTTCTCAAAAAGACTCCCGTATGCTATGCATGGAATCGCTGAATAGAAAAAGCTACTAGATAAAATTCAATCACTCGTTCCACAGAACGCCATGACACCATTTTAAAAGACTCAACTCAAATAACTCTAAACATTCATTTCAATTAGACCATACCAGTCAATTTTGATATCAGAAAAAATAAAGAAAGTGGCGCTATATAACTGTCTTAGCTATAAGGCTTAGGAACTTGTGGCATTACTGAAGTTGCCTATTCCAAAGCATAAATCTCTATGAAAAAGAATAGGCAAGAAAGTCAATAGACACTTTTTAAAATCAAAATATTGTTACAAAATCTTGCTAACGTCATTCATGTTGAGATCATTCATAGACGTTGTGTGAACGATGTAGTTTTTTAACTATTATTATCATTAACTTTTATACATTACATTTTTCTCTAATTTAACATTGTCTTGTCTGACATTTGGTTAATAAAACACCTTTATAATTATTATGTATTCTCTGTTCATGCATCATTATTGCAAACAATGAAGAGACGCGTTTAATTGTGATTTATACTATGAATAAAATTGTCTAACCTACTAATTAATTTATTGCACTGAGTAGTATCTGCTAGATTTTTTCAACGATTACATTCGTGTTGAAGATTCCTTGATCACTGTTTTAAGCTTTCACAGTTTATAAATAAAGGTATGCTGTGACTTACGCAAGCACCATGATCTCGGGATGACAACATGGTGATCTCGCGATCATGGTGCTTGCAACAGCATTCTGTAATGGTTCCAACCGAACAGGAATCTTCTAAAATTTTGCCTCAATTCTCCTTCACATAGTGAAATTTTTAGAGTTAAGTATAGGATCACTTTGTTGTCCGTCCGCCCGTCCGTCTTTCAATCTCTCAAGACCCTTTTATTCAGGAACGCGTGGAGGTTTCAAACTGAACTTTATATCAAATGCTCAGGCATTAAAGCTGTGAAAAAAATCAAACTTCTAAGCCAACGCAATCAAAAGATATAGCCGTTTATGCCGGTAACCTGCAGGTAATTTTGGAATTTGGTACGTAGAAAAGTCTTAGCAAAGATAAAGGAAAAATTGCGAAAAGCATTAAATTTTTGGTTACATCATTATAGGTAATAGAAATATTTTTAATAGGTAACTTTAAACTTTGTTTTTACGGAACCCTCAGTGCGTGGGTCCGACTTGCTTTTGGCCGTTTGTTTTCTTTTATCCTTATTTGTTATCTTCAATGGCAAGTCAGCCTCATCATAATATTTAAATTAAACTCCACCTTGATCTTTTGAAGACTTTTTGGAGTAATTGTTATGTTTAGTTACTCAATGATTTCGTGCGTTGTCTGACTCTTAAATCTACCTAATCCAGATCTTAAAGTAGAAGCACCAGGGTAACCCACGCTTTTTTTAGTTTAGTTTAGTAATGATTTCGAAGTCTGCGATTTATTTTAGCCTGTAATAGTTATTGCGCCAGCATGACAAATAAATCTATAGACGACGTATCAATCAAAAATGGTTCATGTTTTTAAGAGTTACGAGGTCACAATGCAACTGACACACATGCATACGCGAGATAAACATTACCCTCCTTCTTGGCCAGTTTGGTAAATAACTCTATAATAAAAGACACGATTATAAAAAAGACTTCATCAAGAATCCTCTAACAATACTACATGCCAATTAAATCTTTAGTCCGTTTATTTTGCAGTAAATTTTAATTAGTAGGCACTTGACACCATCAAAATCAAAATCAAAATCAAAACTCATTTATTCAAACTAGGCTGATAGTCAGCACTTTTCGAACGTCAAAATTTACTTTACTTTACTTATTTACAAGAGACAGTCCCCCAAAACGCCCCCCCTTCGACACTTCCTAGTGTTTTTGCTGGAAAGAAGAAGTGGCGGAACAAACTCCCCAGCACACATCTGTCTGTTAGGTTGGTTAGAAGAACCAGACTCGATACAATAGTAAGGCAAGTATAAAAAAGTATATAATAATAATAAAAAAAAGACATAACATATCAGTAAACTAATCTTGGAGAAAGAACATAAATAAATAACAAACATTGTCTTGTGTTCAACTCAGCGACCAACTGTTCTTATCATTTAAGTAGTCGTTAATGGAATAGTACGCTTTTAAACAAAGATTAGATTTTACTTTGGCTTTAAACGCATTAAATGGCAAGTCTAGAAAAGAAGATGGCAGTTTGTTATAAAATGTTATACCAAGCCCGACGAATGAATTATGAACTTTGTGAAGCCGGTGAAAAGGAGCGCGTAGTTTATGCTTATTTCTAGTGTTAAAGTTGTGAATATCACTGTTTTTAGTGTACAGGTGGATATTTTGTTTAATATATAAAATGTTGGCAAAGATGAACTGAGAAGCAACAGTGAGGATACCAATCTCCTTAAAAAAATCTCTAAGAGAAACTCGGGCACCCAGCTGATAAATTGCACGAACCGCTCGCTTCTGCAGAACAAATATATTTTGAATATCAGCAGCTTTGCCCCACAGCAGAATACCGTATGACATGACGCTGTGAAAATAACTGAAGTAGACTAACCGTGCTGTATCAACGTCAGTGAATTGTCTTACTTTTCTGACGGCGTATGCGGCTGAACTTAGCCTTCCCGCTAGGCTTGATATATGTAAACCCCATTGTAATTTTGGATCGACTGTTATGCCCAGAAATACAGCAGAGTCGGCAGTTTCCAGCTCCTGATTGGCGAGGATAATATTGGGACCTAGATTTCTAACATTGGGTAAAGCGAACTTAACTATTTTAGTTTTCTTGGCATTAAGAACAAGGTTGTTTATTGTGAACCAATCCGTGACCATTGATAGCGTGCTGTTTACGTCGTCAAAATCGTGTCTATTCCTATCTACTTTAAAGATAAGAGAGGTATCATCTGCAAATAGTACAACGTCACAAAAACCCTTTAAATAGTATGGTAGATCATTAATATAAACCAAGAATAAAAACGGACCCAGTATTGAACCTTGAGGTACACCTAGCCGAACCGGTAGCCCGGAAGATTTCGCGCCATTTACGTCTACACATTGGAATCTATTTTGCAAATACGAATCTATCACATTTAGGGCCTCATTTTGAACACCGTAATAACGCAGTTTCCGTAAAAGCGTGTCGTGATGTACGCAATCAAAAGCTTTAGAGAGATCGCAGAAAACACCGATTGCATTTTGCGCGTTCTCCCATGCGTCAAATATGTGTTTCAACAAAGCAACACCTGCATCCGTAGTCGAACGACCCTTTGTAAAGCCATATTGATCATTATGAAGGAGATTATTTAAATTAAAATGTAATAACAACTGTTTGAGAATTAATTTTTCAAAAATTTTGCTAAAAGCAGGTAAAATAGAAATTGGTCTAAAGTTACCGATATCGTTTTTACTGCCTGATTTAAATAGAGGGATGACTTTACTGCTCTTCATAAGGTCAGGGAAAGTCCCCAAATCGACGCATTTATTGAAAGTAACGGCAAGACAGGGGGCTACAATGTCGATTATGTTACTTAAAAGTTTAATAGAAATGCCCCAGTAATCACCTGTGTTTTTAGACTTAAGTGAATTAAAAACGTTAACTACATCACGAGGCGTTACATGTTCGAAACTAAATACTTTACCACATTTAGACACGCTGCTATGCAAAAGATCTTCGGCTTTAGACGGCGACGAACTCAGGGAACGAGTCGTCGCTATAGGTATGCTGGCAAAATACTCATTAAAAGCCTCGGCTACGTCGGCTGCTTCACTAACTAATTTGTTACCCACCATGATCTCGAGGTGATTATCTTGTTTAACAGATTTACCCGTTTCATTGTTAATGATTTTCCAAGTGGCTTTAACTTTATTATTAGAATTTTTAATAGTCTCGCTTAAGAATTTTGATTTTGCAATAATACAAATCTTTTTAAATAATTTGGAATAATTTTTAACATACTCTAGAAAAGTTGTATCAAACCTGTATTGTTTAAGACCATACAACTCGTACAATCGGGCTCGACTTTTGTAAATACCTGGTGTAGCCCATTGGTTGAAGCCCACAGAAGGTCCCTTAATGTTAATCGTTTTAGACTTAAAAATAGATTGGTATTCATTTTGCACAACATCAAAAAGGGCTTTATAAATTTCATTAGGAGTCTCGTGCTCTACTATTGACGGCGTTACTTTAAGTGCTACATTATTTTTGAATTTATTGCAACGACTAGCTGTATGAGGCCTGCATTCTATTTTGCGCGGCTTTTGTTTTAATAACATAGGGAAGCTAGCTATTAAGCCACAGTGGTCAGATGATAAGTCACTTAACACTAATTTGTCCTCGGCAACACAATCACTAAACATATTATCAAGGCAAGTTGATGAAGAAGCCGTGATCCTTGTTGGTTCAAAAAACAGGTTAACTAAATTAAATGATCTAAACAAATTGAGAAATCTGATACTTAATGGAGTAACATCTAAAATATTAACATTAAAATCTCCACATAAAATTATAGATTTATTACTTGATTTTAACTTATTAAGTGAATCCTCCATTACTGATTCGAAATGAGTAAAGTCCCCAGAAGGGGGTCTATAAACACAAATTACTATGTATCGCTCGAGTTCAACGCAAGACAACTCAATAGTGCGCTCAATTGACAAATTAACTAAGTCTAAACGTTGTTTACATTTTAATTTGTTTGATACAAGAATTAAAGATCCACCGCGAATAGCAGATTTTCTCACAAATGCACTCTGTACGGTATAGAAATCATCATTGATAAATACTACTTCATGTTCCTTCAACCAATGTTCAGTTAGACATAAAACCTGAACATCATAATTCTCCATAAACAAACTTAACTCTAATTCTTTGCCAGATAATCCCTGCATATTTTGATGAACAACATTCAACATATGCGGCCTACCTGTTGTCGCACCTAACAGTTTAAACTACAAGGTGTATCAATAAAAATGTTAGTATCTGTATAAGTGTTAGTAACAAAAGCAGTATTAGTATCACTACTAACAGAAAACGTTGGCAAACACATACCAGTGTCGCTGTGTATATTGTATGCTAAAAGGTTAGCAATACGTCGCTTAGAACTAGGTGGTAAAAACATTGTGAAGTCAGTGAGTCTGTAATCAGATATGAATTGATTACAGTCAAAATACAAAATAACGTCACTGTGACGACATGTCCTATTATAAATTAACAAGTTTAAATCATAAATGTACTTATTTTGCTCAACGGACAAATATTGAGAATAAGGCAAGGCACAGAAAATGAATTTACAATTAATAGTCTTGTTGAGATGTAACATCAAATGGACACATTCAATGATGTCCCTTTTCCATACATTTAAACTATTCCCATATAATAAAATAACAGTAGAATTGGGATTTATTTTAGTCAATCTAATATTACTAATTAATTGGCTAACACTGGCACCGGGTAAACAATAATTTATAACATAGTGTGGTGAACATTGATTAAATAATGTACCAAATCCTTGACCAAACTTATCAGAAAATAAGTAAGTAGTATCTGTTAAAATATTACTTTCATTACTCCTATCATCAATACTAACAGCTGGCTGAGCCACTGAGGGAGTAGGTGACTGGTGCTGAGGCTGGGGAATAACTGAGCAGGCACAGCTACAAGAAAGGTTATTCGTCAGAGACTCATACCTCTCTGCATTGTACGTTACCAGGTCCACCAGCTCATTGGCCTCTTGCATACGCTTACTCAGGTCTTGTTGAGAAGCCTCATATTTACTAAAAATATCCTTTAGTGCATATTCCCTAACAAATAGCTCATCCTGAAGGTTTTGAATGTCAGTCTCATACGTTGATCTACATAATTCTAATTCACTGTCACACTTCTTTAGATCTAGAATTAAATTTACATTTTTTTGCCTCAGTTTTGTGTTTTGTTTATTAACTTTTAGGCGTTTCAAGGATTTTTTAATATTTCTAATGCGTTTATTAATTTTAATGTATTTTTTAATCTTATTATGACTAGTGAATAAATTATTTTTACAGATAGTTTCATTAGTTAAGTCTATGGTCACAATTGGCTCAACACACACAGGTCCTGACCGGCTACCAACCAACTCATCATAAAGACTGCAGGTGTTCGCAGTCTCTTCAAGGTCTCTAAGCGATTCTAAGTGAGTTATTGAGTGTTGGGCCCTACTTAGTTCATGTTCCAGTTCAGATATGCGACTTAACGCCTGATCGTAGGTGTCGCTACAATGCTGGAAATTTGTAACAAGTTCACGGAGGTGTTTATGGTGGTCAAGTATGTCCATATGCTGTGTGTGTAGTTCTGCAAGCTCATTCTTGAGTTGAGTATTTTTGTTCACCATCAACTCAATTTCCACTTCACTTTCTTCTCTTTCCCGCAGCAGTTTGGCGCACTCATTTCTAGAAGCATCCAGCTCCCTCAGCGCTGCTTTCAGTTTGTCACTCATGTCACGAATGGTAGCTCCACGGGTCATCATATTGAGTGTTAAGCCAGACCTGGAATGTGACAGGAAACAGCTGAGTATATGAAGAGAATAAGTAATATATCAGTTGAGACTTGAGAAATTTAGAGGGGTTTTGAATTTAGAAAGAAGTAAAATAATTAAAAACAATAGAAAAGTTTTAGAAAAGATTATAAAAATAAAAATCATCATCGTACCTACTTACTTGTTTGCAAGTCATAATGATGCTGCATGATACATGAAATGACAGACAATAATGGGCTTTTTTCTCATGTCTATTTTAAGACTTAAATGCGTCATAAGTAAATAATCTCGAAAAGTGTAAGCGTTGCTATGGTACCTACAAAAACAGGCCCTAAGCCGACAAGCATGGTCCGTATAAACTTATACCTATATAACATAACATCAAACTTGTCTTGATGTCCCCGAAAAGTTATACAGTTCTAACTTAAAACTTATATAAATTTAGAAATAGGGGGAGAGCTTATTGTCTTCAACTGGGAACAAGTCCAGACTCCGTGGCTTCTACAAAACCACAGAGCCTACTATTTTCACTACGAACCCTTAATAGGGATGTTTACTGATTAAAAAAAATATGATTCTAAAAAACAAAAAATACGTATCCAATATTTTTCAATAATCTAAAAGACGGAGTAATTATACTCCGTCTTTTAGATTATCGAAAAATATTGGATACGTATTTTTTGTTTTATCAAATCAATTAAAATTAATGATTTAATGAAGATTTGAGTGGGGGGTTGTGACGTCACTCACCGGTAAAGAATGTCACTAATGTCTTGGAAAATGACGTCACACGAATTTTCAAAGCACTGTATCGTCTTCATTGTTTTTGAAAAAAGAAAAGTTTTTTGGAAATTTATCTGACGGACTTATTAGGTTTTTTTATTAACTACCCTATTCCCACCACATTCTTATAGTCAAACTCCTAATCAATCATCAAATATCACAGTAGTTCTCGTCAATTTGATGAGCATGTTACTAACTGGCAGTGGATTCCCCCGGGTGTTTCAGTTCAGTCTCAAGCGTTGTGTCACGTTGCGAGCGTCTCGTATTACAAAGTAATTGGCAACTAATAGTTTGAGCGATGTGTGTGTAACCCTGAGTTACTGGGCTATCTCGTAGTAACCGGTATAGGTAGGTATTACCTCCATCCCCATTCTAGCGTTGGACGAGTAGAGATGCGATGAAGCGTCAACGATATATGTTTGAAATTCTACGAACACGAACAAAGCGCTTTGCTTCCACAATTATTGTGTGAACCGCCTGTCTGTGGATTTTACTGTCTTCATATTTCCTCTACTTTATTTGTCAAATCACGTCGTTTCCCATCAGACGCCTGATGTGAAACGACGTGATTTGACAAAAATGCAAGTGAACTTAATATAAAAATTAAATGTAAATGTTGTTAAAGAGATATGAACATCTGCCAAGCAGTCAAAATTACTTTTGACCGATCAAAACTTTTTTACTCGTGCAACTAACATTTGCTTGGAAACTTAATGGGTTGTTAAAAAAAATTGTGACCCTTCAATCCGACTTTTTTCAGAGGTAGGTATGTCTTTTTAGGGTTCCGTAGCCGAATGGCAAACAACGGAACCCTTATAGATTCGTCATGTCTGTCTGTCCGTCTGTCGTTTGGTCTGTCTGTCCGTGTAACTATCACAGCCACTTTATTCGGAAACTTTTAAGACTTCACTATTGAAACTTGGTAGGCTTTACGATTTTCATTCAAAAATAAAAAAAATAAAAATCTAAAGGGGTGTCCCCATACATGGAAATGAAACAAAAAAAAAACAAATCAAGGGGGCTATAATGAGGTCTGTAGAAATGACATTGAGGTTCCTAAGACCATTTTATCTCAAAGTCAATCGTTTTAAATGTAGAATCTTCCAAAGTGAGGAAATGTGTATGAATGGATGCGCGGGAGGCGCTCCGGGCGTCGGGGGTCTCGCGATGACGGTCCGGCCACCGTAGACGCGGGCCTGTGGACGGTGTGTGATGGGCTAACTCGCCGTCCGTCCGTCTTTCGACGAAAACAGGCCGTGTCGACGGCGCGTTCGTGTTCCACGCGCGCCTCAAAGAGATGTCAGTAACATGGGAGGGGCCCGAAAGGGCCGACGCCCGTCGGCGGTTGTACACTAGTTATCTCGGCCTCGACATAGAGGGCTAAGAAGGAACATGGGTGGTTTTTGGTCAGTAGAAGTCTGACACTCCCTTTCGCTCTGCCCAAGAGCGGGAGGGGTTATTCGATGATTTTCAACCCGCCAAAAAAAAAAGGAAATGTGTCCCCCCCCCCTCTAACTTTAAAACTAAGGCAGTGAAATCACCTTAATAATATGCAACCTTAAAGTGTTTGCAAAGAGTTACAGTTTTTTCCATCACGATTTGTTGATTTCTGAAAACCTGTATCTTTTCATCGCACGATGTGTATCTTTTTTCTTTGTGTATCAGAGAACACATACTTCTCTGTTACTCGTCATCATAACAGACACCTGCATTCTTGCTGTACCATCCTATAAACCGTCCATCAATCGTTTTCTTGGTCTTCCTTCACGAAGATCACACAGAACTAATTAACCGCTCGGATCCGTACCGATCCTGTACATTTATGCAAGCAGAATTATATGCAATTGCATTGACACGATAAAAAATTACATAAAAAAATACCGTATATAATTTGAAAAGACAACCATCTTCATATAAACTAAAAGGATCGAATTCTTGAAGGTCGTCAGCTGAACAAACGTACAAATAAAGTCTGATGATAAATTAGCATTTCTCCCGGACTCAAATCAACATAAACTTAAGATAAACTTGTAAAATTGGGGAATTTATTTGTCTCCATGGGTTTGGAGGGGTCTGTTATCAGTTTGTTTATAAAGTGATAAGGGTTATAATACTTATAATTGTTATCAACAAGTCAATATTTTATATAACTAGGTAATCTGAAACTACACAACAGCCGATTGGGTCGATCTTCACGTTAAGCTGCGCTTGCCTCGGTTGGTCCTTGGATAAGTGACCAGCCACTTCATAACAAGTTTAATCCATACCTCTGAGAGTACTTTAAACCATTGTCCCCGGTTGTCATTTGAAGATCTTTGTCAGTATTTACAGCAGCAAGTCTGACAATAACTAGTCTTACTTTACAGTGGAGGTCAGATAGGCAGTCACTCCGTGTAAAGTACTGGTATTCGGCTGCATCTGGTTAGACTGGAAACCGACTCCAAGATAGTTGAGAAATGGCTAGGCAGACGATGAGTCATGATATGTGTGACCCGAAACATAGCAAAACTCCACAGTAGATCGGAAAAAGTTGTAGTCAGTCAGAAACCCAAAAGAATGAATACCAGTTTTTCTTAACGATATCGTTTTATTTTGTTATTGGGTTGGGAAGGTCGTAAAGGTGGTCGCTCTATATGATTGCTATTAATATAATTAATATAATATTTGATAGCAAATAAAAAAATAAGTTTAAAAACTAAAACCCGACTACGAATAAAAACGCGGTCTTAAAAGTATTAAACAAGAAAAATCGTCTAGTGAGTAGATAATTTGATAAATTATAGAGGACAGTCGTAGTCGCACTGATACCTGATGCTCCTTCATGGTGTTTGCATCGATACAGAAGTCAGCTGCTAGTTGCCATTAGCAAGGTTACACATACATACATACATAGACTGCCAAAATCATTACCCTTCCTTTTGGCTTCGCCGTAATCGGATAAAAATGCAGGAATCAGCATTGAAGCCCAAGCTACCGTTGAATACTGTAATCAGCACTTAACTCAAAAACGTTGGAGAAATGATAAAGAGTAATGTTGTTTTACTTAAAATAACATTGATGTGTATCATTTTCCGATAACTGTATCAGTCTATGATCTTAAAAAAAACCTCAATAACTTTCAGGGCATTTGATGGAGGACATCGACTTTAGACAGACTTTCTATGGAACAGAAAGAACTGTGTAAATATAATAACCTACGTTATTACGAAGGAACACGGTTTGTTATTTATTCAGTGTGAGCTGAACACCAGGCTCGAGACAACAGGATAATATTTTCTTCAAATACATTTAATTTGACCCTGTTCAATCTTTAAAAATGTAACTCATTTCAGTCACTCAGTTCGAAAAATCGGAAGGCTCTTTCTGTCGGCGAACAGGCGTTTGGGTTCGTCAAATAATGTGAACTTGACGGGTGCATGTTTTCACTTCGATCGCTCGCTTTATTTAGGACGTGCCCATAGACTTAAAGTTCATATTTTTAAACCCTACGAGTAATCTATCTCCTAAACCATTAAATAACTTTTAACAACAAAACTTTGTCAGGTTTAATACTCTTCTAATTATTTCTGGCGCCGCTTTGAGAACACAGAAGCGGCACTACACTTTCATGTATTAATGATTTAAAGTTTAGCAGCTTACGTTGTGTTTACTAAGGGAACTCACTCTAGAAAGAAAAAATCCCTCTAAAAACAAAACTTGTAAAAAAAGCCAAGTCGCGCAACTCAGTTCTTTTACCGTAAAAAGTAGTGAGATCCATGTAATACAAAGTCAGTTAAAATATTTAGTCCCCACTTAAAAATCTTTGATCTTTCAAATAAATAGATTGACTTGGCTTCTTTTGATCAGGCTTCTAGTTTTATCCTCAACGAATTTATAGGAAGTCGAAAATTACCTGAACTGGTTCGAGAAAAAGATTATACGGCCCTTTATTGCTCGACTTGGCGTGGGCACTGCCCCTGTTACGATTTGACTTCAGTCTAACATAATGTTATCATCTGCCTAGCCTTTTCTCAATTATGTTGAGGTCGGCTTCCAGTCTAACTGGATGCAGATGAAGCAATACTTATCTGACCTCTACAACCTATTTAGTACTGGGTATAACGATACACCGCGCCAAGACTGGTTGTCAGACTTTCGGGATTTTAAAATATTGGTGTTCAGCGACACCCGGTCAGACTGGAAGTCAACCTCAACATAGTTTAGAAAAGACTAAGCAGATGATGAATAGGGCTACAAGTTTAGAAGTTAAAGAGAGTCGTTTCGAGTTACCTATGGTGAAGGACGTTTTCAATGCATGTAAGGTTAGTTAGTTTTTTATAACAAAACTCCCGCTTATTTGCCCTTTGCCGCCTCATAGAGTAGATTGTGCGAATGTAAATCCCTATTTGCACGAAAATATCACAATGGCGACCGCGAACTTGAAGATGTTGCGTTGGAACCACTAGGTTGACCGATGACCTTGTGAAGATGCATGACTAGTCCATGTCAAAACTTGGCTGAAGTGATGATGATGATGATAATAATGAAGCTCGCAGGGTGTCCCATACAAAACGCGAATTTGAGAAATATCGAGTGGAATTTTGACTGAAACGACTTGTTTGAAAATGTTGTTTGTTTCTTTATCTTGTTGATGAGATTTTTTTTAATTTGTCCTCCCCTTATTTGTGACCCACCTTCAACAACAAAAAAAATATTATTCTATTATTTGCAGTAGTTTAAATATAATCACATTACAGCCGTGATAGCCTAATGGTGACTTCCGATGAATTACGACTGATGTCTGATGGTCGACAGTCAGTTCAGTCAGTTTGAACCAGAAACAAGCACCTCTGATATAATCATTATTAATTTGCTATACTTATCGGATAATTAAAATCAATACAATACACATTAACCTCAGATTAATTAGCACTGTATAATGCAACGTGTATTTTTTTATAAAACCTAGTGAATACAAATATTAGTGACAAACTAGATAAGGTCCCGGAGGTTTTTAACCACGACGAAAAATAACTAAATTGCTTGAATATCTCCATTTCTCCACAATCCTTGTTCATGATGTTTTTATTATTATTTTCAATTTCGTTGTGTTTACGTTGTAAACCTGTATCTTTATCGCTATCTATTAGAACTTCGTCATTTTTAAACTTGGCTGTTGTTTGTGTATGAATTTATTTGTTTGACCTTCGTTAGGTAGTGAAATAGTTCTTTATCAAAATAACTCATGTGTGTCGTTGTATTCGGAGATGTTCTTTACTTATTGAGCAAACATCACAAACATGTATGGTGAACAATCGACCTTGTCATTTAACCCTTTTTGGGCAGAGCGAAAGGGAGTGTCAGACTTCTACTGACTGAAAACCACCCATGTTCCTTCTTAGCCCTTTATGTCGAGGCTGCGGTGTCTCTTACAACATCCCGCAGTCCCGACGGGCATCAGCCCTTGGGCCCCTTCTATGTTGCTGACATCTCTTTGAGGCGCGCGTGGAACACGAACGCGTCATCGTGTAGTCGTCATAAGACGGACGGACGGCCGTTCACACGCCCGCGAGCTGTCATTTAACACAAAAGACATAAAATCACACCTGTAAACAGTAATGGTGGTGGTTCGGCGTGGTGGCTATCGGATGAACGTAACGAACGTATTTCACTCGTAGTTAAGTCCCATGTAAAAGAGGGCGAGCCTATTCCAACTAACTTACACATTTTAGACTTCGTGGGTGGTACTGACAAAGACCTGAAAAGAAACAATGGACTGAACTCATCTCTCCTGATGGAAAGCATTGTAAACTAAACTGGGTGTCTAAAATGGCCGCTTTAGTAGAATCGTAATATGAATCACGTTAAAAAATTAAAATTCTTAAAATGGACTTTATAGTTATAGACATTAAGTCCATTTTAAGAATTTTAAATTTTAACGTGATTCATATTACGATTCTGCGTGGATTCTGTTAAAGCGGCCATTTTAGACCCGCTGATGTATTCACAATAAACATAATTAGGTTTACAGACTCTCCGGCCGTTTTACAGACACCTTTTTGCTCCTGTAATACAGTTCATATTAGCACAGGAGTCAGGGTTCACAAATAATATGTTGTACTTAACTTTTTTTTTTTTTGGCGGGTGGAAAATCATCAAATAAGGGGTCCAGCTCTTGGGCAGACCGAAAGCTAGGGAGTGTCAGACTTCTACTGATTAAAAATCACCCATGTTCTAAGCCCTATAAGTCGAGGCCGCGGTATTGTGAACAACCCGCCACCCCGACGGGACCCGCAGCCCTGAAGATTTTAAGAAACATACCTATAGATGTGTTGAGCCCCTACTGCGAAGTTTAACAAAGTCCTTGAACCCTTAAGCCCCGTAATGAGGAGTTTCATAACTTGTACATATTTGCACAGCCCTGTATTTGATTGTCGCACCTACAGGGTGTGTTGTAACTACTTATTGCTATGTAAACGATGGTAATTAACACTAATTAATTCTAAAGACAGTTTGGAACTGGCGCGGCCTTTTTGTAGTAGGTTTTTGTGAAAATATTATATTTGGCTGATTATTGATAGAAGTATTGTGGTTTTGAATGTACAATGAAAGCAGAGGTGGGAAAGTGGTGTCGGCCTCGACTAACGTGTCTTGGGTTCGAACTTAGACAGGCGCATTACGTTGTCTAATTTACTTCTTCACCATTGCTCTCAAAAACGGTGAAAGAAAACATCGTAATTCCTTACGATGTTTTGGTGCTGGCTTCCGCCAGCATGTCCTGGAACCGAAATCTCGAAGAGATGTGACATCTACCAACCCGCACTGGATCCGTGCGGTGGATTATAGCCCATTCCGTCTCACAGAGAGGAAGCGTGTGTCCCAGTACTGATGATGACACACATACAAGCCTTATTTGATGTGAGTAGGCAGAAAACACAGAACGCCACCTGCTACGATCGATCCTCTTGCCTTGTCCACGTTCCTACAGATGTATGAACAATCGACATACGCATTTTCTCTTAAACCGCAACGTTCTCGCTATGGAGTATGTTTTTGTAAATTTTATATTTGGTTGATTGTAGATAGAAACATGGTAATGTCGGCGCCTCGCCTATGTGCGGCCAACCGCGGGGAAGGCGCGGGGCGCGGCGTACCGAGCGCGGGCCGCCGATTGCGGCTGCACGCGCTCCCCTCACTCAGCTCACCGACACAGGCCACTACGGGCATTTCTTTGTACCTAGCTATTGATAGTGTTACTTATGGTATTAAACCTATTTTATATACAGTCCACTACTCTTATCATTTAACGCCCACTCGAGTCTATACATTGGTCCTCCGATTGCGCAAAATTAATTACCGGTATAACCGTAATTAACGCCGTCAATATCACCGGTCGTCGTGTTCCACGTCGCGGACTTTGATCGCGCGCGAGCGCCACGCGGCACGACACGAACATTGAAGTAAAGGAGTCGTTCCCGAAGCAACCTGCATCGTCATCGTGGGAGCTGAAGTCATACAGGGAGTATAATACTGTATTTGAGTGAGTCCGTTCCAATTAGTTATTTTTTCTTGCTTTCTTCACATGCCGAAAAATTATTGTTTTTACTTTCAGTGTTCATATAGTGCTTAAAAAAAAAACGTTATTTCCCATTAATATCAAAATCACTGCTTACAATCACGCATATTTCGCAAAAAAAACGCTAGGTAATCAGCTGATTTGCACGAAGTTTACACGTGTTGACCGATAGTGATTCACGATCCCTTTCACTAACGCACAGCTGTTTTGCTGTTTTTTATCTATTGAGCTCATTAGCATTGTGCGGCCAGGTGTTCTTTTTACGTAAACATGGCAGATAGTTTAAAGACATTAATTAAAAAACGTAGTTCAATTAAGTCGAAGCTTACTATTTACAGTAACTATTTAAAGGTGGTAAAAAGTAGTTCCACAGTATCTGAGCTGCAACGCTTAGACTTAGAGGAGCGTTTTAATAAATTCGAAACCTTACACACCGAATTTGACGCCTTTCAGACACAGATCGAGGTACTTTCCGATGACGACGAGTCTGCGTTGACTGAGCGTGAGGACTTTGACCGCCTGTTCTTTAACCTGGTGGCACTCACGCGCAGCCTGCTCGGTGTCTCGGCCAACGGTGCTGCGTCGGAGGCGGGCTTCAAAGATGCTGACTCAGGTGCACATGTTTCTTTTAGGAATTCTTTTGTTCGTTTGCCTAAGATAGATTTGCCTCACTTCGATGGGAACTACCAATGCTGGCTCGAGTTTAGGGATACATTTGGGTCATTAATTCACGACAACACTAGCATAAGTGACATCAACAAATTCCACTACCTGCGAGCTTCTCTCCAGGGAAACGCGGCTTTAATTATTAAAAACATAGACTTTAAAGCCGATCATTATTTACTTGCGTGGAATTTGTTGTGCGAACGTTACAATAACAACCGCCTATTAGTGAATAACCACTTTCAAGCTTTGTTTGATGTCGAATCCATAACAATTGAGTCAACTGTTTCCATCAGAAACCTTGTTAACAACATTAATAAAAATGTTAGGGCACTAACAAATTTACAAAAGCCCACTCAATATTGGGATGATATTATTATTTATTTCATGGTTAAAAGGTTAGATATGACAACAGGACGAGATTGGGAAGAACACAGAAATAGTAATTTTAAAGAAGATCCTACTTTAACACAATTTTGTTCATTTTTAAGCAGGAAAGCAGACTGGTTAGAATCAGTGGAGTCCAATCATGGCACTTCTGTTATGAATACTACTGTTGCCTTAAATAATAGCCATAATTCTAACAAAACTGAGACTAAACCTAACCAGACAAATAAAAAATCAGACTACCAAATTAATAAAAATAAAAACAGTAAATGTCCACTTTGCTCCCAAACACATACATTATTTAAATGTGAATCTTTTAGAAACTTGTCCATAGAACATCGCTTACAAAAGGCAATTGAGTTCAAAGTGTGTATTAATTGCTTACGCTTTGGACATAGTTCAAACAATTGTAGATTTTCACATTGTAAATATTGCACAACAAAACACAACACGCTTTTACATTTAGAAAGTAACGAACCAAAACTTGCTTCCAATCCATTGCCTTCTGCTATGCCTTCTTCTTTACCTTCTTCAAGTGTCGCGCTTTCAGCCAATTCCATGCAGCTTGCTACTTCTGCGCATGTTTTACTGTCCACAGCGATGGTGAACGTGACGGGCGTGACGGGTAAGAAGTACATGGCGCGCCTACTACTGGACAACGGCAGTACGGCGAACTTTATTACGCAAAGCTTGTCAGAGAAGCTGGGTTTGTTACGACGCGGTACGAGCACCAAGGTAACGGGTATTAATAATCACATATCCACCAGTACACAGTCTTGTCATCTCACAATAGAGTCTTTATGCTGTGCCTTTACTGTAGATATCGAGTGTCATGTTTTGCCTGAAATTACAAAGGTTCTACCGTCTTCATTCATACATATCGCACACGTCCCTATTCCTTCAGGTCTTCAGCTAGCAGACCCGAACTTTAATGTTCCGTCGGTCGTAGATATCCTGGTAGGGGCAGAAGTTTTCTGGAATGTCTTAGGTAGCAAAACAATAGACATAGGGAAAAACCTACCTAAACTATGCGAGACCAAGTTAGGATGGTTAGTTTCAGGTAGTATTTCGCAACAATCATGTTTTTCTGCTATTCATTTTTGCCATCATTCCAATGTCACTCCCGACCTCACTTATTTTTGGGAGCTTGACAACGTAGCTTCAAAACATTCACTCTCACTTGAAGAGAGAATGTGTGAGCAGTCTTTTGCTCAAACCACTGTTCGTAATGACAGTGGAGGATTCGTCGTCACTATGCCTTTAAAAGGGGATCCTAGTACATTAGGTCATTCTTTTACCAATGCTAGAAATCGTTTTCTTTCCCTTGAACGGCGATTTAAACGCGATCCGTTATTTCATAAAAAATATAATGAGTTCATGAGAGAATATGAGCGCCTAGGTCATATGACATTAGACTCAGACTGTACTCATTCACCAGAAAACTCTATGAATAAATATTATATCCCACATCATGGAGTTATTCGTAGTTCCAGCACCACTACACAACTACGCGTAGTATTCGACGCATCAGCTTCTACCAGTTCGGGAATGTCACTTAATGACATTCAGATGGTCGGACCCGTAGTTCAAGACGATCTGTTTTCCATTCTAACACGTTTTCGTCAGCATAGGTATGTGGTGTCAGGTGACGTAGAGAAGATGTACAGGGCCATTGAGATAAATCCAGTCCAAAGACCTCTTCAAAAAATAATTTTTAGGTTTGAACCTTCAGAACCTCTTAGGACTTATACTTTGAACACGGTAACCTATGGTACCGCTTCTGCACCCTATTTAGCCACTAAGTGTCTTGTAAGTCTGGCTGATAACATTGAGGATAGTCGTGCCCAATGTGCCATTCGACGTGACTTCTACGTTGATGACTTTCTTAGTGGAGGGGATACCATAGCTGAAACTGTTGAAATTTCTAAAAAGGTGCATTCAATCCTATCATCTGCAAAATTTAATTTACGTAAATGGCGGTCAAATAACTCTCAAATTCTCAAACAAATTACACATAACAGTGAGTTACATAACACTTTAGATTTTTCTGAGCAAGGTTTGAACTCATTTCAAACTAAAACTTTAGGTCTTAACTGGGTTTGTGACTCAGATTCACTCACTTATAATATAAATATCACCTCCACTACTAAAGTCACCAAACGTCATGTCCTTTCTGTCATCAGTATGATCTTTGACCCACTAGGCCTCGTAGGTCCGTGCGTCGTCGAAGCAAAGATGATAATGCAGCGTCTATGGCTAGATAAGTATGACTGGGATGACGAAGTATCACCCGAAATGAAAAACCTTTGGTCTACATTTGAAGGCACAATAACATCATTGAATGATTTTAAAATTCCTCGTTGGGTTTTGCTTGAAGACTCTATTACGCATGAAGTACACGTCTTTACCGATGCGTCCGAGAAGGCTTATGGCGCTTGCGTGTACATTCGGTCTTGTAATGGCAGTGGATCCATAGGCGTACAGCTTCTAGTCTCTAGAAATCGCGTAGCGCCCATCAAACCAACAACGATACCGAGGCTTGAACTTTGTGGAGCTTTGTTAGGTGCAAGGCTGTGTACTAAGGTTCAGGAATCACTTACCATGCCCATTCATAGATGTAGATTCTGGTGTGATTCTACCATAGTCCTGGGTTGGCTCTCTACTCCTTCAAACCAATTAAAGCCTTTTATCAGGCACAGAGTCAACGAAATACAGGAAAGTACATGTGGTCATACCTGGAGCTACGTACCGTCGAAGGACAACCCGGCGGATCTTGTTTCCCGTGGTCTGAGCGCTAACGTTCTCATGAACGACCCTCTGTGGTGGTCTGGACCCTCATTTTTACAGCGTAGTGAAAATGAGTGGCCCAGCATGCCAAACACCGGGAAAGATAGTCTGCCGGAAGTAGTGACTCATCTTATTAGTGGTGATAGCAACAGTCATTCATTAAGTAGTAATCATACAAACATTCCCATTCATTCATCAATCATTCATGATTTATTAGTAAAGTATTCTAGCTTAACAAAAATACAAAATATATTTACATTTGTACAACGCTTTATTTACAATGTAAAACATAAAAATACATTGCAAGGTAATTTTACTATCACAGAACTTGAAAATTCATTAAATTTAATTATACATTATTCACAGCTTGAAATGTTTCCTGAAGAGTATAATTTGTTAAAGTCTGGACAAAAATTACCGCGCAAAAGTAGATTGCTTCCTCTGACACCGTTCATTGACGATCATAACCTCATCCGCGTGGGCGGGAGGCTCGATAACTCCCCCTACGATTTCAATGTAAAACATCCAATTGTTTTATGTAGTAAGCACGTACTTACTAAACTTATATTTCAAATGCAACATTTAAAGCTAGCGCACGCTGGTCCGCAGTTGTTACTGTCCTATATACGACAAACTTATTGGCCTCTAGGTGGCAGAAACTTGTCTAGGTTTGTCGTGAATAAATGTCTTAAATGTTTCAGACATAAGGCTCAGAACGTACAGCCTATAATGGGTCAACTACCCAGTTCAAGAACCAATCTTGAATTTCCATTTTTGAATAGTTACGTTGACTACGCTGGGCCAGTATTGATAGCCAATCGTAAAGGCCGAGGATGCAAACTTACTAAATCCTACATGTGCATCTTTGTTTGCTCGGCAGTAAAAGCCGTACATTTGGAGCTCGTCACCGACCTCACCAGTGAGGCTTACATGGCCGCTCTAAATCGTTTCGTGGCGCGTCGTGGCAAGCCTCGAAGCATCACGTCCGATAACGGGACTAATTTCGTAGGCGCATCAAATGAGATGTGTAGGTTCTTACAATCATCAAATGTTGCATCTGAAATGGCACAGGAGGGTATCGATTTTATTTTCACGCCAGCATACAGCCCTCACTTTAATTCATTAGCTGAAGCTGCTGTAAAATCGTGTAAGCATCATTTAAAACGCTTATTACATCATACCCATTTCACTTTTGAGGAGATGGCTACCTGTCTCACTCACATAGAGGCGGTGTTAAATTCTCGCCCTCTAACTCCTCTTTCTTCTGACCCTAACGATTTTTCGGCACTCACTCCCTTTCACTTCCTAATTGGACGACCATTCTCATCGGTAATACATCCTCAGTTGACTGAAGCCAACATCACGCGGCTGGATCGTTGGAAGCGGATCCAGCTCATCAGGCAACATTTCTGGGGACGCTTTCATAATGAGTACACTTCTCTGCTGCAGGCAAAATCAAAATGGTCTCATTCCAGAGGTGAATTGAAGCCGGGGTCATTAGTCTTGATCAAGGACAAGACAACGCCACCTCTGCTCTGGTCCCTGGGTCGGGTCACAAAGACCTATCCCGGTGTAGACGGAGTCACGAGAGTGGCTGAGATGAAGACGAAGCGGGGCACCATTCGTCGTGCCTTCAACTGCATCTGCCCCCTACCAGTCGAAGATTGAAGACTTCTCTTCAACCCGGGGAATATGTCGGCGCCTCGCCTATGTGCGGCCAACCGCGGGGAAGGCGCGGGGCGCGGCGTACCGAGCGCGGGCCGCCGATTGCGGCTGCACGCGCTCCCCTCACTCAGCTCACCGACACAGGCCACTACGGGCATTTCTTTGTACCTAGCTATTGATAGTGTTACTTATGGTATTAAACCTATTTTATATACAGTCCACTACTCTTATCATTTAACGCCCACTCGAGTCTATACAGTAATTAAAAGTATTGTAAATATTTAACAAGTATCAGATTGATAATAACTTATTGGATAAAGTACCTAATTAAATCAATATAAGTTCAATATCAATGGTGAACTCACTGATTAATTACGACATTAGTTAAGTCCGAAAAATATTTAGTAGCCACAGCTGTCAAATATTTTGACATACCGAGTGTTGAACCACCGCGCGGTCCTAAACAAATATGAAGAAGGGTTATAAGCAGAGAAAGGCAGACCTGTGAAAATATTGCAAACTTTTTCTAACGCGAATTATTTGAACAAACCAGGGCCTGCAGTCTGTACAAAGATAGCGATCGCTTTACGACAAAATTCGGTCGCAAAGCTATAACGATGCGGATTTAAGTTGGTAGCTAATACCGGCGGGTCGCGTCCGGCTCACGTCCACCTTAAATCCGCATCGTTATAGCTTTGCGACCGAATTTTGTCGTACAGCGATCGCTATCTTTGTACAGACTGCAGGCCCTGGTGGGCAAATACTCGACGCAATTATTTTGTTCTTTTATTATTTGCTTGGGAGCATGTGTTGTTTGAAGTTTACTTCGAAGAACTTCAATTTTATTAACTTGTAACATGATTATTGTTGAGGTGTTGAAATGTTAGTTTGTGTTTTTACTTCTAGATTTTTTTTTCTTATTATTGCTAGTTAGGTCCAAGTTATCTGAATAGCATAACATAACATCAAACCTGTAATCTCCGAAAAGCTTACCCTTTAGAGATTATGATCCATGTTCGGTGTTTTCACCGAACACCTTAGCTTGCACCCTCGCGGCCTCGGCGTGACGCGTTCACCTAATTTCATTACTTAGTATTTTATATGTATAAATATTTCAGTGCACTTTTGTTTACCGCGTTGGCTGGGTGATTTTTTGAGAGACATTTTGAGTGTGAGACGCAAATTTTAAATAGTGTTTAACATAAACATTGATCGTTTCTACTCAACAACACCCGACATCTCGTTTCATACTCCGACAATCCACATTTTCTGTTATAGGCATTTAGCGGCTCTTAACTGCTGGCCTCTTAGAGAAGCTCAGACTCACGCAACAAGCCATGGAGAGAGCTATAAGATCGATATGCGATAAGATCTGAAATGAGGAATTCGCCGAAGAACCAGGGTCACCGACATACCTCTCAGTATATGCAAGTTGAAATGACAAAGGGCAGGCCACATCGCTCGAAGAACCGAAAACCGATGGGGAAGAAAGGTTCTCGAGTGGCGACTTCGAACCGGAAGACGCAGCGTTGGTAGGCCTCCCACCAGGTGGACCGACGATATCGTGAGAGTCGCGGGCAACCGGTGGATGCAAACGGCAGGTTGCCGTTCGTTATGGCGTTCTATAGGGAAGGCCTTTGTCCAACAGTGGACGTCTTATGGCTGATGATGATGATGATGAGGCATTTAATTCCTATGTAATTCACACTAGGGTCGACTCTATCGCTATCAACCTGGCACAAAATTGATGGATAGACAGTGTAAGGAATAATATGTGCAGAAAAACGGTGTCTGACAATATGACGAGTAACAGAGAAGTGTGGAAGAACACACTGCGTTGACGCAACATAAATTGGGTTAAGGGCAAGAGAAATGTAATAATTTTGTCATTGGTTACCACTTTTAATTTTGTTTTGCAGACAAGCAGATGCAAAATGCATCGAATCAATTGATTCAATTATCTAATAATACCCGTTTACATACTCGTACCGTATACAGAGTGTTAGTTTAAAAGAGGGACATATTCGAGGAGGGTATTCAGTATACGATTCTGGTCGATGTAAAAAAAAACTAAAACCTTAATTTGTGACGTAATTGTGTAGATTTTTTTTGCCATTGTGCTACGCCAGTTTTAAAATATGAAGGGAAAATGGATTACGCTTAAAAGTCATTGATCCGCGCACATTTTCTGTGATAAACGCAAGGGTTGCGAGACTTTTCCGAAGTATTTGGTATGCTTTTGTATGTTATTTATCAGTGTTTTTTCTGTTCATATTTTTATTATTATCATGATAGCAGGTTTCAATATGTCCTTCGTTCAAACTAACATACTGTATATACCTATAAACCACGGCACGGTTGGCGCATTGGCTCAAGCAATGGACTGCTGCGCTGCGTGTCGCGGGTTCGATCCCCGCACGGAACAAATATTTGTACGACCTACAGATAGTTGTTCTGGGTCTGGGTATTTGTGTATGTGAGTTTAAATGTTTTAACGCACCCACGATACAGGAGAAATTCCTAGTATGGTGCAACGTTTTTATTAAAAATAAAAAAATAAACAGTAAGAAGTAACGACACTATTGACAGTAATGACATTTTGAATGCACCAAGATGATTGATTGAATATTTCCTGTATCATTAAATTAACGATGATTATTTGTGGTGTTTACATGTTTGTGTAATAAAAACCTATATCATGAAATGAAAAAGTCGTACTTGAAGATATTTGCAACTATTTACACCTTTTTAAACTTAAAAAAAATAAACGCTTAGTTAAAAATATTTTTTATTTTGGACCCACAAGATAAAGTGATGATTAGCTTGTGGTTCACCGATTATAATTTATTATGTATGACACAGTACTGTTATGGTTTCATTGATTAATATTACTTATAGTGTGTTGTTTGGTGTTTGAAACAATAAACAATAACTATTCAATGTGCTGACTGTGTTGTTAAAAATAATTTATTTATTTAATGTAATTTAAGTATTACGATGTCATGTTCGACAGAGGAAAATGGAAGAAGAAAAAGTGTATATCCTACCTAAGAAAATTGGACTAGAAGAAGAATATGACTATGATCATTATAAAATATGTCATAAATAATCAGGAGGTGGAGCTCGTGGCTTAATAAGAACTGCCACTCGGGTCGATCTTTAGGTTAAGCTGCGCATGCCTAGGTCGATCGGTGGATGGGTGACCGCCCATTACATACCGAGTTTCCTCCGTGCCTCGGAAAGCACGTAAAGCTGTTGGTCCCGGGTGCCATTATAGATCTTTGGCAGTCGTTACGGGTAGTCAATGACCTGGAAGTCTGACATCCAGTCTTACCAAAGGGTATCGTATTACCTAGTATTAACTGGGTTGTGGAGGTCAGATAGGCAGTCGCTCCATGTAAAATACTGGTATTCAGCTGCATCCGGTTAGACTGGAAGCCGACCCAATATAGTTGGGAAAAGGCTAGACAGATGATGAAATAATCAACGTTGAGAATATCACATAAAGTTATTTTTATTATATTATTGGTATTCGGAGACGAAATGCTTTAAACTTACATTCAAAATAATGAAGTATTGCACTAAAATATGTTTACAATGTTCTAACATTTATTAAACCATCAAAGTAAATCAACAAAGCAATTTGGCTACAAATGTTGGACCGCTTTTAATGTTTGCGATCGTAATTTAAAATGTCTGCGGAAGTAATATTATTGTAATGAGTGTACAATTTAGCATTATCTTGTATTATTTTAGTGATTCGTTATACGACACAACAATGCTGAATTTTAGAGAGATATTTCTGTTTTATATCACTCCCCTCCCGCTCTTGGGCAGAGCGAAAGGGAGTGTCAGACTTCTACTGAATAAAAACCACCCACGTTCCTTCTTAGCCCTATAAGTCAAGGCCGTGGTATCTCTTACAACATCCCGCAACCCAGTACCTCGGTCCCTCGGGTCAGTCTTCAGGATAAGCCGCGGTTCCCAAGGTTGGTCTGTGAATGAGTGACCACCCATTACTTACTGATTATCCTCCGTGCCTCGGAAATCACATTCGGAAGTCGCGGCTTTCATGTGTAGATTTTTATCGTCATTACACGTAGTCCGCGGCCCGAAAGTTTGATAAACAGTCTTACCAAGAGTTATCGTATTCCCCGGTACTTACTGGACTATGAAGATTAGATAGGCAGTCGCAACATGTAAACTACAGAAAGAAAGAAAGAAAGAAAAAGTATTTGTTAGTTTCACACAGGACAGAACAAATTGACAAAACAAAAATTAAATAAAAAAGCTTAAAACATAAGAGAAACACTTAAAATTAGGACATATACCGCCTTATTACAAAAGTGGTTAAACCTGGGTTTAACTTAGACTTGGTTTATCTCGCATGCTGTCTCACTTCGATAATATTTAAAAGAATGTGACGGCATGCCAGATAAACCAAGTCTAAGTTAAACCCAGGTTTAACCACTTTTGTAATAAGGCCGACTTAGTTTAAATTTAAAAAAATGTGCCGTACGAAGCCAAAAAGCCACTATCTCCGCATGGTGCTGTAACATTGACAAAGGTCACAGCGCTGGTATACATGTTTCCCACCTCAGCATAGTTGGGAAAAGACTAGGCGGATAATGAACTACCCCCGACGGTACATCGCAAGCTTAACATTTTAGTGTAGCCGTCCATACAATAGGTAGTTAACAAAAAAAAAATTGTCTTTCTGATAGGTTTCCAAAAAATATTGGACACGTATTTTTTCTTTTTTCACGTAATCCAACAATGATGATACAGTGCTTTGCGACCGACCGGATGCCATACTAATGAATACATGTAAAAAAATACATGCATACATGTATGTCATTTTTTACCGGTCAGTGACGTCACAAACCCCCACTCAAATCTTTGTTGCGTTCTATCTTCGTCAATTTTTTTTGATTAGATAAATAAAAAAATACGTATCCAATATTTTTCGATAATCGACATCCCTATTAGCTAACAAATCGATCGTCGCCACAAATACCAGCCAACTACATGCACTACTAATTAATTCAGATTCGGATAAAGTTGGCCGCTTCGAGCACTATTAGCCTATAATTAGATTTATTTTGATACTAAAATCCAGGCAAAATAGTGTTTATACTACACCTGCTTGGAAAGTACCTTGATACTTTATCAAATTTACGGTAGAAAGTACGTCATTGCATATCGAACAAATATGCGGGGAGAAAACGCATCTGAGCGGGAGAGAAAAGTGTATGAAAATCCATTTCTTACGTGGTTTTTTTTTTTTTAATTTTGGGTAAGACTATGCGCCGGTAACCTAAATATCAAAAGCCAAAAAGTATTTACAGTGAGTTTTTATCTCCAAGTTCGCAAAATGGCACTGGCCACTAGGTGTGTTGGATGGGGTCGGGCTGGCAGTGCGACCCTGCGGCGTAAACAATTTGAAAAAAGAACATGTAAAAATTGCAGACGCCATTGGCGCCATTTTCAATTTGTGTGTTGTTTGAGGATTCAGTTTTCGTAGAAAGTAAAATAAAACTATCAAAATGATAAGTAGTGATAGTGATGATGAAGATTTTTCAACTCCGCCGCAGTTGAAGGAAACAGCAAAAATGCTGATTGATAACCTTTTACCACAGAAATCAATTAAAAAATATAATAAAACTTATAACGATTTTTTGCAATGGAAAAGTGAAAAAAATGCGGCATCTTTTTCTGAAACAGTTTTGCTAGCTTATTTCAGTGAAAAAGCGCAAAAATACAAACCAAGTACGTTATGGTCTATGTACTCAATGTTGAAAAGTACTATATTGACAAGAAACGACATAAATAGTCAAGAATACAAAAAACTTACAGCATTTCTGAAAAGAAAGTCGGAGGGATTCCGTAGTAAGAAATCAAAAGTGCTTACTACAAAGGATGTTTATTCCTTTTTGCAGAATGCTCCAGATGACAAATATTTGTTGATGAAGGTAAGTTTATGAACAAAATGCACTGGTTTATGATTTATTACGTACCTATTTATGAGTAGAAATCTAATAGGTTTTCATGTTTGATATTTTTGTTTACAGGTTATTTTGATTTTAGGAGTAAATGGGGCCTGTCGTTCGCAAGAACTTGTGGATATGACAACAGACGATATCGAAATCCTCGAAAATGGAATAATTGTCAATATTCCTAACACAAAAACCAAAATTCAGCGATCATTTGTTATATCAGGCTTATTTTATGAGATAATGAAGAAATATAACGAAATTCGCCCCAGTGACCCCAAAACCAATCGGGTTTTACTACAATATAAAAACAAAAAATGTACGAAACAAGTAATTGGGAATAACAAAATAAGTACTGTGCCAAGAGAAATAGCTTCCTACCTTAATTTACTCAACCCACTAGAATACACTGGCCACTGCTTTCGCAGAACTTCAGCGACTATTCTTGCCGATACTGGTGCTGATTTAACCACAATAAAACGCCACGGTGGTTGGAAATCGTCCGCTGTTGCAGAAGGTTACATAGAGAATTCCGTAGGAAACAAAACACGAATAAATAACCAAATATCGGGATCGATTAATGTGCATCAAGACTCATCTCCTCAACCATCAACGAGCGCGGCGATGCCAAATGCTCCTCAGCAGCCAGTTGCCCCTTTGGCACCACAGCCTTCTACGAGCGCAGTGCCAACAGCACAGCCAGTTATTCCTCCTACATTGTCGCAAACATCTCAAACAATCATTAATGGAAAAAGTGTTACATTAAGCTTCACTAACTGCAACAATTTCAATATAAATTTCAATTAGTAAAGATTTAGTTTTTTATTTTCCTCGTAGGTGTAGTATAAAGCACTATGTATCACTCGAGAGAAAGCGCGATTCCCGATCTCGGGTGTTTTAAAGCCCTCCCCTACGGCTCGGGCTTCAAACGACACCCTCGACGGTAATCGGTCACTTTCTCCTCTCGGTGAACAATGTACTATTATACTACACCTGCTTGGAAAGTACCTTGATACTTTATCAAATTTACGGTAGAAAGTACGTCATTGCATATCGAACAAATATGCGGGGAGAAAACGCATCTGAGCGGGAGAGAAAAGTGTATGAAAATCCATTTCTTACGTGGTTTTTCTTTTTTAATTTTTGGTAAGACTATGCGCCAGTAACCTAAATATGACTATGACTGGTCTATATGACTGGCCTGTTGGTCTAGTGGTTAGTGACCCTAACTGCTATGCCGGAGGTCGTGGGTTCGATTCCCACCCAGGACAAATGTTTGTGTGATGAGCACGATCATTTGTTCTGTGTCTGGGTGTAATTTATCTATATTATGTATGTATTTAGAAATATATAAGTATGTTTATCAGTTGTCTAGTACCCATAACACAAGCTCTGCTTAGCTTGGGACTACATGGCGTTGTGTGATAGTTGTGAAATATTATTATTATTATTAAATATCAAAATCCAAAAAGTTTTTACGGTGAGTTTTTATCGTTACCGTTGCTATTAATTTGTAAAAACTATCATCATAGTAATTATTATTTTACAATAGTATAAATTACTATAGTAGTTTGGGCGAGTTCATAGTCGCCAGAACAAGCTACAGAGAGACAAAAATTTAATGTTATTTTCGTAACAAGTACCTACCAAATATACTTTCAGCATTCAGTAAAAAGCTATCATTTTGTAGTAACAAACAGTAACTTTAATTAAATTTATTTGTAAGGATACATAGCCACATTATAACCAGCCGAAAAATTGTGGTTCATATACCTTAAGTAAGTAATGTTATTGATTTTTATTTTTGTTAACTTTTTTTTTTCTGTTTTATATTTTTAAATTCTTTAATTTACTTAACTTTTTTACTTTTTTTTACTTATCGATACATATTATATAATCTAACATTCATGGAAGTGTCATAATATCTATCTACTCATATTATACTAATAAATTATTTAATTGACCTCCAACATGCATACTAAAAATATGCATTCAGGAAAAATACATGCATTCAGGAAAATTGGGGTACTTACTTACCTAAATCTAGACAAAATAACAGTCATTTATTTTCACCACGTAATAAAACATAGCACACTAAATTCAAGATACCTATTATTCTTAACAACGTAGGCAAGCCCACATTTAAATGTACTTGGCAATAAATCTTATTTGTGTTGACTTCCTACTATGTAACCCATTACACCGCCCATAATGCACCTTAACGTGCAATAAATAAGGATCAACGATGTGGCGATGTATTTACCTCGGTGGCCACAAGCCAAATGCATGGAATGATAAAATACAGGAAATAAACTATATCAACTTTACAAATCCGATGAAATAAAATGTCTTGAATTTCTCTTTTCGTAATATTTGTCATGTTTTCTGTTTTCATGGCTACTTGACAGTATTTTTATGTGTGTTATAGTATGTTATAAGATTATGATTTCTTTATTAAGGGGACAACAGGAGCTAACCGCGAGTTTTATAATGCGTTGAAGTAGCACTGCAAAAAACAAAAAAAGTGATTCTTCAGGATATACGCTAGTGACATAGTGTGTTAAAAACATAATACAACTAATTTTACGTGATAGAAAAAAATCGTTAAGATACCTCTAAAAAAATCTTTTAACGAGTAAATACCATACTAAAATACATGTGATTGTTCTGATATTTTGAAAGAATCAAATACTAAGGTCATAGTGCTTTATTTTTTTAATCCAATCAATAGGGTTTTTATAAATCGCATATTCTTATTCCCGAACATAATTTTGTATGGTGATAAAAATCGGGCTGGACAGTCCTTACTATTTGAAATGTACGAGTATATAGTTACCCTACGAAATTACTAATCCCGCAACAACACTTTGCCCAATCCAGGAATCAAACTCAGGACCTCATACTCAGCAGTCGCACTTGCAACCACTAGACCAACATTATACAAAAATGCATGAAATAATAGATTGCTAGTATAGTGTTAGTAACACTATAATATGTCCTGTGGTATAGCGTAGCTACTTCATTATCCCAACTGATTTATAATTAGAAATAGACATCATGGTCTTGGTCAGTAAGACGCATTCAGCATTCTAATGGAAACCACATAGCTATTTGTGATCGTCATCAAACAATTCTACCGTACCTTATTCGCGGATCATAATTAAATTATCATTCATGATCAAGCATACACTATTGGTAAAACGTGCTCTACGAAAATCGACCTAACTTTTACGACATTTAAGAGGAAATGCACTCATAGAAACTTAGAAAATTCGGTATCTGAAGAAACTATTGCTGTCACTCTGCGACCGAGATTTCGACATGCATGCGATAAGGGACATAGCCTTAGTAAAATGTCAAAATTTGGGGTCTATCTCTCGACTATTTCCAAAAATTGAACCAAAGATATTTAATAAACTGAATAAGAAGGATACTAAATTTACTGTGTTCCTATTATTTTCACATCATCATCATTTCAGCTGATATACGTCCACTGCAGGCCTCCCCAAAGCGTCCCCTATATTTTTATTTGACATTAATTTGTACAAAAAAAATTTGTTTGACAGGGGTCGACTTTGAGCATTTTGTAAGGGTTCTAGAAAAAAAAATGAAATCATAGGGACATAGAAGAGGTTAATATTTATTTTACTGAATTATTATCATTACTTTCAAGTCATAACTTATAAACCAAAAAAAAGACGAGAGCCACCACCCTGATGAAAATACCACCCGCATTTTCTCTTAAAAAGCGCTGTCAAAATCAACTTTTTTTTTTGTTTCTTACAATCAAATTTTTGAATTTGTCTCGTATCGTTCGAGTGTTTACACACATAAAACCTAATAAACCAACAGTGGAACACCAAAACCAGAAACAAACAAACTATCGATTGAATCTACAGACTACACAAATATTCGATCGGAGCCTGAAACCGCGACACGAGCTGGCGTTGAATCTAATTGCTTAGCCACTTCATCAATCAATCAGGTTTAGTTAGTATATTGTGAATAGGTTCTTGGGGTCTGAAATGGCCACTTTAGCAGATCATAATTGGATCGTAATATGAATTGTGTTAAAGTTTGTAAAATGGTCACTACGCAGTTGCTATTCTGAATAGTCCATTTTACAAATTTTAACTCAATTCATAATACGATCTTAGTATGATCTGTTAATGTGGCCATTTTAGACGTCTGTATTACGTTACTCCGAAGTTCGAAATACCGATGTACGGTTTACAGAAAGTTTGTGAGCCCGAATTACTTGAGTCAGAATGTACGCTACGACGAAGTACGATATTCAGAATGTTCGTTACTCTGATGTACGTTACTCCAAAAGTTTGCTACTACGAATTACTGTATTCAGAATGTTCTATACTCCGATGTGAGTTACTCCGAAAGTTTGCTACTACGAAGTACTGTATTCAGAATGTTCATTATCGCGAAGTACGGAACTCCGAAAGATTGCTTTGGCCAATTACTCAATAATAATTGAGAAAATTCCTGAGAGAATATACCCCCTGAACTTTTTTAGATAAACTTAAAATATATACCATTTCGCTTTGTTTCTACAGGGGGTTAAGCTGAAGTGTACCTATAGTACGTCCATACTTCGCCAGTTAAGTTTAGCCCCATGTATCATGGGGCAAGTTTATTGCAATAAGTTATTTCACCAAAAAAATCTAAATAGTCCGTACTATTTAGATTTTTTTGGTGAAATACCCTATTGAACAACCACAAATCCAGACTCAGGGCTGTCACTGATATTTTTGTAGGATTAATTAACACTTACTTGTTGTATCTAAGTTTGTTCCAGTCTTAGAGTGAACGTGGGCTGCGAATTCTACAAACAAATTCCCCTTTTTCCTTCTTCAGAATATCTTTATTTGTCATAACATCAAGGTACTGCTACTGTAGACACGTCCTTGTCATTTAATTTTTTCAGCAACTTATGAGTAAATAAAACTTATGACCCTCAAAAAATATTACAAAAAATGTCCGAATACGGCCGTGGTTATAGGACTGCCAGAGCAATGCAGAAAGATTTTCCTTCCAAGCCACACTCTTTCTCAAAATGTTTGTGTTAAAAATAACTAAATCGGCTCAGTTTTTAGAGGAGACAAAATAAAAGCTAATACAAAGGGGAATTGAATACAAACATTTTGTAGTGCTGTCGAATTTATCTTTAGTCACGCTTCGCGAGTACAACCTGCAATCCACGAGGACAGGCTTGACGCATTGTGTTTTTTTAAGTGTATGGCATCTCGATTTCAACTTCAATGTTGTCTACTGCTTAACTGGACTTTCCTAAGGATGTCTTGAGTGTAAGGCCTCCAACCAGGGCAAACAAACTTACAAACTAAGCGACTACACGCTTAGGGCTCCCCCTGTGGGGTACGAGCCTAGGCTAAGGACGGCGCGGCGCTGGGGTAGGACAGCATAGGGACAGGTTGGATCTGAGTGGTATCATTATTAAGCAACTGATTTTGGACTACAGGCTCAGCCACGCGACACGAGGGTCGGGGAGGGAGACGCAACGCGACGGTAAATAATTTCTTCAAATACCAATTTTTAGGTTTCCGTAGTCAATAGGGAACCCTTATAGTTTCGCCATGGCCGTCTGTCTGTGCGTCAGTCCATCTCAAAGACTCTTAGTGCTAGAAAGCTGTAATTTGGCATGAATATATAAATGAGTGACGCCGACAAAGTGCTAAAGTAAAATATTGAAAAATATTTTTTTTATGGTATCCCCAGTACACATTAAAGTACACATTAAAGTAGGAATGCTTTTTTTTCTCGCAAAGTCCATTGTGTGGGGTGTCATTGGATAGGTCTTTAAAAAATACTGCGAGTTTGCTCAAACAGATTTTCGATGAAGGGATTCGTTTGTGAAAAATTAAGCTTTAAAGTGCAAATTTTTGTTAGACTCAAGTGTGCCAACCAAAACCACTTATACGGGTTGTTTGGGCGTGTGAAAAAAATCATGGTAGTAGCATATATAACGACAATAAAAGGAAAGCTACCCCAGCTAAGTATAATAGGCTTAACAAGTTTACGAGTAATAGTCGACCAACTTATAATATGTAGTTGTGTGAACGCAAATTTAAGTTTGTTTTATTTTTAGAATAAAAATCATCGTTCGGAGGCAGGTAGGCAGAGTGGTTAATCAGTTTAGAAAGTTTACATATTTTGATGGGCAACTGCGGAACCCTACATTGTGCGTGGTCCGACATGCACTTGGCCGATTTTCCTTGTTCCTTAAGACCACACGTAAAATTTATAGTGCGTTTATTTGCTCTTTCCACAAATATTTCTTCAAATACATTCTATAAGTAGATAGCTTTCAGCCTATTCTCTATTTACCCCACAACGTGAAAGATATACATCATTGCTATCATGAAAATATCAGCCTCAAGCTGTCCGCTCCTGGACATAAGCTCTCCCATAAATCTTGGTTATGAACACCCCTGCTACGGTATTATATACCTTTGGTACACGTAGGTAGGTATACAATAGGTATTATGTAAATTGTAGCTCTTTGGCGGGGAACTTCGAATACCTACCTCGTGTATTCACTGTGACGTGAACTGCGCTAAACACTTGTCTAATAATGTATTTAAATTATAACTTCACGCGTGTAGTCTCCGAACGGTTTAGGCAGAAATCACAAACATTTTGTCAGTTATGTTTTAGTCCCATGTAATAGGGTGAAGCTTATTGCCATCAACCGGGCTTAAATGAAGACTCCGTGAGTAATACTGAGAATTTTTTTATCGAAAAACCCAATAACACTTTAGGTTAAATATTATCTCTAATCCTTTTAAACACTACAAGTATAGGAGTAGAGTGTGGCAAGAGAGTATTTATTACCTTTTTATTTAATAAACCAGCTATGATTTCACCCAAACAAAATCCTACTTATATTATACTTTAAATGGGAAAGTTTGTGAGAATTAATGTATGGATGGATGGATGAATGTTTGTTACTCTTTCACGAAAAAACTACCAGACGGATGTGTATGAAATTTTGAACACCGATAGTTAAAACCTGGATTAACACATAGGCTACTTTTTATCCCGGTAATATGATCCCGTAGGATCATTACCACGGGGGCAAAGCCGCGGGCATTAGCTAGCTTTAAAAAAACGCCTGTTAAATCACCAACAATCACTGTAGCACTGAATGAAAAAAATCCTACAGCGCTTTTAGTTAGGCTTTAATTTACGTGACACCTTATAATGGTGAAAACTAAAGAAAGTCGACGTCAACAGCTGTGTCAGTTCACTTTATTGTATCAACAATAAGGCCCCTAGCACATGGCGTATTTTAAACGCGCAGACGACGCGCGTTTCAGGAATGCGCGTCGATCTCGCCGTAGGTAGTTATTATTGCGTTTTTATTTAGATTTAAACGCGCGTAAAACGCGGTAGAACGTGCGTATGAAGCGCGTTTGAAACTCGTTTGAAGCGCGTACATAGCTATTGCCCCGTGTACTTAGGTTACAAAGTTGCGTTCAAATCTCGTTTGAAGCGTGTATACGCGCTTCATCAGCACGTCGTCTGAGCGTTTAAAATACGCCGTGTGCAAGGGGCCCAAGAGGTGTTTCCTGTTTCGTTTTTAATTCCTCTTCGTACGCGTGTATTGTATTAGAAAGTAAATAACCTGTCTCTTACAGTACTGACGAAAATAACTAGGTCACACAGAAACAGAAGTGTATCAAAATAGAATATTTTGTCTCAGTTTTAATACCTTTACTTTTTTCTGTGACTTCCTCGTTGATCTAGCGGGTTGCAAGCGCGACTGTTGAGTCCTGAGTTTGATTCCCGGTTTGGGCAAAGTGTCATTAGGTTTTTCCGTTAAGAATTTTTCAGTAGCAGCCGTAGGGATTTTGTGCAAAGTTGCCGGCAATAGGCTCGCCTTGGCTGAAACATGAGGTTAAAACATATCTGGCGAAATGTTGGTGTGCCACTAGGTAATAGGTACATCTCTGCGTAGCCCTTTAGAGGTAACAGGCGTGATAGGCAGGGGTGCTGACGCATTCGTTTTGTATTCCTTACACGCGCAGCGGTCGCCGGGACCAGTTCGCCCGATACCGCCTTCCACTATACACGCGCTCTCAATCTACCTTTGTAATAGTCAGCATACAATAAAGACTTATCCAGAATTTACCATCTATCATTTATCTCCGTACACACTACCTACGAACACTACAAAAGTAGCATAAATAATATTATGTTACGTTAAGGTAAAGGTTTGCAGAAAGATATTCAGAACATTGAATATGATACATCATTTACTGTATACTATAAACAAATCCCTTATGCACGTGATCACTATTAACAAACACACGTACATGTATGTATGTGTGTTTGTGTGTTTTTACATGGCTATGGCTCAGTTGAAAGTAAGTAATATACAACAATAATTAGTAGCATGCATTTATATATTGTGGTTTAGTTGTCAGATTAGAAGCGTACCACTATGGTAATAAATTGAACTAATTAATTATCCAATAATAACGTTTGTTTGTATTAAAATTTTAATGATTATATGTTTAGCGGTTGCAGGTCTGAATGTAATTGATTAGTTGTGGTTTGATTGAGGTACTAGGTCAGGTTAACTAGTTTTGCGTGTCCTACACAAGGTATAAACGGACCCTTCACGAATCTTTCAACGAAATACTGCAAATCAAATTGTTATCACTGGCATACGACTTATTTTTTGGGGTTAAAAATCACGTTTTGCGGTAGGATGCACTGTTTAGTAAAAGAGTCATGGAAGTGTATAAAGATGTAACATTAAAAATAACACAATACCAGCATTTTATATAGAGGCAGTGCCTGTCATTACACATTACATTAACGGGAACTGAAAATGACAAAGGAAGTTTTAGAATGTTATTACTGATGGTTTTAATGAATTTTTATGGTGGTTTTAATGAATTTTGTATGATGGTTTTAATGAATTTTTCTGATGCTTTTATTAATTATTGATGTTTTTCTTAACGATTTGTGATGTATTTAAACGAGTTATATTTATTGATATTTTGATGATTTTGAAAGTATTTTTAATTTTGGAAAGTTATTGTGATTTTTATATATTGTTGACATTTTATAGATTTTTAATGTGTGCGTGCTTTTTGATGATGACGTTTAAATGATTTCTGTGCTATTTTAATTTACTTGTATTTTGCCTAAAATAAAACACATTTTTTTTTATTTATTAGTCATTAGTAAGACTGGTCGTCAGACTTTCAGGTCACAAACTGCCTGTAACAAAACCGTCAAAGAAATAACAGCCGCAATCAAAGACTTAAAGTGGTTTTCGAAGCACGAATGAAACGCGGTACGTAATGGGAGGTTCTATCCACGGACCAACCTACAAAATCGCAGCTTGGCCTGAAGATGAAGAAGATGAGACCACTAGTCGTATTATTTATTTGAAATAAGTGCAAAATAAATCATTTCGGAATATAAACTGTTGACTATTATAGCTTATAGCTAATGTTGAAAGATTTACAGCAAAACGACTATTTAGTTTAATTTCAATGTCCTCATAGAATGATATATGAGTAATCTGGAAATGATGTATGATGTGATGATTTGAATTAATGCGTTTTGGCCATTATGACTGGACTGCGATTTAATTTACATTTACATTTTATTTCATAGCATTGATTTATTTCTTGACTTTGATTAAAATTCAGTTCAATAGAGTTCCTTAATATTTTGAATTAATTACAATGATTTACAAGAAGTGTAATATCATCTGTCGTTTGACTTACATTCTACGTGGGCCTATGGTTCCTGCCGATGGTCATGTGTGTGTATCTATGTATATTTTGCAATAAGTATAACTTATCGTCACGCCTATATTTGCCCGAGAGGTTAGGTAGACGTGTATTAAAGTTTACCCTCATTTTGCAAGCTATGGGGCCCGCATGAAAGTGATGAGCCTATATTTTATGCTATCGTGCCAAACTTTTTCCAAACTTTCAAAATTTTTGATGTAAAAATCCAATAATACGTTGATTAACCCGGCAATTCAAGGACCTGATGCCTAGCAGTTACACATGCACTCACAAAGAAGCAATTAAAGTGTGATAAATCATAAGATTATTTTCATAAAGTTTCTAGGATACCTACGACAACATTTATACAAGTACGTATTGTGATTGTATTCTAAGCCAAAACATTCGTTCAACAACAACATTCGACTTTTATTTATTTACTTAATTTTTATTTATTTAGTTCAGACCATATATCTATACAGTGTTAGTATAAACTTAACCTATTGTTAGTAAATAATAAATTACAAAATAACAAATTATTTAATTGGCGACATGGACGTCTGCTTGCACATGTCTACCCACCCAATGCCTAATAAATGGCGCATTAATTTCGTCCGCCAGATTAGCTAGAATATTGTTAGCCCCTAAATCGCCGTAGCATAGATACACATCGCTTGCACATGACGGCATAAAATTTATCAAGCTTCGCTTCAGCAAACATGCCTGATGCGCTCCAAAAACGAGGCATCCCCAACAACATATTCAGTGTATTATTATATTGCACGCGCAGAGCATTGCAAGCCTTATGCGTATACCTCACTTACAGACTGCACGAGTAAAAAGCCTGGCAATAAGCCCTGAACAGAGTAATTTTCACCTCCGTAGTACACCGTGCAATCCTACGAGCTAGAATATTGCATCGGGCTATTTATGAATGCGCTTAAAGAAAAGTCATCAATTTCCCTACTTTCAGTACTAAAATTCAAAAATATTATTTAACATTACGAGGTACTTTAGAAACACATGCCACTGAATAGCCCCACACACGACTGAATGGGACGAAATCGTTTCCATTTCCACGGAGGAATCAAAGAGAGCGCAGAATCTGGGACGTGAAATATGAAGACTCTTTTACACTGCTAGTCGCTGATAGAATTCAATGAATTGCTTTTAAAAGTTCTGACGTTGAAGTTTCGATTTTGTTTTTACCCGACTACGGCGAAGCCAAAAGGAAGGGTAATGATTTTGGCATTCTATGTATGTATGTATGTTCCACCAAATCGCTTATCTACTGAACGGATTTTAATAAATGAGATAATTAATAGATTCGTAAGAATAACCCGGGTGACATAGAATATATAAATTTTATCAATTTTTTTATGACGCCATTTAAATGTGGAATTCTAACCTCGAAAAATTAAACTTATAATAACATGTTTGGTATCAAATGAAAGGTCTTGGCGAGCACATTACAAATATGTAGATTATATTATAGCTTTAGTCAACATATAAGTTTAGACTGCGGTCAAACAGTTATCGCGGTCTAGTCTATGTTCTTTACTCATATTATGTAAATATAAACCAATATTAAGTAAAATAGTACATTGTTATGAAAGAAAAATTTAATTTACGTATCATTAGTAAGTTTAATAACACAAAAATAAAATTCAAATAAAAGAATTAAGTTTAAGAACTAAAACCCGACTACGAATAAAATCACAGACTAACAAAACCGTCTTAGTCGTAGTCGTATAATGCCACCTTGCTAATTGCAACTATGTACTTCTGTATCAATGAGGACGCCATGAAGGAGCATCAGGTATCAGTGGCATGCGACTACGGCTGTCCTCTATAATAATAATAATAATAATAATATTCCACAACTATCACACAACGCCATCTAGTCCCAAGCTAAGCAGAGCTTGTGTTATGGGTACTAGACAACTGATAAACATACTTATATATTTCTAAATACATACATATTATAGATAAATTACACCCAGACACAGAACAAATGATCGTGCTCATCACACAAACATTTGTCCTGGGTGGGAATCGAACCCACGACCTCCGGCATAGCAGTTAGGGTCACTAACCACTAGACCAACAGGCGAATAATTTAACTTTTAATACGTTAAATTGAAATATACAAATTATCTACTTACCAATACGATTTTTCTTGTTTCCTACTTTAAAGACCGCGGTTTTGTTAGTCTGTGATTTTATTCGTAGCCGGGTTTTAGTATTAAACTTAATTTTTTGAAATAGGTATAGAGCGGTTTCAAACATCAGGTTATAATTTTAAATCATAATAATTATGTTGATGTTGCGTTCTATTTTAGGCTTTTTTGTTTTTTTTTCTAGGAGCTGGATATACGCCACTAACAATTCACTCTCACTGATTTATTGGGCCCCAGAGGGGTAGTAGCTACGCGATTTGCAAGTAAGCAAGTAAAATCCTTAAAGAATTAAGAAAGTAATTGGCAAAAATAAGCCAGAGGCATGACTTTATAGAATACTAGCTGACCCACGCAACTTCGTCTGCGTCACAATAATATATAACTTACAACCTTCCTTGATAGATCGACTATCCAGCATAGTAATATTTTTTCAATTAGCTTTCTAATGTTGAAAGAATTTTCAAAGTCGTCTGTGTAATTTTAGAGTTAAATCGTAACAAACAAAAAATCTAATCTTTCCTCTCTCAAGAGGAAAGATTTTTTATATACATTTTTTTTTCTTATTTTCTCTCTTATTATTATCTCCTTTATTCACTTTCATCCATATAATTTACATTTTTAAATATTTCATACAAAACTTATAAAAAAAACATTTAAAAATATAAAAAAATAGTCGTCCACCGGTGACGGGAGCAGGGTCCAAGCCACCGGTGGTTAGGGCCCCAGAGACAAGCGAGAAGGAGGAGTACTGCCTTCTGAATCAGGTTCTTGATCCAACCGCCAAGCGAGAGTTTGGACAGGTGGTCGTCCAGACTCTTGGCTATAAGGCCGTTGGCCGTTACGACTATCGGCACAATGATAACCGAGTTCACATGCCACATATTATCGACAACCTATTATTATTATAATGTTTCCACTGCAGGGAGTCAGGCCTCCTCTCTAGGAGTGGGATGAGCTAATATCCACCACGCGGGCCCAGTGCGGATCGGTAGATGTCACATATCTTCGAATTTTTGGTTCACCGTTTTGAGAGCAGTGGTGATGAAATAAATTACACAAAGTAATGCGCCTGCCTGGTTTAGTGGTGGCGCACCACTGGCCCACCACTGCTCACAAAACAATAATATACAATAACACCTTGTAAATAATAAGGTGCAATAAATATTTTGAATTTGAATTTCCCGGAGGCCAGAATCTCGACGTATCTACATCGGGACGCGAGGGCCGGCGGACCGCGTAATTATTTTGTCACGCGGACATTTTAACATTGCAATATCTTCTAAGGTATTTGTTTAAACTATTTAGAGTAAAAAGAACAAATATTCTATATTAAATTTCATCATTTCACATTTATTTAGATATAGATTAATGCCATATGGGTTACATAAGCTTCGCAGAATTTATTCTATTTAACCTAATATCTTTTTTTAGACAAAATATCCGGTGAAAAAATGGTTTTAATGAACAAAATGAGGTCAATTCACGTATATCCACACCTTAATGAATTAGAAGATATTCGTTTCATTGACTTTTTTGCCACCGACTTCCGATAGTAAAGTTCATTTCGTTTCTAAAAGTTTTTTGGAAGTCGATTATACGCGAGCGCTAAGACAAGTGTAGTCCCCAGATTGCGTGTTCGCCTTTTTTCTCACAGAGTTAAAAAATTGCTGTTGTTTTGAAAGAACAATTTGAGTGGGTCTGAAATGTAAATAAGTTTACTTTAAAAGTATCAAGTGACCCTAAGTGGGTAGCTAAGTTTATATTTTAACAACTAACCAAGTAGGTATATGTGGTTTTAGAAACATATTTTTTTAACAATGAAAATATATTTTTGACATGGCAACTACAATTATTTTATGAGTAAAAGTGATTATTGTCAGTGTAAGACAATTTTTCATCAGGTACTAAGATCTATTCAAGTCTTTGTATCCAACATGTTATTTTCACTTCGGATATTAATAATTGAATAATAGACTTGAAGGTGGTTAAAGAAGGTGATTCCAAAGAGAGACAAGATTATGAAGTAGTTCTTTTTGGTGTGAAGTTGAATTTTATGTGTGGATGTTTTATAAAATTATATTTTTACAAACACATGTCATGTATGTTTATAACACATTTGCTCGTAAAGGGTCTCTTATTTCACCAATTTCAATATCGTAATGTATCTCATTACGTACTTGTGCGGTAATGTAATGTAAATCGCACGGTTTACTAAGATGCTCCGTCAAAACGAACGGTACCTACTTTTTTAAATCTTAGCAAAGAGTTTTTATTTCAGAAAAGTGGTCAACATTTTATGAATAAAATTAACTTTGGGAGATAAAATATAATAAATAAACATTTAATTCTTTAATTTTATTAATTTCGACAATAAATTACAACCATTAATATCTGTAGCAAAAACAAAAATATTAATTTACTTTATTAATAATACTGGCTGTTTTGTGCCTATGCCTGAAAAAAAATCGCATCGCTTATTTGTTAAGAAATAATAATCAATTTTACTAATTGCTCAAATTTTCATAACTGCTTTAATTAAAGATTTATTCGTTTAAGAAAGTCCGAGTTTTATTTATTTCCTCGCAAATATGTTATAAAACGTCGTATGACATACGTGCGCTTTGATAATTACAGCCTCTGCTTTCTTTTAGCACTCGCCTACGGCTCGGGCAAGCAATATCGCCTCGGCTGTAATTTTCATTTTACCGCACTTATATCATAATGTACTATTATGAGACTGCAAATAAAGTACTTGTAGTATAATATTTAAAAAAAAAATCAGGACCTGTCAAAATAATAGTGTGCCAGTCCCTTTAACTGAAGACTGCATGCTTATTTCCTGAACGTTTTCCCCAATGCACCCAGCGATAAGAATATGCCCAAAGGAAATAGTCTTTTTGAATGGCCAAGTATGTAAGTCTCTAAGTATTCACTTATAATTTAAATTTGATCATGTTGGTAAGGTAGTAGTTTTTAAAAGTCATAGATGGAGTTGTGCATTTCCTTTTTAAAAATTGTATCGTTAATTCGTTTCAGAGATGACCAACATATTTTAAGCTGCTTTATCTATGTCTTAAAACATAAAATAAAATTCATCGAATTATCGGGGGCGTAACAACAGTTTTAAAGTACCAAAATTTCCGCTCATAACAGTACCTACTAATAGCAGAACAATGCTTGAAGGGTCGTTGGCGTAAAAACCGCTTTAAATTCCGCGTCCGTTTCGCTGAAAAATATCTTTGGAGACCTAACTTTTTTTAATTTCCAGGGATTTAAAGCAAACGTAGCTACGGGAACTGTGCACTGGATATATATATATATATATCGCTCATTGTGTTCCCTAGTGGCAACTGATCTGGTTTTGCGAAGTCCCTGCGATATACTAACAAAGTTCAAGTTGTAACAGAGTTTCGAACGTTTAGCTAGAACGGGATAGCAATTTAAATGTTCAAATACATAGTAGGTGTCATATGATGCATGTTGCTGAGACGTTCTTAATTTTAGTAGAGTGTATTTTCGTTTGACATGACTGTGTGAATTCCACAAAGAAATATGACCTTGGGTTTTACAGCATCCACATTTTCTTTGAAATGCATTATGCCAGCGTCTCACCAGTGTATTATGCTTTCCGACTGTTGCAAAAAAAAACAATAAAATATTAATCGACGTGGAAGCATGTTTTTTTTTCTTTGGTAACGGATCTGTCGTCGACTATTCTGTCGGCGTCATGTGGTGACTGGCTTGACCACGTTAAGTGTGCAGTTCAAAATGGCGTTGCTTGCAAGAAAATTAGCCTCGATTTGTCAAACTTGATATGTCTTGGTAGTCTTACCAAGGGGTATCGTATTATCCAGTACTAACTGGGTTATGTAGGTAAGATAGGCAGTCGCTCCATCTATACCTATATAAAATTCAAAGCTGTCTGACTGATAATAAACACACAGACCAAACACTAATAACTTAAAATTTCGCTCACGCATTTCTCTTACGACGTAAGCATCCACTTAGAAAAGATTTTCTAAAATTCAGCACCCAAGGGCACTAAACAGGGGGTGAAAATTTGTATGGAAAATCGACATTTTTGATATTTCCGACATCAACGCGGGCGAAGTCGCGGGCAAAAGCTATAAGTGTAAAATACTGGCCGACCCGAGTATAGTTGGGAAATGGCAAAGCAGATAATGATGTCAAATTTGGTATTTTTTCTATGCATTATCCTACAATAAGATGGCACAATAAACTAAGATGGTGAAATTATACATCGAAGTATACATGGAACTGCACATCAGGTGGTGACAATAAAGGCGCTGTCAATATCAAATCGTTAACTGTCACTTGCTGTTCACTAAACATTGAAATACCTGAACACCAAGGTAAAATGAAGCTATTAATAGGTACTGCTGACCTTAAAAGCAAACTTTCAAAGTCTCATGTGGTTGAAAGTTTCACGGCACTTTACCACCAGAACTTCTAACCAGAACAAAGAACTACTGCATCGTGGCAGAAACTACTACGTGGTGCTTGAACTTGTCAGGAAACTTGGTTGGAAACTTAGATAGTAAATTAACGACAATTCGTTTATTGTTTGATGTGTGTAAATTCTTCCATAGACACTCATTTCTCAGTTATGGTTAAGCCCCATATAAAAGATGTGCGAGTCTATTGCCATCAACACGGCAGCTCAAATGGGGAGAAACACAAACATTTTACCCTAGAAATCGAACCTTGGACTCTTAGCACGGCAGTAACGCTTGCAACCATTAGACTGTCAAAGCAGTTTGCATTAAATTTGCTTTTATATAGGGGCACTTAATATCATGTCCTGCGTGTCCTGGGGGTCTAAAATGGCAATGCAAAACATAATAATATGAATTGCGTTAAAATTCGTAAAATGGTCACAGACGCAGTTCCTGTTTTGCTCGATCCATTTTATGATTTTTTGCAGAGGACGTCTTTCGGCTGATGATGATGATGTTTATGATGATAAAGGCGTAACAATCCACCCCGCCAGGTTATTACAAACTCAGACACTGTAATCGCACGCTACAAACATGTTCAATACAGTTAATACACAATTACCGTCCCTGTCGGTTACCCAACATCGCCTATGATGTCGGGATTGGATTGAATATTAAACTACATACATGGTTTATTAGTTACAATGAGCTTGCTTCACAGTCATGATTACTGTCAGTGGTGATAATTGATGTGAAATTGCGTCTTTTTTTTTCGAAATGGCATCTCGCAGTTCAGTCAAGGAGACTGTCTTCTGCTTAACCGGACATATTCATGTGATGATGCCTTGAGTTTATGGCCTCCAGCCATGGGAAAATAACTTATAAACTTAGTGACAAATCGCAAAGGGCACCCTGAAATTGCGATCTTACTTCAGCCAATTTATCTATGCAGTCGGGAAAACACTGAACTAAAATGAATGTATTAAGGTTGATATTTCGTTGCATTGTTTTGACAAGCAGATCTTGAAGTAGCAGTGATAACCAAGTAGTGTGATCGTTCGACTAACACGTCACAGGTCTAAAGCTGGAACCTCAAAACACCTCTAATTTTTCGGATTAATGTGCGTATTGTATAATTAACACTTGCTTCAGTGACGGAAAACATCGTGAGAAAACCAGCATGCATGAGAGCTATTTCCGGACGGCATGTTCAGCCAAGTCAAAAGCCCATAGTCGGACAAAAAACTCCGGCAACAGGATAGGCACTAACCATGATCATACTTTATGAATAAAAACTGAAAATGGCCGGACGAGCTTGACTTTCAATTATTTTATTAGCTGTTGCAACGCCTATAGATAGATTTTATCTCGCAAAAGCAACCGGAGACGTCTCTAATTAGTCAAAACAATGGCTCAACTACTTTTACAAGACGCGGAAAATAAATTTTACACTTAAAAGAAAATATGTTCGACTTTCAGCTTTTAAATAAACTGTTATTTGGAGAAGTCGACGAATTATTGGAGTCAATTACCCATTTGTAGCGAAAAGAGAGAGGGAAACTTTTACAAAGCAGCTCTCTAGAGCTGGCTAGATTATAATTTAAAAAAATGTATATGTAATATCCCAAAAAAAGCAGTCCCGAGTGTGCGAGTGCGAGTGTCCTTAATATAAAAAGATATATAGGATCCATAAGCATTAAAAGTCTTACTGCCGCACTCAGAGAGCTTTAATGATTACTTAGGCTTTCACTTAGTAAAGGTTTTGACAGTTTTGTCATACAAAAGTATGTCAAATCTTTACTAAGTGACGGCTTCAGCAATCATTAAATATCTCTGAGTACCGCAGTTAGTTATCTATTGTAGCTGAACAAGGGCTTTATACCCGACTGCAAGGATAGCGTTGTGTTTCGAATTTGATTGCTACCTAGCACTATTTCACTACTCTAATCTAATCTAGTCAAATCGAATTTCAGAACGTCATGCAATATAAAGATTAAGACAAGAAAATGCATCGTGTTTTCTTTGAACATTAATTTCAAAAACGAAAAGTGAACAATAGAAGTAATAAAAGTGGTTCAGCAACTCAAATCCCCGCCTCTCTATTCATCCTTCTATACAACTTCATTTAGCAATCCTGAATAGCAATACCTTTTCCAATTCTCTTCACAAGACATAGTCTTAAATACCTCTTAATAAACCTGAGAACTAATTACTCCAAACTGTCAGCGAAAAGGCAAGCAAAATTGCAAAATTTTAAACTGTTTTTAAACGAGTCATTTGGTGCGGAGTAAAAGTGAGTAGATGCGCTGGATCGAGGGAATAGCTTTCATTTCCTTGTAAATTCCTCAAGTTAACGCCTGATGCAATTTCACTGTGTTGCAGTTTACATTTCGTTTTCTTGCTTGGATTTTGTTGGGGATTAGAAGTTTCTACGGCGTTTGGAATGTCTTTTTGGTGTTTCGATATTTGTGGTGAAGTCTTCTTCAAGAAAAGAAAGGATAATGCAAACTTAAGGATTCTTATTTATTAATCTTTGGTGAGACGGTCAATGAGCCTTCATGAGTGACGGGTTGTTTTTTGCCAAAGCACTCAAACCAATCTGCTGCTAGCTTGCCCTTCAACTAGATTCTGATGAAAACCAGTATTTTATATGGAGCGACCCCTCTGGTCAGATAGGCAGACATATCTGAATTATCTGACCACCACGCCCTCATTAATATGATACCCCGTGGTAAAACATGTGTATAGATTTATGAGCTTCTGCCTACCCGTAACGCCTCCAAGACCAACGGATACGGAACGGAGAGCTAGGAAATTGATAACAGTTTGACATGTTCTGAGGCACCAGACCAGTAAAACAAGCTCATAAAGTATTACCAACCCTTAAAAATAACCCTGTATAAAGTTAAAGGTTATACAACCAATAGCGAGCATACCTTAGGTAACCTACGCCGATTTAGCCACGAGTAAATACAATATCATCATAATAATTTCAGACGAAAGACGCCCACTGCTGGACCAGCCGATCCCCGCATCATTGGTCCACCCAATACAAACATACTCAAATAAAATCACAATGTTACAGTCTTGAATAGCAATTAGGAGTAGCACTCGTATAGCTCATTAAAGATGTAAAAGTACTCTTAACGCAAACGAAGGGCACTTGTTCTCCTGTCGGGGCCGCGGGTAGTCCACCGGTTATCGCGGCCTCGACATAGAGGGCGAAGAAGGAACATGGGTGGTTTTTAGTCAGTAGAAGTCTGACACTCCCTTTCGCTCTGCCCAAGAGCGGGAGGGGTTATTCGATGATTTTACACCCACCAAAAAAAAAAAAAAAAAGGGGACTTGTTCTCCCCACCCCTGCGATAATTTTTTGGTTCTAGACCATATCTGGGAACCCCCTAGTTACCATTGGGGGCCAAAGTTCCAAATTTTGCACAGCTGTTTTTATAAATACTAGTTTTTCAGGTTATAACTTTACCTAAATTACTTCCACGACCCGTTTCCTATTCAAAGCACATTGAGTTTTACCGTAAAATATGATTCTTGACCCCAAAAAATAAAGTCGTTTCCCAGCAAAAAAATTTGCGTAGGAGTTTGATGTACAGAATGCTTGGTTGACGTGTGTCTGAAGGGTTAATTTACACCCTGTATAGTAAGCCAAGGCGTTGCACAGCATGTATTTACTCCGACATTTAAACGTCATTTGGCAAACGTCAGTATGTATTTCCTCTCATCTGTCTTTTCCGTTGCTTCCATTGATTGTCGGTTATAACTGTCTGCTGAGTCATCATTCGTTGATGTAATGAATTGCGCGTACTCTTTGAATGCAGTTCAATAGTCTGCATAAAATCTGCTGACTAAGGTTTGAAATGGTTTCATTCAGTGCTGTTTTTAACTCCGCACAAAATGAAGTTAAAATACTTGACAGTTATTATAGGTGAATAGGGAAGGAATAAGACTCGGGTCGATCTTTAGGTTAAGCTGCGCTTGCCTAGGTCGATCTGTGGATGGATGACCGCCCATTACATACCGAGTTTCCTCCGTGCCTCGGAAAGCACGTTAAGCTGTTGGTCCCGGGTGCCATATATAGATCTTTGGCAGTCGTTACGGGTAGTCAGTGACCTGAAAGTCTGACATCCAGTCTTACCAAAGGTTATCGTATTACCTAGTATTAACTGGGTTGTGGAGGTCAGATAGGCAGTCGCTCCATGTAAAATACTGGTATTCAGCTGCATCCGGTTAGACTGGAAGCCGACCCCAATATAGTTGGGAAAAGGCTAGGCAGATGATGAGGGAAGGAATAAAAAATGTCATGAAGTTTTGAGTATGAATGTGGTGTGTGCGATCACATCAAAACTTTTTAATAAAATACATACACGCCAAACACATAACTCTCCTTTTGTGCTTCGCCGCAGTCGGGTAAAAATAAAACTGAAATCGGTTACTTTTGTTTGTTTGATTTAATTTTTTTGCCACCGCCTTCAGAAACGAATTTTTCTTCTTAAGTTTTTTTTTACTGCTTTGTGTTTTATTTTTCGTCGAAGTCGGTTTTATTTTTTGTTTTAAGTTTTTATTTTTCACTTTTTAGTGATTCACATGTGCTTACCCCTTTACGACGTACCGTACCGTCGTAAAGGGGTAAGCACATGTGAATCACTTATGAACTGGTGTAAACAATAGACATATATGGGATTTCAGCAATCCCAATCCATTTGCTTTCATATAGATATTAATACGACCTCGCAAACTTTTGTATTTATTAGTAGAATAACAAAACATCACGCCTCATCTCCGAAGTTTGCGAGGTCGTAGAGGAAAGTCACCAAATATGAAATAGTATCTTAATATGGAATACCTTCATTTCTCTAAGACTATAAGTATGAAACGCAACACTCGACCATCTTCTGTTCCATTCGGTCTACTAACACGTACGTGGTGCAATAGACCGAATGGAACAGAAGATGGTCGAGTGTTGCGTTTCATACTTATAGTCTTAGAGAAATGAAGGTATTCCATATTAAGATACTATTTCATATTTGGTGACTTTCCTCTATTGATGTCGGTTACATATTTAAGAACTATTCTACCATCAGATCAGGGCCCCGAGTCTGCTATTCAAAAGTGTCAGAATGATCTATCACTGATCTCATAATTGTTGATTTTGACAAGTTTGGTGTTGTCAAATCAACAATTATGAGATCAATGATAGACCATTCTGACACTATAGAACAGCAGACTCGGGGCCAGCTTGTTATAGAGAAAACACCAAAATCGCTGTACATTTTTCTGAGTTCTCTCGATTTCGCCAAGATTCCATCATCAGATCCCGACCTGGTGAATATGACACAAATAGGAAAGCATAGGCTTTCGAATAATAGAAGAATTTTCCAAATCGGTTCGTAAACGACGGAGACGAAAAGATCGTTAATGTAGACAATGTAGTTTTTTTTTTTTTTGTTGATTTTTCTTAAACCGCTAGTCCGTTTCCGTTAAAAAACTATGGTACCATTTAGGATTATTTTTTTTTGGAATCGTTTAGCAAGCGACGGAGTGATGCCCGAGAAAACATAAAAAAAAAATATATATACAAAATCTGAATTAGGAACCTGCTTCTTTTTTTAGAAGTTGGTTAAAAATTAGGAGAATACCAAACGAATGTTGTATGAAAGGTGACTTCTGACATATCATTACGGCCTTCTGCAGATCTATGGAAGAAGAAGACAAGGCTGTACCGACATCAAATTTTGAATAAGTGTAGGAAATATAAGATAAAAACAACATACATAACATCACGCCTGTAATCCTCAAGGTTTAAGCAGAGGTCTACCTCATAGAACACCCACATTTCGCCAGTTATGTAAGTCAAAAACTATCATCATCATCATCATCATCAACAGCCTATTAATTTTCCCACGGCTGGAACACAGACCTCCTCTCTTTGAGAGGGAATGGGCTATAATCTACCACGCGGGCCCAGTGCGGATTGGTAGATGTCACATGTCTTCGAATTTTTTAGTTCTAAGACATGCCGGTTCCCTCACGATGTTTTCTTTTACCGTTTTGAGAGCAGCGGTAATGAAATAAATTACACAAAGTAATGTGCCTGCATGGATTCGAACCCACAACCTACTGTTCGTAAGTCGGGGCCGCCACCACTGGGCCAGCGCTGCTCTCGGTTAAAAACTATATTCTACGTAGAATGATAAACACACAAATCTATTTCAACTTAGTTTCTACTCCTTTATTTCTACATTTTGATAAACTGAAGGGCGCTAAAAGTACTAATCTTTTATTAAGCAATCTAAAGAGGTCACACTCGATCTCGGTGATTCCAGTAACCCGTCAAATTCTTATTTCATTCCAGTGTGTGGAAAAACATCTGTCTATGTATACCTAATGTATAAGTGAGTACACAAGTGATTTTGTGGTACAAAAGGGATGTTTACCGACTTAAAAAAATATGATTCTAATTAGTCCGTCTGTTAGATTATCGAAAAATATTGGATGCGTATTTTTTGTTTTATCAAATCAACAAAAATTTACGAAGATAAAAGGCGTCAATGATTTAAGTGGGGGGTTGTGACGTCACTTACCGGTAAAGAATGTGTTGTTGTTTTAGAAAATGACGTCACACGAGAATTTAAAGCATTGTATCGTCTTCATTGTTTGTTTACGTGAAAAAAGAAAAATTTGTGTGCAATATTTTTTTGGAAATCTATCTGACGGACTATTTAGATTTTTCTTGTTACTACCCTATTTGATAGTTTCGGAGTTATGAGAAACGGACAGAAGTGACAAAAAATAATTAATCACCTATGAATCATCATCATCTACAGCTCAACTGCTGGGTATAAGCCTCTCTTTGCTTGTGCCAATCTCCACATTTTTGTGCCAGCCTATACCCGCTTGTGTGCTCCTGGGAACTATTTGAGCCGTTATTTTTGCGCCTCAAACTGACGCCAAATTCCATCCTAAAATCATTTATCCCAGATGCGCAAAGAAACACAGCTGTAGATTAGACTACATAAGTAGTCAGTGTCTTATAAATATTCAACTTTAACACATTTGTTTAAATCATAATAAGATGTCGATCAACCGGATACAGATGAATGCAATAAAATATGATGATTATGATTATGACAATGACAACAATATCGTCTGCCCGTTTCGTCCGCCGGACGACCAACACTTCACTTTCCACCTCGGACGTCACTCCAGCTTTACTCCACCTGCCATCACCGCTTCTTGCTATTATGTCCTGCCCAAAACCACTCGAGTTACATAACACAATTTCCAGTATCGAAGACCTTCACACCTAGCGTATTTTGACCTTTGGAACTCGGTCTGGGACCTCGGAATTCTTAAATCAAAATTACACCTTAAGGGATCTAAAAAAGTGGTGCGAAGATTTAGATGGTGTGCGTAATTTCTCTTGCTCTTCTTTGACCTTTAGCCACTAATACTGAGTAATGGTCTCTTCCAACTCCCTTTAAGTGGTGTGTTATAGATATCCATTTGTTTGTGTTTAGTATATTTAAGGTTCATAATTACAAAATTACATATACGACAAATCACAACTTATGGCCATTTTTGTAGTAGTCTCAAAAATTCAGTTACCATAAACTACAGACACCATGGAATGCTGTTAAGTTGTTAAAAAGAAACATAATAAACGTAACTCAAAAAATAAAATCATTTACATGACCATGCTACATAAAAACACATTACCCAAACACATTTTCACGAACAAACATACTGCAGCAAACGACGTTGTATCATCATCGTTATAAAACATCAAAATGTTCCACGTATCTACTTTATTGCACTTTCTTACAAAGAAATAAAGCACTCAAGGCGAGCACTTGTGTACGTGAATGTATCTGTGCAAGCGTTTTATGACGTACGCTCGCTTTGGGAGGCGTAATCGTTACCGTCGTGATTGTACCGAATAAGTGTGTTCATGTAAATCGTTTCAACTATATTAACTTAGAATGGGTACTGCTGGGGAACATTTTTGTAGATTTTCTACTTAGTTTTTGGCAATATGCTTAATCAGATTAGGCTTTTCAGCAGGAACTTAGCTGTCCTTACAGGATACAAGCAGCAGCTGTAGGACGTCATGGTAATTCACCAATAAGATTAAAGCAATACTTTGTTTTAATCTTATTGACGTAGCATTAGAAAGTTGTCGAAACATTAATTTGTCTTTTTGCAAGACTATTGCGAGATAGGCGAGATAGGGAAGGTCTGTATTAACTAGGGAGGATCTTGCTGTGTGGCTACAACAACATTGTAAAGTTTTTTTTTCGGGTGGTGGGAAATCATCAAATGACTCGCTCCCGCTCTGGTCAGAGCGGTAAGGAGTGTCAGACTTCTACTGACTAAAACCACCCATGTTCCTTTTTAGCTCTTTGTGTCGAAGCCGCGGTATCTCTTTCGAGTGCCTAATCTGGTGTCAGAGTTTTTATACCGTTCATCAGCTTTTGCCTCGACTTAACATGCCGTCAAGCCGGCAAGCAAGCATGCTGATGCTGGCATGGTTTCTGCACGATATTTTCTGACTATGAGTTTTAAAAAAATATACCCAAATGAATTACCTACCCAAACTGAGCCTTTTTATAAAGTAAATATCGCTAACAGCTGTGTGAATATCGCATTAATTACGCAATACACTACGTAAACCAAGAGTATTGTCTACTTACAAAGATTTAAGTAAATATTTTGTGAAGGTAAATCTAAATTCATCGAATGCAATAATAATATATGAAATTCGAATGTTTCATTGAAATTCTATTCACTGCCAAACAGGATTTGGATGAAGTGAAATATTATTCAATTTTGGACAAAGTGAAATATTATTCAATTTTGGACAAAGTGAAATAAATTTCGAGACTACCAGCTGTCAGATGATACAATTGTATTTGTACATCAAAATATACTTCCGCAGTTTTCGGCTATTGCTAAATAAATATGGGTTGGTTGGTGAATAAGGCTTTTATTGCTCTGTACACATTGGGTGCCAACGGATACAAAAAATAAATATTATGTATAAGCTCGTCTGTCACGAAGCTGTTTTTTGGAACCGTATTTGGTTGTATACTTAGTGTTTAAATTTTTACTGACTGTATATGTGCGTATATTTAATCACGTACAAACGGCTCTAACAATTATGATGAAAGTTTCCGTATAGTTTCAGTTATTAATTACATCACTTTATATTTTGTAGGTGTATGTCATAGCTAAAATATTTGTACACTTCTGATAAAAACTGCAGCTACTACACCGTTGAATTAGTCTGATATTGTGATCTGATAAAAATAATATTGAAAATGATAATGGAATACATCTTATCATTTTATCATTTGGCGTCTGCCGTATTAGCATTGAAGACGCCGCCACTTCGATAAAAATGCAATTTTGTAACAAAAAGTACCTAATATTTGGCGCTGAAAGTACCGCGTAACGAGATCAATTTGGATTGAAAGCATGAAAAATCTTGCCATACACATAAGCAGAAATTATTAACAGAACTGATTGTGTGACTTATACAGAATGCCACTGGCATTAAACCTCTGTATTAAGAGTAGGTAAGGGTAATATCTTCCCTGGTGCAAGCCATTTTCCGGGGCGAGAGGGCATGGGACGCAATCGCCTTCTTCTGAAAAACAGATGCTAGCGCAGGAGATGGCGGAACGTGAGAGGGAGAGAACCTCTCTGAGGCTGCGAGTTGTTCGAAAGAGATACGGCGGCCCCGGCGCAAGGACTAAGAAGGAACATGAGTGGTTTTTTGTCAGTCGAAGTCTGACACTCCTTACCGCTCTGCCCAGAGCAGGAGGAGTCATGTGATGATTTTCCACCAACCAAAAAGAAACGGGTAATTATCTTCATCAAAATAGAACCAACATAAAACACATACATACAACAGTTTTATGGTTTTATAAAAAAATACGGATAAGCAGCAGGTCATCATTCATCACTTGCCTTCAGAAAAGATCAAAGTCCAAAGAGTAGCCCATTGATAAAAAAGGGCCTCTAGATATTTTAATAATTCATCATCATCATCCACACCCTGAATTAACCCACTGCTGGGTATAGGTCAAATTCAAAATATTTTTTTTGTCCGAACATGGTACAATACATGGTTTTATATTACATAAAAAGGGCTGTGACATACGGACGGACAGACAGACATGACGAATCTATAAGGGTTCTGTTGTTTACCATTCGGTTAAGGAAACCTAATAAACGGTCTCATCACATTCTGGCACATGGGGCGTGCCAATATCAGGCACACATAATAGATTATTACAATAAAATATAGAACAATTTGGTTATCTACTCTAAAATTATAAAGAGGAAAGATTTGTTTGTTTGTAACTAATAGGCTCCGAAACTACTGGACTTATTTGAGAAAACACCGTTGGGAAGCTAAACTATCCGGGTGACTTAAGCTACTTTTTATCCCTGTATTCCCACGGGAACGGGAACTACGCGGGTGAAACCACGTGACGTCCGCTAGTTATTGATAAATTTGTCTCTCTTTTATTGTGCCAATCTCCACGTCCCTGTGTCACCTTCGTTCAGGTTTTTCGTCGGCTCATCTCGTAGCCGGTCAACCCTCATTTCTGTTCCCAGTTCTTGGACGCAATTTGGTGACAACCTTAGTGCCTCTGTCATCACAGCGCAGCGCCTTGCTAGGTGAACAACTGAATTTGATTGATCCTTAGCGCGATTTCCAATTTCGAAAGCGTTTGTACGTTTTCGGATTTCAACGTTCGAAATTCGAGCTACCGTTTTTAATTACTGTAACTAAAATAAGTAAATGAAAGTAATTTCCCGAAAATAAGATAGCTAGACATTTACGAGAATCTCGAGAATCTTCGACTACAAACTTCAGTAGTACCTACTCTAGGTACTAAAGTGTAGAGAAACTTTAGTCTCAGTCACACGTTCAACTACCTCGATCGAGCTCTTACGACTAGTCAGCACTTTAAGATCAACTAAGTTTGACTTATGCTTAATAGAGCCAATATTCTGAGACAGTTGGTGGTGGTTCTGATATTGGCTTTTATTGTGGCACTTTTACTTTTGTTTTGTCAATACTTTTCTTCTCACGAAGCCTTATTATCTCGGGTGGATTCATAAAAAAAAAATGTTTATTGATGGACAGGGAGAGTCAAACTAAGGAAATGATGGACGGATTATATGAGCAATGATATGAAGGGTAAATTAATAAAAGATAGCTTGACAATTGACAGGGGACAATGGAAGAAGAATACGTATTGAGCCGACCCCAAATTATATGGGACAAAGGCACTCTTCTACTAAAACCCAAAACACACACACACTACATGCACAAAAGCCTCTCTATGTAACAATGCACGATGAGGGCTGGAATCCACCCCGTTGTTCCGTGTGCGGTTTGGCTGAAGTAAATATGAAAGCTACAAATTAACATATCCATCAATTCGCGTTACCTTTAACATCCTAATTACCCTTCATTTCTAAACTAGAGCCAATCACCTAATATTACCAACAACGTCACCGCGTTGTGTTGTACGATGTACTGACTGACACGGCAATCGCGTAATTAAGTTCAAACATTGAAGCCTCGTTTGCATCTGCTCCCGACAGAGTTAATCGTGTTAGCTGAATTATGCCCGTGGTACTGTTGCGTGGCCTAATTTGTAAGCTGTAGCGAGTTTTCAGGTTAGGTAAAGACAAGGTCCGTATGTCGTCTTAGAGTAAGATCCCAGGGCCACCAGACGTCACGTATTTTCTGACGAAGCAAATGTGGACGATTGAGTAGTGTTGGTATGTACTAAGAACGCATGCCTACCTGCTAGCTTGCTTGGACGGGCAATTTTCAGGTATCAGGTAATCAAGGTACATAAAAACATTACTAGCCGTAGTTTCTCAAAGCTGATGTTTAGGTATATTGTGGATAAGATCCTTAAAAATAAATCGCCAATACTCGCAGACGCTTTCCGTCGTATTCAAAGTAGCCACAAAATCTAGACTTAAATAAAACTGCCGAAATATGGTTTGTTACACCTCTGCCTACCCCTTCGAGGAATACAGGAGTGATATTATGTTGTACATTGACGACTTCAAAGATAACTATTTCAAAATATATATGATACTTACTCAATACATTTTAGTGTAGATCTTAAAGTCATTCATTAGCACTTAGCTAGGTAGATTTTTTTAAGAATGCATGTTAATATACATTATTTTTCTGCTACTCCGGTCAATTTAGACATATTCCTACCCAGTTTAAAATTAGTAGGTTTATTCAAAATGCCATTATAAATGATTTATGTAAAAAAGCTTTCATCGATTCGACACCCGGAAAAAGGCTGTGTTTTGAACAATCCTACCCATTTTCAGCTCGGTAGGAATGAATGTAACCATACCCCTATTTTTTTTTGACCGGACTATAGTAATTATAATATTATAACTGTTCGCTTACATTATTGCCCCGCTACCGCCAATAACTTACAACGAAGGTCGTAACGCACGAAGCGACGCAAAATGTTTACAGTTATGCAAGTTAGGGCTTCGGTCGTCGACTTGTCGGACTGAAATATTGTTACACTGTATAAATTTAACATCATCACGCTTGAATTTCCCTAAAGGGTACGGCAGAGGTGTACCCTAAGTATACCCCCATCACAGAGGTTCGACCCTACTGCATAGGATTTAATACTCACTCAATACATCTTAGTGTAGATCTTAAAGTCATTCATTAGCACTTAGCTAGGTAGATTTTTAAAGAATGCATGTTAATATACATTATTTATCTGCTAGTCCGGTCAATTTAGACATATTCTCACCCATCTCGAAATTAGTAGGATTGTTCAAAATAAAGGGTACATGTTCTAAAGGGTATGGCAGAGGTGTACCCTAAGAATACCCCCATCACACCCATCACATTTTCATTATTTCAAATTTAAATTGTTTTTGTACATTCTCTTTCTGTCTGTATTACGATGCTGTGTTGCTGTCAAAAGGTGTGATTTTCTTTATATTCATTAAAACATTATAAAATATATTAATTTACATTTATTTCACTTTCGGATTACAGCCCACACCCTCATCTTTTTCATTGGTAAATTTAATCCTTTATTCATTTGTAAACAAATTAATAAAGGATGAAATTATTATTTTTATTATTATTATTTTAATTATCATTATTTATCAATATTTTTTTTGTTTTGTTTTTCTTTTTTTTTACGATTTTCATTATTATTAACATAGTTGGTGGCATGGTTTGTGGTTTGGTCATGTGGGGAGTACCTATAAGTGAATATCGGTTAGCGATAGGTATTTAAAAGCAGATATTATGAGTGGCAACGCCGTATACACTGATCTTATTGGTGCCGTTCTTCAGAAAAGACAGGTGCGTAGTACCCGTAACTGGCGTGCGTGTACGTCCAGATGTATAAATGTGGATGAGGCAAATGGAGTATGTAAGGTCAGGATCTGATGATGGGATCCCAGGAAAAAAAATCAAGGCCAACCCTCAAATTTTAAAGGCACTTATGACGTTTTCCATACATTTTTTGAAAGCTGTTCAAGTGTTTGCGTCTGATCATCATAATATCATGTGGATTCACTGATAATGATGGAAGGTACAACTCCTCAACGGTTTGAAAGGAGTTGAAAGAAATTTCTTTCAAAATGTTTACACGGTTGGCGCAGTGGCTCAAGCAATGGACTGCTGCGCTGCGTGTCGCGGGTTCGATCCCCGCACGGAACAAATATTTGTATGACCTACAGATAGTTGTTGCGGGTCTGGGTATTTGTGTATGTGAGTTTAAATGTTTGTGAACGCACCCGCGATACAGGAGAAATTCCTAGTGTGGAGCAACGTTTGAAAAAAAAAAAAAAAATGTAATGAATCTTGAAGGTTAAGGATTAGGTTTCTTGGTTGACTGTTAATATTTGTATAGGATTACAACCATGGAAAAATAAAAAAACTTTTTAGCAAAAAAAAAACCTACTTCAAATAAACAAAATTACAAAAAGTGAAAAAGAAACTTCAGAAAAAAATCAGCTTCTGAAGTCGGTGGCAAAAAAAAGACGATATCAAACGAATAATTGTCACGGACTTCAAAAGCTTTTTTTTAGAAGTCTGTTAAAAATTTGAAAATTAATTGTAATAGAGTAGTGGGTTGACGTAGTCATTAAATAATTGTCCAGTGTTAAGTTGGAAGCTCACATCTGGCCCGCGAAATTCTAATTTTCTTACGTTTTTGGCAATTTGCAGGCCAGTGCTTGGTTGTATGTTTATGAAAATTTGATTTGCGACTGTAAGACGTATGAAGTTACCGAATTATAACCATCAAAATTACTAACTACTAAAGAACGACGACTAAATTACTAAAGAATGACTTTTACATGCAAAAATCAATCTTGACATGAAAATGAACTTGGAGGGTTGTATTGATAATTTTGATGGTTATAATTCGGTAACTTCATACGTCTTACAGTCGCAAATCAAATTTTCATAAACATACAACCAAGCACTGGCCTGCAAATTGCCAAAAACGTAAGAAAATTAGAATTTCGCGGGCCAGATGTGAGCTTCCACCTTAACGGAGATATATTTGTACAGCATTGAATTATTTGGTTTAGTATATTATCAGAACGTTATAATTTATTTTTATTAATACTTGAGGCTAGAGAAAATAAAAGCCACTGTTTCCTGTAATATAGCAATAAGAACACGGTCATAATGAACGGCAAATTTTATTTTCTAAGAATCTACAAATTACAGCTGGTACCAACAGCTAACGTGTTTTCCGAGGCATGGAGGAAACTTGATATCTTATGGGTGGTCACGGGCCAACCTAGACAAGCGCGGCTTAACCTGAAGATCGATCCGTGTGTCATTTCATTACGTTAAGGCTAAAATGGAATACTTCAATATACTCATAATTTCTCAAATTATCTGATTTAAATACACCTCTCAAACAAAAAAATAAAGTTCAGTCAAACAAAGCCAATGCTTTATTTTGAACTTTATTGTTGTACGAACCTTTTTAGGGTTCCGTACCTCAAAAGGAAAAAACGGAACCCTTATAGGATCACTCGTGTGTCTGTCTGTCCGTCTGTCACAGCCAATTTGCTCCGAATCTAATGGACCAATTAAGTTGGAATTTGGTATACATATGGATTTTTGTGACCCAAACATGTACGGCTAAAGTAAATAAATGAATTTTGAATATGGGGGTCGCTTTTACGGGGCAAATAAGAAAATTAAAAAAAAAGTTTTGCAAACTGTACCATGTGACACATCAAATGAAAGGGCTTACTATGAGGGTCTCAAATATATTTTTTTAATAATTTTAAAATAAGTAGTTTTAAAGTTATTTAAGAAAATAGACGAAAATTGACCGTTCCCCCCCCCCTTATCTCCGAAACTACTGAGCCTAAAATTTTGAAAAAAATACAGAAAATAGTTCTATACCTGTAGATTACAGGAAAACCTATAAGAAGTCCATGGTCTAAAAATTACATGGTGAATTTATATATATAAAATTCAAAGTCCTGACTGACTCAATGACTGATATGACTGAACGCACAGCCCTAACCGCTGGACCTAGAGACTTGAAATTTTGCACATATATACCTTATATAGTGTAAATACCCACTAAGGAAGATTGTTTGGAAATTCCATCCCTAGGGGGGTAAGATAGGGGATAAAAAAATTCATCGTACGGAACCCTCTTCACGCGAGTTCAACTCGCACTTGACCGGTTTTTTTGTTTTGTAAATCTGCGTTTTCTTTAAAAGCGCAGGAATAAATCCCCACTTTAAAACTGAGCTAAATTTACCTCGGTTTTAGACACCGTTCGTTACTTCGTTAAAACCTGTTTATGATACAGATTTATCCTAAATTAACAGGAGATTAAACGGTTAAACAAAATAATTTAGAAAATTTAATTTAATTTACACATGTACAAACATTCTAATAAGTTTTTTATTAACTACTTACCTATCTTCAGGATAAGCCGCACTTACCTATGTCGGTCTGTGGACGGGTGCCAACCCAATTTAAACCTACCATGTTTCCTCCGTACCCGAAGCACGCCATTGGTCTCAGCGGAAATTTGTAGATATTTGATGGTCGTTACAGGTAGTCATTGCAGTGGCCTGAAAATCTGCCAACCAGTCTCACCAAAGGGTACCTATCGTGTTACCCAGTACTAACTGGGTTCTGGAGGTCGAAAGGCAATCGCTCCATGTAAAATTATGATATTCAGCTGCATCTGGATATACTGGTAGCCGAACTTTTTTTTTGTCGGGTGGTATATCAAATAACCCCTCCCGCTCTTGGGCAGAAAGGGAGTGTCAGACTTCTAATCATAATCATTTATTTATTTGTAAAACATAGGTATCATTATTAAGGTTCTTCCTATGTTTCGTCGTAAACTTCCAAATAGAAAAGAGCAAATTAAAATTACGAATACAGAATGTCGATTCAATGTTCAATATCGGGAACTTGAAACTAAAAGTAACATATATGGTAAATATCCCGTTTTCAACATTAATAATAGTGAAAATTTAAAATTCAAATTAATTCTACTGACTAAAATCCACCAATGTTCCTTCTTAGCCCTATATTTCGAGGCCGCGGTAACTTGTGAACAACTCGCAGCCCCGACGGGCAAAGACGACTTTAAGATAGTGAGAAAAGGCTAGGCAGATAAAGGTGATGATTCACAGAAAACCATATGTAACCATCTGAAAAACCATCCAGAACAATACTAAGATCACAAATTACTACGTTAATCATTGAAAATATACCACGAGAAGTAGTAAGTAAGTGTAAGTGGTCCATGACACATTTATCTGTGAGCCTCGCTGACCGCGGCGATTCATATCTCTGTCCTAATCACATGCGACAAGATTGATCGCAGAACAGAAAGTTAAATTTTATTATACCGTGCGATAATATAGCAAGGGTTTGGTGAATGTGTGTGTGTAAGAGAATTCGTAAGACAGATCGAAGGAAAAGGTTAGCGCTAAGCCTCTGATCAAACTATACTGCATTTACTTCTGTGTTGTTTGAAGTCTGTCTATAAATATTGGTTAAATTTATTAAAACCGAACTTTACTTTTAAAACTTTTTAACAATAAATAAAACCACCTTCAACAGTCGGTGTCAAAATAAATATTCAAACAAACAAAAGCGACTTCAGAAACAGATTTTTCTTCTCATTTTTTTTATTTTAAAAGTTTTTATTTTTCACTTTTTAGTGGTTCACATGTGCTTACCCCTTCACATCGTACCGGTGTGATAATATGTTATGAACTGGTGTAAACAAAAGACACACTCAGATATGGGATTTCAGCAATCCCACTACATCTGCACAGTCGTAGTCGCATGCCACCTTGCTAATGGCAACTAGCAGCTGACTTCTGTATCAATGAGAACACCATGAAGGAGCAGGTACCAGTGGCATGCGACTACGGCTGTCCTCTATAATAATTATTAAATTATCTACTTGACTAGACGATTTTTCTTGTTTTCTACTTTTAAGACGGCGGTTCGACTACACAACCCGACTACGAATAAAAACGCAGAGTCATAAACTCTGCTTTTTTATTCGTAGTCGGGTTTTAGTTATCAAACTTAGTTTTTTTTTGAACTCAAAGATCGAGTGCCTTTTTTTTTTTCGAATAACCCCTTCCGCTCTTGGGCAGAGCGAAAGGGAGTGTCAGACTTCTACTGACTAAAAACCACCCATGTTCCTTCTTCGCCCTCTATGTCGAGGCCGCAATAACCTGTGGACTACCCGCGGCCCCGACAGGCGTCGGCCCTTTCGGGCCCCTCCCATGTTGCTGACATCTCTTTGAGGCGCGCGTGGAACACGAACGCGCCGTCGACACGGCCAGTTTTCGTCGTAAGACGGACGGACGGCGAGTTAGCCCATCACTCACCTTCCACAGGCCTGCGTCTTCGGTGGCCGGAGGTCATCGCGAGACCCCCGACGCCCGGAGCGCCTCCTGCGGCGGCTGGGACGAGAGGTTTTCTCCCTCTCGCGTTCCGCCACCTCCTTCGCCAGCATCATTGCTTCGCAGAAGGAGGCGACGGCGTCCCATTCCTCCTCGCCCCGGACCATGGCTTGCACCAGGGTCGGCGCGAGAGGTCGCCGCCGCCGATCGCCGCTACGAGAACACGGCGGGGCTCCGCCCCAGCGGGGCACGCCTCCACTGTGTGCTCCACCGTGTCCTCCGGCCGATCCTCACAATGGTGGCATCCGGGCGTTACCTCCCGCCTGATTCGGTGCAGGTACCTCCCGAATAGATCGAGTGCCTCACACCGATATCTACGGTTTCGGGGACCGGGCGGTACGCATCAAGGACCTGGGCAGGACATTGAGCTAGACATGGAGATTTATTTATTTATTTATTTATTTATTTATTTAAGCAGGTACTTGCTACACTTACAGTTTGCACCAACGCGTGCAGCAAGTCAACAACACACACACTAACTTAAAAATCGTATGCAATAATTAAGCATAGCTTTATTACTAATCATAAACAGATCTAGATCCGGTTCCTGAGCAATCAGGGCGTTTAGCAGATTCATCGCCTGGGTTGTGGGCGCATATCGAGCAGTTTGGGTACGCACAGTGGGAGCAGAGAACAAGCCTCGGGAGGCACAGGCCCGTGACCGTCGCAGTCGGTCCGGAGCAAACAGTGAACAACGAGCTAAAGTAGTCCCGTCGTCAATTTTATAATTAGAGATGGCCTATGGAGCAAGGTTAGGTCAAGTAAACCAGGGCTGACAAGCTCGTTGGGTAGACGATAATTTCAAAGTCATGAAAGACCCCTGGATAAGGGACGCACAAGAACGGGAAGTGTGACGGGAAAATTCCGAGCTGTAGCTATATAACCCCTCCCGCTCTTGGGCAAAGAAAAAAAAAAACCCAATTTTATATCAACTAATTTATTGAGGTTTTTTATTATTAGTGATTAGATGACAAACTTATGCTTTCAATATAATATTGTCACTGTTTAGAAGTTGGCCACTTTCGTAAATGATTTTAATATTTCTACACCGGCAACGGTAGTGTATGTGATACTGTTTTATATTAAGATCTTGTACCTACCATATACTCAGAAATAAATACTATTCTATTCTATTCTATTCTAAAGCGAAAGGGAGTGTCAGACTTCAACTGACTAAAAACCACCCATGATCCTTCTTTGCCCTTGTTCCAAGGCCGCGGTATCTCTTTCGAACAGCCCGTGGCACCTCTCCAGGGCGCCGTGGCGCCTCTCAAGACATTCCGCAAAAAATAATCTACCTTAATTCATCATTCCCTTGCCTTTATCCCAATTCTCTCTGATTTTCATCGTCTAATGAGACACAGGAGGTGTCTCATTAGACATCATAATCATAAAATAAACATAATAAATAATCTACCTTAATAGGTATGTTTACTGACTTAAAAAAATATGATTCTAATTAGTCCGTCTGTTAGATTATCGAAAAATATTGGAAACGTATTTTTTATTTTGTCAAATCAATAAAAATTTACGAAGATAAAACGCGTAAAAGATTTGAGTACCCTCCGGTTGTGACGTCACTGACCGCTCAAGAATGTCATACTTATGTCTCAGAAAATGACGTCACACGAGTTTTCAAAGCACTGTATTGTCTTCATTGTTTGTTCACGTGAAAAAAAAAAAAATACGTGTCCAATATTTTTTGGAAATCTATCTGGCGGACTAATTAGATTTTTTTGTTAACTGTTGTCTAAGAAGATATTCATTGTTTTGTGTCTCTCCAACCAGTTATAAATGACCAATGTCACGACAATTAATAGTGTGTTCAATACAACCACAATTTTTAAGTCTCCCACTTTATTCAGTTTGCAATATTTTGACAGCGGTGAAAACAAAAAAAATGAATAAAATCTATGTGTTTACGTGAATAATTACGTAAATTTCTGACTGTGATGAATAGTGTTGATGTGCAATGCACGTATTTTGCCAAGTTTTTTGCGAGTAAATCGTTCCTGGGAACATTTGTCATAGTTATTTGAATTCTAGAGATGTATTAATAGCATGTTTTAGCGGTATTTGCGTATGTTACTGAAATAAGATATTATGGTGTAGGTATTGTATCACTACAAACTATGAAACAAAGTCCTCCACCGCGTCAGTCTGTCTGTCTGTTCACGATAAACTGAAAACGTCTGCATCGTTTTTCATAATGTTTACACCAATGGATAGAGTGGTTCTCAAGGAAGGTTTTAGTATATATATTGTCAAGTTTTTGACATCCATGCGGTCGAAGTCGCGGCCATCAGCTAGTACAAAAAAAAATCTAAGTTTGCCTGAAGATTGATTAATTAAGTTGCATGATGTGGTGCATATTTTAATTAAGTTATTTTTGTATTGATTATGCTTAGATTTGGTATGTATATGGAGAGAATGAGTAAAAGGCAACTAGCAAATTTTAATGGTATTACAAGGCAAATGTAAGATTCTTCAGAAAGGACAGGAGCGTAGTACCTACTCGTAACTGGCACGCGTGTATGACCAGATTATATGAACGAGGCAAAAAGAGTATAATTAAAAAAAAAAGATCATAGCTTGTGGCGCTCTGTGGTTTCTGCCTCCCCCATGGTAAAATGGGTGTACCTATGTATTTTAAATTAGTTCCCAAAAATGCACCAATGCTAGTTGGGAAGGTTTTGCATTTATATTTGTAAAAATAAATGTCAAGTTTACGTCCATAACTTTTCTTAATGTTTTCATTTTACGTGTTACAGAGCTGAGAAACATTTTATGACTCTTGTTATAAATTCTAGTTTAGTACCTACATTTTCCGTCGACGTCAACGAAAGTATAGTTTAAACATGTACCTACACTGTACAGATAAAATTGATTAAAAGCGAATAACATGTGTGAATGTGTTGAGTCCCAGAGTGTCTAGGGTGATTTAATATAACATGTCAACCACAAAGTGATGTCAACATTTTCTTTAGTTAGCCTGTACTATCCCAGTGCTGGGCAAAGGCTTCCCCCAAATCCTTCCAAGAGCATTTTTCCTGTGCCTCGCTCAAACCAGCCCTCCGGGTACGCGTCCAGCTTGCCACGTCACCTCTTTCTGGGCCGGCCTCGGCGACGATCTCCGTCTTCCTGCAACCATCATGCAGTCGAGGCTTTTACCCAGCGGTTATCGTGCATACGGCTGACGTGACCCGCCCAATCCCATTTCTGCCTAGCAGCCTTCGTGCCAACATCCACCATGTCAACATAATACAATAATCAGCATTGTTCTGAAAATCGAAATCGTCTTACTAAGCAGGTGGAACATTGCTGTCGCGGGCGTTCAGATATTCATTTTTTTGTAATTGTCGTATACCTCGTACAAACCAACAGGGATGTAGACTTAACAAAATATGACTCTCTTTAGTCCGTTGCGCGTCGGTTAGATTATCGAAAAATATTGGATACGTATTTATTTATTTTTTTCAAAAACGTTGCCACAGTCTAAAAATTTATCCTGTATCGTGAGTTAAACTCACATACACAAATACCCAGACCCAGAACAACTATCGTTAGGTCATGCAAATATTTGTTTCGTGCAGGGATCGAACCCGCGACACGCAGCACAGCCACTGCGAAAACCGTGCCGTCACCATCAACACATTTTTGAATTCAAAACAAAACGATCAACTTACAACTAAGTAACTCTAGAATGTCTAATATCCGTTTTAAAGACTATACCCTTTATGTCTGTCTACCCTTCATGCGAACCTGATGTTATTATCACTGCCGAAACTACCTGCATCGTCGTTGACAGTATAATATCCTAGACTCAAAAGTTACTCACAAAGGAATTTCGGACTCTACGCCCAAAGTTACAGAGTTGGTATTCGAACGTGTGACAGTAACATTTCAGGTTAGTGTTTGTGCTTTAGTATTGTCATAAAAGCAGTCTCAGCATTGTTTTACTGTGGGTATGACATGAACAGTAACGTCTTGAGTATCCTTTGTTTGTGTTTCCAAATCGTCTGTTTAATGGTACTGTAGCATCTGTGTGTTTAGCTTGAACGTAAAGATCTAGACAATAACAAATTGTTGAATTGGTTTAGACTAAGAAACCACTATCATCCGTCATCATCTGCCAATCCTTCTAGGAACTACAAATGATGGAGCTACTTCCAGCTTAACTGGATCCAGCTGAATATCTTTCATGGGTTGACTGCGTGTCTGCCCTCCACAACCAATAACCCCCCCCCCCCCCCCCCGAACGCTGAGGCAAAAGGACGAGTACAATATCCGCTAAAAAACGTACGGCAGAAGTCTACATACTAGTTATTGACCTTTTTCTTGATGACTGTATTTTTTTTTGCAAAATCTGTAAATGCAGACAGAACCCTTAACACGCACCGCTGATTTTTTACCCGACTACGGCGAAGGATAATGATTTTGGCAGTATATGTATGTAATATTTTGAAAGTTTGTACGGATTGTATATTAATTATCACTTGCTTCGGCAAGTAAAAACATTTACAGGAAGTCGTCTGTCTTGGTATGGTCATGTAATGAGGAGGGATGAAAAACATGTGACTAAAAAGCAATGAATATAAATGTTGATGGATGGAGAGACAGAGGCAGGCCAACGAAAAGATGGATAGATTGTGTGAGGAATGGTATGAAAGAGAAAGGAGTAAATTGCCACCGTGACGTCTAACAGGGAAAAATGGAAAAAAAGAACGTGTTTCGCCGACCCCAAATAGAATGGGATAAGGGCAGGGAAATGATGATCACAAAATATCACAATAAAAATATTTAAAACAAAAAAAATACCTCGTAAAAATATGAATAATTATGTACAGTAAACATGACATATTTGTAGTTGCACATCCATATCTTTCAATTAACAAAATTAGTAGTTTTAGGCAGATGACGATTCATAGCAAAAATAAGCACGGTAAGGAGTTAAATAAATGCCAAACCTAATAAAAATAATATAGGCAATCTAGGCAGATTATTACTTGAGAAAAGATTGTACTTGATAAAAACTATGGTATACTCGTATAATAAAATCCTCACTCAATAACGAAACACAAAACTACTAAGCTTTTACCCCAATAACTCTAAATTACACTGCACCACTCCCGGTCGTCTTGCAAAACTTTCGTATTAGCCGCTTAGATTTACTCCGCTCTGGAGATGCGAGTTTTCACTCAGGGAATACTTTAAGCAAGTAGTTTATAGAATTGTTGTACAGTCTGCTCTTCTTATTTCTTTATCGTGTTGTTAACCTGGTGTCAGAGTTTTTATGACAGCCGTAGGTCTCTGTCTTGGACTACCGTCGAAAAATTTCCCAACGATGTTTTCCTCCACCGTTTTTGAGAGCAGTGGTGGTGAAATAAATTACACAAAGTCTGGGTTCTAACTCACGACTTACTGCTCGTAAGTAAGTTTAAGCGTATTACATAATATAAATACAAACTACGTGACGATCTATGGGTACAAAATATTCACCCGAATCAAATCCGGAGGCGACACCTTGAAGGCTCTGCGATTAAAATGCAACAGGGGTACTACGGTATGTACAGGAGCTCTAAAATGAAGCTATATGCCGCGCTGCCGTGAGCCCCGATGTAGTTGACCTGAATGCTTGAAATATTTATAGTGAGTGGCTAGTTTTAGATTTCAGCAATTTAGTTGTTTGAGGGGTTTAGGTTAGATTGTGGCTTATCTCGTAGGTAAGTGTTAGATCACACATTTCTATGAATTAACGGAATTGAAGATTTTGAATTAATGGTGTGATAACCTACCTAACAAATGAATATTTACATTTTTGGATTCTTAACATAAGATCACGCCTGTAATCCCAAAGGTTTAGTAAGAGGTGTACCTTAGTGAGCCTATTGTCATAAACAGAGCGCAAATCCAAACTCCGTGACTATTTGTTATCACGTTTTCGAAATCGGTTCTAAAGATTTCGATGATACGAATAGTTCTTCACAATAATTATGCGGGTTGACGGGGACGAAAAAATTGATCCAGCTAGGTTGCATGTCTGGAAAAAACCGATTTTTCTATTTTGATGCTGTCGATGTCACCCAGATACTGGATATTAAACAAGAATACGTTGTACTACTTGAAATTATTGTATTATTTTATATACTACATAATTCATAATAACAAAAAGCATAACCAGACAAACATAGTTTACTCGTAATATTAGGGTAGATAACAAAAAAAAACTAATTAGTCCATCAGATAGATTTCAAAAAAATATTTCATACGTATTTTTTCTTTTTTCACAAACAATGAAAACGATAGAGTGCTTTGAAAACTCGTGTGACATCATTTTCTAAGACATTAGTATGAAATTCTTTACCAGTGAGTGACGTCACAACCCTCCACTTAAATCTTTGACGCGTTTCATCTTCGTCAATTTTTATTGATTTGATAAAACAAAAAATACGTATCCAATATTTTTCGATAATCTAACTGACGGACTAATTAGAATCATTTATTCTTTTAAGTCAGTAAACATCCTCCCGTCGGGGCCGCGGGTTGTACACTAGTTATCGCGGCCTCGACATAGAGGGCTAAGAAGGAACATGGGTGGTTTTTAGTCAGTAGAAGTCTGAAACTCCCTTTCGCTCTACCCAAGAGCGGGAGGGGTTATTTGATAATTTACCGCACGCCAAAAAAAAAAAGTCAGTAAACATCCCTATAAAATTCTCCTTCAAAGTCAAGAAATATTTGCATCGTAATTAATCAAAAGACTTTTACAAATATCCATCACAGATAACCAGTGAATTTTATTTTCACTGCATGAGTTTTTTGCGAAATGGCTTTGAATGCAGCAGTGATAAACTAATGAAGATGAATCTGTGTTGTTCGCATTTTAGCTCACTGAAAGAAAAAAAAAATAGGTACGTGATAGTTTTTTTTTATTGTTTCGTTATGATTGAATACGTCTGAAAGTTTTCGAAGTGTTTTTTGCTGTTATTTTTATTACTGTGTGTAATTTTTTTAAATGTACTGGTAAAGGTACACATACATAATCACACATACATAATCACACATACATAGGTATACATACATAATCTCGCGGTTTCTTCCATGAGTCGTAGGCAGACATCACAGAAAGCCAACTGCCACGACTATTGAGCATGATGTGTCCTTTGTCCTCACTGCTCCCAAAACTATTTCTGCCTAAATGAACATCCTTCTCAACCAAGAGTATCAAAATGTGCAGCCTAAAGCCATACTCTAACAATCAAATGTACCGAGCATCAAATCGGGTGATTGATCTGACAGTCAGACACGTGCCTAGATTACCCGACGGGTCGGAACGATACGAGATGAGTTACATACAACACAAACGCCAAATGTGGACGGAGGATAGTGAACGTGGTATAATAATATACCCTTGGGATAAAAATATGGGATGTATTATATTTTTTCTGCATTTACGGGCGTCAAATTGCCACTTAAGCGATAATAATATGAAAAGCGTTAAAAAGCGTAAAATGGACCGTTCATAATAGTAACTGCGACTATGACCATTGAGGAAAGTACATCATGATAGGTTTTTTTTTTTTTAAAAAAACGTTGCCCCACACTAAGAATTTCTCCTGTATCGTGGTTGCGTTTACAAACATTAAAACTTACATACACAGACACCCAGAGCCGAAACAACTATCTGTAGGTCATACAAATATTAGTTCCGTGCGGGGATCGAACCCGCGACACGCAACGCAGCAGTCTAATCGCTCAGCCACTGCGCCAACCGTGTCGACATAATAAAATTCCATTAAAATTCGTAAAATGGTCACAGATGGTCCATTTTAAGAATTTTAAAGCAATTGATTGATGATCTGTTAAATTGGCCAATTTAACCACCCTGGACTGGACTGGGCTATAAAATGAAAAGGCGATCGATAAAAATATCGTCTGATTTCTTGACGTAGACTCCAAGTCAGCGGATGTCGTAATATGTGACAGCGAGAATATGGGTTGTTGTTCTTTTTAAATGAAGTGTAGTCACTAATCTACGCAAAATTAACAACGGGTTTAATTTATAAACCAATTTTACACCGCCGCTGCGGCACGGCTCCATTGGAGCCCAACATGACAATTCGTGCCGCAAAGCCAAACACTCCGGTGTACATCTCCCACCTACACTACACCACTACGGCGGAGGATATCGTGGAGTACGTGCGCCAGAAGACGAAGTACGTGGCGAGATTGCAGTTGCTTGAGTCGCGCCGCAACGTCAACTTTAGGGCGTTCGTGGTGCGAATACAAACATGTTTTCAGCATCTCGTCTTGAAAGAGGACTTTTGGCCGCAGGGAGTGGTGTTCCGTCGCTTCCGCGGGCAAGTGATTTAGTGCGCTAGTGAAGTGTTACTAACATACTTTTAAGTCTCTATCAACTAACACAAATTGTATTTTATAATTTTATGTTAGTCTGTAAGGTATTTATCTATGGGCCTTAGATGCCTGAAAATAAATGGATTATTATTATTATTATTCCCTTTATTTATTTTGTTACAAACTTATTACATTTTTAAATATTCTTTACATTTAAAAATAATAAAAAAAAATATTATTATTATTATTATTATTTCCAGAGTGGGAAGCTTCTGTCTTCTACTAAATTTTACGATAACATACTATCACTAGATGTGCCCACGATATACCTGCGGTAAAATACACACATCAAAAGTGTCTAGGGATCAACATATATTTTTGCAATAACTTTTCTCCTGATTGATATTAATTAAAATTTTCTTTAAGGATTCATCAAATAAAGTGTTTTCGTTTGTCACAGTAACGATAAACCAAGTCACCTTTGCGTTAATAAAGAAATTTGCCATTTTCCTAATAAAGGGATTTTTGACATTTGAACCACTAACATTAAAGTTCGAAAAAAAGACTGAAATAACAGTTTTCTTTAAAAATTTATTGGGTAACTTAAACAATTAATAATCCGTGTTTCTACCGCGAACACTAACAACACAAGAACATCGGTTTGGCATACTCAAAATGAGTTCATCCAAATCACGCTGTGGAATGGCCGCCCATGTTCGTTGCAACAACAAAAAAAGGTCTTCTTGCGACTGGATACCCTCCATATTCGGCAGAGCTCTTCTCTGTAGCATATCCCATGCATGCTCAATCGGGTTCAAGTCTGGCGACTGAGCAGGCCAAGGCAGGACATTGATGTTAGCTGCGGCGAGAGTCTGTCTTACAACTCTTGCGGTGTGCGGTCGTGCATTATCATGCATTAACTGAAATAAGGGACCGATTTGCACTTGTAGAGGAACGATGACGTCTGATACAATCGTCTCAGCATAAATTTGAGCGTTGAGGTTGCCTCTGATCCAAATCAACTCAGTTCTTCCGCCGATCCAAATACCCGCCCATACCATGATGGTTCCACCACTATAAGGATGGACTTCCTGGCAGGATTTTAATCGCTGTTGGCGTCCAGGGGTTCTCCAGTGTCGTATACGTCTTGTATCCGGTCTCATACCAAAACGAGACTCATCAGAAAAGCACACGAAACGCCATTGTTCTTCTGCCCAATTTCTGTGTTCAAGAGCCCATTGATATCGAATCCTACGATTGTGCATTGCTATAGGTGGTACCCGTAGCGGTCTTCGGGAATGAAGGTTCACTTCATGCAAGCGGTTTCTGACTGTTTGGTCGCTAATTAAGTTCCCTGAAGAGTGATGAAGCCTCACGGCTAACATCATGGCGGTTATTGTTGGAGCTCTTCGAGTTAAGATTTGAATGTATCGGTCTTGTCTCCGTGTGGTGCAGCGATACCGTCCTCCATGGCGCTCAGCCACGGTACCAGTGCTTCGGTAACGTGTCCAAAGTCGACTGATAACACTCTGACTTGTATTCAGAGCTAAAGCCACAGTACGTTGCCGGGAACCAGCTTCTATCATTCCCACGGCTCTGAGCATTTCTTCCCTGCTTAAATGACGTCGCCGCTCCATAATAACGTTGGTTTTAATCAGTAGTAGGGAAACAGTAGCACTAATAATGTCTTCAATGCGTTGTATGTTTTTATAGGGAAAATATTGACAGCTGATTTTCATCTTTTACTCGAATTTGATTCACAGTTCCTGATTCAAATTATGAAATGCACCAAAAAGGATCCATATAAATTTATAAAATCATAAATTTATTACAAAGCCACATCTCAATCTCAAGAAATCCGCATAAAAATGCTTGATCCCTAGACACTTTTGATGTGTGTAGTTTACATGTACACGAGCTAAAACTTGGAAAATATAATGACATTTATATTTTCAACAGATTTGTCTTTTCATTATAACCAGATATCAATTGTTTTTCTAATCTGTTAAACCGTGATTGGATTAAAACCATGTTTGATCATCTAAAAGCAACCTATATTTTAATCTTAAAAACATCCAAATTCGTTAAGCTTTTTGAGCGGGAAGGAGCTACAAAAATATGATACACAAACAAACTTTGTATTAATTCAATGAATAGCTCCGAAGCTCCTAAAAAAGTAACTCATCAAAGAGCACTCATTAACCATTCCTATCAACCCATGATCTATAACACTCAGCCATAACTTGCTAGAGTCGGTCCACGCCATAAACGATACCCAGTTTCCAGTCTTCGGTCTCCAGTTTACGTTTCCCGAGATATGCCACTTGAGTAGCACCTTCTGTTTAACTTTATGATGGGTTCGCAATAAAGCCTTTTACCATTAGCACTAAAAGCCTCGTAAATTATACGTTTTATCTATCTCCTTTACGACTGAACGGGCACTTCGCTGAATATTTTTTGAAGCTCTTTAAATGTTTTGTATTTTGATGCTTGAGTTTGTTGTGTTGAAGTGATTTCAGAATCGGAATAACATAAAAGTTTTTTTTCTTATTTATGAAGAAGAAGAATAGGGGATCGGAATGAGTAAAAAAATATGATTCTAATTAACTTTGAAGGAGAATTTAATTTAGAATCATATTCTCTTACTAACGTTATTCCTCCTTACCCCCCCCTTCCCCCCTTTCCTTTCTTTATCCTTATTCTTGACTTAAGAGAATATGATCCTAATTAGTAAGGAAAAATATTGGATACGAGTTTTTTGTTTTATCAAATTAATAAAAATTTACGAAGATAAGACGCGTCAGTGAGGGGATGTCACGTCTGTTGTAGGTAAAAAAATTACTAACATGTAACGTTTTCGAGGAGTATTCGAAGCGTCTTCGTTTTTTGTTTATGTGAAAAAAGAAAAAAATACGTGGCAAATATTTTTTGGCGACAATATCTGACGGACCAATTAGATTTTTTTGGCCGATTCCATATTGCAAAAGTTACATAGTTAATATAGTTATACAGTTACCGTTCTGTTTTCTATGAAAAGATGCGAGGTAACATCGCGGAAGCAAAACCGGCCAGTTTCAGTTTACGGTCGCTCACAAAGTTTAATTTCCCATTCGATAGATGGCGTTGTGCCTAAAACGCGAACAAACTGAATCGCGCTATGGTTTCGTTACACGAGGAAATATATAATCCAGACCATGTCCAGACAATATTGTGTTCATTTTATATTTACGAGCTGGCTACTATCAATCAGCTGCCAGCTAGTAATCGCGATGACAACAATTAATACTGTTATTAAATTTTTGACAAATCAGTCTTAAAACATGATGTAAAAGACTGATTTTAAATCATCTATCCTAGTTAGGTTGTTATCATGATCTATTGTTATCAATAGTCACATCCGTTATCCGTAAAATATCAGATCAAAACAAAAATAATTGAATTGCATTTTATACAAATATTGATAACATCTAAAATACAACTTTAAAGGAGACGAAAAAAGCGTTTCATATCGTAACTACAATTATAGCAGTTTAGTTTTTTAACCGACTTCCAAAAAGAAGGAGGTTCTATGATCGACTGTATGTTTTTTCATGTATGTCCACATAGAGTTTCATATCTCAGACAATTGTTGACCGCTTTTAATGTTTTTTTTATTTACAAGAGTATACTCCCGAGATGGTCTCATTGTCACGATGTCAGGATCTGATTACTAGTTCCCAAGGAAATGTATTGTCTCTTGTAAATACGACACGTTTGGCGCAGTGGCTGAGCGATTGGACTGCTGCGTTGCGTGTCGCGGGTTCGATCCCCGCACGGAACAAATATTTGTAAGGCCTACAGATAGTTGTTTCTGGTCTGGGTGTCTGTGTTTGTGAGTTTAAATGTTTGTAAATGCACCCACGATACAGGAGAAATTCCTCGAGTGGGGCAACGTTTTTAAAAAAAAAAATAAGTAAAGTAAAGTAATTTTTGACGTTCGAAAAGTGCTGATTATCAGCCTAATCTGAATAGGTAAATGTTTTTTGATTTTGATTTTGAAATCGAGGGCAACCCTCATGATCCGGCAGCTGGGTCTCGAGGTGGCGCTTCACAAGCCGGAGGCCATGGGTTTCCATGGACGTGGGAATGCGCTGCCGTCGGGATCCCAGTTAATGGTGGGAGGGGTTCCCATCGGCGTCGAGTGTACCTTGAAGTACCTAGGACTCGTCCTCGACAGCCGGTGGAACTTCGTGGAGCACTTCCGACGTTTGGCTCCCAGACTGGAGCGGGCTGGGGCTGCCTTTAGGTGGCTCTTGCCCAATCTGGGGGGGCCAAACGCCTCCTGCCGGAGGCTCTACGCGGGGATCGTGCGGTCCATGGCCCTTTACGGGGCACCGGTGTGGGCGCCTGCTTTGAGGAAGCGGGCCGCCCACTACCTGAACGTGCCCCAAAAGGTCATGGCCGTGAGGACGGTACGGGGGTACCGCACGATCTCCCGCGAAGCGGCGAACCTCCTTGCCGGATTGCCGCCGTGGGATCTGGAGGCGATAGTCCTCGCGCGCCTGCATCAATGGCGCGCGGAGGCGCTGCGCCGGGGGGTCACTCCGCTGCCGCGGCAAATTGCTGCGCGGCGGACAGACCTCCGGTGCGATCTCATGGCGGCATGGAGACAGCGACTGTCGCAACCCCGTGCAGGGCACGCCACGATAGTGGCGGTAAGTCCCCTCTTTGAGGAGTGGCTTGAGAGGCGCCACGGCGCCCTCACCTTCCGTCTGACGCAGGTCCTCACCGGACACGGTTGTTTCGGGAGGTACCTGCACCGAATCGGGCGGGAGGAAACGCCCGGATGCCACCATTGCGAGGATCGGCCGGAGGACGCTTGGGCGGAGCCCCGCCGTGTTCTCGTAGCGGCGATCGGCGGCGGCGACCTCTCGCGCCCGGCCCTGGTGCAAGCCATGGTCCGGGGCGAGGAGGAATGGGACGCCGTCGCCTCCTTCTGCGAAGCAGTGATGCTGGCGAAGGAGGTGGCGGAACGCGAGAGGGAGAGAACCTCTCGTCCCGGCCGCCGCGGGAGGCGCTCCGGGCGTCGGGGGTCCCGCGATGACCTCCGGCCACCGTAGACGCGGGCCTGTGGACGGTGAGTGATGGGCTAACTCGCCGTCCGTCCGTCTCAAAAAACAGGCCGTGTCGACGGCGCGTTCGTGTTCCACGCGCGCCTCAAAGAGATGTCAGCAACATGGGAGGGGCCCGAAAGGGCCGACGCCTGTCGGGGCCGCGGGTAGTCCAACGGTTATCGCGGCCTCGACATAGAGGGCGAAGAAGGAACATGGGTGGTTTTTAGTCAGTAGAAGTCTGACACTCCCTTTCGCTCTGCCCAAGAGCGGGAGGGGTTATTCGATGATTTTACACCCACCAAAAAAAAAAAAAAAAAAAAAAAGAGCAACCCTCATTTTTTATAGGTAGATAATGAAAAAAGAGAGTTCACTCTAACAGATATAACTCATCATCATCTATAGATACTTGTGACTTTATAACATTAACTTAATAAGGTAGTTAACAAAAAAAATAGAATTAGTCCGTCACATAGATTTCCATAAAATATTGGACACGTATTTTTTCTTTTTTCACGTAAACAAACAATGAAGACGATACAGTGCTTTGAAAACTCGCGTAGCGTCATTTTCTGAGACATTAGTATGACATTCTTTAGCGGTTAGTGACGTCAAATCGATCGCAATTTGATTTGAGTGGGGGGTCCCGCTCAAATCTTTGACGCATTTTATCTTCGTCAATTTTTAATGATTTGATAAAACAAAAAATACGTATCCAATATTTTTCATTAATCTAGCAAACGGACTAATTAGAATCATATTTTTTTAAGTCAGTAAACATCCCTTTTATCACCACGCTTGTAATTCACGAAGAAATAGGCAGATGTATACGAAACATTACACCCACCCGTTTTGTTTAAGTACCACTTTGCACGATCGGTGGGAAGAACCAGAACCAGAACCATAATATGCTTCGAAGTCGCGCTTAGGACTACTAGACCATCGACTTCTCATGTAACTTGACTAAAATATAACGTAAGATAAAAATTAAAGTAGGGCAAGTGCTTTACCTATGGACATTTTCCAAAAAACGAAATAAAACATTTTTTAAATCTTATCTAAATAACTTTTATTATTTTTTAATAAATCACCAGTCTTACATAATAATCAGCCTTTCTTAAAAATCAACTTAAACCTCGAAATGAATTATACTCATGAAAATAATCAACTTTTCTTAAAAACTACGGTTTTGTCCACAGGTTCATAACTCAATTGTTCCTATGGACAGCAAAGTTGTACCTATGGACTGTGTTGTACCTGGGGACGGAACTCTTTAATATAATAAAATTAAATAAAAGAAAACAAAACAATATACCTACCTCCAATAGTTTTTGTTTTAGCCGATGATAGCTTTATTGATGAATAATATTATTCATAAGCTTTACGACATTCTTCAAATAAATTATTAGTAGATTCATCACTAAAGCTATCATCGGCTAATACGAAGCAAGCCATGCATACAAAACTTTCAGTCTCATCGTCAGAATCAAAATTCTGTCTGTATGACTGTGGAACACACTTAATATGAAAATTATGATGGCATATACTACATTTAAGCATTTTTTTACTATCTTTGGCATAAATTTTACATTTCGAACACATAACATAGGATAATTTTTCTTGTTTCAATATTTCAATATTTTTGGTAAAAGACTTTGAGCAACTGGCAACTGAAAGCGGGATTTCCGTTATTGTGGAGGAACTAGTATTAGCTGTAGAAGTACTTGGTTGAGAAATATCTATAGTAGTAGAGGTAATTTTAGTGATTTTCTTGTTAGCTTTCTTTTTAGTGGTCTTTTTTAAAGAGTCATTTAATATAGCATCCTTTTCTGGCATATATGTTAAAATTCGTGTTCTTCCAGGTTTTCTTCCTCGTGCAGCAGCTTTTCGCGGATTATTATGAATTTTGTACCTGTGGACAGTCCATAGGTACACACAGTTGTTTGTCCATAGGTACAAATTTCCGCAAAAAAAACATAATAGGTCTATGTCCACCGGTACGTTGGTTAAAGCATTTGTTAAACTCAAGAAAATAAGATAGAAACTACAGAGACCACATTGCACATATAATCTTTCAGTTATGTTCTATAACTTCACTGTAAAACTTAATCAAATACAGCTAAAAAACTTACTTTTTCGGTCCAAAAACTTTCTGCGCCGGCGCATAACAAAAACAAAATGGAAAAAAAAGATGGCGATACGGCAAATCTGTCAACCATAGACAAATGCTTACGGCTGCGTTCAAATTAGAATTAACGGTGTCCACAGGTAAAAGCGTCCATAGGTACAGCACTTGCCCCTACTTAATTTTGAAATTGAGACACAGAAATACACTACCGCGTTTTTTTCCTTTTATTTATTGTTTTGCACTTTTCATCCTTATTATTCAGTTCTCTCTTTCGTGTTATTAGTGGTAAACCTGGTGTCAGAGATTTAATGTCATCCAGGTTCAAAAATCGTTACAGGTACCTAGAATTTAACACTTAGAGACTAGAAAATTCTATCTTTCTACTAGAAAAACATCAAATAGTAATCATAATTAACTTTGAATGTGCACCCGCTCTAATGCGCCCCGACTTCGAGCAATTTGTTTGAAAAATGCAGACACCTGAGTAAAAGCAATATATCTCCTCGAAACCGTTCTAAGTTCGATAACAAGGGAATTAACTATTTGTTCTAACGTCTGAAACTTTGCAATGACAGTCACAAATTGTTCGGAATTTCTTCTTTTTTATTAACATGACGTAGCCTTTGATTCCCGGCTCAGGCAGAGTTATCGGGTTATTCTATCAAGAACTACTACTTAGCAGTCATGGAGTCTAGATTAGAGTCCGTTTGATGGCAATAGGTTCACCCCCTCCAAGTGTAAAAGTGTATCATCAGGTCAGCCTGAAAGAATACAACTATCTGTCTTTAAGTAACGTATTTAAAAAAAAAACTACTACTAACCTATGAGGAGTTGTTCCTTCCATATCAGCGCATCCACATGAAATTACGATTATCAGACGCAAATACTTGAGCAGCTTTAGAAAATATGTATATGAAAAACGAAAAAAGTACCTATAAAGATTGAGGTTTGCCCTCGATTTCCCTGGGATCCCATAATCTGTTCCTGAGTTGGTGACAATGCAGTCTTGGAGCCAGGATTTGAGCCCGGTCGCTGACAATAGGCTCACTCCCTATAATAAACATACCTGATGAAATGTTGGTGTACTATTAGGTACACAGTTGTCGAACTCTCCGGGGGTCATAGGCGTGAAGTTATGTTTTTCAAGTATTTTCTGCAATCCTTTTAAATCCCTACGCATTACTTAACTATCGGTGGAAAGAGTTGACCCTTCAATATATATTCAAAAAACATAAGTTCCATTTAATAATATTAATAAAGTATAATTATTGGTTCATAAAAATAAAGTTTTACAATTTATAGAATTGACACTGGATCCCGCACTAGGATACCCTATGTCGCAGGATCCAGTTTCTTTCGACAGATTATAAGAATTATATAAAACTAGCTGTTGCCAGCGGCTTCACCCGCTACGATCCACGAGAATATAAAATCGAGATAAAAAGTATCCTATTTGTTAATCCAGGTTATAAACTATCTGTGTAAAAAATTTCATCCAAATCCGTGCAGTAGTTTTTGCGTGAAGAAGTAACAAACATACACACTCACACACTCCCACACTCACACACTCACATAATACACTCTCCTTTATAATATTATTAGTGTGATAAAGAAACAAATGCAGCGATTACAGTACCTACATAATTATAACTAACTAAACTTAAGACTAAAAGGTAACCAAGTATAATTATGTGTGTATGTGATGAGTGAGAGTATGTATGTTATGAGTGTAAGTGTGTATGTGTGTATGTGATAAGTGTGAGTGTATACGAGATAAGTGTTAGTATGTAGGTGATGATTGTGTATAAGTGACGATGAATATTTTAATGGTAGAACGCCAAAAGGTTTTCGGTTCCAGCATAATTTATCCATCTTCGCCTATAGTCTCTAATACTCGTAGATAGGTTAGTCTTGTTGTCATCATTTATTCATGTTAAACGTTGTCCTACATTTATCTTAGTATACTATTATAATACGAAAGTTTGTGAAGATGGCTAGATGTTTGCTACTGTTTCACGCAAAACCTCCTGAACGGGTTTGTGTCATTTGGCACACAGATAGGTTATAACCTGGAGTAACACATAGGATACTATTTATTCCGGTAGTGCGATCGACGATCGCGTGACATGATAACCGAACCCTACGTAGGCAAATCCGAGGGTGTAATCTAGTCTGCCACACTTATGTAAACGTAAGTAATTCAAAATCTCAGGTTACAAAACAAAAGTTCCTGTACGTAGCTTAGTCTTAAAATAATAGTCACTCGTGCAAGTATTATCTCACGTCTCACAAAGAAAAGAAAGAAAGAAAATCAGATGATAATTCCAAAGATAATTTAAGTTGAACGCGCTAACAGCTGAGTTCATGCAATTTGTAAGAAAAATGCAGGCTTCCAGGTGAAAGTAATGTATCTTTGTGAGAAACTGCTTCACTTACTACTTGCTAGATCTCTGAGGAAATTAAAGATTCGTAGACTATTCACCTAAACTTACGTGTAAGAATAACATTTTATTTCTTAGACGTATTTTTTACATGTAAATGTTCATGGACGCGACAAAATAGGTTGAGTCTAAACTGGGAGGAGAACGAGGGTAAGAAAAGATTAACTATTAATATCGTTGACTTAGCAAAAACGAATTTAAAAAAAAAAGAATCAAGTTTATGTAATTAACTCGTAAATAATGTTAAAACGGTAAGAATTCATAGTTAATATTCATTTTCAAGACGCAGACGCAGTTACTCTTACGAAAGGTCTATTTTACGCTTTCAGCGCAATTCATATTGTGATCTGCTAAAGTGGCCATTTTAGATCCCCAAGCGTTCACCAAACAATAGGCCAGCCCAACACACAGAGCTAGTCACATGACACGGGTCAGGTGACTGTATTGCGACAAGTGGACACGTGTGTGTCACGATCACGAATGCGATGACGAGTGTGCCTGGACAGCCGAGGTGTGGAGTTAGGATATTTTGGAGAAGCTAGATTTTACACAAGATGATTTTTAGTCACCGTCCAATTTTTTTCTAGGCATTTGGTATCATTCACTAAAACCATTTTTTTTTTTAAATCGATAAGAATATTTTTTGCATTAAATCATTTACTCGAAAGAATTATCCGCTCCCCGTGAATCGTTAAAACTTTGTGATGTGATTTATAAATATTTTTGTATTGAGTCATACTGAAAGAAAAAACACATGTTCAATGATTTTCGCCAAAGATTAATATATCAGAATTCGGACGTTGACTAAAAAAACATCTTGTATAATATTATGATTATCCATCTTTTTAATATCATAGCTAGTATAACGTATCTGATCTGCCTGCTCGTGAAAACTCGTGTGACGGCACATTCTAAGACTCAAATCTTTGACGCGGTTTTATCTTCGTCAATTTTTATTGATTTGATAAAACAAAAACTACGTATCCAATATTTTTCGATAATCTAACAGACGAACTAATTACAATCACATTTTTTTAGTCAGTAAACATCCCTGAGACATGCTTCTTTTTTTTTCTTCTGTATTCATTATTCATTGAGTGTTTTGTTAATTTAACACTCAAGACACTGCGCTCCATAGTAAGTTAAGCGCTAAGCGGATAGGCTGCAGAAAAATCCTTCCTCAATCCATTTCAAAACATTTCGTACCTCCCGATGTGAATAACCCTAACACCTACTGATGTGAACTGGGTCGGGCGTAATACACAATAGTATCGCCGGTCTGCAATAGGCGTTAGATCATATCTATGTGTTAAGCATTTCTATGTAATGAATAGCTTTCAAGGAAGTAGTGGAACATGCAAACTGAATGGAGTTTAGTGTAATGGGTGTTCGGCGAAAGTAACTCTTTGTGGAGCGTCCATGGATGAAGCGTTGGCGGGTGTGTAACTGTCATGATTTGTCTCTAATATATTCAGCATGTACTACTTTACTTTACCCGTGGCATATACGAGTATTAAGGACGCAGGTTTATTGTCATTCAGGGCTGATACTGCTATGCTGTCCAGCCTGGTCAATTTAATTCGATGACCAATCAAGACGAACACATACACACACGACATAAAATCGAACAGGCAGAAATTGACGCATTAGGTTTTGAATTTCTTGCGGAAGATATCATTTTGATTTTGATTCCTCTAACTTCAGTAAAGTTTAGCCATTTAATTTCAGAATTAAAACAACGTTTTCTGTCGTGTCGACCAAAAACATAGTATGGATGGCCCCCTATTAATGGCGAAATGTGGGTGTATTAATGGATGCACCTCTGTTTAACCCTTCGGAAAATAAAGGCGTGATGTTATGTTATATTTTACTCCGGCTGGATGTAAGTAAATGGGTTTTTTCTAACGTATTCCATCCATGCCTATTGCTTGTGCTATTCAGTGTTATATAACGCATTTTTTTTTTTCAGTTTAACCATTAACAAAACAAACTCTATAAAACTTGTTGTATTCAACAACGTAGGTACATAATTAATTTAAAATACCTGGCACCCAACCAAAACCCCGCCACCCAAAATTCTCTTTTCAAAAATTTGTAATCCAAGATGGCTTCTGTCCGCACGTTATCTTACCGCGCCGCTTGGCACGTTGTAAAGTTTGGAGTCTACCTCGAGGCAAGCCGAGTTTCGCCATCACCTTAATTACCTGTCCCATGCATTGTGGTTCACCGACCTGTATAGCTTTCCACAAACTAGTAATCTCTTAGCTAACAAAGGGGAGATAATATTTAAATTAAGCTTTGTAAACAGGGATTTGCTTTTGAATATTATTTTATTTTTCTCGTAAATTTAGCATTGTAAATCTTGTTTGTTTTTTTCCATTGTTAAAGTACATTTTGCATTAAATTAGACTAGTAGCAGTTGGCATAAAATATAGCATAAAATTAGCCTCAATAGGCCCATTTCTAGGACAATAGTTAGTTCCCTTTGTGCAGTGGTAACTCTAAAAACGTACTCACTGTTATTTTATATTTCGAAGCAACATTTTGCCACGCATCTGTTTTTAAACGAAAGAATTTAAACTTCATCCAACGTAACATATTCTCGACACGTTTGTCAAAACGAATTCAAAACAATGCATCCAGCAATTCGTTGTTTCAAAGTCAACAAATATTTCAAAGTGCAAACTCGATTTGGGGTGTATGTAACATTTTCAACCGAAACTTGGAGGTAGCTAGAAACAGTGGATTTTTATGCATACAACACAGAGAGATGCAATCTGCTGAATGTATCTCTTACAGTGTAAAGCCTTGAAAGTAGGGCTGTCTACTATTTAATTTATGAAGATATCTGGTAGGTTTTCTTGTATGAAAACTGGAAATACAGTTAACACGCCTTTAATCACTCACACAAGTCACACATCACAAGTGTTAGGCAGAGGAGTACGCCCGTTGGGGCTGCGGGATGTTGTAAGAGATACCGTGGCCTCGACATAAAGGGCTAAGAAGGAACATGGGTGGTTTTTAGTCAGTAGAAGTCTGACACCCCCCCCCCCCAAAAGCGTGTATCAAGTATGACTGCCTTGTTTGTTTAAAGGTTCTGCTCTGCATGAGGTCGTGGGTTGAATTCCCGGACGTGCAAAGTGTTATTGAATTATTCCTTGAAGATTTTATACCACATAGTTTACATTAGCGCCTGATTGATCGCAATAGGCTCGCACCCTTTTAAATGGGACTTAAACTTAAGTGGCAAATTGTGAGTGTACTTTTAGCCGTATACCTCTGCCTATTTTTTTTTTGGCGGGTGGAAAATCATCAAATAACCCCTTCCGCTCTTGGGCAGAGCGAAAGGGAGTGTCAGACTTCGAACAACCCGCGGTTCCGACAAATACAATAATAATTATTGAATAAGTACTGCCTTTAAATGATTATTTATAAATAGTTAATATTATTTTTACATTGTACAGACATCAAACATCTCGAAACTTTCAAAAAGACCCAAACAACTTTCAACCTAATGCTTTAGCGATAAAGTCAAAATGGACCGATGACGAAAAACGACTGGTGAAGGTTGATGCGAGACGCACGGGACCGGTCAAAGTGGCGACAAATAAGGGGACGCCTATGTCAAAATCAAAATCAAAATCAAAACTCATTTATTCAAACTGGGCTGATAATCAGCACTTTTCGAACGTCAAAAGAGTCCAGCAGTACGTCTTTGGTACTAACGTCTGTACGTGACAACCCTACTATTTACTCCAGTTCAAAATGGATGGATGCATCGAATGTTTTGCTTTACGTTTGTACACTGATGGATATTTCCTGTTATTATGCTAATTTGATTCTACTGCTGCTATGTTTAGAAGATAAAAAGGAAATTCAAATAGATTAGATGGAAGTTCTCCCTTTGTTCCGGAGAGATAATGGTACGCATTAGCAAGTACCGTCTACGCCCCTACGGTATAAATATCCAGAAGATTAGGAATCGCTTTCAAATCGTTTCGTCATCGTTTCGTTTTGCCTGATCTGAATCGATCTTTTAGAAGATCGATTCGCGGTCATACGATCTACCGATTTCTAAATCGATTCAACAGGATGCGATCTTTGATCCAGATCGATTCATATGCACCTATAAGATCTGTATGAAAAAAAGTCGTATCACCTAAAATCCAAACGTCAACCAAAAGCGTACTGTATGAAATATGCAATGAAGGCAAGTAATACCGTGATAATATTTTGTTTATTTTATTATCGGGTGGGTAAGCATTCTCAAAATTTGTTTCCTTTCATTCACTGAATGGGCTGTTACGGCTATCTGTCACGACTGCGCACGTAGCGTACTTTGTTATAGATCTATTAGGTAAGTAAATTAAGTTAAAATTTATAATTTTGCATGCATGCTGGTGCTTTTCATTATTTTTATAAAATTACGATACGGTTTTCTGAGATCAAGTAACATCGATTCAATGCCATACGATTAAAATGGTGACGATCCATTACGATCCAGAAAATCGATTTTATGCAAAAAATCGGCATCCTTATTCGTACTCTTATGAAGATTACACTCTAAGAGTGGCTTACTGCCCCGTTGGTCTAGTGGTCGCAAGCGCGACGACCCAGTATGGGGTTTTTGAGTTTGATTGCCAGGTCGGCCACAGTGTTAGAGGATTTTCCCATCAGAATTTTCTCAGTAGCAGCTTCGGGAGTCGAGAGTTGCGCCCGGTTGATAGAAATAGGTACCTATGTTCGCCCCTCTTACATGGGACTTTAGCAAAACTAGTGAATTAAGGGAGCAGTAATCTGTACCCCACTACCTAACCCTTTGGAGATTACAGGCGTGATGTTACATGTACACTCTCGGAGCGACTCGGAATCCGAGACAGGGCGAATGCAACAGTGTACATTTGAGCGCTCGTCTAGCCTTGGTGGTCCTCGCTAGGTTGTACTCAGGCTAAAAAAGTATCTCCTGAGTCCACATGGCGGTAGTAAGAACAGTGAGTTTGTTGATAAGATTCCGACATAACTCGGCTATCGATGGTACATCTTTTGAAAGTCGTTACAGGTAGCCAGTGGCCCGACAGTCTGTAAACCAGTCTTACCAAGGGTTTCGTATTAGTCCAGTACTAACTTGGTTGTGGAGGTCAGATAGGCAGTTGCTTTATGTAAAATACTGGTATTCAGCTGCATTCCGTTAGCCTCGAAGCCAACCCCAACATAGCAAAAAAGGTAAAGCAAAAAAACTGTTAACGATCCCTGATTCCAAACATCGAGCATAAAGATTTTAATAATAGAGATTTTTTTAAACAAAATCAAATGTAACAAGCATTGTCATCGTTATAACAGAATTGACACATTGACATCTGGTCAATTTACATATAAATCCTCTATTTATTTATACCACATAATAAAGTATTATCGTAACACAATTTATTATTCCGTCGTCATTTTCAAGCTTAGAAGTTCAAAGTCAATGGCTTTACAACATTAGGCCTGTCGCACACTCGATTCTGGATTTTGTGAATAAATTTTACTTTAAAATGTTTTTTTTTTCTGATGTTTAATTTTTAACGATGACTGGACTGTGTGCACAATTTGCCTTATAACATTGAGCTTTGTATTTCTACATATATTCTTTTAAATCTTGAGAAACGAGGCATGTTATTCTTTTGACGTAAATTGAGAATCTTCCCACCTGGCGGTTCTTATTGTGTGGAAGCCCTCAGTTTTGCTAGATTAGCTCATACAGTGATACGACATCCAGTCCCTTATTACTCGCTAAAGTGAAGAAGTGTATTAAATTTATCTAACGCTCTATTTTGTAGAAATAAATTAGGTATCTACTTTGTTATTTAAATAATCTTTTTCTACCGAGAGAAAACTGGAAATAAGCAATATATTTTTAGTAGTAGTTAGTACTTACTTAGAATTAAATAAACACAATAAAAATTGATAAAATCGAAGCTATAATTCATTGTCCAATGGACTTCCTCATCGGGAGTAACTATAATAAAGGTATTTAAAGTATCAAGTATTGAGTGTCATTAGTCTTTTTTTCACAAAACTAAATTACCATGGAGTATAGATTAGACCCCTTATTACGGCCCCTATAAAATGTAAATATGTATATAATAAGCAAAATTTAAAAGCCAGAGAAATAACGGCTTCTACTTTGATATAAGACTAAGACTTTATATAAGACCATTTTCGTAAAACTATGGCTCATTAAGTGCTATTTTCATGAAAACGTAAAAGGTAATCAGCGCAGTAAGACAAAATTACTTTTAAAAGTTTCTTCGTGTCGTTTCGTGTGTTATTGCCATTAAGTAACAATACCCATGTTCTGTTTTTCTGTGTGTACCCAAATCCTAAAATGAACGAGTTCGTAACTCGCTTAAAAATATTATGATTTATTTTCGTTATTCAAAATGACTCATCAACTTTTCGTTTCGTTTCAAATGAAAGCGAAGTCCAAAGTCATTCTAGTTAAATGACTTATGATTAACGATACTTCGAAATAACAGCAACCAGTTTATCTTGATACGCGGCGAAATTTGGAACTTATTTAAAAATTTACTGGATTAGATTCTTTGTACAGACAACTAGCGCTACTGTTTAAAATAATGTTGGACACACCTAGCTGTATTCAATCGTTTGATTTCTTAGTATTTTGTTTTAAATTATCATTAAAAGCTAAATATAAACATTATGTTTAAACAAGAAAACGTTTTTCCTTCTGCAACTAAAAATACATTTCTATAACAATAATTCAGAATAAGTTTCGTCAAAATAAAAGTTCGATTCAATTGCATTTTGTAAAAGACAATCAAAAATGACATGTGAACAATACTTATTGTGTTATTTTTAGTTTTTGTGAGAGTATAGTCTAAGTTAGTAGTACCGGTAAATAGAATTTATATTAATGAAGATTTTACGACTTTTTTACAAGGTAATAAAGGAACCTGAAAGCTCTTTGTCGAAAGCTTAGATTTTAACTTTTTTAACCTTAAAAAATTAAGCTTCCTAAAGTGAAATTTATTGTATGACTTTACTTAATTGATTCGACCGCAAAATCGTCAAAAATTCTTGCAAGTTTAAATTTGTCTAGAGTAGAATGTAAAAAAATATCTCTCTTTAGAATTTGATTATGTGGAAACAGATAAACCGGTATCTACCTTATTACCAGCCCAGCATTTATCATAAATATTATACACACTGTCACGCACATATATGTGTACACATCACCTTTCAACGTACACACCACTTTTTCTCCCACACACACAACGCAACACCATACCACACACACGACACCTCCCACATCACACACACAACAACAAACACACACTAACGCAAATTTTAATTTGTATTAAAAGTCAAACCTCAGTTACGACGACACTCTGATCTACTGTAGTGTAGTAGTCAAAATAAGCAAAGAGTTTACTCGAACCGTTTACCGGTTCGAGTAAACTCTTTGCTTATTTTGCATACGACGAAACTCAACAATCATGTCTCGTACTGTAACCACGCTATTTCACAACCTAAAACACAGACAAAGTTAGCAAACGTTCCATAAAATTATGACTTAGTCTAAACAGAGAGCTAAGTCCCATTCAAAACTGACTTTTACAGTCTCAAAAACAAAGTCGAATATCATGAAACTCCCGAAATCACTAAAACAGGGTTCCTACCATTAGTTTTACGCATAGTGCGTACATACAAAATTCAAGATGGCGCTGAAAACTCCGACACTTAGTAAAACCGTTAGTCAGACCCAAGGAATTATTAATAAGACTAGCACATCATTGGGCCTCATTTGTTCTTTGTTACCGAACATTACTTCTAGTTTCACAGTTTGTTAAGGGTAATAGTTATTCTTTGGGTAAAAAGGTTTTTTTATGAGGGGTAACAGATGTCTGTCTGAAAATTTAAGGTTAAGCTTTGGAACAGTGAAAAAGTTATGAAGAAATGAGTTTTCGTTTTTTTAGTTTGAAGTGAAATTGGTTTCTGTGAATGTTGATGTTCACAAATTGGTATTTAACCTTTTATTTTTCTTAAGAAAGATAAAAGATGCCTATTTATTTATACTAATCAGTCTTATTTTGTTAAGTAAGTTAATTAATAGGGTAGTTAACAAAAAAAAATTAGTTACACCGTCAGATAGATTTCCAAAAAATAATGGACACATATTTTTTTTATTTTTGACGTATACAAACAACGACGACACAGTGCTTCGAAAACTCATGTGACGTCATATTCTAAGTCATTAGTATGACCTTTTTTACCGGTGAGTGACGTCACAACCACTCAAATCTTTGACGCGTTTTATATTCGTCAATTTTTATTGATTTGATAAAACAAAAAAATAAGTATCCAATAGTTTTCGATAATCTAACAGACGGACTATTAAGAATCATAGTTTTTTAGTCAGAAAACAGCTCTATTACTGCCTGGTTGGTCGACTGTGCATGAGGCCCTGAGTACGATTCCCTGATCGGGCAAAGTGTTATTGAGTTTTTTCATCAGAAGTTTCTCGGAAGCAGCCACGGAGTCTGAATTTGTGCTCAGATAACTGGTGAAATGTGAATATACTAACTAATAGGTACCTTACCTCTGCCTAACCCTTCGATTACAACAGTCGTAATGTTATGTAATATTTGAATCAATTCAAATAATTTATTGTTCTTCTCACAGAAATAAGGTCTATGTCCCAAAAATAATATCGTCATAATCTGATTAGAAGCAGCGGAGGCCCAGTGGTGGCGGAACCGACTTGCGAACATAAGCCGTGGGTTCGAACCCCGTCAAGCGCATTACTTCGTGTAATTTATTTCATTACCGCTGCTCACAAAACGATGAAAGAAAACATCGTGAGGAAACCGGAATGTCCTAGAACCGAAACATTCGAAGACATGTGACATCTACCAACCAGCACTGGGCCCGCGTGGTGGATTTAGTCCATCCCTCTCCTAGAGAGGTGGCCTGAGTCCCTGCAGTGGGAAAAATATTATAGGTGATAATAATGAGCTTAAATAAATCACAAAACTATTTTGACAGTTATAACAATAAAACGATTAATACACAAACGATTTCGCGGCACACAATAACGAGTATTAAACTGATTAGTGATAATAAATGTTATTGATATACAACTGGCAATCAGGCACAGAAATGTTCAGAAGGTCGACTCCATGCAATGAATGAAAACGCGAGTGCCTATGAATAAGCAGGCCTTAGGGATTTTCAACTCTATCGCTAACGCATTAGATTCAAGATATGAAATTATGCTTTTCTTACTCCTCCGCTATTATTTTTAGAAGACAGTTAAATTGTATCTCTAGGACTTTGTCGAGCTTCATTGTCTCGGTGCTTTTCTGGGGGTCGCCACTAATGCTTCTATCATTCAGGAGATACAGTCGTATGGGAATGATGTGTGTTGGTGCCTCTCTGAATATCGCGTCGTCATGATGTCATCACCTGACTTGATCTTAACAAGTTTTTTTATTTCTTTTCTTAGCAATCATTGTTTCAACACATGTGTCGCTTAAGCGAGAAGTTCGTGGTCAAGAGGTAAGATAGTGCCTGTTTACGCTTCCGTACGAACAGACTACTATATCAAGCTACTACAATCTGTCAAATTACTTTATTAGAGTTTCAAATTGATCGCTAAATAAGATAGATTGGGAAAATTTGACAGTTTAGCGGCGCTTGATGTGCTGTCCGTACATCTTTGTACTACTGTATTCGCTTGTTGTATGAAGTTGTCTTTCTGTGCTTTTCGTGATGATGATGAAAAACCATTAATTTGCCTCATTGGTTTATTTTGCAGTATTTTAAATTATAATGTTCGAAATTAATGGGTTAAAGTGTCATTAGTGTATGTAATTATTTGAATTGATTGGTATCAGTTAATTTAGTGTTTTTTCACAAGCGATATAAAAATAACAGCAGCGAGATATTTTATGGGATTATGAATGTGGAGTACCTTTCTAGGCTTGGTAGGTAATGTAAATATTTTCAATCGGCGAAACATTAAGCCTATAGTTCTCAAAGGTTAGGCAGATAAGTAAACCTACATTTCGCCGGAAATATTTTGTTATTGGTTTTTGTTATATACAAACAAATAAAAAAGGATATTTTTTTTTTGTTTTTATTATTCTTTAATTGTTTTGTAACAACATTTTGAAACCTGTGTGTTCCTCCTACATAGTTAAGCCCTGGGAATTATTTAATATAGGAAAGCAATAACTTACTAGGCATAATTAGAGGTTTTCTGTCAAAGTCAATAGTTTCACCCAAACTAATATAATGATATAAAATCACGGCTGTAATCCCCGAAGAGTTAAGCAGGAGTGTACCCACTAGTAATACTCACGTTGGGATGGATCGAATAAATTTCCCACCCGTACGCAAAATACTCGCTTTAGGTGTGGAGTTGCGGACACTAGCCCGTTGTATCTATCTATCTATCTATCTAGTAATACCCACATTTTTTTTGTGTTTTTTTTTGTCAAGTACCACGTAATAGGAGCGAGCCTATTGCCATCATTTAATAACTTTATTGATTTTTCATTTTAAAAGATTTTCTCATCATCATTTCACCGTACACAATCAATTCAATATTGCCAGTTTCATTTCAGATCATCATCAGCCTATAATGTTCCCACTGCAGGGACTCAGGCCTCCTCTTTAGGAGAGGGATGGGCTATAATCCACCACGCGGGCCAAGTGCGGGTTGGTAGATGTCACACGTCTTCGATTTTTTTGATTTTAAGACATGCCGGTTTCCTCACGATGTTTTCCATTTCAGATATTTCTTTTAAAATAGAAATAGCATCATTAAATTGAATTGTAGTCCATGAATCAACTGACGACTTTTGTTGAATTTATTCGCTACGTGCGCCGTTTACAATAAAAATGAATAGAGTTTTAAACGTCCATATTTATTTTCACAAGCCTTTATTTATTTATTTTGTCTTCGCTTTTATTTTCATTTCACATTCGTGGAAAAACGGAACTTTTAACGGAGGTATTGTATTTTTTTATTAAAAAAGACGGACAATACTTTTAAACTATTTGAATAGTTTAAAAAGTTTTGTGTGTTTGAATTTTGGGTGGCGTCAAATAATTCGGCTTTATGTAAGTAATTTGACAATTAGATAAAGGAACACTTGGAAACAAAATTTCCGAAAGGAAATTCCGCTTGTGAGTATGTATGTTTGTTACTTTTTCACTCAAAAGCTACTGAACGGATTTGGATACAATTTGGTACACAGATCGTTTATAACCTGGATTAACACATAGAATAGTTGTTATTCCAATTTTATCTTCCTGTGGGATAATTTTCGAGTTTTAGCGTGCGAAGCCTATGGCAACAGCTAGTATAAAATAAGGGGCTAAATTAACACCATCAGTCTCATGTCATCATTGGGCTGTCATGTACACCCTGTAGGTATAGATATACCTTATGGAGTTTGTTTGGAAGATCACGATATTAACGGCACGGTCAGCGCAGTGGTTGAGCAATTGGACTGCTGCGCTGCGTGTCATGGGTTCGATCCCCGCACGGAACATATATTTGTATGGTCTACAGATAGTTGTTTCGGGGTTGGGTGTTCGGTTTGTGTATGTGAGTTTAAATGTTTGTAAACGCAGCTCATTACAGGAGAAATTCCTAGTGTGGGGCAACGTTTTTTTAGAAAAACAAAGAAAAGGCCATATTATAGTCCTTGAAATTTCAGTGGCTTTAAGTGACAGCCATCACCAACTACAATAATTGCACACACAATAAGTCATAATTTGCATTTTCTTCTAATAAAGTCGATATGTTGAAAAAAAGCTAGGTAGCTGGAAAGTATGACGAAGTTTATGGAACTTAAGTTTCCAGGTAAAAAAAAAACATACTGGACTATTCACATTTAAATCAGCAACTGTCATTTTTTATTCTGTCACCGTTGACATCTGTTAATTTTAATCAACTTGATTTTATAACACACATGCCATAAATCCATTTAGAGTTGCAGGACATTAAGAATAATGGCACGTACTTTCTTGACGAGAATCGGATAAAATATCAAAAGTATGTATATTAATCATTGGCGTAAAAGAGCTTGTGAAGGTGAAAAGTGAGGGAGATCTACTAAAAGTTATTGAACGATAAAATATGTGAAAGTTTAAAGATGACACGGTATAAATGAAGATTGATGGTCGCATGATGGCATAGCTTTTCGGTGATAACGCTAAAGAGTAATGTGTTTTACTGAAACTTATGAAAAACCACCGTCAATAGAGAACTGCATTGGGATTTTTTACAATGAATATGAAATTAGTTATTACTGTTCGTCACTCTGGTAGTCCATAGGTACTTCCCTAATAGGAAGGGATTAGAATATTTTGGCCTGCATACTAGTGCGCCATTTTTTATTCAAATTTGCTTCAGCGCATAAATCCTGTTAATATAAATAAAAGTATTGTATGAAACTTGTACTTATTACATTGTGAAGGTCAGATAAGCAACCGCTCCATATAAAATACTGATAAACTTAGCCGCATCCGTTTAGACTGGCAGAATCCAACATAGTTGAGAAATGGCTCCACTAAAGATGTTTGAAAGAATGAGGTGACTGCTGAGATGACGAGAAATAGAGAAAGAGAAGAAAGCAGAGAAGTATGGAAGAAGAAGACATGTTGCGCCGATTCAAATAAATTGGGATAAGGGCAGGAGAATGATGACGAATTCAAACTCCTTCAGGTAGGTATAAGCGAAAATAACTAACCTACTTTTTTGTCTGTCGATCTTCCCCTAATGGGTCACCCGATTTGGCTTACGGATATACCATAACCTGGATTTAAACATTGGACACTTTCTTCCTTTACGATAATTATTAACCTACACGCGTCTAATTTGTAATAAAAAATCCTTTTGCCCTTAAATTTAAATGTTTATTTTTAACAAATACTTAATTATTACTGACTAATTTTTACTAACAGTACGTGTCAAACGCCAGTGCCAACACGTAATCCGTCAAACAAGCAACTCCCCTTTCGCTAACAAAACGTTTACTCAAGTAGTTTAACATGCGCTAATTTAATCTGACTTCAACTCAAGCAGCAACATTCTCCACGGGCGTTACAAGTTTGAATTGAATAAAGAGTATGTATTTTAATGGAACGAACCTTAAGACCATGGAAAGGAATAATAAAAAGACACAGATCTGTGGGTTTACCATTACGTGTAGTGTGTAAAAGTGATGGTGCTAGACATCCTGTATATCTCTGTCACTTTCCCACACTCGAATAAGATTAAAACAATCCTGCTGTACGACGCCGTAGTGAGTCACCTGGTTCGGTTATGTGCCTGGTGGGAATTTAGGAAAGCGTAACTTGATAACAGTTTTTTTCCTCCTCCCGCTCTTGGGCAGAGCGAAAGGGAGTGTCAGACTTCTACTGACTAAAAAAACACCCAAGTGCCATGTGCCTTATATGTCAAGGCCGCGGTATCTCTTATAACATCCCGCAGCCCCGACGGGCGTCGGCCCTTGCCACCATTTTTATCGTAATTAAAACACTTAGCAAGTCAGCATGTAGTTACAATCATAATTTAGCGACAATGTCAGTACCTTGACACAATACAGGTATACTTAAAAGAATTTTTATTACAACCGCAATTAATATGCAGCAGTTCAAAAAATGCCCTCAAAAAGCATGCTCTTCAAAAAGTATGTTAAAACATGGAGGCAAGACTAGTATATACTTTTTCTATATTTCTATAAATGTATCGTTTTACCGGTAATGTGTTTGGGCATTCCATTTTCGCCCTGCTCCTTGCCATCTAGCAGTTATTAATTTTACACCTCGATGTTTTGAATAATTTAAATAGAAGAAAATTAGCAAGTGTTGAAAGTTGCATAGATGAATACACGAACATTACACTTGCATGCACGTCTAGTTAATAATTTGCAAGTGTTAGAAACTTAAAAGCACTTACACTTTGCATGGACGTAAGTTGAAATAATGAATGCTGAAACGAACTGTGCGGTGATGTTACATGCGGAATAACATTCAAACACACACAGACTAGTTAAGACCGTTTTTCCGTTACTTTTATTTATATACCTAGTGTTTTATATGGTATTTTTTTTTAAAGAATTGATACGAATTTTTCTTCACATTCGCTTCCTGCAAATATAAGGGCAGCCAGGAAAAGATATTCAATGCCCCATAGTTTGTGGAGCAATACCAGTAACCCGCAAAACAGACTACTAAATAGAAACACGATGCCTGAAGGTAAGGCAGAAGTATATCCATTAGTAAACCCACATTTCGCCAGTTATATGAAAGTCTCATGTAAAATAGGGCGTGCCTATTGCCATTTACCGGGCACAAACCCAGACTCCGTGGCTGCTACTGAGAAATTTCTGATGGAATAACCTAATAATACCCTACCAAAGAATCGAAAGCAGGCACGCCCGTAGACTGCGGGATATTGTAAGAGATACCGTGGCCTTGACATAAAGGGCTAAGAAGGAACATGTGTGGTTTTTAGTCAGTAGAAGTCTGATACTACCTTTCGATCTGCCCAAGGGCGAGAGGGGTTATTTGATGATTTCCCAACCCCCAAAAAAAAAGACCCTCATGCACAGCAGTTGCGCTTGCGTCCACTAGACCAACGAAGCAGTCCATTACAGCAAACACTAAAACAAACCATTTCACTAGGAATGAATATTCTGAGAATAGGGTAATTAACAAAAAATATCGAATTAGTCCGTCAGATAGATTTTCAAAAAATATTGGACACGTATTTTTTCTTTTTTCACGTAAACAAACTATAAAAAGGCGATACAGTGCTTTAAAAACTCGTGTGACGTCATATTCTTAAACATTAGTATGAGGTGTTTTAGCGGTCAGTAACGTCACAAACACCCGCTCAAATATTTGACGCCTTTTATCTTCGTCAATTTTTATTGATTTGATAAAACAAAAAATACGTATCCAATATTTTACGATAATATAACAGACGGCCTAAATAAAATCATATTTTTTTTAAGTCAGTAAACATCCTTAATGTTTAATACAAATGGTTTTTACTTGAAACTATTTGTCTGTCACACAAATTAACATTTACTGTTTTTGCTGTAAGTTTGCGTAGGCCGCGGTTTCTCTGAGCCGATTACAGGGTATTGACCCTTTCATTTGGTCATGATTCCACCCCATGATAAGAAAACCTTTTCGTGGAGTGGCAAGAGCTGATAAAACATTTTCATTGGATTTTATGGCTATTTTGGATAAACCACTGGCCACAATGTTGTGGGAATTGCAAATATATTTTGGCAGTCGTAAAAGTACATCATAGATTGGCATTTGTGGGAGCCATAACAAAAAGATATTTATCTTCCTCTCAATCGCTGCTTGTGTCATTCTCAAGTTGTTCAGTGTTTGTTCTTTTGGGCAACTGACTTTTGACGCGTTTTATCCTCATTGATTTGATAAAACAAAAAATACGAACCCAATATTTTTCGATAATCTACTAGACGGACTTTATATTTTTTTGGTATATTGTAAAATTAAGAATGTATGGTCGCTTGATCCACGAACACGTTTTCTTTTCGCCCCTGTCAAACGGTACTTACCTCTAAACTCTTATTCTTAAATTAATGGTTACAGGACACGATACAGGAGAAATTCCAAGTGTGGGGCAACGTTAAAAAAAAAAAGTCAAAAAATGGTTTGACAGCTTAACAGCGATATTTTACCACATAATTTGTGTTAAACGTTTTGGCTCATATGGCGTAGTGTAAACACTAAATATACTGAGCGTAACTGTGGTACTCAGAGATATTTAATGATTACTTAAGCCGCCACTTAGTAAAGGTTTGACATATTTTTGTATGACAAAACTGTCAAAAGCAATACTAAATGATGGCCTAAGTAATCATTAAAGCTCTCTGAGTGCGGCAGTAAGCTGTTAATAGACATTACTAAGCACCTATGAAACATTACTTTACACACAACTCATCCTCACTTATTTGCCTCAGTACAGTGGGTTCGCAACACAAGGCAAATAGTGTAGCTCTGCGCAAACATTTGACTACAACTTGAGCGCCACATCCGAATGTTATTTACCACTGCATCGAGTACCAACCGAGTTTCAATGAAAAGACAATAGGAATTAATTTCATTCTGCAGACAGTTTGCGGTGTTCAAATAGGGAAGGGAATGAAGGGTCTGTCTATAGGGATGTTTCGTGACAAAAAATATAAAAAACTGTTGAAGGTACGTGTTTTTTGTTTGATCAAATTAATAAAAATTGACGAAGACAACATCACTGGCCGGTAAAAATACGCTGCAATATGACGTCACACGCCTTCATTTTTTGATTACGTGAAAAAAGAAAAAAATATTTGTACAATATTTTTAGGAAATCTATCTGACGGACTAATTAGATTTTTTTGTCAACTACCCTATTGACTGTAATTTCGGCGGGTGGAAGATCATCAAACCACCCCTCCCGCTCTTGGGCAGAGCAAAAGGGAGTGTCAGACTTCTACTAACTAAAAACTACCCATGTTCCTTCTTAGCCCTATATTAAGGCTGCTTAACTTGTGAACAACCTGCAGCCCGTGCAGCAACTAGCAACATGGAAGGGGCCCACAAGAGCCGTTGCCCGTCAGGGCTGCGAGTTGTTGTAAGAAATACCGCGGCCTCGACATAAACGGCTAAGAAGGAACATGGGTGGTTTCTAGTCAGGTAGAAGTCTGACACTCCCTTTCGCTCGCCCAAGAGCGGGAGGGGTTATTTGATAATTTTCCACCCCCAAAAAAATAAAGGTGTTTCACTAGGTGGACCGATGACCTAGTGAAGGATGTGAGGATCCGCTGTATGCAAGGCACATGGTAAATGTGGAGAAACTTGGAGGAGGCCTACGTCGACGTCTTTAGAGGATGTCTTTCGGCTGAAATGATGATGAATGATGATGCTCAAAAAAGCTGGTCAGAGGTGTAAAATTAACCCATATTTCACTCCAATCACATTTAAGTTTCACGTTATACACTGAGCACACATCAAGTTTCTAGCTCCACTGAAAATATGCGACGAAAATTTTAAATAACTAAAACTATAATGAAAATAAATGAATACAGCACCACACCTGCTTCAGACGTAATATCCTTGCTATAAATGTGATATTATATTTGAGTCATAAAATTTGATGTGGCGTATATTTTGAGAACGCAATCCCGGCCAGTCTCAGAGTGGCTATGATGCTGCATTTTAGTGTGCAGTGGTTCGTTCCGGTTGGTGTCACACATAGACAAAAACTTTAATGCTCTCTTAAAACTCTTAGCTGAATAGGGATGTTTACTGACTTAAAAAAATATAATATGATTCTAATTAGTCCGTCTGTTAGATTATCCAAAAATATTGGATACGTATTTTTGTTTTATCAAATCAATGAAGATTGACGAAGATAAAACGCGTCAAAGATTTGAGTGGGGGGTTGTGACCTCACTGACCGCTAAATAATGTCATACTAATGTCTTAGAAAATGACGTCACACGAGTTTTTAAAGCACTGTATCGTCTCCATTGTTTGTTTACGTGAAAAAAGAAAAAATACGTGTCCAATATTTTTTGGAAATCTATCTGACGGACTAATTAGATTTTTTTTTGTTAACTACCCTATTATATCATACATGGAGCAACTGTCTATTGGACCTTGAGAACCCAAGATATTGGGTGATATTCCAATTTTATCCATGATATCCATTATATACCGAGTTTCCTTCGTGTCTCGGAAATAACGTTAAGCCATCCCGGCCACCATTATCAGATCTTTGGTAGTCAGTGGCCAGGAAATCTGGCAACCAGTGTTACCGAGTATCGTATTACCGAGTATTAACTGAGTTGTGGAGATCAGATAGGCAGTCGCTCCGTGTATAATACAGGTATTCCGCTGCATCCGGTAAGACTGGAAGCCGACCCAACATAACTTGGAAAATGCTAGGTATCGGAGCTAGAGATCGGAGATCGGAGCCCAAATAACGTGAGGAACACACTGAGAGGTAAAACATTCGTCTCACTTCGCAACTCGTTTGCCTCTCACTAGCTGCTAAATCAATCAAATCAAATCAAATCAAAAGTCATAAAAAAGACAGAGAGAGAGAGAGTCAAGAGTCATTTAAATTAGGCTGATAATCAACACTTTTCGAACGTCAAAATTTACTTTACTCTACTTATTTACAAGAGACAGTCCCCCAAAACGCCCACCCTTCGGCACTTCCCAGTGTTTTAGCTGGAAAGAAAAAGTGGCGGAACAAACTCTCTAGCAACACATCTGTCTGTTATGTTGGTTAGAAAAACTAGACTCGATAAGGCGTAAGTTCAATTTAGATTTACTACAGACACAAATCAATAATAATAAAGTATATAATTAAAACAATGTAAACAAAAAAAGTACATAACATATCACACACATAAGCAAGCCACCTCTCAGTGTGTTCACATCCTAACAGTGTTTGCTGTCTTTGCTGTATCCAATCTACACGGCGATAGAGGTGGCCGGGCTTATGAATATAAATCGAGATGGATAACCAATTACAACGCTCGTTTTAGCCACAACACTGCTAATCACTCTGCTTAGTGTTATAGTGTAGCTTTATTATAAGATACATAAATTGAAAAATTAACCTGGATGCAGGCAATTTAAAAAAATCTATAATCACACTAATATTATAAAGGCGAAAGTTTGTAAGTGTGTATGTTTGTTACTTCTTCACGCAAAAACTACTGAACGGATTTAGATACAATTTGGTACACAGATAGTTTATAACCTGGATTAACACATAGGATAGTTTTTATCCCGATTGGGTCTTCTCGTGGGATAATTTTTGAGTTGTAGCGGGTGAAGCCGCAGGCAACAGCTAGTAAAACATAACGCTTCCCTTGCAGTCGGGTACAAATAGATTTCCCTGTAAACATTCTCTTTTGGTGAATTTTATTGTTATTAGCTTATTCAGACTAAAAGGTTCCCACAGCTCTTTTTCAAAGAATATGCAGTGATATTTGGTGAATGCTACCTGTAATCCTTTTTTCGGTTCCATAAAATGTCGAATTTCGTTGAACGAAAATCGAAGCATTGAAGTATTTTGGCGACGAATGAAACCAAAATCAATATTTTTGTAGCTCGGACTACTCATACAAATAGCACGTCAAGTGCACGTCGTGACTCCGACAAGTAGGTGCCCGACGTTTTAAAATAGTCCTAACATAATCTTATTCCAGTGTGGAAACGTGACAGAACTATACAGGGTGTTTCGCGCCATCTCTTTTCCACCAAAGTGACCAATCAGGGCGTGCAGTACAGCACGTGCTGGTTTTGTGTGGTCACTCGAGAAAAAACAAATGTAAGACACCCACACTACACTTACATTTCTGTCTTGTAACACCAAACCATTTTATAAGAGTAACCACGGAGTTTTTGCCGGTTCTTCTCTTCCATAGAATACGACCATCTCGAACTGAGCACCTTTTTTTTGTCAACGTTTTACAAGTACCCATGTAGGCCATAAGTGAAATAAAATATTTTGATGAAACAATCTCGCTGGAGAATATACATATATGATGATATGGTAAAAAAAGTAGTTAAAAAACTAAAAAACCCGACTGAAAAAACTAAAAGTAAGTAGTAAAAAAGAAGCACATTTTAAATTAAAAACAAAACTTGGAAGCAGGCGGGGTCCATTCTATTTTCATTTCATAATTTAATATTCAAATGCGTCTCTTTTTATTTCCAACTTTTTAGTTCTTTTGTGTCTGTTCATTCGTTGGTCGCGTAAAAATCTTCGCAGATGATTTAACTTTTGTGTTTGTTTATATGATTATGACTTTGAATTTATTTTAAACAATTATAAGTGTCATATATTTTTGTAATCTCCTTTTTTTAAAAGGAGATTACAAAAACCCTTAAATTTGATACCCTACTCGATGGTAATGGTTTTTTTTTTTTTTTTTAAATACGCTATATGGGCCCCAAAATCCGCAAATTTCTTTTCTTTTTTAATTTTAATGTAGCATGTTTATGTTTAACGACGTATATTTTATTCAAATCCCTTCATCCGTTTAGGAGTTATGAGGGAACAAAGAAACGGACATACATAACCCTCCTTCGCCGCAGTCGGGTAAAAATGATTTAAAGCAAATAAACCGCTATCTATAAATTCATCATCACAACAAAACGATCATTCTTCCTGTATCGTTTCAAATATTCATTCGACGACCGCGTCTCCATTCCAAAATATATGTGAAGTGTAATAAAATATCTGTCACGATAGCGTCATATTTATATTGTGTGGAATAGTCCTATTTACTGGACAAACGTTTCTTGATATGACTTGAAAGACACACGCACACACTACACATGAAAAAGCTTATTTGATCGACCGAACTTGAGTCAGTTTGTTCTGAACTAAATAGTGAAAATGTTTTTTTAATTTTGTAAAAGCTTCAAGTGGTAGTATGGCTGTTGACATAACCATCATCATCTGCCTATTTTCCCGAGCATATTGGGGTAAGCTTCCAATCTAACCGGCTGCGGCTTAATACCAGTATTTTAACTGACCTCCTTAACTCAGTTAATATTGGGTAATACAACACTAACAACTACCTTTGGCAAGAATGGTTCTCAAACTTTCAGGTCACTGACTTCTTGTAACAACTGTCAAAGATCTACAATTGACATAACGTCATAACTAAGGATATAAAACGTTACAAGTTGTACCCTTTAACTCTTAGATCACGCGAAAATGCATCATGTTGAGAAGAGGCACGTCTCACATCCGCATGGCACGTTAAATACAATTTTAATTTCAATGAGCGACTCCATATTATTGTAATGTCATTTATTGACCCACTATTCGTCAGTTATGTTTAAGTCTCACGTAATATGGGGCCTATTGCCATCAATCGGGCACAGATCTAGCGTCCGCGGCTAAACTGAGAAATTCTAGAAGAAAAAATCCCAGTGATTGAGATGAAAATAAAAGTCACACGGACCATTTATGGCAGGGGTCCATAAACACTTAACACCAAATAAGAAAATACCCGTCACAGTGGACGAAGACAAATCTCTTGACATACAACGAAATAACTCGAACCCTTTGGGAATAAAGGATTCTGCCCAGTACTCCGCACTGTGAACTTGCTATTAATGTCATCATAATCAGTATTATTGTGACCATTATAAAATTACGCTGTTGGTTTGTTCTAGTGAGCATAGTCGATTTGTTTAACTGTTTCTTTCTGTGCAGGATACGTCTGAAGACGCATCACGGCAATATTATCTATAGGGTAATAGGGCAGTTGACAATATAAATCTAATTAGTCCGCCAGATAGATTTCCAAAAAAATTTGGACACATATTTTTTCTTTTTTCACATCAACGAAAAATGAAGGCGATGCAGTGCTTCGAAAACTCGTGTGACGTCACATCGGACTGCATTTTTTTCAAAAGCCCTCACTCATGATCTTTGATGCAACTTTGCGGTCACAGGTGCAAATATTTTGTTAGCTTTAATATTAAGAGCTCTGTTTTATTGAGGTAAGCATTTCTATATTATGTTGGTGCATTTTGTGGTATTTATTTTAAAGCAGTACAACAACACACAACAACACACAACAACATAACAACAACAACACACACACACAACAACAACTCACACAACATATAAATGAACATATTTTATAGTTCATAATAACCTACAAACCTAAGTAAAATCAAAATCATAAACATACCTGTTCTTTTTAAATACGCGAAAATTTAGTTTCACCTGAAAATAAAATGTTCTATAATGATGTCTTCAAAAATGAAAAAAAAATATTAATAAAATTACAAAAAAATAAAAATACTATTTTAAAAATCTTCATTATCTCAAAAGCAAATATAAAATCGAATATTCACAAGATTTGGTCGCAGTTTACCGAGCGCTCTCGCTACAAGGGTCTCGTGTTCGGGGGAACTCCATCATTACAACCGTTCTAATAATAGATGGGCTGTCTAATTGATACCATGTTGCAATTTTTTTTTTGGGTTGCACTTGCTTTGTAATGTGCCAGCATTAAGGTCTAACGTACTCGTACTACGTACTTAGTAGGTACATTATACCTCAATGTGTGCTAGTCGTTTGTGAGAAAATATGTGATGGATTTGGTATTTTTACAATACTTACTGACTTGATTAAAACTGCCTCGTTAGAATCAAAATCATTTTATTTTTCAATAGTGTGTGTATAAATATGATGGTGTGTTTATGAGCGTCCCGATACATTTTGCTAGTCCAGTGGTCGTAAGCACGACTGCTCTGCCTCCCTGCTTTGGTCCTGGGTTTATTCCTATGTCAGGCAAACTGTCATTGGGATTATCATCAGTAATTTCTCAGTAGCAGGCACAAGGTCTGGATTTGTGCCCGTTTGATAGCAAAAGGCTCGCGAGCTATTAGATATCTGACGAAATGTCGATGTACAATTAAGTACACCTGCTTAACGCTATTGGGGTTACAGGCGTAATGTTATGATGTTATACACTAGTAAGTCCAGAAACATAAACAATACAGCTCTCATGAATTCTTCACGACGATACTCTGTCACTGATTTAAAATGGTGTCTATGGAGTTTCGTGCCCGTTTTTCTCCATAGAGATCTACGCTCCGGAAGGGGGAACTAGAGTTACCTTCGCAGTTTTTATGCCTTGTGACTTATAGCTACATTTCATTGTTCTATTTGTTTCAACTATTCAAAAGTGCCTGTGACTGGCCTACTTGAAATATAATAATTTAGATTTTTTGACTGTTTTTCTCACCCAAAGGTTGACTGGTAGAAAACGGCTACGGCATTAAGTCCGCCTCTTTATTTTTTAAGTAAACACTCGGGAAAATCCACCCCATTCATCACAAAAATAAATTCTTCAATATTTTCCTCAACAATTTTTAACGAACTGTCATCGCCAGCTCCTCACATTAGCATTCCTGGATTCGCTGGCCAGTAGTATTGGCACCACATCAAAGTTGTGCATATGCAAATATGTATACCTGGTACTGCGCACTGAGGCGTTTAGTGTGACTGACGGGTTGACAATCCTCAGTTATGATCTTCCCGACATTGGAAATTATTAATTGACTATTTCCAATCATAACATGTGCAAAATTTCAAGTAGTTTGATGTTGGAGATTGAGTAAGTGAGTCACAAAATTAAGAAACTTTGACTTGAAATCGCTGTATGTAAGACGCACAGGACCGGTCTTTATGACGACACTTGAGTCACCTATTACGTCTTTCGGCCGAATTGATGACTATGACTTAAAATCATTCTTAAACTACAGATTCAAATTAATTACAAATAATGCTCCGATTTTTAATGAAGTTTTTTGTATGTATTCAAGTGGATTCGAGAATGGTTTAGATTTACAATTGGACCCGGTAGGTGGCGCTGCTGTCCTGGCAGGACGACGTCTGCCAGGTCCGCTAGTTGGATATATATTAAGATGTTCATATCCATCGTATGGTTAGTCGTACTTTTACACTATGTATTAGTCGTAATATTGTAATGTGCATTTCAATACCAAAACTCCATTTGTGTTCTAGCAAACAGTCGTAGTAAATCATGACTACATGCATGCATACACGAATGATATCATCTGCCTTCCCAAATGTCCTCTGACATTAGTATGCACAGACTTTGCACTAATATTCGTACTCAAGTCGTGAGCCAAGAATACTGTAGCTATTGTTGACAGTTACATGATGATATTTGATTTTAAAAAGTTGTCTATGCAGTCTGACATTTGTGCCCGGTTGGTGAACAAATACGGCTGACGGAGTGGGTGTGCTATAAGTTGCAAACCAGGCTTAACCTTTGGGAATGTGGCGTGATGTTAAATGGTGTTATGTTTTTTTTTAATCGACTCCCAAAAAGAAGGAGGTTTTGAATTCCACGAGCATCTTTTTTTAAAGTACAATATAGTTATGATTTTTCGCAACATCGCATTAAAAACTTTCGATCATCAAACTTTTGATTCATGGACCATGTAGATCAGCAGGTCTTTATCAGAAAAAAAAAACACAGATTTCAGTGCCCCTGATTTCAATCCCACATTCACAACACAACAAAGTTGTACTACTACTAAACTATTCAAACAGCACTCGCAATAAATAACTAACATGATATTGACATATTTTCATATTTTGTTTTCGAACTCGCAATTCTCAGTTCAAAATGAAATATCGCATGTCCGTCAACTATCGGATATCAATATCGACTATCAACAAATATCGGACACGAATATAAATATGAAAAATATCGGTGCATTGCCGCCGTACCGTATAATGCCTGTCAGACGCATGCGAGTACAATGGTACCATGATATATTCCACTCGCATCAATCAATCCACCTCCAATCATCTCTTGACCCGACTATGACTAAATCAAAATAATTTGTTATATTTTTTAAATTAAACTCTCCATTGCGGATATAAAATGAAATAATGAAACAGATCCCAAGACTCAAGATCTCCTGTTACTCAATAAAAATAAAATACTTTTTCAAATATAAACCTCAGAATTAAACGTATACCGTCTTATTACAAAACGTGGTTTAAAAAAAGTACCGGGTTTAGTACAAGCTTTGATCCATGACCTTGACTAAACCGTATTACAAAACGAAGTTTAACGCTAGTCCTAGAACAATCTATGGTACCAAAATACGTCAAAGTTAAACCATCGTGTCCCCTAGTTTAACTATGGTACTAAATTGTCAAAAGATTGTTTTCGTTGATTTATCTTAGTATTTTAGCCGAACTGTAGGTTATATTGCATCAACTTTAACTTGTACATAGTTTAGTGCATCAAATATGTCAGTTTTATGCATCACTAACCTTTTCTTCTGACATCCAATTATTTACACTCCTTTTTTCTTTGGTTAATCCATTTTCTTAAAAAAAAAACATTAATGCACACGACATACACTATCTCACCACAAAAGAATACTGTTCTTTTACTTGTATTTAATTAATAATCTTGAAGTGACACCGGACATTTTAGTTTACTTTAAGTTGTAACATAAACATTTCGATAACATTACTCGTATTACGCGCCGCTCAGTTCACTCCGTTATACGCTCTAGATCGATAGTTGTTACAAAACAGAACAATAATTATTGAATTGTGAACATGCATTTAAAAAAATACAAGTCTGAATATTTAAATACCTTTAAATAACAATACGTTATATTTTACCACTACAAATAACAATTTAAACAATATTTTTTCTTTACATTACGTAACAACATTTTGTAAAACGGAACAGCGCATAGAACATTGAACGAACGAATGAATGAAATCTTTAGTCCAGAGACGATCTTTGGTACTAAATAGTCCTTTGTTGGTCTACGATTTGTAATACGATTTGCTAGTATGGTAACAAACCTAGATCTTTTAGTTCTGGTTTAAACCTTGTACTTATGGAAGTTTTTATAATAAGATGGTAAATGTTGTAATAATGACATTGTTTAGTGTGCAAGCCTGCATAATAAACAAAGAATATTCCTATACAAATTCACCAATATCCAATTCTCTTAAAAGATGTTCTTTTTAAATAAATGTGCACTTTAAAGCAATAAAATGAGTCTCACACAGTTACCCACCATAATTATTTAGACTTTGATAATTATAATACCCGAAATACAAACACTATTCTTGAAAAACAAACCCTTATGACCGTATCATAGAACTCATTATATTTCAAGACTAGCTGATGCCCGCAATTTCACCCGCGTGGATGTTGGTCAAATTATTTTATATTCTAAAACCATCCTCGAGAACCACTCTATCCATTGGTGAAAACAGCATGAAAATCAGTGCAGTCGTTTTTGAGTTTATCGCGAACAGACAGACAGACGAACAGTGGAGGACTTTGTTTTATTATATGACTACCTTTTGCCCGCGGCCTCGCCCGCGTAGATGTTGGAAAATATCCCACGGGAACATACTACCGTGATTAAAAGTACCCCATTTGTTAATCTAGGTAAACAATGAGAAAATTTTCTTTATCCTGTGAGACTTAGAATAAAATAGTTACGTAAATAATCCCAGTTAACCCCCCCCCCCCCTTAACCCCTTAGTGACTAACTTTATTATACAGGCAAGTATTTGTGTCAAGTTTCAAATAAGATTTTTCATATGAACTGTATGGCCTGTTTTCAGCCCCACAGGGGTGTTAAAATATCATTTGGGATGCTTCCATAACTTCATACACCAATTTTCGAGTTAATCAAGCCCGGCGATAAAATTCTCCCCTGTAAAAATTACTATCCCTTTTTAACCCGTTAGGGGTCGATTTTCGAAAAACCCAGATTCACGGTATTCTTTATTCTTGTTCTCAAACATAAATACTGAGTTTCGAGTTACAGTTTTTTTTTTCCTAGTCCTCCGATATTCTTTTCTGATTAATTTCGTTGCGGGATCCAAGACAGTCAAATCATTTCTCTGGGACTTCGTCGAGCTTCATTGTCTCGGCGCTTTTCCTGTGGTCGCCACTGTTGATTCTGGCTTACAGAAGTTACAGTGGTTTGGGAATAGTGAGGCGGGCTTGTCCCAATAAAAATAAAATAAAAAAAACGCTCTGCCCAAGAGTTGGAGGGGTTATTTGATGATTTTCATTCCGTTACCATCGAGTAGGGTATCAAAATGAAGGATTTTAAAAGGAGATTACAAAAATATATGACACTATTATGTTTAAAAGAAATCCAATGTCACAAATCCAATAAAAAAAACACAAAAGTTAAATCATCTTCAAAGAATTTTACGCGACCAACGAAAGAACAAGCATAAAAAAACTAAAAAGTTGGAAACAAAAAAAGTAGTTAAAAAACTAAAAAACCCGTCTAAAAAACCTGAAAAGCAAAAAACAAGCACATTTTAAATTAAACAAAACTTGGAAGCAGGCGGGGTTCATTTGAATATTAAATTATGAAATGAAATGAAAATAGAATGCTTCCAAGTTTTGTTTAATTTAAAATGTGCTTGTTTTTTGCTTTTCAGGTTTTTCAGTCGGGTTTTTTAGTTTTTTAACTACTTTTTTAAATTTATATAAATAGATAGATAGAAGAAAGATAATCTCTTAAACCAATAGTCTAGTTATAACAATTGTGAGGATGACAATATGAGACCGCGCAAGTAACAGATGAGACCAAAACCAATGTCTATGAATAATGTGTAGAATCCTAGGCGAACACAAACGAGTGCCTGATTGATGTCCCTGCTCTCGTGCTGTTAACGAGACTGCGGCGGGAAACGTAGAGATTAGAATACATAGAGACTGATACAGTAATACTGTCGAACAGAATAGGGTAGTTAACAAAAAAAATCTAATTAGTCCGTCCTAAAGATTACCAAAAAATATTGGACACGTATTTTTTCTTTTTTCACGTAAACAAACAATGAAGACGATACAGTGCTCTAGAAACTCATGTGACGTCATAATCTAAGACATTAGTATGACATATTTTAGCGTCACCAACCCCCACTCAAATCTTTGACGCGTTTTATCTTCGTCAATTTTTATTGATTTGATAAAAAAAAATACGTATCCAATATTTTTCGATAATCAAAAACAGGAACTTGGAACTTTAACCCCCAATATCTCCGTATCTAGGGGGTTCCCAGGTATGGTCTAGAACCAAAAAAATTATCGCAGTGGTTGGGAGAACAAGTGTCCTACGTTTGCATTAAGGGTACTTTTACACCCTTTATTATATCAGTCTTATTTTAGCTTACTTACCTATGTTGGTCCGTGGATGGGTGACTACCTATTACTTCGTACGTAGCGAAAGTTCCTCCGTGCCTCTGAGATCGGTGTCGACTGCCATATATCTGTGGCAATCGTTACAGGTAGTCATTAGTGGCCTGTTTGACAAACTGTACTAACCAGTACCAGTACTAACTGGGTTGTAGAAGTCAAATAGGCAGTCGTTCTGTGGAAAAATAATGGTATTCAGCTGCACCTTTTAACATGACTGCGACCAAACCAAAAGGAAGGGTTGTGTTTTTTTTATTTGAAAATCTTAATTTCGGCTATAAAGAGAAATAATGAAACAAATCCCGTGACTCAAAATCTCCTTTTACTCATTAAAAAACGACTATTACCGGTTAGACTGCAAACCGACCTTAGCTGAGAAACGGCTTGGCTGGTGATAATAGCGGTTACAAGGAGCAATCAGTGGGAACAGCAGACATGCCTCCCTGGTGGACTGGATCATTGTTGCTACAAATTATTTTTTTTCTTAACACTGCCCCACACTAGGAGTTTCTCCTGTTTCGTGGGTGCGCTTACAAACATTTAAACAAACATACACAATCAAAACACCCAGACCCGGAACAACTATGTGCAGACCATACAAATATTTGTTCCATACGGGTATCGAACCCGCGACACAGTCAATCGGTCAGCCACTGCGCCAACCGTGCCGTCGACATTAGCTACCCGAAAATTTAAAACAAATCTTTTAGTAATTTTTGAGCAATTTCTGAAGCCACAAATGCCCCTGCATGTGTTTCTTTCTTTAAAGTCTTTGATAGTTTTTTTCTACCGTTTTACTAATGGAGTGGTTTAGTGCTTGTAAGTGCTTTTATTAGCAAAGTAAAGATTTTCTTTTCTTAGTATGCTTTTACATTAAGTTAACTCACCGCATAATAATGCCTTCTTTATGAAGATTTTTATACCTAATTGAATTCTTGAGAGGTATTCTTTTATAGTACATTACTGCCGCGGTCTATAATGACTACTTTGCTGGTCGCGCTGATGATGACCGACAGCGCAGCGTAGCGCAGCTCCAGGCCGACACAGCGCGGTCAGCGTGCAGCACTTGATGGACGACCTGAGATAAAGGCCGAGACCGTAGGCCGAGGCCTTTACAGCGAGGACAGCAAGGGCTGCAATGATGGCCAAGCTGAAAGGCCTAGAGCGTAGCTAGGCTAGCTCGAGGCAATCATAGCGTGACCAGCGAAGCAGTCATTGTGGGCCAAGGTTTGTATAGTGCTTTACTCAAAAATGCAAGTACCTAATCTAAATAAAACCAGCAAGTAATTTAAATAAAAAATATATTAATTAACTAGACTTTTAATTAAAATGACAATTATGAAAAGTACAGTTACTAAAATTCAACACCGACTTTCCCGGTTTGATATTACTGATAGTTTGCGATAATTCTAATGCGGTGTTTGACTGCTGGATTATTTCTTCATTTATTACTTCATTTAAATCTTTTTTTTTTTTACCTTTAGACGTACAAACAGCTGTGTTTTAAATAAAATCTTTTTGGAATTGATTTTTTAAAACGTTGAAACGTCAAAATAGCGGCCGGCAAAACATTGCCGGCCTGTTAGAGCGGCCAGCAAAACTTTGCCGGCCGCTCCTTGAAACAGACCGGCAAGGTCGACTTTGCTCAAACAAGTTTGTCAAAATAATGACAACATTACATGCATTTTTGAGTAAAGTGTAGTAACAAGAAGGAAGAATAATCAGTACTATCAATGTAGTGTCTACTATCATTATATTTTGATCAGAATGAAACTTTTAAAACTAAACAAATGTCGATGAAGAATGAATTAATTTATTTTTAAATAATTAACTCATTATTATTTTTTTATTCATTATTATTTTTTATTCATTTTTTTTTTTATTCATTATCAATTAATTTATTAATAACACTTAAAATTTAAACTAGTTAAGCACTGTGTATTCAATGTTTTTTTTACTGTTAGGACGCTCGCCTCCTTCAGCGAAGTAGTGATGGCTAAGGAGGTGGCGGAACGTGAGAGGGAGAGAACCTCTCGCCCCAGCCGCCACGGGATATGCTACGGGCGTCGGGGGCCACTTGACAGCTTCCGGCCACCGTAAACGCGGGCCTGTGGACGGTAAGTAATGGGGGGTAAGTCGGGGCTGCGGGTTGTTGAATGAGATACCGCGGCCTCAAAATAAAGAGCTAAGAAGGAACACGTGTCAGACTTTTACTCAGTAGAAGTCTGACACTCCCTTTCGCCCTGCCCAAGAGCGGGAGGGGTTATTTGATGATTTCCCACAAATGAAAAAAAGGCCTCGCCGTTTTGATCCTATTACCATGATATCATCAAACTAAATCATCCAAAGAAACCAAAGTCGAATAAAAAACTACTCTTCATACTAATAGGGGATGGGACAAAAAAAAACTAATTAGTCCGTCAGATAGATTTCCAAAAAATATTGGATACGTATTTTTTCTTTTTTCACATAAACAAAAAATGAAGACGATACAGTTTCTCGAAAACTCGTGAACTCCTCGAAAACGTCTTATGTAGTACATTTTTTACCTACAAATGACTTATGATCTTTGACGTGTCTTATCTTCGTCATTTTTTATTAATTTAATAGTAGTAGTTGTCATTGACCCCACTTCAGTTTCGCTGTGCATTGCTTTCTCTATCGTAGAGAATTTATGGATGACGCAACTTATTGGTTTGTTTGTCTGGGTAATGGTTTTGGCAGTCTATGTATGTATGTTCCACCGTAGTGCCTAATCTACTGAACGGATTTTTAAATCACATGTTATAGAAAGGTGGCTTCGTTTTATTCAGGTTTCAAAATCAATCTCCAAATGAGAAATTCCTGTATAATACATATTTTATTGGATAATAAAACTGCAGAGTTCTTTGTGGATATCATGTTCCGTTATTTGTTTGTTTTCCTATACATGGTAGGTACATCCATTTGCAGATTGTTTTAAGCCACAAAGGAAAGTTTATAGGGGTATCTCTTCATAGCGCTTGGCCCCTAGCGTTTTTGTTGACTTAACAAAAACAACTGGCAGATATGCCAGATTAATTTCCTTTGTTAGGTCGAGGCTTGTGTGCGGTCGATTTTATTCAAATTATTTTATGGACACAATACGATATTACGCTAGTAATTTCCCAAAGGATTAAACAGAAATTACTCTTTTTTATTTCGAAAAGAGAATCGTATCTTTTTATGTTTTGCAATAAATCTGACTCAAATTCAGACTCCAGAGTGCCACGAAAATTCTTAAAGTTTAAATATAAGCACTTTAGGGGACCAGGGAAGTGAACCTACCAGTACACACTTATTTCAAGAAATAGAATGTACTATACCTACTATAAGATAATATCACGCCTGTAATTCCCGAAGGGTTATGCAGAGGAGTACCTAATAGTACACCCACATTTTGAAAGTTCTTTATGTTTAAGTCCTATATTATGTGATTGGGGGCGAGCCTATTGCTTTCATCAGGGCACAAATTTAGGCTCCGTGGCAGCCATTGAGAAATTCCTGATACAAACTAACTTGCTGTTCTAACACTGGTTTGCGCTCACCTGTTCGCAGAATGATAGATACCTACAATGAGGCCTTTGAACATATTGATATTTTTGCAAGTTCTCCTAGTAAGTTCAAAGATTTTTCCTCAGGGAGCTCTTTTGATTTGATTTATGGACAGTGATAGTCAAATAAGTTTCGTTTTTAATTTTGTTATGCATTAGTTATAATCCAAGTGTTAAATTATTTGTAAGTATTCCACAGCTAATCTATGAACATCGTTGTGGGCGAACAATACTGTTCATAAGTTTCGTGTACCTCTTTTTATACTATACACTGTAGCTGTTCGATGTTCCACATAAATAAGAAATAAGAATTAAAAAAAAAGAATAAACATCCCAATAATACTTTGACCGATATGGGAAATTAACCCAGAACCTCAATCACAGCAATCACGTTTGATCAACGAAGCAGTCAAAATATTCTGTACCCATTATAAATTTATAACACCAAATTTTAATACAATTCCCATTTCCTGCCAATAATAATAAATAGATTTACATAATAATAAGCACGCAAACTGTATAACAATGCATCGGCTGCCTTCAACACAATGGCAGAGCGTTTGCCAAATTGGAATTGTTCCACGAAATTTCGCTTTTCTACCAAATCCGTGTCTGTTTCAGGTCATTAGATATTATTTGACGTATCGGAGGTCGACACCCGTCCATTGTGTTGGAAACACAGATACAGATAACCTAGATAACGCAAGAGCACCTACCTCACGTGGGCACGTATTTGATACTTGGTGCGAGTTGTTCGAAAGAGATACCGCGGCCTCGATACAAAGGGCTAAGAAGGAACATGGAAACCATGGAACCATGGAACCTACTGCTTCAAATTCCCTCACATCGTTCTGGTTTTATGTCTTCTTCTTACGCTGTGTCAACCATTAAGCTCTGAAATGCGCTACCCCCTGACAGCAGAAAAAAAGATGGTTTCCAAAAAAAAAGTCCGGAAATATTTTTTAATATCGGGCTGAATTGTTCTAAATTTAGTCACTAGTCTTAGTAGGTATATTTTAAGGTTTCTCGTATTTGTATGTATTAAAATATATATTAGTTTATTTAATTCTATCTGTATATTTATGTATTAGTATGCACCAATTTATGTATTATGTTTACAAAAATATCCTTATTTTTTTTTTTTACTGTGTTTGTACTCTACCACAGTGCTGTTCTTTTTTAACCCAAAGGTTGACTGGTAGAGAATGCCTTGTAGCATTAAGCCCGCCTATGCACCACACAAGTTTAAATAAATAAATAAACATGGGTGGTTTTTAGTTAGTAGAAGTCTCACACTCCCTATCGCTCTGCACAGAGCGGGAGGAGTCATTTGATGGTTTTTTTCCAAAAATAAAAAACAAAAAACAAAGTATTTTATACTTAACGAGGTTACTGTCTTCAGCTTGAGCAGCGGTGGCCCAGTGGTGGCGGTCCCGACTTACGAGCAGTAAGTCGTGGGTTAGCGTACTTTGTGTAAATTATTTAATTTAAAATAAAGTATTTGTTGTTATAGCGGCAACAGAAATACATAATTTGTGAAAATTTCAACTGTCTAGCTATCGTGGTTCTACAGCCGATGATGTAGTGGAGATACAGCCTGGTGACAGACAGACGGACGGACAGCAAAGTCTTAGTAACAGGGTCCCGTGTTTACCCTTTGGGTATGTAACCCTAAAAAAAAAAGGCAGTCATAAAATGCCACGCATAGTTTTCAAACCGATCATGATGCTTGCGTTATCAAGGTATAATCTATATCTTTGGTTGGAGAGCACTCAAATTGATGGCCTCGTGAAGTGACCTTGATCGGGGGTAATTAGGAATATCGCGTTAGAATTTTCCTTTCAATCCATAGCTTGAATGGGATGAGATGACCTTGTACCAGCGGCTTGGTGATAAGCAAAAACCGTGAATAAAAGATTGGTTTGAATGTCAGTAGGTGGTTTAATTTTCTTTTAATCTGTTTTAGTATCATTTACAACCGAAATAGACTCTAACACTAAAGATCGAAAGTCGTGTCGGTAACTTTTGTACACGTTAAATTGTCATGCAGCCTACATGACGGCGGTTTTAGTGTATCAAGTCCATACGACCTTTTACTGAAAAATCTTCCGCCGGAATGCTGGAAGGGATTTCTTTAGAAATAAATATCACGTTTGTACTTTTTGCCTGTTCTCCTTTTTTTCCTGTATTTAGTATGTACATAAGTTCTTAAATAAATTAATAAAGCCAACAAAAACTTGTGAAGTATCCAAATGATAAACAACAGCAGAATAGAAAATAAAATTAAATTAAAAAACACATTCAAATAATTTTCTCTTTCACTAACACTGGCAGTGAGTGCATAGTTCTAAATTAATTCTGACATCATTAACAGTGTACACGAATCAACACTTTCTTTATTTATTGCAGAATATAATTGCATCAGGTCTATGCATTAGGTCCGCCTTTGTACAGTTTTTTGCTTGTGCATAAAGTTTAATAAATAATAAATAAATAAATAAATATAACGAACAAGGTCACTCTGTGATTCATAAATAAACTGGCTAACAATATTACTTACGAGTATTAGTTATTATCAGTTATCCTGAGCTCTTGACCTAATTATAATTGCCACTCATGTCGATCTTTAAGTTAAACCGCGCTTGTCTAGGTTGGTCTATGGAGGGGTGACCGCTCATTACATTTCGAGTTTCTTCCGTGCCTCGGATATTATGCTGTTAGTTCTGGCTGCCCTATATAGATTTTTGGCAGTCGTTAAAGATGATCTGAAAGTCAGACAACCAGTCTTACCAAAGGGTATCGTGTTACCCAGTATTAAATGGCTTGTGGAGGTCAGATAAGCAGCTAAATACGGTTAGACTGGAAGCTGACCCCAACCAAGTTGAGAAAAGGCTTGGATTATAAGGCGTGAATTATACCTTTTTTACCCGACTACGGCAAAGCCCAAAAGAAGGGTAATGATTTTGGCAGTCTATGTATGTATGTTCCACCGTAGCGCCTAAACTACTGAACGGATTTTAATAAATGAGGTGTCAATCGCTTCATAAGAATAGCCCGGGTGACATAGCTACATAAATTTTAATTTTAATCACTGATACCTGATGATCCTTCATGGCGTTCTCTTTGACACAGAAGTCAGCTGCTAGATGCCATTAGCAAAATGGCATGCGACTACGACTGTCCTCTATAATAATTTTACTTATAATACGTTAAATTGAAATATACAAATTATCTACTAACTGGACGATTTTTCTTGTTTTCTACTTTTAAGACCGCGATATTATTCGTAGTCGGGTTTTAGTTTTTGAACTTATTTTTTTATTTATTAATAATTATATTACACACAGGGACTGAGCAAGTTGTCCCTGTGCTGGGAAAAGGGCTCCCCATGGCTTTCCAAGTATGTGAACAATTTAGCTTCTCAGACCAATCTATTAATATATATGTATAGCTGTGTTCCTACACAGACCCGCTGCTTGGGACTGGACTTTTAACAATTTATGACTACTTTTGTTAGCTTGGGTATTACCTGTTAAAACAAATGTATGTGTTAATGAATAAATAAATAAATAATAAATAAATTAAGGAAGAGTCCACAGATCGTCACGCTAGCATTTCTTTGGCTTGCCTCAGTTACGACGGCCGTCTTCAGGCACCTACCCACTGCGGGACTCTCTATCGTTATCTTCCTGCTGCTGTTCATTCTATTTGGGGTCGCGGTATTTTTCCCTGTTAGAAGTGACGGTAACGCTGATCTGACCACGAATGATAAAAGAAAAAAAGGCAGAAAGAAAAAAACTGGCAAAGTGCAAGCCGGACTTGCACATGAAGGGTTTCGTACCATTGACCAAACTTAACATTGTAATTGGCAAACTTACATTTGCAGTTCGAATGTATGGTTACCCATGCAATCCAGATGAAAAAGTTAGTTTGAATATAATAAAAATAATATTAAGAGATTTTCCATGTTATTTTAGCACCATAGACTTCTTATAGGTTTTCCTGTAACCTATACCTAAGTGTTGAAAGTATAATAAATAAGGATCCTCACAATAAGCCTTTTCATTTCATATATCACTCGGTACAGTTTGCAAAACCAAAAAAAACTGTTAAGCTTCCCAAAACACGTCCGTTTTTGGGTCATAGAAATACATAATTATGTGTACCTTTCGACTTAATCGGTCCATTAGATTCCGAGCAAGTTGACTGTGACAGACGGACATACAACAAGACAGACACACGAGTGATCCTATAGGGGTTCCGTTTTTTCCTTTAGAGGTATGGAACCCTCGGGCATCGGGGGCCACGTGACGGCTTCCGGCCACCGTAGACACGGGCCTGTGGACGGTGAGTGATGGGCTAGCTCGCCGTCCGTCCGTCTTATGACGACGACAGGCCGTGTCGACGACGGCGCGTTCTTGTTCCACGCGCGCCTCAAAGAGATGTCAGCAACATGGGAGGGGCCCGTTAGGGCATACGCCTGTCAGGGCTTCGGGATGTTATAAGAGATACCGCGGCCTCGACATAAAGGGCTTAGAAGGAACATGGGTGGTTTTTAGTCAGTAGAAGTCTGACACTCCCTTTCGCTCTGCCCAAGAGCGGAAGGGGTTATTCGATGATATTTCCACCCGCCAAAAAAAAAATATTAATTTATCCCTGGTACATGAAATAACATTTGTTGGACAGAGGTTTCAGTTATGGTTTAATCCCATGTAATAAGGGCCAATTGCCATCAACAGGGCGCGAATCCAGACCCCGTGGCTACTACTGAGAAATTCCTGATGGAAAATGCCAATGGCACTTGGCCTGAGTCGGGAGGAGCTCAGCAGTCGCGCTTGCAACGAGGCAGGGACATGACGTGCATACAAACGGACAAAAAAAACATTGAGTAAGAAAGAGAGCACTTGTCTTGTTCCATTTTCGAACGGCTAGCTGTCAGATAATTGCATAATATTTTGTTTAATATATAAAATGTTGGCAAAGATGAACTGAGAAGCAACAGTGAGGATACCAATCTCCTTAAAAAAATCTCTAAGAGAAACTCGGGCACCCAGCTGATAAATTGCACGAACCGCTCGCTTCTGCAGAACAAATATATTTTGAATATCAGCAGCTTTGCCCCACAGCAGAATACCGTATGACATAACGCTGTGAAAATAACTGAAGTAGACTAACCGTGCTGTATCAACGTCAGTGAATTGTCTTACTTTTCTGACGGCGTATGCGGCTGAACTTAGCCTTCCCGCTAGGCTTGATAGTTAGTTAGCTTAATTACTATAATATTTCCCATATCCAGTGAATTGTTCTCATGATATACCTACCTGTCAAATGCACACTGACCGATTACAGCGAACAATGTAATATTGTCTATCGTAACCAGTTAATTCGGATTGTTACCTCGATATTGATCTGCGATTGCAGTACGCTGAAACAATAGGTGTATTGAGTCACTTGATTAGCTTAGCTTAATCGCTACCATGCTGGCTTACTTACTGTTCCGTTGCTCTAGTGTTTGCAACTAGAAGCACTTGAACCTGCCCGTCCACGATCCGTGTTCGCAGTGTATCATACAAAGGGTAGGTAAGCATTTACCTGCCTAATACCTTTACCTCATTGTCCCAAACGCTTCTTCCAAGATTCGACAGGAAAGCCTCAAGACTAATTACGGCACAGTCCCGTTTTCCTCTTTTATAAAAAAATAATCCAACTCGCTCCTTCTAAATAAGCAGTTTCATTTGTTACAGAAACCTTTGTGAAAAAATTCTAGCTTAGAGACTTTATACATACAACACAAATAACAATTTGAATTTGAAAAGATATTCTAATGGCCACGAAGAACATTTTTCCATGTCAATCTCTACAGCGGGGGCGGAATAATTTGCGGGAAAGGGCCGGTTCTTTTCTTTATATTTACGTTGGGCTGTGGCAAAATGAAGTACCTATCTAACTTAGCACTCAGCAGCCCCTTTTAGGCTCAGTTTCCACCAAAGCAGAGACGGGATGTAAATTTTAACTAATGTGGTTGGCCGATTTTAACACATCTCTCGTCTCCGCTGCTCTCCAAAGCTAAACGAGCAGAGATGTGCGAAGCGAAGAGGAGTGGAGATGCGTAAAAATTTGGACGTATCTATCGCAGCTGTGCGGAAATTTGCAAAGCCGGGAGGAGAGAAGATGTGTTAAACGGCATACTGCTCAAGGCGCACCGCTTACCGCACACCTGCTTTGGCCCTGTTTAGACTCCGCTTAGGCTCCGTATAGGCTCCGCTTAGGCTCCGCTTAGGCTCCGCTTAGGCTCCGCTTAGGCTCTGCTTAGGCTCCGCTTAGGCTTCGCTTAGGCTCCGCTTAGGCTCCGCTTAGGCACCGCTTAGGCTCCGCTTAGGCTCCGCTTATAGGCTCCGCTTAGGCTCCGCTTAGGCTCCGCTTAGGCTCCGCTTAGGCTCCGCTTAGGCTCCGCTTAGGCTCTGCTTAGGCTCCGCTTAGGCTCCGCTTTCATCTCTTCTCGTTTTATCTCCGCTGCGGTGGAGTCCGACCCTTAACATCCTTTTTTCATCCATAGGATTACAACTACATTTTGGAATGAGCACTCTTCTTAATTTTTTAACTTGTTTATCGAATTCCGTCTTGTAGTTCAAAATAACTAAGGGTGATTGTGTATGTATAGATTTTTACGGTGTAAACGTTCAGTACCTAGACATGGATAAACTTTGAAAGGTTGATGTTTAGTTTCAAATTCAAACTTTTGAATGTAAAAAAAAACAGCGAAGTTACATTCACAATGCATTATACGAGTAGCTTGTGCAAGTACTGAGTTGCACATTCTAAACCGTAGATCTCTATGAAGAAGAACGTCTTCATTTTTTGTTTACGTGAAAAAAGAAAAAACAATAATGTGTCCATTATTTTTTGGAAATCTATCCGACTCATTAGATTTTTTTGTCAACTACCCTTTTTTTTTTGCGTGTGGAAAATCATCGAATAACCCCTCCCGCTCTTGGGCAGAGCGAAAGGGAGTGTCAGACTTCTACTGACTGAAAATCACCCATGTTCCTTCTTAGCCCTCTATGTCGAGGCCGCGATAACTAGTGTACAACCCGCGACTACCCTAAGAAGAAATAAAAATAATAATAATAAATCTTTAATCAAAAATGCATTTTTTGTTTACTTTTCCCCTTAATAAAAAATTCTCCTGTATCGTGGGTGCGTTTACAAAAATTTAATCTCACATACACAAACCAAACACCCAGACCCGAAGCAACTATCTGTAGGCCACACAAATATTTGTTCCGAGCGGGGACCGAACCCGCGACACATAGCGCAGTAGCCCAAATGCTCAGCCACTGCGCCAATCTTGTCGTTATTCGTGATTCCGCGAGGAAATCGATATCGAATCTTGCTAAGTGTACACAACATATTGGTGTTCGTGGTTGTACCTACCTACACCTACGTACTAATATCTACTTGATACTTAGCTATGATGACGTGACTCATGAGACCATGACGTCACGCAAATGGCGACGTTCCGGCGTATATAGGGCTACTGCACTTTCAATTTGTTTTATCAACACTTTAAATTGCATAAACATTTAATGAACTATTCTATGTGAGAATGAGGCAGTGAAGTATTATTATACAAACCTTTCACAACAATTGAAGCCCAAATATGAACCTTATGTCAATATAATAATTAGTGATGAAATGTGGCGAGCCTGTGTCAATTTTCAGGTTAAGCTACATTTGCAGTTCTTAGATCAATTTCAGTAGATAAAATAATATCACTATTATCATTGACATAAGGTTTGTCACCATTTGCCTAGACTTTCCTAAACTTATGTTGGGTCAATGCAGCATGTCTTCTTTTTCATCCTTCTAGACTTCTCTACTATTTGTCATGTCAGCAGTCATCCTCCTTTCCAGCCATATCATACTTCACACAGTCCACCAATGATTTCTTTGGTCGTCTTCTATTCTTATAGCGCTATACACGCTCTCCCAACTTACATATATTTAACAATCCATAAATCAACTAGGTGTCTACTTTTAAAAGCAACTTTTCACAATTTTTCAAACATACTGTAAAATCATGACCTAAATAAAATTTTATTATCAAACAACTAACCTAAAAATAACATACACAAAAAATAAAAACAAACTAAAAAAAAAACTAACAAACTAGCGACGTTTGAATAGAATCCATCTTCTTCACTTTGATTGGCAGTCTATATCCACCCGGCTGATGATACAAGTCTTGGTTTAAGTTATTACTTATCAGATACTGTTAAGAAGGCTGATTTTTCACACCATTAAATTTACAGTTACAATCAAAATATACCAAAGACATGGTCTCCCCAAAAGTAATACGAAGCAACCCTATCTTCTTTCCGCCACACAACTTAGAAACTTCGACAGTTCAGTCCCTGCTAAATGCAGTAGAAAAGATTCGACTATAAGTTTGAAATGTTTTGGAAACATTTATAGTTTTAGCAAATGTTAGAGAAGCCCAACTTAAATACGTCGATTTTCGAATCGAACATAGTACAATTATCTTTTAGCGTTTTATAATTAAATGTTTCGAAACAAGCACAATAAGTATCATCAATACAAAATAATATATCTATGATTCTTAAAGTTGTGATACGAGTACTATTCTTTTTTAAATCGATGTATTTACGTGTATGTTTACACCGCGCGCTCGTGTTCACACCGCCGCTTGCGGTAGGTGGTGAAGCGGATCTCATGTCGCATTGACCTCTAATAAATCCATAGATGCCTAACACACATACACCGGCAGACCACGCGGTCGAGTGGTGCTCTCACTGCCACCGCCCCTCTGCACTGCTGTCCGCGCGGTGGAGCGGCACCTAACACACGGGGCGCCGCATAACCGCGCGGATCATCGTGGGTGCAGGACGTGTTGCAATTTAAAAATGGAATTCGATGTCGAATAGTTTATTTCAGAGATTGAAAGCCGCTCTGCTATCTGGGACATGAAAAGTACACAATAAAGGTGTAAATGTACCCATACCGCAAATGAAAGGCACTTGTTTTCCCCACCACTGCGATATTTTTTTTTGTTCTAGACCAAAGGTACAGATACAGGTAGGAACCCCCTAGTTGCGGAGATATTCGGGGTCAAAGTTCCAAATTTTTTTCTTTCTATCCGCGCGGACAGGCGCGTAAACCGCCTTACCGCGCGAGGCACCGCTACGAAATCCGCTTTACCGTGGCCGCCCTCCGCGGCCGTACGCAGTGCCGTGTATTAATCGCCACGGCCTCAGGTCTTAATCATCTTTTTAAGGCATTTTTTTCATTGTAGATTAGTGTGAAAATATTCGAAGATATATTATAATTAATTCCAACTTTGACTCCCTGAACACAATTTTCTTCGTCATGAACTTGAACATATTCCACAATAAATACTTTAGTTGTAGTCCTGCATCCCAATTGTAGAAAACGAAGTATTTGAAACTTATCATAATAACTAATTTTGAGCAAAAAATCAGCTCAACAATAACACCGACAACTGTCATAGAATTGTTAATTTTTTGCCATTGTCATCGAAAGCCTGCAATACCATCATCACCAATTCCAGAAGTTACACATTTGACTAAATACTCTAAGACCAAAGTAATAAAGTCCAAAACTACAGTTACATATAGACAAGCTGATGCACAAGAAAAGGTAAGTAGGTACTCCTTTGAAACCGAAGTAAGGAGTATCTCCTTAACTCCACAAAACGGCTTCAATACACCAACTTTGCCGCCGCAACTAACTAAAACTTTCGTAATACGAGTTTACAAAACATCTTCATCTTTTAACGACGTGGGGCGTACTTACCTAAGTAAAAATATATCAGGAAACTTCGAGCAAGTAAACGCTTGGCCACAAACAACCCGCTCAGGATATTGCTTGGAGTATGCTACAAGTCAATGCGACGTGATGCGTATGTAACCAGTAACGTACACGCTTGTGGCTCAGCCAAGGTATTTAATGAGGTATATATTTTTTGTCAAAATATTGTATAATATTTTATGAAACCAATTTGAGTACTTTTCTAAATTCAATTCGGAAATTTAATATTTATTAAAATTTTAAGGGCTTATGACTGACATCACTGTAAAATTATATTTTTTACCACACGATTGCCAAATCTATAACTTAACACAAGTTTAAGCGTATTACACGATACTCCTTCTTGAGATAACGTCATTGAAAGTCAAATAAAAAGGTTAACCACATTTCTTCAAAAATAAAGATAAATATTGAGAAATATTTTCTCATTATAAAGATAAATAAATTTTAGAGGCGTTATTCATCGAAAGAGTATTTGAAAATTAGACGTTCCTCATTCCTAGTCTCAATCTGTTAAAATTACTCCCAATGCTTTATTCTTGACAAGTCTTTGACATGGATCTTCGGTGAGTCGACGTTGACCATATTTTGAACGTTTTTCAGCCTTCAGTTACTGTCACAACTAATCTGAACCTTAATTTAATGTGTTGCAGAATATAAGCAATATATTTTAGAGCTTGCGGCTTGCTCACTCTAATCTTTGCCGGTAAATGACGTGTTAAGGGTAAGGCTCTCTTAAAAGGTTATCTTTAAAGGTTTTTAATAAGTAAATAAAGATCTTATATCTTGAACTTTATCATCCATAGATAAAAATAGTGCCGACTCAATTACATTTTCTAATTTTGGGTCAACATCACCTACCAAATCAATCCTAGAAAAATTTAAATGTGGAAATTTCTTAGAAGCAATTTCCGTATCATCGAATGAGGTACTTTCTCCGTATATTTACACATTCTATATCAGCTATCCTTGTAAAACTCATAAATGCATTCTGCTTTAATTAATGCCATGTCCATATATTTAATGGGGCCGAATGTAGACGTGAGAAGTCAGAGTCAAGATCAATCCACGACTAACGATACTAGTTTTTGACTAACTACAGAGGTTCGTAAGAAGAAGAAGAATCGAGAATGAACAAATAAGGCCTTAAGCAGTCCCGTCGGAGCTGCGGGTACCGTCGAGGCTGCGGGTCCCGTCAAGGCTGCGGGTCCCGCCGGGGCTGCGAGTTGTTCGAAAGAGATACCGCGGCCTCGACACAAAGGACCAAGCAGGATCATGGGTGGTTTTTAGTCTGTAAAAGACTGACACTCCCTTTCGCTCTACACAGAGCAGGATTCCGTACTATTTGTCCGACGAACAGAAATGACTGCGTTAATGAATCCTCTCCTTTGCATGGTTGCCGCGTTGTTTTTTCATTCATGAATTGTCGTCCATTGGTTGTTCCTTATTGCATTTGCCTATCTGGCAAACAAATAGTTCATCGTCTTCTCAGGGCCTGTAAGGTAAAACTACTACAAGAACATTGTAATGTCTGTCTGAAAATATTCTACATTGAAGTTCAGGACAGTTGGGCTGCGGGATGTTGTAAGAGATACCGCGGCCTTGACATATAGGGCTAAGAAGGAACATGGGTGGTTTTTAGTCAGTAGAAGTCTGACACTCCCTTTCGCTCTTCCCAAGAGCGGGAAGGATTATTTGATGATATCCCAAACCCCAAAATAAAAAAAATAAAAAAAAGTTCAAGGCAGTTCAATGTGTTTGATGTGATGACGAGTAACAGAGAGATATGAAAGAAATGGTTATATAGCGCCGACCCCAAATAAATTGGTTTAGGGCCAGGAGAAAAGGGTACTTAGTTAACAAAAAAATCTAATTATTCCGACACATAGATTTACAAAAAATATTGGATTGGACATTTTTTTTTCTTTTTTCACGTAAACAAACAATGAAGACGATACAGTGCTTTGAAAACTCGTGTGACTTCATATTCTAAGACATTAGTATGGCATTTATTACCGGTCAGTGACTTCACAAACCTTCACTCAATTCTTTGACGCGTTTTATCTTCGTCAATTTTTATTGATTTGATATAACAAAAAATACGAATAACACATAACAAAAAATTGATATAACAAAGAATACAAAAAATCCAATATTTTTCGATAATCTAACAGACGGACTTTTTAGAATCACATAATTATTTTAGTCAGTAAACATACCAATTTTGATAAAGTTCTATACCTCCAACAATGGTAAGCAGAGATAATCATAACAGATGGTTAACAACCCAGTCTATGGAAACTTTCCAAGTAGACTTGTTCCGAAGATAAATAGCGGCTAAAATATGAAACTTAGAAGATAATAATTATTATTTAGTAGATATTGTACTTGTATTAAAATTTAGTTAAAGAGTTATGCCCTTTGGTGTTTTGTAGTATTTAGTGCAGAAATAATTATAGACGTTTGTGAAAACTAATTTGTATTTACTATATTAAATTAGTTGCCAGGTATCTACTTTGTTGAAGTTTATGCGGTGTGTTGATTTAAGCAATAGTAACTTACACCCTCTGTGAGCCAAATGTCAGTCAAATTAGTTCATATTTTTTTATTCGTTGATTAGGGTGACAAAACATCCAAACTTATTTCACAATCCTCCATGTTTCTAATCATGATTCTTCTTGCCCATAATCCACTTTTTATATCATCGGTGTCTTCTACTTCCAAACTTATTTATTATTCGTCGTCATCTCACGATTCTCCCTCTCTTTATAGCCATTACATCTTTCACTTACCTAACATTAAAGTAGAATGGGACAAAAACTTGGCCTTAACAAAATTGAGTCGCTGGATGGTAGTGACCATCGCCGCTCAACTTGACTTACTGTCGCTAAGTGCTTCCTCTGCACATATCTCCAGGCAAACCACATCCTACAGGCTCCATGTATGCACTTAGGACGCCTTAATATGTATGCTAACTTAAAAACTATGGTTTGCTGTAAATACTTTTTTGAGCTAGTGGCTTAATAATATCTGCCACTAGGGTTGATCTTTAGGTTAAGTCTCTCTTACCTAGGTTGGTCTGTGGATGGGTGACCACCAATACTAGATCGTTACAGGTAGTCAGTAACCTGAAAGTCTGACAAACAGTCTTACCAAAGGCAATCGTATAACACAATATTAACTGGGTTGTGGAGGTCAGATTGGTGGTCGCTCCATGTAAAATACTAGTATTCAGGTGCGTGGGGTTAGACTGGAATCGGACCCTAACACATGTAGTTGGGAAAGGCTACGCAGAGTAAGTTTTATTTAGATTTATCAATATCAGTCATAAACATATCTTTTGTTTGCGTTCCAAAGTATTTACAGCTCATTTTCAACGGGATTAAAGCTATAAAGTACAATAATGAACGTTCTATGGCTTGCAATAAGTATAATTAGTAAAAAAAAATATTTAAAGAGATAAAATCAAGCAATCAATCACACAATCAATCCATCTTTTTGTTCTTTACACTAAGCATGGCAACTAATGTAATCATTTTAAATGCAGTTTTCCTATCGCAGGTTTATCGTAAAACAGGAAGTTAAATATAATTTTTATTTTTGCATTTCCAGGGCTGCACTACAGGCGCAAAATAAAATTAAATTGCAATGTGGTCAGTGATAAAATTCAATATCTACTTTATGTTAGTGCAGTGGCGTCGAGGGAAATTTCGGAAAATTTGATACAGTGTTGCCACTATTCGATTATTGCACTAGTAAATGTCCTGTGGCGTGGCATAAAATAACTGGACTCATGCCAATGTTTGTGAAATTGTTTTCCTATAGTTGTTTAAGATATCGTTTGTGTAAACAAAATCTTTTAAAGTTTGAACTCGACAGACATGAATCGATAAAAATATCTATAGAATTATTGTAATAACCATAAAATATTTTTTTGTGTAAAGGAGATTGGGCACCTTTGTATGAACTCTGCCCCCAAGCCGTATCAAGTTGTGTTAGATATGCAATTTGGAAGGAAAACGAAACCAAAACCAAGCATAGTTCCTTCAGACAAGACAACAAGACATAAAAAATATTTATTTATCGCAGATACATGACGAGTTATTAAAACTTACGTTTATCTGTAAACTTTCGCCAAGTCAATTTATATTGCCTTGTTATACAAATTCGAGTGTGACGATCTGATCTTATTTTCGGGCCAAACATGACCAGATAGAGACAACAAGACAGACAAATTTGGAAGGAAAAAGGGCAGGTCTTTGCACATAAATGGGACACATGAGAGGCTAGGAACAAAAAATACATACTCTATTGTATTGTAAAGCGGTCTCGTGTCCGCAACTCCACGTAAAAAGCGCGTATTTTGCGATACAAACTCTAATAGAAATGCATCTTGAAAATCACATCCCAATATATTTAACAAAACCCATTTAAACAGACTGCAACCTATTTGCTAAAATCGTCTCAGTAACAACCACATTATACGAGTCGAGGATACGTGTATGGTCTTTAAACCCTAAAAGGTTTGGTAATAAAAATTACTTAAGTTCAAGGCCAGTGTAATACAGTCATATTGAGCCTTGCCAAATTTCGTTTGAGAAATCTTGGCACGATGCCAGAAGATCCAAGTCCAAATGGTGGAGATATCATCTGTGTTTCTAAGCTTTTATTTTCTACATTTTCATTGATTAATTACTATTGTTGTATTTATATTTTTTTCTTTAATTATGTTAATTGGAATCTTAAGAAGGTTATGCAGAGATGTAATTATAGTAAACCCATATTTCGCCAGATAAGTTTAAGTCTCATTTGGCCTATCGCCACCAACCGGGTACCAATTTAGACTCCATAATTATGTGAAATTCCTGATAGAGAAACCAAAATCGCCTGACTCAGGAATCGAGCGCAGAACCTCATGTTCAACTAGATCAATGGGGCAGTCAGTGCATGTCTAGTCACGAGCAATAATAACTTTTGAACTTGGCGAAGTGAACTTGGCCAAGTTCAAAAGCGAATATTTCTGCCGAAATAACGATTGCAACTTTGAAATATGAACTACTTTATGATGATATGGGTTAAAAAAAAATTAGTTTCGTTTCGTAACATGATAATTAAATCATTACAGTAGGCGAAAATTGCTTCTAAAGTTTGTTAAGTGTATACATATTGATGCTGCTGACTGTACTTTAACTTCTAACACATTTCTTTTGTATTTGTTAAAATAAGGAAGTCGGTTTACCTAAATTAAATTACGGCACTGAATCGGTACAAGTGCAAAATGTCCTTAGTTCAGTTTACCTCGCATTTCGCTAAGGCTGCTTGCCAACCTCGTAAAAACCTACATAATTTTATATTACTACGAGTTCTAAACCTTCAACTGATTATCGAATAATTAAAAATAATTTTAAACCGTTCATACTGTGTAAATGAAATGGCTTGGAGACGTTTACAGCGTAGTTACATCGCGATATGGCAAAGATCGAAATTCATTCAAATACTTGTGTGTTTTATAATTGTATCGTTTATTTTAATGACACAGCTGTCTCGTGTGAAGGAAGAACGACGGAAGTACGAACGAAGAGAAAAATCTTATGTTTATTTACGACATGTTTCAGTGCATTTTGATTTGAAGGGATCTCCTCCCAAACTGAGTTACTTGACATACTACCTACCCATACTAAACATGTATGGAGTGAATTCAATAATTATGGAGTATGAAGACATGTTTCCCTATACAGGCAATCTCGTTAACATCAGCTCTATAAACGCTTACAGAAAAACTGAGGTAAGTTTTGATAATGATAAGAACTTTATACCTACTCTTATTAAAAAATCGGATTGGGATATCAACGGTAAAAAAACAAAATCTGCTGTTCCATACACTTTAAGCGTAAACATTTTCAAGTTATGTATGAAATTGCTTAATTCTTGTAACAATCCACGAATTATTTAAACGCTGGAAGGTCTAGAATAATTCGGTACCCTTTGATAAGACTGGCCGGCAGACTCTCGGTTATCTGACTACCAGTGACGAGCACCAGGGGTCTTACCATGAGAGCTAAATCTGCTTTCTAAATCAATTTTTTTTTTTAAACTGGCCTATTGCAAGGACTTGCACATGAACAGTTCCTTACCATCGTACTAGGAAAGCCCCCTTTAATTTGTTTTATTTCTTACAACATACAAACATATTTTATGATTTAAAAAAATCTTGACCGATTCTTCCACCGCCAGAAAGCTATATTTTCGCCGAGTAGGCAATATTTACTTCCAGAAATAATAAGGGAAGAAAGCTTGAATAATATAACCCAAAGTGTAACTTTTTATCGCAAAATTTCTTTCATCGCTTGCGCTGCGAAAACTATTGGAGACAGCGCAAAAAAATGTACAACAACAGCCTATCTCCAACGGATAACTCACAATTACTGATTTTACTATTGAAATCTAAACTGTACTTTCACTACACAGATTATAAAACAAACTCTTCCTCTTCCGCGTCAGTCTGTCGGAAACCAATGCATAGAGTAAGATTAAGATTTAATATAATTTCATGAATACTTTTGTTCGCGATAACCGACATCCACGCGGACAGAGCCTCGGGCGAAGTGCTAGTGTTAAATAATTCTACTTTTTTATGTGTAATACAGCCTTCAAGTTGTATTTTCAGCTTTTAAGATTCCTCGAGAAAGCCCGATCGCTAGACATGGAAGTAATACCCCTCATACAAACATTTGGACACATGGAATTTGTCCTAAAATTGAAAGAATTCGCTCACCTAAGGGAGCTAGATAAGTACCCAGCAGACATATGCCCTAGTAACCCAGAGAGTATAACATTAATTACTGATATGTTGACACAAGTAAGTACAAAATTGTTTCTCGTAGCAATCGTTACAACTACAACACCGATATGATAGACCCACTGGCCCTAAAGTGTCAACTTTAGTTCTCCATAGAGATTTACGCTATGGGAATACATAACTACAACACATACACAGTTATTATGCCGTATTTTGTCAACTACCAAGAAAGAAAAAGACGAAGTCCGAGACTTCCTCCCGCTCCGCCCAGAGCGGGAGCATTCATTTGGCGATTGCTCACCCTCCAAAAAGGCATAATAACTGTGTATGTGTTGTAGTTATGTATTCCCATAGCGTAAATCTCCATGGAGAAGAACGGGCAAGAAACTACATGGACTTCTGGTTTCTCGTGATTCAATAAGAGTCTATCACAATCATTATACTTTTAATATAAATAATCTTATACATTTAATACTAAATTGTTTGCTGTACACCAATAATTATGGACCTGCAGGGCTATTGCATATCTTTTAAATGTCAGTGGCTATCATATTGTCCATGGATTAACTCTCAAATTGGTTCTGGTTTAGTACAAAATGAAACCATTTGACAGTTAATTGATGGACACTATAAGATAGCCACTGTCATTTAAAAGATACGCAATAGCCCCGCTAAAGTAGGGCATTATTCGCGTCATCTGGAGTTTGGGCCCGTCTATTCATCTTAACTCACTGCCTTCTCAGGCAAGCCTGGTCTACCCTAAGAAAAATGCAAGCCTATTTAATTGAAATAAATAATGTATATTACAGGTTATTGATCTTCATGCCGAAGTCAAACCGCTGCAACACATACATATTGGTTGCGACGAAGTTGGAAAAGTCAATAATTGTCTAATGTGTCTAGATAGAAAATTGAAGAACAGGTGAGTACGTCATACCTATAAACTTTATAGCTTAACTTATTCATGGGTCTAGAATTTAAACCCAAGACACCTCGGATTCATGTGCGTATTGTATACTTATCACTTGCTTTGGTGAACGAAAATATCGTTAGGAAACCAGCACGCTTATGAGAAGTCGAGTCAGGGGCCTAAACTCGGAAAGGGTCCGCAAGGCCTATAATACGCATGAGCTGCGGGACTGTTGGAAGCAGATAACGCGGCCCCGAGACACAAAGGGCTAACAAGGAACATGGGTGGGGTTTTGTCACTACAAGTCTGACACTTCCTTCCACTAAGCCCAGAGCGGGAGGGGTCGTTACATGATTTCCCATTCATAAAAATTAGGGCCTAAATACTCGACACCAGGCAAGGCACTAACCACAAGATGAAGTAGAAAAAGAACTTAATTTCTTAGTAACTTTCGAAGCTGTTCTCTTCAAGTAAATTAGGTAGTATTTATTGAATTTGCTTATGAAGACCTGTATAGGGTGTAAAAGTACCCTTATCGCAAACGAAGGGCACTCGTTCTCCCAAGTACTGCGTAATTTTTTTTTGTTTTAGACCATACCTAGGAACCCCCTAGTTACATGTGATTTTTGACCCAAAAAAAAAGTCGTTTCCCAGCAAACATTTTTGCGTAGGGGTACTTAGTTTGATCTGCAGAATGCTTGGTTGACAGCTGTGTGATGGGTTAATTTACACCCTGTATAGGAAGATCCTACCATAAAAGTGACGATATTGATTACTAGGCTAGGTATTAAAAATTAATACCTTGCCTAGAAATTAATACTAGGTACCTACTATTTGAATAACAATGGATTTTTTTCTCATTTTCAGTGCCATATACGCCGAACACGTTATAAAAGTAGCTTCGTTAGTGAAAGAAATAACTCCCGAGGCAAAAGTTCTTATATGGGCCGACATGCTGTACCGAACCGATAATATGATAACAATATTCTCTAGTAATACTAATATTGAAGCAGTTGAATGGCAGTACGGTGTTGATCCGAACTTTGATCATAATCATTTCTACAAACTACACAAACACTTCAAAAACATCTGGATAGCTTCCGCATTCAAAGGTGCTGATGGCAGAACTGCAACAGCCCCTAACATCAAAGATCGATTCCAGAATCATTTAAGCTGGATGAAATTTATATTAGACTACAAGTTCGGAGGAGAAAACAAAGTTTACCAGTTCAATGGAATCATTCTCACTGGTTGGTCACGATACACACATATGGCTCTACAGTGTGAACTACTCCCAGTCGCTATGCCAAGTTTGATCCTGAATCTCTTATTGATACAAACTGTACAGAGAGGCATCGATCGAAGCGACTTATATAATCTAAATTATTGCGAATTTTTCCATAAGTACTTAAGTACACAATTCAGTGAAATCTTCAAAGGCTACGGTAGTACCGAAACAAACTGCGCTTTTGAAAACACGTTTATTCACTTAGAGCATAGCAAATTGTTTGATCCCTCAGTACTTAATGATTGTTTTAGTCAACTTCATGAGCGAGAATTCGAATGTCAAAGACAAATTCCATATGTAGATACAATAAGTTTAGAAAGCACTTACCACCAGTGTAGAAAAGCACTCCAAAATCTAGCAGATATGAAGAAAAGCGTAACTATATTTATGGTCAGGTATTACAAACAATTTGCTATCAAGGGTTACCTCGACGAGATTATACAAGTTCCTGCAAGGAAAATTCATAATTTGATGCAATATTTAAACAATTGCACTAATAATCGTTTTTGGGGCCGAAGGTACTAAGAATTTCTGCTATACAATATTTTAGTCACTAACACCAAGAAAGCTCAAAAAGGGTAAAACGGCAGTGGGGTGGAATAAATACGTTAAGGGGCATACGTTAACACAATTTGTTTTAATTCAATTTATTATTTATTTGCATTTTATCTTGCCTATTTCAATTTTATTTTACTTTAAATGAGTATTCATCGGGACAATCTATACTAACACCAAAAATGCAACTAACTTAGTTATAAGATAATTAATTTGTTACTTAAAAAAAATAAGGATTACCTGGTCTGAAATATACACATTTTATTTATATTATTTTTAGGTCTCCATAATAAAAGTCAGAATTATCATAAGAAAATCAGTTAACATAAAATAGTTCAGAAATGTTGTTCAAATAGCATAATTTAAAATTATTTTAACATGTAAAATCGAATAAACAAAGATTTTAAAAGTAATCCTCGTTACAAGATAAAAAGGAACAGTGTTTTTCATTTATGTCTATACCATAGAAACCATCAATCCGACTCGATTACGTGCGGCCATAATTAAATTCTTCAAACCTTTGGAATGTTCGATACCCGGAGTCGCTTGTATTTCTGATAACAATGACTTGAAAAAAATATACATCGAACATTCATTCGACTCGCTCGATGGCTGCTAGGATGAACGTTGTTGCTTATTACTGTACAGCTCCCATTCTTTGTAAAATAAAACGAATACTTTTGTATAACGAGACTTCCTTTGCTATACTTACATTTAGATTTTTTGTTGAAACCCGTTCAGTACTTAGCGTCTGCTCTTTCTCTATTATAGCTGTGGTACAGGAGCAAATAATATAACAAGAACAACATGTAAAAAATGTTTATTTACACACACAGCAACAAACACATTACGGTTTATATTAAATTTTAATCATTAGTAACAAATTATCACTTTTTATATGCTTACAGCAACGATATAACATAGTACCACGGTTTCTATGATTTGATACCGGCATTTCCATATCACGAATAACTATTCCATTTTTATGGAAATTACTCGCAGTCTAATAAATTAATTGATCGTGTCTAATAGGTTCAAGAGCTCTTTTCAACCGTCAAACACAAATTATTAAACACTATTATTACAGAATTATTTGTGAGTTTCGAAAACAATATTTATCTATTTTTAGTATCATTGTCGTCTGGTTCCTTACTTTTGCTTTCGTCTTTTTCACTTTTTGGTTTGTGTACAGGGACGATTTCTGTGGCCGGTGGTGTTATGGGCACAAGACTGCCATCCTCTTCAGCAACCTTTAAGCCAATTGTAGCACCAAGCTTGGCACTAGCCTGCTTGAACGTATTAGATAACTTCACTTGAACGACGTTAATGACCATAGACGTAAGAGCGAATCCGAACACTAAGTACAAAATGGACGCCATCATGAACATTGGATGGTCAGGGACTAGATCTCCAAGTCCGATAGTAGATATAGAAATGAAGATAAAGTAGAAAGATTCAAAGAAGTTCCACTTTTCCCATAAACTGTAGACGAACGCTCCAATATTGATATAAGTAAGTAGAATGACGACGGCGACAGATATCGGCAAGTTGAACTCATCATCGATTTCAAAGACTGATGGCGCTGGAGTTTCCATGTCGGTCTCTAGGTCGATGTCTCTTGGTAATGTACCGGGTTTAGGTGGCAGAGGTGGAGGCGCATCGCTTTCCTTCCTCACAACTGGCGGAGGCTGGGAACCATCAGGACTTGCTTCTATATCTTCTTCGGAGAATATCTGCGAGGGACGGCGAACTACATCGTAGACAATGTTCAATCCCTTCATGACCTCCTGAAATTCAACAAAATTTCATGTTATTCCTCTCAAGTTTGATTCAGCTTTGGACGGAAAATAAAGGTTTGTAAAAATATAAGACAACATTGCCTGGAGCGTAATCGTTACTTATTTCTGTATAAAAAAGGAAACGTTAGCTTTGTTTTCCTGTTCAGCTGCGGGAATCCGATTGTTGTTATCAACAACAAAGACTGTTCCAAAATGCTGTTATTGTTTATAAAAAAATACAATTTAATATTTATTTTGGTTAGGTATTAAAATCGAAATCTCTAGCAAACTTCAGTTGGCATAATGTAACAACTGGATAGGAGTCATCGAGGGGCCTATGTCCGGCAGAGAGAGAGAGAGGTGAAATTATTGGCGCGTCAAAATTAAACAAGTCAAGTTTTGTCCAATCGCATTAACTTGACCGGGGCGGCGTATAATCTTGACGCGTAGTTTATTTTCGTTGCACAAATGAGTCAAAAGTCTGATACATAGTATGGTGAACTGACAAGACTACTGCATCCACCAACGGTCAACATCGCTTAATTTCTCTTTTAGCCTGCTAAAGTAACAAGATTTATTATACATAATACGGCTAAAATACTTTTGCCTCACACACGCCAGCCGAGCGTGCGGTGGACCACGTCATTACAGCTAAAACCAAGTGTGGGAGATAACATGTAAGAGATTGAATTTATGTTGTTTTATTTTGAAATCGTGAATGCTGTTGTTTCTATTGAACTTTAAACAAGTTAAAATATAATATCTTTAAAATATGCTGCATAAGAAATTGTATCAAAGATCGCACTATGAAAATTTCTAAATTTTTTTAATCGACTTCAAACAGGAGGAGTTCCTCAATTCGTCGGTTTGTTTTATAATTAGGTATCGTACAATTATAAAATAATTTATGTAGTGATGAGTAAGGGGCAAATCATTTAAATACTTTACTAAAAACATCACATCAATAATAATTTTATTGCGAACACACTTTCAGTAACATTCCGTAGTATTTCAAATGAAATCCCTTATAATTGTAAGTTAATAAGTTCAGTTCCTTCATAAGTTGACAGCCTCGTAGGTCAAATTGTTATTGGGTTTTTCAAACACGAATTTCTCAGTAATAACCTGGATTTGTACCCAGTTGATGGAAAGATAACTGGCAAAATTTGGGTGTACTATTAGGTACACCTCTGCCTAACCATTCAGAGATTACAGTCGTGATGTTATGTGTACTGGTTTTCAAAATTCGCCTCATCAAAGAACTTCGTATAAAACAGAATAGATGTTTTTGATCTGTGTATAAAACAAGATCACTGTAAGTGTGTTACGCAACAACACCACCGTTCCCAACATAGATTGATTTAGAAATAATTTTAAAATGTTGAGATATTTGATGCTTTGCCCAGAATTTTTGCATACGTTTCATCGATTGTACAATTCACGCGTGCCTCAACCGATCATCCTGATTTGGACAAGGGGTAACTTTCATCCCGTAAACGGCATTTAATTGTTCTCAGGAAAAATAAACACTTACGTGCCTACGATAAGAGATGGCACCACGTGTCTTTCTAAAAATCTGATTATTATTATAGAAACTTCTGTAGCTTTTTATAATAATTTTACGCGGACGAAGCTCACGGAGCTAAGCTGATATTTCATAATGATTACCTGCACTGGGGCGGTTCTTCTAACTTTCCTGCAACTCCTTGTGTAGTAGAACCTTCTGATGTATGCCCAAAAGAATTTCATGATTCTTGTGAAGAATTTACCGAAATCAGCTAAGAGAATCAGGAACAATGGGATCCCGATGGTAGCATACACTATTGTCGCCACTCGGCCAGATGTTGTCTTCGGAGCTATGTGACCATAACCTGAAACATGTGAATTTGAAGGGCTTAAAAACATTGGAATATAAGAAAGACCAATTACAACATAAATTGAACGTAGTACCAACAAAATTAAAAAGGAAAAAGTTTCATTAAATGAAATAAAAAGTGCAAATTTATTCGCTTTAATAAAAACATTTAACATAGATAAACACACAGGCGAATAAACACACTGTGGCGTGTGAAAAAGGCTTAAACAATAAAAATTAAAACACTTGTGGAATTCGTGAGAGTACTGTTTCGTGTTATGTTTGACAGAATTGTCAGTGAAGACAACCCAACAGCAATCTTATTTTTTCTATAGTAAAATTTAAAATATTTTCGGTAAAATTACTGTGACAAGGCTGTTAGTACATTCTATTATTCTTACCGACAGTTGTGACTAACGTCAAGCAGTAGACAAAAGAATTCATAAAGTTCCAAGACTTCTGGCCGCTGTATGAAGTAACTCCCGCCTCGTGAGCCGTGTGCAGCTGATTCTCAAATTCAAACAATTTCTTCCTAGCCATCGACTTCCAATCTTCCTCCCTCAAATTGTGACTTCCTCGCCAAAGATGTTCAATAAAATCTCTTTTCACATTCCTTGTACTACACTTATACGCATTTTCAAAAGATCCCTCTAACGTCTTAAACATCATTCCTCCTAGACCACACATTATGATTAATATTAGAAGGTCACAAATACATTTGTTTCGCAAATCCCTTATTTTATCGCAATGTTTTCTTTGTTCTTGTTTAAAGTCTTGCCAATTTGCGATGAATTTCCATCTCGATCTAACAACTTTTTTATTTTTATCTTCTTCTAGAGATTTTTTTCTTGCTTTTTTCTCTACAGCATGATCCCTGCTTTCTTTCCTAGTCGCGTTTTTGGAATCGGCTACAGATCTTTTCCTTAACCCTGACCTTTGCTCACTTCTTTCAACTTTAGGAACATTATTCTCGTCTGCTCCTAGTATGATACCCGTCATCATTTCTTGTCTTTCGACCGCTTGACTTAGTACATTAAGCTTACGTGTCAACTCCGCTGTTCGCTCTTTCAAATCAAAGTCAAACTCATTTTCACTCGGAGATGATGAATAACAACTGGACGTGTACTCAGACTGACTAGCATCAATGTAACCGGAGCTTTGCCTACTTTGCTCCAGATTATGTTGATCCAGACTACGTTGATCCAGATCTGTTGTCTTTGACTTCATTAAACCAGCTAAAATTTCTTTTTCACTTATAATCTGAATAGTTTTAGGACAAGACACGCCTCGAGATCTAGACTGCCTCAAGGTGGTAGGGGTCTTATTGGGGGTCTTTAAAGTTTTGTTGCTGGGTTTGTATTCAGTTGGAAGCCGTGGATCATCTTTAGGCATAGATAAGCTTCTTGCTCGGGCTTTATCCATTAACTCAATAATCTCTCGACTAGTTTGACTCATACCTGTTCCAGTTTTATCAACCACTCTTACGTCTTCAGTGCGATGCATAGACTGCGATCGATTTACTTTTGGTGACATTTTCTTCGTGTATCGTCGTGGCGCAGGCATTACTCTACGTTTTGGTGCTTCTACTTTGGCATAATGCTGATCCTCACTCATCTCACTTTCACTAGTTTTATTCTGTAAATGTTATTATTGATAAATTATTAGTTGCTTCTCTCATTCTACAAAAATATGGCAAACTATTTACATATTGCAGGGTTTGGGATTATGTAGATTGGATATAAAGTGCTATTAACAAAGCGACAAACAGTATAAAAAATAGTTTCATGAAAAAACTGACCCCAAATCTTGAAGCAGATATTTTGTTGCGGGCCGGTTTGATGGGAGGCGCCCGTTTTTGTTCTTCATCTTTTACTACTTGTTTAGGAGGCAGTTTTGCAATAATTGGCTTGATATCTGTAGATAACCTCCTGCTGGGAGTTCTCACTATCCTTTCTCTTACTTCCACATTAGGTTTATTTTCAGGTATCAATTTTCTGCTTGGCGTTCTTTCTAACTGAATCACTTTTGTTACAAGTTCTGCTGGTGTCTCTGGTTTCGGTGTAGCCGTTTTAGCCTTTTTAACATCTTTATCTTCAAACGTGAACACCTCTTCATTTTTAACTGGCGTTTTCAGCTTCTTGGTTGCTTCTTCTGGTTTTTTTTCTTCAGAAGAAACCACCTCATCCTGTTTTTTTTGGGTGGCGGGCATAGCGAAAGGGAATAACTCTTTTGGAGAGCTACTAACAGGAGAAGGAGTAGAGAGAACATGTTTCAAGTCTTTAGGAGGTTCGATTGTTAGTGAATTACGTCGTGAAGTATCTTCGTCTTTTGGAGTAAAGGCATAATTAGTCGACAAGAGTTTATTAGTGGGATCTATAAAGCTCCCTTTGCGTTCCAAAAGATTTGCAAGTTCTTCTTTGTCTGGTATGGCAAACGGTGAAATACTTCTGCGTCTACGCTCTTGAGCAGCCATTGCTCTTTGCTCTAGAAGTTCCTCTGTGTTTAAATCATACACAGGATCTTTAACATTTGCATTTGCCTGCACTAAGCGTCTCATTTCTTCGTAAGTACTATCAGCTTCAATTTCTCTAGAGTTTGGGCGTGGTAGTTGTGGTTTTGTTTCTTCATCATCAGAAGTCGGGGTGTCTTCATGAGGCTGTAGAGTTCTACTAGGTTCTGGAGTCTTTTCTCTCTGCCTTGCAGCTTGACCTCTGTTCTTAGACAAGTTTCTTCTTTTCCGTATGGACATGCCTTGTCTGTCGTCTTCCATGATTTCTTCGTTTAGTCTTATTTCAGGTGACACTACTGGTTGACTATACCTTCGTGTTTCAGATTCTGCTCGTATTGTTGGAATTGTCAATTTTAATTTAACTTCTCCTTCTTCTTGGGATTCGCTATCACTCATAACCACCAACTGTCACTCACACCGTCACTGAAAAAAAAAGTTGTGATATCACAACCGCTCACAATAGACTGAGGGAATTGAACCCGATCAAAAGAGTCAGACCGATATCAAGCTTGGCAGAGAATAATAAGTCTCCTGCCAATAATTATGACACAAATTAGATCAAGCAAGCCAACAACGATAAGAATTCAATAAGTGTAAACTTACCTCTCGTTAACGATCCCAACAACAAACTTCTTTATTGTAACGGGGTCGAAGCAGATTTCTAATAAAAGAATCTATTTTGGCCTCCCCACAGAGTCGGACGTAAACAAACGCCCGTAGATAAGAGATTGCAATTCATTTTCGTTGGATTATTATCACAGTTCAGGCGGACAGGTACCAATGGGAATTGAAACGATTTTCACTGACTTTTGTGGAGCTTTGAATAGTATATTATGTTGTCACAGTTTGAGAGATACACGCCGTGCGTTTGTGACGCGGCCTACTGAGCGGAAGAGCGCCAATCCAGCCGGGCAGCGTTCCAAAATTAAAACAACTACACCTAAATTCAGTCGAGTTCGTATTTGCAATCGTACTCTAGAAAATGTTCTCGACATGAGCAACCACCGTTATTTGACACGTTCGTTGGAAACTCTAGAAAGTACTTGTACGAATATGTCGTTGGGTAAGGGCAATGTAATTTGGATTTACGATTTATGTTGCTTATAATTTCTGTATAATGTTAAATTGGGATATAAATAGTAAGATGAGGAGTTGTTGCAAGCTTTGCTTATTACGTAATTATCCTCAAAATATTTATAATTCTCAATTTCTTCGCAATTAATTATGCTGTTTTTTAAACACTAGGTATTCTTACTCTTCAGAATCATCTTTCATAGCTTTAAAGAAAATTCACGCCCAAGAGAACAGCGCTTAGTTAAAATAGCGCCGAACAAAAAAACAATTCCTATCAAAATCAAACGCAGTAGCAAGTAAAACTAGGAAAATAAAAAGATCTTAGTAAAGAGAGCTGTAGCCATAATAAAGATTTGGTTTCCTAATGTATCCAAGCCGCTTTGTAAACTCGTTCGAATGAACACAAAAGAATGTCGCTGTGTTTCAGTTTACCTTTATGTAGGAAAATATGGATTATTACTTATAAAGCTATGAAACATATTGACAATGATATAGTTAAAATCTGTTTTCATTAAATAATCATCTTTAAAACCAGACTTCAAAGCAGAAGAATTCTGCTAAATCAAGTTGTAGAGAATGCGATTTATACGCCTGAAGGTTTCATTATCGTGTGGCGTGTTTCAAATGACTGCTCTTACGAAACTATCAGGCGTTTGCAACTTATATTTTTTTACTATAATCTGTTGTACTGGTAGTCTAATAAACTAGGAAGATTTTAATTTGCTTGCCGTAAGGTCACAAACGACACTGCAAACCGCGGGACCGCAGGTATGCGACCGTAACTAATTCAATAGAAATTAAATTTTAGAGAAATATCGAACGGAATTAATCCGAACGGAAAAAAGTCGTGAAATAACATCAACACGTCTTAAACAAACACCTCGATTCGTAATTTGGGTTGAACTCAAAATCATCACTTCACCACCATCATCATCTTCAGTCAAAGGAACAATTTTCACTACAGACTAGGCCTCGACCTCTCCCATGCATCCCACAGACTGAATCTTTGTCTCTTGCGTCAAACGAGTCCCCGCGACCATCACCAAGTAATAAGACTTTAAAAAGATTTTATCCACTAATAAACAAATGTTTTTCCAACTATTTTGTGATCGGCTTCCAGTGTAACTGGATGCAGCTAAATACCAGTATTTTACATGGAACGACTGCCTATCTGACCCAACCCAGTTAGTCCCGGTCCTATTTGGCGCAGCCGTGAGATACACACTCTTTTTCGTGTTTAGTTCTTAGTTTTTTTAATTATTATTTTTTACTTTGTGTGTGCACTTAAGGCATGTGCCAAATAAATAAGTATGTTTTGTTTCTTTTGTTACTGAGAAGTGGTAAGACGAGTTGCCAGTTAAAATATTCTTACCTATGGTTGTATAAATAGTGCCAGCGTAAAACATGGAGTTCCAGAAGGTCCAAGTTGTCTTTTGATCATTGTTGTCGTTGAGATGCTTCATGCACTCCGTATAGTTATTCTCGTATTCCGTTAGGTACTCTTGTATGTGCGGGAACAGGTCGAAGTTGGTATTCTGGTGACAAAATATGCGACTGAATTAGATACTTAGTAAACACATTTTATGCGAAACAACAACATTGGTTCCATTTTTTTGTGTCAAGTAGTTTCGACCTCGGGGCTGCGGGATGTTGTAAGAGATACCGCGGCCTTGACATAAAGGGCCAAGAAGGAACATGGGTGGTTTTTAGTCAGTAGAAGTCTGACACTCTCTTTCGCTCTACCCAAGAGCGGGAGGGGTTATTTGATGATTCCCCCCCCCCCCAAAGGCAGTTTCGACCTATAATGTACCTCACAGACTTAAATGCATATTTAAAGTCTAGACCTCTAGAATTTTCGAATCTGGAACTGTCTAGAAATTTCGAGAAAGTTGTGGAGCTCTCTTGCCGTCGAGAAATATCTCTCGGCTTTTTCACAATGTTTTCCTTCACCGACTTGATAATTATAATTATACATCAGTGGTGCGTGTCTTGGGTTCGAATTCGAGACCTATGATAATATGTCATTTAATACTGTTTACCCCTCCGGCCAAACAGGCGTAATGTTTGTATAACTTTTACCTTTACACGTCAAAACAGTGTGCGTATAACCTATTTTCTACAGCGTAGGCGCCAAAACAGCTGATAAACAAACATACAGTGTATGTTTTATAGTATGGCATAGTGCCTAATAGTGTTGTACCTACTTTCTACTCTAAAACGTGTAATCATTTATTTCAATTTATAATGTCGTTATTGTAAGTGGCTCTTTATTATTTTATGTAACGTGGTGTTTAATTCATCATATGCAATTTCTTAGCTAAGTTGGGTAAGGTTTCCAGTCACACCGAATGCAGTTGAATACCAGTATTTTACACGGAACGACTGCCTACTTGACCGATAGGAGTATAATTCATTTAGCTGTTAAAAAAACTTGACTGAGTGAATTTTTGTAATTTATTTTAATTCTATATTATTATTTGTTTGTTTTTTTTTTAAGTTGCCCTTTACTAGGAATTTCTCCTGTATCGTGGAAGCGTTCACAGACATTTAAACTCACATACACAAATACCCAGACCCGAAACAACTATCTGTAGGCCATACAAATATTTGTTCCGTGCGGGGATCGAACCCGGGATATGTAGCGCAGCAGTCAACTGCTTAAGCCACTGCGCCAACCGGCTATCAAATTAATAGTTCGGTAGTTTTATTTTTATTAATAGTTGAACTAATCCGTCCATTAAGGTTTTCATATCCCCTTTAGGTTAAGAACGCCTATATTTTTCCAAATGGTTAGAAAATAACCATCGTACACTTCATTTCACCCGATATGTTTATATCGCGAGCCTATTGCCGTCAGCCGGGTACAGATCTAGACTCCTGGCTGCTACTTAGAAATTCCTGATGTTCATCATCATCAACAGCCTATTAATTTTCCCGCTGCTGGGACACAGGCCTCCACTCTTCGAGAGGGAATGGGCTGTAATCTACCACGCGGGCCCAGTGCGGATTGGTAGATGTCACAAGTCTTCGAAGGTTTAGTATGCCGGTTTCCTCATGATGTTTTCCTTCACCGTTTTTGAGAGCAGTGGTGATGAAATAAATTACACAAAGTAATGTGCCAGGGTTCGAACCCACCGCTGCTCTACTGGGCCACCGCTGCTCTACTAGGCCACTGCTGCTCTATTCTTGATATTAAATCCCAATAATACTTTACCAGACTTAAGGACGCGTTTACGAATTCTCATGATTCAATTTTAATTTTTTGAGTCTTACTACTGCAAACATTTTGTGTTTGAGCGCTGTTTGAGATACAGCTAAAAAACGACTCCGGGTCCACCCATAACTGCGGTCGAGCGCAAATTAAGTTTTACATTTCAAATTACATAATTTATCATGACAGTGACCACTAAAATGAACCTAAAGTCAACCGTTTAAAGTTCACGCAATAACGATTTAGCCGAAAAAATGTGTTTGATTGTTATGTTTTTTCTGGCTCTGCTTGTAATATTTTGATAGTTTTTATGGTAATTATTTGAGTTGAACATGTCTACTTCCATAAAATATTTTTATGTAATAAAAGAGAGAGAAGGCAAAACCCCGAGAGAGCTGGAAAGAAATGGGGGAGGCCTTTGCCCAGCAGTGGGACAAAATAGGCTAAATAAAAAAAAAGAAAAAAAAAAGAGAGAGATAATCACATCACACTAATATTATAAAGGCGAAAGTTTGTGAGTGTTTGAGTGTGTATGTTTGTAACTTCTTCACGTAAAAACTACTGAACGCATTTGTATAAAATTTGGTACACAGATAGTTTAGAACCTGGATTAACACATAGGATAGTTTTCATCCCGATTTTATCTTCCCGTGGGATAATTTTTTTTGGTACGGACTGGTAAAAAGCATTAGATATACTTACAAAGGAAGACGTATGATTCTGCACCACAACATTTATCCTATCTGCTAAAAATCTCCGCACAACCGGCAGCTTCTGATCATATTTGGCCTCGTTTGGACCTGTAACAAAATGTACAATATGTGAGCTATAATATTTATTTATTAACTATGGAAGACTTACAGCTAAGATTAACAGATTAAAAAATAGTTTGTGAGACTGACAGCCAATTAAAAGTCCTCACTTCTAAAAACAGATTACAAAGAAAGAGTGTGAACAACACAATACAGCCACAAAAAAAGAATAAAGTAAACATTCAAGCTTAAACTAAATTCACGTTTTACATTTCACATTCAGTACAGTTATTACTAGTTATTAAACCTGAAAAAACCGGCCAAGTGCGAGTCCTACTCGCACATGAAGGGTTCCGTACCATCGTAGTAGGGGAGTCGCTTTTTTTTTTTTTTTTTAAATTATTAAAAATATTTTTATTATATGATGTAACTAAAAATTTATGCTTTTCGCAATTTTTCCTTTATCTGTGTTATAAGACGTTGCTTCGTACCAAATTTCAAGATTCTGAGTTCACGGGAAGTACCCTGTAGGTTTTGATTCCCTTGCGAGTGTCGAAAATTTGCGGCATAAACGGGAGTATCTTTTGATCGCGTTGACTTAGAAGTTTGATTTTTTCACAGCTCCAAGAGACCATAGACTTGAGTATTTGATATGAATTTCAGCTTGATACCTCCACGCGTTCCTGAGAAAAAAGGTCTTGACAGACAGACAGACAGACAGACAGACAGACGGACAACAAAGTGATCCTATAAGGGTTCCGTTTTTACCTTTTGAGGTACGGAACCCTAAAAACTAAATCTTACTTAAAAAAGCTAAGGCTCATTCACTTTCTGGCCGAGGACACACTTCGCTTTCATAACGAAAGCATCAAAATCATGCTGTTTACACATGTCATTAAAGTTTCTACTTGCACGCACTATAAATTAATTTTGCCAGTAATTTGTAGAAGTAAATGGAACACGCAACGGCACGTTCCATCGCTTTGACCTTCCGGGAACGTTAAAGTAAAATTGAGATAGGATATCGGTGTTATTGGTAGAATTATTGAATATTTTAAATAATTAAATACAATCACAAATTGCTCGCCGATTAATTAAGGGTAATTCATGATACTTCTTATTTATGGATATGCTTTCCAAGGTCGGGCCAATTGTTATCGAGGGTTTCCATCAGGAATTTCTCTTAAGCAGTCTCGGAGTCTGGCGTTGTATCGCTTGAAACTTAGCATAATACTTATACAGATTAAAAGCGAAGACTTTGAAAAACTTAGATAAGGATTAATGTAATTAATTTTAACATTTCTATTTTTTTTCTGTGCTGTTTGTTTCAGACTTTAAAGAATTTGTTATTATTTTAGATACTAGTAGCTGATATTCATATAAATTAAGGTAATTCTCTTTTATTATTTTCCTATTGTATGTACAAATTCCTTTTTGCATGCTGAGTTTACCTAGAAGTGATTGTGCACTATTGTTAATATGTTTTTATTTGTTTTTAAGCTCATAACGAGTGTAACAATAAAATTGTTGGTAAATGAAATAAACAAAAAAAAAACCTTTTAATATAACCCTAATATCACATACGCTGCGTGTGCTACTGCGCTTAAAGAAGAAATGTATTGTTTGTATGGGAAAAGTCCAAAATCGACTTTATGAATGTAGTAAATGTGCAGAATACATTGATTCGGTTGTGATATAAAACCGTCTTCGTAAAAAAAAAGCATTTTTTTTTGGGCACTTAGTTCGAATTGTTTCAAGGTCTTAAACGCAAGGGCCGACGCACGTAGGGGCTACGGGTTGTTCGAAAGAGATACGGCGACCTTGACGCAAAGGGCTAAGAAGGAACATGGGTGGGTTTTAGTCAGTAGATACTCCCTGCCGCTCTGCCAAGAGAGCTGAGCGGGAGGAGTTATTTGACGATTTCCCAACCCCCAAAAAAAACGGACATAGATAGAAGATTCATACTCAATAACAACCAAGCAAGTTGAATAAAATCTGAGCCTAGCCTACACTTTACAGGAATTTTCCCCATGTTATAAAATGTTGATTTCCGCACACCTCAAGACATGTGAATAGGGCCACATAATATCGCTCGCTCGACTTAGAATGCGCTCAAAATATAAAAGGTTCGACCCACTGCCCTACATGAATGCTGCTTGAAATAAGATGGGAAAACAGGTGTAGTACTTAAACATTAAAGGTTGAGCCGGTCTTACAGGTAGCTTGTCCATCAGTCCTCACTTTACTTAATAATTTTCCATCACTTGACGAGTTGGTATTTTAAAATGGTATTCGCGTGTGACTTTCTGTCCGCCATCTGTGTTTCCACCCATACTAAACCCATCTGCCTCCAAAGCAAGAGTGACTGCCTCATGTTCTGGGCACGCTCGTTTTATCATATTACCTAGGCACATTACTTTGTGTAATTTATTTCATCACCGCTGCTCTCAAAACGGTGAAGGAAAACATCGTGAGGAAACCGGCCATGTCTTAGAACCAAAACATTCGAAGACATGTGACATCTACCAATCCGCACTGGGCCCGCGTGGTAGATTATAGCCCATTCCCTTTCTTTGTCCTGTGTCCCAGCAGTGGGAACATTAATAGGTTGTTGATGATGATGATGTTTATTTCCGGATATTTCCATCATTATTGAACCGATTTTCAAAATATTTTTGTATTCGAATGAGTTTACTCCCGACGTAGTCCCATTGTGTCAAGTCTGGATCTGATGATTAGATCCCAGGGAAATCAAGGGCAACCCTCAAGTTTTATAGGCACTTGTCACACGTAACATATTCATGCCTTAGGGTCTCTGAAATGTAAGTTTACATCTGCAATCTTAGCTAACATTGTTGACTAAACAATGCACCTGAAATGTAAGAAAGGTAGATAACGTAAATGCTGAAGGTGCGTGGAACACGGTAGGACAAGATTGTGTAGAAATGAATGGATACAAGAACATTGATGATATAATAAAGGATACCGATATCTTGAAGGATATGGATCCTGCCGTGGTTTGTGCTGCTATTTGATTATGAAGGAGCTTATATTATTTTGCGTATACAAATAACCACAGCAAATAACAGTTAAGTTTTTATTATTATTATTTTACTTCTTTTCGTTGGTTTAGCACTCAGAAGCTCAACTGCTGCGCACGAAGTCCTGATTTCGATTCCCCGGTTAAACATATTGGTATTAGGTTTTTAAATCAGACTAGCTTGTGCCAGCGGCTTCGCCCGCGTGGAGTTCGATAGTTGTCCCACGGGATCATACTACGAGATAAGACATTTCTGTGTGTTCTGTTTCATCTATATCCGTTCAATAGTTTTTGTGTGAAAGAGTAACAAAAATCCATTCATACATCCTCACAAACTTTTGCGTTTATAATGTTAGTAGGATTCAGTAGCCTTGGAGTCTGGATTTGTACTCGGTTGATGGCAATGGGGAAGTCCCGTATTATATTAATATATGGAACATAAAAAGCTACTGGCGAAATTTGGCTGTTCTGAGACACACCTCAGCCTAGCTCTTTTGGAGCTAAGGCGGTTAATGCTCCTTTCATATCAGTTCGAACAATTAGAACAATAGGGATGTTTACTGACATAAATAAATGTGATTCTAATTAGTCCGTCTGTTATATTATCGAAAAATATTGGATACGTATTTTTTGTTTTATCAAATCAATAAAAAATTATGAAGATAAAACGCGTCAAAGATTTGAGTGGGGGTTTGTGACGTCACTGACCGCAAAAAAATGACATACTAATGTCTTAGAGTATGACGTCGCACGAGTTTTCAAAGCACTGTATCATCTTCTTTGTTTGTTTACGTGAAAAAAGAATAAATACGTGTCCAATATTTTTTGATAATCTATATGACGGACTTATTAGATTCATTTTGATTACTACCCTATTAAACGTTAAATAAACTATTTCCAAACCAAAATTCAATTGTTCGAAATCAGTTAAGGGATTGGATACTATCCAAACTAGCCACAACCACAAGTTTAAGTTCCAGATAGAACTTTACTACAAACTTAATTTTAACTATTAGTAACTTAGGAAACATTCCCGTTATTTGATTTAAGTTGAAATGTCTGGCCATATCTGTCGATGACCTAAGATACCAGCTTTTCTGGATAAAAGGACGAATTTATTAACATAACATCACGTAATAATCTCCGAAGGGTTAGGCAAAGGTGTACCATTTTGCTTGTTATGCTTTAGCAGGGTAAATATTATCATATTATATTATTAAATTATTATATTTATTCTGTGAGTTTAGGCCCCTTTTTCTTGGACGGTCGGAAATCATCCAATAACTCCTCTTGCTCCCACAGAGCGATAGAGAGTGTCAGAGTTCTATAAACTAAAAATCACCCACGTTCTTTCTTAGCCTTTTGTGCAGACGCCGCGGTATATTTTTCGAACAACCAGCAGCCCCGACAGGATGCTTTAGTCTCTTGTATTTGGGGGTGAGTTTATTGTTATGTTATGTCATTTTTATATTTTTTATTATTGTATACTTTTTAATTATTGATTTGTGTCTGTAGTCATTAACTTGCACCTTACTTTTCACAGACAGATGTGTTGCTGGGGAGTTTGTTCCGCCACTCCTTCTTTCCAGCTAAAACACTAGGAAGTGCCGAAGGGTGGGCGTTTTGGGGGACTGTCTCTTGTCAATAAGTAAAGTAAAGTAAATTATGACGTTCGAAAAGTGCTAACTATCAGCCGAGTTTGAATAAACTCTTATTTCGAATTTGATTTTGATTGCCGTCAGCCGGGCACAAATCCGGACTCGACGGCAGCTACTGAACAATTCCTAATGAAAAAAACCTTACTTACTAACCGGCTATAATCTCAATCAGAATAAATTACAACTAGCACTTACGTATATTTGGAGATAAAACTGTCCATTCATAGGCCAATACACGGCTGCTACGATTATTCGTAGCTGAGACCTCTACGAGTTTTCGTAGCAACGCTACTACGATATTCATTCGTAGAGGATAGCTTACTATTGTCAGATATTATTATAACGGAACATGATTGTGCTTAAACGTTTTAGAACGAAATGCAATAAACTAAAACTTCTCGGAATTCGTAGCTTAGACTTGTTCGTAGCACTCTGGGCTACGAATACCCGTAGCACCCGATGCCTCTACGAAAACTCGTAGCTGCTGCCTTTACGATTATTTGTATGTTTATTGGGAGCTGTATCCCAAGTTATATTTAATTAATGTTATTTGCTTAATTGAAACGGTGAAGGAAAACATCGTGAGGAAACCGGCATGTCTTAGAACCAAAAATTCGAAGACTTTCAGGCATAAATTCTGTATTTCCGTGTGATTCACGGCGTCTGATCAGGGTAGTTAACAAAAAAATTAATTAGTCCGTCAGATAGATCACCAAAAAATATTGGACACGTATTTTTTTCTTTTTTCACGTAAACAAACAATGAAGACGATACAGTGCTTTGAAAACTCGTGTGACGTCATATTCTAAGACATTAGTATGACACTTTTTACCGGTGAGCGACGTCACAAACCCTCACTCAAATTTTTGACGCTTTTTATCTTCGTCAATTTCTATTGATTTGATAAAACAAAAAAATCGTATCCAATATTTTTCGATAATCTAACAGACTGACTAACTAGAATCAAATTTTTTTAGTCAGTAAACATCCCTATTTGTGTCTGGTTGGAGCCTGGATGGCAATAGGCTCACCCCCTATTACATAGGACTTAAACATACTTAACTGGATAAATCTGGGTGTACTTAAATGTACACCTCTGTCTAACCCCTAGGGTACAGGGAATACTGACGGTGTTACATTATGTTATAAATGAACAAAAAAAACCACTGAAACAAATTCATATGCATCAGATTTGATGACACGGTTTGCGCAGTGGCGGAGCGATCTGTGATCTGTGTTGTTTGTATATGTGAGTTTAAATGTTTGGTAACGCACCCACGATACAGGAGTTTCTAGTGTGGGGGCAATAAAAAATTAAATAAAAATAAAAAAGATGACGTCGTCGTAACGCTTTGTTTCCTTAACCTCACGTTCAAAAGAATCAATTTCAAACCGAAAATTGTCGTTTTCAACCCCATTTTTATAAAGTCATTTCATTTTCAAAAATATCATTCGAAGTATTTCATCGATTATATATGATTGTAATCTCTAAAACTCATTCGGCTACAAGGTTTGTCCATTTCACACAAAAGGAGCAAAAATCTCCTTTGTTACCTTTAATGGATTCTGAAATAATAATTTAAAATTGGCAACGAAGACTGTTTTGAAATCTCGAAATTGTTATCCGAAATGAAATGTGATTTTATTTAAAGTGACTTTCATTGATTCTGACAGTATTTTGTAAATAGAAAGTAAGTTTTCTTGTTTTAGTTATCCATGGTATTCTGATAACTAAAGATATGTTTTCAAGGTTTTGAATGGGATATGTTTATAATTTATAATATCGAGTGGCCGCATAAAAACTCACAATTAGTTTGACAGATAAGTTAGTTGAAAAATATATTTTATTAATTTTTAACTATAAATTATTGTTTTATTATTACGACGACGACAACACAACGACTAGTCAACAACGACTAGTTGAGTAACTACGGGAAATGCTCTCAAATGTGTGCATAAAAAATACTTTATCTCTAATATTTATTTATTTATTTAAACTTCATGTACAAGAGTGGTGGATTCTTTTCTTATTAAACACAAGCTTCTATTTTTTTTACATCAAGCTAGTGTGTCGTTTTAAGTTTGTGTTTTTTTTTTGCAATCGAACCTAAAGCAAAGAACAACTAGTCCACCATATTTAGGTGTCCCCACTATAACGTCACTTAGTTAACTATCCATTATCATCCTAACTAAAACTAAACGCGAATGCAAATTTTCAGATCAATCAGTTCGGGATAACTGTTTTAAAATTCAGTTGCGAGATTTTTCCAAAACAAAGATACAAACATTACAAGAAAACAAACAACCATGTCATTCCATTGCACGTCATCACCGCAAACTCCAGAAGTACCTATAAAAGCACAGCGCAATGTAGAATGTACAATTTAAAGCTGCCTCACATGGACTGTGATAATAAATGAAGCAGTAGTAGAGTCGGTGAGTGCATGCGTTCGGTGTGGCTCGGCCGGGAAGTAAGGGACCAGTCATAGTGGCCACAGCCCATAAGTGAAGTTTAAAACATAACATCACGCCTGTAATCCCCGAAGGGTTCGTCAGAGGGATACGAGTACCAATAGAGTATTTCACCAAAAAAAATTAATTAGTCCGTCAGAAAGCTTTTCAAAAAATAATGGACAAGTATTTTTTTCTTTTTTCACTTAAACAAAAGATGAAGATGACACAGTGCCTCGAAAAGTCGCGTCAAGTCGTGTGACGTCACAGGGTTAGTACTTTGTTACCCTCAAACTGACGTCAAAAGCAAAACTCGTGATCTTTGACACGTTTTATTTTCGTCAATTTTTATTAATTTGATATCAAAATCAAAAATCAAAATCATTTATTTCAAGTTGGCCAGTTACAGGCTCTTTTGAATAGTCGAACAAATATTAAATTTTAATAAGCTAATAAACTAAGCTACAGTCCCACTCACAAGGCATAATAACTGTCAGTGTACTGTAGTTGCCGATTCCAAAGCGTTGGTCTCATGAGAAGAATGGCAAGAAACTTCATGGATACTCTTTTAAATCATAATATTGTTACAAAACTTTGGTTACATCATTCATATCGAGATTGGTAAATTATCATGTGAGAACGATTGATAAAACAAAAAACACGTATCCAATATTATACAATAATCTAACACACGAACTAATTAGATTTTTTTGGTGAAATACCCTATACTATAGTACACCCGCTTTCACCAGTTATGTTTACATCTATATATGTAATTGGGGCTAACCTATTACATCCAACGTGTACATATCCAGACTCCGTGGTAGCAAATGAGAAATTTCATTAATAAAAACCCGAATAAAACTTTGTCCGAACCGTGGATAGGGGCTCGGATTAAAAAAAATATTATTCTGTGTTAGTCCGTCAGTTAGATTATCGAATAACCCTCCTTTTGGGCTTCGCCGCAGTCGGGTAAAAATATTGGATACGTGTTTTTTGTTTTATCAAAATAATCAAAATTAACGAAGTTAAAACGCGTCAAAGATCATGAGGGGGGTTTGTGACGTCACTTGTAGATAAACGTCCGGACATGTGACGTTTTCGAGGAGTTCACGAGTTTCCGAAGCACCTGTATCGTCTTGATTTTTTGTTTATGTGAAAAAAGTAATAAAATTTAATATTTTTTGATTTTTTGACGGACTAATTAGTTTTTATTTGCCGATCCCCTATTTGAATCCAGCACCTCATGGTCGGGCGTCTAGGATGCAACCACTAGACAAGCATGAAATATTTAACAACAACTAAAGTGTCTGTTTGAAGACATTGTGGTCAACTAGTAATGACCTCGACTTGTACTCTTAGGTCATCGGTTCAAACACACAATGAATGCAATAAAACTTATCTTACAGAAATCAGTTTAGAATTTGAGAACGAGTGCCCATTGTACTATTATTTATTATTGCTGCACATAATTCTTCTTCAACAAAAAGCTAAAATTTTAATAATGTTGAATGAAAAATATACCATCTGTAAGTTTCTGTTATCATAATAATTGAAGACTTTCATTCGATCGTAGTTCTCATTGATAAATTGCACTTTCCATGTTTGAGATATAAATTCTGAATGAATATCTATTAAATTCTTGACAGAAGAAGGTAAAAGTATCGTGATTTGAGTATTCTATTATTTTTGAACGATAGCTAGTCAATTCTAGAGGTTATTCTTCGTTTAAGATCAATTTTGATGATAAAACTGCGAGCTAATTGTGTAACACATTTCCGATCGCATTTAATAACATTGTATTTTACATGGAGTAACTGCCTATCTGACCTCCACAACCCAGTTAGTAGTGGTGGTGGTGTGGTGGTTGGTAGTAGTGGTGGGCTTGGTTGACTGGTTGTCAGATTTAAGAGCCACTGACTGTCTGTCAGAAAGTCCTGTAACGACAGTCAAATATCAATAAAAGCAAAAAAAAAACGGTCTTCCCAAAATAACAGAACAGCCTGGCGATTTAGTCCCATGCATCCTTCAAGGTCTTCTGGTGAAATTCATAATCGTATCCGTCCATTTTTGAAAAGCGTCATTTTTTTTCATGAACATAGTGTAAGTTTCATTGTAAAAGTCGTTTAATATATGTCAGTTAGACTCGCTTCCTGAAAGGATCGAGTATAGTATAGATGAAACATGCCAGTACATATTTTACAAGAGGCTTGGAAGTCCTGTCTCGCCTTATCAATTACAAGACTTTAGACTAACACTCGACTTTGTAAACTTCAGTTCAACCAAAGATTGTATTATCAAACAGTAAGAAATCATCGGGATGTTTAGTAAAGGAAACAGTTTTCTAAATTCAACTAGCTGGGAACAAAGAATTCAAAATCTTAATTCACAACTGATTTCGAATCACAGTTGCGAAAAATGCCGGAGGGGACCGTCAACCTAGTTTGTAGTCACCCACCGTATTATTATAAAGAATTTATCTTTAATCCTCTAACCACGTGGACGAGTCTTAAGTGCAGCCCCCGCTGGCCCAGATGTAAGCTTCCTGTGTGCCGTCGGAAACATTCGCGGCAGGTATTAATGCATATGCAGCGGTTATAACAACGGTATTGCTTATATATGTACCAACAACTACACACATCAAAAGTGTCTAGGGATCAAGCATTTTTATGCGGATTTCTTGAGATTGAGATGTGGCTTTGTAATAAATTTATGATTTTATAAATTTATATGGATCCTTTTTGGTGCGTTTCATAATTTGAATCAGGAACTGTGAATCAAATTCGAGTAAAAGATGAAAATCAGCTGTCAATATTTTCCCTATAAAAACATACAACGCATTGAAGACATTATTAGTGCTACTGTTTCCCTACTACTGATTAAAACCAACGTTATTATGGAGCGGCGACGTCATTTAAGCAGGGAAGAAATGCTCAGAGCCGTGGGAATGATAGAAGCTGGTTCCCGGCAACGTACTGTGGCTTTAGCTCTGAATACAAGTCAGAGTGTTATCAGTCGACTTTGGACACGTTACCGAAGCACTGGTACCGTGGCTGAGCGCCATGGAGGACGGTATCGCTGCACCACACGGAGACAAGACCGATACATTCAAATCTTAACTCGAAGAGCTCCAACAATAACCGCCATGATGTTAGCCGTGAGGCTTCATCACTCTTCAGGGAACTTAATTAGCGACCAAACAGTCAGAAACCGCTTGCATGAAGTGAACCTTCATTCCCGAAGACCGCTACGGGTACCACCTATAGCAATGCACAATCGTAGGATTCGATATCAATGGGCTCTTGAACACAGAAATTGGGCAGAAGAACAATGGCGTTTCGTGTGCTTTTCTGATGAGTCTCGTTTTGGTATGAGACCGGATACAAGACGTATACGACACTGGAGAACCCCTGGACGCCAACAGCGATTAAAATCCTGCCAGGAAGTCCATCCTTATAGTGGTGGAACCATCATGGTATGGGCGGGTATTTGGATCGGCGGAAGAACTGAGTTGATTTGGATCAGAGGCAACCTCAACGCTCAAATTTATGCTGAGACGATTGTATCAGACGTCATCGTTCCTCTACAAGTGCAAATCGGTCCCTTATTTCAGTTAATGCATAATAATGCACGACCGCACACCGCAAGAGTTGTAAGACAGACTCTCGCCGCAGCTAACATCAATGTCCTGCCCTGGCCTGCTCAGTCGCCAGACTTGAACCCGATTGAGCATGCATGGGATATGCTACAGAGAAGAGCTCTGCCGAATATGGAGGGTATCCAGTCGCAAGAAGACCTTTTTTTGTTGTTGCAACGAACATGGGCGGCCATTCCACAGCGTGATTTGGATGAACTCATTTTGAGTATGCCAAACCGATGTTCTTGTGTTGTTAGTGTTCGCGGTAGAAACACGGATTATTAATTGTTTAAGTTACCCAATAAAATTTTAAAGAAAACTGTTATTTCAGTATTTTTTTCGAACTTTAATGTTAGTGGTTCAAATGTCAAAAATCCCTTTATTAGGTAAATGGCAAATTTCTTTATTAATGCAAAGGTGACTTGGTTTATCGTTACTGTGACAAACGAAAACACTTTATTTGATGAATCCTTAAAGAAAATTTTAATTAATATCAATCAGGAGAAAAGTTATTGCAAAAATATATGTTGATCCCTAGACACTTTTGATGTGTGTATTTTAACGTACACGTGTAACGCTACAAAGCGAAATAAAAACTGCATTTCATAACTTTAAAAGTTAAGTTAAAAAGATTTTATTTGACGATTTCCCACCCCAAAAAAAAGGTTAAAGAAATTTTAAAGTGTGATTTTCTGCTGACTAAACTTTGTAAAATCCTGATTGTAACAATTTAGCACCTAAAGCCATGGAAAATTCCCTGATTTGCATAAAACTGATTCACTAAGTTTCTAACGACAAAATCCGAATACGTACAAATGTTTTCGATATTGAAAATCGCGTTACTGAACTCAAATGGAGCAGCGATTATAGGTAGAATGAGTTTGTTACGGAATGGCATCCGTGAAATGGCAAAATAAATGTGAGTCGTCCATTGACAAGATGGGCAGACAACATACTTGCCATCGAGGGAAAAACCTGGATGAGACTGGCACAGGACCATGCAGATTGGCACAGGACCATGCAGATTGACACAATAAAAGAGAGGCTACTAGAACAGTGGGTGAATTTAGGCTGTCGATGACTATGATAATAGCAATATACAGGGTTCAGCATTGTCCATTAAACTTATTACCACTATGCAAAAATTTTTGCTGGGAAACGGCTTATATACTTTGAATAGTAAACGGGTCTTTTGTTTTGTTTTTTTTGGAACTTTGACCCCCAATATCTCCGTAACTAGGGGGTTGCAAGGTATGGTCTGGAACAAAAAAAATATCGCAGTGGTAGTATGTACCCTTAACGCAAACGAAAGGCACTTGTTCTCCACAAGTGCCTTTCGTTTGCGTTAAGGGTACATTTATACCCTTTATTTCCTGATTCCACTAACCAGCTAAGTACGATCCTCATGCTCGTAGTTCTTTTGCTCCATTCACGAACACCGACGATATGAAAAGAAAAATAATAAAACGGAATGCAATTTGTGCATTACTCAATTTGTCTTCATAGAAACTGTATCACGTATTCATACGATGTACGGCTCCGTGTTTCATATTCTCCTACGAACACAGAACTTATGAAACAAGTTGCGTTTTCATTACTATAAGTATGGGCAGCAATACTTTCTAAAAACATGACGCAGAACGGAGGAGTTGTCTTTGTGGAGCGTTTAGTTTAGTCGAGTCTATAAGTATCTCAAGTACTTGCGGTTGTTCGAAAGAGATACCGCGGCTTCGACACAAAGGGCTAAGAAGGAACATAGGTGGATTTTAGTCAATAGAAGTGTGACACTCCCGTTCGCTCTGTTCAGAGCGGTTTGATGATTTCCCAACCCCCAAAAAAATTGTATTTTAAATTTTAAAGTTATATGTTTTCATATTCTGTTATTTTACAAAGAGTATACACAAACACACGACATTTTCCCAAGCAGAAACCACAGTGATGCCTGCCACAATCATAACAAACTCCTTTTACCTCGTTCATGGGCATGTGATATTGTTACCTAAAAGTAATTAGATTTTGGAGTCCAGTAAGGTAGGGGGTAAAAACTAATATTTAGCTGCATCCAGTTAGACTGGCATCTGATTCCATCTTTGACAGTTGAAAATTTAATGGTGTGTTACCTTAGTGGTAAAATGAGAATCAGTCATTTTCAAGTTGTGGCCGGGATAGTTTTGCTAAGTAAAAAACGAAAAACAATTAATAAAATCAAGGGAAATAATCTTAATAGTCTAGTTTTAAAATTGGTACCTTTTTACACATTGCGGTATCCAGATGAACATACTCAAAGTCCTCAAGGGACCAAGGGTAGTCCCTACCCTTGAAGGTACCGTTTTTTCAGAAAACAATGAGGCAATATTATGTGCGCTATTGATTTAAGTAACTCCCTCCTAGGATTTTGTGGGCCCACACGTAGGTGACTCTCCCATTCTAGACTTTTCAACGGTAAAGTAGATTTTACTAACTGGCTCACTAATTCGAACGATGTGAACACTCCACCTTGCTTTCACGTATGCGCCCTAATGTAATCAGATAATATGGCATAACGAGGGCCGGTGGAAAAATGGGTGTTATTCACGTAAGAAATGAATGAGCTGAATTAATGTCGAGATTTACTTGCATTTTTATTATCATGCCTGTTAACGTTGATTTTTTTTTGAATCGTTGAACTTCTAATAAGATAAATTTAATGGTGGGATTTATTTCGATGAAGAAAAACATGTACAATTTTACAGAAAAATAGATAAATAATAAGTATTTAGCTTTTTTTCGGTCACGTAAACCACGTAGTAGTCAGGGTTGAACTATTGTGTCCGATTCGTGGATCATGCAAGAACATGCATTATCACTACATATTAAAAAACAGAGTCCTCCGCTGCGTCTGCCTGTCTGTTCGCGATGAACTCAAAAACGACTGCATTGATTTTTATGCTGTTATTATTTATTTTGTTGTGACAACTGACATCAACGCTGGCGAAGCCGCGGGCAAAAGCAGTTTAATATTATTTTTATTTTAACCCCAATCTTGACCTGAAGACAAAAGAACCAAGATCGATAATGGAACAAACAAACCCAAAATAAGCCTTTAAACTCGTGAATATATATATAAATATATTGGGATCATGTAAACTTGGAAAAACCGACAAACATGCATACCGCAAGCAAGCCACGTAGAAATAAGCTATCGTTATTTCACTTTTCAATAGAACAAAGTAACATACAAACACGAAGGTTACATAATAGGGTATTTCTCCAAAAAAATCTAATTAGTCCGTCTGTTAGATTATCGAAAAATATTGGATACGTGTTTTTTGTTTTATCAAATTGATAAAAAAATACGAAAATATAACGTGTCAAAGATCATGAGTGGGGGCTTTTGACGTCACTTTGTGGGTAAAAAAGTACTAACCTTGTGACGTCACACGTCTTGCCGCGACTTTTCGAAGCACTGTATCGTCTAAATCTTTTGTAGTGAAAAACGAAAAAATACGTGTCCATTAGATTTTGAAAATCTATTTGACAGACTAATTAGATTTTAAACCTGTATTATTTACTTGTCGTTTGATGTCAAAAAATGTTTAAATTATCAAAGTATCTTTAGCAATATTTCCATGACACCTATTACCAAATTACTTTACCTACTAAGTAATTTAAAAGTTTTAAAAATAAGTCTAAACATAACTTACTGTCTACAAACCTCGCTAATCCGACTATTTGGAACAAAAATATCTTTAGAAAAACTCTTATAAATAATTTTTTAACCGAATTCAATAACTTCATTAAACCAAAAAAAAAACCTCTGGAGGAGGCCTTCACCCTCACCACTTGAGGGGTTCATGCATGCATGCTATTTTAATCTCAAATCAACATCGACATTAAAATGTATACATTTCATATTATTATTATTTATTGAATTCAATCTTTTTTATCTTATTCGTAATTTAATGTAATTCATATGTTTCCTAATGAAATCAATCCTTTTAATTTTATTGAATTTTAATTGAATCAAATTTATGTTTTTTTTATTGTAAGTATAATTTTATTTTCAATTTTAATAGTATATACTGTTTTAATTGAAATCAATCTTTTTCATTTTTATTCAAATCTAATTAAATATTGTATGTTCTAGCGAAATCAATCCTTTTTTAATTTTGATTGAAATTTTATTTAAATTATTATATTTTTTATTGTAACCAACCATTTTAATTTTAGGTTGAAGTCTAATTTAAAAATTGATGTATTTTTTTCATATTGGAATCCAGTGTTTGTTTATTTTTTTAAATTGAAATTTAATTTAATATAATATATCTTGTAATGAAATTGGAAGAGTAAAAATTTATTGAAAATATTAACCCAATATGAAAAAGAAGTAAACTATAAATGTATGTAACAGCTTTTGTAAATTAATTGTATTTCAAACAGTTTGTATTACTTTTTCTTTCAACGCTTTCAACGCATGAAATAAAAGGCTTTTTTTTTTTTTTTTTATTTTATATTAAACCAATATAATAAAAGCTAATACGGAGTCAAACTGGTTTTAGTTTTCTTGAGCTAATATTATAGTAAAACAACGTAATAACCAGTTTTCTTGTTATTGCTTTTTTATAGTACAGAAAATTAATATAATAAATGAATAAACATTCTCCACTATATTGCTTATAAATAATGTGATTTTGACAGTTGTGCAAATAAAAATGAAAGTAGGCAAAGACATTAAATTATTGACCTGTAGGGCTATTGCGTATCTTTTAAATCACAGTGGCTATCATATTGTCTGTGGATTAACTGTCAAATTGTCACTGTCATTTAAAAGATACGCAATAGCCCTGCAGCAGGGCTATTGCGTATCTTTTAAATGACAGTGGCTAACCTATAGTGCCTTTGAATTACTGTCAAATGGTTCCATTTTGTACTAAACCGTAACCAATTTGACAGTTAATCCATAGACAATATAATAGCCACTGTCATTTAAAAGATACGCAACAGGGCTATTGCGTATAAACCGTTTTATTTAGTGTCAAACGTCTGCTTTTCAGGTAGCACTCGTGTGACAAAATCTATAATTTTCGATATTTTTAATGTCTGCTTGACATTGTTCTCAATGTCCGCTCTATAAGTTTTAAATCTCTTTGTCTCTTTGTAGGTATGGTAACGTGACACTACGCAATATGAAAGTTCGTACAGCCCTGCGGTTCAGTTTACGAACAGTAGAGGAAATACCGAAGCCACACGAAATATGCGCATTTGGATGACATTGCGGAATGGATGGCTGTACCGCTGGAAATTCATAAATCTGCAGCAGTATTCAAAAAGTCTGAATATGCAACGCTCGTAAACTTTGTAGAATAGAATCCGAGGTCTTAGCACGAAAGAACTCTTGCGACAGGTATAAAGGCGCTTCTTCACCGGGCGCAAGCGCCTGTAATATAGCAGTTCGTATTGATCATCATCATAAGCCTACAGCAATCCTTTGCTGTGCATAGGCCTCGTCATTCGCATGCCACTCAACTTGAAATTAAACTGTCATCTAGTTGCTACCAGCGACCAAGATCGCACCTCCATCAAGCCTGAGGGCATCCCTCCTTACGCTTGAGGTTCGAGCATCAATTGATTTTAATTCTAATTATGTTTACTAGGTGGAAAAATCATCGGTATTTTTTTTTAAGTCTGCTTTAACTAAGCTTTATGGCTTTTCCACCGCGCACATTATGACAGTGTAGATTTTGCAATTTTATAAAGAGCAGTTGTACTTTTTTGAAGTTTAAATAAATAAATAATTATACTGTAATATTCTTTTCTAGAGGAGTTCAATATGATGTATGAAATACCTATTTAGTAACCATTTGTCCCTTCCACAGCTGCATAGTTAGCTTATTAAATAAAGACCTCGACCACGTTTAACCCCGAAATATTTGGTGCTAAACATCTATTTAATTTTAAAGTTACTCAGCGCTTTTGAACTTGGCTCTCTGTTTGAAAGATTTGTTTTTCCGTTTTGTTGAGTAACAGTTTTCCGTAGGTCAGCTGGAATCAAGGATTTTTGAAATGGTCTCTTGCATTGTTATGTCAGTTCGAGGTCGGCAAGCGTTATTGAAATCAAAAAGAATTTCTGTGACAACCTGACAGCTCGCTTTTGTATTTAGCACTTAGTCGTATATTGGTTACACAAGTACTATATGTATTTCAAAACTTTGTTAATGTTTGCTTAATTTGAGAAAATTTCGATATTTCAGTCAGGTTAAAAAATCGTGAACCGAACTAAAAAAAAAAAAACTTTGATACAAAGCTACTCGTACATCCTCAAGTGCTTTATTCAAAACGATCCCGAGGGATAATTTCTGAGCATAACACAAACGAAGTCGCGGACAACCACTAGTAAGTATTGGATATTATAATTGTAACTCAAAACTAAAAATCGCAAACTGCTACCTTCCTTTTAAAAGTTCACTACTTTACAATACTTTAAAGTAAAAGTTGTGTTCAATGATGTTTGTCAGCGTAGCGTAGTGTTAGTATAGCGACCACTTCTATTCGATATTCGTATAGGAGAGCAAAAATCGATTGATTTAAAAAGTCGAATAAAATTCACATAAACAGAATGAACTAAACTTATAAAATTACAAGATTAGTCACCATCGTAAAAACTGCAACAAACTGCGTAACACTTCGATGACCAGTTTGATGTAAAATTATTCATCTCGATAAAATTACACAAGGAATTTCTCATAATCATGAATATATTTTCTGGAATAACCATGAAATATAGACAAGAAAATCTAGACGGCCACGTCATTCCTAGGTTTAAATTGGACTGTTTTCTTCACTAAATTGCCAAAAGCTGTAGGTGGCAAACGGAATAACTTACTAGAAGAGAATATACCCACACATTCATCAGTTTGAGTGGCATGAGTCATATATTTAAACCGTGAAGTCATTTGCAAATATTTCGGGTTAGAAATATAGAGTCTAAACCGTAGTTCTGACTTCTGAGTAAACAAATCGTTCTTCAGCTGGCTGCAATATGGAGTTTTAACAGAATGGTAGGTCAACTTGGACTGGTTTCGTTGGTACCGATGTGTGGCCTACTGCACGTTTATAATGATATATATATATTGTCTTGAACGCCTTTAACATGCTCAAACGTATGCAAGAACCATTGTGCACTAATAGGTACCCGTCGAGGATGCGGGCTGTTCACAAGAGATACGACCGCGGCCTCGACATATAGGGCTAAGAAGGAACATGGGTGGTTTTTAGTCAGTAGAAGTCGGTCTACTTTTCTTTTCGCTCTGCCCAAGTTGCGGGAGGGATTATTAGATGATCCTCCCCCCAAATTAGGTAGGTATTTGGTTTAAAAATATTCCCCTTATAATAAAAAGCGCCCAAATATCCTATATCACTTTAAATAGAGACTTGCTTGCATACTTCTGTGTAAGTTACAATTACGACACCAGCCCGGCGAGCACGGCCTACAGTGACATGGCATGAGTCACACATTTTATCACAGTTTGGGTGATAAAACCGTTTTGTCTTAAATGCTAGCACGGCGGCGTAAGATAATTTCTTGATATGTGATATAACTTCTTGACGTTTAGTTGGGACTCCTATGTCTTATTTGCTAATATGGGCGCACCCATTTTGTAACAAATGTCACATTTTGACAGATGAATATGCTCGTCTATCACGTTCGTTCGGAGGTGGTGATAAAAGTAAATTAAAAATATAAGTATATTTTTCTGCTTACTACTGCATCAAATGGCAGTAAATTATTATAATTATGTTCTTGCCCGAAGGCAAGAGGTCCAAAGTAGGAAAATATTCCGAAGAAACATTCGGGACTCCTCTAATCCGTTCGAGTTGCCAGACAGGGAGTTCCAACGGATTTTCCGCCTGACAAATATATTTCAAAACAAATCACATCAAACTTTTAAAAGAAAAACAGAACTTTTAGTTAGTAGCAAGTTATCAAATAATAAATAAAAAAAGAAAATGAAAGACGTGCTGCGTACGTGTTATGTCAAAAATGAATTAGTACCCAAGAAAATTAAAAAGTTGTTTAACTGTATGAACTGTGCTCTTTTATACGTATTATTTTATTTGGTCGCCTATTCAGATGGTCATAGACATTTTTATTTTTTTAATATACTAGGTCACACTATGAAGTCAGCAACAAGAAAGACAAGTCGCGTCTTAAATTATATCACATGTGGTACCCGTGCTAGCATTTAAGACAAATTCTAAGACATGACATAATTTATAACGTCTTGTCACCAACGTCTTGGGTACGCCCGTGCTCGCCCCGCTGATATGATCATAATAATCATACCAGGTTCCGGACTAGGTATTCTGTATATTAGTTCCGCCAGGAACTGTAAATATTTTCACAATGTATAAATATTTTCAAATAATAACCGGTCATAAATAAATCTTCTCTCGTTTGAAATTAACCTGATGTGTCAATACTTTTTGTTTTGGGGGTTGGGAAATCATCAAATAACCCCTCCCGCTCTTGGGCAGAGCGAAAGGGAGTGTCAGACTTCTACTGACTAAAAACCACCCATGTACCTTCTTAGCCCTGTAAGTGCGCGGCCGCGGTGACTAGTGTACAACCCGCAGCCGTATCAATACTCCTTCGATATTAAATTGGGATATTACAATAGAAACCACGATGACTGATCACCTTTCAAACAGATTCAACATTAAATAAAGACCGCTTTTATACAACCACATTGCTACGTGACCACGTCTTTGTATTCTATTCTCAAAGAACGCATCAACTTTCAAAGAATGCATTAAGTTTTCAAAGAGAAAATTAAAAGAAAACATTCTGTTGTGAAAGAGCCGTAAATAAATGTAAAAAAAACCATACTTGGGTGCCACAAATCAAAAGTTGAACAACTTCAGCGTGAAAAGTAAGTAAACGAAAAACAAGTAAAACGTTGGCTTTCATCAGTTGAATTTTAATGTATACCTATTTGGTTTAATTTTAATCCTCTTCAATCTTAAAACAGATTTAGATAAAATTTCTTTTTCGAGATGCATGATCACTGATAAATGCTTGCACTGATTGGACAGGTTCACTCAAATCGGTGTGGTTCTTTCTCGAGAAGACCTTCTCTGACTCTAATCGGCATGGTCCTCAAATTACTTAACTAATGTCTGAATTTTAAAAGAGACCTCTGAGTTTGTTTCGGCTGTTTCTTCACGGAGTAGTCAGGCACAAAACACCGGCCCGATGTAGTTTTAAAAAACAACATGATGTGACGTGTTAAAGTGTTTTGTAAAACCAATTTACGAAAATAAATATTATATGTTTTTTGATTTATTCATACTTTGATACAAATATGAAAACATTTGCAGAATCTCCTGAAGGCGGTAAATTAAAGTTTTCGAAACTAATTCTACCTTTGTAGTTTAACTTCCGAACCGAGATCCTAATAACGTCACTATTTATTGGCAAAACAAGAAGAGTTGAGGGAAATGTTGAGTTCCCGTTTGGGCTACGGGTAGTTCGAAAGAGATACCGTAGCCTCGACACAAAGGACTAAGAAGGAACATGAGTGGTTTTTGCTAGTAGAAGTCTGACACTCCCTTCTTCCAGACTTCTACTGACTAATAACCCGTAGCCCCGGCGGGAATGTTAGCTTTCGAGAGTATCATACTTAGTGTCATCACTAGCAGTTTTGATGCTCTACGCATTAACACATACTCAATAATAATGGGAATTGCTCAATTTACTATTATGAAAATAAAGAATGATGTGAAAAATCGAAATCGTTATTTGTTTCAGTGAGCTTTCAGAAAAAACCAATTTACTGCCGTATTTTCAAGAATGTTCACATTCCAATCTTTAATTAAATCTATCAAACATTTTAAATTCCTCAGTTTACCTATATTTAAGACACATTTTGACATGGATTGATGCGGAGATAAATAATAGTCATAAGTACGAGAATAGGTCGTTAAGGAGTGTGAAACAAAGGATGCTACGGGCTTAAGCGTACCGTGTTTTCAGACAAACCGCAGACTGAAACTATTCAACCCAATTAACGTAACCTAATAAAGCTTTATAAAAAAATGCTAGTTATGATTGAGTCCCATGTAATAAAGGTCGAGCCTATTGCCATAAATCGGGCACAAATTCAGACTCCGTTGCTTTCATTGAGAAATTCCCGAAGGAAAAACCCAACAACACTTTGCCCTCGCAGGAATCGAACTCGAGACCTCATACTCAGCAGTCGCTATTGCACCACTAGACCATGGAGGCAGACATGCCTAATGATCAATATGGCTAGCCTAGTAGCGTGACCATTGGGCTGCCAAATCAAAAATCCCAAGCTCAAACCCAAGACTTCTGATATTCAGGATTCATGTGCGTAAATGCTACCGGAATCTAAAGCTCCGAATTACTAACACAGACGCATCTATACAGAGCGGTCTGTACGAAATACAAGAAGACAAATAAATAAAGCACGTAAGTGCGTGTAAACTGGAACTGAATTAGAACTAACCTATTAACTCTGTAAGAATGCGTGTAAAAGAGATCATGTGGTTCATATTACAGAGACGAAAGTATTTTGAGTGCGGCGTTAAGTGATTGCTACTGAAGTTTATTAATATTATATTTGTGTGTTTATGTGAGAGGCTCGTGGCTAAATTAAAATAAAAAAAATGGCCAAGTGCAAGTCGGACTTGCACATGAAGGGTTCCGTAGCATTGTAGCAGATATTGAGAGATTTTTCATTTTAGCAGCATCTCATGGGTTTCCCTGTAATTTATAAGTGTAACTAATTTCTGTACTTTTTTAGGGTTAGTAGCTTCGGAGATATGGGGGGCGGGGGCGAATGGTCGACGGTGACGAGTGATCCTATAAGGGCGCCTACAAATATGAGCGCGTTTTTAGGGGTTCCGTAGCCGAATGGCAAAAAAAGGAACCCTTATAGATTCGTATATATATAAAAATACATATATATATACAGGGTTATTTCTAAAACACCGTTAACCTTGCAAGACTGTATTACTATCATCATAAACAACAACTTTTGTTCTATGACTTTTTACAAAACATAATACATTTACCAAAAACAAAAGATCAAGATTTCGTTGTCCTATCTAACACATTTCAACTCTGTATTTTGCTGTACCTACCTACGCCTGTCGCGCACTGTCGTAACTCGCTACGCTACGATTACCCCGCTCCCCTCTCTATTGTACTATCGTTTTCTTTTGCTTCGCAGACTTGGTAACATTTAGAGCGTGGAATTTAAATATTTTTATTTTTGTAAGTAAATCTGATGAACTAAAATATGATGAATTTTTAAAAGTCATAGAACAGAAGTTGTTGATTATGATGTTAGCAACTTAGTCCTGAGAGGTTAACGGTGTTTTACAAATAACCCTGTTTAATATTAATAAATAATAGTGAATATTGATTAATCTTAAAAATAATAATAATCTATCTATATTATGAATTTACGATGTATATGATTACTGCAATTTTTTCTATTAGATAGGTACATAATTTATAATTGAAATGATAATAATCATTACAAGCATGTGATTTAAAATTCCAATATTGTCAAGTCAAGTCAATCAAGTCAATCATTTATTGCATATCACATGTGTTTTACAAGATCATAATAATAATAAAATAGTTCACATGGACCCTGTCGGGCACAACAATTTTTTTTTTTTTTTACAATAGTGATAGTAGCATTTAAGGTACATTAGTTAAAATTTAATAAACAGTAAATTAAGAAATTTTTGAATTCATTTAAATAAGCAAGCATATGCAGTCATAGGAAAAAAAAAATTAAGACAATTAAGTAAAATAATGAAAGTCGGTAAATAGAATACAATAGTCAAATGCATCACGTCAAAATAAAATAATAATCAAATACTCAAAGTCGGCAAATAGAATACAATAGTCAAATGCATCATGTCAAAATAAAATAAATCAAATAATTAAAGTCGGCAAGTAGGGTACAATTATAGGCAAATGCATCATGTCAATAAAATAAAGTAATAATCAAAATATAATCACAATAAAATGTCAAAGATGTGGTACAAAATGTCAATAAATAAAAACTAAAATTCAATAAATAAGCAGTCAAAGTTAGTCCATTATGATGTCATCATTAAAAAAATCATTCAATGTGTAATAACAATAATTGTCAATTAATAATTTTCTAACTCGTTTTATAAATATTTTGTCATTTTGTTCCATTCTTATCGCATTTGGAATTCTGTTGTAAATTTTAATTGATGTAACGTGAGGGCTAGTGCTGTGTAATTTAAGCTTCGATTGGGGTACTAAGAGTGTATTTTCAAATCGTGAACGCGGTGCATATCGGCGAGGCTGGTCAGAGATTTTAACGTAGAAGTTCGGATACTGTCTAACAAATTTGCAGATTTCTAGAATATAAATTGATGTCAGAGTTAAATCTAATATTGTAAAATTATTTTGTAGTTGCATGGCATAAAAAAAAGGCTTTTTTTTTAGATTTGTCATGTCTGTCTGGCCGTCTGTCCGTCCGTATGTCACAGCCACTTTATTTGAAAACTATTAAGACTACACAGTTGAAACTTGGCAGGTAGACATATTCTGTGAACCGCGTCACGATTTTCATACAAAAATGAAAAATTAAAAGATTAGGGGGGGTCTCCCCATACATGGAACTGCGCTTATTCCTTTTGAGGTACGGAACCCTAATGATTGCGGGGCGAACATGGCCACAGATCGTGCAAAAAGAAGAAGAAGCAGAAGTTTGGAAGGAGTTAGGGGAGGCCTTTACCCAGCAGTGTGCACGATGTTAGATAAGTTTACCAATTAACATTTCCAATCCCAAGCACCTAGCATATGGGTCGAACCTGTGGGTCGAACAATAATTATCATTTTGTGTGACTTGGCAATTTCGGGCATACAAAGAAAAAATATATATATTTAAAATTTAGCAGGAAGTGTTAAAATTATGAAGGCTAGTAGTAGTACGTAACTGTATCAGCCAGTCTGGAATCTGTGCAGCTTTTAAGCGATAACGGTGGTTTGGTCTGATCTAAAAAAGAGATGCTTAATTACCTACTAGTTAACAAAACGTGTAGTCGGTAATTGATCCACTGATCCATATTATATTATTTGGGGTAATCTGTTAACGACCTTGCTACTAGATCGTAGAACTCTACAGCTATCAGGCATGATTTAGGAGAGTTTGTATCAATTTTAGGGTTCCGTAATCAACATGGAACCCTTATAGTTTCGCCATTTCCGTCTGTCTCTCTGTCCGTACTTACGCACTACATCTCAAAGACTCTTAGTACTAGAACACTGTGTTTTGGCATGAATTTACAAATGATTTACGCCGACGAAATGGTAGAACAAAATTAAAAAAAATATATTTTGGTTATCTCCAGTGCACATTAACTTGGGATGATTTTTTTCTCACAAATTCTAATGTGTGGGATGTTAGGGGTCTTTAAAAATATTGCGATTTTTAAAATATTAAGTTTTCAAGTGCAAATTTTTGTTAGACACAAGTGTGGCTACCTAAACCACGTATACGGGATGTGTTTGGGCATATGATAAAAATCATGTTAGTAGCAAATAAAAAGAAAACTATCAGAGGTAACGCTAAGTAGGCTTTACAAGTTTACTAGTCGACCAACTTATAAAATGTACTTGTATAAAATATTTTCCTAAATCCATAATGTATCGCAGGTCTTAAAACTGCAAATGTAACTTTGTTTATTTTTTACAATTAAAATCGTCGTTCGGAGGCAGGTAGGCATGGTGGTTAATCAGTTTAGTAAGTTCACATTATTTTAATTGACAACTACGGAACACTTCATTGTGCATGGTCCGACATGCACTTGGCCGGTTTTTATTCATAACAGAAAAAAAAAATTGGGTTCCCTCTGTCTGTCAGTGGGCTGTATCTCATAATTAGATATTCTAATGGTTGTTTGTCAGTTTTTTCAGTCGGTTTTTTAATCTTTCATAATCCTGTGTTTAGTTTACCTATTCGCCAGAACCCCGATGTTCATTCACCTGTTTTGACGGTTTTAAATAAATGTTTTGGCAAACTGAATAAACCCAGCAATCCTCAGGTCAAACATAAACATAAATATTATAATGCGGACGTTGTTTTGAGCTGTTATTTATTCTAATAAGTAGTCCTTAGTATTTTACATAATACTGTTAGGAGTTTCTCTAGCTTCTGTAAATAATGTGTTATTGTTTTCGGTTGTTAACCAAATTTTTTACTATTTTCCCATTCATTTGGGGTCGGTGAAGCATGTCTTCTTCCATACTTCAGGATTATTCATCATTCCATCAAAAAGAAAGAAAGTTTTTTTTTATTCATCAGGCACCTCCTTTCTTGCAATATTATGTTTTACACAGTCCTTCCGACGCGCGACGTTTGTTTGGCCTCACTCCACTCTTATACCCATTCACGTTTAACACTCAAAACTTTGCTCAAGAAATTGTCCACCGCTAATTAATATGCCAATAAAAAAGTTGCTGTATCTACAAACCAAAAAAAGCTGTTAAAAAACGACCTCTAACTTCCTTACGCGTTAACCTTCTATATAAAACTCCCGACTTGCCATTCTATTTTTAAATTCGTCTTTAACCCAAATCCGTAAAAGTAACAAACCTCCATCAATAACTACGACATGCCCACTCGTTTAAATTACTAAGAGCCGTTCCATTGCAAGGTTTGTGCAATCAATGTAAAAGCCAGAGGTACAAACCCACCAATGGTTTCTATGTATTTCTTTTTTTCGCTGTCCGTACTGAGGTTTTCTGCCATCGTAAAACCTCTACGGACAGTTCAGTTGATTGCTCTGCAACTAGTTACATCCGGATTCAGTGAAAGTTTCTTTTGTGGCTATACAACGTAAATATATTGGAAGAATGTCCCGATTTAGTAGAATATGGCTTTGTACGAGTAGGTACCTATGTAACGAAGAATCACTGACTCCTAAGAGACAGGCACCTACGCTTAGTTTACGAATCAGAGTATTAAAATTATGGTGACCTAGTTTTAAGCCTTATAAGCCTTTAAACTTTGGATATTGTAATGTGATGGGTTTTGGTGAAGTAAATAATATAGTATTATTTGTTTTAGCGAGACCTGTTATCTGAAGTAGGACATAGCTAACTCTTACGGATTAAAAATCATAATGTAGTCACAGGTAAAATTTATAAAATAATAAGTTTGATCTAAGTTTTTCTCTACACTCGAAGTTGTAGACGATTATGTCTACCTGGGACAAACGGTCCAGTTAGGTAGGTCCAACATTGAGAAAGAGGTCAAGAGAAGGAGGTTTGGGAAGCTGAGTAATATCTTCTCGTCCAACTTACCACAGTGGCTCAAGACGAAAGTCCAGTGTGTGTTGCCAGTGATTACATACGGGACCGAAACGTGGTCGCTCACAATGGGCCTCATCAGAAAGCTCAAAGTCACCCAAAGCGCAATGGTGCAGCTATGCTCGGAGTTTCCTTGCGTGATCGAATCAGAAATGAGCATCAGCATGAGAACCAAGGATACCGATATAGCCCGAAGAATTGCCAAACTTAAATGGCAGTGGGCAGGGCACATTGCTCGCAGAACGGATGGCCGATGGGGACAGAAAAATCTGGAGTGGCGACCGCGAACCGAAAGACATTGCGTTGGAAGGCCTCCCACTAGGTGGACCGATGACCTGGTGAAGGTTGCCGGGACCCGCTGGATGCGAGACGCACGGTACCTGTCAATGTGGCAACACTTAGGGGAGGCCTATGTACAGCAGTAGACGTCTTTCGGCTGAAATGATGATGATGATGATGAAGAAGTTTGAATCACTCTTACTCATATTAACCCTAAAAGATAGGAACCATTAGACAATAACCAACGCACATGATGGCAATACTTTTACTAAAGTTACTTTTATAAAAGAAAGTATAATAAAGCTATTCTAAATCTTTCGCATAGCACTAATTAGCTGCACAACTTATAAACTACTCTCATCCGAATCAAAACAAACACAATGTCCATTTGTATCACTCTTAATGCTCCTTCTAATTCATTCTGACATCCTCAATCTAAAATAGCTGTTCCATTTACCAGTTGATTTACTACGACAGACTGCAATCCAAAGAATGTAACAATTATTTATCTAAGCTTTTCTACCGTTTTATTTTCCATCGGTTGTTTTTACGACTAACTAATACTTTCTTCTTCGGCTTCCTGTACAAACAAAGAAAGTCAAAAACAAGCCAAGTCATATAATGTGAAAGGCATATATTGAGGTCTGATTGAGCAAAGGGATGTCCTACAGGCTTACCTAAGAATTGTCACATGAGTCATGATTGACATGTCATGTGATTTATCATCAGTTCTACGGATTATATGGCAGGCCCAGTGCAGTCTCTCCCAAGAGCGGGAGGGGTTATTTGACGATTTCCCACCCCCCATAAAAAAGGCCCAGTGCCACATCAGTTAACGAGCTCTGTGAACAATGATGGGTTTTCTGTCGGGTCACCTCATTCAGGATGCGATCCCTCAGAGAGACTTCAAGCATAGCTAGGTCAATAGCTCGCTGAGCAACATTGAAGTTATAGACCAACCGTACCGCGACTGTCCACGTGTTGGCTCCGTAAGTCATAACAGACAGGACGAATATAAAATTAAAAGAAATATTGAAGGCCTACATTTTAGGTACACTTTATGAGCCACTATAGGCAAAGTAAACATGTCATCACAAAATTTAAATCCAGTCACAAATGAAATTTCCGACCACCAAAGTACAAAAACTTGTCAGCCTTCACCGCAACGCCATTTTTATCGATTTATCCTTTCGCTACCCTAAAGGAGCATGACAGTGATCAATGCCAATGTCAGCCAAGTTCACATCGTAGGAACATGTCTGATGGCCATAAATCATGAGCGAATAAACACATTTTTGTAGCTTCCCCTGCGTGATCGATATCATTTGCGATGACATGTACCGAATCTACGATATCTTATACTTGTATGCTCGATTTATGTTTATGTTACCCTTGAGGGTCTAGTAATGTTGGCATAAAAAAGTGAGTGGCACATCGAACTTAGGGCCCTCGCTTACTGCGATTTATTGCGTTTTTTGCGATTGCACAATTATGCATTGCGATGCAAATACATAATTGTGCTGTGTGCTACCGCGGTAACAGTAACTAAGGGTAGAGTTTTCAATTTTAACATGTATCATCTTTCTACTGAACGCAATGTATAAAAACACCTAAAAAAATGGTTGTCTGTCCATTCATCCATTGGTCTGTTTGTTCCGGTTAATCTCCAATTTTTTATCTGTCAGTCCGTCGCGTCGGTCTGTTTATTTCGATTAATTACCCAAACGGCTGGACCGAATATGAGGGGGCTTTTACTGGCCGATATCTGATGTATGTCGTAACACCACCGTACTAAACGTATTTTATATAAAAATGTTTTAAAATTATCTTGGATTTAATAAAAGTTTCAGAGCTTTACACATCGATTAAAAATGTTGCATTCTATTGAAATTAAAAAGAAGTTATAGTAGTCAAGTTGTGTAATTAGGTTCTATAAAAAAAAACGTTTCCCGATTTAAAAAAAAAAAACACAGTGAAAACCTTTACAGTGACAAAGCTTCTGTGGACCGTTTTCTAGATATGGTATGAAAACACCAAACAGAAGGGACCAAAAATAATCGTGTAACATGACAATTTAAACCTTGTATTGTTTCAGGTAATCATAGGTACCTACTTCAAATCTATTCTTTTCATCGTGTTTTTATGGACAGAAAACAAAACACATACTACTCATACACACTAAGTAGACCATCCACATGCCGCAGTAAACAATATGAGGGATGGTTTTACCCAAACAATAGAAACAACCTAAGCAGCAAAATTCCCCGTACTCTTTCTTAGTATACCACTTCGCCGGTCTCCGGCCAGAACAAATATCTGTACCCCTGTATCCTGAAAAAAAAAAACATAATGTTGTCTATACAAACGGCGCCAAATCAAAGCACACGTTTCCAGTATCACAAGGTCTCGCTTTGTATCGATTTCCTATATTATGAGATATCTGCTTATAATGTTTTTTACAACCTGATTGGTTGTCGCGCGTACATACCATTTATGTTTGTTAGATAGAAAAAATAGTGGTGAACTAATATAATGTTAAATGGTCTTCTTAAGACAAAGTTAATATCAAACCTCTGTCCCTTGCACTCGTAGGGTTAGGCAGACGTGTACTTAATACTGCACCCACATTAACTACACTAATATTATAAAGAGGAAAGATTTGTTTGTTTATTTGTAACGAATAGGCTCCGAAACTACTGGACCGATTTGAAAAATTCTTTCACCGTTGAAAAGTCAAAAAGTAGCCTATGTCACCTGGGGATAGTGTAGCTTACATTATCCCCGGGTGAAATAGGCTACTTTTTATCCCTGTCTTCCCACGGAAACGGGAACTACGCGGGTGAAACCGCGTGACGTCCGCTAGTGCCTTATACAAAACTAAAATTTCGACTGATATTGCATCACCACCAAACCACCATGCCTGAGAAATATTTCTCGACAGCTTAAGCCAAGTCAGAGGTCCATGAGCGGCTTAAAACTGACACCAGGTAAGGCTCTAATCACACGACAAATAAATCATAATGTAATATGTATAGACTGTATAGACTGGCCTGTTGGTCTAGTGGTTAGTGACCCTAACTGCTATGCCGGAGGTCGTGGGTTCGATTCCCACCCAGGACAAATGTTTGTGTGATGAGCACGATCATTTGTTCTGTGTCTGGGTGTAATTTATCTATAATATGTATGTATTTAGAAATATATAAGTATGTTTATCAGTTGTCTAGTACCCATAACACAAGCTCTGCTTAGCTTGGGACTAGATGGCGTTGTGTGATAGTTGTGGAATATTATTATTATTATATGTAGGTCTGGTTTGACTGGGACTGGGAGCAGACATAGCCCCTCTGCAGGATATGAGCCACCTCCTATCCTGCCCATCCTGCACAGCCACTTACACCTTTCAGCTGGGCTATTGCGTATCTTTTAAATGTCAGTGGCTATCATAATTGTCCATGGATTAACTGTCAAATTGGTTATGGTTTAGTACAAAATGGAACCATTTGACAGTTAATTGATGGACACTATATGATAGCCACTGTCTTTTATAAGATACGCCATAGCCCTGCAGGACTTACTCGAATCAAATGATAGAGCTGTGAAGGTGGCTACATACTGGTCTAATATGATTTGAGCTCATCGTAAAGAAGAATAAGGCTGGTAAATGCTAAGCAGATCTGTTGATAATGATGACAAAGCTGATTCTGCCCAGCTCAAGCCTATTCTGTGCTCAGGAGTTTTTGGTGTAAAAGGTATGCCTATTTTATTCTGTTGTAAGGTTTTTATAAATATATCTGAAACAACGTTGTTTAAAATCTGCTACTGGCCTTAATGACGGCGAAAAATGCGTATTAAAAAGAATAATGTAGGCTGGACACACTGCAGGTGACGCTCGAAGCGGGCGGTAGATAGATTGTTGTATCTGCGTGATCAATTTCGAAATAAGTTTTGATACATAATTTGTAAGAATATAATAAACTAGCGGACGTCACGCGGTTTCACCTGCGTAGTTCCCGTTCCCGTGGGAATACAGGGATAAAAAGTAGCCTATTTCACCCGGGGATAATGTAAGCTACACTATCCCCGGGTGACATAGGCTACTTTTTGACTTTTCAACGGTGAAAGAATTTTTCAAATCGGTCCAGTGTTTCGGAGCCTATTCGTTACAAACAACCAATCAAATCTTTCCTCTTTAAATATTAGTGTAGATAAGTTTTGATAATAAATAAGTATTGAAGGTTCACTGTGGTTATTTCTGAGACATCCTTTACTGTCTAACATGCTATTCAAAGTTAACAATGGAATTATGTAACTACTAAGTAAAACAATACAGAAACAAGAAAAGCAAACTTACGAGCCATTGTTACTGAAAATTATGTTTGTTACAACGAAATTTCGGTCCGTTGATTACGAAGTTTTGACTTTCAGTTACTTGTTCTCATGTTTTGTTGCTGTTTTTCTATTTAATTGTTTATTATAAAAGGGATTTCATTATTTTGCGATGATAGACTTGACAGGTTTTTTCATTTGCTATGACGTTTCTTGGCCAACGGCGAAAGAATATTTATTTTTAATCGGTTGTTTATTCAACGTGATCTTCTTTTAAAGAAAGAGGTCTGATGATGGAATAATAATACGTAATTGGAGGGACCTTAAAAAGTCCCGATATGATCACCTGTAATCCCCAACTGGAGCAGCGGTGGCCCAGTGATGTATGTATGAGTGATGCAGTGTGCATTACTTTGTGTAATTTATTTCATAAACGCTGCTCTCAAAACGGTGAAGGAAAACATCGTGAGGAAACCGGCATGTCTTAGAACCAAAAAAATCGAACACATTTGACATCTCAGACAACCATGTTGCGATTAGAGAGGGCGCAGAGAGCAGTTTTAAAGTTACTCGCAAAGAAACCGATCAGATTTCCCACTTCTGAGCTATACTTAATTTGTGAAGTACTCTTAGTGAGAGTTGTTCGTGCTGCAAACAGTTGCAAGGAAACACCTATTTCTCCCCTACGACCCTCAGTCCCTTACAAACCGTCGTACCAACAGAGTCTGTCCGACCGAACACAGTAGGTTATTTGAAGGAACCTCAAAAAGGCGGTCCCTTATTATCAGGTACAGAAGATTTTTGATTGTTATTTATAAAATAATATTTGTTTACTATTTATTCCACTGGCTGCATGGACGTATAAAATATTTTTGTTAAAAATACCAATTTTTATACTTTTCGATAGCCTTCATTGACAGGTTGTCCATCAAACAGACGTCTCCAAGCAAACGCCTAGAATTAAAAAAAAAATCAAAAATTTTAATCGAGTTTTTTTTTACTGAAAATAAATAGCTAACCTATCCAACGACCCTACCCTAGCCTAGCCCAAACCCCTAACCTAGCGATTAGTTAACCTATTCGTTTGATGCCTAAACTACTCATTAGTTTAGAGATCAAACGTAATAGTTTTGTAACGGCATAACAAAGAGTACTACCACTAATTATTGCAACAAATTCTAAAGCGCCATCTATAACACAAATGAAGAACTAGCAACAAAATTCTGAATAGTAATTAGAAAGACTCGACAACCTGGAGGTTAAAATGGCCACTTTAGCAGATCATAATATGAATTGCGTTAAAAATCAAAAATGAACTTTTTATCATAGTAACTGCGTCTGTGAACATTTTACGAATTTAAACAGAATTCATATTATTTTCCTATTATAATACATTTTTCTAAATGTTCACAGACGCATTATTATTATGATAGATCTATTTTACGCTTTTTAACGCAATTCATATTATGATCTACTAAAGATCTGCTAAAAGCTTAAAATGGTACTTTCATAATAGTAACTGCGTCTGTGACCATTTAGGAAAATAGATCATAATAGGAAAATCATATGAATTGCGTTACAATTCGTAAAATAGTCACAAACGAAGTTACTTTAATGACGCTTTTTAACGCAATTCATATTATGATCCGCTAAAGTGGCCATTTTAGAATCCCTGTTGGGTAGAAGCCTACCAGACACAATAACCTACAACCAACCTACTTGTCGCAGTTACGACGTGCATTATATATATTTTTCTTTTTAATTTCCCTGCTTGTTGTATTTTACTTTTTTTTGTGTATTGTTTGATTTCCTGTATGCATGTATGTTTCTGTGACAAATAAACATTTTTTTCTTTCTTTCTTCTTTCTTTCTAACCGTCTGGGCCCTCGTTGAAAATTGTGTATTCCGTTTTCTACGGAAAACGAAGAACTTTACACCGTGTTTGTCATAACCTTATATGGTTTCTCAGCCACAACCCAAACTTGTACATATTTGTGCGTGGTTGTTAAAAGATTTCTTTTTTTTTATCGAAGGGGCGTTCACAAACATTTAAATTCACATAAAATAAACATTTTTTTCTTTCTTTCTTCTTTCTTTCTAACCGTCTGGGCCCTCGTTGAAAATTGTGTATTCCGTTTTCTACGGAAAACGAAGAACTTTACACCGTGTTTGTCATAACCTTATATGGTTTCTCAGCCACAACCCAAACTTGTACATATTTGTGCGTGGTTGTTAAAAGATTTCTTTTTTTTATCGAAGGGGCGTTCACAAACATTTAAATTCACATACACAAATACCCAGACCCGGAACTACCAGCCCCCCAAACTACCAGCAGGGCTATTGCGTATCTTTTAAATGACAGTGGCTAACCTATAGTGCCTATCAATTACTGTCAAATGGTTCCATTTTGTACTAAACCATAACCAATTTGACAGTTAATCCATAGACAATATGATAGCCACTGTCATTTAAAAGATACGCAATAGCCCTGCTGTAGGCCATACAAATATTTGTTCCGTGCGGGGATCGAACCCGCGACACACAGCGCAGCAGTCCAATCGCTTAGCCACTGCGCCAACCGTGTCGTCAAAAATTACAAGCGTGTTGGAATTTTATATTTTATCAACAGTTCAGAGGCCAAACTACATAATAGTTTAGTTTTAGCAGACGATAATTACGTCTGTCAGCACACGTATTTTGATCGTGCAACACTTGCAAGAAAAATCGATGGTTATGTAATGTTTTGGTTCGTATATAGTACCAGCTGATTGATTTCCTATAAAGTTTTTTATTTATTACTAGCTCTAGTGTTGCACGCGACCTTCTGCCGCGTGAAAATATTATAAAATATTATTTTTCTAGTTGAATTGAATTTTGTAAACTATTTTTAGGTTATTTTTTGGCACGGAACCCCTATTTCTTTTTCATATAAAGTAGCCCGAGTTACTTCTTAGACCATCAGCTATCTGACAGTATATATAGCTATCTGACGGTATAGCCGTTAAGGGGATAAGCTGTAACAAAGAGACAGACGGTGTGTTTGTTGTAGGTACCGTATAAATGTTCTCACTCACTCATGCTTGTGCTGTCCAAAATTAACTTTAAAAGTATATAATGAATTGAGAAACTAACACTGGTTCAAGGACCAAGGCGAGGTCACTGGGACTTCACGGGCGTTCGTAAAAATAAATTTTACAGAACAGCATCAAGACTGTTATCCAGCTAATGCAATCCGTCAGTAAGAAACTCTTTCGATCGAATTCCACTCTTTGCAACAAGGATTGATGACTATCCGATGGTTTTACGGCGATTGATTGACACCCACAGAGGATTACATTTAAAACGAGTATAAAATAAATTCATTACTTTGCAGACAAGCTGTTACCCTGACTCCTACACAAGAACCTTGAAAGGTTGACTCACTGACAGCACTTAAAAAGTTAATGATGTTTAGAAAGAGTTAGAAAGCGGCAAAATGGAACAACCTGTGGATAAAATCAGCCGCTCGGAACAATCTGTAGGTTAAACCGCGCTTGCCTAGGTACCACTTTAAGCCGTTGGTACTGGCTGTCATTTGTATATTATGACAGTCATAACAGGCAGACAGGGGCTTGAAAGTCTGACAGCCGGTCTTAAGAAGGGGTATCAAATTACACAGCACTAGGTAGGTTCTGGAGGTCAGTTAAGCAGTCGCTTCATGTGAAATACTGGTAATCACGTGAATCTGCAATGGTTGCGTTGATGACACGAGGCATCTGGAAACTGACCCCAATATATTTGGTAAAAGGCTTGATAGATAATGAATAGTTGTAACCCTTTTTTTGTTGGGTGGTGGAAAATCATCCGCGCTCTTGGGCACAGCAAAAGGGAGTGTCAGACTTCTACTGACTAAAAACCACCCATGTTCCTTCTTAGCCCTTTATGTCGAGGTCGCGGTTTCTCTAGCGAACAACCCGCAGCCCCTGACGGGATTAGCTGTAACCCTGACGTCTAAAAAAACCCTGAATGAGTGACTACTGACAGCGCATACAAAAGTTAATGCTGTGATGCATTTTATGCCTTGCTGGTCTAATGGTGGCAAACGCGACTGCTGAGTATGAGGTCCTGGGTTCGATTCCCGGGTAGCCACGGAGCCTGGATTTGTGCCCGGCTGATGGCAATCGGTTCGCCCGTTATTACATGGAACTGTTACATTACATAACGACGGCATCGTTTGCGCAGTGGCTCAAGCAATGGACTGCTGCGCTGCGTGTCGCGGGTTCGAAAAACTGTTAAGTACACCTCTGCGTTACCCATCTAGCTAGACCAACAGAACAGTCGAATAGAATAGCGTGTTAGAGAAAACTCAACACGTAATGGAGTAGTTTACAAGAAAAATCTAATTATTCTATCAGATAGATTTCCAAAAAATATTGGACACATCTTTTTTCTTTTTACCCGTAAACAAACAATGAAGACGATACAGCTTAGTAAACCGTGTGACGTCATAGTTTGGTACAATTTTTTACCAGAAAGTGCCGTCACAAGCCCCAACTCATGATCGTTGACGTTTTATTTTCGTATAGTTTTATCAAAAAACATATCTCCAATATTTTTCGAAAATCTAACTGACGGTATGATTTTGTTCTGAGTCAGGAAACATCCCTATTGATGTCTGTTTGTCTGTTAGTTCGAAACTGATTTTTCCATGATTGATTTTATACATAATACATAATGTAAACCATTACATAAACCCGTCCGATGATTAGTGAAAGCCAGATATAGATGAATCTTCATAACATGTTCTGTCAGTGTACGGACCGTTTCAAAATAAATCAAATGTCTTTCGCAAGCCCAGAAAAAACATCTACATTAAAAACCTACTGACTACATAAATGACTCATAAACTTTCATAATATTCAGTCAGTTTTCGCAAACATACTTCGTCAAAAACAATGTGTCATCTCATACTAAAACGATGGTGCCTAAAACAATATCAACCTGAAACCTTATAGTACGCTGTGTTTATTGTACTTACTACTTAGTACTTACTAAGCCACAGCTAAGAGGACAAGCATATTATCTGCCAAGGAGCTGCTTAAGTATAGAATAAAGTTAAGGATTAAACTTGGATTTTCTTATCCAAATTACATATGTAGGCCAATGAAGGCAGTTAGGCCTCTTCTCCTTCCTACCCACAACATACCACGACCTTCCGTGGTCCACCTCGAAATACTTGAACCGTTTCGGTAGGTACTCAAGAATAAATAATAATAATAAAAATATATATTTTCTTCCACAAATAATACCATATTAACTAAAAACTTGAAAATTGAAAAAGGAATAATCACGATAACACTGTTTATACCACTAAAAACAAAACTTGTAAAAAATGTAATGCAGGGGCCAACTCAATCTATTTATTTACATCAATGATTTTTAAGTAGGGACTGAATATATTAACTGACTTGGTATTACATGGTAAAAGAACTGAGATGCGCGGCTACGCTTTTATTTACAAGTTTTGTTTTTAGTGGGATCTCATTTTTTTTTTGTAGCGTCTCTCGTTCTATCTATTTAATACATAGGTTTATTCGAACTTGGAGCAGTCTTTATCATCGATTTGAAGCACTGCTAAAGTACCTACTCGACAAGCTGAATCAAACGAATCCAAACTCAATAGGGTTACGTAGTTATATAACGAAATTCCTATGGCCACCTTCCAGCTCCATCAACAGACCCTGGACCAACGTCTTAAGACAAATTACTCGACAAGACGAATAAAACGAATCCAAACTCGATGAAGTTATGACATTCTAAAATGGAGTTCCTATGGTCAACTACCAGCTCCATCATCAGATCAGTTCCATTTCATCATAATATTGCATTGGTAGGCGATATACATATACGTGCAAAATTTCAGATCAATCAGAAACTAGGAAGTATGTTAAATTTAACTCGTAAAATTCATTCACTGAAAATGTAACTTTAGCTTTGTACCTAATCCTATACATTTATATAGGATTACAAAATTATTTATACAGTTGGTGTATCTAGAAAACTAGACTGAAATTGCAATTTTTTTTTAGTTTTTCCATGATTTATACACTAAACACTAATTGTGTTCTAAATTTGAAGTTTCTATATCTGCTAGAAGTGCCTTAGACTTTTGATGATCGGTCAGTCAATCAGGCAGTGAGTGAGTGACAAATCTAAGAAACTTTGATTAGTTATAATTCTTAAACAACTGGTTCAAATAGAATGAAATTTGAAAAATACCGTGATATACAATGCCTAATTGGTTACTAAAAATTCAGGCTTCTAGTTTTATCCACAAAGAAGTTATAGGAGGTCGAAAATGGCCAGAACTGGTTCGAGAAAAGGATGGTACGGCCGTGCCGCTTTATTGCTCGACTTGGCGGAGGCACTGCCGTGCCCCCAGATTTGTGGGAGACTGGTGTCTCAACTAAGCCGTGACTTGTATTTCAGGACACCAGGGACGCCTCCTACAAGCAAAAGATATTTTAAATATGGCATCATTAAAAAAAATGTATCACACTAATTTTATAAAGGCGAAAGTTTGTGAGTTTGTGTAAGTAAAAGGTACACAGATAGTTTATAACCTGGATTAATACATATGATAGTTTTTATCCTGATTCTATCTTCCCGTGGGATAATTTTCGAGTTATAGCGGGTGAAGACGCTGGCAACAGCTAGTTTAATAATAAACATGAAAAAGAGATGTAACTCCAATCTCTTTTGCCAAGTGCTACCTCAATGAAACAGCAGTGGGTATGGGAGTTGTGTCACAAATTATGTTCCACCTCCTATCTTATTAGCTCATAAACATGCAACCCATGTGACCTTGGCGCTGCCACCGAGAACGCGGTGAATGTGGCGAAGTTATGAGCTAAAAATATATAAAAATTTTCGTTAGTAAATTAAGGCAGTAAGTTTAACCAGTTTTCTGATTTACGAATGGACTAAGTCAACACGGATGGTTTCATATCCCGTCCCCCACATGCAATAATAAACTAGCATACCAGATATTTCAGGAAATCAACGACCATGGAGCGAATGACACCGTTTAGCATCGGTTTTGTAGATTTAATAATCTACACAAACATTGCGTAGGACACATAAATCACTATTACTGACTAAGAAATAAAAATAAAGACTAACTCCTTCGGTTTTCTCGTTTACACTGCTTCTTTTGAGAACGTCGTATTTTAGCATTGTTTTATAGAGATATCTGAAGACTCTAAATATTCGGCAGTTTCAAGTTCTGGCTTTTGTGATTCTTTGTCGGCTTGCAAATTCCTCAAATATAAGGCAAAGGCACATATAGACAAAGTTTAAGTACAGTAACGAGTCAGCGATTTTGACCTATTTCGTTTACTTACTAGTTTTTGTCTGGTCCCTGAAAAATTCTGGTTTCGTTTATCTATTCGATGATGTGATACCTTAGCATACGACGGTATCTACTGGACGTAATAGCAACACCTCATCATGAGCCTATAATGTTCCCACCGCAGGGTCTCAGCTGTGTCACATGCATGACATGTCTACAATTGTTTTTGTTTAGATTGACATCAAACAGGTGCATTTCGAAACTGAGCAGTTGTTACTGATGAATCCAATAACTGTTAAGCCTAGTTTGTCACATGATCTGGTGATCGGTTTTCCTGTCTTTGACCTCTGCAGCATAAGTAAGATATCCAGTAGAAACGTCTCCTTCAATTTTAGGAGGAATTTTGTATTTATACATTCTACCGCTTTCCCGGCCTGCTGCCAAAATCCGCTTTGCTTGAACGAGTGCTCATTAATGCAAGTGCCTGATCATTTCCTTCTTCTTTCATTTGGCAAGCTACGGATTTTTCGCGGAACTACTCCTATTAAACCTCGGTCTAGGAAATTAACTCGTGTTTTGTGAATGAAGTTCAAAAATATCTTTTATGAAGACGGTCGAGTATACATTATAGTTTCTTTATTTACCCTCTTCCTTAAATTTTTTTCTTTATATTAGTTAAAAACGAACTGCTTGTGTTGCTAAAATCGTCCAAAATATGTTTCTACTTCTTCTTCAAATTCATTTAAAGGTTGACTTGAAGATTTCAGAAGACTATCCATTGTATCATCCTATGTTATGTTTTATTTTCTTTGTATGTAAGTTCCACTTTGTATTTAATAAGAAAAAATATTCTATTTATCTAAATTTCCTGTCCCGTTCAATGCTTAATTCTATAAGTTACATAAATGTTAAATATTTAAATACATTTACAAGAAAAACAAAACACAAAAAATATATTTTTTTAATACATTTTCAAGATATTTACAGTATTTTATAAGAATTACAGAATTGTTTTGCATAAATAAGTAAGTTATTAATTGATTTAGGTGAAATACCAGAATGGCGCCAACGATTATTGGGATGACAGTTGAGTACTACAGTTTATTAAAGAGGTTTTAAAAGGTCCTTGGCGCAAGGCGCCATTTTAGTGGGACATTATTTTCTGAACTTTGAAAGTGTAAGGAGTTCTAAAATACCTGTGCAAGTACAGTGAATTTTATAATAAACTTGTAAATGTTATGCTGTAGCTATTTATTCTGTGCTTATTTTGATGTTCTGAACCCAGTAAATAAAGCATGCTTTAATCTGTTCAAATAGAAGCTTTTATTTCCCTTTTGCTCTGGCTTGTCCTACATAAATAAAGTCCAAATCAGTGGATTACACAAATACTCGCTCGTCATGTTCAGAATACTGGAAAGTGGCATGTTCGCCCAAATATAGTTTTTGTTAGGACGAAGTCTTATGTTCAAACCACCGCGCACCGCCCGCGCCCCTCGAGGTAATGGATCGGCACAGTCAACTTATTTTTTTACAGTCTCGGTGATTACAAAATATTATGGATTTGCGTTGTTTTCATAAAGACATTTTCAAGATCGTTTTACTCGGTTATTTTTACTTTGGCATTGAATAATCTATATGTAGGGCAAGGGAACATGAAGACAGAATGTCACAAAACATTGTTATTAGACCTTCAAGGAATTTGAAAGAATAAATATATTTCGTCGGTTACTTAGGTTAAAATTCACGGAACCTTCACAACTATCGTTTTTTAAGAAACTGATTAATGATATTTGCGTTAAGAAAATGTACTTCTAGATAAGTTAAAAGAAACAAGTAGTTTATAACGTCACAAACATGACCCGTCTTTTTTTTTTGTTTGAAGGGTGGGAAATTATCAAATGACTCCTCCTGCGCGATTAGGTACACGGTGCAAACAGTACATCGCAGGCGCGATGTACCGCTTTAGAGCTTTCCGACGCACGGGGGAAACTCGGTATGGTATAACTTTTTAGAGGACATGGCTCAAATGCTATTTCAAATTTTAGCTCAAGATTTTCATTATTTTGGCAAAAGTAAATAATAATAATGAGCTGCAAATAACAGACTTATTCAAATTCTCCGCAACCATTTAAAATAATAATAAAATCATTAAAAGTTCTGATTCACTTCAATTCTAATGAACATTCAAATTCATGATGAGCCATTCATTGTAAGATGAAATATTATGAATAACCCTCTTATTATGAATATTTCGTAGAAAAATGTTCTTGGTTAAAAGATTGTGGCCGTGATTCGCCCACGGTGTAATAGAAGTATTGGCATTAGATACTGTTTAAATATAGTATCTTATTTTTAACTGTTTATTAATAAATATCTAATGTTTACTGATTCACTATGCGTGACAAACACTTGTGAAAAAGTTCTTCGTTTTTATTTTATTTACTCCAGATTTAAAAACGGTCATTCATCCCGTTTAATTTTATTTACTGTAAATACAAGATGTGGACGACATTGACGCGCAAAAAAATGAAATCTTATGAACTGAGCACAACAGATACTGAAATCTCCAGAAATATTTTTATGGTGAAAAAACTGAAAAAAAAATATATTCGGGTTGAACCTCCTCTATTTTTTTTTAAACTAATTTATTAAGGGGTCATTCATCTCTGGATGAGGGCCTCTTCCACCTGATTCCAGTGTTGAAGATGTTCATGATGGTGCTTACACTAGTCAAAATACTTGGAACAGTTGTTTTTTTTTTAATTAACAGAGGTTGTAATGAAAACAACTGGAATCTAGAATCATGTTCTTAATTCATGGTAAAAGTGTACCTACGCGTCAATGTCCTTTACACTTTGTATGAGTATGTTTCGTAATAAAAATAAAATAGCAAGAAGGAAACTTTTTTTCACACGTCATAATGCTATCACGTTTACATAAGAAAGCTTTGTAATGAAAATGAAATTTGTACGCAACTAGATTATCTACTTTATGTGTGACAAACTATTTTCATCACACCACTTTATTTGATGAGTTATCTTTTACCACAGCTGTTTCATTTCAAAGGCCTTACTTTTCTAGTGATTGCCAGCAGCCAGAGTGATGATTGTCTCGATTTTCACGACTACGAAAAAATCCATCTAGAACTTTTTATTGTATTTAAGTTTACCATTTTAAAAAAAATCACCCCAGTCATAAAAAAGTATTTCTCCAGCAATATTTTTTGCGGAGCATTACTTGATTCATTTACACCTTGTATGAATTTATTGGTCACGTAAACCGTCCAGAGTAAAATATACCCTAAATAATGGTAGAAATTAAATAATGGCGATTAAGATTAATCGAGTGTTCAGACAGAAAGACACGAAAATAGACTATATATATAAAATATATATATAAAATGACTTTTGACGATTTTCTTTGTCCTACCAAATATACAGTGTGATTCTTTATAATGTGCACATATCGAAATGAGGGAATCTATGCTTAATTTTATCGATGGAAAAAATATTTTAAAAAATCTAAATATTTTTTAATATTTTTTATGGAATTTTCAAAAATGTTGTCCGCTGTTGTGACCCCAATGTAAACAAAACGGTGTAACTTTTAAACTAAATTATCTATCGCGATGAAACAATTTTATGTAAAAAGTTATGAAAAAAAAAAGTTTTTTTGATCAAAAAACGTGTTTATTTTCAATTGAGGGTAGTTTTTTTCCACAATTTTCATTTTACGAGGACGCCTAATTGCTTCCAATCATTATGGAGTTTGTTTCATCTCGATAGATAATTTAGTTTAAAAGTTACACCGTTTTGTTTACACTGGGGTCACAGTAGCAGACAAAATTTTTAAAAATTCCATATAAAATATTAAAAAATATTTAGATTTTTTGAATAATTTTTCCGTCGATAAAATTAAGCATAGATTCCCCCATTTCGATATGTGCACATTATAAAGAATCACACTGTATAGGTAACTCACCGATAAGCCTGTACACGAAAGCAAAATACAAGCTAACCTACGCTTAGTAGGTACCTGTAATCACAGTTCGCTAACTCACTTCGTTACTGTTATCTTTAAACAAATGCCAGGTCAATATCTAAAGCTTTTAGGCACAATTAATGACAACGATAGTATAGGTTACCTACTTACGTATTTATAGCAAGTTGAGCAATAAGCCTTCGTTCGCACAAGAGCTTTGAGTTGAAAATTCAACGGCAAACATTTTTAACGCGCTGGTAAGCGCTCCATTGGATTTTTGCGATAAATCCGCTAGTGCAGGGATGGCGAACCCATAATGATGAACGTGCCATTTTTTTGAGCCCTTACACGTACCCTCCAAAAATACTGTTTAGTCTTTATTAGCAGATAATGAATTAAACTAAATATTTTGAACTAAAAACTCTTTATTTACTACCAAATAGTAAAAACATATCATTTATTACTTATATCGTAATAAATGTTTCAATTCTACGTGTGTAACATATGTGTAATTACTTCTGTTGTGGCTGATTAGATGATCAGTAATATATACAGGGTGTAAATTAACCCTTCACACATACGTCAACCAAGCATTCTGTACATCAAACTAAGTACCCCTACGCAAAAATGTTTGCTGGGAAACGACTTTTTTTTGGGGTCATATATCTCATTTTACGGTAAAACTCAATGTAGCACTCATAAAACATTGTGCTAGTGGATGCTTTGAATAGTAAAAGGGTCATGGAGGTAATTTAAGTAAAGTTATAACCTGAAAAACTAGTATTTACAAAAACAGCTGCACAAAATTAGGAACTTTGACCCCCAATATATATAATAATATTAACGCAAACGAAGGGCACTTGTTCTCCCCACCACTGCAATAATTTTTTGGTTTTAGACCATACCTGGGAACCCCCTAGTTACGGAGATATTGGGGGTCTATGCTGCAATATTGAAAACAATGTTACTTAGTGTGGACATGTTATAAAACAGAAGTTATACAACATGCACAAAAATAAAGAAAGGGTTACCAACCTAAAGTTAAATTTCACGATTAGGTTGGCTTTAATTAATAGCTTTTTCCCAGTATTGTTTTTTTTTCTCTGACTTTGCATCATTATCAAAATAATATTGAGCTTTTTCGTCATAACCATTGGCATGTCGAATTACAGTGTTCTATATTGTTGTTCCAATAAAGTTGATGTTAGATTGCAGTTGCCAGTGGTTTAAAGACGGTCAACCAAACCTCAGGCCTGCATATAATTAATAATCACGATCCTAACACGTGAATCCAGTTGGAAACCACACGTTGGACATTGCCAGATTTTTTTTTTATTAATTTTTCCCGTTGTCAACTAACCAAGTTCGTAGAGATACTATATTATTATGACTGAAGTAAACAGTTTACAAAACGTATAAAAATAAACAAGGTAAAATGATGTAACTCATACTTTTAAGAACGACGTATTAGTCAAAGGGAAAAATAATTTATTAACTCAAAAATAGTGTCAGTGCCTCCAGTTTATTTTCGTACTCAGTACCTCTCTAAAAAGAATGTCAAGAAACTATTAAAAACTACGAAACAGAGCATGTTACGAAAAATTGTTTGTTTATGAGATTTTAACTCAATGGTTTTGAGATGTTAGAAATTCCAACACTGGAAAGTAAATCTTCCGACTTGCCCCATTTCATCACAACGAATCAATTAGTGTATACTTCTTGTTACATCACTCTCAATGCATTAAAAAAAACAACTGCCTGTCAAAATTAAGCCACTTTAAAAATAAAGTTTGACACTGACATTAGAAGTAGCGGAAAAATAGAACGACAATTATGTTGACAGTTGACGTTTTACCTTACCGCGCTCAAAGAGTAAAGTATACCGCGCTCTTGCGAAAGCAATCGTCAGTCACTTCGTGGAATAATGTCTGAATCAGTTTTGACAGATGATTTTTATGTCTCACGAAGTTAAATAGAGTTACGAGCTTGAATGTTAAAAATTCAGCAATAAATTACGAATTCTGTTAACTGTACCCACGCCACGTAAAGTTTGAACATAAAAAGAGCAGTCTAAAATAATCTATAGTATTTCCAAAACGCTTGTAAAGTTTCAAAAGCTGTTAACACATTGAATTGGCGTCCTAAGAGGCTTTCAATATTAAACTTTATTATATTAACGGAAAATGGCGTGAACGATTTAAAGTTTAAACTTAAGTTAAACGTTCGTGCCTAGATCGGTCTTGTTAGAAAGTTTAGAGAATACAGGCTGTTTCGCAGAGTGAGAACGATGTTGGTCGCACACACACACGCATGAGAAGCGATGTGTAACAAGGACAGAGTTTCATGTACGGAACTGCAATTGAAATGACAACAGTTTCCAGTAGTTCAGAAGACTATAACTATCGCTGTTTCGCTTTAGGCACGTGCACGACTTCAAGTAGCACGACTAACGTCAAATGACACGCTCGTTTAAATTAATTGAATCCGAGTCGCTCGAGTATCGTTACATCGGGTTGACTCGCGGCATGCTCTAAGCAATTTGTTATTTTGTCGCAAGATACGTGTAGCTGGATTGCATAGGTCGTGGCCATGCAGTTACGAGTATAGCAGAGTAAGTTGTAAACTTATTGCAAGATTATTAACAGGGGCAGTCCCGTGAGCACGAAGTTACGAAGCATCTACACACGAGGCGATAAATTGTGCTGCCGCAGAAAATACTTATGTATGGATTTATAGTAGCGTCACAAATACGGTGCAGCTTCTGTACCTAGACTAGAATTACAGAAAAGTACACAATTTACATAAAATAGGTGCCCGCAAACCTACATAACGGTCGTTATATCTTAAAGTTTGAGGTCCTCAGACTCGAACCTTATTTACCGTATTTCAAAACAATTTCTATGCAATCAAATCTATTTTTCTAAGTAACAGATAAAGAATATAGAGGTTTTAGTTTATGATTGAACTCGTGTGTACTACAAATCACATTCAACGTTATGGTGCCAAAGCAATTACGAGGTCGTCAGGCACGAAAAACGTAGTAAAAATCCTGACAATATGTTCTCAAAATCCTGAACAACAGAACATTGGACACCAATAAAAGTATTTGTTGGCTTCTCTTTTATTACAATTCACCAGTTTTACGATTACTATTCCACATGTTGTGGCCATAACGTCCGCCTCATCAAAGATTGTGGTTTCCGGCGAACACCGCAAGCCTGAATAATTTCCACATTTAAATTTTCAATAAAACTGTGACTCGTGTGTACAGTTTGTACACGTTATTTTGGTATCGCTTTTCTTATGGCCACACGTTTAGGTGCTCCGAAGTTTAAGTTTCGTCTCGTGTGGTTGGGATATAAAAACTTTTTAAATATCGGTACGGATAAAATGCAAGCAACTGAATTTTGGTTCGTAACGAGTACAAGCTTTTACTTGCGAGCTAAGAGCCCAGACAGGAAGTTTTAGGAGCAATTTTTATTATTTATGATCGATACTTTCATATTATATAATATTATATTATTATTATTATATTATTATTATGTCCTTTATTCAATTTCATTCATATTCATTTTCAAATATTTCATACAAAAAATATAAAAAAAACATTTAAAAATATAAAAAATAGTCGTCCACCGGTGACGGGAGTAGGGTTCAAGCTGAAACCTCCGCCAACAGGAACCTCCTCACAATGCGAGCCGTATCGAGGAGTACCTTGATCCAACCGCCAAGCGAGAGTTTGGACAGGTGGTCGTCCAGACTCTTGGCTATAAGGCCATTGGCCGTTACGACTATCGGCACAATTATAGCCGAGTTCACATGCCACATATTGACAACCTCGTGTGCTAAATATTTTATTTGTTTATTTTTTTCAGCTTTTACGTGGTTCTCGTCATGCGGAATGGTAACATCGCGCTGATCGATCTATTACCACTATATCAGGCTTATTGGCAACAATAGTCCTGTCAGTGATGATAGACTGATCCCAGTACAACGTAACATGGTCTTTTTCGAGAACTGGGTCGGGCACATACTTGTAGTATGGTACCTCCGACTCCACAAGTTTATATTTCAAGGCAAGTTGCTGGTCCTGGCTACTTTATTGTGCCTTTGCAAGTACTCGCCGTTAGCCAGACGAGAACAACCAGAAATGATATGTCTGATGGACTCATTCGGACGATGGCATGCCCGACACACGTCAACCGTCCCATCCTTCATAATATATTTCCGGTAGTTGTTCGTCAACATAACTTTGTCCATAATCGCACAGACAAAATCTTCAGTTTCCCTAAAGAGGTCGCCGAAACGTAGCCAGGACACGGACGCTAGAAAATCTACATCGGGCCTATGAAGAGTCCGGTAAAAGCGCCCGTGAAGCTCCTTGCTTTGCCATACTACCTTGCGGTCATCCGCAGTAAGTACCACAGGTTTGCGCCAGTTCTCGTTAGCCATGGACAGCGGGGTGAGTCCCTTGTCCACTGCGACCACATCTCGGTGCATACCCACATCGGCTTTTAAAAAATATTCTCTGAGACTGCACACCTCGCGGTTGTGGAAGATCTTCGCCTTTAAAAAGCCTCGACTCCCGCACTTCCACGGGATGTACAGTCTCATGACCGATGATCGTGGGTGATGCATCCGATTTGCGGTCAGCAATGTACGAACTCTCCTATCCAAGGCGTCAAGTTCGGTCTGAGTCCATTTGAGTATGCCGAAAGAGTACATTTAAACCGTCATGACCCAACCGTTGAAGGCGCGCACCTGAAAGAAGGCTACTTAAAACCTTTTTCAGGCGTCCGAAGAAGCGCTCCTTTTATATTATTATTTCTATTATATTACTTTCTTGCCGGATTCTTTGGTTTTCGAAACATGGTGAAGAAAGGACAGCCACACTCTGCTTTTCATGTTGCAGTACTAGCTATCCAGGGTGTGCCAAGCGTTTAAAATCGCAGTAGGTACGAATTTTTTGAACGCCTTATAACTCCTTTTTAGGGTTTCGTACCTCAAAAGGGGAAAAAACGGATCCCTTGACGATCGTAAAATTTTGAAAAAATACAGAAATTAGTTAAACACTTATAGATTACAGGGAAACCTTTAAAAAGTCTATGTTGCTAAAATAACATGGGAAGTCTCTCTTTACAATGGTAATGAAGAAACTTCATGTGCAAGTCCTAGATGCACTTGGCCAGTTTTTTATTTATAAGTCAGTTTAAACCTGCCATCTCTTTCTTCAAACTTTAGAAGAAAACTCAAAATATGCTATCAAAGAAAATGTCAAAGTGAATTCCATATCTTTCGAACCAGGTTCTCTTGTGCTCTCAAACACTCTTTAGATTTAGTGAGTAGTTCAAGTACTATGGCTTTCAGAACGTTAAAACTGAAGTGCTTCGGATAAAGTTTGCGCTTCTTGAACTGGTATAAAGTTTAATCTAGTGCACACAATGGCTTAATGCGAATTGTGCAATGGGGGAACTTTCGTTTGGGAAGATTCTCAAAATGAATAGGAAGGAATAGGAATGAATTAGTTTTGAAAATTCTGTTAATGCAGTTAGCTATTATTAAAAAAAAGGAAAGTTGGTCTCGTAAGAATAACAGCCGGTGGGTAAGTCTTTAGGTTAACACGCGCTTGCGTAGGTTGGTCTGTGGATGAGTGACCACCCATTATAACCAAGTTTCCGGAACGAAAAGCCGTTGGTCCTGGCTGTCATTTGAAGACCTTGACTGTCCTTACAGGTAGAAAATGACCCGAAAGTCTGACAACCATTCTTATCATAATTACCCAATGCTGATTGAGTTGTACAGGTTAGATTTGACGGCACGGCTGGCGCAGTGGCTGTGCGATTGTACTGCTGCGCTGCTTTTCGCGGGTTCGATCCCCGCACGGAACAAATATTTGTATGGCCTACAGATAGTTGTTTCGGGTCTGGGTGTTTGTATATGTGAGTTTAAATGTTTGTAAACGCACCCACGATACAGGAAAAATTCCTAGTGTCGGGCAACGGTTTTTTGTTTAAGAAAGAAAAAAAAAGAACGAGATAAACAGTCGCTCCCTGTAAAATATTAGTAGGTACTGGAAGCCGACCCCAACCTAGTTGGGGAAAGGCTTGGCAGATGATGATGGTGAGTCTCGTAAGAACGTAATCCTGTCGCTGAAACAGTTTATGATATCAAAGACCAAGACTGCTGGAAAAAAATAGTACATAACATAAGCTTGCGCCTGTAATTCCCGAAGGGTTAAGCAGAGGTGTACCTAACAGTACACCCACGTGAGCCTATTGCCATCAACATGGCACATGTTTTATTTGTGTATTTTGATTTGTGTTATAAGTTGGAAACACGATTAAAACATGTAACGAATAAAATCATAAATGTTTTTTTTTTCTAGAAATTACAAGAATAATGTTAAACGTACATACACGCCCTTTGCCCATGGGGGTAGGCAAAAACAGTGACCGCAAAACACAATACAACAAACTGTTTTCATATAAGTGGACTTTTGTGCATGTTTTAATATTCCCTATTGAAGTTTCCCTAAGTTTCCCTGTACTCGCGACAACATAATCCGATTTCGACGGCAGCTGCTGCTAACCAAATTGCATGGCAGCGAATGTGAGACTTTACTTTTTAAATCCGACCTGTCCTATGCGGGCTAACCTTGTCATCCGCTGCCAACAATTCGAATTTCGCAACAAATATCGGTTTGCACTTCGAAAAAGTTCACCTGCACTTGTTTTACGCAGCTTTAGTTGCGTTTTACGGGGAATTCTGATATCTATGATCACTTTTTGTTTTGAGTTCTAGACCATACCTGGGAACTTATTAGTGACATAAGTTTGAATTAAGATGAGAATACTGCTCTTGCCATTTTTAGGGCACAAAAACGGAGTACTTATAGATTTGTCCTGTCCGTCTGTATATCTGTTCGTCCGTATGTCAGTCACCACACAGTTGAAACCACGTACTCTTTTGCCGAGATTGCTCTTCGCCTTGTATAGGATCAATTTTAGTTTAAATTATGTCTTTTATAAGCCTGTAAACTTTTATATTTTTTGATATATTGAGTGTGAGACCAATAAATACTTTTTCCTTCTTTCACTTGCAGTTTGTTTTTAATCAAAAATATGGTGAATCACATCACCGCTCCTGTAGTAAAGCTGTACTACCTATATCCACGATGAAGTATTAAGTAAACTGTTTGGAGCTGGGAATTTACCCAAACACGTGACACTAAGAAGAAGTGCTCGCGACCACTGCTCCGATAGGCAGTTTTAAATAATATATCAATTCGACTAAGGAACAATGTTTTTGTAGAGTGATCTAAAACTGAAATCGTGTTGCACTAGACAGAAATTCCAGACGTTTTATTGACTAGATATAAAATGGCGTCGTTAAACACATCGCATACTGGAAATTATTGCTCGCTGCAAGGACTACAGTAGTTAATAATGAATTAAAGTGAAATTGTGAATCATGTAACTTTTAATTATTATTGTAAAAATTAAGAAGTTCGTGCTTGTGCCCTTAAACGATTTATTGTAGGTATTTATGGGGGCCCACCTGACCGTGATCTCTTGCTTGTTTCGGACTGGTCTGGTATTTCTTTCATCGGTTGTAGACTATCGACACTGACAATAGAAGCATCACTTACACTACATATTATAAAACAAAGTCCTCCGCCACGTCTGTCTGTCTGTATTGTAAGTTCGCAATAAACTCAAAAACTACTGCATCGATTTTCATGCTGTTTTTAACAATGGATAGATTGGTTCTCGAGGAAGGTTTGAGTATACATGTAATTTGACCGACATCCACGCGGGCATAGCAGCGAGCATCTATTATATAGCGTTCCCATTTTAGGAACACATGCCTTTTTTTTGGCGGGTGGAAAATCATCAAAAAACCCCTCCCGCTCTTAGGCAGAGCGAAAGAGAGTGTCAGACTTCTACTGACTAAAAACTACCCATGTTCCTTCTAAGCCCTATATCTCGAGGCCGCGGTAACTTGTGAACAACCCGCAGCCCTGACGGGCAGGAACACGTGCCTCATTTCTGCCTGAGGAGGCGATCCACTTCGCGAGTCCGACAGAGGAATAAAGTTTCCTGTCATCAGTCAATGCGCTCAAATTAGGTCTATTTTCCGTCAACACGAGCCTTTTCAAAGTACGCCCTTCCAAACAGCAGCAAATCAATTTGCAGACCTCATTGACAGACCAAAAGTTGTTTAACTTAGTTACCAACTTCCAGTATATATTAGGTTCAGAACTAAGATCGTGAGTTTCCAAAATGTCCCGGCATTAAGTTGTATTAATTTATCTGTTCGATCTATTTTGACCTTCAGGTTTTGGCTTCAGATCAGTTTGGTAATTAACGGAGTTGATTCCTCATCTCCTGCCCTTCTGCCTGTCTTCTTCTTTCATACTTCTCTAACATTCGTCATCTCAGCAGTCACCTCATTTCTAGTCACATCATCCTTCACACAGTCCATCCATATTTTCTTTGGCCTTCCTCTACTTTTGTACTCTGTCAAACATACTCAAAACTTTTCTCGCGATTCTTCCGGACGGACGCATTATGCTATTTTATTGTTATACAGCTTATTTTTCTGTTAGGAAGACATTATTTAGAAGACAGTGTTAAGATATTCGAACATTAGGCATCGATACGTTTAGTAGAGCATTTCTTTTGGTGTTAGTGTATCTAGTTTAGAAAGAGTAATTTTTGTTGTAAACAAAACACTTAAATTGTTTTACTGAAAAAGAAACGATAAAGAATGACCAAATAATATTAGCTTTGGTATTTCTGCGAACAATTCAGTTGGCTTTAAAATGTATCAATGATTGTAAAATTAAAGCCGCAATCATGTTTGTGTGTTGTATCACATTAATCCTACTAACGACCACAAATTACTTATATGTTAAACAGATTACTATTGATGACATATTTTGTGTGAAATAACAGTTAGGAATTTGCCAATCATAAAATCAACGCCAAGTTAAAATAAAATCTATTTCACATGTTTTATGGAAATTTTTAAAAAAAAGCTTATCCCACCTCAACAAAAAATATAGGTGACAATTTTGTACTCACCCTCAATAGCCATAAATGCAGCAGCACCAATAAAACTGTACAACACCATAAACAAACTCAGGAAGAGATGAGTGAACCACCTTCTCGAAAGTATTTTTAGTCTATTATAGAACCAGAACGCAGTCTTCTCACCAGCACTTAACCCGTGTTTCGTAGTGTTTATAGTAAAGTCTTTGAAGCCTTCAAACTGCTTGAACATGAACTCAGAGGCTTTGGTGTGATACATGTGCATAAAAGGGTTGAAATAAGGATTCCCGTGGGGGTCGGAGATGTGAGAGGCTGGGGTTCCTGGAAGCTTTCCGTGGTACCTCGGCTGGCCCCGGTAGACCGAGGCCCCTGTCGGTGGTCCTCTAGGTGTCATCAGTATAGTAGAATCAGGTATCTGAAGCGTGATCTTAGGCCGCACCGACCTAGACGGCGGTGGAGGCGGCGGGTATGGCGGAACGTCCAAACTAGCCATGTTCACTTGTTTATCAAGCTTTTTATAACACTACACTGTTTATCGACTGCAGTAGGTACTGCGCGCGCGATCTTGTGATATCGTGTGTTTGTTTAGCGCCGGCGTCTAAACTGTAACTTTCATTGACATCACAGAATATTTTTCGCTTTTCGCGGCGTGAGGTTTTGACTGTAGTCGTGCTCGGGCCCGAACTGGCTGGACACTGATTTTATAAATAAAACGGGAGTTAGCGAGTGCTTCCCGTTGTGTCATCGGCGTCTGTCCGTTATCTGTGAGTTGTAATCATTGCCAATACGATTTGGTTCCGTGAACTTTTTATGCGTAACGCACTGAATTCGCTTTCCCCGAATGAGGTGTATTTGAGAGGGCGCCCGCTCGGATTCTGAGGAAAAAGTTCGCTTCACTTCATGTTTAATATCACTCACTTCCATTTCAATTAGATTGAAACGCGTTTTATAAAGTTTACGCAAGTTTTCCGGCACTAATACGAACACTCGTATTGGACTAACGCGATCATGAGATTTAAAACGAGGAAAATGTATAACAAAATATCTTTAGTTAATCTTTTTCCACTAATTAACAAGGTGGTTTGCTAGTGTTTCTATCAACTCTTTATGTTATCAATCCTGATATTTCATAGGACCGTAAAAGTCTTTTATGTACCTGTGACTTGTGAGTTACTGTTTATGAGTAATCATAAACAGGTACGAACAATAGGGTTTAATTTAACTTATCTTTCCAATTTTCTTTACATTCGTATTTTATAAAGAATTTTCATTTTTCTTACTATTCATGTTTATAAACTCTATAGCTTAGTATACTTGTATCTGCGTCTGGGTTACGTAAAAAATTACTTTGGGTAAAGAATAGATGCTTTGTCCTGCCGCCTGGTGTGCACTGGCCTTAACAGATTTCTCCAACAATTATGAATTCAGTGCTGTGCAGAATATAAGCCATTTGTTGGTACCTGGACAAACCCACCGTAAGACTCAAGTATCCATACACCTTCAACTTTAACACTAAAGCTTCTATTAACCCTACCTGGATACTAACTGATCTTAAAAAAGTATCAACTCGAAAATTAGACGAACAAAACTGACCACAGGCATCCCTACAGACCAATAGTAAGTAGTAAAAAAAGTACCAAAGCTCCCAACAAATAGGTCAAAAGAGAATAAAAAAACTATAAAGTCTATCCCGACTGCCAGAAGCCTGTCAATAATGTTTTATTACCACCCTCTTTGCCTTTGTCCTTCATTGATAGATCTAGTGTCAGTTATAGACCAATATCTAGACTGAATAAGAAAAGGTTTTCATTTCTTTAGTGCCAATTTTCTACACCCTCTACCTACAATAAGATGTTGACAACAGCCTGTATAAATTGGATGACTCATCACGTTATTGCGCGTTTCAGTGTTATCGCCTAAATACTTACGTGATTTTTTCCGTTTAAATCATGGTTATACTTATATTATTATTATTATTGTCCCTTTTTATATATAGGTATAATAATTTCGTGGAAAAGCTCAAGTTGAAGAATTAAGATTTCTTTGTTCTTGAAGGTTGGCGAATTAGTTTGGAAAGAATCTGTCTTGACAATGGGCATAAGTTGGTTGATGTACCGTCGACCGAAAATCTGTGACAATGCTTGACCTTGAGCAGGCCTACCAACGTGCGAAGTTTTAATCGAACAAGAGGCCAGTTTACGCTGGTTTTTCAACACCTGACATGCGGCCTACCGTACTTATACAATTTGAAAAAAGTTTTCCTTTGTCTGTAAAGGCTCCCGTCGGTATAATTCAAACATTCAAATACCTAAATGCCTCGACTGCCTCATTGGTCCTTTTTTTTAATTTATTTTTTTGGTGGTGGGCAATCATCAAATAACCCCTCCCGCTCTGGGGCAGAGCGATAGGGAGTGTCAGACTTCTACTGACTAAAAACCACCCATGTTCCTTCTCAGCCCTTTATGTCGAGGCCGCAGTATCTCTTGCGAACAACAACTTGAGGTCCTGGGTTCGATTTCCTGGTTGGGTAAAGTGTTACTGAGTTTTGCCATCTAGAATGTCTCAGTAGCAGCCACGGAGTCTCGATTTAAGCCCGGGTGATGGCAATAAGCTCACCAGCTATTACATGGAACCTAACCATAACTGGTGAAGAAATATGGGTGTACTTTTAGGTACACCCCTTCAGGGATTACTGGCGTGATGTTATGATATACCTAAATAAAATCACATCTAAACTAAGATATACCAAGAAGAGTCTATTCGTGGAGATTTGTCACCAACATTTGATGACAAACCAAATTCTGTTTTATTTTTGGCGTGGCGCCTGAATTTTGTCACGATTTTCTCTTCGCTATTAAATTCATCGGTGGGTCGTTATTTTTTTAAATAATGTCTAAATCATTTGAAGATGAACGTATTTTCCTTAACGTAACACATTTAACCTGAAATGTTACAAATAGTATTTGCCTGAAATGTATTAAGAAGAAGACGTACACTCCAATTCCGCATATTTTAGGATAATGACAAGAATATTATGACTTTTACGTAGTATTAAATCATCATCTGCCTAGCCTTTTCCCAAGTATATTGGGGTCGGCTTCCAGTCTAACCGGATGCAGCTGAATACCAGTATTTTACATGGAGCGACTGCCTATCTGACCTCCACAACTCAGTTAATACTAGGTAATACGATACCTTTGGTAAGACTGGATGTCAGACTTTCAGGTCACTGACTACCCGTAACGACTGCCAAAGATCTATATATGGCACCCGGGACCAACAGCTTAACGTGCTTTCCGAGGCACGGAGGAAACTCGGTATGTAATGGGCGGTGACCCATCCACAGATCGACCTAGGCAAGCGCAGCTTAACCTTAAGATCGACCCGAGTGGCAGTTCTTATTAAGCCACGAACTCCTCCTATGTAGTATTAAATATGAGTTACTATTTATTCCTCACTTCTTTTTCCTTTCCATTTAATTTTTAGGATCGGCTTTCGCCTTCGAGTCTAACCGAATGCATCGCAATACTTACCATTTTTTATAGGAGCGACTGCCATGTCCGTAATTCTATTACTATTGAGAGGCCACGAAAGACCTTTTGTACGGCTGGCTGATGATGAGATATTCGGGTTTCTAGACATCTATAAAAGCTGTTAGTCATTATCATCATTTTATTGCGCTTGGCTCATTATATTTGGGGTCGGCTGTAAGACGTCACGGCAACATTTACTCCTTTCATACCACATTCGTCCCTGTCCCTCTCCATCCATCCAGCTGTTTAGTATTAAGCAATATTTCTAAACCAATACATCGCTCACACCTGACAATCATACACACTTTGGTAAGTGGCTAGGTACCTACTCGATCACATAAGAAAAAATGGCACAATAAGATTACAAAAAGCTTTCTGTAAAATGAGACTGTACGTAAAATAAGTACTTGTATCTTAGAACCTGTGATTTGTATCGTTCTATTCAAACAAATTATTTAGACTTAAAAAAAAAGTAGTTTAAAAACTAAAAAACCCGACTGAAAAGACTGAAAAGCAAATAACTAGCACATTTTAAAATAACAAAACTTGGAAGCACGCGGGGTTCATTTGAATATTAAATTATCAAATGAAAATAGAATGGACCCCGCCTGCTTCCAAGTTTTGTTATTTTAAAATGTGCTTGTTATTTGCTTTTCAGTCTTTTCAGTCGGGTTTTAAACTACTTTTTTTATTTCCAACTTTTTAGTTCTTTTGTGTCTGTTCTTTCGTTGGTCGCGTAAAAATCTTCGCAGATGATTTAACTGTTGTGTTTGTTTATATGATTTGTGACTTTGAATTTATTTTAAACATATAAGTGTCATATATTTTTGTAATCTCCTTTTAAAAGCCTTCATTTTGATACCCTACTCGATGGAACTGGATTATTTTCATTTTTTGAAATACGCTATAAGGCCCCCAAAATCCGCAAATTTCTTTTCTTTTTTAATTTTAATGTAGCCAGTGACACTCGCGCCATTAAGGCGAATCTAACGACGTATATGTTATTCAAATCCCTTCATCCGCTTAGGAGTAATGAGGGAACAAAGAAACGGACATACATACATACATACTTACATACACGCCAAACACATTACCCTCCTTTTGGGCTTCGCCGCAGTCGGGTAAAAAGTGGCAACACACTCGTAAACTTCAAACACTCTTAAAAGAAAATCTATATACATAACAATTATCTAAAGAAAACACGTCATTCATACTCAATTATTTGGCAACATCATAGTTAGAATTAGATTTGAAATTGAGATTTACGCTACATACCTACCTACGTTTTTTAGTCTTACGCAACATTACGTCAAACGAACTTTCATGTTAATTGTACTGTTAACGTCTTGGCAACGTTTACGTTTGTAATTGACTCAACGATTCACCAAAAAATATGTAGCTATTGCGAAAGTGATACTAAACTTAAATCTAAGTTCTTGATTTACGAGGATAAAATGAGCATATCAAATCATCAAAATCGACATAAATTAGCCCACGGCTGGACTTTAGTCTGTCCAAATTGTCTATTCGACGAATTTGGCACTTTCAATAGGTAGCCTTTTAACAGCCCTTGTGATACATGTGCAAGCAGGACAGGCGTCGATGCCTGTCCTGCTTGCACTAACTCGATCCTCGGCTACCTTACATCAAATTGTTACCAGCTACGATGCGAAGGTCGACACTCAGGGTAGCCCTTTGACGTCCTCATGTACCCTACGTTTGCTGAATCATAATCTACGCTCAAGAACACGTGACCACGTCTACCACTATGGGCAAATCCTGTCTGTAGGTACTCAGATGTGGGGATGCTAATTAAGGGCTCATTAGATAATTAATTTAGAAAATAATTATTATTTTCTAAATAGCTTCTTCATCGTGTGGTTTGTGCATAGCCTAGTGTTAGAGATTTAATGACGCCCATGGGCTTCTGACTTATCATAATTTTCTGTTGTTCTTCTTAGCGCGCCGACGGCAATCTTAATTGTGTCAGCCCAGAATTGAGCTACTAGTTTGGAGCTTTCGGTAGCATCCATCAGTTTCTGCAGTGAACAAACAAGTAGACACGCAGGACATTATATGTAGTTTATAAATTATTAGTTTAGTTTAGTTTATCTATCCATTCTATACATTTAAAGGTAATAAATCCGTACATCGAAAATATTTTAAAAAGGCATTGTCAGGGTGTTAAAGTATGGGCCGCGGGTAGTCCAACGGTTATCGCGGCCTCGACATAGAGGGCGAAGAAGGAACATGGGTGGTTTTTAGTCAGTAGAAGTCTGACACTCCCTTTCGCTCTGCCCAAGAGCGGGAGGGGTTATTCGATGATTTTACACCCACCAAAAAAAAAAAAAAAAAAAAAAAAAAAGGGTGTTAAAGTATAACCAACAGAACTAATTTTCAGCATTTTTGGAATTTTTGTCTGTTTGTTTGTCTGTTTCTATGACTAAGTATCACGTAAAATTTACGAAATTAATGTAGGTAACTTTTATACACAAATATTGTGCGCAACTTGGTGTATTACTTAGGCTTTGTTTCATCGTAATCGGTGCTGTCTATCAAAAGATATGTAAATTTATAGTTTTCGAGAACAACTTTACCATTATGATCAAGAATGAAACATCAGTGTCCCATTGTAGGTGGAACAGCATCATTTTCAATTAAAATACAGTTCTAAAAGTTATCCAACAGTTAAAACGCCTTTTAGTTGTGTGTTTGCCTTCACGAACTGTCCTTTACCTCGCCGTTATGGCGCTGGGCCAAAATTATTGACATCGATCCAGCTGAAGGTATTTTGGAATGTGAAAGCGCTTCTGGAATGCGTCTATGAATATTGTTATTTAAACGAATTAGTTATTTATTATTAGTAGTATTTGTTTGGTGTCAGGATTCATTATTATTTGTGAGAACGGGATACTGTTTGTATTCCCTAAAAGGGTTATGCAGAAGTGTTTTGCTTTAAGAATTCGCTTTCGCTGATTAGATAATGAAACTCGTGTAATAGAGCCCTCTATCCTGGGTTTTAAAACTGTTGCCATCAACTGAGCCCAAATCTGAACTACAGATTGCTACGGAGTTTGTAATGGAAAAATCCAACAATATTTTGTTCCACCTGGGAACCGAAACAAGGTCCTCATTCTACCCGTCGAGGCTGCGGGTTGTTTACCACGGCCTCGACATAAAGGGTGTAAAAGTACCCTTAACCCAAACGAAGGGCACTTGTTCTCCCCACCACTGCAATCATAGTTTTGTTCTAGATCATACCTGGGAACCCCCTAGTTACGGAGATATTGGGGGTCAAAGTTCCAAATTTTGCACAGCTGTTTTTGTAAATACTTGCTAGCTGTTTAGGTTTAAACTTTACTTAAATTACCTCCATGACCCTTTTACTATTCAAAACATCCACTAGCATAATGTTTTAAGAGTGCTATAATGAGTTTTACCGTAAAATTAAATATTTAACCCCATAAAAAAAGTCGTTTCCCAGCAAAAAATTTTGCGTAGGGGTACTTAGTTTAATGTACAGAATGCTTGGTTGACATATGTGTGAAGGGTTAATTTACACCCTGAATAGGGCTAAGAAGGATCATGGGTGGTTTTAGTCAGTAGAGGTCTGACACTCCTTTTCGCTCTTTCCAAGAGCGGGAGGGGTTATTTGATGATTTTCACCCGCCAAAATTAAAAAAAATATAAAAGTTCCTCATTCTAACAGTACTGCTTTGTGACCACAAGACCGACAAAACGAAGCGTTCAGATCCCTTTCTGTAACTATTGGCTAGACCGCTTGGGGTCAACTTATGCTAAATCTCGATTTGTGATTGCAAAGTCTGCCTTCCCTGACTTACAAGTGGAGGCGTCAGAATGGCAAGCAGTTCCGATGTTTAATCAACGATTCACGTGATTGTCGCTTGCCGTGCCAACTATCTTTTATCTCATTAGCAATTGTGACAAATTATATAAGTAAGTAGTGGCCACTGTGGGGATTACCGAATGTTATAATATAACCACACATTTATTTATATGCATGAATGTTGGATTTTCACGTATTGGCACTTCTGGACGCGTATGAATCGAAGCGTTATACTAGAACATCAAACACATCAGTGGAGGCCATTAGACTTAGGTTTCGTTTGTAACTCCGCCTGCTTATGGGATGGACCAATAGGGAAGTTAACTGACTTAAAAAAATATTATTCTAATTAGTCCGTCTTTTAGATTATCAAAAAATATTGGATACGATTTTTTTGTTTTATGAAATCAATAAAAATTGACGAAGATACAACATGTCAAAGATTTGAGTGGGGGGTTGTGACGACACTCACCGGTAAAGAATGTCATACTAATGTGTTGGAAAATGACGTCACACGAGTTTTCAAAGCACTGTATTGTCTTCATTGTTTGTTTACGTGATAAAAGAAAAAATACGTGTCCAATATTTTTTGGAAATCTATCTGACGGACTAATTACATTTTTTTTGTTAACTACCCTATTATTTCATAAAGACTCAAACATTAAACCGTGTTCACTAGCCTTATAACTTTGAGCGTGCACTTCATGATTATATTTATACATATGATTCGCAAAACAAGTGGGAGAATCGAACATCGAGTGTTATAGAAAATTATGAACGCGGATGACAAAAACTACAGAAAAACTCATTACTCAAAAATGTCAGAACAAAGAACTAAAGAAGTAATGGTTCATCCTTGGATGGAAATCATTGGAAGTCATGGTTCCTCAAGAAGGAGCTCACTAAGGAGTCCTCAATTTTCCCGACCCATCGGCATCCAGTCTAACCGGCTGAATACCAATACTGAGATGGAGCGACTGCCTATCTACGTCCACACCCCAGTTAGTATTTTTTTTTTTAATTTGGACTAGCCCGCCACACTATTCCCAAACCACTGTAACTCCTGTTAGCCAGAATTAACAGTGGCGATCACAAGAATAACGCAGAGACAATGCATGATTCGAAGCTCGACGAAGTCCCAGGGAAACGATTTAACTGTCTTGGATCCCGCAACGAAATTAATCAGAAAAGAATAGCGGAGGATTAGGACACGACGACGGCGTTTATGATAGGTATCCCTTGGTAAGACTGGTTGTCGGATTTTCGGATTACTGATTACCTGTAACCATCGTGAAACATCTACAAATGACAACCGGAACTATTGGCTAAATGTGTGTTCCGAGGTACAAATTCGATGGGTGGCACCCAACCACGAAACAACCTAGGTACGTACCTACCTACTTAACCTAAAGATCGACCCGAACGAGTCGGCACGAGCTCTTCCTAGAGGACCTTTTACTTTACACTGAACGACATTCAAACTAAGCAAAATAAGAATTGTTTAAGAACGAGAAACTTCCAGTGACGTCACAAGTCTAGACGAATTCCTGTGCCACCATTAAGATTCTAACACACCTATAAATAAGTGCAATAAATTATTTCAACTAATAATGTCTTCCTCGAGTAAGATTACCTGTGAATTCCACATGAACTCATAATTCACACGTCTTGCCAAGCGAGGAGTAGAATACACAGGTGTTATTGTTGTAGTATACCTACCTGTTGTTAACTACTTACTTCAATGGAATTTGAATATTTTTGCATAAATACAGAATTATGTAACTGTCACGTTTAAAATGTAGGTACGTTTCTCATCCGTTCAAGACCCATTTTAATAGTAGTAGACATCGAACTGGTGGAGAGTATTTTGAAAAACCAATGTTAGTTGGCCTCGCTCTGCAATTAAACCCAAAAACCCCAGCATAGCAGTACCTACCTACGTTTTACTTGCAACCTACACTACACCAACAAGGTAGATGAATTTTGATAAGGATCATTAGTATTTCTAGTTTTGAGGGCAGAAAGTTTGTGGGTTCATGATCGAAACATTTTGTTTCTTCGCCAATTTGTAATGCCCACAACACCAAATTTTACTCGATAATTGCTGTTTGACGCCTAAGTATATTAATCGTTGGAATAAACATGGTTTGTATACCTGATTGCGCCCACTATGGTTTTTCGAAGAAACAACACACTCAAATTCTATATGTAGGTGCAAGGTGCAGGTGTAGGTGCATTCAATATGTGTGTGTATGACTCCAGCATATCTCTTCGTCCTCCTACAGAAGCTAATTTTGCAAAAACCCGACCCGATTTCTGGACCACGACTTGTGCCTTTTCTGTTCTTCTGCTGAAGTGTCTAGGTAAACTTATTTCTATCATTCATCGGTTATAACTTTCACTGATTAGAAACAACTTTAACAACCGATTCAATAGTCTCAGTCAACTGCAAGACAAACAACAATCCACCACAACACTTGGTACTCCCATCAAGTCAGAGCCTGCCACTTTTAAAGGCAGTCACTCCTCCTTGCTGGCCGAAAAACTATCACTAGTTAAGTCACAAAAAAAAATAAAGACGAACGCGATACATATCCAAGCCAGTGCGAGCTCCTTGCGGACCGATCTAATTTGCGTAAAGTAGTGCATGCCATTTGAATTACAATTAACTACTGCTTTAATTTATATTCTATTACCTAGTGTTTGTTACTGGATCACAATAAAAGGCGAGGTGATAAACTAAACGTGTCGTCAGCGTGGCTAATAAAGTAAATAGCTGGTTCTAGGTGGATGATGTTATTGGTTATTGGTGGTCTGTTATTGGTGGATGTGTTTGGTTCCTACTTATGTATAATCAGCCTGTGTATATTATGTTCTTACTGATGGAATTTAGTGACGTTCTCTGGGTGTACCTATCTAATCTAACTCAAACAGGATGTGTAACTTTTTTCGTTAGGTCCTTCACTAGCCTTCTTACACCGACAATTTAACATTTACAATTTTTCACGACCTGTAGGAGGGCAATCCTTTGACATAAACTGGGCACAAATCCAGAGGCAGAGGTGCCTCTGAAAATATCTGATGGTAAAATCGCTTGTCCCAGCGGGGGAATCGTCTGGACCTCACGCTGTGCTTACGAACCCTAGATCAATGAGATACCTAGTTACACCAGGATTCACAAAGCTTCGATTCGGTTATTCCTATCTTTCTTTGGCATTACAAAAGTGAGCGAGATAGACATACCTACAATAATGTTCGATTCGGTTTCGATTTGATTGTTTGTGAATAGCTATGCAGAACTAGTGCGATACGGAAAGGTCATTTTATTCATCACTAGCTTTTGCCCATGACTTCGTCTGCGTAGGTGCGTCTAACTAGGTTCAAGAGTTTCAAGACAAAAGCTACCGTCTTAGTTCTTATTAAGTGTCTTGAGTGCTTGAGTGAATATTTGATGAAAAGAGCATCATGACAGTTAGGTATATGAACTGAGACGGATTTTAATAGTTATTACTCAGTAAAGTCACATTTTTTATGGTCGCGAATAATATTTAATTTAATATACAACCTGACACAGACCAACAAATTGTGAGAAAATTTGAATTTCACGAACTGCCATGTCGCATTCACCTTGAGTAAATCTAGTTTCATGAATCTGAAGACAAAAACCTACGTATTACTCGTAACGTAACAATGTTGTCATACTGTCAGTCAATACAATGGATCGAGAATCGAGATCACAGACTGACGTGTTTTACGACGGCCATCTGGATTTAGTGAGTGATCAATCTATAGTTAACGTACGTACTGTTTATGGCACTATTAATACTTAATTATTGCTGTGAAGTGAGTATATGTACTACCAGTTAGCTGGGTGGATTATTGACAGGTAGGCATTTTGTCACACATTGTTGTGGACCGAGATAAATAATTTAAATAATAATTTATATAAGATAGGCCACCACTTTATGATGGAACTCCAAAAGTAAGATAAGTAAATGAATTATGGGGAATTATAAAACGAGCAAATAAAAACGAGATTAGTGACTGCTGACGAGATGCTGTTTTAGTAACTTTAGTGGTATGAATTTCAGCAAGCGAAAAAATAACTAAACTATAACGACGAATATTGATTAGTAAAATCAAGAACGAGCTTACAAATGTGGGTTAATATGATTAATCCATTTCAGATAATAAAATTATTAATTGAGCGACTAAATTACTAAGTGAGCGACTAGAAATACAGAAAGGGCAACTAACATAGTTTTACATATAACACAATAATTTATACATAATTTCAATTGAAAATTCCTTGTGTTTTATTTTCACACACACAATCTCAATCACTTACACAAACTGGGTGGTTAGGGAAGCAAGCGAACTGAAATGAGTACCCTGCAAACCCGCTACTAGGAAAACTTGGGTCCAAGAGCGAGCGAAGCGAGCTCGGGACTTGGAGCACCCCGACTGGGACAGGTCGGGTAAGAAGTGTTTATTTCATATTTAAACGACCCAGAAGTATGAGCCCCGCTCCGTCGACTGAGCCTGAGGAAGTTAAGTGGTTTTTCTATTCAAAACACTTCTTAAAAGACAAAATGCCGCTCAGTTTATCTAAGTCATTTGTTAAAAATATTGAAAAAAATGCAGGACGTACAGTTGACACTCAAGCAAATATTAGGTCGCTCGGATATAATGAAGCTACTAATTTTGTATTATATATGTAACTCAAATGCTGTTCTGTTGATTTGTCGTCGCTCGCAGTCAGTAGCTCACTTAGTAATTTTAGGACCTAAATTAATTATTTTTGTCACATAAAACTTTAATTTACAGTCACTCGTTTAAATATCTACCCAATGCCAGACCCTCCAACATTTCCGGCCTTTCAGACTCAGTCTCTGTTAAATAGGGGGGAAAAGGTGGAAAATGGCATACATGAAAGGAGCAAAGTATAACTGTAACATAAGATTGTTCAGATTACATTTTTAAAGCTATTACAGACCGGAAACGGTGAAACATTACCTACCCACATTTAGCCATTTAGCTCTTTCCGGTTTCATGGTCGCACACCGTTAACTTTTAGTAGCAGGTAAGTAAGCACCTACTTTATTAGCATTATAAAGTAGCCTGACAGTAAGTAACGGGTACTAAAACGAAGCCTACTGACCTTGAGGTATTTGTTGTAAAGCTTTTTTTAAAGGCACTGATACGTGTGCATTCAATAAGCTTAACTTAAATTAAAATTGCTTCCTATGACTTTGAAGGCCAAACAATATGAATTCAAAAAACCGTAATTTAGATCCACGCAATCACGCAACAATCTTAACAGCGCCACCTATCATAAAAGCATGCATTTATTTATATCTACGCCATCATAACGAGCTAAGGCAAAACTTGGCGTCAAAACTTTACCTAGTATTCTATTCTATTTTTTGGTAATGGCAAGCAAAGCCAATGTCGAAACGTGAATTGGAAAAACAGGAGAAAAAGTCAGCGACGATAGCGAACTATATAATATGTCTATGGTTAAAACAGAGACTGAGCGGGTCATTAGGTGGGCTGCGGGATGTTGTAAGAGATACCGCGGCCTTGACATATAGGGCTAAGAAGGAACATGGGTGGTTTTTAGTCAGTAGAAGTCTGACACTCACTTTCGCTCTGCCCAAGTGCGGGAGCGGTAATTTAAAGATTTCCTACCCCTAAAAAAATAAAAAAAACTGGTCATTATGTACCATGTGTGAGACATATACATTGTTGATTAACTGCGTACAATAACCCTTAGACAAGGAATTTATAAAGCAAGTGATATTATTATGTGCCCTAGTCGATTTTTAGTAATTGTTAAAAAAAAAAATATCTGTTTCTGAACAACATTTTAACAGCTGTTGTCTAATTGTCTTTTGACGTTTCGATTCAGAACTTAGTTTTTTTTTCGAAAGTTTTTCGTACTAATATTGATTTAGCCAAGTATTAAAAATTCTGTGAAAAAGAAGACACCTATTATGAAACGAGTGTACATTTACAGGAATAAGTTTGATCAAAATGGAAAAGTTTTGGCCGTGGAAAACACGATTGAAGCACTGAAATCTGAAATATCAAAACTGTTCGAAGAGAATCAAGAAAACTTGAGATTTTATTCGTCAAATGGCTGTGAAATTGAAGATGTGAGAGTACTTAGAGATGATGAGAAGATTTATTTATGTGTTGACGGTGACAGAGAGTCTATAAATTGTGATAACATTGCAAATTCAATGCAAAATTTGAGTATGGGTGATGGTCAAGTAAGCAAACCTGGCATGGCGGTATCTGACTGGATAACTTTAAATGTTGGTGGCAAGCATTTTACTACGTCGCGGTCCACACTGTTGGCCAAAGAGCCTTTGTCAATGTTGGCCCGAATGTTTGCTGATGACAATAACATGTACTTAATGACTCCAAGTGCTACTGATTCCGTTGGAGCATACTTGATAGACCGTAGCCCGGAGTACTTTGAGCCTATTCTGAATTATTTAAGACATGGCGATGTGATATTAGATAAGCATGTTAACCCGAAAGGTGTGATGGAAGAGGCTGTGTTTTATGGTATTATGATAACGACAATTAGTTGTTCTTTATGACCATTAGTCTTATTAGTATGTAAAATATAGTGCTGTGAGTAGGTTTATAAAGGTATCCTAATAATAGTATCATGTTAGGCAACAAAAGTGGATAATACAACCTGAAAGTGTAGCCTCTATGTTAAAAAAGCACCTAAAACCATATCTTCCTGGTATGAACACTATATTGTGTGACACAATATAGTGTTCATACAAAGCAGAATCTCAAGGATAGGAAACTTATTGTTTCTATTATTAGTATTGTCTCTTGCAATAATAATTAATTCATAATAGCAGTTTTCCTCGTCTGAGTAGCTACTACCTACTTACTCAGTCATACCATTAAAGAATTGGTTTTATGTTTATAACTTATTTTGGTTAAGTGGTTGCTAGCACTATTGCTGAACTTGAATTCTGGGATAGGCAAACATTTGACCCAGTCCTGGCAGGGCTGCGTGTTGTTCACAAGTTACCGTGATGCAAACAAAAAAACATTCATTTCTTAGTAGCGGCTTTCTCAGACTGCCTAACTGATGACAATGGGGTAGCCCCATGAGACTTAGACATACCCATCTCATAAAAATATGTGGCTCTTAGACCTAAGTCAAAGATTTTTTTTGACTAAACATAGGTGTAAAATGCAACAGTGGCTTTTATTTCTACCTCTGTAGGTTTTTTAACCAACTTTCAAAAGGAGGAGGTTCTCAATTCGTCGAATCTTTTTTGTTTTGCTCTTTTACTGAAAGATGTCTGGACCGATTTCGATGTTTTGTCTTGTTTGTTAACTTTTAAGATATTAAACCAGTGCTAGCTTGCCGTTTAATTCAAGCACTGTCAGCACTATCAATTGACTACTATTAAAACAAGTTGCCTCATTGGTCTAGTCACTACTGGTTGCAAGGGCGACTGCTGAGCTTGAGGTGATGGGTTTTGATTCCCGGGCCAGGCAGTGTTATTGATAACTTCCCACTCACACAAACAAAAAGCAGTGTTATTAAGTTTTTTCATCTAGATTTGTAGTGGCTTCAAAAATGGAGAATCAAGCCCAGCGTAACAAAGTCCACGCATGTCACATTCTCACTCAGGAAGGGGGATTGCGCACCTGTTTGCATGGAACGAGGAACCCTGCCAACCAGCAGCACGGTGAAATACCTATGCCTGCATCTGGATAGACGATTGACATGGGGAAACCACATTAAAGCCAAGAGAACAGAAGCAAATTTGCAATTCAAGAACTTCTTATGGCTATTAGGCCGAAAATCACAAGTTTCTATCAGCAATAAATTGCTGGTCTACAAGGCCATCATTAAACCAATTTGGACCTATGGGGTAGAACTCTGGGGATCTGCTAGCAATTCGAACCTAGAGATACTTCAGCGATTCCAAAATGTTGCATTAAGAACGGTCTCCAGCGCACACTGGTTTGTAAGGAACTCTGAAGTACATGAATACTTAGAAATGCCAACCATAAGAGAAGAAGTAAACAAATACAGCAAAAAGTACAAAGAACGACTAAACAGCCACAGCAACACATTAGCTAGAGAACTACTTCAAGATAAAGACCACATAAAACGCCTTAAAAGATGGCACATACTGGAACTCGACCAAAGGAACTGAAGTGTTCCCACATGTAATTGGTGCTGTTCACTGGAATGGCAACCAAACTAAAATCCACCCCAGACCACATCTTATTATGGCTAAACAGCCGATTGTAGATACGAAAGGAAAAAAAAAAAAAGATTTGTAGCATTAGGTTCTCCCGCTCTATTACATGAACCATTTCTCCATTATGGATTATTCCCACTAGTTCTACTGCACAGTCCTACAATAGAACTAGTGGGTTTTTTTCCCACATGTTCTACAGTTCAAGGTGGTACAAACTAATGGGTACTAAAAGTCAGTGGATTTTTTCGTTCCCACTAGTTCTACGATAAAGGGTGTTACAAAATACCTCCTGCCTTCTTCTATTCTCCTGGTAGTTTATGCCGTAGTTGTATCCTAAACTGTGTGATAGAACAAATGAGAAACTTAAGTCCCGCTGAAAAAAAAAACCCACTAGCTGTATTGTAGGACTAAGCAGTAGAACTAGTGGAAATCATCCTACATTACAGGCAAATTGTGGGTGTACTTGTGACATGCTTGTAATACCCCAAGGGACAGGCATCCCTTCCTAAAATTACAGACGTGATGTTATGTTACGTTAAAACTAAACCAAACATCTCTTATCTCGTTCCAGGTATAGACTCAATGATACCACAGTTAAACCTTTTGATTGAGCAGTCACAGAGCAGTTGCGGGATCAACCATGCTCTTACACGAATGGATGTGGTTCGCTCCATCATAATGACCCCCCATACCTGGGAGTTACGATTCCAAGGTGTGAACCTGTCCGGAGCTGACCTTAACAGGCTGGACCTTAGGAATATTAATTTTAAGGTATGTTTAACAGTATTTTTACTCCTAAAAAAGGATGAGGTTATGTTTTCTCCTTAATTACTGGGTTGATTTACGTAATTCCTTTTAAATTTAGTAAAGGTGCGCTGGTAATTATTATTGTTTGAAACAAATAAGTTCAGAAGCTATATTCAGATGTATTAGATTACTAAAAGCTTAAAAAAATCTTCATCATACCTTCAAACACTGTAGATTGAAATGGAGTCTAAGTATAAGTACAACGGGCTGGTGTCCGCAACTCCACGCCCAATGCGCGTATTTTGCGTGCGGGTGGGAATATCACCCGATCCACCCCAGCTCCCCGAGAAAAGCCAGCGGTTTTAGTACCTCACTCCTGTTTCTTATTAAATTAAACTTAAAAAATATAATGCAATATTTACATAATTTGATAATAAATGACAACAATAATTTGAACTGATGATTTTTCTACAATATTTTATTTTAAAGTAAATAAAGCCAGTAAATGCAGTGGTGGCCCAGCGGTTGCGGCCCTTACAAACAGTTGGTCGTGGGTTCGAACCCAGGCAGGCGCATTACTTTGTGTAATTTATTTCATCATCACTGCTCTCAAAACGGTGAGAGAAAAAATCGTGAGGAAACCGGCCGGATGATGGAAACGAACCGGATATCTTAGAACCAGAAATTCGAAGATATGTGACATCTACCAATCCACACTGGGCCCGCGTGGTGGATTATAGCCCATCCCTCTCCTAGAGAGGTCTGAGTCCCTGCAGTGGGAACATTATAGGCTGATAGATGATGAAATAAAGCCATTACAATTAAAATTCTTAAACACAATATTATTTCTCTATCTTCCAGTATGCTTGCCTGTCCCGTTGCAACTTGAACGGTGCCAACCTATCGCACTGTTGTCTGGAGCGCGCTGACTTGTCACATGCTAACTTAGAGGGAGCCCAGCTGCTGGGGGTCAAAGCTTTATGTGCCAATATGGAAGGTAAGACTTTACGTTGGAAGCTCGCCTGCGTCGCGACTGCGGGTTGTTCCGTCAGGGCTGCGGGTTATTGGAAAGAGATACCGCGACCTCGACACAAAGTGCTAAGAAGTATGGAAGGTCAGTGTGTCTACTAAGATGGCGTCTAAAAGTATGGTGGAACACACATGCGTTGTGAAACTCAAGTAAATAGGGAAAATGATGACGATAAAATGCAAGTGTGTTTGTAGACACTTTGGCTTTTGGCTCCGGGATAGCAAGACACTCTTGGCGCTTCTTGCGTTACAAAACAAATCTTCTGACTTTGGCTGACTTTTTTCTTTCAATCGTAAGATCGTATTTTCGAACTCTAGTAATAATGGTAATCAATGACACGAAGAAGTCGATCGAAGTGAAACTTCTTAATACAAAATGAATTAATAAAAAATAAAAGTAATGAATCATCTCTGCATATTTCACTTCCTAAGTCCCTACCAAAAAAGAGTCGGATGCGAACTGTGAACATGGAATGACTATATTACTGGCCGTGCTAACTCCATCTTATTTATGATTACAGGTGCCAATCTAAAAGGTTGTAACATGGATGATCCAATAGGATCTAGAGCCTTGATGGAAGGTGTCAACTTAAAAGGTAATAATACTAGAATTTTTGAAAATATCATAATAAAGCCAATAATGACTACTAGGCAGAGGACTTTCGACACGATGGGTGCCTCGACTTAAAAAGAGGTTCTGACATGATCTCGACGCGCACGTCGAAGATAGATTTTAGTTAGCGCAGGAGAAGAGTACCTGGAAGTGTATGGGGGAGGCCTTAGCCCAGGATCGGAACATGCTAGGCTTTTAAAAAAAATCTATCGATCTATCTTTTTTGTGAATTTAATGGACGCAAACACGACAGATGAACTGGAAGTACTGAGTACAACTTAAGCACTGGCAGTCGCTCCATGTATAAAAATTAAGCTGCATCCGGCTAGATTAAAAGCCGATCCCACTTCAACATGGTTGGGAAACTCTAGGCAGATGATGATTCTGCTATGTCCCACTCCTGGCCTCTCCACATTTTCTATTCTGTAACAGAATACACCAACAAATAAATTCTTTTTGCAGGTGCAAACTTAGAGGGTAGCAACATGACGGGCGTCAACTTACGGGTGGCAACACTGAAGAATGCCAACCTACAAAACTGTGATCTAAGAGCTGCCGTCCTTGCTGGAGCTGATTTAGAGGTATTGTATTTAATTATTGTAAAATAAACTGCTGTTGCTATGCCCAAGTCTCGAAGACCACGAAGCCGCACTTGACTAGCGAGATGCGTCAATGTTGCTTATAGAAAGCTAACTAGCCCTGCTGTAGGACCATCCGTACGCAAAATACTCGCTTTGGACGTCCAGTTCGCAAACCCGTTATAAAATACAGAATAGACAATAGGACCATTATAGACTAAGGGCCAATGGCTGCAGGTTGTTCCAAAGAGATACCGCGGCCTCGACACAGAGGGCTAAGAAGAAACATGGGTGGTTTTTAGTCAGTAGAAGACTGACACTCCCTACCGCTCGGCCCAGAGCGGGAGGAGTCATTTGACGGTTTACCACCCTCCAAAAAAGGGCCTAATCCTGCTTTAAAACCATACCAATTCATGTCATCATGACAATGACAGTACTTTGAAGTATGTGTTGCAAAAAAGGTATGGTGCTATCAGAGGCGTAGCTACCGCCGTATCCGCCGTTTCAATGATACGGGACCCCCGGGTAACAGGGCCCCGAACGTGTGTAGGCAAAAATTCGTAAAATGTGATCCACAATCTCACTTAACCCTACCCAAATAAAGAAAAATGTTTCCCCTTAATTTGGGCCTCAATGGGTCAATTTTGATTCAGGGCCCGTTTAATGCACGCTACATCACTGGTACTATTCCTATTCTAGAGCACATCTTTCCGTACTATCTCTTTCTCGCACTCAAGTCACGTTAAATATTAAGGGTGCCAGCCACACACATATTCGGCTTGGCTCGATACGGCATAATCGGACGATAAAGTCCATTAAAAGTATGTAATATCTGCATTTATTTTGCCGTCAGGCTTACTGCAATCGTGCCAAGCCAACACGAACATAAGTTAGTGACAGTGGGTTTTGTTATTATTAAAAGTCTGAAGTCGCAAAATTTCAACGAATTTTCTGCACGAGAAGAAATCTTTGCAGTGGGACGATCTGGCGTGTAAATACCGGCAGCTCAATAGGCAGATCTCTAAATCCTTGAAGAGCGACCTTCGCTGCTTTAATACCGAGTGTATTAAAAACGCAATAGAGCGGAATAAAGGCTCCAAGGTATTTGCAAGAGATCTGGCTATTACGCAAAGCCAGCTCACGAAACTGTAGACCGACGACGGCAGGATCGTATCCACCAAGCCGGAGCTTCTGAGGGAGATCGAGAGTTTATACAGGGTGTCCCAGAACTCAACGTCAAGCCGAAACGGGGTGACAGGATTGATCATAACCATCACGAGAAAAATCTGAAAAAAAGTCTATCCCATGCAGTTTGAAAATTATAGGCATTTTAAGAAAAACCTAGAAATTTGATCAAACTGTACCATTTTTCGGTTATTGTGGTTATTCTTTTTTATTTTTGTTCATTTGAACTTTGGAAGCGTAATCCTAAATAACATTTCTAGAATCCCAATAAAAAATAATGACACAATTGCCTCAAGTTTCCGAGACTTGAGACTATTTGTTAAACTACGAATTTAAAATTTTGAAGATTCGTCGACTTTGACAAAAATGTACTAAAGTGCCTTGGCAAGTGGCATTAAAAGTTGGCGCATTTAATCAGAATTCTAAAATGGTACAATACTTGTTAGTTCCATACAATAAAAAAGAGTAAAAAAATTAAAACCTCAAGTAACCCGATTTTTGCTATCTCAGTTAAAATATTTTTGATTCGCACAAGCTCTAGGTAGGTTCTTAATTTTAAGGCAAAATGATGGGAGAGAGGGATAGTGGGTATGTTTGCCATGAGTGAGCGAGACAGATAGACTTTTACCAAAGTGAAAAAAAAGTTAGTAAAATTAGTAAAATATTGAAAAATCTTGATCTAGTTTAATTTAGGTTTGTTGGAATAAAAGTCACCAGATTTAAATCCCCTGGATTTTTTCTATTGGGGAGTTTTGAAAGAAAAAGTTTACTCAAAGCCCATTGAGGACGTAGCCGACCTGCGTGAACGCATTTCTCAAGCAGCTGAGGAGATTAACTCTCGAAGATATGCCCGACTAATAAGTAGATCTTTTTTAAGAAGATGTAGGGCTTGTATTGAGGCTGATGGTAAACAATTTGAACATTTATTGTAATAAAAAATGTTATTTCTCTATCTGACTTTTATTCACTACACTATCCCTCTCTCTCCTACATTTTGCCTTAAAATTAAGAACCTACCTAGAGCTTGTGCGAATCAAAAATATTTTAACTGAGATAGCAAAAATCAGGTTACTTGAGGTTTTAATTTTTTTACTCTTTTTTATTGTATGGAACTAACAAGTATTGTACCATTTTAGAATTCTGATTAAATGCGCCAACTTTTAATGCCACTTGCCAAGGCACTTTAGTACATTTTTGTCAAAGTCGACGAATCTTCAAAATTTTAAATTCGTAGTTTAACAAATAGTCTCAAGTCTCGGAAACTTGAGGCAATTGTGTCATTATTTTTTATTGGGATTCTAGAAATGTTATTTAGGATTACGCTTCCAAAGTTCAAATGAACAAAAATAAAAAAGAATAACCACAATAACCGAAAAATGGTACAGTTTGATCAAATTTCTAGGTTTTTCTTAAAATGCCTAAAATTTTCAAACTGCATGGGATAGATTTTTTTTCAGATTTTTCTCGTGATGGTTATGATCAATCCTGTCACCCCGTTTCGGCTTGACGTTGAGTTCTGGGACACCCTGTATAGACAGCTGTACACGTCAACTAGCAAACCCGTTGAAGATCTAGCTAAAGACCCAAGAGCTAAACTCACCCGACACTATACCAAAGACATCCCGGATGTCAGCCTGTACGAGATTAGGATGGCTCTGAAACAGCTAAAGAACAACAAGACACCGGGTGATGACAGAATTACGGCCGAACTCCTGAAGGCAGGTGGCAAACCGGTCCTTAAGGCCCTTCAGAAGCTGTTTGGTTCCGTCATACTCAAGGAAAAAACATTGCGAATCGTCTCGCGCGCAGGTTTGACGACTTTCAACCTCCCGAACAAGCCGGATTCCGAAAAGGCTTTAGCACCGTAGACCACATACATACGCTGCGGCAGATTATACAGAAGACCGAGGAGTATAATCTGCCTCTCTGTTTAGCGTTTGTGGACTACGAGAAAGCCTTCGATTCGGTCGAGACCGGGGCTGTACTACAGTCTCTCCAAAGGTGCCAAATCGACTACCGCTACATCGAGGTGTTGAAGTGTTTGTACAAAAACGCCACCATGTCAGTCCGACTTCAGGATCAGACGTCGGAACCTATCCTTCTGCAGCGAGGTGTGAGACGGAGACGTCATATCTCCGAAACTGTTCACCGCTGTACTGGAGGATGTTTTCAAGGTTCTGGACTGGAGAGGACTAGGCATCAACATCAATGGCGAGTACATCACTTACCTTCGGTTTGCCGATGATATAGTGGTCATGGCTGAGACCATGGAGGACCTCAGTAAGATGCTCGATGACCTCAGTAGAGCTTCCGAAAGAGTGGGTCTTAAAATGAACATGGACAAAACCAAGGTCATGTTGAATGCCCATGTAACACCCACTCCTATCAAGATCGGAGACTCTACACTCGAAGTTGTAGACGATTATGTCTTCCTGGGACAAACGGTCCAGTTAGGTAGGTTCAACTTTGAGAAAGAGGTCAATCGTCAAATCCGACTCGGCTGGGCAGCGTTTGGGAAGCTGAGTAGTATCTTCTCGTCCAACTTACCACAGTGTCTCAAGACGAAAGTCTATGACCAGTGTGTGTTGCCAGTGATTACATACGGGACCGAAACGTGGTCGCTCACAATGGGCCTCATCAGAAAGCTCAAAGTCACCCAGGGCAATGGAGAGAGCTATGCTCGGAGTTACTTTGCGTGATCGAATCAAAAATGAGGACATCCGCATGAGAACCAAGGTTACCGACATAGCCCGAAGATTGCCAAACTTAAGTGGCAGTGCGCAGGGCACATTGCTCGCAGAACGGATGGCCGATGGGGTCGAAAAGTTCTGGAGTGGCGACCGCGAACTGGAAGACTCTGCGTTGGAAGGCCTCCCTCTAGGTGGACCGATGACCTGGTGAAGGTTGCGGGGATCCACTGGATGCGAGACGCACGGGACCGGTCAATGTGGCGACACTTAGGGGAGGGCTATGTCCAGCAGTGGACGTCTTTCGGCTGAAATGATGAATGATGATGATGGGACGATGATAGACTAGTATTACTATGTATAATTTGATATCAATACGATATCAAATTATCAGATAAATGCGCAAATCAAACATTAAGAAAAATTCAACGAAGATACCTATAGTGACAAAAATTTAAAATTATATGCTTAGGTGGTTTGGTCATGTAGAGAGAATAATTGAAAGTCGATTAACGAAGGGTATTTATTTACACGGCAGATGGGGCAACGCCAGGAGCGGAGGCCCTAGAAAGGCGTAAAGTAGAGTGCCACCCGAGCGCCCTATGCACACCACATTTTTTCATCCAGCCAGCCTTTCATTCATTTTAAAACTACCACAATTATAAAAACCTCTTTTGTTCCAGTGTTGTGACTTATCGGGCAGTGATCTACATGAAGCGAACCTCCGCGGTGCCAATTTAAAAGACGCGGCTTTCGAATTGATGCTCACCCCACTCCATATGTCCCAAACTATCAGATAAATTATTTATTCTATGCTTTATTAAATGTTTACGTTCACGCTGTTTTTTATTTAAACCTTAAAGTAAAATATGCCAGTAATCCTACAGTATTACCAAAGCTAAATGAATCGAGAGTAAAAACATTTAGATGATGGGTGAATTATAGGGCAGCAGCTGTGTAGTGTTTTTCTTGTAAATTATGCGAGTAAACTCAACTACAACGTATCTAAGAAATTGTTTGGAAAGGTTACTAACAAGCAGTGCCTAAAATATTGTGCAAAATTACATAGTTTAGGATTCTATAGGGTACGAATAGACAGTTATTTTTTTATAATAATTATAAATAGATTTCTATGAACATGACTGAATTGCATATCTATTCTTTTTTAGTCCCAGACAGAAGTATCTGTGTTTTATGCTAAATACTAGAAGATTGCCTTATGGAATCATTTGCAACGCATTAGACAACGCAAATTGCTCAGAAAGACAAAGCGGGTATACTGAAATAAGGTTTGGTATTGTTATCATTGGTCTCTCTATTATTACTTTCATTCTCTATCTACGGCTTAAACTATTTCGTAAATGAGAACATACCATATTTTGTTCTAATGTTGGTCCGTCGTAAGTAGAGTTGCGCACAGAAGAGTGTTTTATGGTTGTCAAAAAGTATTATGTAATTAAGATTTTCAATCAATTTTTGAAATTAATAAAAACTTGAAAAATACTTATTATTTTGTACTTGTTTTTTGTGAGCTCATAATTAGAACAATAGTTTTTAAATAAGTGGGTTTAGTCGATTCAAACAAGATTTATTATTTTAGTAACAAACGTACATCTCTATAACGTTTTTGGCAAGTTGGTGGCATTTGTTTTTTAATCGCGACTTCGCGTTCTATTTTTGTGTGTGACGGTTCCGTTCGGCGGAGAAGGATTCAATTTTGCAAATAATTTTGATGGTTCTCGTTTAAAATCATCGAAATCCTTGCAGAAGAGCTCCCGATTGCGGTAAATTATCAAAATGCAGAACGGAGACGGTACGCCAACGACCGCGGATAACAGTAAGTTTTCCATTTTGTTGTTGAAAATAATGGAATAACAATCATTATTCGACTGTTTTATTTACCAATTTAGAGAAAATTGATGTTGAAATGCGTGTAAAAATGCATGAAAAATGTTTTCGTAGTAAGAAGCACGTGTATTTCGAAATACCCGCATACAATCGATGATGAATAGTGCGATGTTTCTTTGACGCCGCTGTTAAAATATTGTAGAATCGGATTGCAGCTATAATTTCACTTGCGTTTGAGTGTTTCGTGCATCGATTACCGCGATTTGGGTTGTTTCCTCGGCTTGTAATTATTGATACTGTGGGTAGCTTAATTGGAGTGTGAAGAATGACTCACATTCTTCTGGTCTGCCCACCTCTTTTGTAAAAATGCAATTGATTTAGAATAGCGTGGAGTACAATGTACTCGCAATTGTCGGCGGTATGTCACATAAAAAACCGCAAGAAAGTTGGGGACTGTAGCAATTAATATATTTCTTAATTAATCGAGGTACCTTCATTATGTTCATGTGTGAGGTCACTTTAGATTTTCTATTTGCATTGAATCATCGGTTTGAAGGTCTGCTTATGCAGGTGGTTGCCTCATCTATCTTTATAGATATGAGTGTGCAATTAAGGAATTTTTGTCTAAAATAACTTTAACATATTTTGTTGTATCTACCTACATTAAAGATTATCGGAGACAATTTTATTTACGTGTGGGCTGCATAGGTCATGGTTGAATTATTTATCAGTTAGTCAGCTTTCCTGATTATTTACTTGTTACTTCTGAGTATGTTTATCATTACATTTTATCTTAATGTGTACAAACTTGTTATCATTATGGTAATAAGTTTGTGCATTGGTATAATGTTGTCTGATTGAAACTGTAGACAGTCTAATTTCCATACAATACATCTTACAACTATAAAAAAATGCACAACAGTATTTATATTTTGATAGCCCAGATCTTTGCCACTTACAAAGTGACTATTAAACAATTTACTACTGATTCATAAGAGCAGCAGTGGCTCAGTAAGGGCAGCGGTGGGCTAGTGGTGGTATCTCCGACTTACATACAGTAAGTCGTGGGTTCAAACCCAGGCAGATGCAGTACTTTGTGTAATTTATTTCATCACCATGGCTCTCAAAGCGGTGAAGGAAAACATTGTGAGGAAACTGGCATGTCTTAGAACCAAAGAATTCAAAGACATGTGCCATTTACCAACTCAGACTGGGCCTGTGTGTTGGATTATCGCCCATCCCTCTCCTGAGAGGAGGCCTGAGTCTCTGCAGTAGGCACATAATAGATGATGATGACTGATTCATAATTATGTTCAATCTTTTCATTCTGTTAGTTAAACAGAAAACAGAAGAGACATCAAAAAGTTTGAGATACAAACCATAAGCTCAGTAATTTAGACAGCCAGTGTGGCTAAATCATTCACCAGCTATTTTTACTAAAGTGTACCTGAAAATATTAGTCTGACTGCTGCACACAGATGTGATTACTTAAGCCGTCACATAGTAAAGATTTGACATACAAAACCTTCACTAAACTGTCAAAATTTTTACTAAGTGACGGCTTAAATAATCATTAAACATCTCTGAGTAGCGCAGTTAATGTCTAAGTTGAAGATTAGTTGAAGTGAAAGAAAAAAAAAAAGCAATAGCAAAACGAATTCCAATCTTTATCACATAGCACTTACAAGTATTTCAATCTAGGCAACCAAAGTCTACTAACATTATGTTTCTATATGTCACAGGTGTTGTATTTCAACCATGTAATGCCGTCATCTTGAATCGCACTAAGTTTTTCATGCCACCTGTTTACTAAGCAAAAGCATACAATAAAGTCATCAGCCTTAATGCTTGTTTAACTGCTTGTGTATACAAGTATGTATTCTAATATTATACAGGTAGGTTAGTCATTGAAGTTTTTTTGGTGCAATACTTGTGACTGGCTGATATTTTTATCACAGCCTTAACTTTGATTTTTAGTAGAGTATTGTTGAGATGAAAACGAAACACACATAATTAACAGGCTTTTTTTCAAATAAACTATGTAGCTACATACTTACATTGGCAAAGTTCAAACGCCAAATTCCCATGAAATAACGATTGCAACTTTGAAATATGAACTTTTTCATAATATGGGCTACAAAATATTAGTACATTAGGCGAATATCGCTTCTAAACATTGCTAATTGTGATACATTATTGGTGCTGCTGAGTGCTGCCTATACAGGGCGATTCTTTTTTTAATTTATGAAACTGATAAAAAAGATACAATCTACAACAGACTTTGAAAACTCATTTATGTTGTAACATAACATTGTGGTTTTGCACTTGAACTGTGTTGCTAACAAGGTCATAATACAAGTCAAATTCTATGATCAATAAACTTTCTACCTATGCAATGCAATCTGTGCTGTAAACATAGTGACTTCAATTTTATATGAACTTAAAAATAAATGGTTTTCTTCCTTTATTTACATATACTTTAAAACATTCCTGTAAAATACAATCTAGAAAAAAAACAAAAATAGTACCCCATCGGTATAGGAATTCTAGTTCGGAATCTGTTGGCACTGGCAGGGAGCTAACAATACGACCTGTGTCCAGAAGTACCTTTTTCTGAATGCAACCCTTGATCCAGCTACCTAACGATAGCCTCCTCAAGTATTGGTTGACGCTCTTGGCAATAAAGCCATAGGCTGAAACGACTATCGGCATATCGATAGCGGAGTTGTTTTTTTTTTTAAATTATAATATGCAATTGCGTTACTGTATAACCTGTGTTAGACCGCAAACGGATCGATAAGTGTGGCTTTGACAAAAAAAAACATGTCTGTTTGCGTCGACTATTTGGCTGTGATGTTGACTAGTAGGTACTTTGGGTGGAAAGTAAGCACTGTTCGAAATGGCAATGGCCTTGACTTCTTTGAGCTCAAACATTATTGTTGGCTCACCTAAGTATCTCTATAGGTACGTATCGAACGTGAAAGAGAAGCAATCCAATAGGTATGTGTGTTTTTCTTCACGCGTCAGTAGTAACAAAACCAGTTTAAGCAGGTCTTTTATTATATTGAAACTCCGTACTACGGCGGGCCAGCTTAAGGTCTAAGTCAAGTAATAATAATATTCCACAACTATCACACAACGCCATCTAGTCCCAAGCTAAGCAGAGCTTGTGTTATGGGTACTAGACAACTGATAAACATACTTATATATTTCTAAATACATACATATTATAGATAAATTACACCCAGACACAGAACAAATGATCGTGCTCATCACACAAACATTTGTCCTGGGTGGGAATCGAACCCACGACCTCCGGCATAGCAGTTAGGGTCACTAACCACTAAACCAACAGGCCAGTCATGTGTTAATACCATGACATGCGGTCTTCGTTGTCTTAGCTCATATTTGAAAGTATGTGCCCCTTTTGCCTCACAAGCGCGTCGTACGAGCGTTTACGCGCTTATAAGCGCGATACCCCGGAAAACGCTCGTGTACAGGTTCGGTGTTTTGAAACTCGAAATGAAAAATATGCTCATCGGTAACCGCCCTGAAACAGTTAAAACTGTCGGAAAAGCCTAATGATATTACCTTATAAATACCTCACAATACAAATGACAACTTATTTGATTACTCAAAAAAGCCGTTTTATTAATTTTGTTTCAGTTCCAGAAGTTTTCTTTCGTATCTTTTGCTATAAAAAATCTCTGAGCCATAAAATAGCGCACTATCCATTCAGATACTGCAGGGTGACGCATTAATCAATTTAACGGCCACAGGTCGACTGCGTTGGCTTATTTGTGCTGGCCAGTGACACAACCCAATACATCTAGAATTTTTTTTTTTAGTAGACCTTAAATACCTCATCGCCTCAAAATCTGTTTAGAAAAAAAAAAAAGACATTTAAAGCGACCATGGTGCGCCCACTATAAAACAACTATCACTACTTACCTATTATAAATAAGTCCTCCACCGCGTCTGTATGGTCTGTTCACGATAAATTCAAAAACTACGGCACCGATTTTCATGCTGTTTTCACCAATTGATACAGTGGTTCTCAAGCGCGTAGTTTTATTGGGTGTCACCTTTGCCAATCACGCATTCATGCACGCGCATTGTTAACGCTAACAACGGCATTATAAGTAGTGTGACATGGAACGAAATGAATGAACGTGGCGAAATATATAACTAACTAGCGGACGTCACGCGGTTTCACCCGCGTAGTCCCCGTTCCCGTGGGAATACAAGAATAAAAAGTAGTCTATGTCACCCGGGGATAGTGTAGCTTCCCAACGGTGAAAGAATTTTTCAAATCGGTCCAGTAGTTTCGGAGCCTATTCGTTACAAACAAACAAATCTTTCCTCTTTATACTATAAGTGTAGACTAGCGGACCTGTCAGACGTCGTCCTGCCCGGACAGAACCGCCACTTACCGGGTTCAATTGTAAATCTAAACCATTCTCGAATCCACTTGAACACATACGAAAATTTTCATCAGAATTGGTCCAGCCATTTAGGAGGAGTTCAGTGACGAACACACGTACAGAAGAAATACATATAATACTTCTTTATATGCGATACATTGAATTTGACAGGTTTTTAGACATTTTAGCACCGCCATTACGTTTGATAGGTGTTGGTATATTGTGTCAATTAAAATTATTTGATAAAACTAACATTTCAGAAGTAGGTAATATTGTGTAACTATGACTATTTCGGTATACCTAGTTACTCAATATCTATACGCTCACTTGTGAGTAAATAGCACTGGAAAAATCACAGTTTGATTACAGGTGTCATTATAAATATGCCTAATTGCGGTGTAATTAGAGTCATTTTATGAGCAAGTGTGTTGAAAAATATTTTTTAAACACCCCAGAAGGGTTGGGCCCTTCTGGGATTACAGGCGTGATGTTATGTTTGTAGTAGGTAGTCTAGTCACTTTGAAATCATGCGTTTCTAATTTTTATTCTTACCTAGCAACTCCGCAGTTTCAGTAGCGAATCTAAACGTAACGTACCTATACATATATTCCGATTTTTTAAAATTCAAACTATAATTATCCAGACAACCAACAGCATTTTTGATAAATTGTTTTGTAACAAAGACAATCAGTTATTCTGTATCAACGCGCGCTCGTGCTAGGGCCTGTGCCAGTTCCTAGCACCGTCTTTACTGTGTCGACCGTATATGGGACCACGCTATTATTCCCAAGAGTTCCAACCTACTTATGGTCTAAATAAAAATGTATATGATCGACAATGCGATTGTAAAAACATATATGTATAATTATAGATATAGGTAGTATGCGAAAGAAGTTCTGGTGGTTGCGTCTTACTTCTCGGTAGCAATTCCAGTGTCTGGGTATTTGCCCGGTAGCAGGCTAGCTTTATCCACTTTGGGACTTGCTTGATACTTAAACAAAGCTGGTAGGTACTAATGGTATATCTCTGCCTAACGCTCCGGAGATCACAGGGGTAATATTATACTAGTTGTGTGTCCATTCTATATACGTCTGCCCGTCAAACTCAATAGTAACTATCAATAAAATGAATCGAAAGTATTTTAAAATGACTTCAAAATACTAATAATTCACTGGGCATTATTATTTCGCACATACAGTTCATATATTCCAGTACAATAACGTTTGTTGCTACTAAACGCGTCTTAGCAATTTACGGTTTTACTACTCTACGTATAATAATACAACTGTTGAATAAAACGGCCATTTACCTTAGTTTATACATTGTTTTTGTAAATATACCATTATATTCCATTTTTCACTCACTTATCGCTATGACCTAATTTTGAAATTGCGATTTATTCTGATAGAAAAGCCAAATGAAAACATTTTACTAAAATAGGAGTCTAGAAGTGTAAACTGTGTTAAGGTGGATAAACTAGACCCTTATTGTTGTTAAAATAATTTGAACCACGCATCTAAACGGCTCGGTTGGCGCAATGGCTTAAGCAATGGACTGCTGCGCTGTCGCGGGTTCGATCCCCGCACGGAACAAATATTTGTATGGCCTTCAGATAGTTGTTTCGGGTCTGGCTATTAGTGTATGTGAGTTAAAATGTTTGTGAACGCACCCACGACATAGGAGAAATTCCTAGTGTGGGGCAACGTTTAAAAAAAAGTACGATCATCATCAGTTAAAATATCTTTTGCAACACCACTACAGTTCAAAAATCTTCTCAATTTTACGCCAATCTCTTCACGTCTAGGCCTTGTCACAAACTACATCTAGTCATCGACATGTCTTGCCAACAAACATCCTACTCATTGCCAACTATCAAAACAAAATAAAAGAAAGTTCAATAACCCGCAATAAAAATACTGTCTACCAACTTTCAGCCAAGAAAGCGGTGCCTGAGGAGATTACGAAGCATTCGTTCCGGCTGAAAGTATGGCGTCATCTGGAAACCAACGGGCTGGCCATGTTCCCGCGCCCCGTGTACAATCGTATCCCTAACTTCAAGGGTGCTCCGGAGGCTGCCGCGAAGCTAGCTGAGCTGGAGGTCTTCAAGAATGCCAGCACCGTGAAAGTCAACCCTGATAAGCCGCAGGAGGGTGTGAGGTAAGTGGCTTTCAGGACTTTACGAAAGGAGATCTACGCTGTAACATAAATGTTCAGCCTCACATAAGTTACTTTTGGAACAACGCTTGCAAGTCTTACTGCGGTACCTACTCAGAGATATTTAATGATTACTTAGGCCGTCACTTAGTAAAGGTTTGATGACATATTTTTTTATGACAAAATTGTGAAAACCTTTACTAAGTGATGGCTTAAGTAATCATTAAACTTCTCTGAGTGCGGCAGTTACTTGGGCAACAAAACAACGAGTGCCTAACAAAAATGTATGGTTAAGCGCAAAAACTCGACAAATAGATACTTCGACCGAACCAAACTCCAAGGAATTCAGGTCTCTATCTTTTATTTTGAGTTTTCAGCAGCCGTTGCTTGACCCAATGTTAAACTGATTTCAGCATCATTTATAAATCTAGTATAGTAAGAATTCTAAAGAGAAAGCTTAAGTCTTACCAAAGAACTTGACAATTGGAACAACATCGAATGCAAATATTTTCACAATTTTGCTGCACCGATAAGCGACAGTAAAATATGCAGGTGGTTTTATTGACAAGTTCCAAGAATTGCCGATAGTATATCCAGGGACATGTATTTGATAATCTCGCGTAGATCGATCAAGGTGATTACTGAATAATTAATGTTTTATCATTGTTCCCAACTAGGGGTTTTACCATTTCAACTGCATTCTAAATTATTACTTAAATAGTGACTTTGGCAAAGTAAAATAAATTTAAAAAACGCGAAGCAAGTCCAGCACGACACGAATTAGATTGTACCTACATAGCGCTCGCATTTGTTAGCTCTTATATCATCCTTTCGTGCAGTTTTGCGTTCCGCACTGCTAGGTGATTGACGGCTCATAGCTCCGAATCGCACTGGTCTAGCGAATTTAAAACGATACCTTTATCTCGCCTCGTGAGCAGTTGATTCGAGTTAGCCAGCGGGCACGGGACACATTCCAGAACTCGTATAATACAGGGCTAATTTTAGACTAGCATAGAGGTGTCTCAACCGAAACGCCTAAATAGTCGTAACTGAAAGAATTAAATCCAGTTTTCAGCGGGTTTATAGATAAGAAAGTGATGAAAAGAAATAATAAAATAATACGACAGTATCATGTTATGTATTTACTTTCACTGTTGCTATAAAGAAACGCAATATTTCACATTTCATAATGTTTCTAGAGTCAATGTCCTCAGCGTATTTTAACGTAACGAGTTTAGGTAGGTAAACCGCTCGCTGAAAACGTTTTGGTTGACACTTTTAAATTAATTTGTAACCGCAATCTCTAAGAATATGTTATGAGTAGCTGGTAATGACAGCCGCTTCAGGCTAAGCCGCGCTTGCCTGTTGGTCTGTGGATGGGTGACCCTTTACATACAGAGTTTCTTCCGTGCTTTCGAAAGCACGTTAAGCCCGAAAGTATGACATCCAGTTTTACCAAGGGGTATCGTATTACTCAGTACGAACTGGGTTGTGGAGGTCAGATTGGCAGTCACTCCATGTAAAATACTGGTACTTAACTCCATCCGGTTAGACTAGAAACCGACCCCCAAGATAATTGAGAAATTGATGAATCTCTAAGAAAATGAAGAAGAAGACGATGATGATGAAGAAGTGTTAAGACCGAAATTGTACCAATACTTTATTGAAAATAAATTGATTTGATTTGTAGTAACAAGTTCCAACTCATGCTTTGAAATGTTTTCTTTGTTTACCAATTTGCCGTTCCAGCAAGAAATATCAACTACACATAACTGACGTTTAAAATCCCAAGCCGAGAGTTCTGATTGGATTTCTCTAATAGCCAATAAATTTCTCTATTGGAGCGCGAGATTGAAACTGATACAAAATAATGGGTGACAGGCGGGGAACTAGCTGTATATTATGTCTGATGGAACACTCGAATTCCTTACTTTACGTGTTGATTAGACAGATACGCAAAATACTCTTGATTATACATACACCTTTTCCCTTTTCCTGCACCGTTTAAATGCCTCTTCTTACCTAAGTACGAAAGTCGTAAGTGAGGAATAATCGTGGTTCAGGGAACTGGCAGGTTTGCCTTGTTCCACAACCTGTAAGTTACCACTGCGTCAGGCAGGAGGGCTTTCGCTATACATTGGTGAAATCGTATTAAATAAACAAAATGACAGTGTTAGTTCCGAATCTGGCCACACGCGAAAAGATCCTTGTTCAACACCAACGCATCCAACTACCCGAAGCTTACAAATGTTCTCAATCAACCTTGAACCTAATGCTTTAGCGATAAAATTTAAAATCTTTTGAAGAAAGTTAACAGATTTTAGTAGCTTGATGTGCTGACGTATGTACAATAGCAGCGACATTAATTCATAGAAAAAAATACGAATATCATAACGTTGTTTGTATTATTAAATACAAAGTTGAAAAAGCCAGAGTGGCCAAGCCAAGTAGGATTGATTACTTGCGCAACCCATGACCGATATCTTGGGTAATGCATTCCATACTCATTGCTGCTTTATTACATAAATTGCTGCAAGCCGCTGAAAATGTATGCGTAGGCACTGGTAACTTTAATTTCATTTTCTTATAATGAGCATGTTACGGTATTCGTGGATTTGCGATTTTCTTTTTCCTACATAATGAGTTTGTTACATATTACTCTGCATTATGAATAGTACCTACCTATTTATAATCAAAGATACTTGACTTGATTGAAAACTGAAAAATACGTAAGTACTTACTTAATTGACCTATAAAACACGAATAAATAGAATGTATTCAACATAGACAGTAGACTTTCAGGAATGTATTATTTTTTTAATGAATACCTAGTACAAAGTGGCTACAAAATTGATGATTTCTGCCTAGATAATGGCTAAGAAAACAAGCTGCTCCGACCCCAAAATAAATTGGCAAGAGGATGATGGATAATAGAATAAATTACTCAGCATAAGCACCCGACTACGGCGAAGCCCAAAAGGAGTGTTATTAACTTTATTCAATTAAAATTACGTATTTATCTGCTTATTTTGTTTTTATTTGAACCGTGTCGAATCTTTAAAACACGGATTTGCAGCGATATGTTCTGCGTACGCGCCGCGGTCACAGCCATTAAAATATGTAGGTAAAGCGGACGGTGCGAAATGATAACTCATGGAAACCATTTTGTTTTATGTTTTCTGGGGTTCAAATCAAAGAAAAGTGTGTCAAGTTATATATTTTAAAGAAGAGGTTAAAAAGTCGAGAATAGACAAAAAATATATAAACAGGCAAAGCCATTTTCGTTCCAAACTGGTGAAAAAAACTTCAGACTTGTAGAGGAGGCTTTATAATTAATATCACAATGAATTCACCTTATCATTAGGTTTAAAAATTACAAACCCCCGAGAATCCTTTAAATATTTGTATGATAATTAATCTGATACTTACCACATGTATAATCATGTAACGCATTTCTTGTAAATAATATGACCCTCTAACTACTGTGATATGATAACTCAATGGTTACTATGTAGCTATGTAAGTAAATAAGTAGTATTATTGAATAACATAAATACATTTGACCTAAGTACATTTTTGTGTGGTTCTGGATTGGATAAAGAAATGTTTCCAGTTCTTACTTTTTTTTAACATTGCCTACTGGCTATTTCTCATGTAGTCGTGTTTAACATATATTTGTTCTTTACGAGGATCGATCCCGCCACACGTAACGTAACAGTTCATAGGTCAGCCACTGTGCCAACCGTACCGTCAATCCTTTTCGAACTCGGCTTAAGCTGCAAACCTAAGGCTGCGGTTCCTCTCATCTCCGCTTTGGTAGAAACCGGGCCTTGCAGCCACATTTGCCGCTTTCATCGAGTTGCATGGCATAGATAACTGTCGTGTTACTGCGGTCTGTTACAGCCACCTACTGCTAAATTATGTTTTTCCTACTCCTCCGCTATTCTTTTCTGATTAATTTCGTTGCTGGATCCTAGACAGTTAAATCGTTTCTCTGGGACTTCGTCGGTCTTCATTGTCTCGGAGCTTTTCTTGTGGTCGCCACTGTTGACTGGCTTACAGGAGTACAGTGGTTTGGGAATAGTGCGGCGAATTTGTCCTAAAAGAAAAAAACCTACTGCGATGTGTCATCCGCTTCGGATAGCAGGCCCGGAGTTCTGGATTTGTTCCCGGTTCATGACAATAGGCTCACCTCACCTGGCGGAATTTGGGTGTACTATGCCTTCTGGGATTACAGGCGTGATGTTATGTTATCTCCTTCGGAAACATACAGCCGTTCTTAAAACATCGGGTATTTAAATGAATTGAATATTTCGTGATTAATTGCCACGGCGAAAATAACGCTAAAAATTACTTTAGGAATATCTTTGACGTTTTTTTTTCAAACCATTCGTAATGAATCAGAAAATCAACGAGTGGGAGGTACAATCATTTCGAATGTTTGTTAATACGATAGTTAATGTTAGCCAACAAGGCGTATCCACTTTCACGTAATTACTAGTTATATCGAGTACAGTAAAGCGTGGTTTACATCATGAAACTAGTGTCGTGAAACAGTATCTTGACTATTTATTTAAGTGGCAGATCTAGCAATGGGTATTTGAAATGCTAGTTTACACAAAAAAAAAATAGCGGTCAAACTTGTTTCATGGTGTGTTGTTCTTTAAGCCCACTCTACTTTCTACCTTGGGGTACCATGTCGTATCGCCACCTCTTTCTAAACCGTCCTGAGTGGTTCTTGGCGGTAGCCAAATATACCACAGACAGATTAAATTTAAAACCTAGGCTTCAGGAGCGCAGAAACTAAGGTCTTCTGAAATCATCCGAAAATAATTGTACTACATTGTAAATTTTGCGAGTTTTAAAATTACTTATAGGCTTGTAATTAGTCGTAATGGCAACGTTAACGTAAATAGCGACAGAGACTAGTCATTTGAAATCATTATCAACATCATTATCATTTCAGCCGAAAGACGTCCACTGCTGGACATAGGCCACCCCCAAGTATCGCCACCTGTTCCGTACGTCTCATATCCAGCGGATGCATTGGCATATCTTATTCCCAGTCTTCAAAAGTTTTCATAAACCCGTTCGAAAAGTTCATTAATAAAAACAAACTATTAAGTAAACTGGCGTGAGGTGTTGAAGTAATCAATTTCTAAAGTTAACAACAGCTGTTAAACGGTAATTTACTGGTTAGGCGCTTACACAAAGGGCATTTAACTATATCCTGATGATTGCTTTATCATTGATAGGCGGTATGAATATGTAACGCGTTTCTTAATAGGTAGGTATGTACTGTAAAAAGTGACCTTACACTTTTTGTATTACACCGGTGATACGGCGCCTTTAACTGAGCAAGGCATACTTTCGTACTAGATTTTTTTTTGTTTCCCAAATATATTGTATAGTCCTGACCGGAGTGGAGATAAGCCATCGGTGCGAGAGATATAGTGCACAAATGTGTGCGGCAGGCACAGGACGGGCACTCTCTGTTCCTTTTCACTCTTAGTCCGATGGAACAGCTATCCGACACGACCAGGTAGAATCGTATTTATTATCTACTCATCAAGGTTTTTTCTTTACTTTTATGTAAAATAGTTTATTATTTAATTTTTTAGAACTTTTTGACAATCGAAATAAGGTGGTTTTAACAAAACTTACCATTTCCCGTATATATTTGCAAAAAGCAACAGCTTGTTAGAATTGCTATGTTATCAGAACCCTATAGTCCTGGTCAGGACTATAGGGTTTTAGATCTCGGCGGCCAAATAAGCCAGTTTTCGGCCATGGTTTTTTAAACTTACGCAGTGGGCAAAAATGTTTGAAAACACGTTTTCATCTAACGTTACAATCATTGTATAGGCACTCACAGACAATGTGTTACCAAAGTTTAAAGATCACAGCTCACATGTGTAGCCAGATATGCTTATCACTAGGAGACAGTAACCTATTAACTATTTCAAACCAGATAACAAATTAATCACGGTCGGCTTTCTCTCGAAGATTAGACACCGCGTTTGCACTAGCTGACGGTTAGTAATCTTAATGTATGTTCACACGACACGATAGTGTTAGGTAGCACTTAGTGCGTGCAGTTTTAGCTAAGGAGTCGTGATCGCGACTATTTTATTGGTAAGGCATGTACCTATTTGTTACATTAGTAAATGCGTCCAATACTAAAAAAAAGAACGGTTTCAGCAAACACGTCCTTGACTGACAAACGATAATATCGATCAGGTCTGCCTTTACAAACACCTCGATAGAATTTACCGACTGACTCACTGAACTAAAAAATTTAAGATAACTCTTCTGCAGCGGAGCAATTGATTATGAAAATATTTTTTTTCTTGTAATAAAACTTTTTTGTTAAAGTCAGTATTTATTGCTCAGAATACCAGATTATCAGTGGATTGGATAGAACATTAAGGATGTGATGATACTTGTATGTTACGTTAATCAAAAGAAGAAAAAAACGTAGATTTTACTGATTTTGCAAGAATGTAAAAAAAAAATCATTTATTTCCCAGGGTCATCTGCCTGGAGCAACAAAAGACCCTCTATGTGCCGGTGCCTCGTCTGCAGAAAGGGTTCCTCAACCGGCTCGAGCTGCCCGAAGGAGAGACCGGCCCGGCAGCCATCAGGAAGGCCGTCTCGCGTAACGGAATGGAGTCTTATGGGAAACCTATTGGTAAGTGCACTAGGAAATTAAATATTATTATGTTGTTGATTGTGCTGTAGAATATAGTTAACTAAAAAAAACTAATCAGTCCGTCAGATAGATTTTCTAAAAATATTGGGCACGTATTTTTTCTTTTTTCACATAAACAAACAATGAAGACGATACAGTGCTTTGAAAACTTGTGTGACGTCATTTTCTAAGACAGTAATATGAAATTCTTTTGCGTTTTATCTTCGACAAATTTTATTGATTTGATAAAACAAAAAATTCGTATCCAATATTTTTTAATGATCTAACAGACGGACTAATTAGAATCATATTTTTGTAAGTCAGTAAACATCCTATTGGCCTGAATTGGTTGCACATTGAAAATAATCCAATTTTATCATTTGCGTTACGTCTCGGACCAAACGGTCCTGATGCATTCTACAGTTATGGCCCGCCAGATATCTTCCAGACGTTCCAGTCAGGATTCCCACTTTATATTGGTAGCGGTGGAATAAAACCAACCTGGGATGACAAGTAGGGGTTTATTCAGATCATATGCACTTGACAGATTTTAGCATAAAAGTTAGAAACAGGGGTGGTTTTAAGTCAGTAGAAGTCTGACACTCTGCCGCTCTGCCCAGAGCGGGAGTTGGAAATCTATCTGACAGACTAATTCGATTTTTGCCTCTGCTCAGGTTAAGCCTGTTTTATCTTTACTCCTTGTCTTTATTCCTTCTTTTCAAATCCACACAAAACTGCCAAGATTGTTCAACAACACTCTTTACTTACCTTCAGACTTATTGTATGACAAGCATGACGTCATCAGTAAACAGGTGCGTAGTATAGACTGGTCTTTTGTTCGCACTTGACCTTGCATCAGCAAAAAGTTCTGTTTATCAGCTCTTATTATCGAAGACACACAACTCTATAAGTATAATATATTTGTGCATTGCCCCATGTCTATTGAAAGGTATCCTGCTTTTTCGCCGAAAAAAATCTCGCGAATTTTATTTTTATTGAAAAAAAAAACGATTTAACTAAACGACATCTCTTTAGACAAGACTATGATGTAGCGTACAGTCAGCAGCAAAAATATGTTGGCAACGGTTAGAAGAAGAAGCAATTTTCACCTACTGTATTGATGTCTATTAAAACTAATATGTCTATATCAGTGGCGTGCAGTGGTCCCCCACGGTGGGTAGGCAACGAATTTAAAGTGACAGCAAAAAAAAAAGAAAAAAAAATGTCACATTTTATTGATCTAAAATATTTGAAAAAAAGCCTGTAAAAACAAAACTTGTAAATACAAAGCAAAAACTCACTACATTATTCAAGGTTTAACTCACATTTTCTAACGGCAATGCAACAGAAGGAAGATTCGGCCACCTCAAATATCTCATCCAAGTGAGTGGGTGATAGTTACAGAACACGCCACTTGCATGTTTTTGGATTAATTTTAGTAATTCGGATACCTAATTACCTTTAGATACAACTTGAATCTTATCATTATACGAAACGATAATAATTGAAAAAACTTATAACCTTTAACATCTAACAAACACATTATCAGCACAAACTTCACAAGTAAATACCATTGTTATTTTTTCGATGAATAAACAATTAATACACAACAAAATTAATATTTACACTTAAAAAAAAATAATTTTTAGATAATCGGCATTTTTGATATTTCCGACATCCACGCAGGCGATGCCGCAAAAAAAAGTTAGTTCTATTATTATAAAGTAGGTAAAGTAAAGTAGGCTTCAAAGATAGTAGCAATCCTACCGAGTCTGCGGGTTGTTCGAAAGAGATACCGCAGCAGGACAAAAAGGGTTAAGAAGGAACATGGGTGGTTTTTGGTAATTAGAAGTCTGACACTCCCTTCTGCTCCGTGCAGATCGGGAGGAGTCCTTTGATGATTTACCACCCTTAAAAAAAAGTTTCGACGACGACCGACGGTTTCCGAGGGGTTCGCTGGCTACCCTTGCGCTTCAATATTCTACTAAAAATTTCTAATAATATTAATTTTTCATCAGGCATTGAAGATTCCGTTTCGCTGGATTTGGTCGTCATGGGATCGGTCGCCGTGTCCAAAGAGGGATACCGTATCGGCAAAGGAAGAGGTAACGTTTAATTTGTTACTACATTGAGTTTTATTTTGTTTTATTAATTTTATATTTAATTTAGAGTTCCATAGATTATTTTATTTATTGAAATATAATATCTATTTTATTTGAGAGCTATACGTATATGATGTGACTAGTTATTATACGCAACAGAATGGAAGCCCAATCCTAAATAATAAAAAAATATGAGGGAACCATTGACTCATATAATTTAGAACAATACAACAACAATTTATTTGCATTCCAAAATGATAGATACTTTTCAAATAAAAACAAGCAGTGTTAGGAGACCCCTCTATATGTTACCTATATTTATTTACGGAGTGTATCTTATGATATGTATTGTATAGGCTATGGCGACCTGGAGTTCGGTCTGATGATGCACATGAAAGCCATCAAGCCTAACACAGTGGTCGCCACCACTGTGCACGATTGCCAGGTAAAGATAAACATCGTGGAGAAGTTTATTCACATCGACCCTATATTTGACCCAAGTTCGTGCCTGTAAAGTTAACGCACACATATATTAAGCACTTCAACCGAGCTATTCAGTATTTTTATAAGAAGCTGAAACGCACTTGTAAATGTTTGCATTGCCTAGGTTTAGGGAACAGCAGTAAAAATCTTGTTAATAAAATATTGATCGGGTGGGTGTTTTGCTTATACGTGCATCGGTCCATAGCAGATACGATGATTCTTAGCACCTGTGGTTATGCATTGTGAAAAAAGACTCCATATTTATTTTTAACATGCCGAACGCATCACGTGTCACACCATTTACAGCTGCCGAAATGCCAATCGCTGTTGCTAAAAGCATCGTGTTTGCATGGTCCAGAATTGCTGATTTATCTATGAATGTGACGGGCTGCGCATTCATGAAAATACATCCTCTGCGCCTCGCTGATACCTAAAATGATGTACGGCGCAGCTTTACGTGAGATGTTCTTAACCGGCATATAGTTTGAACTGTTATACTTGCAAAGACCGTCACTCGCTGCTAACTTCCGACCCGTCATAAAGTTTGAAGTGAACTATTTCTGCAGTAAACTTCTCCATGATTTTGTGTGTGTGTGTGATGTAGTTCCTTGAACCAACAAGCGTCGTATTTAGATAACACTTTTAATACTTTTGTTTTTATCTTCGTTATATTAGTCCATTATTAACACGTAGATAATTAATTTAATAACGCCCTTGGTAATTTGCACTTCCCCTCTAATGGATTAATTTCGTTATTTGGTTTATTAAACACATCCTATAGTAATAATAATATTTGTTTTGTAAAGCCCCGTTTTCATAAAAAGGTATGAACCAGTTTATCACTGTTGCGACAACATGTTTAACACTCTGTTTGAAGTTGCCAGCAATATGTTCAACACCAAACATGTTTTTGAGACAGTGTTGGGCGACTTGTTTTCCAATCAACACGTCAACTAGCTAATGAAAATCCGCAGTCGTAATGGGTCGAACATTATCAAAAGTATTTAAACTTGGTAGCACAGTTACTTCACAGTGTTATTCAGTTCTTCCATCAAGAATTTCTCAGTAGCAGCCACAGAATGTGGGACCTGTGGGGGCTGGTGAAATGTGGGACCCATCCTATTAGGTACACCTGCCAAACCCTTCAAGAATAGGGATGTTTACAGACTAGAAAAAATGTGATTCTTATTAGTCCATCTGTTAGATTATTGAAAAATATTGAATACGTATTTTTTGTTTTATCAATTCAATAAAAATTGACGAAGATAAAACGCGTTATAGATTTGAGTGGGGGTTTGTGACGTCACTGACCGCTTAAAAATGACATACTGTCTTAGAATATGACGTCACACGAGTTTTCAAAGCAATGTACCGTCTTCATTGTTTGTTTACATGAAAAAAGAAAAAATACGTGTTCAATATTTTTTGAAAATCGTATCTGACGGATTAATTTTTTTTTTTTTTTTAACTACCCTGTCAGAGGTGTGATATAGAAAATCGTTTTGAAAAGTGTTTGGATGTCATTATCCCATTACGACTGCGAAGTTTCGCAAACTAATTTGATTTAACCCCTGTTCTATGACTGTTTATCCCTCATAGTTTGACATCATAGTAACGTGTATTATTTTATTATAGGTGTTCGAGACCCTGCCGGCCGACCTATTCGGGCCGCATGATGTACCCATTGATATCATTATCACACCTACTCAGGTACGTTTAGAAATTTTTCTTAAATACTTGAGTTTTTTTTTTGTGGCTAGAGCTTTTAAAGACAAGAAAAAGTATAAAGAAAAAAAAAATCAAGTAAAAAAAACTTTTTTCCTCCACCTAATTTCTTAATTATCTACTTGTCTAGCCATAGCTAGCTATGTTAAAGTCGGATTTCAATGCAGCTTAATAGCCTGTATTTTACTTGGAATCTGAACTCCACAACCCAGTCACTGTGGGTAACCCCTGATTCCCTTATTGGACTGAGCTGCTGACAAACCCCTAACGACGTGATTTCTAGGCTTCTGATTTTAACGACCATTTTTTTATTATATGTTGTCAGTTAATACTTGATAAATAGTAGCATAATTGAAACTAGAGTTCGATAAGGGTACGGCACGGTTGGCCCAGTGGCTGAGCGATTGTACTGCTGCGCTGCGTATCGCCGGTTAGATCTCCGCACGGAACAAATATTTGTATGGCCTATGGATAGTTGTTTCGGGTCTAAGTGTTTAAATGTTTGTAAACGCACCCGCGGCACGGGAGCAATTCCTAGTGTGGGGCAAGGTTTAAAAAAATAACAGGTTAATTAATTTATACAGGTGATACAAACTCAACGCATGAGCCAGCGGCCGATAGGCATTCTGTGGCATCTGTTGTCCAACCGCCGAATCGAGCTCATGCCTATACTGGGGCAGCTGCGTGAGATCGAGATGCTGTAAGTTCCTTCATCATCATCATCATCACCAACAGCCTGTAATGTTCCAACTGCAGGGAGTCAGGCCTCTAGGAGAGGGATGGGCTATAATCATCCACCACGCGGGCTCAGTGCGGTTTGGATGATGTCACATGTTTTCGAATTTTTTGGTTCTAAGACGGTTTTGAGAGCAACGGCGATGAAATAAATTACACAAAGTAATGCGCCTGGCTGGGATCGAACCCATGAAGCTTGTGCTGAGACTGCTAAGGCACAACCCAACCCACCAACCCTTCAAATAGTTCATCTTTTTTTTTCGTGGTTTGGGAAAGCAGCATTCGACTCCTCCCGCTCTGGACAAAGCGGTAGGGAGTGTCAGACTTCTACTGACTAAAAACCACCCACGTTCCTTCTTAGCCCTCTTCCGAACAACCCGCAGCCTCGACGGGAAACTTTTGACTCGTACTGTGCTTTAAAGTCGTGTATGTTCCACAGCGCGGGCCGTGCGTGCACGCTGAAGGAAGTGGACACGGACGTGGAGGAACGTGCGGCGCAACGACCGCGCCGCCTGCGCAGACGTACGCGCTCGCACAAGAGCCACAGCGAGGGAGAGGTAACTACACCTAGCGATTTATTGTTATTATTTACTCTTCATTATCTCGGCTCGAACTTTAAGTTAAGCCGCGCTTGCCTAGGTTGGTCTGTGGATGGGTACCACATTACATACAGAGTTTCCTTCGTGTCTCGGATAACACGTTAAGCTGTTGGTCCCTGCTGCTATAAAATATACTATAGATCTTTGGCAGTTGTTACAAGGGTAGTCAGTGACCAGAAAGTCTGACTAGTCTTACTCGTACCAATGTGTATCGTATTACCTAGTATTCACTGGGTTATGGAGGTCAGATAGGCAGTCGCTCCATGTAAAATACTAGTATTCAGTAAGACTGGGAGCCGACCTCAACATAGTTGGGAAAAGGCTAGGCAGATGATGATTTACTGTTAGCCTGTGTCATCCCACTGCTGGGCCAATGTGGACGACTGGTCGTTGGTTCTATCCAGCTCGTCGCGCTATCTCCTGCGAGGTCTTAGCCGTCGCCTTCTGGCTGAGTCAGGGCTCCGCAACGAGGTTATATTGACACACAGCACCAATATGTATACACTTTAAGAAGCAATTTTCGCCTACTTTATTGATTTCATTTTCATGTTACGTAACGAAACTAATATTTTAGAACCCAACATCATAAAGTAGGTCATATTTAATAGTTGAAATCGTTTTTTCACAATTCGCGGTTGAACTTGGCCAAGTGTTTACATATTATTGCTCGTGACTACCACCCAGCCACATTTTTTTGCAGAAATACCTTAAATACACCATCAGTAGACACATTACTAGCAGATACTTATGAGTCTTCTTAGTCGTTCTCTCAAGACTGCGGATCGTGGCCACATATACATCTAATGTGTGGTCCGATTTGTAGTCTGTGCATGCTGTTTCCAACAGATTTCATGCGTATCTGACTCATGGAACTGAAAGGTTCTAAAGTCGTCACCATGTACCAGGTGACACAACTCTAACAACGTGGATCGATGATCTTTCGACGAGAATAGAGACGTTTCCTAACTAAAAAAAAATATTCTGTTTAGTCCGTTTGTTAAATAATCGAAAAATATTGAATACGTGTTTTTTGTTTTATCAAATTGATAAAAAATTACGACAATAAAACGTGTTAGAGACCTTGTGACGTCACTTTCTGGTAAAAATTGAACCGAACTGTGACGTCACACGACTTTTCGAAGCACCGTTTTAATTTTTTATTTACGTGAAAAACTACAATGCGTGTCCAAATTTTTCCCGAAATCTATCTGACGGACTAATTAGTTTATTTTTGGGTACTACCCTATCCGCGGGATACGGTCAACGTTTGCGGGAGAAGTGTGACCGGTGTTTTATAAGGTGATAATGAGGCTCATAATTGTGTTGTTAATTCTCAGGGCAACACGACAGAGGGTGAGGAAGGCAAGGGCGGCGGTAAGGCTCGTCGCTCGGCGCGGCGACGCAACAGTCACAAGTCGGCCAGCAAGGACAAGGATGACAAGCCGCGCCGCCCCAAGCGGCAGAGGCCCGACATTGACTTCTCTGTCAAGGTAACACACACACATTAAGGGGTCACACCCTCCCCGCACAGAAATGTGCGTTCAAATCCGTGATAGGCCCAAGTACGTCCACTTTAATACTAAAACTATTTGAAGACTACAAACACGTACCCGGCGAACGTCAAACGAGACCGCCTCGAGAACAAACGATTCCGGCCTAACACCTTGCAAGAAATTTTATTATTGACTACGATCGAAATATTAATTCGTTGCGTTTAAACTAAATAGGTCCTTATTTCTTTGTAATAGTTTAGTCAATTTATATTAATATACAAAACCAAACTCGATATTATACTTGTAATTATAGTATAATAGTCCTACATTGCAGGGTAATTTTGATATTGGTCCGATTTTCCATAGAAAGACTATCCTACGTCAATAATTATCCTTTTACAGTCTAAAGTTTGTATGAAACTACTATCTTGGTGTTATTATTGCAGATATCTAACATCAGCCCTAACACTAGAGTGCGCGATCTGAAGCAAGCGCTTTCTGAACGCGGAGTCAAGCCACAGATCATGGTCTGGAAGGTAAAGTGCGCATATGTTTATATAGGTCATTTAGTTATCCACAATCGTAATGGAACCGATTCCCCTAATTTTATACAAGTTTCCCTATATTTAATTATTTTATTGGTAAAACAAATTGTAAGTGTATTGAGTTAGTCAAACTAAATAGTGTCTACAGCTTTAAAGTTGCTTAGAAAGTGTGTAAAAGTACCCATAACGCAAACGAAGGGCACTTGTTCTCCCCACCACTGCGATAATTTTTTTGTTCTAGACCATACCTGGGAACCCACTAGTTACGGCGATATTGGGGGCAAAGTTCCAAATTTTTCACAGATATTTTTGTAAATACAAGTTTTTCAGGTTATAACTTTGCTTAAATTACCTTCATGACCCGTTTATTATTGAAAGCGTGCACTAGCACAATGTTTTAAGAGTGCTACATTGAGTTTTACCGTAAAATGTGATTTATGATTCCAAAAAAAAAGTCGTTTCCCAGAACAAAAAAAATGCGTGGAGGTACTTACTTTGATGTACAGAACAGGGTATTAATGTCTTGAATGTTTTCAGGGATTCCGTGGCTTCTGTTATTTACATTTCTTCAAGCCAAGTCCGCAAAAGGTGAGTTTATTTTATAAAGATATTATTATTATATTGGCACAATTTGTTTTTTAAATCTTTATCATTCGGTGATCATTGTGTAGGTGTGCAGATAAAATAGCCTAAATTATTATAGCCGAAATTTTTCACGTCCCACAGTCAGTTACTTTGAGTGCTACAATAAAGCATGTTTCACTCTAAAAAAAATCGTTTTCCAATAATATTTTTTGCGTTGACTGTAGTTTGATCAAATTCAAAAGTCATTTATTCAAATTAGACTGATTATCAGCACTTTTCGAATGTCAAAATTTATTTAAAAGAGACAGTCCCCCAAAACGCCCATACCCTTTGACACTTCCTAGTGTTTTAGCTGGAAAGAAGAAGTGGGGGAACAAACTCCCTATCAACACATCTATCTGTTTGACTAGAAGAACCAGATTCTATACAATAGTAGTTAAAAAAATAATAACTAAAATAAAACGTACAAAATGTGGGAAATCAAACACTTTAAAACGTTATAATGAGCTGCTGTAACGGCGTCCACATAAAAATCTCCGAGTTGTCGTCTATTTCTTGGATCCATTTCGATACCGTGTATGTTTTATCCTGGCCACTGAATTTTTTTACCATATCATCCGCAAAATACCTTTGCATGATCGGGTTCTGGCTTGTCCCAGCCTTCGCCATTTCGTCTTCTGGGTGACTATAATTCAAACCCGTTGCGTCTGATGAACAAAAATGGCAGCCTTCAAAAACTGAAAATTTTTCACGTCGCGTCGTCGTCGGCACGTCGTCAATTTTTTTTCCAGTTTTCGACTTGTAAGCCCGTCTTTTAATGGTTTCCCAGTTTTCCACTTTTGTGGGCGTGAAAATGTGGGAAATCAAACACTTTAAAACGTTTAACTGTTTTATTTCAATTTTATATCGTCTTTACAATAATCTTTTCGTCTTTACGTCTTCCGTCAAAACCATCGTACTCTTTCCCTTTCACACACCCTCGCTCTCATTCGCTTAATACTGTCATCCCCACATTCGGCCGTCCTACAATTAGTCTGTCCCTAGACTAATACAAATAAGAAATCTTTAAAACACATAAAAGCTGTAAACCGTAAAAATAAAATCGAAACAACAAACATCTTAAACTTACAACCATTACACAACATCACATTAAAACATAACTCAACTAGTTAGTTAAGTGTCGTATACTACGGCCGTTCAGAGAATGCGTTCCTGACACCTATCAGTTAGTCACGACTAGTGATGGGCACAACATAACACTGAGTTCGTTACCGTTCCTCCAAAATGAACCGCCGCATTATTTTAAGATTATTTTCGTTTTAAATTGGCGGAATCATTTAAAATTTATATTTTAGTTATTTAAGTGGAAACCAAAAAAAGGTAATATTCATATAATAAAATTGTTTTATTTATTCTTTGTTACAAAGTTACAATCTGTATTTCTATGCAATAAAGTAAGCACATTGAATTGAATGTGCGTACAGAATATTAATCAGACTCCGATTCGCTTGAGGAGGTGGTGTCTTCATCATCTTCGCCTACATGTATAATTATATTATTATCAATAACAGAATCAATCCTCATATCTCGGTCATAATGTTCCAAAATCAGGTTTTTAGTCTTCTCAACAACCTTTGCCCAGTCATCTCTTGTGACTTCCCCGCAGGCTTCTTTTAATAGGGTCATCATCTTTTTCGTGCTGAATGGCGGGGAAGTATTGTGGCGGGCGGCGTAACCTTTTAGTCCATTAAACGAAAGCCGGGTAATCAAATAAAAACAGATCGAAAACACTTGAAGAACGTGGTCTATGCGCACGAAACAACAACAGACGACTGTTTTAGCGTCACAAAATGGCGGCCCAACGCCATTTGGGGTTACCATTTTCAACCTAAATATAAAAATGCTACTTTCTTTCGCGCGTTCGGTTTGGTCATAGTTTTATTTTTATATTTCATAAAAGTTATCTTATAGTCCATTATTTTCAAATTCTTAAAAAGAAAAACAAAGCGTATTATTTTATATTAAAATATAAGTATAACTGTTTATGAACAGATTACGATACTTGCCTGTTATTTTTAGCACAGCACTACAAATATAAAGCGCTGACATAACCTTGTAATAGCGCAGTATAGATTTAGAAAAATATTGTTTACCAAGTTATTTGACACTCAGTTTGGCACAAAATTATAACATTCATTGATTATTGATATAATAATGTTGTTTTAATGCTCATCAATTGTTAAAACGGTAAACAACCAGCAAAAATATTTTTATCGTAACTGCAACGCCATTACAAAGTTACGTCGTCAGTTCAATCGCGACGTGTCAGGAACGCATTCTCTGAACGGCCGAACTATAGTTACGACATAAACGAAAACAAATCTTATCATTCAAGGAATTAGGAAACGTAATGTTTAATCGTCTTAACTGAAAAATTAAAATAAAATTGAATTCTAAATCTGTGCTAACCTAACCTCAGTCATCTCTAGTATCAATATTGTTTTCTTGCACACTAGGCCATGGCTTCATAGAATCCGCCGCACTGCTCGTCTTATATGGCCCTTCAGTTACAGAATCCAGCTTAGCTACATCATATCTATCGGCACCCTTCACTTTGGTAACCCGATAAGGACCTAGGTATTTTGGTCTGAGTTTCATACCTACTCCAAATTGCGTGCGTCGTATAGCCACAACATCTCCAACTTTATAGACTCGACTTTTCTTCCTTGAACTCATTTTGAACTTTTAAAATCTGCTCTTTCGCCTTCATACGCAGTTCTTCTCGATTATTCATAAAAATATTTTGATTTTCCTGTTGAATTAAATCTAAAATGTCAGGATCTGCTTGCCGTCTCATCCTTGTGCCAATGAGTAACTCATATGGTGCAGCATTGACACTTCTCTGATAAGTGCTGTTCAGTGCTTGTTGCAAACGACTAACATGTTTGTACCAGTTACCTGGTTGCTCTATACACAGTTTTGTTAGTACAGAAATCATCACTCTATGAATCCTCTCCACTTGCCCATTTGCTCTGGGAATACCCGTCGTAATAGTAATGTGTTCAATCTTCTCGTCTTTGCAATAACCTGTGAACTCTCCACTGGTAAAAGCAGTTCCTCTGTCAGTAATAATGCGTCTGGGATTACCAAAAACTTGTTGGTGAATCTGTAGTTTTGCTAATACTTCTCGGCTTGTTGTGTTTTTGTAGGAAATATCCATGTAAACTTTGTGAATGCATCAATCACCGTCAATATACTTTTACTTCGTTGCATCAGAATAGCAGCATACGCAACTGCTGAGGCATCTGTGTGTAGTTCAGTATACGACTTAGCATTATAAATCTTAAGTACTGGATTATTTGCCAGTTTGTCCTTCAAAGTCTCGAATGCAATCATTTGTTCTTGATTGAACTTAAAAATACTATCTTTTTTCAATAAATCGGTCAACGGTTTCGCAATCAGTGAAAATTTTTGGATATACTTACGAAAATATGACGTCAGACCAATGAAACTTTGCAGTTGCTTGGTGTTCCTAGGTTCTGGGAACCTTTTGACAGCATCAGTCTTCTCAGGTGAAGGTTTTACTTGACCATTCTCTATGATGTGGCCTAAATACTCCACTCGTCTTACCAGAAGTTGTGATTTCTTCCAGCTGATCTCGAACCCGTATTGTGACGCTACGTCTAACACTTCTATCAATCTTTCTACCGCTTCTAGTTCATTCTGAGCTGTAATTAGTAAATCGTCTATAAAAATCAAAACAATACGTCTAGAAATCAATTCATGGAAAATTGTAGTTATAAATCTTGTAAATACTTTAGGGCAGACCGTCAAACCAAATGGCGCCTTTAAAAACTCATATTGTCCATTATGCGTGACAAAAGCAGTATACTTAATAGAGTCTTCATGTACTGGCAAATGAAAATACGCATTTTTTAAATCAATCGTACTGAAAATCTTAGCTTCTGCAAGTCTATCAATATGGTCATCAATAATCGGTAAAGGATATTCATCCATTAACATCTTCTTGTTGATTAATCGGTAGTCCACACAAATCCGGATAGCTCCATCCTTCCGAACTAAGACTAACGGACTAGCATACTCTGACCAACTCACCCGCACTATTTGATTGGCCTGTTGGTCTAGTGGTTAGTGACCCTAACTGCTATGCCGGAGGTCGTGGGTTCGATTTCCACCCAGGACAAATGTTTGTGTGATGAGCACGATCATTTGTACTGTGTCTGGGTGTAATTTATCTATAATATGTATGTATTTAGAAATATATAAGTATGTTTATCAGTTGTCTAGTACCCATAACACAAGCTCTGCTTAGCTTGGGACTAGATGGCGTTGTGTGATAGTTGTGGAATATTATTATTTTATTTTATTTATTTTATTCCTTCTTTAAGCCACTGTTCCACCTGTCTTTCAACCTCTTCTTGTTCACTGATAGCTAAACGGCGTGGTCGCTGGACTACCGGGATGTCGTCTTTCAAGATAATATGCAACCTTACCGGGGCGTCTTTCGTCTTCAACGGCTGATATCCCTCGACAATATGCTTTACCTGCTGCTGAACATGTTTACTAGCTTCACCTCCGATAACGTACGGAACGTCAGTAAAATAACAAGAAAGTTTACGCAACCAATTCTCATTTGACGGCAAAAAAATTGTTTCCTTCCTTCATAAACAATGTTACATCTTTTAAGAACTCATGTCCTATTAAAATATCATACGGCATAGTGTCATTAGATACCACATGGAAACACACATCACTATAGTTTTGTTCATCAATAACAATAGGAACTTTAATTTTCCCCATAGAACACACTTTTACATGTCCAAAACCAAATAACGAAAGAAACTTATTTTCCCTTTTCGGTAATCCAATCATTGTGTAAAATTCTTCAGAAATCAAGTTGACATCGCTGCCGGTATCGATCAATGCAATCGACGTCTTATCACAAATTTTAACAGTTTTCCGGGGTTTTCTTCATGAAATATCTTTGTTTACATCGTTCTCATTGTCAAGCAAAACGTCATATTCTTTTTTATTCATAGTTGACAAATCCGTGCTGAAACCTTTTTCGTTCGCAGTTGACAACTCAGTGCTGCCACCCGCGGACGCAAACTTAAAGTTGTCGGCCTCCTTGTTAAACATCGTGCGTTTCGTGTCGTTCAACGCACTCACGCCTCCTGGTGGTTTTTCACCAACAACTTGCCGGGTCGGGTGCTGCTGACGTCTTGTAAAAGTCGCACCTGCTTCGTCGCCGCTTTGTAATTTGTTCGGTACCTGGGGCGCAATTCTGTAAAATAGTCAACTTGTCAATAGTGTGTCGATAGTGTGTAAGTAGTGTCTCAGTAGAATATTCAATGACATTTGGTATTCTACAACTTATTTATGGTCATTGACTTGCCACAGTTGCAACTGTAGTGACATTGAAACGCCATAATGGGACTATTGTAATATTGGTAGTCTGGTACATTTTAATGTATCAATGTCATCGTGATGGCCAAAGTTGCGGTAGTCTGTAAATATTTTAAGTGATATCTGACAGTTGTGTCTATCGTGTTTAGCTATCGAACTGCCATTGTGAAGCCATCGAACAACGACACCTCTTTTCCCTATTGATTTGATTAAATTTGTTCCTTTTAAAATTTAAAATTAAGTGCCATAGTCTGTACGTCTTACGTAATGTACTAATTAATAAAGTGGACTTAGTATTTCGCCACAATGAGGCCTTCTGTACCTACTTTGCGGTGGCGTATTTTAGCATTGGCTTATAGTGCCGACTGTCGACGTTTTGCTTTTGCGCCAGCGCCGCAATACTCGCGCATTAATGAGGCTGCAAGTGAATTCGACTTTGCAAGGAGCAAGCAAAGGAGCTAATTGATGATCCTGAAATGTTGGTGTGGAAGTTCATAACATAACTCAAAACTTACTGTGAAAATATATTTCCATTGAACTTTAGAACTCCGAACACAAATCACTTTAAATTCATCACGTTTTTTTATTATTTTCCCAACAACAATTGGGACTTTTTCACTTACCTTACCTTTGTCGTTTTATATAATATGTTTTATATAAAAATGTACTCTGTGATAATAATGTGGAATGTGGAAAAAGAAAAATTTCGGATTTTGGGGGCCATATCGCAGATTTGAAAAAAAAAAACCATTTCCATCGAGTAGGGTATCAAAATGAAGGGTTTTAAAAGGAGATTACAAAAATATATGACACTTATATGTTTAATAGAAATTCAAAGTCACAAATCCTATAAACACCAAAACACCAAAGTTAAATAAATCATCTGCGAAGAATTTTACGCGACCAACGAAAGAACAAACACAAAAGAAATCTGAAGTTGGAAATAAAAAAGGTTTCAAGTTTTGTTTAATTTAAAATGTACTTGTTTTTGATTTTCAGTTTTTTCAGTCGGGATTTTTTTTTTTTTTTTCAGAGAGGCAGAAACAATATTTTTATCACATCAGATAAAAATATTGTTTTACAATAAACGCTTGTTTTTTGTGAAATTTTGTTTTTGATAATAAAACGTTTTATTTATGATTATAAAAACCTGTATTATAAAGATTTCATTGATAAAAATAGGATTTCATAAAGTGGTAGGTTTGGTATCTCATGGTAGCTTTTTGTTAGCAACACTGAAAACTATTGTACTGTCACACAATCAACATACTATCGACACACTACTGACACACCACTGAAACGCCATTGAAGTTTCTGCAGAATGCCAAATTTGCAACAGTGGCAAAATAATGTCTGTAGTGTGTCGATAGAGTGTCAATGGCGGGTTGCTTAACTCGAAGTTACAGAATTGGGCCCCTGTTCCGATTCTTCCGCCTTGTTGCAGTATGTCGCAATATGGCCGAAATTATTGCATTTAAAGCATTTTAGCCCGAGATGTTTATTTGGGCATTCTTTGGACTGATGACTTCTTTCACCACAACTGAAGCACCTGATCACCCTTTTTCCTACCACATCACTATATTTCGGCTGACTTCGTCGTATCTTCGACTCTTTAATTTTTTCTTTCAGAGTTTCGTAAATTTTCATTTTTTCTTTTAAATCTGGATACGTGGTAACTCCGTATAACATTATTTTATGAGTTTCTTCGTCCTCAATCCCTTCTACGATGTATTTTATAGCGACATAATCTGGCATCTTTTCCCTTTTGCCTAGCTCACGCATTACTAATAAGTAGTCCATACAGCTTTCATCACCTTGTTTCTTTCTGCTGGACATTACTTCGTGGGCTGTCTTTTGGTCTAAAACGTCAGGAAACTCCTTGGCGATCGCTACCTTCAGCTCATCCCATGACTTAAATGGGCGCTCAGACTGGAGCCACAAAGCCGCTGTTCCCACCAGGAATCTACGAGCTATAATGAGCTGCTGTAACGGCGTCCACATAAAAATCTCCGAGTTGTCGTCTATTTCTTGGATCCATTTCGATACCGTGTATGTTTTATCCTGGCCACTGAATTTTTTTACCATATCATCCGCAAAATACCTTTGCATGATCGGGTTCTGGCTTGTCCCAGCCTTCGCCATTTCGTCTTCTGGGTGACTATAATTCAAACCCGTTGCGTCTGATGACCAAAAATGGCCGCCTTCAAAAACTGAAAATTTTTCACGTCGCGTCGTCGTCGGCACGTCGTCAATTTTTTTTCCAGTTTTCGACTTGTAAGCCCGTCTTTTAATGGTTTCCCAGTTTTCCACTTTTGTGGGCGTGAAAATGTGGGAAATCAAACACTTTAAAACGTTTAACTGTTTTATTTCAATTTTATATCGTCTTTACAATAATCTTTTCGTCTTTACGTCTTCCGTCAAAACCATCGTACTCTTTCCCTTTCACACACCCTCGCTCTCATTCACTCAATACTGTCATCCCCACAATAATATGATAGAAGTGATATACAAAAAGCTTGGTTGACGGGTTCGTGAAAGGTCCGTTTACACGTTTTAAATTGGTTCCCAGGGCGAGGGCGACAGTGGGTCCAGTGTGAGCATGGACAGCGTGCTGACAGCGCTGGCGGAGATGTCGCTGGGCGGCAGCGGGGGCGCCGCGCCGGGCGACGAGCCGCGCGACGACAAGCCGCGCCTGCTGGCCGTGGAGCCCGCGCCGCCGCGCCAGCCCGCGCCACCCGCGCAGGCGCCGCCACCTGCGCCCGAGCAGCCCGAGGTACACATACTATACACTCAGCCTGTCTACACTATTGGATGGGATATCATCAAATGACAAGCTAGAGGGTCGCTGTGTGGAGCGGGAGAGGGAGTGACAGACTTCTACTGACTAGAACCCACTTCTGTTCCTTCTTAGCCGTTTGTGAGCCGCGGTCGCGTATCTCTTTCAAACAGTCCCGCAGCTCTGAAAGACTACACTATACTTTTCGAATTCTATGACAATTCCATCGTGGTACCACACAAAAAAAAATTAAAATAACTGACTGACTTCCACCGATATCGATCGGTTGAGTGATCAGAGAGACTCAAAAGAAGTATCTATATGGCGCTAGGTTCAAGCTAACCTCACACTGCGCGCCGTAGAAATTCAATTAGTATTAAGCCGTGTTGAATAGGTATATGTCGAACAAAGAAATAAATATTTTCATTTGATGGGTGAATGTCATTTATCTCAAAACCAGATCGTCTCCATTGCTTCTGATAAACCTATACAATACAAGAATGTGCGAAACTCAATTATGATTATTCTGTTCAATTACATAGTTACTGATCAAATGATTAACAATAGTTTTATCTTTTCAGGTTCATTAACTTCCCCAAGACGATGGACACCAACCTATATCTCTCGATATTTTGTTAACGAATACCTTATAATTATTTCTAAAACACGCATATATCGTTGATCGCTTGGTTGCACACGGACTGGCGGGTTCCCTGTCGCATTCCGAAACTAATTCGTTTAACGTTAAGGTACAATTTTCTTTACGCCGGCCCCAGTTAACGCTAGCGCTCGTTGTTCACTGCATTTTTCTTATAGTTGCATCCATCGCTATGGAACGTTTCGCCGCAGTGTCTTCTTGGAGTGTATACTTTGTTTTCAAGTAGTGTGCTACGAAAGTTAATGTTTCCTCGTCTCGAGATCACACTTTGTAGCTTCCTCTTGTTATTAATATGTTATAAAGTGCAGAAAGCAACGCAGTCGCTGTAACCGAAGTAGAAGCGAGAAGGTTCGATTTTAGTTTGTGTCGATTGTTCGGACATGTGTTCGCTCGATGGTTTTTTGTTCTTGTTTGTACGGGCCGGCCTCTACGAGTGATCTATACTTATACCCTTAACGAAAATTATATCTTTTATGAATGTTTTAGTTGTCTCTAGTCTAATGTTAGCATGTATTTTATTAAACGTCGATTCTATAATTGTTTATGGTTCCACGTTTTTTCAATGCAGATACATTTTAAGCATTCTTCCATAATTATATTACGAGAAAAAGAAGCTATATTTTTAGTATATAGTATAGATTGAACTAAAACTAAAAAGTTTATATTTAATTATATAAGGTGCTTGTAAGAATGGAGTCCCGAACTTTGTTTAGAAATTAGTTTGGAAGGATTTGATTAGTGTTAAGAGTATTTATTTTATTACGAATTTTGGGGCTCTGTTCTTTATCTAGTTGTATATTTGTGCCAACTTTGTTTGAATTAAATCCAACTTGTTAATAAAATTTGGCGTAATTTTTTGATCTGTAGGCTGCATATCGCGGCATTTAAACGTTTGTCTCGAAAATTATATATTACATTTAACATATCGAGTGGGCGGAAGTTGGTATAAATATTTTGAACCGTGTGGATGTCAAAGTTACTTTTTCAGTATTAGGTTATCTGTAATTTAAGACTTGAAAAGTAATATATTATTGACATAATAAGATATATTTAAACTGTATTTCTATTAGAGTTAGCGAACTAGATGTTCGCACGCATTGGTCTCCTTTAGCATAAAAGAAATGTATTTTATATAGAAAGATGAACTTTATTAATGTATTTTTCGAAAATTTTAGTTGTATCGGGTTTGCATAATATTAAATAGCTTTGTCGATTACATTTACAGGCATTTCTCGTAACTTAGCGCCTGTACACTTGCGCACACAAGTGTATGTGTGCTTTCGTTATTGTTATTCTACACGTTGCAAGTTTAAGCACTATAAAAATATATATTTATGTATATAACAACTTGTTAACACATAACGCTATTTACTAGTTTATTTCGTAATTTTACAACGTTGGGTAGCAAGCATGGATGAGCGTTTTTTTGTTTTGTATTTTTTTTTAATAAATTTATTAAACTCTTTATTTTCTGGCTTTTTATTTATAATTTGCAATGCTTGAATAGTTCGTTCTAGTTATTACTGTGCTAGTTTATCGATCCAGGTAGGTAGATAAATTGAAAACTATATTATGAATATTAAAAGTATTCTGAAGTCTTCCGCGACCGCCTGGCGCTACAGCGGCTAATTATTTTTTTATTACTAACTTTTCTACTACTACTAAAGTACAAGTCAGTAGTAAGTCTACTAGTTATTTTTTTATTACTAACTTTTTAAAAAGAAGACCATCCGTGCTGGTTTTAACACCTTTAGGGTGCTTTTCCACCAGATATGTGCTATGCTACGTTGCTATGGATGCGTTTGATATCCACCAATCACATTCATTGGTGCACACAGCTTAGCACTGGTGGAAACGGATTCAACTAAGATATGTTTTTTATATGTAAGGATGCGTGCTATGGGTCGTCCATCACGTTATGGTGTAGCTATGTGTAGAGCAGAGTTCCTACAGTATGGCCGCTCTCGACGCTTCCCTACTATCGATACATCGCTTAGCTCGAGCTGCGCATCTTCCTCGCGCAGCTACTCTGCGGCGGCGCATCTTCATAGCACATCTAACTCGAACTCATAGCTTACTGCCGCAAGGAGCTTTAATAATTACTTAATAAAGGTTTTGACAGTTTTGTCATACAAAAATATGTGAAACCTTTACTAAGTGACGGCTTAAGTAATCATTAAATACCTCTAAGTACCGCAGTTAGTATCAGTGGAAACGGTCACATATCACAGCTTAGCTATTACATCCTCGCAGCAGCTGCATAGCACATCTCTCGTGGAAAAGCCCTCAGTGCCGGGAACGGTTCCCGGCACTGAGGGCTTTTAAAGTGAACCCACCGGGTCCCGGTGGGTTCACTTTTACGCAAGCTCAATGCCAGTGACCCACTTGGCGGGTCCACTTGCATTGGCATAGTGGGATGGCACATGAGCTCTATGAACCGGGGGTGGACTCATGTGTTAAAGCCATACTGATAGTCCTTTATTCAGTTATAGTATAGTGCACGAGGATTTTTCCACTTAGTGGACACGGAACCGACATTATAGCGTCTTCATTGCGGCTTAGCCGCTGCAGTTGTGCGTTTGCGGAATGCCTTCGAAAATGTACTTTGATGGTCGTTTAAATTCTAAAACTTAAATGTTGTGATTGTATTTGTCCTTAAAACATTTCGTCGCTTAGAGGTTGAGGGTAAATTAAATTCTATTTTTCTAGCTGAATAACTGTTTTGTTTGTGAAATACTCCCCTTATCATCAAATGACCTAAAACTAAAACCCACTATGTTCCTTCTTAGCCCTTTGTGTTCCGGGGCTGCGGTATCTCTTTCGAACAGCCACGCTGCCACGGGTGAAACGCTTCCCTTAACACTTTTAAGATTTTTAATGGATCTATGATGTAAACACAAACACGCCATCACTGTAAGGCCTCCATCACACGACGTAGGTATTTTAAACGCGGAGACGACGCCCGTATCAAGAACTGTTTTTCCGCGCCGTATATCTGATTTTTGCGTTTTTATAGATGCAAACGCGCGTGTAAAGCGCGTTAACACTAATCATGTTTAAAAAAACACTTTCCGTGTGATCGTATCAATACATACAAATAAAGTGACATGTTGGGCTCTATCTGATGGTGCACGCGATTTTAACAATATTTAAATATGGCAAGGGCAAAATACAGCTCATTTAGCATTGCAAGATATTGTAAGTTGCCATCATGATTCCTATTATACTGATGTATTTAATAAGGCTATGTACTGGTCAATTTGAGACGGTAAGTTTTTATTAATTTAGTAGTTGTTTTAATGGCAGAGTTGGGCTAGTGGTTTGACAAATTGCTGCTGGTTTTTTTTTTTAATTAGCCTACCCACTTTTCATTTATGTTGTGTTTGTGAGTTTAAATGTTTGTAAACGCACCCACAATACAGGAGAAAATCCTAGTGTGGGTAATTCCTGGATGATAATTCAGAGGTGTACATAATAGATAGTACACCCAAATTGTTCAATTCCTATGATGTAATAGGGGCAAATCTATTGCCATTAGCCGCTATCCGGATCGCAAATCCAGAATCCGTGGTTGTTGCGAAATTTTTGATGGAAAACACCCACAGTCTGACCTAAGAATCGAGCTCAGCTGGTCTAAAATGGCCGCTTTATCAGAATCCACGCAGAATCTGTGCGTGTGAACTGAGGGACCACATAAAAAATTTGAAATTCTTAAAATAGACTTTATGTCTATAATTAGAAGTCCATTTTAAGAATTTTAAATTTTTAACCTAATTAATATTACGATTCTGCTAAAGCGGCCATTTTAGACACCCAGGATCTCAGTCTCAGCAGTGCTTGCCACACCACTAGACCAGTGAGGTATTTAGAAACAGATATCTTGTTTCTCTTTTCTCTCTTGGTTCTATCTTTTAATTAAATACTATTTTTTTATTAAATTACTTTAACAAAATTCTTTTCCAAAGACCTATGTACTGAACATGGACTCTCAAATAGAATGCTGTGATGAAGAGAGCTTAGTAAACGTGGATATATCGGAAGTGCACGTGGGTTGGTATAATGAGACCACGGCCTACATGTACGGAGTTACCAAGTTATTGGAACCCATCGGGTTTGATATGATGGTAAGTCTTGAATCTCATTTTTTTTTTCGTGTGTGGGTAGTGCCGAAAGTGGTGACAGAGAAATTATGTCGCACAGAAGCCTCTCGCTTTGCTTTATATGCTGATATGAAATATCATTTTATTTAGATATCACTTTCTCTGCTAAGTTCAAAATATGTTTTTGTTTGTATATGTGGTACATTTACGAATTTTTAATTCATATTTTAAATGTGAATTAAAAATGTAAATCAAAGTTATGGGTAAACCAAGTACTGGTTCCGCTTACGACTTGATGGTTAAGTCGCGAAAAAATTTTAAAGGACGTCTAAAATGGTGACAGAAGCACCAGGATCAACTTAGAATGGACGTAATAGCTAAGCAAAAGCCGAAAAAGATTTCACCAAATTTTGGAAGTCCACTAGTAGGCTTGACGTTAAACCTGGCCTCCCTGCGAATGTTGATGGGCGACGTGACCCAGAGGATATAAATAATTTGTTCATGGAGCACTTTAAAGTGCGCTCTCCTCTGGGTCCTTCGACCATTAGGCGAGATAGTGAGCCCATCGTGGTGGGCGAGGAACCTTTACTTAAATTTACAGTGAAGCAACTTAAAAAAGTTATAGATAGTATGCGTAGAGGTAAATCTCCTGGCCATGATGGACTCAGCACCTAAAATATGCTGGTGTACACGTTCCGAGGGTCCTGTCCATGTTCTTCAATATGTGTATTACTCATACATACTTACCGCATGACTTGATGAAAACTACTGTGGTACCCATAGTGAAGAATAGGACAGGAGACATATCGGACAAAGAGAACTATCGCCCGATCTCTCTCGCGACAACTGTAGCCAAGGTATTGGATAGTGTGCTTGAGTCTTGTCTCGATAAGTACATACATAGGTCTAAACCCGAACTGAGCGTCATGTATGTGACGCTCAGTTCGGGTTTAGACCTGGACTGTCAACTGAAAGCGCGATTCTAGCTCTCAAGCACACTGTCCAGTACTACACAGAACGGAAGACTCCGGTGTACGCCTGTTTTTCGGATCTCTCCAAGGCTTTTTTTTTTTGGTGGGTGTAAAATCATCGAATAACCCCTCCCGCTCTTGGGCAGAGCGAAAGGGAGTGTCAGACTTCTACTGACTAAAAACCACCCATGTTCCTTCTTCGCCCTCTATGTCGAGGCCGCGATAACCGGTGGACTACCCGCGGCCCATCTCTCCAAGGCCTTCGATCTCGTTTCGTATGAAGTGCTTTGGAGAAAGATGGAAGACAGAGGTATACCGGCAGAGATATTAAAAATATTTCAATACTGGTACTCGAATCAGGCTAATTGTGTTAGGTGGTCAAACTGCCTTTCGGAGTCATACAAGTTGGAATGCGGCGTGAGACAGGGGGGGTTGTCCTCGCCAAAGCTGTTCAATTTGTATGTGAATGACCTCTTGGTCGAGCTCAGCGGCATGCGTGTCAGTTGCCGCGTGAGGGGTGTTTGTGTGAACAACATCAGCTACGCGGACGATATGGTGGTGCTGGGCCCGACTGCGAGGTCAATCAAGGAAATGCTGAAGGTGTGTGAGAAATACGCCGCATCACATGGTCTGACGTATAATGTAAAGAAAACCGAGTTCATGGTCTTCAAGGCCGCCGGCAAGTGCACAGACACCATGTCTACAATTACTTTAAACGGCGCTAATATTAAGCAGGTGACTAAGTTTAAATATCTGGGCCATATACTTGTCGACGACCTTAAAGACGATGATGACGTGGAGAGGGAGCGCAGAGCGTTGGCGGTCCGCGGGAACATTTTGGCGCGCAGATTTTTTCGTTGTACCGATCAGGTCAAAATAACATTATTTAAAGCGTACTGTCAAGGCCTGTACACGGGAAGTCTGTGGTTCAGCTGTTCTCGGGGGACGCTAAATACCTTGCGCGTAATCATGTTTTCTTGCCAATATAACAATGTTTTCAGGATGATGTTGAAACTCCCTTGTTTCTGTAGTGCCTCGGGAATGTTTGCCCAATCGGGTACAGATGGTTTCCATGCCATCATCAGGAAAAAGGTGGCATCGTTTGTGAGGAGGATTCGGGGGAGTGACAATAGCATCCTGAAAGTCGTGGCTGAGGACCCGAGAGCTCCTGTGCTGAGGCATTTCATGCGGAATCATTGTCCTCAGGAAATGCCTCGTAAGTACCTACATGACTCAATAATTATAAATTTGGTATATTCCAATTTGTTACTAACCCTAGTGTGTAAGTTATGTACTAACAAAAATGGTTCCTATGTTGTCCCAAATAAAGAAAAATATTATATTATTATTATATTTATATAAATTAATAATATTTTACATGTTACACATTTTTTTATTCGTAAAAATACATGTGATTGTAACAATATCACATTATTCCTCGCCCCCCCCCCCCCCTTACCTGGTGACTAGTTGTAATAATTTTCTGCCCCCCTTGCCCCCCAGTAAGCTTCATGTGATTAAAGGACAACCCCTAAGCTATCGACAAGCACAACTTTGAACTTAGGAGCTTAACGAATCGTCAAAAACAACATATTTTGGTAGGCCGCATAAAGCATTGAAACTGTCAGATAACTAAAATAATCGTTTTTCAGTTAGAATTAGTCGTGCAAAAAGAAGCATCTGGAATGTACGAGACAGTGGTTACGCATGAGATATGCGACATCTGCGCGGAGGTGTTACTTGGGAAAGAAAGTCACTATTATGAGTATATGAAATACTTAACGATTCCTGAGTCGTGTCCTTTTGAAGCGGTATGTATCATCATCATTTTCTTGACCTTATGGCAACTCATTCAGGTTCGGCGCAGCAGTATTCTTCCATTCTTCGCTATTGCTCGTCATCTCATGAGGCTCCTTTCTTGTCATATCATATCATCCTATACTTACGCAGTCCATCCACCGCTTTTTTGGTCTTCCTCAACTCTTATACCCATCTACATTTATACTCAAAACTTTCCTCATTATATTTTCCGCATTCCTTCGGCACACATGCCCATCATCAACAGCCTATTAATGTTCCCATTGCTCACACACACAGGCCTCCTCTCTTTTTGAGAGGGAACGGGCTATAATCTCCCACGCGGGCCCATTGCGGATTGGTAGATGTCACATGTCTTCGCTAGATATAGTAGATCACACATCGGTTATTTTCTCATTATGGGTATTTTGCCTGAAATAAAACACATTTTTTTTTTAAACAATTGTTGATGGCACGGTTGGCTGAGGCTGAGCGATTGGACTGCTGCGATGCGTGTCGCGGGTTCGATCCCCGCATGGAACAAATATTTGTATGGCCTGCAGATAGTTGGATCGGGTCTGGGTATTTGTGTATGTGAGTTTAAATGTTTGTGAACGCACCCACGATACAGGAGAAATTCCTAGTGTGAAGCATAGTTTAAAAAAAATACCGTCTTTAAACTCCTTCCTTCTTCACACAGGGTGACTATCCAGTGAAGAACTTGATCATTGACACCGATGATTTGCCACTGAATGCCAACACTGCAGGCAGATACCAAGCCTTTTTTACTATTTCCAAGAACCCAGCGAAAGATTGCAGAACGAACAAGGAATTCATGTGGTGCGCAACTATGAAATTCATTATTGAAATGGTTTAAAATCTGGAAAGTTCCACGCATGAATAATATAATTCAAAGTTGTATAACGAGAACCACAAATTAAAATTTTATATTGGTTAAGTTAAATAAACGTAAATGTTTGAGAAATTTATACTCGACGTTTTAAATACAAGCAAATATGTGTATTATTCCTTTCTTCATTTGCCAAGCCTATATTCCCAACAATGTCGTTGTCGGCTTCCAGATGCAGAGTTTACATGGTAACAATACAAGTGTAGAGATATAATCTAGTTATCCATCAATCAATCCCTAAATCAATAATAGAGTAGTTAACAAAAAAATCGAATTAGTCCGTCAGATAGATTTCCAAAAAATATTGGACACCTATTTTTTCTTTTTTCACGTAAACAAACATTGGAAACGATACAGAGCTTTGACAACTCGAGTGACCTCATTTTCTAAGAAATTAGTATGATATTCTTTACCGGTGAGTGACGTCACAACTCAAATCTTTGACGCGTTTTATCTTCGTCAATTTTTATTGATTTTATAAAACAAAATACGTATCCAATATTTTTCGATAATCTACTTGCAAAAGACGGACTAATTAGAATTATTTTTATAAGTCGGTAAGCATCCCTATGGCGCAGTGGCTGAGCGATGTGACTGCTGCGCTGCGTGTCGCGGGTTCGATCCCCGCACCGAACTAATATTTTGTAGACCTACAGATAGTTGTTTCGGGTCTGGGTATTTGTTTATGTGAGTTTATATTTTTGTAAACGCACCCACGATACAGGAGAGATTCCTAGTGTGGTTGACCGCCACGTCAAAAAAACAAAATCGTTCCCTCAGCGCCAAGCTGAGAGTTCATCCTTAAATACCTACAAAATAGTAGTGAGTTCGAAATTATTTCGATAAAAACTGACTATTCATTTCTGAACATTTTTTTTTATAAACGGTAAAATACCGCAAATATAATATAAAGGAGTTTTATTTTATCCCGCTGTGTCCTTCTTTAATGATCTGTCTTTCAGCGCCCTATATCAATTAAAAACATCAATCGATAAAATCAAGGCAATACCATCACAGCACTATTTTGATTACTTGGCTGGCACAGATTTCTCAAATTTGCTCGCCTCAGCACTAGAGGTGTGCAAGCGTTATATAATAATATCGAAATATTAGTAGATATTTTATTTTTATGGTTAGTAGGTACCTATGTATACCCACGACGAAACGGAGTAGGCAGGTAGTATACGTTTGTGAGGTAAGAGGTTGTTTGGTTGTAGTTTGTGTTGGCAAACCTTTACATTCACAACGGGTTTGTCTGATTTAAGTTAATGTGGTTTTCTGTAAAATATTTAGATTAATAATAATAATAATTAATAGGTTTTGGATAGGTTATAATATGGTGATTACTCACTCAATACAATTTAAACAGTGTAAAATGAAAAAACTATTATTTTTTGAGAAAATTCTCACGACATAAGATTTCATCTGGGTTGCCTTAGGCTAGATTGCAATTAACTAGTAAGAACTTGGTTCTTACTAACAAGGAAAAAAAAAAAAAAAAAAAAATCTGGGTTGCCATTGCTATTCGTATTTTCATTCCAAAAATAAATCACATTGTAGCAGTATAAAAAAGGAGAAAACGAAAAGGATAGTAATAAAAATGAAACATTTATGAAAAATCAGTCTTTTAATTATATTTGTAGATAAAACATAGGTACAATTTGTAGTAAGTGTAGATGAAACAATAATAAAAAACATAATATATGTATAACAATTTCAAAAAAATTCTAACCCCATACAAGTATTACAATCACTAAAAAGTTTTTGTTAATGACATTTGTAATTACCTACACTTTTCCAGGAGGCTAAGGGCAGCCATGTCAATGAGCTCAATTTCGAATCATAAAATATTTAAAATTGCATAGAATAAGATTTTAGGTAAATAAAATAGTACATTGTAACACAAGGGCCTAAAATGACCCATTATATACGAGGTAGTTTTACTACCGAGCTTTAGCGAGGTAGTAAATAGGAACCGAGTTGTAATGGGATTTTAGCGCCGTGTGTTACACCGTACTTTTCACTACGATTGCGAGAAAATAAAAAACCATGTTCAATATGAAAGTTTATTTATTATTAAAAATTAAATGTACAATTTGTACAGTTGTTCAAATTTAATTATATGTTTTTTCCCGGCAATTTAATTTCAGTCCTCTGTGAAGACGAACATTGTGTAATCTGTGGGGTAAACGTAGGAGATACAAAACGTTGTTCAAGGTTTGAGGGTCCCTCGTTCGAATTTTCTGAATACACAATCAGCTGAGTTGACTCATCCCTTGATGTCGATGGTTGTGGCCTATTTGGGAGAACATTGATGCGTTCTGTGATACGCTGGGTGATATCCAATTTGTTTTATACTTGCAGCTAAATGCATCACACACTGCGCAGGTCGCGGCAGACGGGGAAGAGCACGTCGAGATTTACTTTTTCCCCTAGGGCAATAAATGCAATTTTACGCCCGCTCTGGTACGCTATTATGACGGCCTTTTTGAGCAAGAGGAGTGAAAACTTAGTTTTATCAATAAATATTGTTGTCTAGTTTTGTTTTATTTCCTATATCGAAATATTAGTCGTAGATAAACACCGCCATCTTATAGTTCTTACAAACATTTTATAGATTTTTTTTTGTTTGTATTTACTTAATAATAATAAAAAAGTTGTTAAAAAACTAAAAAGGAGATTACAAAAATATAAAACACTTTTTATGTTTAAAAGAAATTCAAAGTCCAAAATTCAAAATTCTATAAACAAACACAAAAGATAAATCATCTGCGAAGAATTTTACGCGACCAACGAAAGAACAAAAACATAATAACTAAAAAGTTGGAAATAAAAAAGTAGTTAAAAAACCTGACTGAAAAAACTGAAAAAACAAGCACATTTTAAATTAAACAAAACTTGGAAGCAGGCGGGGTTTTTACAATTTCATAATAAGGTGCACCTCTATTTAAAAACTTTCCGCGTGTGACGTCAGGAGATTGTCACGAATAGATGTCTGTGGCATGTGGCATTCCACTCACAGACAGTTTGACAGCGTGATGGGGATGGGCATTAGGGTCATTATGATTTATCGATAGTCAATTGACTCCGACATTTCATGCGCAGATAAATAGTTCTGTAATGAAAAACTTTAATGATTTCTCAAGTATAAAACTTTCATGGCAACGTTTGTATTTAAATTCTGTAGAATAACTTAATGAAATTAACTGTAACGTAGGTTACCGTTCAGCAGGGCTATTGTGTATCTTTTTAAATGTCAGTGGCTATCATAGTGTCCATCAATTAACTGTCAAATGGTTCAAATGGTGGTTGGTGGTTAAGAAATCACGGGCCACGATGAAATTGGTATGTATAGGTAGAGGACACCTAGCTAGACGAACAAAAATGTCATGTATCATGGTAGGTACCCCAAAATGTCACGTTATCGAGATTTCTTGTTTGTCTATATTATTATGTCTTCTATCCATACATACCAATTTCATCGTGAGCCCCGATTTCGAAAAAAGAAAACAAAATGGCGGTCAGGTTGATATTCCACATCGGTTCTATCCCCTTTTTTACCCGACTGCGGCGAAGCCCAAGAGGAGGGTTATGTGTTTGGCGTGTATGTATGTGTCTGTCTCTTTGTTACCTCATTACTCCTAAACGGATGAAGGGATTTGAATAAAACTTGGAAGCCGGCGGGGTTCATTCCCGTCGGCACTGCGGGTTATTCACAAGTTATCGCGGCCTCGACTATAGGGCTAAGAAGGAACATAGGTGGTTTTTAGTCAGTAGAAGTTTGACACTCCCTTTCGCTCTGCCCAATAAAAAAATATCAATTAACCCTTGTTTTACAACGGTTATGGGTGCATTTTATTTCTCAATTTTAAATGGTACCAACTTTGAGATATTATAATTATGCTAACCGTTGAGGGTCTTCACACACACGCACACACACACCTTTCCCTCTATAATTATTACATACAACAACATATTACTCGTGTATTTAATTAACAACTTATAATATGTTTAAAAACACATTCCGTGTGGTCCTATCACTGCATACAAATAAATTGACATATCCGGCTCTATCTGATTGTACCTACACGCGATTTCAACATAATATTAAATACAGCGAGGAAGCAATGCAGTTCATTTTGCATTGCAAGGTTTTGATGTGCTGCCGTAATGATTCCTATTATACTGATCTATTTGATACGGTTTTGTATTGGTACAACACCTGAAGTGGTAAGTTTTGTTATGTTTTTAGTCGTTTATTTAAGTAGTCGCGACTATTACTAATTAAACGAGAGAATCGCAGCGATTTTAACGTCGTGCCACGTATTTGGATACTCGTTCTTAGGGGCCGACTGACACGGTTAAGTTTATTAATCTACTAGCTGTGCCCGCGACTTCGTTCGCGTGGTTGTCGAAAACTAAAATGCGTCGCTAAGACAAAAGTACATTGAATCATTGCCCTGCGTTAACTTACTGACGCCGCGGCGCTGTTGAAAATAAGAAGAGTGTAATGCAAAGCACTGACTATTTCTAATAATTAAGTTTAGATGGATGGATGTTTGTTTGAATCAACCACGGCAGAACGTCCAAACGGATCTTGATGAAATTTGAAATAGAGGAAGATTTAAGTCCCGTCGGGGCGGCGGGTTGTTTGCAAGAGATACCGCGGCCTTGACGTTAAGGGCTAAGAAGGAACATGGGTGGTTTTTAGTCAGTAGAAGTCTGACACTCCCTTTCGATCTGCCCAAGCAAGAGCGGGAGGGATTATTTGATGATTGGTAAATCATCAAATAATCCCACAAAAGAAAAGGTAGATTATAGTCGACAGCTCTGTCATTGGCGCGTTCGTGTTCCACGCGCGCCTTATAGAGATGTCAGCAAAAATGAAGGGGCCCCAAAGGGACGACGTTTGCCGATGGGCTGAGGGTTGTCCGCAAGAGATACCACAGCCCCGAAAGACAAAGGACTAAGAAAGAACGGTTTTTAAGAAGCTCCACCCAGAGCGGGACTTTCTGCTCTGTTTGGGCGGAGCCCCACCGTGTTCTCGTAGCGGCATTGGCGGCAGCTACCTCTCGGGTCCGGCCCTGGTCCAAGCCATGGTCCGGGGCGAGAGGGAATGGGGCACCGTCGCCTCCATCTGCGAAGTAGTGATGCTAGCGAAAGAGGTGGCGGAATGTGAGAGGGAGAGAACCTCTCGTCCCAGGCGCTGCGGCAGACACCGGGCGTCGGGGGCCACGTGATGGCTTCCGGACACTATAGGCGAGGGCCTGTGGACGGTGAGTAACGGGCTAGCTAATCGTCCATCCGTTCTATGACGATGACAGGCCGTGTCGACGGTGCGATCGTGTTCCACGCGCGCCGCGAAGAGATGTCAGCAACACTGAAGGGCCGACGCCCGTCGGGGCTGCGGGTTGTTCGAAAGAGATACCGCGGCCTCTACACAAAGGGCTAACACCACATAACATCTATATGACGGCATTGTTGGCGCAGTGGCTGAACAATTGACAGTAGCACTGCGCGTCGCAGGATCGATTCCCACACGGAACAAAAAAGAATGTCTTATGTTTTATCAAATTTGAATTCAGTTTTAAAAACCGGCCGAGTGCATGTCGGATCACGCATAATGTAGGGTCCCGTAGTTGCCCATCACAAACATGTGAATTTACTAAACTCTTCCTGCGGATGTCCTGCAGGGTTCTGTCCACGGCCTCAACTGCCTTCCTATTAACCATCGTACACTCATCCCATACGATCAGAGAGCAATCCTTGAGTACGTGTCCCATATCACTGTTACGTGCGTTACAAACAGGCATTTCTGCGCTCTCTAAATCGATATAAATTTTAAACATGGTACTTATGTGCTGTCTTGTCACCCGGAAGCAGTGTAGTAGCGATTCCTGACGACGACGTGGCGACGCTACAGCAATGGCAATTTTGCCATGCCACCTGACCTCTGCAAGTATGCCAGTGGTAACAAATGTTTTTCCTGTTCCACCAGGAGCATCTAAAAAAACATTTTACCCTTATTATTCCCAATGCTTTCAAGGACGGTGTCATAAATTCGGTTATGCTCTGAAGAGAACAAAGCGACATGGTAATTTCGTATGGTGGTTATTTCGCCCGGATCCTAAATTGTCTCAGCATCAAACTCCCAATTTCCACGACCTTGATGCGGTGTGATTGGGGAGCTGGTAACCCATATTCGAACAGTGGATTGCTGCCGATAGAAATGATCACGTCGTGAAGTGAACTGAGACCGGTGTTCAGCACGCGTTTATCAGTTACTTCGACTTCGTCTCCAGTAGCGCTTCGCTTCAAAGCTCATAGAAAATCTTCAGACAGATGATGGCGACACTTCTCCCACAAAGCTACCGGGTTTGCATCCACAAAATACCAAGATGACGGCAAACAGATGATGCATGCGGCTGGGACTGTCACTGACGCTCGCCTCCGTGAGGGTGTTATCCCAGTTTTGGTCAGCGTCGAGAACCGGTGACGTGATACGCAGGCTGCGGGGTAAGTGGGATACTCCACGCCATCAAATGCCCTCAGAAAGGCGAAAGACCGCAGAAAATAGCATTTACCTGTATTCGAGTGCACGGTATAATATCTATCCAATTCTGTGTCCTTGAAAATTCTCGAAAAACCTTCCACAGCACCTTAAATTTCGTTATAAATCTATGCAGTTCTATTTGAGTTCTGTTTGTTATTACATACAGAGAAACTCGATGAATTTTATAAGACATAGGTAGATGAAGCAGCTTAAAACATATATAAACACATTTTTTTATATACATAAATTATCTTGCTATTCTTTGAAACGAATTAACGATACAATATTTAAGAAGAAAATGCACAACTCCATATAAGAGTTAACATGATCATATTTAAATTAGCTATCCAAAAAGGACTTACTAATGTAATTCGACTTGATTCGACTGAAATCTCATTCTCTCTCGACAATTCATTTAATTTTAATTATGTTTTTCGGCCTAAGTTACTTATATTGCGTGATTTTTATAGTGTGAAGCTAGCTTATAGCATGGTTAACATAATAACAACATTCAAATGTGCGTCGTTAGATTACACGTTGTTACAGAATGCGTTGAAGAAATAAAGGTTCACTGCTCGTTCCCCGTAGGTTATAGCGTGATAATATGTAGCCTTTATGTTGACCCGTTCTTAGTAATATTCGTGCCAAATTTGAAGTAAATCCATGCAGTACTTTTTGAGTTCATCCCGGACATATATACAGACAAACAGACAAAAATTCTAAAACTATATTTTTGGCTTCGGTATCGATTGTAGATCACATCCCAAGTATTCTTTTTAAAAAAAATTCAATGAACAGTTTTGACTTTCCTACGATTTTATTATATGTATATGTATAGATATAGATATATAGATGTGAGTGACAGTCAAAAAACTGGTCTGAGACAGTTACTGGGTTTTCATGGCATGCTCTTGTTGCATGCCTGTACCTCCAGAAAGGTAGGCAGAAGCACATTATTTATTGCAATAGGGTAGTTAACAAAAAAAATCTAATTAGCCCGTCAGATAGATTTCCAAAAATTACAGACACGTATTTTTTTTCTTTTTTCACGTAAACAAACAATGAAGATGATACAGTGCTTCGAAAACTCGTGTGACGTCACATTTTAAGACATTAGTATGACATTTTTCACCGGTGAGTGACGTCACAAACCGCCACTCAAATCTTTGACGCGTTTTATCTTCAACAATTTTCATTGATTTGATAAAACAAAAAATACGTACTTATCCAATATTTTTCGATAATCTAATAGACGGACTAATTAGAATCATATTTTTGTAGTCAGTAAACATACCTTTTTTGTAGGAAGTGACAGAATGGGAAAAAAGATAAGAGGAAATTTTAATCTGTTCGTGTAAATTTGATTTTACCCTTCCCACTACTAATGCCCTTTTTTTGGCGGGTGGAAAATTATAAAATAACCCCTCCCGCTCTTGGGCAGAGCGAAAGGGAGTGTCGAGGCCGCGATATCTCTTGCGAACAACCCGGAGCCCCGACGGCGACTGGATGGCATAAAAAAATGGCACCAGGTTAGGTACTAACCATACGAAAAATAAACAAGACTAATATTAAAAATTCTTTTTCAAAGAATTACTTTGTGAACATCGATTCTCAAATGGAAGCCTGCGACGAAGAGAGCTTATTATTCGTGGATACATCTGGGGTCAGCGTAGGCCGGTACAACGAGTCCATCGCCTACATGTCCGGACATGTCAAGTTCTTGCAATCTGTCGGGCCTGATACAATGGTGAGCGTTTTATATATTTTTTTAAATTATTTCTGTATTACACATTAATTACCTACATTTTAAAATTTAAAATAAGATATTAAAAAAAACATAGAAGAATTAGGCACAGGGTCTTAGCTACCTGGCGGCCCAAAGAAGCTCCTAAAAATTCGAGCCGTGTTCAGGAGTACCGCTTTCTGAATCAAACCCTTGATCCAACTGCCTAACAAGAGCCTCCTCAGGTATTGGTCGAAACTCTTGGCAATTAAGTTGAGTTCACACCCCACATGTCGACAACCTCGCGAGCTAAGTCAAGATACCTACTTCATTTGCTTATTTTTAAGGTTTATTATTGAGACCAATTTAATTATATTATTAGCATGCCGTTTTATAAAGCCCCATTCAGGAGGCGTGAGATGTCCAGTTTCTTTTAAAAATAAATTACCGGATAGTAAACTAAAGTGGTAGCAGACCGACAATGTCTGTTGAAGGACCGATGGTCGATGAAGCAAATGATTCTTGGAGTAGAAACAGCATATTGGAAAGTGTAACATGGGACGCGACTGAGCTAGATGGAGCAAAGAGCTTATTTAGATACCTTAATGCATTAGAATGAGGTAAAATGTTCCCAAGTTTTGAAGTAGCCACCAGCACATCAAGCTACTTATGATTATGATTATAATAAAGACATACACGTACCTACATCCAGCACATCACATCTCTCTTATTTAACAAATACAAAATCCATAAAAATGCAAATAACCGGATGCTTAAGGTGAAGGCGACAAGGTAGAGGTAGCCCGCGAAATACGAGTTTTCTTACGTTTTTTGTAATTTCCCACTCGAGTCGTAAGTTAAATAAAATGGGATTTGCGGCAACAACTGAATGTTTATTTACTGAGTAATAATGATTTAATTCGCCAGTACAACCGGCTCATTTCATAAAGATGTCTTGAGTGATTATTGGATGTAAACGGCATTTTTTTTAAATAAATTACCGAGTGACCTCAATGAATTAAAATCCAAAACCTCTTTCAAAGGCTACTTAAGAACTTTATAATAAAAAAATCACATTCCCTACATTAGTGTCGAGTCATATCCAGTTACCGCTTAGCGGTGTAAGAATACTTGTTTACATTTGTATCGAACTAACATTTTGTCCATATGATTTGTAATCTACCTTCAAAACACTAATTTTATCGATGTCTAATTTTTGTTAAACACCTCACATTTTGTCATTTTTATGTTAAGTTTTTAATATTCTCATGTAAGTAAATAATGGAATTCTTATGAGAATTTAATGATCTTAAACCTCATTTTGCGCGAATACTATTTAATTTAACATTTTTTAGTTTATTGCAATTTGCCGGTTAGTGTCAAGTCGTATTGACACTAACTGGCAAATTGCAAAAAACCATAAGAAAATTCGAATTTCTCGGGCTACCTTGTCGCATGAACCTTAACAGAAAAGGGTACGCCAAGTTTACGGCGATATTCGTGGCAATGCTTTGGGCAGGCCATCAAAATGCACACTTGGGGTGAATTATAACAATATACCTAGGTCTTCAATCAAAAAATCCCAATACCAATTTAACAGTTTTTCAGTTAGAAATAATTCTGCAAAAGGAAGCATCTGGAAAATACGAGATAATGTTTACGCATGAGATTTGTGACCTGTGCGGTGAAGTGGCAAAGGGAGAAGCAAGCGACTATCATGAGTATCTGAAGTACTTTGCCATTCCTGACGAGTGCCCTTTTGAAGCGGTATGTATAGCAAGCGTCTTATTATTCTGATATTTACACTTCGTCATTCATGTTTAATACGGATTATTATACGTCAATATTTTAGGGGTATGAAAAAGCGGTTCAAAATATCTTTGTACTTCATAAAAAAGGAAGGATACCTACTTCGAGCAGACGAGTGTTGTGTCTATGCTGAGGGAAGCATTTAACAGTGCGAAAGTTATAGTATTAAAAGTAGTAAAATATTTTAAAAGACAAAACTTTCAGTTCCTCCCTAACTAGAAGATTTCCAGACAGATATGATCCAACCCAAAAAAAAAAGATCACGATAGCGGTGAGAATAAGGGCCGGTTTCGTTAAGACTGTTTTCACACCCGTCATAAAACTCTCCGAGTTCTCGCTGTTTTTAATTTACCAAACCTTATCACTACATGATTATAATAAAATAAAGTCCTCCGCCCCGTCTGTCTGTCTGTCTTTCTGTCTGTTCCCGATAAACTTAAAAACGACTGCACTAATTTTCATTCTGTTTTCAGCAACTGATAGAGTGGTTCTCGAGGAAGGTTTTTGTATATAATTGGTTAAGTTTTTACATCCACGCGGGCGAAGGGGCATCAGCTAGTAAATTATAAAATGATCTTCCAAATTAATACTCAACTTTAACTCACTTTTTCTACAGGGAGACTATCCGGTAAAAGACTTCATAGTGGACACCGATGATTTGCCCCTGAATAGCAACACTGCCGGCAGATACCAAGCCTTATTGAATCTTTACAAGAATCCAGAGAAAGATTGCAAGGCTAACAAGGAATTTATGTGCTGCCTTACTATGAAGCTACTTATTGAAATGGACTAAAATGTAGAAACTGTTGGTTCTGGTAACCTCGACGTGTGACTAATTTGAAAAATAATTGTGTAATGGGTACTTAAACTTTTAATTTTGTAATAATACAGAAGTTAAGATTTTTGACAAAATAAACTGTTACGTACTGTTCAATACAAGATTATGTGTATTAATCCTATAATCTCCCAGATTAATCCCAACTATATTAGGGTTGGCTTCCAGTTTCATTGGGTGTGGATCGTACTAGATAATAATACTACACAATTATTTTATAATAGGGTAGTTAACAAAAAAAAATCTAATTAGTCCGTCATATAGATTATCAAAAAATATTGGACACGTATTTTTTTTTTCACGTAATGAAACAATGAAGACGAAACAGTGCTTTGAAAACTCGTGTGACGCGGTTTTGCGGTCAGTGTCACCAAACCCCACTCAAAACTTTGATGCGTTTTATCTTCGTCAATTTTTATTGATTTGATAAAACAAAAAATAGGTATCTAATATTTTTCTATAATCTAACAGACGGACTAATTAGAATCACATTTTTTTAAGTCGGTAAACATCCCTTTTATATTATCTCTAAAGTATCTTCGGTCTAGTGTTCATAAGCGTGACTGATTCTCGGGTCGGGCAAAGTGTTATTGGGTTTTATCTTTCAAGAATTTCTAAGAAGCAGCCACGGAGTGAGGATTTGTGTCCGGTTCATGGCAACAGTCTCGCCCCCTATTAATGGGACTTCAGCATTACTGGCGATTGCCAAAATTTGGGTGTACCTACTAATGTTTACATCTCTGACTAAGCCTACGGGGATTACAGTGATGTTATGTGTAAATTTCAAATTTACCACACTACGGGGACAATCTGTGGGGACAATGTATATCAAGAATAAAACGTTATTTAAATATTAATCTTATAAGGTATATTGACCCAGGAATTAATCGTCTGGTTCGTTTACATTCTCATCTTTACTGGACTCGTAAGAGACGGGGTCCTTATTCTTACTTGTTACTTCAATATCACCAGAATCATCTTTTGCTTTCGCTGCTTTAGCTTTATGTTTCTTAGATTTCTTCTTTTTGGGTTTTTCTTCTTCTTCGGATTTTGGTTTTTCGGTTTTTGGATCTTTGGTTTTTAGTTTTTCAGTAGTTGCATTTGCGGTGGTTGATTCTTTCTCTTCGGTGTCTGAACTTGACTCGTTTTCAGCTTTTTCTTTTTTCTCCTCCAGTTTCTTAGCTTTATCTTCCCTGTAATAAAAATCATCACCATCAACTTCATCAGCCTATTAATGTTCCCACTGCTGAGATACAGGCCTCCTCTCTCAGAGAGGAGAACTGCGCCGCTAGGTAGATCAAGCCCCTTGAATGGGCTAATAACCCACCACACGGACCCAGTGCGGATTGATAGATGTCACAAGTATTCGAGTTTTTGGTTCTTGGACATGCCAGTTTCCTCATGTTTTCCTTCACCGTTTATGAGAGCAGTGGTGATGAAATAAATTACAAAAAGTAAATTCAGGCAATTTAAGGCAACACACATTCAGGGCATTTTTTTTTAGTAATATGAAAACATATTGGTGCTGAATTGATTGTAAATTGGAATTAAGTTAATATAGAAATAATTTATGTATACTCAAGGTCTCTTAGGGCGTCCTTTTCTTCTGATGTGCTGCGTGGATGATAAATTAAGCTAATATTATATATTAATTTTTTATTTAGAAAATCCTGTGATGTACAGTCACAAGCAATAATATGTATCACTTGGCCAAGTTCAAACGCGAATTTCTGGTGAAATAACGATTGCATCTTTGAAATATGAACTACTTTGTGATTATATGGTTCCAAAATATTAGTTTCGTTACGTAACATAAAAATGAAATCATTAGAGTTGTCTAAGTGTTTACATATTGGTGCTGCTGACTGTGTACACGTATTAGTACTATATCTTACCTATCGCTTGATGAAACTTCACCATCAACACTGCTGAGTAAATATGATTGATATTAGTTATCTTTTTCAGGACTCGATGTAAATTATAAACCGAATCATTTTATCCAAACCTTTCTGCCGCTTCCACTTTAACGAAAATAGGAAAAAGAAAATGGTTTTTTCTTAGAAAGGTTTTTTTTATGTAGAAAAAAAATACACATTTTTTTACCCTTTAGCATCTTTTTTCGTTTCGCCACTGTCGCTGAAAAACGAATATCAACAGATTAGATACTGAATGATATACCTAGACACTTTTTTTTTTACAATATCCCGCAGCCCCGACGGGCGGTGCAACTTAACCTGACGGCCCGAGCGGCTGTTATTCAGGAACGAGTAAGATTATGGCTTATTTCTGTGACGCTAAAACTGTGCAGCGCTTTTTATTCTTTTTCATTAGATTAAACTCTTTAAGAAAATAAAACTGCTCGAAGCGGATTGGTTATAGCAAGGAAAACCTGCTAAAGTAATAACTCTGTACTGTAAATGTGATGCTACTGTTCCTCAAACAATGGGACACTTTTTTTTTGGCTGATGGAATATCATCGAATAACCCCTCCCGCTCTTGGGCAGAGCGAAAAGGAGTGTCAGACTTCTACTGACTAAAAACCACCCATGTTCCTTTTTAGCCCTCTATGTCGAGGCCTCGATAACTAGTGTACAACCCGCGGCCCCGACGGGATGATATAGACACCTTTAGAACTTATTGGTAAATACTTACTCCACACTATCCCAAGAAATGGACCATTCTTCGTGAGTTATACCTGAACGGAAAACTCTCCTGCAGTTTTGCCTGAACACAGAAAAGAACATTACCTATCTAACTACAAATAAACACAATCTTTAACAACCTAAAATACGCGTACATAACTATTCCCTGAAAACCAATGTTACTCAATATTTTTCGGCAACATGAAAAATTAAAGCAATGCTTGCAATACTGACAAATAACTATAGCTGGCAATACAAACATTATAAATTTTTCATAGCTGCATAATGTTTCAGGATAGGTACACCCGGGGATGTTTCGCTAAGCAAATACTTCTCAACTAACCTTTGGAATGTGAAATGTTAGAAGGTTTCAATTTTACTTACTCGACATCTTTGTGAATAGCACAAGATATAAACTGACGGTTTCTATAGACTGAAGTATACAAGAAAGGTCCATGACAGCTGTGAGTTTTGGGATCAATTTTGCATGCTGAGATGACTCCAATCACCCTCTCTTTTCCTTGGTATCGCACTATCAAGGGTCCGCCGTGGTCATTCTGAAGTTGAGGAACGGTTTTTGCTATATACAAGATGATGTTTTAGTCACCATCCAATTTTTTTATAGTCATTAAGTATCATCATTCACAAACACCATTTTTGATTAAAAAACGATTTGATACATGATATTACTTAAAATAACTATTTAAACCTAATACTAGTAATATTATTTATAATTAAAATTATACTTGTTTAGCTTTAGGTTATGTTGCCGTGCCCTAATCGAGTTTTATGTTGGAACTTATGTAAATAATGTAACAATGTACTTAAGAAGAATTTAAGTTCTAGTTTGAACATTACCGTCACACTCACTCCTCGACTCCTTAATCAAGTCACCTTAAAAAAATTCAGTAGTTCATTGTCGCACCTCCCAATTTAAGACCGCAATATTTATTTATTTTATTATCAGTTATGAAAGTTAAACATGAAAAACTACCACAACTTAAATTTGAGACAAAGCTGCTAACTCCTTGTGAATATGCTGACGACTGTTTACTGTCCTGAAATCCTGAGGGAGTTTATTCTACACGAAGACCGTCTGGACGAAGAAAGAAGAATATCGATAGGCCGAGACGGTGCCTGGGGTAGCTGCGTGATATGGTGAAATTCTGGATATTGGAAATTTCCAAAAAATCAGAAAAGGCAGTACGAATAAGAAATTGTATGAAAATGTTCTGCCAGCTACGCGAGTATTAGGAGTTCATGAGGTATATTCTTGCCATATGACACTTAGAGTTGGGGCAACATGTACTTTTTTTTAATGTTTTAAAATCAGAAAAGAACTAACCTCACAGAAACCACCATGCAACGAAGATCTTCTCGCTGTGTAGTCATCAGGGTCTTTCAAATGTCTGCCCAAGTCAACATTGAGGGATTTAGTTGGTGTTTCTATCTCAGTTTGTCTTCGGGATTCCACATCTGTGCAGTTGGCGTATTTTTTCTAAAAAAATTATGAAGTACTTGTTTGGTATCAATTAATCAACTCATTGTAGCACAGTCGTCTGATGTCCGAAGGTTTTTCCCGAACTGCGCCAAAATACCAGTTTTCAAAATTCAAAATTCAAAAAAATTCAAAATTCGTTTATTTTTTCAGTTTAGCATTATCTACACTACTGGAACACAGACCTCTGAAAAAGAAGTCGACCGAATTCCGCAACGTGAGCTCTGTGCGAACTACAAATTTAAAAAGATATTTTACTGAATACGGGACGACGGCATTTTTCTTCGTGTCTGTCATTTATGTTTTGTACTTACTTTCAGCGATTGTAAACTTTTTATAAGATAGGTTTTTTGGTACACCTCCATTCTTTACCGTGTTACTTACATCACAAAGCTCACTCAACCTCTTCATGACGTCTTTTGTGCAGATCATGTACTGTGTAATAATTTCTCTGAACCTTTGAGCCCATTTCTTAGCGCATTGTTCATTATCCATAATGCAGACTTTGGCTTCTTGTAGGCACTTGCTATTTTTGGGTATGTGTGGTGTTTGGCGCCGGTATACACCCTAGGAAAAAAAAAATTTATTTATTAGGCTCTAACATTAAGTCGCCAACGACACCCGAACGTTTCAGTTGTTTCCTTCGCGTGAGTACTCACGCGTACGGTCGCGTAGCATGACTCGTGGCCTGCACTAAGTAACTTCTTCCATTTGTTTTCTACGCAATATCTGTCGCAACTTGCGTGTCGTTTGTCCGTGTAGTTCGTGGCCAAGGCCACGTCTTACCGTTAAAATCAAAACTCACCTCTCTGAAGTTATTGCCGCTTCCCCACCCAGCAATCCATCCTTTAGTTCCCGGCTTCTCCATATCTCGACTAACGTTGTTGTATTGAATGCAGCTAGCAGCGAATTCGCATCCCTTCTCCTGCACGCCGAGTTTGAAAGCTTTATCTACTTTGACTATAGCGATATCGTTCGATGACCATTTGATGCTGTCTTGGAAGTCGAATTTGTAATCTAGAAAATAGTTGAAAACGTACTAAGTGTGTTTTATGTTCCATCAAACATAGTTCAACAATCATTTTATTTTCATGGTTGTTAGCGAATATAAAAACTTACTCTTAGGGATACACTTCCATACAACTTTGCGGCGATGTTTGCAGACGCACTCGTCGTTCTTATAATCAAAGCTGTCAACGAATTTAGTGGTTCCAGCGACGACGTAGAACCTGTCAGCATCTTCGACACAGGCTGCTGATGTCAGCACGTAGTAGGGATCAACGATGACTCCACCGCATAGCCAGCCGCGGTATTTGTGAGCTTTAGCAGATTCTTTGGTTAGTTGGAGGTATACCTGCGTAGTGGAAACAATGTCAATACCGGCTTGATGCAGTCATGGTTCAGAATGCGATAAATATTCCGAAAGATGATTTTTGATAAATCACTTTTGTGTTGTAGTTGGTAACCGATCCAATGGCAGCAGGTTGCAGCATACTTATTTCTGATACGATATTCCGTAACGCGATTGCCAAAAAGCACCAGTTTAATCCAATAGGGATGTTTACGGACTTAAACAAATATGATTCTAATTAGTCCGTCTGTTAGATTATCGAAAAATATTGGAAAAGTATTTTTAGTTTTATCAAATCAATAAAAAACAAAGATAAAACGCGTAAAAGATTTGAGTGGTGGTTTGTGACAATGTGAAAAATGTTATACTAACGACTTAGAATATGACCTCACACGAATATTCAAAGCACTGTATCGTCTTCATTGTTTGCCCACGTGAAAAAAGAAAAAAATATGTGTCCGATATTTTTTGAAAATCTATCAGACGGACTAACTAGATTTTTTTAGTTTTTAGGGTAGTTACCCTATTGGGACTGTCAAATAATTATGAAGTGATTCCAAAGTCCAGTCAGAATGTCACATATCAGTATCTATAACACGATGACGTCGTGCATCACATAAATCAAATTCAAATATCGATATTTTAATTTCCGTGATACACGAGTAGGCGTACTGCATTTTAAGTCCTCCTAGCCGAATTAAGTCCGTGATGGCCAGTCTGAACAGAGATTAGTCATCGAAGCGGGAGATAATTTGTCGAGTGCACCCTACACAAGTGTGTTACAAAAAACAGATCTCTAAACTGACTTTTATAGTCTGATTCAACGACAATTCGATAGGATCATTGTAATGCCAGGCACCAAACCTTTACGTGCTTTTCGAAGCACACTTACATCAAACTGTAATGAAGTTCAAGTTAATGTTTCAGCTAGACCATATTAATTCTTGCTACGAAATTCCCTTAACCAATCTTTAAAAATACCCCTCTTGCATCATAATTATCTTGCTCTTATCCCAATTTAAAATATTGTGACAACATCTTGATACAAGTAGCTACCGCTACACGAGTAGGTTGTTTCAATTAAATCATTTTAATATTTCTGCAGTATTTCCTTCAAACATGTCGTTAGAATACCTTTTTACCCGACGGCAAGGATAGGGTAATGTTTTTGTTCCACGATTGTACGTCCTTCCCTTACTTACCATGTACGGCCTTTTCCCCTTTTCAGTTTTCTTACTGAACAAGATTCTCCTGGAGTCTACGTGGCTGGTGTTTTCAAAGTTCCAGCTTTCGTCAGGTATTTCCACTTCATCCAGGGCCGTGATGTTGCTTTTCTTTAAGTGATTCTTTAAGTGCTTGACATGGTGCGGCTTTTCAGTCACGTCATCGTTTTTCTCTTTATCTTTTTTTGAATGTGATGATAATACTGAACCTAAATCAGGAAAATATTATAGAATATTAATGTTGGTATTAATATATTATTTAGATTACATGGAAATATAACATGGAGAATATTCACAAGAACTTACCCAAAATAAGAAGAATCGTCGCCAGGAGCAAGCAATATTTCGTCATTTTCACTCAGGGGTCGATCCAAGAAGGATCAAAATAATTATTTGTACAATCTTAAAATGAATTTGAGAGTTAATCTTTTGGTCAATTTACAAAAAGTCACGCTTTGCTGAAGCTAGTTAATTATACGTTATCCGGAAATCGTATAAAGTAACGTATAATGTATTTTTTTTAAGTTAATTGAATGAGCAAATAAATTGGTTTCGTATCTTGAATTAACTTTATATATTTTAATTTATTTGTTCCAAATCGAGATTTCTCTCGAGCTGGCACGATATCATAAAATTCTTATCTCCCATTTGGCCCCACTTCTTAGTCACCAACGACTTCCCTACTCTTCGTCTGTATGTTTCTAACTACAGATGTCAAAGACGTACCTTGACCTTGGAATTCCAGCTTATGCCTTTCAAAGGGTTATCCTTTTTTGTTAAACGTTGCCCCACACTAGGAATTTCTCCTGTATCGTGGGTACAAATATTTGTTCCGTGCGGGGATCGAACCCGCGACACGCAGCGCTGCGGTCCAATCGCTCAGCCACTGCGCCAACCGTGCCTTCAAAAGGCGAGGTTTGACGGCACAGGGTCTTTTTTTTTATTTTACAGGGTGTAAATTAAACCTTCGCATATACGTCAACCAAGCATTCTGTACATCAAACTATTAGTAAGCGTATCCCTACGCAATTTTTTTTGCTGGGAAACGGCTTTTTTCTTGGGAGTCAAAAATCACATTTTACGGTAAAACTCAATGTAGCACTATTAAAACATTGTGCTAGTGGATGCTTTGAATAGTAAACGGGTCATGGAGGTAATTTAAGTAAAGTTATAAAATGAAAAACTAGTATTTACAAAAACAGCTTTGCAAAATTTGGAACTATGACCCCCTATATCTCCGTAACTAGGGGGTGAAACAAAAGTCGATGTAAGGTTATCGGTGTAAAGAAATATCGAACAAACAATCCTATGCCTTGTCTACACCACAAGGCTTCGATGTTTAGTTTTCGGTGAAACAATTTTCGCAGGATAGTGTTTCGAAGTAACGTAGAGAACCAAAGTAAAACACAAAAATGTGAAAAATAAACTTAAGAAGAAAAATCAGCTTCGGAAGTCGGTGACTTTTGTTTGTAGGCTAATTTTTTGGTTCTAAAGTTTATTATAAACACCATTTTAGTTAAAGTTACTTTGTCTATGAAATGTTGTTTTTAATTAGTTTTTATTTTTAAAGTAGAGAAGTTTTCCTACGCCTCAGTCGCCGCAGATTTGGCGACAAATAGCGAATACCAGTCGCCGCTGATTATGTACTATACCATTTGTTTTATTAAGTAGGTATACAATTTGTTTCAGTATCCCGCGAATTGTAGCTCGAACAATGAGGACGACCCTTTGTACCGAGTTTCCTCCGTGCCTCGGAAAGCATGTAATGCCACATTTAGCTAATTTTGTAGATCTTTGGCAGACTATCTATCTGCGAATGATAAGTTGTGTCCCCATTTATTTGGGGTTTGGGAGGCTTTGTTTTATTTGGTCAGATCCTTATAGCAATTATTCGCATTCCTAACAATGCCCGATTCCCGTATTTGTACGACTATTCAAAAGAGCCTGTAATTGACCTACTTGAAATAAATGATTTTGATTTGATTGATTTGATTTGGTTTGATGTTGACTACAGTTCCTTGTCGTTCTAATCGCCAAGTACCTGCCTATGTGGCCGCAATAAAATCTTCAATAACATGCCTGAATGGGTTTATAGACAGTTTTAATATGAAAAGAAACAAGTTGTTGAAATCTTAGACTTTTGTAAAACCGGCAACATGAAATTAAAAAAAAACATTAACTTCTTCTTTTCGTATCGATTCTACTTCCATCCTATACGGTTTGAGCCCAGTAGGTAGCCACGTTTATTGCAGCGGCAGAGGCGCTGTTCAGCTCGTCAAGAGTGCATGTGTAAGGACATCTGGAACACTCCAGCAGGTCAACAATGCCCCTTGTTTGATCCGGAGCGCCGCACTCGCACTCGGTGTTGGAGGCACCAACAATACCCCACTTTGCCAGATTATGTTTGCAGCGGCCCACTTGGGCGCGCAATCGATTTAGGGCTTTCCAAATTGGCAACTGATGTTCACTACCGGGAGCCTGTTCTTGTTGCTTCAAGAAGTCGTGCGGTGGTGGCATCTCTCTTGCCATAGCTTGATGCGTGCTTTAGGTGGGTTGTCTTGAATTGCCAGAGCCTGAGAAAGCTTCCTACTGTCCAGGAAGCTTTTCGGATCTTTAGTCTGCTCTGGGTGGTTGTGTGACCGTAGTGGGGATGTCGGGAATTGGATTCTTGGGTCTTTTTTTCCAGGGCGTGGTGCGATACCTGCTAGAGAAGACAGGGGTCGATTTTAAGCAGCCTGATATTATCCGTCACACACACATTAAGTTGTTAGTTCTGTAAATGACGATCAAAAACGTCAATTAGACAAGACAGTCCCTCAAAATTCCCGCTCTTCGCGTCGCCATTAGATTTTGATACTAATTCTGAGACGCGGGCATTGTCCTTTCAACTAGTAAGTATCCATTCAATTAGTAAGTATCCACCTGCTAAATCTCTATTTGTACGGTGAGAGTGTGCCGTAATCCACCACGCGGACCCAGTACGAGGTGATAGATTTCTCGTCTACGAATTTTTGGTCCATAAAAACCAATTTCCTGACAATCTTTTACAAATTGATTAGTTGCGTACACCCACATACCTAATCTGGAAATCATAAATACCTAGAATCGAACTGACTTAAATAATTATTTCAATATTCCTATTTTAAATACCAACCCTGAGCGACCAATATATTTTAATCAAACTCTGAAAGTTCTCAAGAGACATTTTTTTAAACTAATGTTGGTTTTTTCAAATTATTTTATACCTCTCAACCCTCATTTCATACCAGTGATTTTTTTAGCATTTTAACTAGTCGTCCCTAGATGGCGCTAATCCCAGAAAGCGCATTCGTGATTTGCTACTAATCACTAGATGGCGTTACAAATCAGAACAGTAAGTTTTTGACACGACTGCTCAAAAAAAGAATGTTATGTTTTTCGAAGTTTTAAACGTATTTCTATCCATTATTATATTTTGTGTTATATACATGCTTTTTATTTAGTTGTGGATGTGAGTATTGAGATACCTGTGCTTCATGCACAGGTATCTCAATACTCAATTCTTTATTGCATTCCACAATGTAGGACAAGAAAATAATATGAATTTCGTTAAAACTTGTAAAATGATCTCAGACGCAGTTAATAGTGTAATATAATAAAAAAAAGTGATGAATGGTCCATTGCCATTTTAGACCACCTGATCTTCGGTTGGCTACTAAAAATTGCTGAAATCCTAGACTCAAGAAACCCGGGATTTACTGACGGAAAAAAAAAAAACATTTAGGAATTGCGCTGCCAATTAGTTTAAAAAATGGTACTTAATTAAAAGATTAAATGGATATTATTGTTGACCTTACTAGCATCAGAAGTTAAACTTACAAGGAGATATCACAATCAAAATATTACACACAGGTAGGTACCTAGTCATGACAATGCAGAGATTCTGTTGTTGAAAATGTTTTGTAATTATTCACATAGGTATCATCATCATCATTAATGATTAGTTATTTTGAGAAATATAACCATTTACGAGAAATACGACCAAGAAGTATATAATATAACTTCAATGACAATTACCTATAATGTATTTATAATACGTTACTACAGCCAACTTGCAAGTTTTCCCAAAGAAAACATAATTCGTAACATATAAACATAAAGGTTGTAAATACCCTTAACGAAGCCGAAAGGCAGGGTAGTTAACAAATAAAATATAATTAGTCCGTCAGATAGATTTCCAAAAAATATTGGACACGTATTTTTGATTTTTTAACGTAAACAAACAATGAAGACGATACAGTACTTTGAAAACTCGTGTGACGTCATACTCTAAGACATTAGTAGTATGTCATTTTTTAGCGGTCAGTGACGTCAATAACCCCCACTCAAATCAATTTTTATAATTTTGATAAAACAAAAAATACGTAATATTTTTCTATAATCTAACAGACGGACTTATTAGAATCTCTTTTTTTAAGTCAGTAAACATCGCTATTATTCTCTCCGTCACTGGGATCACATTTTTGTCCTAGGCCATGGCCTGGGAACCCCTAGTTACAGAGATATAGGAGGTCAAAATTCCAAATTTTTCACAGCGGTTTTTTTTAATACAAATTTTTCAGGTTACAACTTTACTTAAATTACTTCCATGTCCCGTTAACTATTCAAAGCACACAATATCAGCACAATGGTTTAAGAGTGCTAACAATGTAGCACTCTTAAGTTTTATCGTAGGTAAAATGTGATTTTTCATCCAAAAAAATTATTGCCCAGCCATTTTTTTTACGTAGGGGTACTTAGTTAGATGTACATATTTTTTTTTGATTGACGACGTTGACACCCTGTATTCGAAGTACCTTTCTCTTGCCTATCGTGCACATCTAACAGCACGCTCCAGGACTTGAATGAAGCAAACGATCGAACTGTCCAGGTTGCTACGTACTGTCCGGATCAAATCTAAGTCATTGATTCGAGAAGAACAAGAAGAAGTACTACAACTACCTACCTAACTTAAATCACTTGAAGTTGATGAGAACATTTAATTAAAATTTGGCGACAGTTCACTGGAACAACTTGTGACCCACGGATGGCCCCTCTAGTAGGGGAAAATATACAAGTCCGTGATTAGACCTGTCTGTATGAATCGAAATGTTGGGCTGTGAAGAATATGAATAAAAAATGGTAGCATGTAGCTGAGATGAGAATGTCGAGGCGGATATGTGGTGTGACAAGAATGGATAAGGTAAGGAAAGAGTATATTAAAGGAAGTTTAAAAGTTGCGCCTGTTACAGAAAAGCTGAAAGGGAATCGAATCTGAGTTAGCCATTTCTAAGTCACGTAACACTCAATGTCGTTGTATGGATTAGTGGTGTTCCGAATATCCGTATCTGTATGGGAGAAATAAGATCAGTGTCCGTATCCATATACGGATACGGATCTTTTATTAATTTTCAAAATCAATTGACAGGATAAAATACTGCATAATAACTTAAATTATAATTAATAAAAAAAAAATATTCAGAGTATTTTTTATTTCTTAAAATCAAATATTAGGCACCTTTAATTGCAAATATATATTCTAGAAAGTTACCATACCAATAGTATATAATAACTCAAAGATCCTTATTGAACTAACGTTTGAATGAGAAATTAAACATACGTAGGTATCCGTATCCGAATGCGTGTCCACGGATATACATTTTTGACGATCCTAGTATGGACATGTTATGAGGAGGAACTTATTGCATGTGACTAAAAAGATAATTAATTAAATGTTTTAATCAAAAAACTACAATTTACAGAACTAAAATTATCTGAAATTATATAAAAATATCCAAAAGAGAAGAATTACGTGTGAAGAATGATATGAAAGAGAAAGGAGTAAATGCCACTGTGACGTCGACGAAAATTAATACGTGTTGCGCCGACCCCAAAAAGAATGGGAAGATGATGCCTATCAGATTGGATGTTGGTGATAATGGTTTAAAACATTTAATAGAAATTTTCACATAAATTGTGCAGCATAGCAAGTTTGTTTCAAGAAATAAAATAATTACCTTTACCATCACGCGGTCACGCCATCGCTAAGAAATAAACTTTATTCCTACGACGATGGTTGTCGAGGAAAATCGATTCAGTAGTTATGTATGTTACTTTGAACTTTGAGACAGCGAAGATGATTGAATACTCACTTCACAAAAATATTTTTTTTTATTTCATTACTTGCAAACTTACTTTACCGGACTTTTTAAGGACGCGTTTACGAATTCTAGAGGCTCAATTTTAATTTTTGAGTCTTACTACTACTTACAAAAAATTTTATGTTCGTAGAGCTATCTTTTTCGACACGAGATCCAGCTAAAAAACGACACAGGGTCCACCCACAACGGCGGCCGAGCGCAAATGAAGTTTTACATTTCAAATCTTAAAAGGCGCAAGCGCTTAAAGTACCTACACGCAATAACGATCAATTTGCCAAAAATTGTGTTTGATTGTTATTTCTTTCGGGCTCTGCTTGTAATTTTTTGATAGTTTTTATAGTAATTATTTGAGTTTAACATGTCTAATTCCATAAAATATTTTATATTTAAATAAATAAATTTATGTCATAAAAGAGAGAGTGTACCTAAAGTCAACACGATATCGCTTATTTTGTGCAAAGAGGCACCGAAAATATCTTTTTACAATATTATTAAACTCTTGGTTTCATTTGGTTTAGTTTAATTTGGCCGCAGAATGTACCGAAAAACTGCTTATTTTCGTCAGATTTGTAAATTAATCCTTTAATATTTATAGTCGTAGACCTAATTATGTCAATAATTTTTCGTAGCGAACAAAAAGGATTATACAAACAAGAAAAAAAGTTTCGTAGAAGTTTCAAAGCGATGGACTTTGAAGCCGTTCCTGTTCAATTCAGCCGATGTTTTTATGGAACCTCCAAACTAGGACAAATCCGGAGAAACCAGAATGGGTGGCAACCCTTATCAGCGGTAGTCAGATTTTCCGATGCAACTAACGTATCCTATTTGCTTATAGAGCAATGCTTGACTAAGCAATAAGTATTTGGGTCTTGAACTTTCTTAGCTACAAAAGCTTTTGCTTTAGTTTATTTATCTGTACTAATATTACAAAGAGGAAAGAATTATATTTTTATATGTAACGAATAAACTTAAAAACTATTGGACCGATTTTAAAAATTCTTTCACCGTTGGAAAGCTACACTATCCCCGGGTGACATAGGCTACCTTTAATCACCATATTCTCATGAGAACGGGAACTACGCGTTTGAAACCACGTGACGTCCGCTTGTATATTATATTGTCATGCTTGTTTCCTGGTGATGTGTTCCTCGCCACGCTCGGCAAAATGAATTTGAATTTGAATCATGGTGTGGTGCTCGGGAGAATATTGCTTCACATTGACGTACAAGATATCATTTATTTTTTGGTTGGCCGGTCCTACTCCTGGGCAAAGACACTGGAGCACCCATTCCTTCTACTTTTGTCGGCCAATGCCTCTTCGCACCAATTCGAAAAGAAGCCGTGATGGCTTCTTTTCAAATTGGTTTGGCCCCGCCAAGTTCTCTTTGGTTTGCCATGTTCAGTTTTACGCTTTATGAGCTACGTCAGAATTACATTTAAACTCACATACAAAAAACAAACACCCAGACCCGAAACAACTATCGGCATATACAAATATTTGTTCCATGCGGGGATCGGACCCGCAACACTCAGCACAGCAGTTTAATTACTCAGCCACTACGCTGGTCAATTGGTCAAAATTCCAAAACTTTTAACCAGGGATGTTATGGAGCTCCGTAACAGTGGCCGAAACTATCGTATACCCAAAATAAATTAATATCCGTACCCGTAACCGAAACCGGTTAGTTGTTTGGCATCATGAGACAGCACTATACTTAATTCTGATCGATAGATTCATTCAGAAGGTACCTACCATTAGCAGAATTATGAGAAAAATAAGAAAAAAATAAGTGTAGGAAGACTAAAGAAACGATGGATGGACTGTGTGAAGGATCATATGGTTAGAACGGAGATACCTGCAGGCTCAGATGACCAGTAATAAAGATGTATGGAACAAGAAGACATGCTGTGCCCAACCCCAAATAAATAGGTATGTTTACTGACTAGAAAAAATGTGATTCTAATTAGTCCGTCTGATATTTTATAAAATATGAATTATATAAAAATATATTGGATTTTTTGTTTTATCAAATTATTAAAAAATAACGAAGATAAAACGTATAAAAAATTTGAGTGGCGGTTTGTGACGTCACTTACCGGTGATAAATCTTATACTAATGTCTTAGAATATGACGTCACACGAGTTTTCAAAGCACTGCATCGTCTTCATACGTGAAAAAAGAAAAAATACGTGTCCAATATTTTTTGGAAATCTCAGACAGACATTTTTTTTTAGTTAACTACACTATTGTTAACATATTTTATGCTATTTGTAGCGTTTCAATACAAGTCAGTTTAGATTTTACCTTCTTCATAATGTCGCTTCCAGTTAAGGTGGTCATCTATTAATCCAAGGTACTTTTCGTGATCTACTTTTTGTGTTGTTATTTTGTCATTGGTTGGTTCTTTTATTGTTACTTGTGTGTTTTAAGTTTAACTTCATAAATATTATTGATATAGATCAGGAATAATATGGGTCCCAATATTTTGTGTCACTTATTTTATTACTGTTACGTACGAGTACTTTAGTTTATATCTGTTATGTTAGTTTATAAAACTGTTATTTTAGTATATATAACTTTTATTTGAGTTCACATAGCTGTCATTTTAGTTAAAATCCTATACAAATGTCTCCCTAGCTATAAAAATTTAACGTTATCTGTGGAAAACGTAGTGCATGGGTAGCATATTTATCATATTTTAGTACTTAAGCCTTGTCATAAACCTGTAATATGTTACTGTTTGTTTTTCCCTATGAAATAAATAAATCGGTTTAGTGGCAAGAGAATGATGATGACCTTTTAATCGTTCCCAAACTTCTAGACAATACAGCCGCAGTCAGAGAGCTTTAATGATTACTTAGGCCATCACTTGCTATCGCTTGCTTGCTTGTTTCCATCTGCTTTCTTGCTTGCTTGTTTTGACAGTTTTGTTATACAAAAGTACCTAGGTCAAATCTTTACTAAGAGACGGTTAAAGTAATCATTAAATATCTCTGAGCACCACAGTATGGATAAGAGAAAAAGTTTTGAAGGCAAAATAAGTATGAATTCTTCCCCAGTCTATTTGAATTTAGTATCAGCTTCTGATCATTAGTTGAATAAATCGTTTCCCATGGCTTTTATTGCATCCTTCTCGTGTAGTCTTACTGGTTAAACTATTTCATGATGAGAAATACTGAAAATTTCGCACAGGTAAACAATATATGGTAGAGTTCCTGTTTGACTGGCCTGTTGGTCTAGTGGTTAGTGACCCTGACTGCTAGGCCGGAGGTCGTGGGTTCGATTCCCACCCAGGACAAATGTTTGTGTGATGAGCACGATCATTTGTTCTGTGTCTGGGTGTAATTTATCTATAATATGTATGTATTTAGAAATATATAAGTATGTTTATCAGTTGTCTAGTACCCATAACACAAGCTCTGCTTAGCTTGGGACTAGATGGCGTTGTGTGATAGTTGTGGAATATTATTATATTATTATTATTATTATTAGTTCCGCAAGGGTCGGCCATAGGACTAGTTCAGTGTCTAAATGTTAATCATTTGAACTGTAAATCCAATTACTTGTTACTCTTAACGTAGCAACGTTAATAATATAATTTGCAATAGCTTCTACAATATAGTTCATAACTGGCATTATTTTAAACAGAAGTTAGTTCAACACTTGTAAACCACAGGAAAACCTATAAGTAGTTTATAGTACTAAAATAACATGAACAATTTTACAATATCTACTACAATATTACGGAACCCTTCATGTGCAAGTCCGACTTACACTTGGCCAGTTTTTCAACATCGACTACCTACTCCTTGAGCCCAGAAAAGTATTGTATTGACTAATAATATTAATCGGTTTAAATAAAATTACATTGTTAAACTTGATTACGGGTATGATTAATATACCAAATTCCGATAGGATTTTATTCAAACCCATTCTAAAAACCGTCCATCCCACAAACACACACAACTCAAATATTTATGAAAAAATTGCAAATCCAATACACATTCCATTACGTCATACCTTTTACCGTGATCAACCATAACAGCAAAAGGAATAAGCATTCCCGTATCATAGAAAACCATAATCTAACACCCTTTACCACTCCAACTGTCGGATACAATACTATAAAGTAGCTATCTTCAGCAATACATTATCCTTACTTATCTATGGCCATAACATGAAACTTGGGATCTATTTTATTATAAAGTGCATTGTCTACTATAGAGGAGGTCGGTCGACCGCCGAACGTAAATAATTTAACTGTCTTAAAAGATTCAAAAATAGTTTCCTAACATTGCCCCCCTTAATATGTACACCATTTGTCAGGCCATAACTGGATTTAAACGACGCGTTACAAGAAAAAGGCCACGCCCTGTGACAGACATATAACCCGCCCACTCTAACGCATTGAAAGGCTTCACTAAAGTTTATATCTGTCTCTATCGCACGAATATTCTTGGTGGTATTTACCTTGTTACAAGACCACTAAAAATGTGCCAAAGACCAACTCTTGCTGGAAGATTATATGCCTTATTTGGCTAATTTTACGGTCGAAAATCTTTTGCTAATGGTATCATGGGGGGACTCAATTGAAGCGAGACGAGCCACGAAAGGGACGCAGCGAATCGTTCTGTTTAAGTTAGTGAGTCCAAACGAGTTTTTATGTTTGGAAATCGTATTAAGCTTTTGTTGGAAACTGTTCCACTCAACGGGCATAGTTGAGGCGTTTGTGCGGTCAAACTATCGCGTTTGAATTTCGAAAAGCGGTGGGGATACTGCTGATTGGCTCGTTTTGGCCGATACACTGTGTAACGATTCGGTCGCGTGCGGTCGAGCGGAGCGCGCCAACTGAGCTTTTTCAAATAATAAACTCGAGTTCGTATGTTCCATTCTTATTTCGGATTTCAAATAGCATTGGTCTAATTTAAAATTGGTGTTTTCTAAAAAAATGTTTAGCTGCGAAAATTATCGGTGAAGACTTAAAATCTAGTGTCAGTGTTTAGATAAACAGTTACAAAAACTTAAAAAAAATGTCGTCGGTGCACTCTGATGATGATCAAGAGGAGATCAACGTGGACTCTGACAGCAGGCTATCAGGTCATTGCGACAGAAGCATAGCATCCGAAGATCGAGACTCAGAACACAGTTACCACGACAGATATCATGATTCGCCGAACGAACATATGACTGACACCCAACCGAGGGTGAACCTACCTTTCAGCATATCTCGGCTTTTAGGGAAACAATTCGAGGATATAGACAAGCGTCGAAATTCTGGGGAAAGTGACGACAGAAGTGATCAGGACACTGAATCAGAGAGTGCTAAAGACGAAGGGAAGGACAATTCTGGTTTACCGTTAAACTTTTCACATACGCAAGGTTTATATCCAAATTCGGGACTGTTATTGAGACCTGGGTTGGGTATTGGTGGCGGGTATGGGTTCTCGAGTAACCCTGGGGTGGTTAGAGTGCCTGCTCATAGGGCTCTGGGTGCGCTGGGTGCCTGGGGAGTCACCATGGATCCCATGAGGCAAGCAGCCGCGGCGGCATTTGCTCATCAAATTGTTAAGGATAGATTGAATGGTAAGACACTTTTTTTTTATAAAAGCAAGCAAGGATTTTTTTTGGAGCGATTATTTGGACTGTTCACAGTTTTTATATTTTTTTTAACTATGCTAAAATGGTTGCACAAGAACGTGAAGCTTAGAACATGCAAAGAGAGAACTTGCAGCGGGTGAAATCGGGCCCTGGATGATGAAGATGATGAAGCCAAAATTAGTGGCAATTCTACTAACATTTTAAATTAAGGTTAAATACTGCGTGAAATTGATTAGGTATATTATCTAGTCTGTTTAGTGCCCTAAGATATCTGATTGACGTAACATTAATGTTAATTAATTATAATAATCTATGATAGTCGATATGTCAAATGTCAGATCAGTTAAAAGGGTTAATGAGGCCGATAAGAAATAAACTGAACAACTGCATATATTCCCTACAATGTTCTAGTTGTAATAAATATTAGATGTAGGTACAGTTAATTAATATGTTTGTTTATCAATAATGCTGACCTGGATAGATTAATTAGGTACTGCAGTTGAAATAATTACTTTTTATTGAATTAAGTGAAGAACTAGTTTCTTTAGTTCAGTGGTTGCTTATTGGTAGCCATTGTTAAACCTAGCGTTTCCGACGTTTCGTCCTCAGTGTCATATATTATCACTTTTTGTTCTTGTTGGATAAGTAGGTATACGTATGTCTCTTTTTTTTTCACATAACCCGTGAATAAGACAAACCTGTCGTTTTCTCCGACCAAACAAAATCAAAAAACCCAAAAAAAAACAAATACGCATCGAAAATTGTAATATTTGAGACACGACTTTTTCCTTCTTTGTTTTATAAAAAAGGGTCCAAATCGGGTGCCAACGGCCTCTGAGCCAATTACCCTCGCGTGCGAACCGATGACACACCTAGAGAACTATTTTTTTTTTCCCCTTTTTTTGGTCCTTCGAGGCGAGATTGAAGGCGCCCCGTTCTATAATTTGTCGCGTCGGCCGCCGGTCAGGTTGGGGACATTGCTTTTTTTTGTCATGTTACTCATCCTGACAGAAAATTAGTTGTTAAGTTGCACGTTTGGTGTCGCTGTAATTTGAGTTCAGAACTTTTTCTTATTGAACCGGATGCTTTAGATTTGCTTTTTTATTTTGGTTGGTAAGTAGAAAAACAGTTTGTCATGATTTTGGTTTACTATTGTTATTTATTTATTTTCCTGATGATCATAAATTCACAATATGCAAGAAAACTAACAAAAGGGAAGTGTTTCGTGCTGTAATTTTTGTCAAAAATGCTTCATCCTTGAGGAAATCTTAACAATAAGTCCTGTACAAAATAGATAAAAACAAAAGCAAAACACGATTTTACTTTTTTCACCTAGTCTCACTCTAACAAATTCGATAAAAAAAAACCGTTCCGTAACCCGACGCGTGCAGACCCTTGGGTTTTTGCGACCACCGGCAAAGAGGAAGCGGTAACAGGGTTACACACTATAATTGAGACAATAGCTACTCAGAACTCCTCAGATCCGTACGTGCATCGGAAATACTTAAGAAGTGCCAGAAAAAAAATCGTCGGCGCCAATGATATATTTTTTTAATGCACTATTAAAGTTTTTATGGCTTTTTAAAACACTGAAACACTTTTGTCGTTACACCATTTGGGTATTATGGAGTCGTTAAACTTAGATTAACATAATCTTTGATTAACTGTTTTGGTAAATACCTAGTTTGCGGCTGATTAATCAGATCTAGATTACCATTTGAAAATTTAAAGAATAACGATTTTCGATCTTGTGCAATTGTCTTAACGTTCAGATTACGGTGTACTGGATTTGGAAAATGGTAATTGAAACTATAAAAAACGTTTTACTTTAACGTGTTAAAAGTTTTATTTGCAATCATAATCCATAAATAGTTTTAGTCGTAATCTACATATTCAAAAGCAATAATAAGCACATACTTAGTACCTTAAACACCTTGAAAATTAAACTAACGGCTGCTTTTAAAATAGTTTGCACGATAATGACAATTAAAAACTGTAGAGGTAGGTATGTACTACATTAGGTAATCCTCTTAAAAAGGTATATTCACCAAAAATCTATTTACACACATAAAAATATAATGCACATTAAATAACGAAATTATTAGTTAATTTGTAAAACTACTAATTCAAACTCAAATAAAAACTAATTCGTGGCTTTAATAAAATATTCGGGCCGTTGGACCGCAGTTTCATTTTACGTAACCTAAGGATAAGACACCTACGTAAACGTTTTTCATAAACGTCAATATTTTCTCCCCAATCTACAAAAGGCTGATACTTATTGTAACTATACTTAAGTATGATTATGACATGTTTAAGTGCTTAGTAACGTAGCTGTATAACAGTTGTATAACCGAGCTATTTGAAGCGTGTCGTCTGAAACAGTTTCCGTCGATTTGCGGTTATTACGCTTTACTTGCTGACGGTGACCGTTTTGGCATTCGTTTTTTTTTTTCATAATGCTTAGAGAGAAATTCAGGATTACAACTTAACGTGATCAGCCATCGTCAGATCTTAACCGCGTTCTAGAGATGTCGTATTAATTTATTGTAATAATGATTACGTTTAGTTTCAATTGTGCAATCGGGCCTTAATATCTCTTGTTGGCAATGTGATAATTAGACGACTAGGACGTTTAGGATATTGAGCCGCCCTGGCTTTTCGGGGGTGCAAAAAAGATATAACTTTCCTCTTGAATCACTCTATCTATTGAAAAAACCCGCATCAAAATCCGTTTCGTAGTTTTAAAGATCTAAGCATACATAGGGACAGACAGCGAGAAGCGACTTTGTTTTACTATATGCAGTAATAGTGATAGTGACAAGCCGTTGTAAAGTTGTTTTTGTAAAAGAAATCGTTTTGTTTTTGTAATCATACGTATTTAATTTTATAAGAACATTAAAACAATCAATGAATATAAAATTACAAAAGAAAACCACTCCATTACCTTTTCCGGGGTCAGTAGAATCGTTATAATCAGGACTAATTTTCAAAGGAACATGCTTGCGTTTCCAACATCATGTGGGCTAACATTTCAGATTGATTATGTCATATTTATTTTAACCAAATATGTATTGTGCAGCCTCACCAACAATTTACAATGATAGTGCACCGGATGAGATTTAGGTAAGTATCTTTTGTTATCGTCTGATATTGCCTATCCTTGTGTCAAATTTATTCGGATTTTATGCGGCCTCTGACATGGCTTTACGTTCCGTCGATAAATACCTCTCAAGCATTCTGGCTTCCTCACGATTTTGTCCTTCACTGAAGCTAATGATAATTATACAATACGCACATGAAACCTCGACACCTATGAAATGACATTCCGACGGTCACATGTAAAAGATTTCAGTACACACAGTATCACAATAGTCTTGCTACTTCAACTAAAAAACGCAAGTCAAAAATGATATTACACTGCCCAAAAACTCCGAAACAACAGTTATTTAACGACATCATTAGGCAAATACATTTTCTTTTTTCCCTGTAGCAACAACCTTAGTTGATTGTCAACCGTTTAGAAAGGCAAGCCAGTTATCCTAACAAAAACAGTGATCGTTTTGCGAAATCAATAGAGAGTATAATAAGTCTTACCGCGGTCTTTCTAAGCATTTGTCGGTAGGTTGGTACTACCTATTTCCGCTTCAGTTCTCATTATTTTACCGCACAATTTTGCCTAATGCACCTTTTTGCATCTATTACTGGCCATCGAGCTGTTTTATTATAGTTTTTTTTTTGACCAACCGTTTTGTGTGTTCCTTGCCGTTTTCTTTTTTTGAATTTGCGGTGAAAATGGTTGTCGAAGTGCCAGTAGGTAAGTACCGTTCTTAGAAATTTTGCAGTAATACTTATATGACCCGAGCCCGGGCCCGATAGTACTCAGTACTTACTTTGCAATATTCAGAATACTTTCATTCTGAATATTGCAAAGTAAGTACTGACGGATCATAGGTACCTACTTCAAGTATGCTGCAGTATATTTTAACTATGAATTGCAGTAAAAGTATAGCCCGTTCAGCAGCGTGTTCTGCAGCGTTGAAGAAGTTTACTATTTTATCAATATATTAAAAAAAGATTAAAGGTCATCACCAGATTAGCCCGCGAAATTCAAACGTGAGTCCCGGCACATTCCCCTTAGTTGCTTCAATATTTTTTTTTGCTTCTTGTTTTACACCCACACACCAACAATTGAATTGATTTATAATTGAATATTTCTTAGATATTTTAAGCATGATTTTCGGACCACTTATTCCGGCCCTAACATTCTACTATAACAGTAAAAAAATAAAACACCCTTAATAAGAAAACGTAGGAAATTAATAAAACAGTAAAACATCATCTCTACTAAATCAAGTTAATCGGTGATAGAGCAGGTTTAAGTTATCTTATCTTCCAGTAAGTTATCGGGTTAAGCTTACTCTTAAATATCAATCTACTGATAGTCTCTAACCAGCGTTACTTTGTAACTTGTAATGAGAAGCTGTGGAACCCGTTGGTAAGAACTGGGAGACGGATTATGAAGTTAACTTGCAAGTTAAGTTCAAGTGGTTAAAATTTAACTAGATAATATTTTGATGTAAATAAATTGTTGTTGTTGTGTAGGAGCAGTGGTGGCCCAGTGGTGGCGGCCCCGACTTACGAACAGTGAATCGTGGATTGGAACCCAGCCAGGCACATTACTTTGAATCATTTATTTTATTACCACTGCTCGCAAAACGGTGAAGGAAAACCTCGTGAGGAAACCGGTGTGTCTTAGAATCATAAAATTCGAAAACATGTGACATCTACCAACCCACACTGGGCTCGCGTGGTGGGTTATAGCCCATCCCTCTCCTAGAGAGGAAGCCAGAGTCCCTGCAGTGGGAACAGTATAGGCTGATGATGATGAAATAATTTGTTACTTCTCGTATTTGGTACAGACTCCAGCACGTCAAGTTACTACAATCATTAATAGATTTTCAACTTTATCGTTCAAGCATTTGGTTTAAGGTTAATTAGGATCGCCAAGAAGAAACATGGGTGGTTTTTAGTCAGTAGAAGTCTGACACGCCCTACCGCTCTAACCAGCGGGAGGAGTCATTTGATGATGTCCCACACCCAAAAATAAAAGGTTAATTAGGATAATTTGTCTGTTTTAGTAGCTTGGTTGCTACAATGACTCATCGGCATCGGTATACTGCAACTTAAAACCGCTACTATAGGTTCAGCCGCAGTCGGACAAGAAACAGCTTTGAAAAGATTGAAAAAAAAATCGTACTGTACAGTCCTATCTAGTAACATTATACAATACTGGAGATAATTTTGTCCATGTAAAACAATCGCAATGAAAAAACTTAACCCCATACGAAAGACATCAACGACAGTTCCCGTGATATTTTGCTTTAGGCCTTTTTTTTTATTTTTGGTGGGTGTAAAATCATCGAATAACACCTCTCGCTCTTGGGCAGAGCGAAAGGGAGTGTCAGACTTCTACTCACTAAAAACCACCCATGTTCCTTCTTCGCTCTCTATGTCGAGGCCGCGATAACCAGTGGACTACCCGCGGCCCCGACTTTGCTTTAGGCCTAAAGCGCGTTTGTTGTTTTTCTAAACACAAACAGCTAATCTAATCTATTACTTGTCATTGTCTCTACTTTCACTTGAATGTTCCGTTGGTTCAATGGTTCACTCTGTTGCTGCATACTGAGAAATTCCTAAAAACATTCCTAATTCCTAAAAACCCAATAAAACACCCCGACCCGGGAAACCAACCGAGGACTTCAAACGCAAAAGAAGTTGAAGTTGAAGAACAATAGGAATTTCTCCTATATCGTGGGTGCACAAACATATAAATTCACATATACAAATACCCAGACCCGAAACAACTATCTGTAGGCCTTTGGTGACATGTAATACAGGTGTCTTACTACCTAACACAGGCACCAGTGATTCACAACCATGTAATTTACTTGTTTATGCCAATAAAGATATTATTATTATTATATTATTATTATTATACAAAATATATTTGTTCCGTGCGGGGATCGAATCCGCGACACGTAGCGCAGCAGTCAATTGCTCGAGCCACTACGCCAACCGTGCCCTCAGAAGTGTTTTACATAATTAGGCCACTGTCCTTGAAAACTAAAAAACTTAAATTCGCGATGATTCATTTGTTCTAACCGACGACGGACACTAAACCACAGTCCAACCTTCCAAAAGTGTAAAGCCATTAATTTACAGCAATTTTGCCGAGTTCAGCACGAATTTGCTTTATTCCATTATTTTGTTAATGAACGTTACCTTAAATTAGGCCAAGGCATCCAAAGTGATTGCAGACATGATGGGATAATCATTCGTCATTATTTTGTAAGATTATGTAAGTTGCTGGTTATTTCAAGTCGTGAGAATGAGGTCTTTTCAGAGGTTTGTTTTAGTTTTGTCTAATTGAATATGAGAATTTGTTGAACGCGATGGATGACGCCTATGATGGAAAGAGTGTACCTAGGTTTATTTTTTATTGGGTACTTTATCAACAAAAAAATAAAACAGTTTAATTATTATGGATAAAAGTTAGTAGTTTCCCCGTCGGGGAAAAGTGGACCACTTTGTTAAATTTTTTGAGGATTTCTAAAAAATATTTTGTTGACTTTCTTGTCTTAATCTGTATTGATACACATTTTTTTTAGGGAACTCGGTAATAGTTTTTATTTTATAAATGGAAGTTACGACAGCCACGCCGCGTGATATAGTTTTATTAATGATTTGATTTTTACATGTTACTTACTTACTTCTTACATTTTAACTTACAACTATGTTATCATCTGTGATTGAACTAATGTCTATTACATTATTACATTCACTGCGATACTCAGAGATACTTAATAATTACTTAAGCCTTGACTTTACTTTATTTACTAAAACCTTTACTAAGTGATGACCTAAGTAATCATTAAAGCTCTCTGAGTACGGTAGTAAGTCACAATCTCACAATATTACCAAAAGTGGTTTGTTAAACATTTATTTATTTACCAACTTACATCTCATTCACCAAAGATAAACCAGTATAGATAACGGCTTTTTAAACACATTTTGATCTTGATATAAAAGAACTGAAGATAACCCTGTACATATGGCGGTATAAAAACTATAAAACTTCCGATAAATGGATGTTGTGAGTGTTTGTCAATGTTTTTAGTTTTATAGCTATGTTCATTACTTAATTTTAATTGTTGATTAGCGTTAACCAGCGGCGTCCGCATTTTTTTTAAATCTTATCTAATTTAATCTAAGTATGAAAAAAAAAAGAATAAAAAAATAAATAAAAAAGAATGAATAAAAGAAAAGAAAAGAAAAGAATGAATTAAAGTTTCTGTTTGTAAATTGAAAATAACATCTTTTTAATTAATACATATGAAAGTATATACGGTAGGTACTAATATAACAAAAACATTTTTTTTATTAAATCTCCGGAACGGCTGGACTGATTTTGGCGGGAATTTAGCTGATCTTATAAGGAGTAACTTAGACTTCTTTTATTGTAGAAACAGATTAGGGTTCCTTTTAAATTGTTAACAAAATCAACTAATTTCATGCATATGAAGATCGCGGACAGCTCGTCGAAAATAATAAAGTAAATGTGTTTTTCGGATCTTTAAATTTACGTAATGAAAGAACACTTATTAAATTTTACACACCCTAAAATTCAGTTACTTCCTGTCATAAACAAAAACACTTAACAGCTGCACTTACACTTTCCATAAAAACATAACATTTGACGACATGTCAACACAATTTTATTTCGTCGTCACTCCGACCGAATTTTATAGCACCATTCTTACCTTTCAAACGTGCCACAAAATCATCGATACACTAATACACATGTCTAATATCCCCCAACTTCCCCTCGAAAGCCTCTTCGCCCGCATTTCCCGCGGGGAGATGCGGGATCGTTGGCGTTATGAAAATTTGACGTCAACCAATATGCGATGATATCCAGGGGTTACGTTTCGTATATTATTTTACATGTGTGAAATTGCCCGACCTCCCCTTGTGGGTGAGAAGGGGTTTTCTTAATCGGGTCGGCTTTAGTTTAGTAATTGTTTATGGTGCGTTGAAATTATTGCGGTTGGTAAGGATATCTCAACGTTTTGCATATTAATTTGGTATTAACTGTTGTAATGTCTGTAATGAATTATTTACAGTGGGAAAGACCTACACTAGATAAAATACAAATTGATATTAGGTGGATTGAATGATATTTTCATATAATAACATTATATAGCTAGGTTGTGAAGGTCAGATAAGCAGTTAGACTGGAAGCCGACCCTAACATAGTTGAGAAAAGGTTAGGCAGACGATGATTGTAAATATTTTGTGAAAAATACATTTAACTACTTGTAAAAGTAAAGAATGTAAATGTGTTTAAACATAGAATGGATAGTAATTTTTTATTATTATATCTATATATTTTATTATATATATTTTATATTAGTCAGCTTACCAGCCGCGCATATCATTATTTTATATTTAAGAACTTAAAAAAAAAAAAACCTAAAAATAGCAACCATGCGAATACTGATCAACACGAAGCCTTTTCTATAACCTTAGTAAAACATCAAAAAAGTCCGCAAGAATCCATAAGCTTAAGTATAAGTAAGCCTCAAGTTGATATGTTTTATCGCCAATCCATAACGCGCGATGCTATAAACCGGGCCATATTTCAAATGTGTAAATATATGTGAGCGAGTACCCCGCGCCTCCCCCCGAGACATGGACCCGAGCTACATAAAATATTATATTGCAATTTATATTTTTCGCTTCAGAAAGATTAGAAGAATCCCGCGTTTATGTTAAGTGGTATTGCATGTATGTTTATTTATTTTGGCGTAGATGTGTTTGTGTTGGTTTAATAAATCATCGTCTTGACGAATTTGTTTGTGAAGTATTTTATCAAGAGCTATCCCTCGTGAATATTGGTTAATTGTATACTAAAACCTTCCTCGAGAATCACTCTACCCATTTTTGAAAACAGCATGAAAATCGGTGCAGTAGCTTTTTAGTATATCGCGAACAGACAGACCGAGAGACAGACAGACGCGGCGGAGGACTTTGTTTTTCAGTATGTAGATATAAAACACTACACTAGGTAGGTATTTAAATTGTGGACAAGTACTCTTACCGTTGGGCTGCAGGATCTTTGGGCTGCGGGATGTTTTAAGGGTTTCGGCCGTCTACGAAACCGTAGTTTCGTAACTTTCGGTTTCGATGAAGGAATGATTTGGCCTTGTACGTAACTAGTTTCGATGGAGGATATATTGGTCTTTGTACGAAACCACGGTTACCGTACAAGGAATGTTTGCAAAAATATGAAATTTTACTAGTTACGAACAAGGAATAAACCCATTCACGTTCATACTTAAAACTTTCCACACGACATTTTCCTCCTTCCTCCGCATCAAATGCATACCACATTACTAGCGGTTTTAATATTTGATTGTATGTATGACATTTTTTATTATGATCTTTTTTATTATCCACTACGATTCAAACCTTTTGAAACAACTATCATCACAAACCATGTACTGTTAGCCACTTGAACAATGCGTAATGACTTCTTCAGCAGCCTAGAAAATTATTTCAAGCAAATGTTCACAAGCTTTTAATGACAATGAGTCTATGGTACCGTATCACAGATACCTCTAAACATAAGTACTTACATAGTTTACCAGAAAACAATGCTTCGTCACGACTTGTAAAATTAACGTTAAATAAAAAATATATTTTCAGAACAATCGGGACAGTCCAGTGTCCAGTTTCTCATTTAAATATCTGACATTCGATAAAAACAAACAAATCAACAAATCAGAGGTTAGGAGTGATTAATTTGTTGTGTATTTTTTTTTGGATTGTGGAAAATCATCAAATAACTCCTCCCGCTCTGGGTTAGCGTTAGGGAGTGTCAGACTTCTACTGACTAAAAACCATCCTTGTTTCTTCTTAACCCTTTGTGCTGCGGTATCTCTTTCGAACAACCCGCAGCCCCGACGGGAATTTGTTAAACCTTCAATCATTATAATTATTTCTGTAACGGAAGGCACTATTACATTGTACAAGGAAAACAGTAACCGAGCGCTGGGTCGTGTTAACAATTTCAAGTTGCGTTGTCGTTGAGTTTAGTTCTCCAGCATCAGGGCGTCTAAAACGGCCACTGTGACCATTTAGGAAAAAAGTAATAAGAGAATAATATGAATTGTATTAAAATTAGTAGGTACACAGACGCAGTTACTATTATGAGAAGTCAATTTTACGCTTTTTAACGCAATTCATATAATGATTTGCTAAACTGGCCATTTGAGACGCCCTAAACTTAGTGATGTGTCATCTTTCTGAGCTTAATTATTTTTAGAAGATTTGTCTTTTATATATTCCACTCATTCAGATGCCATCCATCCGAGTAGTTAAAACTATACTAACAAGAATTACCATTTTTATTTTTCAAATATTACTCTAACAGTTTCTTGATTCTCCTCATTACATTTCTCCATTTACATACGACTTAAAATTGAGATGTTAGCTTTTCATTCATCCCTTCCAGCATTACCGAATAACCTCAAAGACATCAAAAGATCAATTTCGGAAACTCTGACCTTTGTCACTAATTTGATCATATCACATTTCCTGTACCCAGATTTAAGTCTGAAATTCCCATACGAACACCGAACAACGGATGCTAGATTATCCGCAATTAGGCGGTGACACGTAAGCCCACTGGTCCGACCGACGACATTGTAGACAAAATTTTAATGAGCAAAATGAGCGAGCGTGCGTGTAATCACAGTATACTATGTGACTGTCCCACGAACGTGGGAGCATTTGTTGAGGTATTTCCTTGTGTCACAAATTGTAGTTAGGTCTGTCGTGGAAAAAATAAGGCCGATATGAAAATGTTGTGACGTGCTTTTGTTTTTGTATTTGCGTAAGAGATGAGATAATATAATGCGGTGAAGCAGAGGTTTTGCAATCTGTACTCAAATTGCGTAAGAGACTGTCTTTCACAACTAGGCTTCAAAGTCACCTCTTTATCTGGTTGACGACATCATCATAATATTAATACCATTAACACTGAAACCCGAATATTTACCATGTTATCTGTAAATCAAATTATTGTTATTGAACTGTCAAAACGCATTGCCACTGTATGATGATCAATATTGTCTTATGTATTTTAGGTTCTAGAATATGCGCGGTTTTGAGAGAAACGTTGTTTTAATTTGAAGAAGTGTTTTTCCAATAATACGTTCTACTACCTAGACATATTAAAACAATTATTTATATAGCACTACAATAGTTCACAACCATTATGTCTAGCAAATTTATAATAATATCAGCACCTAGGCACCGAAAGATAGTATGAAGTTAACTTTGCATACTTTGCATATCTTAATGCATGTACGATGATAATATTATTATGATTAAATAAGGCATGATTTGCATTGAAATCGTAATGTACTTTAAGCAATAATAGTATAAAATAACCGTAAAACCAATTTACGCTAATAACATAGAAGGATTTTCCGCAAATATATTATATAGAATTAGTTAAATTATACCTATCAGTGTTAGTACATTACGATAATGCATAACTACAGACCATAAGTATGATGATTTTATCAGCGGAACATTTCAAACCAATTTAAACTGTATAATAATATGACATGTTTTTAAACTAGGTACATTAATATTAACAATGACACTAATCAATAAAAACTAAACATGTGATCCTTGAAATTGTGTTGTAAGATCATCATCATCAGCTGACAGTTATCCACTGCAGGATACAGGCCTCTTCAATTGCACGCCACTCAGCTGCTCAGCAGTTGGTAGATTCGGCAGCATAAAGTCCAATAAATATTATTCACTCTCATAGTATACAAAATAAGGATGACTACCACCTAACATCAAATAGTAATACATTCACGCTATACAACACACAAAAAACACAGTCGACTGTATTGAACAAAACTAAAACAATGTTCTAAACACAGCGAACACGTATCGTACACGGATTACGACATACGAACAAAGGCACTAAAAGCACAAAATCATAAAGCCAGGCTTCGTTCGGGCGAACGAGTGCAACGTTTGAAAATGCAACCTAAACCTGTTTCCCGATTGCATTTCAACCCATGAATTTTCCATGAGGTCGTACCTCCCCGATTCCCGTTCGTTTGGCAACGTAACTAGTGGGAATTGGTATTCGCTTGTTGCGTATATTATGTATGAGATTTTGTACGCTTATTTTTTCGTGTCGCACCACTGTGCAGTGTCCGGTGTAATTGAGAAATGTTTACTCTCGGTGCGCGTTGTCGGTGCTGCAGTGGACCGAATAATTGCATATTTATGATCGGAGCGCAAATTGATTTGCAAGAAATTGCCGAAATTTTTTCGAGCTTTTTATTTTTTCGATTCGCTAGTTTCATTTCGTATGCAGATAGCGGGAACATTTCAATCAGTAAATATTTGATGCTGTTAATTTTTTTCGTTGTCTACTTGAATTTTTGTGCACAGTGTGTTTATAAGTGGTTGAGGCGCGGACAAATGCGAGTGTAGGAGTGATGGAGTGACTCCATGTAATCCCTCGTGACGGCTGCGTCCAATTAGGCGTCAGGCATTCGTCTTCCCGTCCTTACTTTTTCACTTCCCTCACTTGGGGGCGGATTTGTAGGAAAATATGAGTGAGTATTTGTCTCACTTTAAGTGAAAGCAACGCTCTGAGGTGTTGTGTATGAAATCATATATTTACATACTTCTTGAAATTATTTTTTACTCCTCAAAATATAAAACAAAACATTAAACCCAATTCCAAAACCAATTTTAGCCACTAGTGCTCATTTATGATTTATTGCAATGTTCTGCTAGAAAAACCCTGCACTTATCAATACACTTCAATAGCCCGATTCAAATTAAGGTCATTTATAGGTACGTCAAGTCAATTTAAACAAAGAACTGCAATCTGTCAATTTAGTTTGTGTTAAGTAAGGTAAGGTTTGACCTTATTAACTATACTAGAGGATTTTAGTTGCCAAGTACCTACCTTGTATTTATAAAAAAAAAAACACCTTTTTCATAAATTGTAGGTTTCAATAAAACGGCATAAATAAATGTGATTCACAGTGAGTGGGCTACCCCAAGCGCGTGGGGTTGGTTTACACGGCTATATCATAAAGGGTTCGCCCAGACGGTTAAACCCTTCAATGTTAATTTGTTTGTTAATTTTTCTCCGACTTTATAACAGACGTAATGAGGTTTTCGTTTTAAAATTAAGGGTTATGATTTTTAATTGTTTTCTTTTGACAAGCAGAATTACTGTGGTAATCTTTATGGTTATGAAAAATGATTTTTAATTGTTTTAAAGCATTTTATGTTTAGGGAAGGGATTCGATTCTAGTTTGAATTCTGTTTTTAAGCAAATAAAAAGCCTTGATGCTCAAACCATCTTTGTAGCTAGCCCTTTTACGAACAGTGCACTAGTGTAGAAAGACGTGTTTCTATGTGGTGATATGGTAAAGCAGTAAAGGGGCCATCTGTAGACTACAGATTATACTACAACAAGTAAAACAAGCGTGTTACGGAGTAAAACAACAGACCTACATATGGTAAGGTAATTCACTTAACGTTGGTACTTTAGCTGTAGTAAAATAAGTTCTAAGATCTAGTGGTCGATAGCGCGACTGCTGTGTATAAGTCCTGCTGAACTGTACTTATTCGATTCCGGGTCGGTCAAAGTGTTATTGAGTTTTTTTAACAGGAATTTCATAGTTTCAGCCCCAGAGTCTGAATTTGTGACCAGTTGATGGCAATAGAGTCGCCTCCAATAGATGGCACTTAAATATTACTGGCGAGTCCCTTTGCCAAACACTTCTACGATTTTACAGGGTGATGTTTGTAAAATTAATTAACGTAAATACTTAGATTAAAATGTTTTCCCTATGAGAACTCAGAGTTACATAGCATAACCATAATAAGCCTGTTATGTTACCACTGCTGGGACACAGACCTCCTCTCTATGAGAAGGAAATGCGTCATAATTTTACATTAATGAAATTACTGCAAAACAGAAATATGCTGATATTATTCAAAGAACAAAATGGTAGACTTTAAGTACCAACATTATTGATTAAATTGACAACTGACACACCAATGCATTAGCTATTTGTATTGCGTAGGAGTCAGCAGCTATAATAACTTGGACTTTATTGAAATAAGCTGTCATAATGACAATTATGAAAGCTCAAACGTGTCAAAATTATACGAATGCCCAGATTTTATATCAATGCTTAGTTTAATGTCAACGTAGGCTGTATTAAACTTAAACTAAGCGAAGCTAAGAATTCCTTCTTAGCCCATGTGTGGTTTTTAGTCACTAGAGTCTGACACACCCTTCCACTCCACCCAAAGTCATTTGATGACTACTTACTAAGAATGTGCCCTGAATTTAAGATTAACCCATGTTTATTATAAACACTTCTATTTTTGGGTAGCTTATATGACTTAAAAGCTTTATTTTTATTTTAAAGTCAGTTTAAAATAGAACCTTCTGTCTGTGTGTTTCTAGAAAGATTTCACATACTAATTCGTTTCAATTTAGTAAATTATCCCAGTTTAGTACGTAACATCTTTATAAGCCAGTTATTTTGTTTTGTTGAATAAAATTAAAACCGGCAAAAATACAATTTCTACATGATTTCATGTATTAAGGATTGGAGTTGAGAAAGTAAATGAAGACAGAAACAATGCAAACAAACTCGTACAATCAATGATATATTAAAACTATAGATACGTTGTCCGCCCTCAAAAATAAAGCTAATTGGCCACATCGCGCTTAGTTACGCACCAACCTCTCGCGCGACGCTACGTTTGTTCTTAATTTAAATCGTGTGTGTAAACCTGCGCGAAACATAAAGGAAACAGGCATCCCGCTGTACGGTGTCATATATTCTTTCCCTTTCTTTACGCGTGTAAGTAGTTATCTAATATTTTCGCCGTTTTTAAGCGCCGCGATGTTAGTTCATGACGTGTCTATATATAATACGTCATTGCGTACAATAAAACAAATAAGAAACAAAGGAATCACATTCGAAAATATTACAATACCCGTCTGTCTTCACAACAAGAGTGAACAGGCATCTGAGCTCACTCGTTCTATCATAGTCCTCATCCACCGGCTTCCATCTGGCATTATGGAGGTCTACAGCAGCTTTTGTTGTTGTAGTGTGGGAAATCTTCAAGTGACTCCTCCCGCTCTTGGCGGAGGGGACGGGAGTATCAAACTTCTACTGACTAAAAACCAACCATGTTCCTTCTTAGCCCTTTGTGTCCGGGGTCGCGGTATCTCTTTCGAACAACCCGCAGCATTGTAAAAACCAGCAGCATCTAAAACAACCACATTTTGCAATATAAAAATAATCCACGAGCACGGACATTATAAAAAAACAAAAGATCGATGCGCATTTAATTTTATTTCGCCAAATCGCTACAATAGCGCACTCGCCTCAAAACGTCCTTATTCTGCAACTCTCGCTCACGTAACACAAACCATGCCAGTTCAGGCGCACGCATGAATCATACCGCCCTTAACCGGATTACGACCCGCGGAATCTTGTTACCTCACCCTTTTCCACCCTGATACCGACGGACGGGAAATTCGTTTTACTATGTAGCTAATCGTTTTTATGTAGTTCTGTGGCGGCTGTGGGTCATGCTGTTAGGTTGGGCTGAATATTGAAGGATTTAAGATAGATGGTGTGTTTTACAGGCTCTGATATTCAAGTTGTTTTGTAGAGAAAATTATAGTGCTACTTGTGCTTTAAGTTTTATTTTTGTTAAATATTAGTTGGATAAATGAATCAATAACATTACTTTAAGCGAGTATAAAACTTCCCTAAAAGTTATCACAACATTTACTTTTTGGTATTTAGCCAAATATCGTGTAGGCAACGCTTTCTTTCTTTGTTTTTAGGATACTGGCTAAAAACAAACAAAGCTTTCTTAAATTTGAAAACGTAAGCACAAGTACTTCGTGCACTGGGAAATGAATAAACCGAACGCCTTACCTTTAAACTCAAATTGCAGGGGGGAACAAAAGTCACTAACAATCTTAAACTACGACCAAGTTACTCCCCAGCAATTGCTACATAATTTGCGGTCACGTGAGGCGGCCATTACGTTGTCGGCCGACCAATGAGAACGCGCCGTTTAATACGATTCCATATTTGAAAAGAATTTATGAATGTATTTTTAATTCAGAACAGGGCAGAAGTGATATAGTACTAAGTGCAAAGAATTTATCGCAGTGTGTATGTTGCGAGGTGCTTAAATGCCACAAAAAGTGTTAAATCCTTGACAGGGTAAAATTTAATAGCCAATTAATAAAAGGTCAGTAAAGGTATATAATTCTTAGAAAGAAAAGCGTTGATAACCTGAAAATAAATGACCATTGATACATTATAATATGATGTCTCAATGCTTTATTACTCGCATTCAAGCCTCTAGTTTTTGTACAAATATTTAACATCAACTCAATTTCAACTAATGCTCGGAATTAAACACGTTTTTTTATGATAAATGGCCAGCTTATTTACGGTCTAGTAAATAGCCAGACAGATAGATTGCTACGAAATTATAGAAGTAAATGGACATAAATACGCTATTACGTTGATTGTCCTATAATATGGACATGACATTGAAAACAATATAGTTATAAACAACATGATCTCATCTCACGGATCATTTAATGCAAATCGATCTATTACGGAAAACACCGGCGATTACCGACCGCTCGGCCAATAGGAACGCACCATTTAAATAGTAATTTATTGAGTTTCGAATTTTTAAAACGTGATTACGCCCGCCATCTTGGATGTAATTTTGAAAAGAGAACGTGCAACAGCTACTTTGAAACGATTTGTAACGATTACCGCTTCCTTTTTTAAAAGTAAGATAGCTTGCGGTTTGTGTATGGTCAATCTCTAAGGTGTGTTTTCATGAAAGATGATGAACATGTAATAACATAAAACTGACTATAGTACGATGTAATCAAAACTTAATAATACATGGTACCTACTTCTTAGAAACTATAAATGGATATTCTAATGAGATTTTTATTTTTCATAACTATTTTTATAAAATTCCCGATCTGTATTGTTTTTATGGATTAAATCGTGACTTCAATTACAAAGATAAGATGTAAATACATGTTGAGAGTCGTAATCGGTGTAATTGTTTGATGGTTTCAGCGCGATAATAAACGTTACGTAGCAAAATTTGAATAAAACCTATTACGGAGGCAGTTTAACCTAGTTCTTGAGGTTTTGTTTTTAATAAACATTGAGTCATAAAGGAACAATGAATGGAAGTAATAATACGCTTCTTAAATTACTTTTTATTCATTTGATTTTTATTGTTTCATTATGAGAGTGATTCACGGGTTTACATAATTGTAGATAACAGGCAGCGTTTCATTGTTTTTTCTTGAAATAAACCTCTGTTATTTTTAGGTAGTTTTAGTAGTAGGTACCTGTAATCTGGTACGATTCAGAATTAAGGAACTATTTTTACCCGACTGCGGCGAAGCCCAAAGGGAGGGTTATGTTTTTCAGCGATTTTTTTACTCGTATAAATATGACTGGCTTGTTTGTGTAGGTAGTAGTTGCAAGCGCGACTACTGAGCATGAGATTCCGAGTTCGATTCCCGTTTCGGGTAAAGTGTTATTACTATGTTTTGAAACAGGAATTTCTCAGTAGCAGTCACGCTGGTGACTTTTTCCCTGTTCTTGGCAATAGGTTGCATGAGACTTATAAGAGCGGTCAACCCGTCTTACCCCCTCCCGCTCTTCGGCAGAGCGAAAGGGAGTGTCAGACTTCTACTGACTAAAAACTACCCATGTTCCTTCTTATCCCTATATGTCGAGGCCGCGGTAACTAGTGAACAACCTGCAGCCCCGACGGGACCCGTCTTACTTATCATACGTGATTATGCTGTCGTAGCACTTTCTTTGAAACTTTTGAACTAATATGTATCTAGGTTTCTATGAAAACAAAAAATCTAATTTTAGAGAAACAAATGCAGTAAAAGCCTTCAAAAATCAGCTTATTTGTAAAAAAATACCCGAGCTTTGGCTGTTCACGATGTACTCATAAATTATTAAAGTAAATAAAATATTGTAATAGAAACCTCGCTAATGTAATGGAGATTCTGAATGGTATTCTTTTATTCCCAAAACTTGGCTTACTGAAAAACACGTATTTCCTAGAACAAGTTTTATGAAATTTCCGTACAATATTTTTGTTTTAATGTTACCGCGTTCTCACTTTACGAACGTTACCGAATGCCAACCGAGCGCTCAGACGCTGTCTCTCTCTTATTGCTTTGCCTCTCTTTCTAACATTGCGCTGGATGAAACAACGAGCTTTTCATCCATGCTCGCGTTGACGATAGACAGACCGGGAAAGGTCAGCTTAAACATTACCGGCAAAATCTGGGTGAACCTACTATTGGGTAAAACTCTGCCTCACCGTTTGCGTATTACATGCGTGATGTATTCATGTATGTATGTACTGCATGTACTAACTCTAACCTAACCTCTTTCCAGCATCATTCCCGATCACGAGGCGGATCGGTCATCCCTACCAAAACCGAACGCCCCCGAAGCGAAAGAAGCCACGAACCTCCTTCACGCGGCTCCAGATAGCTGAGCTGGAGAAACGGTTCCACAAACAGAAATACCTGGCGTCTGCTGAGAGGGCTAGCTTGGCGAAGACCTTGAAGATGACTGATGCGCAGGTGAAGACGTGGTTCCAGAATCGGCGGACAAAGTGGAGGTAAGTAGGCTGATGGTCTTTTGTTTTTATGGTTCCGTACCTCAAAAGGATAAAACGGAACCCTTATAGAAAAAAGAAAAAATACTTGTCCAATATGTTTTGGAAATCTATCTGATGGACTAATTAGATATTTTTAGTTAACTACCCTATTGTGTCGGTCAGAACTGAACGGCTAATTTGTGTCGGTCAGAACTGAACGGCTAATTTGTGTCGGTCAGAACTGAACGGCTAATTTGTGTCGGTCAGAACTGAACGGCTAATTTGTGTCGGTCAGAACTGAACGGCTAATTTGTGTCGGTCAGAACTGAACGGCTAATTTGTGTCGGTCAGAACTGAACGGCTAATTTGGCGCTTTCGGTAGCGTTCTTTAGTTCCTGTAGTGAACAAACAACAGAACATGTAGACCACGATATTAAGTGTCCCATTGTTTGAGGAACAGTAGCATCACATTTACAGTACAGAGTTATTACTTTAGCAGGTTTTCCTTGCTATAAGCAATCCGCCTCGAGCAGTTTTATTTTCTTAAATAGTTTAATCCAATGAAAATGAACAAAAAGCGCTGCACAGTTTTAGCGTCACAGAAATAAGCCATAATCTTACTCGTGGGTGAATAACAGCCGCTCAGGCCGGTCGTAAGGTTAAGTCGCACCGCCCGTCGGGGCTGCGGGATGTTGTAAGAGATACCGCGGCCTCAACATAAGGGTGTTAGGGCTAAGAAGGAACATGGGTGGTTTTTAGTCAGTAGAAAGAAGTCTGACACTTCCTTCCGCTCTGTCCAAGAGCGGGAGGGGTTATTTGATGATTTACCAACCCCACAAAAAAAAAGTTAAGTCGTACTTGCCTAGGTCGGTCCCTGGATGGGTGACCACCTATAACATAGGTACCGAGTTGCCTCCGTGTCTCGGAAAGCCGTTGGTCTTGGCAGTTGTAGATATTTGACAGTAGTTACAGGAAGTCAGTTGCCCGAAAGTCTGACAGCTAGTCTTACCAAAGGAGTATCATATTCCCGTCGGGGTTCCGGGTTGTTCGACCCGTCGGGGCTGCGGGTTGTGCGAAAGTAATACCGCGGCCTTGGCACAAGGGCTAAGAAGGAACATGGGTGGTTTTTAGTCAGTAGAAGTCTGACACTCCCATTCGCGCTGCCCAGAGCGGGAGGGATTCCCACACCCCAAAAAAAGGAGAATCATATTACCCAATACTAATAAATTAAAATTTAATTAAATTTAAGCAAGCTATTTACATGAAAATAACTTCCTAAAGAGCATGTTGCCTACATTTATTCAAACCATTTAATTGATAACAGAATAGGTACATGTACATACAGTGGATTACAAAACTTTATACTTAAAAGACTTGTAATTATTTAAGTACAGGCGTCAACATTCTTAGCTTGTTGTCATTTAGATAACTCGACACAAGTTTGTAATGACCAAATAATTTGACACTTGGTTTCCTTCATACCCCTAGTATTTCAAGGTCTTTAAAAACTGGTGTGTTCTTGTGCCCAATTAACTTGGTCCCTCATTTCCTACACGCACCTAGCATTTGAGGGCCTTTGATAAACTGGTGTTTTCGTGTACCCTAATAGTGTTGGGTAGTAAAATGTTATGTGTATGATACGGTTAGTTGAGTATTCGTTTTAATTACAAATCGTAAAACTAAATGGCGTGTTTGACGTGTAATGTTACTTTAAAATAACGTGTTAGAGCCATAAATTAAAATTAGGTATACCTGTCTAACCGTCTAAGTGTTGTATGAAAAAAAAATGCATTCTGTCATAATGTATTACCTTTTAATCGAATTTCACCAATAAAAAACTAAATCCAATCGACACTTCCAAACCAAGTTCAAGAGCTAAGTTAGTGTCAATATTTCTCAACAATATGGTTCCACTGACAGCTCTTGAACTCAGTTTAGAATATTTTGATGGTGAAATTCGCCCTTCCCACATTTTTTAACGCCCACTTTAGCCTTGAACAGAATATAAAATCAAAGCACGGTCTCTTAATATCTATAAATAGCCTTCATTTTATACCGTATATAATCTGGTTACAAGTAGGAAACAAGACCCCAATGATAATTCTAATCAATTCCCATGCCATCGTATATTGAAATCGTCGATTTACATAAATTAATTATAACCATTCAATCAATAGACCTAACACGTGTTTTGTAAGTGCTTTTAGCTAGCAACACCCATTTTATTTATGGTAATATTAGCTTGACCATAAATAAAGTCATCTTTGAACACAGATTATGTAGAATTTTTGGTTTGGATATTGACTGATTGAGGCTCAATATTGATAAAGATTTTATTGGTACCTACTGTTTGTTTCAAGTTCGCTCGTACTTGACACAATTGTATGCGTCTATTTCTCAAACTATTGAAATAGCTGTACCCCTGTTATTATTATTATTATTACTGTTGTAACATTTAAAAAGGTCCTTTACTAGTGTTTGACGGCTGTGTTGCAAACGTCTGTGATATACACTCGAGAGCAATGAATCCGGGTCACTTAAAGAATGTTAAAAATCTCGGAAACTAAAAATGATAGGTTAATGCAATAAATTGTATTTAATAGACAATGTAATACTCCTTAAATGAAAGTAAAAAAAAATATGAGTCACCATACATTTTATTAACACAAAATTACATAAAGAAAAAAACTGCTGATCTCTCCTTAAAACAAAAATAGGAAACATGAAATTTTTGAACTTTATTACGCTTTTCTTGAATTTTAATACTTCGTATTGCCTCCTCGTGCTTCCATTACTGCGTTTACGCGGTTTGGCATGCTGTACACCAAGTTCCTTATACGATTTTGGGGAATATTCTCCCATTCCTCTGTGAGAGCAATTTTGAGCTCACGAAGCGTGATTGGGGGAGGGTTTCGTTGTTTTACGCATCTGCCTAGCTCGTCCCAAGCATGCTCGATCGGGTTGATATCCGGGCTGCGCGCTGGCCACTCCATACGAGTAATGTTCATCTCTTGAAGGTAGTCATTCACAATCCTACCTGTATGAGGTCGGGCATTGTCATGCATAAATATAGCATCCTTACCTAAATTGACCATAAATGGACCAACGTGATCATTGAGGATTTCTTCCACATATCTTACGCTAGTTAAAGAGCCGTTTTCTATGATCACCAGCTCTGTGCGACTTTCAGAAGAAATTCCGGCCCACACAAGTACAGACCCACCACCGTAGGCTACTTTTTCTTCGATGCATGCTTGCTTGAATCTTTCCCCTGGTCTTCGATACACTCTGTGTCTTCCATCGTGCTTGTAGAGCATAAATTTTGATTCGTCGGAGAACATAACTTTTGACCAATCTTCAATACTCCAATTTACGTGGCTCTGGGCATATCTTAGTCTTGAAATACGATGCCCACGCTCCAGTTTAGGGCCGTTTGCAGGTCTATGGGGTTTTAAGTTAGATTCAGCAAGCCGACGTCTTACTGTCCATGCACTTGGGTTACTTCCTCCGAGGCGTCGAAACTGATTTGTGAGTTCAGTTCCTGTGAGAAAGCGATTTCGAAGCATGGTGTTCACCAAGTATCGGTCTTCTCGTGCTGTGGTACACCTGGTTCTGCCCGTTCCTGGTCTGCGTAGGTTAGAACCAGTTTCTTCGTAACGTCGGAGAACTCTTTGTACTGTTGACAGCGACACACCGACAGTCCTGGCTGTATCGCGCTGACTCCGGCCGGTTTCCAGCATTGTAAGTATTCTGGTGCATTCTTCAGGCGTAAGCGACATAATTTCAGCTTGAATAATGAATATAGAGCACTATCAACATGGTTTATGTACCCACATAAATGACAGATTACAAACAAAAGCAAAACCAAATGCTGTAATTTCGTAGTTCCATCTTCGAAAGTGGCCCTTTTTCAAATTTGATTTTTTTATGATATAACTTTACAATAACTAAGAAGTTTTAATACCTTCATTTAAGGAGTATTACATTGTCTATTAAATACAATTTATTGCATTAACCTAGCATTTTTAGTTTCCGAGATTTTTAGGATTCTTTAAGTGACCCGGATTCATTGCTCTCGAGTGTAGGTCTTGGAAGTAAACTATTCGATTCGATTTTTGACCCACATGACTTAATTTTATTTAAATAACGTTGAAGGTCCGTTATTTTATAAGAAGATAATAAATAAAATATAAAAGCGTTGAAGCATGACATTATTCGTACCACAAGCATAAGCACTTAATTTTATTAGTGCTTTTAATGTAATCTAGGAAATGGGTTCATGCTTAACCACAATTCACAATATGCTTAATACCGCAGCTGATATCAAGTCTAGATAAAATGGTTTCCTCAAATGAAATGTGAGATTATCTCAATGTTTCACCAAAACAACCAAGCGTACCATTTTTTGACTACCTACTGTGACGTCATAAGCACTATTTAGTAGTACTATGCAAACAACTTACTGAACAATCAATAACGACACAAATACGCACCCACGATTCAGGAAAAGTTTTTAAAGTGGGGCAACTTATAAAAAAGGTTTTTTTTATGGTTAAAAAAATCTTTAAGTTTTTGAGCTGCAACAGTGTAACGTTGTCGTTTTAAACAAATTAGCTAGATGCAAGCAACACAATCCTCGTTATGTATAAAATACTTGGGCACCTGAAGTAGATGCTCTTGCATTATCCTACTCCTCCTCATAGTATTTTTTAACTCACTTGTAATACTGATTAACTGTAGCCACGAAAATGTAATTTTCCTTTTGTATTTTTTATCTTAAAAATTAATATTTATTGTACAATCTACGTTAACTCTTTTATTTTTTATTAAGGATAGGTAGATTCGTTACAGTTTGTATAAAACATGTCAAATTGTATTTGACTATTAGCCGAACTATATCAAAAACTTTCGCTTTTTTATGATAGTCCCAATTACCATGCCCTTTTTATTAGAAATATATTTAGTTAAAAACCCCTCGTATCAGTCCATAACTTAACCCTAACCCAGTTTTAAAATATATTGAGAGCCTCATAATAAATCGAACGTGCTTTATCCTAATCTTTTAAATGAGTCTTTTATTTCAAATCTCAGTTTGGAAATACGGTAAAGTGCGACTGAACCCAAAATTCCTTTGCCCAGTTTACATCGTATTTATGTGTTGGTATTTTAAAACGATATCGCGTCTTTGTGGTATTGTTTCAAATATTTTAGAACGCTGAATTCCTTTTTCGAATTGAGAGTAACATTAAAAAAAAGATATAATATATTTAAATACAGTACGATCAAATTATCTTGGCAGGTCTGAACATAGGCTCTGCGAACTTTTGCGCATGTATACTCGCGAAGAAAACTGTTATTGCCAGATAAACACATATACGATCAGAAAATACCTAATACAGTGAGAAATTACAAATGAAATAAATATCAAAACACTTTTAGATACCTAGTCTACATTTTTAACTCCATTTTCTTTTTCCCCTTTCATATACTGAGTTAAATCGTAAATATTTTTTCTCGCCTGGCGATTTAAAACACTACTATACTTTGGTGGCATATTTGACGAAATAAATGCCCACTAACTTTTCTAACAAATAATAAAAAATAACAGTAATATTAAAAACAACAAACAAAAACACAACGAAAACTTTTCTAATCGAATGTGCTCAAGACAGAGATAGCAACACAAACACTAAACAAATGCTGTCGTGTGACTGAGATATAATACCTCGTACCGAATATTGCCGAACTTGCACGAAGGTCACGAAGTTAACAAAAAGTTAACAAAAAATCGATTATTCTTAGAATCGATTGAAATTAAGTAATAAAAAGATGTTTCTATTCAATTTTATATTGAGGTTTTAAATATTCGTAAACATTCGTTATTCAAGAAGTCTGTAATAGATTTCTAAAATATAAGTAAATCATGTCTTATAACAGAGAAAACATAATGTTACTATACATTTTTTATGTAATAAAGACGAAAACTCAATTATTAATGATTAAATTCACTTTATTAGTTAATGTATTCACTTAAATATCTTCTAAACACTAATAATAACGTATTCCAAATAAAACTAATCGATTACGATATTTGATCGTATAAAGGATTGATTGTGTTTATGTAAGGTGCATCTCTAGCCTAGACTACCGCCCCCCGAACTTCACCTCATGTCACCATTTGGTTCCTAATAAATGTTACTGCGCAGCGTTCTGCACGAAGTTCGGACCTGCCAAGATAATTTGTTCGAACTGTACATGATTGTCATTTTAAGCGATTGTGTGATGTTTTACATTATGTAAACACGTCTTCGATGTAATTTATTGCAAAATACGAGCAATTTAACTAAAAAGCGTTTGTCATTTAAATTGAGCCTCGTAACTATTTAAAACAGAATCGTTTGAATAATTATGTAAAGCGGTCGCTATAAATTACTTAAAACGAAGCTCTTTAAACTTTATCATTATTTATGTTTAAAACCGTCTTTCACGAAAGTCCGTCGGGGACTAGTTCCGTCAAAAACATTAGACGGTAAATTAATCAAGTAAACTGGAAACAAATCCTATCAGAAGTGGTCCTAGCCACGTCGCCCTTCGTTAGCAGATAACCCGACTTTTAATAATACACAACAGGACAAAAACAAGGAGCTAGAGATAAGAGACCATTAACTTGGCCGGTTAATACAAAGAGACAGACGCTAAATCGACCGAATCCGAATACTAATGCCCTTTGTAAGACAGATTTTGAAATAGGAACGGATTAATTCGTTCTTATTTGGCGCCATCTTCTGTCATCATCATAATATTCGGTGAGCGTTCGATTTTTTTAAATTAATTTAATTAGCATAAATAAGAGCCTCGACATCTCGGTATGCGGATATAAATTTTGACTAGGCCTATATGTTACAGTTTTGCTTGCAAGTAATCTGCTAGCTAAGCTACTCACAGCCAAAGATGAAACGTGCGAAATACTTATGATTGTTCGTCAATGGTTTCTTAGATAAATATAAAAATATAAGACACAGAGAACAGAGAAGAGTTTTAGAAGTACGCGGAGACCTATACCCAACAGTGAGTGCTTACGGGCTGAAATGATGATGATGTGTTTAAATATTCGGTAAACAGTCGGTGCGGTATCGGCATGAAACAATTTTATGAATTAAGTGAAATAAACATAAACATAGAAATAACTAAAACCTATGTTGCATACATTTAATCTTCAGTTCTATCTAGTCAGATAGTCTTTATTCGAAATTCAAACCAACAATACTAACGCTACCAACTTAACGAACATACGTTCCGAAACACAATCAAAGTACGATTACAAAGGCGAAATAAAATCCTGTATCAGACAGTAGATCACGAACATCGGCCGTGAGTGCCTGGCCAATAGTCTTTTTTGTTTTGTTATAATAAAATCAGTGGCATGGCGCCGCGCGTATCGAGCATGCGTTATCAGTACCGAACACAAACACCGCTTGTCCATTAGAACGTAATCGGTTGTGATGCCACCAACACAACTTCGGAACGCACCTCGTGCATTGTCTCGCAGTTTTGAATATCGAATTTCTTGTTTTGTGCCTGTGTTCTTATAGTTTTAAAAAGATTTGTGGAATGAGTATCGATATATTTAAGTTTGTAGTTGGTAGCGTATCTTCAATGGCGTTATATGTTGTTCTAAGAATGCCATTTAGTTTGTACTGAACAAATCTTTATCTTCAGGGAAATTGTTATTATAGGCGTTGCGGCGTCAGTAAGAAGATAAGTTTTCCTCGTTGCTACCACTTTAGTGTCTATATGGTTTAGCAATAAAATTAAGTTGAACTGAAACTTGAATTTTAGCGGTTGGTATCAATAATCGTTTATTTGCAGGATAACGAGCTCGCAACGCAGAAAAATCAGACCCTGATATTGTAAAGAGGTAGAGTTTGTACACTTTGGAACTACTGATCCAATTCCGAAAATTCTTTCACGAATGTGAAGTTATCTTCTGGTGTCATAGGCTAAAGACACGACGTTTCTTTTAAGATAACTTCTGAACTAAGCGTGAGAAAAACCGCAACCGCACAAAAACTAGCGGTTCATAAAGGCTATTCTCTATTTACATTATTTTCTATCCTCATTCATTATTCTCTTGCCCTTATCCTAATTTATTTGGTGTCGGGGCAGCATGTCTTCCTCTTCCTTCTATACTTCTCTAATACTCTTCATCTCATCACATACGTCCTTTCTTGCCATACCATCCTTTACATAGCCCACCAATCGTTTTCTTGGTCCTCTACTCTTAAACCCACATTCATACACAAAACTTTCCTTTTGGTGTTTATTTAAGAAACTTAACGAAGCTCTTAAATCATCTAAATCACTACGAATTCATCCTAATATCCTTATAACTGATAAAGAGACATAAATTAAATGAAGTGGCATTTTATCTATGACAAATGGGTTGGTATTATCTGTGGCTCCGTCGGGGATGCTGATCGTTAAAACAAATATTGGGCTACCGTAGACTAGCCTTTGATAATTAGTTATTATTTGACAATGAATAAAGATGGAAACTGTAAAAAGATACTTTATTGGGCGATCAATGGTAAGAAACTTGAATTTTAAGGAACTACTTAGTAAAAGAGGGTATGTCAGACTCTTATATGCAATTTAATTGCACAAGCACATGTTTAATTCTTTCAGTCCTTACTTGGTGTAGTTAGAATCGAACTGTGAAGACATCGTGAAGGAATTGGCTTGTCCTAGAATGCAAAATTCGAAGACATGTGACATCTACCTTATACCCGCACCAGCGTGGTGGAATACAGACCATTCCCTCACATAGAAAGGAGATCTAAACCCCAGTAGTGGAACTATTAAAGGCTGATTGTTACATTATCTGTCAAAGTTCGGTGTACGCAGTCCGTTCCGCCTGATTGGACCACACCTTTATACCTTACCTTTACCTTTAGTCTATTCAGTTTTATTTATTTTTCGGTTGTACTCGCGGCTTGAAAAATAAAATAAAAAATAAAGCCAGAAATAACAGCAACTTTTCCCAAAACATTCTGAAACCTCAACAACGACAACGACAACTCTATTTAAATTTCATCAATTCATAAACTAAACGTGAACGAAATAAAACATGCAATCATTCATTTGCATGCAATCAGCGTTCATCTGTCAACAATGAAAACAATACATGAATGAGACACAATAAATTACACCTCTCGCGTAAGTAATAGTTTAAACTCATCCATAAACAATGGCTCCATGCATTATGATCTGTGCCTTCATTGATTATCTGTGTACTCAGATAAGGATGTGACAAACTCAAAATTTAACGTATCGATTCTATTGACAATCGATTCTTGTGTAACGATTTCTATATTTGAAATTAATTGTAGTTGTATAGTCGTGTAGATTTTTATCCTATTACATGAATAATGTATCTGTTTAAATTATTGATACCTAACAGAGTTTTGGAATTGTAATTTGTCATTATTTTAAAGTGTAGAAAGTGCTTTTTTATTTATGCAGGAATGGATTGATGAGTAAAAAGATAAAAGGATTGTTGACATTTAAATATTTTCTTTATTTATTGTACAGCAAGACTCATACAAATAAAAATGTACTGCCGCAATGAAAGTTCAAGAAATAATGAAAAATGGCGCTGGCTATAATTATTCTTCATATTTCTAAATAATAGAACGAGCAAATTTAGTATATTCTAACCATCTACCAACAAATTATCTGAACACAACTCAAGTTTTACGAAGTAAAATCATTTTATACCACATCCAAATACACCAATATCGTAAATTACAAGCGTAACAATATATACCCCCGTACACCCAATCAATTCGTTCCCCAAACCGATCCAAATTGCTATAACAAAGGTTAGAGAGAAGCAGTTAAGTGGACGTACTAACTATACATATGCTATGTACACAACATCAAGCAGGCGGTAACATGGGGTAGCTAGGGACATACATTTTGTATGAGCAACACAACTCGGCAGTTTGAGGCATCAATTATTAACTGCGGTGGAAAAGACGAACGCTCGACTTTTTACATGTATTGTACCCGTTTGTTTGGTTTATAGCCTATTTTTGTGACTTTTACCGCCGTTTTAACGTTATTTTTATGCGCAACTCGTCTTGTATAAGCGGGTATACTAGTCATTTTACAGTAAATGATGCCAAGAAGCTTTTTAATTATTATTTTCGTCGATTTTTATCTTGTTTTAAGTAGTTCTGGAGAGGTAATGAAATATCAACATAGTTTGCAAGTGTGTTCATGAATATTGATAGAGTCGTTACAAGGCATTAAATTTTAAGTATGTATTAAAGTAAATTATTTACTGGTTTTGTACTACTTTACAGCTGTTTAACATGCTGTTTTACATCTTAATCTTTCTGTAGCTTTTCCATTTAGTCGATATCGGTAAATTATCTTTAATTTGTAAGTGCAGCACTAAAGTGAATTTTAGTTCTCAGCATTCAAAAATCGATTGCAATTGCAACCTTAATACGTACATTTCTTCCTATTAAAAGTTAAGTATCGTAAAGCAATTTCCTCAAACTATTTACACATTCTAAAGGTCGATGGTCATTTCCCTGGAATCGTGTTCGACTATCGACAAATCGAATTGGAATCGTTGCACGATCTAACACGTAATGTTACCCACGTAGCAACATGGCCGCCCTAGGCGTCTCGTTTTCTTTATTTATTTACTTACCCTGTTTCATTTTCTTCCTGTAATTCTTTTCCCTTGTATAAGTGAATATTAAAACTCTCCGAATTAGGGTGTAAAGACGTGTTTCTTGAAAAAACGTCTTATCTCAACCGCTCAGAGTGTGTTTTCCTATAAGATAACACTCTGCGATTTAATTTCGCGAATAAATTATTTGTAAGGAATAATGAGGTGTATTTTTCTTGGCATACAGTTCGAAATTGCTTGTTTTGTTTTACGTGAGCGTTTCTTGGAGTCTATGTTGGTTGTCTCTTGTATAATTGTTGCTTGTAGGTTGTCTCCTTAGGAATTAGGAAACAAATCCGTTTGCCGATTGATACGAGGGTTCTAAGAAGGGGAGTGATGTGTTCCACCGTCACTCGTTAATTTTTATTGCACGTCCGCTTTTCTTCTTGTATTCTCGTACGATTAGGGGAGCAGGAAGATCTATTGATACTGTCAAATGATGTAAATGACTGTCACCTGGTAAACATGAAGGCTGCCTCTATTATGTGCTTGTGTATTTTTACAGTATTTCGGTAAGACATAGGTAGGTACATCGTTATTTTCCTTGCCACCTCTGCTCTTCTCCTGGACAAAGGCCTCCACTCCTTCCATTTCTTGCAAACCCACGCGTCTTCCTTCTAGTTCTGACACAGTACCTGTCTAGTTTGTCCCACCATCTTCTTCGTGGCCTGTCGCAACCCTACCTCACTGGGTCAGGGCACCAGTTTCCTGCTATTTTGACACACAGTTTGTCCAGCACGCGGCAAATATGTCATGTCCCCATATTATTAGTATTATGAATTTGTGATAAATGTAATGTTTATTACACAAAATTGTCTCCTCAAAAAAATGCAATAACTCATTACATTACCATAAAACTATGAAGTAAACCATGTATCCTAACAGTTTTAGATGTAATAGCGTTTACATTATGTCTTTAAACCTAATTGAAAATATCTCTTTATATATGTATTTCTTCTGTACGTGTGTTTGTCACTGAACTCCTCCTAAACGTCTGTTAACGTTGCCGATATTGATGAAATTTTGTGTGTGTGTTCAGATTGATTCGAGAATGGTTTAGATTCACAATTGGCCTGGTAGGTGGCGCTGCTGTCCGGGCAGACCGACGTCTGCCAGGTAAGTTTATTACAAAAATAAACGAATTTACGATGTCATTACACATAGTTTTCTTACTCGTCACATAGCACAAGTTTCAAACCTTACCAAACGCCACTTCCTAAATAACCCCATGATAACGACCCAAAAATTTTAAGAAACGAAAACAATAACAAATTCAAAGGCCTATACATTATTCAAGGAGTTTTTACGAGAACATCTTGAAGTTTTAAAACGCTCCTCGGATTTATTTGACTGTTTTGATAACTGCTGAGGGTAAAGTTGTAAACTTTTATCGTCAGAACATTTTTATTCTTCGTATGTTTTGAGTTAAGGGCGCTTTTGGAGGCATATTTTGACGTAGGTACCTAATGAAAATTTTAGTAAGTGATTGTAAAAAAAAATTAAAATGGTTTTGTTGTCGACGGACAATTCAACGTCGTATAATACTGAATGTGGTTTGGAAATAATTTAGATTAATGCGTATTTTATTTAATAATGAAGTTATTTTGCAAATACGTCGGCTATTTTCAAACTAGATGCGGAATTTAAATTCGTCAGTGAATATCTTTGGTTTTTTGTACCGTATCTTAATCATCTTGCAATGTCTTTATCAATTTTCTACATAAATACTTAAAAAATACTTGAGAGAGCAGTGGTGGCCCAGTGCTGCGGCCCCGACTTAGGAACAGTGAGTCATGAGTTCGAACCTCGTCAGGCGCATTACTTTGTGTATTTTTTTTTATCACCACTGCTTTCAAAACGGTGAAGGAAAACATCGTGAGGAAACCGGCATGTCTTAGAACCAAAAAATTCGAAGACGTGACATCTACCAAACCGCACTGGGTCTGCGTGGTAGATTATAGCCTTATATCCCATCCCTTTCCTAGAGAGAAAAAAAAAAGCCCTGAGTCCCTGCAGTGGGAATATTATAGCCTGATGATGATGATGATGATGAATGCTTAGAATCCGCCATTAATTAGATTTCATTTTTATTTTTTATATTCGACGTGATTTATCAGAAATGAAAATACATGTGTGAAAGCTAAGCCATTTTGCTTCTTCGCAGCTAAATGGATTACGATGTAATTTAAGACATAGGTAAACCATGCCCTGCATGGACTCGGATTTAAGATGTCTTTTTTATCTCTGTGGTACTGACGCATGACGCCAGCACATCAAACCTAAAACTATATTTTTTCCCAATTAACTTTGAACCTATTGCTTTAGCGATACAAATGAAAATATGTTGAAGAAAAATGATAGATTTTAATATCTTGATGTACTAAGGTCTGTACGTTACAATAGTATCTGAACTCCACGCAAGCGAAGCCGACGGCCTAAGTGATACTAATAAAACGTTGCTTCAAAACCGCTGACATAATATTACTCAAAAATTAATTATCATTTCTTCGTACAAAATAGAAACAAAAAGTAGCGTTAAATCAGCTTATTTAACCCCAAAAATTTATAGCCGCTAAACAGATTATTAGACACGATTTTGAGAGAGAGAGAAAAAAGGAAAAACTGTAGAGAGTTGGCCGAAGTAATTAATAAAGCAGATCTTAATTAGCTGGCATAAATTTGTTAGAACCGACCGCGTTGGTGGGATAAAATAACACGGAAGTTGGGGTGAAACTGGAAGAGGTTTCAGTTGACAAAACTGTAGGTTTTTATGACAGTGTATTTGTTTTGGTATGTGCTCCTAGTCATTATTATACCTACATATACTTTAGTAAGTTATCTGTGAAGCAAACTTGTTTTATGTTTTTAAAATTTTCATTTTTCAAACACAGGTATTTGACTTCCCACGGTACACACACAAAACTTTTGAAATTTACAATTATATCAGTACGGATATTTGTGTTTGAAACACTCTTACCCGAAATTGACAAATTCACAATCAACCTTAATCCTAATACCTCAGCGATAAAGTTGAAAATCTATTAAATATGAATATATATTTCAGATTGTAGTAGCTTTACGTGATGAAGTCTGTACAAACTAGTTACACTAGGTACAAACATAAATGCCCTCTGTCTTTTTAGCCGTAAACATCAACAGGTGATTTAATTTATTTTATATAATTTACTTCAATGACATTTTCGAAGTATTTAGCGATACTTCTTATCAACACACTCCCATTTTAACTTGCCAAACTCACACGCAGTCCGCGCATTATCGTTACCGCATCCAGTAAACCCACCATCCGTGTTATACTTATAAAATAATCAGCCTGAAAATGCTAATTGCTACCCTCCACGTTTGGCTTATTTAAGGGAAGTTTAATTGTTACCCGCTTTATCTAATTACAAAGACGCAGACTCAACTCGTAGCGCGGCAGCTAGTGCTGTGCCGTGTCGATAAATATTAGTTCGATAATTTTAATTGCGATATTGTGTCGTTTTATTTAAGCTTTAATTGTTATATTTTATCTTTGAGATTAATGCCGAGTGGAAAAGTGAAGTTTTAATTAAATTAATTGGTTGTTTCTTTTTCCATAAGAAAAAAACGGGCAAAAATGTTTTTGCTTTTGTTAAGCAATTACGGTTCTACGTTTTATGTATTATCAAGGATTGTTAAAAGGGAATAATGAGCACAAGTTTTTGTCATGATAATTGCTGTCCATTTATAAGCATTATTTATTTGATTACTTTACAAAAACATCGATATCGCAGCACCTCCCTTCACCTCGTACATTAACCGTTCTAATAAAGTTCTTGCAACGTTATAATAGACTTAACGCTTTGTTCAATCATTCATTATCATGCTACACACAGACCAGGATAATTAGAACTCTCCGAACAGCCCAGATCTCCCCTTTTCTCATTAGAATCTTCATAATTGAAGGAGGTGGGGGAGATCTGGGATAACTGGCTGTTTGAGGTTCCACTTCGGGGTGGTCATATATCAGTCTAAAGTTTGAATTCAACGAATGAATTAACTTTATATTCATTTGAACGTCAGTTTTAATGAAACGTGAAATATTGTGAAACTTTCTACGCTTATAAGTTAATGTGGTTTCGTATGAGTTTGATATGTGGAATCAATTATAATGTTTAATTATTTAATATCTTTGTTAACTCGTTAATTAGTGACACAGAGACACTGAATAAATTGTTACGATTTAAAGTTTAAGTGTTGAAATAAATTTCCAAGTAGCAAGTCTGAATTTGTACCCGATTGATGGCAATAGAATAGTACATTGTTCACCGAGAGGAGAAAGTGACCGATTACCGTCGAGGGTGTCGTTTGAAGCCCGAGCCGTAGGGGAGGGCTTTAAAACACCCGAGATCGGGAATCGCGCTTTCTCTCGAGTGATACATAGTGCTTTATACTACACCTACGAGGAAAATAAAAAACTAAATCTTTACTAATTGAAATTTATATTGAAATTGTTGCAGTTAGTGAAGCTTAATGTAACACTTTTTCCATTAATGATTGTTTGAGATGTTTGCGACAATGTAGGAGGAATAACTGGCTGTGCTGTTGGCACTGCGCTCGTAGAAGGCTGTGGTGCCAAAGGGGCAACTGGCTGCTGAGGAGCATTTGGCATCGCCGCGCTCGTTGATGGTTGAGGAGATGAGTCTTGATGCACATTAATCGATCCCGATATTTGGTTATTTATTCGTGTTTTGTTTCCTACGGAATTCTCTATGTAACCTTCTGCAACAGCGGACGATTTCCAACCACCGTGGCGTTTTATTGTGGTTAAATCAGCACCAGTATCGGCAAGAATAGTCGCTGAAGTTCTGCGAAAGCAGTGGCCAGTGTATTCTAGTGGGTTGAGTAAATTAAGGTAGGAAGCTATTTCTCTTGGCACAGTACTTATTTTGTTTTTCCCAATTACTTGTTTCGTACATTTTTTGTTTTTATATTGTAGTAAAACCCGATTGGTTTTGGGGTCACTGGGGCGAATTTCGTTATATTTCTTCATTATCTCATAAAATAAGCCTGATATAACAAATGATCGCTGAATTTTGGTTTTTGTGTTAGGAATATTGACAATTATTCCATTTTCGAGGATTTCGATATCGTCTGTTGTCATATCCACAAGTTCTTGCGAACGACAGGCCCCATTTACTCCTAAAATCAAAATAACCTGTAAACAAAAATATCAAACATGAAAACCTATTAGATTTCTACTCATAAATAGGTACGTAATAAATCATAAACCAGTGCATTTTGTTCATAAACTTACCTTCATCAACAAATATTTGTCATCTGGAGCATTCTGCAAAAAGGAATAAACATCCTTTGTAGTAAGCACTTTTGATTTCTTACTACGGAATCCCTCCGACTTTCTTTTCAGAAATGCTGTAAGTTTTTTGTATTCTTGAATATTTATGTCGTTTCTTGTCAATATAGTACTTTTCAACATTGAGTACATAGACCATAACGTACTTGGTTTGTATTTTTGCGCTTTTTCACTGAAATAAGCTAGCAAAACTGTTTCAGAAAAAGATGCCGCATTTTTTTCACTTTTCCATTGCAAAAAATCGTTATAAGTTTTATTATATTTTTTAATTGATTTCTGTGGTAAAAGGTTATCAATCAGCATTTTTGCTGTTTCCTTCAACTGCGGCGGAGTTGAAAAATCTTCATCATCACTATCACTACTTATCATTTTGATAGTTTTATTTTACTTTCTACGAAAACTGAATCCTCAAACAACACACAAATTGAAAATGGCGCCAATGGCGTCTGCAATTTTTACATGTTCTTTTTTCAAATTGTTTACGCCGCAGGGTCGCACTGCCAGCCCGACCCCATCCAACACACAGCTAGTGGCCAGTGCCATTTTGCGAACTTGGAGATAAAAACTCACTGTAAATACTTTTTGGCTTTTGATATTTAGGTTACCGGCGCATAGTCTTACCCAAAATTAAAAAAAAAAAACCACGTAAGAAATGGATTTTCATACACTTTTCTCTCCCGCTCAGATGCGTTTTCTCCCCGCATATTTGTTCGATATGCAATGACGTACTTTCTACCGTAAATTTGATAAAGTATCAAGGTACTTTCCAAGCAGGTGTAGTATAAACATTATTTATAGAAGTTAATACACAACTGTCGAAATGTGGGAATACTATAAAGTTCACCTTTTTTCACCACTCTTCGGGGATTACAGGCGTGATGTTCTGTGTCAAACTGAACGGACTGAGCTATGGACTGGCTGTGGACATCAGGTATTGGCAGATATTAAAATATACAAGGTGTAAACGGACCCTTCGAAGCTGTTATATTTATAGCCAAGCATTCTGTACCTCAAATGCAATAATAGAGAGGTTTCCTGACTAGAAAAAATATGATTCTGTTTAGTCCGTTTGTTAGATTATCAAAAAATATTGGATAAGTGTTTTTTTGTGTTATCAAATTAATAAAAAAATACTGGTATAAAACGTCCAAAGATCATGAGTGGGGGCTTGTGACGTCACACTTTGATATAAAATGTACCAAACTGTGACGTCACATGACTTTTCGAAAAGACAAAATATATGTCCAATGTTTTTTGAAAAATCTGACGGACTAGTTAACGTAAACTAATAAAACATAAATAGTTATCCCCTTGGATAACAATGTACAATGTGTGTTTCACCAAGGGGTGAAAGTTACTTATTTAGTCCCGAGATGGGGTTAATAGTTCGAGGGACTAAATAAGTAATTTACCCGAGGTAAACACTGCTTTTCATTACGAATACGAGGAAAGTAAAAATAAGAACATAAATTATTAGCTAAAGAAAAAAATAGTGTTGATCGGATTGTCGCTTTCCCGCTTATTTTACTTTCCTCTGGTCGCGCGTCGACTAAATCTATGTTATTTTAGAGAAGCAGATAAAACTAAATTTTATTAAAGTTATTTTATAATTGATTCTTTAGTTTAAGTTTTGTTATTTTAATTTTAAATCGCTCTATAATTTAGTGGTTGCATAAAAAGTTGGAACATGTGTGAAAATAGACCTATTTTTTTTAATAATTTGACAGCTGTCAGTTGAAAGCGAATCTCCCAAGGGCTAAAAAGTAGTACTTTCAACCCGCTCCGCAGGCATGTTATGACCTACTTTCGGAGTATGAGAAATGAATAACCTTTTTCCAAGTCCTCATAGAAAACATTGGAACCATAGACCATGTAAGTTCCTCTTACAAGAAATCCTCCCAACTTCGCCTTGCATGTTAGTAGAGAAGATATAAATTTGATACTGGCCACCACTAAATAAGCACCAACCTCCTTGTATCGACTAATTAAGATACCATTAAACTTTTCCAACGCACCCAACATTAATTTGCATGTAAAGGAACCACGTTACACAAGCACCTAACATGAACTTTATTACAACGACGATAAAGTATAGTACCATTTGGATATTTGAAAAGGGTATGTTTTATAGATGAATAAAGCTTTTAAGCCGAGTCCACATGATATCGCGAACGCTGTTAAGTTAAGAGTCTCAATTATGTAAGGGCTTTATCGTAATTGAAAATTTTTCGTCCTGATATTCTTGTCTGCGTACTTAATAACGATTAAGTTTTAAGTGTTCATTAGTATGCACCAGGGTTTATGTTATGGTTGAATGGTTAACCAGCGTTTTTAAGAGTATTTAATGTTATGTACTGAAGTTAAACGGAGATTAAGGTAAACGGAATCGTCAGTTCGCGGAGCTTGAAAGAGTCATAATCGTAAGCGAATCTTTAAAGCATAAAGTTTAAAAGATTTGCGGACATGTTTTTGGGCATTGCTAATGTGGTGTAGGAATTCAAACATGGTATTTTCTTGTTAAAATCTTTTGAATACCGCTGAGTTTGGTAGCACCACAAAAAAAACAATTAGCATAAATATCTACTTCTTAAAAGATACTTAATCTGTTTAATAAGATTTCTTCACGGTTACACGTTTTCTAGAATTTTGTCTTACCGTTTCGTCTCCCATCAATTGCATTCTAACTAAAACATAACTGATTTCTGCATTTTAAGGATAATTGTTTCAGGCTTAATTATTGTTTGCATTTGGCTAGTTCTATTTTTACTTAAAAAACAAAATGAAAGAGACAGGTCTAAGATCTATGAGGGACTTTCATCAAGGACACGACATTCAGTAATGAGGAACACGACTACAAAGAGAGATTTTTATTAACTACTATGTATTTCACTCTAATTAGTTCCGGTTGACAAATCGAAATACTCGTTAACTGTTTTCTGGGAAATCTTCTAAATTATGATCTTCCTTCCATTGCAATTTTATTTGGAATCGGTGCTCCACATTTTTTTCTTTCCGTCTCTAACTTCTACTACTTCATATACTTAACTTTCTACACAACGGACTTTCTAAATGAATTTCTTTCAAAAGCGTGTCTTCTAACTTCTTCATAAATACTCATGATTAAAACCGCCAAACTCTCAAGTTCAAGAAGTCTCATACTTAGCTTTATAAATACTTAAAAAGCGGCGTATCGTTAACGCTAAAGTGTGTTCACCCCTTTTAAGTAAAGGCCGCTAAGAGTTAAGTTGTGGCTGTATTATCTAAGTACTTGTCTGCTTATTACCAAAGATATAGTTTCATGGATATGGCTGAGGCATAGTTATTATAAAAATGTTGCGAGGCTCAACAAAATTCCAAGATTATGTACTGATATCGTAAAGACGTAATTCGTATTTGCCTTCACGGATAGTAGTTTAAAACATGTTCGTCCCAAGGCAGATTAACAAGGCTGCGGGATGTTGTAAGAGATACCGCGGCCTCGACATAAAGGGCTAAGAAGGAACTTGGGGTTTTTAGTCAGTAGAAGTCTGACACTACCTTTCGCTCTGCCCAAGAGCGGGAGGGGTTATTTGATGATTTCCCACCCACCAAAAAAAGGCAGATTAACAATATTTTACATGGACTGACTGCCTATCTGATCTCCACAACCCAGTTGGCTCTGGTTAATACGATACCCCTTACGAAGACTGGTTGTCAGACTTTCAGACCATTGAAATACCTGTAATGACTGTCAAAGACATGAGACGTGCTTGCCGTGATCACACAACCGCGAACCAACCTAAGCCAACGCAGCTAAACCTGAACATCACTACGAGCGACTGTTTTGCTGTTATAATTAAATCATGTAACAAAAACTAAAACACTAAAGTTAATCATCACAGTAACTACTAAACAACAACCTTGTCGTTTCCAGCAAAATCTTAAACCTTCGTTAAGGATGCTCTTAAATTACGACGACCCGATCGGTTGTGCAACCCATCCAAGTTCGGGTTGCGGTTGCCGACTGCGGTGGTACCCGTCATTACTGGCTGGTTCAAGGAGAAAATATGGTGACTGTCGTCGTTTGGTAAAAAAGTGAACGTGATGACGTTCAGCCACGGAGATGGTGGAAATGTACTTGGGGAACAATAAATGTCACTATGCTTTTTTATAAAAATAGTATTAGTGATCTGTATGTAATCGAAGTAGTACCTACGTATTCGAATCAGACAAGAGAGAGATCGAACAGATCGCAGTAATCAAACAATAAGAAACCTTCTTGTAAGCTTAATTTTTTTTGAGCATAAAAAAACAGAAACCATTTCCTGTCAATTTCTATAGTAACCAGATTTTGTGCGCAAAATATATCCAAAGCTTCAGACACTGTCTCCAAACACCACGTTGTTTCAAAATCTTACAAAGTGAAACTCATAATCACAATCAATAACTGCAAGACCCGACTGATCGCACGACAAGTCGCCTCAGTCTAGCAACAAGTCGCCGAATAAATTATGTAAATGCAAGGCTCCGTGTTAAGAGGGTTGGCTCGGAAGTTATCAGACGATGTACTTGACTCCGAAGATCAACTGCTCACTCGGAGAGCGCAGTGAAGCCTTTGGAACTGCTAATGAGATTGTATGCGACTTGCGAAAGATATGAACTGAGTTATTTGAAAGAGGCAAACTTGTAACTGTACTGCATAGATTAGTTGGTTTCTTGAGAGGTTTTATCTGGAAATCAAGTGAATCGTTGTAAATTCTGTGATTGAATTTCGGGATAAAGATGAATTTTATGAATTTATAGATATTTTATGGGCGATCTGTGTAAATACAAGACCAAACATAAGTTTTTCAATTTGTGTAAAACATAATATGTTGTTGAGCAATTTATTGGAGAATTTTTTTTGAGGGTGCCAAATCTTCAAATGATTCCACCGATCTACAGACCAAAGACCGCCCATGCTTACGCGGTATCTCTTTCGAACAACCGGGAGTCATCCGGGATAAAATTCTCAAGTTCCATCATCATAATCCTCTAGATGGCGACTTCTAGTCATAGAACACATTTATCTTTACTTCTAGTGTAAATAAATTACAATTAAGAACAAAGTGAAACTCAAAACGCGGTTCACAAAGCTTTGTGAACCGCGGTTGAGTGATACCAACAAAAGCTTAACTCTGATTTACGGTATGAGCTTTATGGTTTATTTTGGTAATAAATATCATAATGTAGGACTGTCCAAAAATGCTGGTGCAATATTTTTGAAGAAAAGGGTAGCTCTGTAAGGTCGCAGAATTAAATTTAACTTGACAAAGCAATTGGGGAAAACTATTTTCAATTTATCAAAGTTAATGTGACCTTATAAAGCCGCCTGCTGTACACTAAGGTTTATTAGTTATGTTTGCTCTTTAGGACAGCATAAGAGGTTCATAACTAAGAAATGTATAAGTCCCAAAAATATCGAACCTTTTCGGAAATATTGGACCTCTTTTTTCTTTGGGGTTGGATATCATCTATTTGCCGAGGCCGCGGTATATCTTTCGAACAACCCACAGCTTCGACGGGAGACCTCTCTTAATAGAATAAAAGGTCTAAAAAGAGAGTAGAGAGTAGTCGAGTGGTTCTTTATACAGAAGAATGGGTCAAAATCCTTGGACTATAAAATACGTAGAAACAAATACATATTTGGCACGTCGCCTGCGAAGTCAATTATTTGTGGGTGCATAAATAAATTATATTTTTTAAATAAATATATTAAAAATATAATTTATTTATGCACCATAATATATAAATAATGACGCTTACTGCTAGTGAAATTATTTTTTGAATTGGATTATTAGTTCCAGACATTATCCCTACATACAAACATACAAACAATTGTTTCCTCTTTACATATATCACACCAATATTATAGAGGCGAAAGTTTGTGAGTGTGTGAGTGTGTATGTTTGTTACCTCTTCACGCAAAAACTACTAAACGGATTTGCATAAAATTTGGTACACAGATAGTTTATAACCTGGATTAACACATAGGATAGTTTTTACCCCGTTTTTATCTCCCCGTGGGATAATCTTAGAGTTGTAGCGGGTGAAGCCGCTGGCAACAGCTAGTTAGTACATATTCGTTTCGATAAACCGACAACCATGATGATACAAAACTACCATTAGAAACTGGTATTTTTAAAACAAATCCTATAACTTAAGTTTTACTGAACCTATTAAACCTACCTCTATAAAGCAGTACTCTAAACTAAACCGCCCACTAACTTACGCGTAAAACTAATTCGCCTGTCGCCATTGAGATAGTCGTATTTAATTGACAGTACTGACACAGGGCCTGTCGTGAGGCCGTTTGGTGTCAGGTCTAAAACTCATGTAATATGTACGTGGGCGTTGAAAGCGGTGGGTGTTGATCATTATTAGTTTGTATTGCTGATATTTGTGTCTGTGTGGTTAATTGATTCTGAGAATTATTGGATTCTGTGAGGATGTATTTTTGAATTGGTTTTGTCAATAAAACTAATCGTTCATGTTACAAAGTACTCACTTGGGTGTGGAGGTCAGATAGGCAGTCGCTCTATGTAAAATATTGGTGCTTGGCTGCATCTGATTAAAGTTAAAGCCAACCCCAACATAATAAGGAAAAGTCTAGACACACGATGCCACTATGTTACATAACGTAACAGATTTCTGTACTGTAGATAAACACCATCATTTACTTATTATATTACAAACTATGTTCAGATCGGTTTCGTCTTACCAAAAGCAGCTGTATCATTTAATAAATAGAATTTTATATGGTGTCACTGTATATCTAACGATTAGACTATCACTGCTCTACTACAATCTTACCCACACATAACCAGGTTTTAATCCTCTGACCAACAACAGAACATTTACGATATTCAGATTTAACCATAAATCATGCAAAACAATAGCAATAACTTCAAATATCCAATGCATTAAGTTCCCAACAAGCAAACACTACAAAACAGCATATCGACACGGATCTTATTATCGCAGTCATATATTCAATATTTAGTAGTAAGCTGGAATGAGTCACAGAGTAATGATAACCGGTAATCCAACTCGGAACTTTTTGTGAAATCGTGCGGTGTTAGGGTTGTCAATACATACTAAACTTGCACTACACACGTAAAATGTAACCTCCTGTCTCATCCAGAAATGTGTAATACCCTTTTTTTTGAGGGTGGTAAATCCTCAAATGACCCCTTCCACTCTGGGTAGAGCGGTATGGAGTGTCAGACTTCTTCTGACTAAAAACTACCCATGTTCCTTCTTAGCCCTTTGTGTCGAGGCCGCGATATCTCTTTCGAATAACCCGCAAGTCCGACATAATACAATACCCTGTGTTTAGAATGGTTAACACATCCGAGCACAATGCGAGCGCATCCGCTACTATCCGAGCTATCAACCTTTTCTCTTATGTTAGCGTCGGCTTCTAGTGTTACTAAAAGCAGCTGAATCTTATATAGTACCGTTTCACAGAGTCTGACCTTCACAACCCAGTAAATGGTTAATACTATACCCTGTGGTAGGACTGGTTATTATAAGATTTTTGGTATTTTAACTCGTAACGAAAATAACACCTAAAGAAAATATGACAGTTGGGACCTACGGCAAAAACTCGGTGTATAATTTATAGATAGGCCACCCTCAGACCTATTTTGGCAAGTGTAGCTTGTCCTTGAAAATTGACCCATGTGGCTATTTATTTAGCCATTAATCCCTTGTTCCTAGTTGGTATACTGCGTGTTGACACTAAAATGTCTACTGTGGCTGAGTCGAGAGTCGTGAATTATTCGGCTACCCATTAGTGTGTGTTCATTGGTCGAGCTGGTGTGTTTACAAGTGATACCGTAATTAAAGTGATTTATTGATGACTCAGTAAAAAATGTTAATTGTGTTAGTGAGACAGAGTTGTATTATTCGAACGGATTACGGAGATTTTGTTGTCGAAAGTGTATAACGGCCGAAACGCTACTCAATTTTAAGTTGCCCTTAAATCTCGTTCTGTCTCTGTTACTTCAGCATAGAGCGACCCAGACAGCACTAGATTTGTTTTTGACAGACAGCACTAGATTTGAGCGTTACTTATATTAGAGTGGCGTTTCAGTATTCACCCGTAGGTCTGATAAAAGCAATTGTAATCCTGGTCAAACTTGTTTAAAGTCGGACATGTTCACATAACAGTGTAATTCTTTAGAAGGTTCTTATTGACTCTTCACTACATATTGTAAACATAACACTAATTTTTTTGGTGCAGTCGTCAAAAAACAAAGTCCCCCGCCGCGTCTGTCTGTCTGCGCGATAAATTCAAAATCGACTTCACCGATTTGTATGCTGTTTTCACCAATGGATATAGTGGTTCTTAGGTCAAACGTGTTTCGGCGAACTATGACTTCGGCAAATCTTGGTCTCGGCCAACCATTCTTTCTTTGTAGCGTTATTCGGCGAAACGTGCTTTCGCTGAATATTGTTTCTGTAAATCGTTTTTTCGTATAACCGTTCATCGGCGAAGCATGCTTTCTGTAGACAATTAGATTGCTCAAGTGTAATTCTGTTTACCGTACGGGACTCTTCTCGAGTAAGGTTTTTAGTGTATAATTTGACACGGGCGAAGCCGCGTCATACTTATAAAGAACAACAAGGACTCCATATATGGCGCCTTTTGCGCTCTTCTGCAGTCTGACAAATAAATTATCATAATATGCCTTTCCCCAACAATATTATTGTTGGCTTCCAGTCTAACTGGATGCGACTGCCTATCTGACCTCCCCTTACCAAGGGGTATTATATTACCCAGGTCTGACAATCAGTCTTACCAAGGGCTATTATATTAATAAATACCCCTTGGTAAGACTGATTGTTAGACTTTCGGCCACTACCTGCTAGGATTGCTAAGATCTATAAGTGACCAAGGGCCAATCGAGTTTCCCGAGACACACAGGAAATTACATGTGTCCCTGAAATTGCGATCCTCGACATCTTAAATACTTTTTTTTTAAAACGTTGCCCCACATTAGGAATTTCTCCTGCATCGATCGATGCGTTTACAAACATTTAAACTCACATACACAAATACACAGACCCGGAACAACTATCTGCAGGCCATACAAATATTTGTTCCGTGCGGGGATCGAACCCGCGACACGCAGCGCAGCAGTCCAAATGCTCAGCCACTGCGCCAACCATGCCGTCAAATTTTAAATACTTTCACGAATAAAAACTCTAACCCAGCATCTTTTGTTACAGACGCCAAACAGCAGAAGAGCGCGAGGCCGAACGACAAGCAGCGAATCGCTTGATGCTGTCTCTCCAAGCTGAAGCGCTTTCCAAGGGCTACATGCCCGAACCCCCGCCCAGTTCAGCACAACTCTCCGCTTTACACTACCAAAACTCAGCCAATGCAGCGCAAAACCAACCATCAAACACCGCTTTAAGCGCTTTACAAAACCTCCAGCCATGGGCCGGTAATCAAGCTAACTTTATGAATGCGCAAGCGGCGACCGCCCCGCCCCCTCACCCCCCTCCAGTTGCCTCACCTATATGTTGATCGGCATTTGATTAGTTTTCTGTGAAGGAATTATGTATGAAGCGGTGTAAAGCGCTTTTTGTACTAGGAATGTTTATGCTGTGTTGAAAATTGTAAGCTTGGTAAAGCGTTTGCAGGCCTTTTGATCTAGTAAATTTATTTAGTCTGGCTGTATAATATATCGTTTTTGTATATTACAAAAATAACAGCAGAATAAAGTTCACGTTACAATAAAAGTACAGGTGTTAGCAAAAGTGTTTTTGATATACTACTTAATTAAAATACAAGTCCAAGTTTTCCGCTCTACTCCAATCGAAATGATTACCAACCTTGAAACTTCTTGACTACATGCAATACATCAATTATTATGATTTAATGAGCTGAGCAATTTGAAATCTGTCTTAGAATTAATTTTGCATGATGATAAAGATCAAATGTAATAAAATTATCATACCGATACATTCTTATAGTACCTATACTCGTATCTACTCAATTTACAATTGAAATTCGCCTCTAGTCCACATTAATTACAATAAAAAAACAGAACTACTAATATTCGAAGCTCTTTTGTATTATGTTAAAATAAGTAGCAATAAATAAATGTAACTCTTTGTAAATAAAATTTATCAGTATTATAATTATAGTTATATAATTAATTAAATGATAAATGTGTAATAGAATATATTCTTTAAGTCAGCTTAATTGAAATGTAGCAAAGAATTTGTAAATTAATAAAATAGATTAAAAAATGCAGCATATAAATAAGAAGTTTTACTGTCTATGCGAAATAATGAGTGTTTTTTTTTAATTCTTTAAGTATTTAAAACTATGTTTATCCATACAGTTTTCAATATAATAATTAATTACAAACCATTGTGTGCGAGATTGTACTTAAAACAATTACAATAATATTTTTTTTTTTTATATTTTTTTTTTCTCAATTTATTCTGCCTTGTATTGTGAGAAAATGATAGCGTCTCAGTCAGACACATTACTATTATGATAAACGCGGTGTAAAAATATTGTAAATATTTATGTAAGGTCATACAAATACTCTTCGTATTATTTTAAATTTTCACTCGGATCTCAATATCTAATATTCGCATAAAAATAAAAATAAAAGTAAGAAAATATGTGTAATTTCTCTATGAAAAAAAAAAGTATTTTATTTTAAATCGGTACTCCTACCACCCTTTTTTATTTGTTTTTTTTTTTACACTTTTTTACAACAATTTCTCGTTTCTAAATTTAAGAAAAAGTAACGGCTTTTAATTGTAAGTTAAATTGTGCATTCCAAGTAGAAAACTTGTAAATATAAATTTAATGTTAAGAAAATAAGTGATAGTTTGTAAAGTAGCTCAATTCACTGTGAAATCTGTCTTTAATTGCGTTTATGTACCGGAAATGTAAATGATTGTATACCTAATTGTCGAAATATCATTACGTACATAAACCATGTAAAGTTTTAATAAAATATTGAGATATCCGTATGTTTTTTTGTTTGATTTAATCTGATCCCATAAATACTTGCTCAAGCGAGTGACGAAAACCACTTGAAAGAAGTATTTATTATGGTGCACACATTATGGCAGCCCGTGAAATTCAATTTTTCTTGCCTTTTTGTTTTTTACAGTTTGAATTGTATGTTGAACAAAATATGATTCGCAACTGGCTTAATGGGGTTATAACTATTAAAATCATCATTACAAATCTTTAAGTTTGTTCAAACACATTTAATAACATTCTCAGGAAATAGTTATTCAATGGAATTAAATGAAGAAGAAGGTTATATTGATGATTGTAATGAGTATTATTCGTCAAACAATAATTATTATTCTGTTACGTTCGCGAATCAGTCCAGGTCTTCAGCAGACGTCTCGTTTAGTCGACTCAGTCCTTGCACAATGGAAATGGGGTCTCACGACAGTCACAGTGCTCGACCAAGACGTGTATCTGTAATAGAACCACGTTCTGGTCTAGGTTCATAAACGGGACCTTATGCCATTAATTCAAATCAAACACTAGTCTAGAAAGAGCCGAGTCCTTATGGTAAGTCACTTTGCTACGGCGGCGTAGCTCACAAATATCATATTTTCAATTAAAATATACACAGTGTAAGGGATATAAAGACACAAAGAGATTATGATTCTAGATCGCTCGGGATGCATACTATCCTGGGGGGTAGTGAAATACTGTTTTATACAAAAGGGTACACAATACCCCGTCGCGGTCGGGGCTGCGGGTTGTTCACAAGTTACAGCGGCCTCGATATATAGGGCTAAGAAGGAACATGGGTGGTTTTTATTCAGTAGAAGTCCGACACTCCCTTTCGCTCTGCCAAAGAGCGGGAGGGGTTATTTGATGATATTCAACTCGTCAAAACAAAAAATTGTAGTTAAAACTAAAAAACCCGACTGAAAAATCTGAAAAGCAAAAAACAACCACATTTTAAATTAAACAAAACTTGAAAGCAGGCGGGGTCCATTCTATTTTCATTTCATAATTTAATATTCATTTTTTAGCCTCTTCTTCTTCTTCTTTATGGGGTTCAGGTTTCCGCACTTAGTCCTTGAAGTGGACCATTGTGCGTGAGCCATGGTGGCCGATTACTCTAACCAGCCCACCTCCCTCCAGAAGCAGATCAGACTTCCCGGTCTCCTCAGGGCATCCGCAAGGGATCTTGGTGTACCAAGGGTCTCCTCACGAATCTTGGTAACGCCTGTACACTCAAGGAGCACATGCGCCACCGTTTCCTCTGCCTCCATGCATGCCCTGCACAGGGGGCTGTCAGTGATACCTAGGTTGTGGAAGTGTTTATTTAGTGAACAGTGTCCCGTGATGGTCCCCGCCACCAGACGTAGGCTGTCTCTGTCCAGGCGCAGAAGGCGCCTGGTCAGCTTTGTATCCAGGGATGGCATAGCATCCTTGGATTGCCCACATCCTGGTGTCAAGGCCCACCATTCCTCCGCTTGTATACGAGTGTGGTCCTTCAACCAGTTTCTTAGCTGCTTGAAAGGGATGGGCACAATGGGTTCGGGTCCGTAGGGTTTTGTGCTGGATCCTCTTCTGGCAAGTTCGTCAGCCGCATCGTTTCCAAGTGATCCACTGTGTCCTCTTATCCATTGTAGTGTTACCGTGTTGTGATTTAGTACCGTGATACGTTCTAGTGCCTTGTGGCATTCTAGTATCAGTCTCGACGTGATCTGATTGCTCTTTAGGGATTGAAGGACTGAGGCACTGTCGGAGAGTATTCGAATATTAGTATCCGTAACCTCCCTGGCCTCTATAGCGTGTGCCGCTTGGATAATACCTACACACTCTGCTTGATAAACTGAGTTGAGCGTTCCAAGTGGTTTGGATATCTTAATGTTTAGGTCGTCGGAGAACACCCCGACGCCTGTCCCATCTTCGGTTTTTGATCCATCAGTGTAAATCCTTAGCTCTCTTGTACCTGAGTAGTCACACCACTCCTCTATGAGCTCTATGTTGTAGTGTTTTTGGAAGCAGTAGGTCTTCAGGGTTCTGTCGATGGGTGATGCCATCAACGGTTGTTCTTTGATTGCACCTTCTTTGATGCGTGTGTGTTTGATTCTAGAATCATTTCTTAGGGTGCCGGATACTTCAAGTCTGAAGGTCGCTATGGCCGCTTCCTCTCTTACGACGAGGTGTAGGGGAGGTAGGCCCAGCATCACCTGTAAGGCGGCAGTGGGGGAAGTTCTCATGCTGCCGGTGATTGCTACGCAGGCAAATCTTTGTAGTTTCTCGAGGTCTTTTTGGGCTGTACTTAGGTTGGTCCTGGGCCACCAAACCAAAGACCCGTATGTAATGATTGGTCGGATAACTGTGGTGTATAGCCAGTAGGTGATTTTGGGACTTATGCCCCAATTTCTCCCGAGGAGTCTGCTGTATTTTTTAGCTTTTTAACTACTTTTTTTTATTTCCAAATTTTTAGTTCTTTTGTGTTTGTTCTTTCCTTGGTCGCGTAAAATTCTTCGTAGATGATTTAACTTTTGTGTTTGTGTATAGGATTTGACACTTTGAATTTATTTTAAACATATAAGTGTCATATATTTTTGTAATCTCCTTTTAAAACCCTTCATTTTGATACCCTACTCGATGGTAATGGAAAAAAAATGTTTTTTGAAATCCGCGTTATTGCCCCCCAAATCAGCAAATTTATTAATTTTTTTAATTTTAATGCAGCCAGTGACACTCGCGCCATCGAGACTAATCTAACAACGTATATTTTTTTGAAATCTCTTCATCCGTTTAGGAGTTATGAGGGAACAAAGAAACGGACATACATTACATATAAGCCAAACAGCCTCGACACAAAGTTTTAAGAAGGAACAGGGGTGGTTTTTAGTCAGTAGAAGTCTGACACTCCCTCCCCTCCCCAGGAGCCATTTGATGATTTCCCACCCTTTTTTTTTTGGCTTGTTTAAAATCATCGAATAACCTTCCTTCTTAGCCCTTTATATCGAGGCCGCGACATCTCTTACAACATCCCGCAGCCCCAACAAGCGTCGGACCTTACAGGCCCCTCCCATGCTGCTGCCTGCTCTTTGAGGTGCGCGTGGAACACGAACGCGCCGTCGACACGGCCTGTCGTCATCATAAGACGGACGGACGGCGAGCTAGCCCATCACTCACAGTCCACAGGCCCGCATCTACGGTGGCCGGAAGCTATCACGTGGCCCCCGACGCCTGAATCGTCTCCCAATGATTTTCCACCCCATCAATATTCCACGGTGTAAAGCTGCTAGTCAAAACCGGATGTTGCAGAATCATATATAAGTAAGTATTACTACATCTACAACAGAGGCAAAATCTTCTTCGTAGTAATAGACAAACGTGCCAATCCAATAATCAATCCGGTCGGTGATAGCCTATTAATCTACAACATGTAAACTGTGACAAAACTACTGAATATATTCAAAAGACTGTTTGTATGCAGACTGGGGACGTTATGTGGTATACGCACAATGACGTATTATATACACGTCATGAACTAACATGGCGGCGCTTCAAAACGGCGAAAATATAATATAACTACTTTTACGCGTAAAGAAAGGGAAAGAAAATATGACACCGTACAGCGGGATGCCTGTTGATGCCTGTTTTCTTTATGTTTTGCGCAGGTTTACACACACGATTTAAATTAAGAACAAACGTAGCGTCAATCGCGCGAGAGGTTGGTGCGTAACTAAGCGCGATGTGGCCAATTAGCTTTATTTCATGTTGTCATTTTTGAAGTCGGACAACGTATCTATAGTTTTAATATATCATTTTATACGCAGTATACGGAGTAGGTACCTAAAACTAGTAGTTTCAGTTTACTTCAAACGACGTTAACTTCAAAGAGTATGGATCTCCTTATACGTCTCAAAGGTTCTAAAAAAGTTTAGGTCTGTAATCATAGAATGATAGCCAAACTTAAAAGAGACCGAACAATCAAACAAAATACGGTAGGTAGATCTGTTCGTCATATTTGTAGTACAAAAAAGCGGCGCTCAACAAAATTATACACTGCAAACGGGAAACAATTGTCCACAAAACTACTAAACGAAATCGATTTTAAACAAAAAACGACCGAAAAAAACATTTCCGTCCTCAAACGAACAATTTAAGGACAATTAGACCTCCATTTTGAAAAATTTAATACAATTTTAATACCAAGAAGGTTTGATATAATAACGAAACATTATATGGAACGTGACTCCTGTGCTGTCATTACTACATTTTGTTTTATGAAGCGGAAAAAAACTAAACTGATTGTTTTTGTTAACCCTAATATCCTTGTACCACTGAGCGACTTCACTGTCTCTCAACTATTCGTGTTCTGTATCCATTGGCGCTACTATCCCAAGAAAAATAAAACGATCCAAAATAAAAACAGCAATGGTTCTCACACAATTCGGAATAGCAGAGACAATTGAAGAATAATGAAGTCTTGGGTGCATATCAAGGTTAGTCCAAATTATATTTTAAAGGATGTCTCCATATAATCGTTCAAATGATTTGACGGCGTCGTTTATAAATCACCTTATTATTATGTTCATTAAAGGTTGCACGATAACCGTCGTTTATTCTAGTTCTTATGATTATTATATGACCATTTTCTATAGATAAAGGGTAAACAAAAACTGATTTATTTATAGGAAGAAAGTTTTGTTACCATAACATACATTTTAAAACATAAACATCACGCCTACCTATAATACCCCAAAAGCTAGACAGGGGTGTACCTAAATAGTTCACCCACATTTCGCCAGCCTATGTTTAAGTTCCTTCCAAGTAAGTAAAAGTAAACTTATTGTCATCATTATTGAGTTTCTGATAGAATTTTTGTTATTGACTGAGTTTGAGTTTTGTTATAGATTGTTATTAATTGAGTTTCTGATAGAAGCCTCCTAAGTTTCAGAGCTTAGCACTGATGGTCAAAATGTAAGCTAGCCAAAGAGAGAGAGAGAGATTCATATATGATGGGCATATAGTGGCCATTTTCTTACAGCATTTTTACATATAAATAATTAAACAGAACGACTTGTTACTAAGTACTAAAAAGTATTGAATTCTATTCTATATTCTATTCTTTGCCTTGTCTCGTCTATTGCTCATAAGTATTTGAATGTCTTTGAAGTAAGCAATTGGCTCTCTGCCTACAGAGCTAGTTGTCGAATCATCAGCCTAGGATTTTCTCAACTATGATGAGGTCGGCTTCCAGTCTAACCGGATGCAATTGAACACCAGTATTTTACATGGAGTGGCTGCCTATCTGACCTCCACAACCCAGTAAGTACTGGGTAATATAGCGTGGACAATATTAGGCGTGCTTTTCGAGGCACGGTGGAAACCAGGTTTGCAATGGGTGATTACATCCACGGACCCACCTAGGCAATCACGGCTTAAACTAAAGATCGACCAGAGTGGCAGTTGTTAGTAAGCGACGAGCTCTGAAATAGGGACTTTTTTTTGGGGGGTGGGAAATCTTCAAAAAACCCCTCCCGCTCTTGGGCAGAGCGAAAGGGAGTGTCAGACTTCTACTGACTAAAAACCACCCATGTTCCTTCCCAGCCCTATATGTCAAGGACGCGGTATCGCTTACAGCATTCCGCAGCCTTCCATGTTGCTGTCATCCCTTTGAGGCACGCGTGGAACTCGAACGCGCCGTCGACACGGCAAGACAAAATCAACAGCCAAGCCAACAGGCATCATTGTATTAATAACACAAAATCCAGCAGCCAAGTTTCACAATTTTGTCTCCAAATCAAAATTACCGGTATCCAAAACAGCCGTATTAAAATAATGGCCTCTCAAAAAAGTTTTAAAACAGCTTTTTTTCTTCATCGCGTGACGTTTTGCCTCAAATTAGTTTACAAAAGTCGCAAGGGCACGTCGGACGGGAATCGAAGCGGGGACCATTATACTAGCATGTAGCGTGCAATCTGAGCTCCTAGAGAATGTAGTGATGCTGATTTGAATTGGCGTGTTGCTGGCTTTTTTTAACCGACTTCTAAAACAAGAGATTAACACATAGGATACTTCTTACCCCGGTAATATGATCCCGTGGGACAATTATGGTACTCCACGTGTTCGAATCCGCTGGCACAAGTTAGCTTTCATAAAGCTTCTCCATGGAGCAGCGGCGACCCAGTAGCGGCGGCCTCGACCTACATACAGTCGTGGGTTTGAATCCAGACAGGCACTTTACTTTCATCACCACTGCTCTTAAAACACTGTAAAGGTCAAGAAAAATACCGTGAGGAAACCGTCAATCTATAAATAGTGTATCTCAAAGAGAGGGCGACTGTGTCCCAGCCGTGGGAACATAAGAGGCTTATTATGCTATAAAATTTCTAACATGGCTGACCAAGACTTTATAAAAAAACTATTCAATAGTTAAAATACACCAATCCACACAACCCTCACTAAACAAATGAACGCGACAGTTCGACATGCGCTTTGCGACTCGAGTCGCAACTAATTCGATGTCATATCGTAACACGACAACATAATTTGACTATTTCCACTAACTACCGATAGTTTGTTCTATTAAGCTTTTTAATGGGTTCGAATAAGCTGTTTTGTGCAAGATGATATTGACAGAAAGCCAGTTGAAATAAAATCGAAAGAACTAGCTTTTGTCAGGGCGACGCAAATTTATTTTTATTCAACTTTTACTGCGGGTCCTATTGTCAAAAAAAAAACAAATTATGAATTAGCAAACTCATCCTTTCTGAGCGGCATCATTTGACTAAAAAGCCGGTCTTCGCACGTAAAAATACTTTTTAAACACAATAGCTTCATACATTATAGTCATATGTTATCATAATCAACAAAAAAAGAAAAGCCATGCAAAAAAAAATATTCAAATGCAAATGCAAAAAAAAACACACCACACACACACACAAATGTGAAAAAAAAAATGATGAAAAATGAATGAATGATAAATGGTGATGTGTAAATTTACATTGCTTTTGAAAAAACTAACAACAGTCTCATCAGACTTTCAGGCTATTAACTCTTTCGAAACTATTGTCGAAGATCTAAATTACAGCTGGAACCAATGGTACAACGTGTGGTGGTCGCCCAATTTTGGACCAATCTAGGCAGGCTCGGCTTCGGCGGGAAAAAATTCGTTTCCCAGCAATATTTTTAAGGCATTGGTTAAATTTATAGAATACTTGGTTGGCGACTCGTGAGGTTCCACTTACACACTCTACCAACAATTCTGCAAAAAAAACTGAAGAACGATAATCTATGTCTCTAACACGAAGCCTCTAAATTCTACGAAGACCAAACCCAATTAAAACATTAAACATGTTTAAAATAAACCCTTTCAAAAGCTTAATTATTACGATCCTTAAGTAGTCGTACTCACACATTTAGTTATTTAGTACAATAGTGGAAAGCAATTAGCGGGGGGTAAGTGAGACTGATTAGGACTGCATCAAATATAATCTCGGCCTGGCGTGCAATTTGAGGTGAGCGAGGCGACGAGCTAGGATTGTGGTAGAGTGGGTATTTTTGGACTAATTATTTTGTTGAACCTCGTACTGCCCCGTTTTTTTTTTTTTTTTTTTTTTCCTTTTTGGCAACTGAGCCGATGTCGACTATTCTGCCAGTGTCTACTGCCCCGTTGTTGGGTAATAAGCATAGCCCATCGGGGTTATTGGGGTTTTCCATCAGGAATTACTCAATATATTAAAGAAACTGTATTCCGAGTATTATAATATAGTTACGATACGGTAAAACGAGTTTTTGTTATTTTTATGATTTCATTATTTATTTTTTTGTTTCACTAAAATGTTACGTTAATTTTTATTGTAATATTTTTCTTGTTTTGTTATTATTTTTTATATTTCTAATTATTTTGTCTGTGTAATTTTTATGTTCAACCTTTAACTTGTTACTGTTAGTATAAGTTGGTTATAAATAAATAAAAAAAATAAAAAACGGAGCCTACTTTTGTGCCCGGTTGGTGGCAATAGGCTAGCCCTTTATCACACGGGGCTTAAACATAATTGGCAAAATGTCTCCGTGTAACATAAGGCCCCTAAGCACATGGCGTATTTTAACGCGCCGACGACGCGCGTTTCAGGAACGCGTGTCGTCGGTGCCGTAGATGACAATTATAGCGTTTTTCGTAAAACACGATACAACCGCGCGTGTGAAGCGCATTCGTAACTCGTTTGAGGCTCGTACAAAGGGTCGGTTTGGTACCGCTGTATATTCGCGTATACGCGCCGATGACGCGCGTTTCACGATCACTCCGTGTGCTAAGGTTACACTTGTTACGTTCAAACCTTGTTTGAAGAAGCGCGTCGTCGGCGCCGTAGAAAATACGCCGGGGCTAAGTCTTTGCACTTTTATAAATCGCAGACGTAATCTGTAGGTTTTTTAATTAATCCCATAAATAAATAAGTCCTAAAGATAATATGGACTAAAATAAAATAAAAACCTTTTATTACTAAATACCCGCTCCCTCTATGTCGCTTAGTAGCTCAGCACACAATTTGTCGCTTGACATGAGTCTCATTACCAAACCACAGCGCACAGGCTTGCACTGTGTGACCATTGCTGTTAATTTATTCGACACAGCAATATTATCAATTTAGAGCGAATATAGGTTGAGAACTGTGTTATTCACAAATACGAGTATGTACCTATACAATTAGTAAAACTAATTCTCGTTCCTTCTATGTCGCTTAGTAGTTCGACACACAATTTTTCGCTTGACACGAGTCTCATTACCAAACCAGCAGGGCTATTGCGTATCTTTTAAATGATAGTGGCTATCATATAGTGTCCATCAATTAACTGTCAAATGGTTCCATTTTTACTATACCATAAGGAATTTGACAGTTAATTCATGGAAAATATGATAGCCACTGACATCTAAAAGATATACGCAATAGCCCTGCTGAGCGCACAGGCATGCGCTGTGAGACCATTGCTGTTAATTTATGCCACACAGCAATACTATCAATTTAGAGCGAATGTAGGTAATGAGAACTGAGTTGTAGGGAATTCAATGATAATAATGTGAGTAGTTAATCTATATCGTTTTTTTTAATTTATCGATTGTTGACATGCTATTTTTTGAAAAAAAAATAAGTTTGTCATAAAAAAATATTTTTATGACAAACTAAGGAAATAGCTTTATAAATGACCCCGAGCCTGATCTCGCAGTTTTTTTAACTTCCAAGAGTAACACAGTCATTATTACCTACATTCAAAATGTTGACTTGGGTATTATCACACTCCAATTTAATCGCAAGCAACAAAACACACTCAAAACCTAGACTCCCAACAAAGTACAGTACAGTCACAACAAAAAGCGTTTAATATTTTATCAGGCAACTTTTCAATGTTAAAAATTCTACGTCCCCCCTATTATTTTCAACACCCTTACTCGATAACGCTTTTATGTTCCCCCTGAAAGAAAAAATGAAATAAAGAGTAAAATTTAAGTTAAAATGGACTTTGACGGATGATGGCTGACCCGGCACCGTCTTGTGCTACAATATTCACGATGTGTCAACGGTGATAGAGTTCGGTACACTTGTGGCAGTGACTGTACGTAGATGTTCAGTTGTTAAGATATAAGGGCTCAGACGCATGATCGGTTTTTTTACAGAAGTTGTCAATATACTTGTGACGATGTCAATACGACATTTGAAAACAATGTTAGCATCTTGATAGCTACCTTTTTGATAACATATACACAGAAATGTCTCGTGTGAATACTCATCATCAACCGTTAGAGGACCAAATCATAATCATAATCATAATCATCATTTATTGCATTCATGTAGTTACAGGTTGTTACAGGGTGCTTATTAGGATTCATACATGAACCCTGCTAGGGCACAGCAATATACTAGTTTAATTTAAAGAGTGTCACACAATAACAATGCCTGCACATTGTTAGAAAATAAACAGATCTTCTTTTTCGTGGAGTGCCTTGTCAGAATTCTTATGCTGTGGGCAGTATAAGAATAAAAAAAAAAACAAAGCACAGTCAGAATTGTATAATTGTATAATTCTGACTGTGCTTTACAAGCCGTCGACAAATATCTCTCAAGCATGCTGGTTTGATTCCCTCACGAAGTTTTCCTTCACCGAATTCTGTACCGACAAATCTGATCCGTGCTTCATGTTCTAACTCGAGATTTAAGACTTGGCATTGTGGCGGTTACATCACAGGTTAGTACCTACTGTTCTTATCACGGCTGATATATTTTATTTTATTTTTTAATAATTATTAATCAATTTCGACTGTGACTAAACGCTTATGGAAGACAAATCGATCGTGTGTGTAGTGTCCAAGGTTATTTTTATTTATAAATACATATGTAGATACATTGATGTTCCTCTGCAGCAGTTTTATCTCATTAGAAAGTTAATATTTGTGGTTCCAGTTGAGAAAAGGTGAAGAGGTTAATGATGTACGCTATTTGTTTTACTACCATGTTACTTTTGATTTGATCCCAACACTCTTTCGGATTTTTCTATAGAGCAAAACCTTTTTTTTGGGTTCGGTAGCCGAATTGCAAGAATCGGAACCGTTATAGATTCGTCATGTCTGCCTGTCTGTCCGTCCAAAGATATACATTTCAAAAGTAGTGAAATGTGTCCCCGGGTCCCTCTAACTTTTAAAACAAGACAATGATCGAATCTAATCTCAATAGAAACTTTCAACCAAAATTGGTTTGATCGATATATTGTTAACAGATTTAAAGATATAGCGCATTTTTATTGCTTGTTCTAAAATAATTATTTTTCGTATTAGTGTTTTGTAACATTACTTAACTAAGATAAGATTAGTTTAACTTTCATTTTATACACCTGTTTACATATCTACCTAATTACCTATAAGATTAATATATTATTTGATTATTTGTTAGATAAATGTTACCTACAATCGCCTGAAACACAGGATCACTTAGTTCAGGCACAAATTATGGGTGAACTTTACATAGTATTAAGAAAAAACGTTTATACATTTTTTCAGATAACTTTGTCGTTTATAAAAACACTATGAAAAACCAACTTAAACGAGGCTTCCTACTACGGTACAGAACCCTCCATGTGTAAATCCGACTCTCAATTGGCCAGTATTTGGGAAGTATATGAATAAAGGTTAACTAAAAATCAGTCTTACCAAAGGGTATCGTGTTACCTAGCTACTGGGTTGTGGAGGCTACATAGATAGTTACTACTCCAAATTATGCTGCATGCTGCAAGGTAACCCTAAAATAGTTGGGAAAAGCTAGGCTGGACCAACAAGAATTTGACATAATAAATTGTAAAAATATAGAAAACATTGTAAGTACAAAAAAATATTATTACCATTACTCTAACTTCAAATAGATCAATCGAACAAAAAGATAGATACCAAAATAATATTTGACCCCAGTGAACATCAGAAAATTTCCTCTCACTTATTTAATCCCGTAATCGCAAACCCGTGCGAATTCAACTAGCCACACCCAAATTGTCCAACATAAGGTGGTCCTTAAATTTAAAATTTTACCCCTGATACAACTGTTGATGTAGGAAAAGAGGAGGGCGAGGTAGATCAAGTTATACGGTACAAAACAACCCCAACTAATGATATTCTCAAGAGAGAAGTTATAAATGTTTGGAGATTGTCACACGAATTTAATACAGTCCCACGCTTCGGCGATGATAGTGATCTAAAATTTGATGGACATGATATTTGGTGACAGATTATTGAAACTTTAACTATGCAGGACTTGCTAACAGGATTTGGAAAATCTGATAATGACTGTGAGTGTGAATTAACGCGCCACTCTGCCTGTAACTGTCACTGAAACAGATTGCCGTATTTGTAGAATGTTTATTTTCGATGTCACAATTTACCAGCCACTGGAAATTCATAAATGACTCTGCCCTGGAGAGTAAATATGGTGTTACTCCACAAACTTTGGGATACTCGGTACCATATTCTGTCAGTCCTGTCGCTTACACATCAAAGGAGCTGGTTGATGCTACTGAAAGTGCTAAACGCGACGCCAACTTTTCTGTCTGACTCAATTTAAACTTTCATTGACACGTTAAAATTGAGACAGTCATTGTAAAGAGTCTTTGTTTTATTTGATACTGATAACCTCACTATCTTTATGTTAGAAACGACTAGAATTAGTACTAGTCGTTTCGTCTTCAAAAGCTTATTTTTGTAATTACTGTCAAGTGGTGGTATCGGCAAAAATTCAAATGAATGGTTACTTGAGTATCTACAATAAAACAAAAGGTCAATAAAATAACATTCAAATCATCCGGAAACATCAAACAAAGCACTCCTATTTATCACTCAAACGGCAGATAAGAGAATCACAATTCAGACGCCAATTTCCACCCACTTTTTATTAACACATAAAATCTCCCAGCCCTCCATATAAAACAATAACACGGTTTTTGTAATTCCCTTGGCTAACAAGTGCGCCTTCATAAACTTTCCATCTGTACCCCGCAAAGCTTTGGGGTTTGTTTGTACCCCATGGGGATTAACCGTGTTAACTGGCATTTGATATTGATACAACCCCCCATTCTAAAACAGACTCTAATGTTTTAGAAATAGAATTTGAAATTGGGAGTGCTGCAGATTTGATTTACGATGTTTGATATTTGGATTAAATAATTGCTCTAGCACGTCTCATTTTTAATGTAAATTCAACGTTAAATCTCTCAGCTCGAAACACACATTCAAATGCACCAGTTGTAGGTTCTAAAGACGTTTTAACATTGACATCAAAGCGTGATTCCCATAATATGTAATGTTTTAGTGCTGTAGCGAATTTTGCACTTGACTCTAGTACTGTATGGGTAACATCTTGTTCACCATACAAAAAGGGTGATAGTGATGGTCCCTTAGCGACGACTCTTCTGATGTCTGAATCATATTTGTGAATTTCTCACGGTCCGTTAATTTTGTCGGATTAAAAGTTAATGCGACGTGAAATTTCATTTTGTTTTGGTGGATTTCTTTCAATTTAAACAATTGGTTTTACAAATATTAATTGGATTTCAAACTGGGTGAAATTTTTGTAACAAAGGTTTACTTGAGGTCCCTTTACAAATAACAGGTAATCAACAAATCATAAGCCTTAAATTTTTAAACTTAGCCAGAGTCTGTAGTGTCAAATTCACGCCTGTATTACCATTTATAATTAAGTTCCAGGTAATAGAAACCAGCCTATTGCTATGAACGAGTTATGAAATGATATAAAATAAATAAATTATACATTTTATTTTAGGAAACTATTCACCTACTAAAGGTTTTATTGCATCGTAGACTGACCTTTGTGTTCTAGAAGCTGAACATATAATATGTCGTGGAAGGAACAAAGTGCTAGTGAATAAGTTAAGAATATAGTACCTTCGATGTGAAGAAGAACAATCGAATTTGGCCTACAAAAATCTCAACATTATACGTTGATACCAAAATATTTTTTAAAAATCCTGTTTGTCTTTTCTACACACTGTGTCTACGTTTCTAAACTAACTTTCCTCTCCTAGGAATGCTGGATGAAATATCTTATGAAATAAGAAAAGCTGTTGTGGTCTTCCATCTTAAGTATTTTGGGTGTACATAAATTTTCATCAATTGCCGAGCTTTTTCTAACCAGGTTGAGGTCGGCCTCCAGTCTTAACGGATGCGGATTCCACTATTTCACATAGAGCGACTGCCTATCTGACCTCCACAACCCAGTAAGTACTGGCCCATACTGACTGGAAAGTGTATAAAGTGAATTTTATCACACCACCTAAAAGTACAGTCACCAAAACAACTCAATCAATAACGCGTTAATAATACAACAACAAAAATTCGGGTCCAACCCTCACAATGATATCAGATGGTCGTTGCATATCGCGCCTATTATATAATGGGATAATTTGATCACAAGTGCGCATCGTGCGGCGTGCGAGCGGCATGTGCCCCTTCGCAGTTTTTATTGTCCCGCTATGAGTGGTGTAGGGTGATGCTGGGCTAGGGTTGTACCCTGCGGAAAATAATATATTTTTTCGAAAATTTGCACTGGTGTGTTTAAGTCACTTCTTGGGCAGTTGATTTTGTTCGGGAGTCCTAAAGATCTTATCAAAACCCAGTGAGTTAGAAATAATTCAAAGAAAAAAAACTGTGAATGCAATAAAATTGCAATGCTTTAAAAAAAACTATGTTTAAAGTGGTAATAAACACAACAAACTATTTTGATTTATTTACACACCGTAGGGCATGAAAAATTATAGAACCGCATGCGGTCGCTTTATGGCGGTAAAATTAATATTCGAACCTTCGTTGGATTTTTCGAATACGTTTTTTGAAACATAGACTCATCATCTGCTTTGGAATTTCTCCAAACTTTGTTGGGGTCGACTTCCAGTCTAACTGGATGCAGCTGAGTACCAGTACTTTAAATTAAATGATAATGATAATTTCTATCTGTCCTTCCGAACCCAGTAACTGGATAATAAGAATAACTTTTGGTACGTCTGGAAAACAAACTTTCGGCTTAATTAAACCTACTTAATTTTTTTTTCCCTCTATTATCCTTTAACAAGATTTCTCCGTGTATCTTTCAGCACATAGACAAAAATATTGTACATATCCTATTCACACTTTATTTCACCCGCTGCTTCTTGTGCAAGCCCTACTAGCTTACTTTTTTAATTCATCACTCTGAGCTCTGGCACAGACAGGCAGTTACAGTTGTTTGTTTAGACAACAGATTGTTTTACAAGCAAGTGCTTTACTATTCGTTGTGTTCACGTCCCATTGATTTACAAATAAATATGAATACTAAAAAGTTGTTGTTTTGTTGTTAATAATAATAATATGTAGTTCATATTGAATTGAGACCCTCCTTGGCTCAAAAACACGTTACGGTTTGGTCAAACGATATCAGACCGTCTACGGACACTGGAGCCTGGCCGTGTTAGATTATTCGGGCAGAAAAGAATACTTGCATTTTAAAACACAGGTTTATTTAAAAATTTAAATAGGAACGACAAAAAACGCAATCGCATAGTTTGCGCGGGCGAACCAAAAAGTAAACAGTGTCAAAATCAAAATGACAAATGTCACTGCATTGACAGTGACGTTATAGGTTGCGTTTATAAACTTAATGCAATTCTAGCAGAGATTCTTCACCAATATCTGTTTTTCCGTACCGGCGAAAAAGAAGAATGTTAATAATTGACACCAGGTTAAGAAACCTGATGTCAACATTTTTATTCTGCCCATTATTATTATTTTCGAATCAATAATTTAGCTGTTGGTGCTCATTTGTAGATCTTTGAAAGTCGTTAAGGTTTGTGAAGGTTTTATTTAGTAAGTGGTTAAAAGTTGAGATACGATTTATATTAATATTTTTAAATTTTATAAGACAAAAGGTCTTATAAAATTTAAAAATATTAATCTAAATCGTAATTACAAAATGAAACCTATATGCTTTCGACTGACTGTTAATTATAAACTAAGTGCGAAAACATGTTTATATTACCCACCAAAGTTAATCAGCCTAAAACTATTTCATAACATCACTTTATAGACCCCACTCATTAATAAAATAAATAAATCTAATTATAAGAAGATTATTTTCCAGAGCAATCACTTAACAATAAGCCGCAATCATTCCAACTAAGATGCTTATCTTCCAATCGATTATAATTCAATCACAAACAAATAAATTTTATCCCCATCACCAATTTACTACGACCTCTCACTTTTAAAGATATTCAAAGGAAAGTTCCTGTATTACGGGTCTGCATAAAGTGGGCACGTTAGTTAACCCTCTAAAGCGCGTTAAAACTCAATAGGGCGGTATCTGACTGTGTCTGTCTATAAACTTGCTATTAACTCAGCTGAAAATTAAACAGAGGGTGCGGAAGGCACGATACTGGATATTAAAATTATGATTACTACAATTATTTGAATTTGAAGGAAATAATGTTTGAAATTGTTATTAACTCTTTTTTCTCTGACACAACTTAATGATTTTCACCATTTCCTAATGGGATCATAAAAACCACAAAAAAATCCAAGAAAAAATGCTAAACAATGTAATAACTTGAAAAGTTACATTTTAACAATTTTACATTACCATTTCCAAGGCCCCAGAAAGACTCTCACCTCTGTAGTTGGATAGAAACTTAATCTACATTTAACCCCCCAAGTGTTGCAATAAGTTAATTGTTAGCAAAGGGGCGAGGGTTACGAGCATCCAGTTATATTGTTATCGGGACATCGTTAAGTACGGTTTTGTTTTAGTGTCCCACTTATTACGGTTATTGCGACCGGGTGCTGCATTTGCAGGGTTATGGCTTATAGATTATAGTTGTATGATTATTTTATGACGGGCGGTATTTAATGTTGGTAGGAGTTCCAGGGATAGATTACTTATTTTGGTAATTCTTTATTTTGGTCACACCATTCATATGAATTATTTCTAGTCCTTGGTCTACAGGGTATAAATTAACCCTTCACACATACGTCTACTAAGCACTCTGTACATCAAACTAAGTACCCCTACGCAAAAATGTTTGCTGGAAAACGATTTTTTTTATTTGGGTCAAAAATCACATTTTACGGTAAAACTCAATGTAGCACTCCTCAAACATTGTGCTAGTGGATGCTTTGAAACGAAACCCACCCCATCCCCACCATCATCATCATCATGAGAGCAGTAGTGATGAAATAAATTACACAAAGTAATACGCCTGCCTGGATTCGAACCCACGACCTACTGTTAGTAAGTCGGGGCCGACACCACCGGGCCACCGCTGCTTACGGCCACTGCTGCTCACTTCTTATCTCAGCCACGTGCGAATTAGCCATCTATAATATATTCATACTCAAAAATTTCCTCACAATATTTTCTACATTCCTTCGCATCACATGTCCAACAACCGATTACCACACAACTTTTTATTCACCGGCATCACTTTCAGACTTACTCTTATGTACTCATTTCTTATTTTATCCAGTCGCGTTACACCTCACATCCTCCTTAGCATTCTCATGTCGGCCACATGCAATTGCCTTTCATTTATTCCTTCTGTGGATCAGAATGTTTTGACCCATACCCATCCCTACTATTCTGTAAAATCTAAACCACGTGAAAATCCTAATAAGAAAAACTTAAAGACACACAGATAATTTTAGCTCACCCTTCTCCCTAGCGACAACGCGACAAAAAAATCGCATCAGTAATTGAGTTAATACTGCGAGTGAGGGGGCTTTATCGCTGTCTGACTTATGTTTGACGAATTAAAAAGGGGATGGACACGAATGTCTGGCCTGTGAGAGAGATTGGGCGTGTGTAACTAGCCTACACAGTGTTAGATGGACTTTGTGTTTGTCGAAAGGCAGGAGATTAGTTCATTTCTGTTGTCACTGTGTCACTTTTTATATTTATATCATTCTACTGACGACAAACGCTACTTAAACTGGTTAATTAGTAATTGGGTGCATTCTTTGAAATGGGAAATTCCTCATTTGCAATAATCTTGACCCCAATTAGTTGGGCTCCAAACAGGGTTGTGTTTAAGATATCGAACTTTTACAGGTCCTTGGTAGTTTTCTACCTCTCAACTATAAACTGCTCATTGTGTGCGACTGTGAGATATCTATGTCGTTCAGGATTTATACTAATACTTTTCTAATAGCTCAAGAACTAATGAATCCTTCGAAAACCCGTATTTTTTTAAAGTACTTCTGCTTATCATGTTATGAAAAGTTCTCGAAACGTAACGTTACAATTAGTCGACCTTTTTCGTGCGTGCAGCCGGCGCTCAGCGATTTATTAAACGTTGTCACGTCGAAAGGAATTAGTTTATATCGATTATTTAACCCCCTTCATCAAAATTAACCATATACAAATACCAACACAAATAGAAATTGTACCCTATTCTCACAAATACCATTTCATAATCAAATAATAAATTTTCACAAATAGCTCTTCTTCCGAAAGACGTGCCTCGATCGCGTCTAAATAGCGATGAATATTTAATTCAGCTCAATACCCACTTTGCCCAATAATTGAGTTCAGCCGGCAATTGTCTGCAAATAGCTGAACAGCCCTGCTGGGTAGAACTGTAAGACAAAGTTCTGTTTATCGATAGTTTGTGGTGACTAGACCGGTTTAGACCGTTCTATTTTTGGAGACTCATTTGGGAACATAAATATATAACTAGCAGCTTCATAGACTATTGATGTATAAAATTTATAATAACTAAATCATACATTTAATCCGCTTGTAATCCCCTAAGAGTTAGTCAGAACATCATCATCATTTCAGCCGAAAGACGTCCACTGCTGGACATAGGCCCCTTCTAAATGTCAACACATTGACCGGTCCCGTGCGCATTACTACACCAACGAGACATTCAGGTTAATTAAGTTATTTTTGTATGTAGCTCATTTAAGAGGAAATGCGGGCGGAGAGACTTTTGAAAATTAGGTATTTGAAGAAACTTTCACTGTCGCTCTGCGAGAGATAGGCGCCCGGGTGGCAGATAAGGACAACTGCAGATCCGACTCAATAGCTTAAGTAAAAAGTCATATTTCTAGGTGTGGCTCTCGACTATTTCCTCCTCCAATATTGTACCAATTTATAAGATATTTTAGACACTAAATAAGAAGGATGTATTCTGTGCCCCTGTTTTTTTTTTCGTAATTAGTTGTCAAGTGAGCTGGCGAAATATGAGTGTATTGTGTAAAAATCTGCCTAACCTTACAGGCGTTTACAGGCGTGATGTTAAGTTACTAAAACAAAAATAAATATCATTATTTTATCATCCTCACAATGTTTTAAACACTCGTCTACTATTTACCGTGCCTACAATATGACGCCATATAAATAATTCTGTTCACACCGCGACCGCTCGCTGGCAGGTTATCAGCTCATTATGCATCAGATGAAGCGATTAATTAGTCGCACTGTCGTGATGTCGCACGCTATCGATGCCGTGTTTGACGATAGTAACGATTAATCGATACTGTGCCGATTGACGGGTAACAAGCGCGTTTGAGATTTAAACAGTTATTTTAAATACGGTAGGTTGAATGGTGTGAATGGGTATAAGAGTAGGGGCAGATAAAAGGCCTCCTCTCTATGAGAGGGATGGGCTATAATCCACCACGCGGGCTCAGTGTGGGATGATAGATAATAATAATAATAATAATAATAATATTCCACAACTCTCACACAACGCCATCTAGTCCCAAGCTAAGCAGAGCTTGTGTTATGGGTACTAGACAACTGATAAACATACTTATATATTTCTAAATACATACATATTATAGATAAATTACACCCAGACACAGAACAAATGATCGTGCTCATCACACAAACATTTGTCCTGGGTAGGAATCGAACCCACGACCTCCGGCATAGCAGTTAGGGTCACTAACCACTAGACCAACAGGCCAATCAAAGGCTAGATGTCACATGTCATCGAAAGTTTTGGTTCTAAGACATTTCTTCTGCTTCCTCACGATGTTTTCCTTCACCGTTTTGAGAGCAGCGGTTATGATAATAAATTACAAAAAGTAATGCGCCTGCCTGGGTTCGAACCCACGACCTACTGCTCGTAAGTCGGGGTCACCACCACTGGGCCACCACTGCTCTTCAAAGAAAAAGTATTGTGATTTTATTGGGCTTTTACTCCGAGATAATTAGGTCTAAACGTAGATCGTATCCAGAATTGTCATTTACGTTGCCTTTTCATTTTTTCTCTGTCAACTAACTTACGAGTACATGTCAGGCCTACGGCGTAGACGGCTACGAGATGCTACGCGCGTAGAACGATCTTTATCATGGATTTTATTTACTCAACCTATGATCGCAATAACAAAAATGAAATATGTATCTTCGTATTTTAGGCTATACTGCACATGTGAATAACTACCATTAGTAGCATGACCAGCTGATTACTAGTATTTTATGTAAAGCGACTTCTTATCTGACCTCTACAACCCAATTAGTATAGAGTATTACGGGTACTACGTAAATAGTTAATAACCACTAGCCACTAACTTCTTGTAACGACCTTTATTATCTTATTAAGTATATTTTATCAATGTGCCTTAGTTGCCTGAAATAACATTATTTTTATTATTATTAACCAGATAATCGATTCAGCTATTTAGCCACGAGAATTTACTCATCTCGTTTCTGCGACAAATAATTATTTTTATTTGTTCTTTGTTTCATACATTTTTTTTAAACGTTACCCCACGTAAGGAATTTCCCCTGTATCGTGGGTGCACTAAAAAACAAATAAAGTCACATACACAAATACCCGAAACAACTATCTGCAGGCCATACAAATATTTGCTCCGTGCGGGGTTCGATCCCGCGACACGCTGCGCAACAGTCAACTGCTTGAGGCACTGCACCATCCGTGCCTTCAGCTACAATATGTATTAGTTTCTTATTTTGTATATTATCTTTTTTTTTGGCGCAGCACAGAGCGGGAGGCCGCTCTTGGGCCGAGCGAAAGGGAGTGTCAGACTTCTACTGACTAAAAACCACCCATGTTCCTACTTAGCCCTCTATGTCGAGGCCGCGATAACTAGTGTACAACCCGCGGCCAAACCTATGGGCCTTAGTTGCCTAAAATAAAATGATAAATTACATAAACTTGTTTATTTTCCAGATGATCGATCCAGTCCTACTTACTCTTTTGAACTGCGACAAATAATTATTTTTCTTTCTTTCATCTCACATCAAACTCATCATCCTCAAAAATCAATAACCCTGCAACAGTTAATCTCGTTAGGCGCATCCTAACTGTCGGTCGGACCGCTTTGTTCGGCACGCGCCAAATTGCGCTGTAATTGCGTTTGGATCATGTGACGTTGTTAGTAGATGAGTGCGCTGTATAACTCGACGAGTTCCGATTGAGCACATCGAGCAGGGCGCTTAAAATTGCCACTTTAGCAGATCATAATATGAATTGCGTTAAAAAGCGTAAAATGTATCTTTCGTAGTAGTAATTGCCTGTGATTATTTTACGAATTATAACAAAATTGAAATTATTTTCCTATTATGATCTATTTTCCTAAATGGTCACAGACGCAGTTACGAAAATTCCATAAACGCTTTCGAATGCAATTCATATCATGGTCGGCAAAACTTGCCATTTTAGACCCCTGTAGTTGGGTGAATGGTACGAGGACTTGGCAATGCGGTTTGGTTCACTTTGAAATTTAGAATTAAAATTATAAGGGTGGTCTGGTATTATTTGCTATGCTATTTTGTTTAATAGGTTTTTTTAGCGGTAAATAAATTGTTGATATTGATTCGTGTCTAAAACAGTGACTTCTACTTCGATAAAAAAAATGTTTTGGTGACCCATCATATTTATGGTGTGCCATTGATACCAGGTTACGTCTGTGTTTCCACCAAATATGTAGGTACGACGATGTGCAGCGAGAGATAATTATTATACAATTACTCGTACAGAGCTAGCTTAGCTGAAAATATGAAAAAGAAGCTTTACTATTGGTTAATTTCACACACATCTCTCGCTACGCATTCTCGCTCATCTTATGTGGAAACGTACTTTACGATGCACGTTGTGTCAATGACATTGACATGAAAATTCCGCCACAAGGCGACGAGCCTCTGAACTAGAGACTTACAATATTCTGATAGCGTCTATGGCAAAATCATTTTCAAAAGTAATTACGAGAATCAGTTTCTCTAAACTTTAAAATTACATATGGGCAGAGCGGTAGGGAGTGTCAGACCTCTACTGACTAAAAACCACCCATATTCCTTCTTAGTCCTTTGTATCGAGACCGCGGTATCCCTTTCGAACAACACGCAGCACATAAGGTAGTCCCTTAAACAAAGTACTTACTTTCGTTCGTAGCCACAAATCAATGCAGAATGCTCCCTGTATTGTGGAATTCTACCAAAGAAGCCTATGTAAGTAATTAAATATACTTTAGGAAGTATATTTAATTAAGCAAGTAAATAACCCACTAAACCGCCAACATTCTATTTTTACCCCACCACTCCCAATTCGAGGAGCGGCGAACGTGATGTGGTTCAGTAATACAGCTAAATTTAATGCAGCTATTAATAGAAACCACTAACGTTAATTAGTTAACAGGACAGCGGAACATTGGTATTGTATCATCGATGTCCCGCAGTTTGCCAAACTATTGTATTAACGGTTTGTGGATGTTTTGGTTATAATTATGTTTATTTAGAGGTAGTTTAAGTGCGTACAGAAAGAGGTGATGTTTATTTGGAATTTAATTTTGAATCATATGAAACTTATTCAGAACTTAACACTGCTTTACTACGAAAGTTTTTTTTTAAGGTTTAATGCAACTTTTAATAAAAAACCACTCACGCCCGACATAATGTAAGTCGGGATTTCCTATAATGAGCTAATGTCGCGGATAACCCTCATAACGCGATGCAGAATTTGTCATTAGTTCGCATGTGTTGCGATAGATGTCGCTGTCGCCACATCACTCCCCCCGAGACAGGAGGTCGAAAGCAGGTTAAGTCTTGATGCTTGCCAGGCCAGTGAAAGTTTACAGTGAGTCGGAACCGAATGCCGCATAGTTCACGGTGAGTCAGAACTGTTTGCAGTGATGCCCCAGTGAGTCGGGGTGATGCTGCATATGCTCCAGTGAGTCGGTGTGGTGCAGTGCTGCGTAGTAGCTGGCTAATAATGACCGGGTATGCGCTTCCACTGCATGCTGGTGGTCAGGATACCCTATGAAGCCGTATGTTTGCTGGCTGGCGGTATGTCTCACTGCTCGAAGGCTTAAGAGAAAGTGATGATGAAGAAGCTGTACGAAGGCTGCGCTGACGTTCGTGTTCGGGGTTACCAGTTTGGGAGGGTATGAGAAGCAGGGTGTTAAGTTCCTCATCCCCCATAGAAAAGGGAGGATCCTCCGACCAGACAAGTGTTGTGTCTGGTGGACTAACTGCCCTGTTAAACATTGTTTAAATTAAGTAAATACTTTTTGTTACATTATTTAGTTTAGTTTAGGGCAGTAATTTATCCATTTTAGTTCTGTGTGTTCCCACTTGCAGAGATAAGCCAGTTGGTCTGTATGTCTATATTGCGTAAAACATGCGTAGAACACAAAATTAACTTTTTTAAATTATCGATCTCATAAATGTGGTTGCGTATTGTTTTTGCTACAATCATATCTGCGGCTATCATGTGGCTATTTTTGTATTGCTTCGGACGTGAAAACATAAAATCTTCATAAATTCTTCATAAAGGTCTTGAAAATCACAGCTTTGAAAGTCCTATGGTTGCTGCTGATACCTAGATCTATGGTTGTAGGCAAGTAGTTGTTTTTAAAAATCTAGTTTTTAAGGATTTTACTTTATTATATTTAGCTGACAAGCTCACTATTCAAAACATCTATTATCAGGACAGTGTTGTGCTACATTGAGTTTTACCGTAAACCATGATTTTGTAGCCCAAATATAAATTGCTTCCACACCTTTTTTTTTTACTGACTCTGTAATGAAAATGAGTCTGAAACTCTGGGGTCCCAATGCTCATAGCCTGTTTAAGGACATTTCTAATCGCTTTGTTGACGCTTCTTGTGAACAAGGGCAGGCTTTTATCTTGGCCAGAGGCTAAGCGTTGCCATACAACGTGGCAATGCCGCCAGTTTTTTGGGCACATTACCGGCTGACAGCGTTGAGGATTACGATGCCTTTTTATAGTTTCTTGTTAGTTTAGTTTATAGTTTTTAAGTAATGTACACAGTTACTTTACTCTTATAAATAATAAATTTACCGACTATTAAAAAGAGGAGGTTATGTACTTATTCCACCAGTTATTCTTTCATGTAGGTATGTACACCGATTTCTCTGTGATTACTGTACTTATTTAAATACTTAAGAAAAGTACCTTATCAATTCAATACATACAAAAATAATAAGACAATCCCTTCAGCAGTAAAGATTCAGAAGTTATTTCTCCACAATAAATTCAATAAAAATATTGGATAAATAAACACAACAGAATACCAATACCAATATTGAATATTTCATTTCACCAAAAGACACCTCAAACATATTCCACCAAAGAATAAATTTGTCTGTCCAAATAAAATTTGAAATAACATCATTTCTTATACCTCCCACATCAGACGATGGTCATATAAAATCAGGGTTCCAATAAAATGCAGGAAAAACCCCTCGGTCGCTGGCACGTACGGAACCAATCGAAATCACTGCATCGCTATGTTCTCATCAAACTTTCATACATCGGACCTGCAACTGAATATCAATTCGTGTATTAGTATTCTATTCTAGAATATATTTAGTATAACTGTCTGTGGATGATGTTTTTGATGGGATTGGTTGAACAAATTGGATTACTAACAAAATGGCGCCCGACTACGTTTTACTGCAAGAGTTTTTGGATGTATGACTTCCCCGTTGGTGTAGTGGCCGCAAGTGCGACTGCTAAACTAGATTCCCAGGTAAGGCAAAATATTATGACGGCGCGTTCGTGTTCCACGCGCGCCTCAAATAGATGTCAGTAGCATGGAAGGGGCCGACGCCCGTCCTAGCCGCGGGTTGTAGTAAGAGATACCGCAGCCTCAGAAGGCTAAGGGCTAAGAAGAAACATGGGTGGTTTTTAGTCAGTAGAAGTCTGACACTCCCTTTCGCTTTGCCCAAGAGCGGGAGGGGTTATTTGATGATTTCGCGTATTTTTATTTGGCATTACACCAAAAGCGTAAAAACTAGTATAGACTACAGTCAGATGTATTACTTAAGTCTCAAAACTATACAGGAACAAAACGGGGAAGGACCATAGTGTAACGTAACATAAGAAGGAATGTCCAAGCTGTTAAAATACTTAGGGCAACTTTTCTATCAATTTTTTTATAAAGTACAAGGAGTTAATGGATTTAAAAAGATTTTTTATTGAGGGGACTCAATCCTACTTTGAAGGCATTCCTCATGTGTAATTAGTAAAAAAAAAATTTGTTGGACTTGTATGGGACACAGTGGACATAACCAGTTTTTCCATGTTCCAAAACTGAATTACTTATATTTTTTAATTATTATAAAATATACATTTTCATTTCAATATTTTATGTTCCTAAAAATAAGACTCACTGTGGAACCCAGAGATAGGTATTTAATGACTTAAGCCGTCACTTAGTAAAGATTTGACATACTTTTGCATGACAAAACTGTCAAAACGATAACACAAATTATGACCTAAGTAATCATTAAAGCTCTCTGAGTGCGGCAGTTTATAATGTTAACTAAAGTTCCTATTAGCAGTTTATAATTCGAAGTGACACAAAATAATGTTTTTAACTTTGAAAAATTAAAATGTTAATTACACAACTTTAGGTTTTTGTGTCATTTATTGTTTTACCCTTCCCTTCAAATGAGATTTGCTCTAAACTGGAAATACTAAATTGTCAGAACGTATTTTTAAAGTAAACTATTTAACTAATCTATTTAACTAATTGATTTCCTGTTCTTAACAATATTGTGCCTACGACAGATTATTTTCTTAATAGAATGAAATCGTAACCATAATGTGTCATATTAAGGTTTATTCACACAAAATCATAGGTAAGTTAACAAAGTTTACGGCAATAAAGGAGGTGTCCGATGAAATGACGAGTATGAGTGAAGTGTGGAAGGAAAAGACAGTGCCGACCCCCGCATTGGAAGCAATTCCAGTCTTCATACAGTTACTAGCGGACCAGAAGGGCTATTGCGTATCTTTTAAATGACAGTGGCTATCATATTGTCTATGGATTAACTGTCAAATTGGTTATGGTTTAGTACAAAATGCAACCATTTGACAGTAATTGATGGGCACTATAGGTTAGCCACTGTCATTTAAAAGATACGCAATAGCCCTGCTGGCCGACCTTGTACTGCCCGGACAGCAGCGCCACCTACCGGAACCATGACAGCAAAATCCCCATTAACAAAATGATCCGTCAGTAATGAACTCATTTGTTACAAAAAATGTGATAAATGAAGAACTGCTCGACCGATTTTGTGCAAACATCACATAAACCATCTACTAAATAGTCCGAACAAAGCCTAATGCTTTGGATAGGTGAGCGGGCTTCTTGATTTATAAAATTACAACGAAAAGTGGCATTGATTTTTATATATAATATATATTGATTACGGAAACATAATTACCGTTAAAAATCTACAAATACTAATATAATAGCAGTCATCATTCTCCTGCCCTTATCCCAATTCATGAATGTGTAGTATGTCTTCTTCTATACATCTCTATTACTCGGCTTCGCTGCAGTCACCTCCTTTCTAGCCCTATAATCCGTCACACAGTCTATCCATCTTTGGTCTAATAGAATAGCAATAATGCTAAAAATGATACTCGATGGTAATGGAAGAAATATTTTTTTTTTTACCTTAAACAATGAAATCCAGCAGGACCCATATTTTTTTTTATGTCACTTTTCTAAGAACACCTTAGTGTTCTTAGATCGACGTAAAAAAATCCACCAAGTGGTTTAGAAGATATTATGTGGGAATAAAGAATATTTAGGTTGCGGGGATCCGCTGGATGCGAGACGCACGGGCCCGGTCAATGTGGCGACACTTAGGGGAGGCCTATGTCCAGCAGTGGACGTCTTTCGGCTGAAATGATTATGATGATGATGAAAGAATATTACAAACAAAGATAGTCGCGAAAAACATTACCCTTTCCTCAGTGGCGTAGCGTGCCTTTGCCCCTATAACAAATTGTTTGGGGATTTCTCACAAAAGGTAAAAAAATATTTGCATAAAATTAAAGGCAATATTTATTCATCATAATAATCTGTCAATTTTTCAAAATATTTTTTCTTGACTTTATTTATTTCTGAAATATAAAAAAAATTAGGCAGTTTTTATTGATCTTTGACTACGCACGTCGGGGGCCCCTGTGGCCCGGGGGCCCCGTATAATTGATACGGCAGATACGGCGGTAGCTACGCCCCTGCCTTTCCTTGCAGTCGAGTAATGAAAACAAAAACATTAAAAAATATCTTCAAAATCCACTCTCCGCATCCTTACAAACCCGTATTCACCATTTTCTTTTCAACTTCGAAAAGGTATGTAAGTACATATATCTCCTAAGGAATGGTTACCGCAGAGCCGTAAACGTCCCTGACAAATTACATAACAATAACAAGAGCACACGCGATCCGGATACGGGGCCGTTTGCAAACCGGTCACGTTTCTACTGCGTTTCGGATGATCGCCGTGCGAGGAACGGTCTTGATACTTTCGATTTTGGGTTTGACCTGTTTTTATTCTTCCACTTATGCAGAAAAAGCCAAATTGTGGCTTGAGGTGTGAAAATGACACACTAATCATAACACAACATCACATTGTTATCCCTGATGAATAAATCAGGGATTTCTTGTGTTTATTTTTGTATCAATCAGACACAAATCCAGATAAGGCTGTCATTAAAACATTCCTGATTTTTTCCTGCCCCACCCAAAGGCTAGGCTTTCTCCTGTATCGTGGGTGCGCTTACAAACATGTAAACTCACATACACAAACACCCATACCCGGGACAGCTATCTGTAGGACATACAAATATTTATTCCGTGCGGGGATCGAACCCGCGACACGCACAGCAGTCTAATCGCTCAGCCACTGCGCCAACCGTGTCGTGTTAACAGTCTTTATTTTCCTTCATGTACAGAAAACGCCAAAATGTGAACGTAGTCAATGGAATAAACTTGCAGGCTTGAAAATTGATTCGTAAATTTTCACTTTAAATTACAAATTCTGCTTGACCTAAAATAATAGTTATAGATTGGTAATAAATAGAGTTCGAGCTAATGTTTTGACCATAGATATGAATTTTATCAGAATATAACTAGAAAGGACTCATTAGATTATCTGACATTATAGTTAAATGGAATCTCAACAAGCAAAACCGCAAAAGCAACCAGAAATTCAGAAGAAATTTGCAAAAGTATCAAAACCTCACCGTCCTCCTACGAAGAAAGATGAGAGATCTCATAAAAATTATATCGAAGTGGGCACCGCGTTTAGGTACGAGTGTCATATCGATATTGAGCACAGCACTTCGCTATTCTGCACAATTGCTTCGGTATACCTAGTATGGAGTCGCAAAATTTTATCGATAAAATCTTGTGGGCTGAAAAAATTATGCTGGTCTAAAGGCGTAGTCAATGACAAAGAAAATACGTAAAGGACAGGATTTAACGTTTTTTAGAAACCAGTATATTATTGGAAACAGTTATATTATTATAAAAGGTGTAAGTAGAACATTAACTCTGCCGAAAGGCACTTGTTCTCCACGTTATCACGATTATTTTTTTGTTTGGAACCTGGTAACCTTCTAGTTATTACACTGGTTAAATTGTATTTACACTGGTTTAAAGAATGCTAGTTTCTAATGTTATGAGTGTTATGACTTTACTTTATAGATACACACATTCAATTCATTCATCAACACAACGTTCTGAGTAGATTACATTGAATTTTACAGTATCAATCAAACATAAATTGTTGCGCAACAATATTTTTGCGTAGGGTGCCTTAGTTTGATGTACAGAATACTTGGATGATCGCTTCGTGAAGAGTTCGTAGTACACCTTGTACAAGAGAGAACCAGAAGAATGACCAAAATACCTTAATCTAGAAAGATGCTTATTACGGACTAACATTTTGTTAAACAATAATATAAAGCAACTTTCTATAACTTATTGTAATCCGTTGTTGTCCCACTAGCACCGTAAATGCACCTTGACATAGGGATCAGTATAATAAATGTGACCTAAAGTAGGGACTTTAATTTTGAGAGCTATTTTTCGCGTAGCTTTTTAACATGTATGAAGACGTTAAGGTGAACCCTCCAAGGTAGCCCGCAAAATTGTTTTTTTACGTTTTTTGCAATTTCCCGGTTCGGGTCAGGTTGTATGTTAAATAAAATAGGTTACGCGACGGTAACAAATGTGACTTTGAAAATAATTAATCAAAAAACAATAAAATAAATAACAACCCTCTCAGTTCATAACTAACTTGAGTGAATTTTTGAGGAAAAAGGCATTCAAGGAAGTAATATCAACTCAGAGGGTTATCTTGGTGATTTAGATGATGGCGTTATGAGACGTGTTAACAATAAAACGAAAGCCTAACTGACTGATCACACGAGATTTACTTTCCTTAAAAACGTCATAAAACAATTGACACGCACAAAATCATAAAGAACATAAAATCTACTAATCTAACAAGAAAAAAATGTTTGTATTTAATATGTCCAATTAATTACAAGTTTATAACAATTTTATCAAGACTCGTATCTAACTTAAAAGGTTTTAAAACATTCAATATGTGGGGCATGCACTCACAAATCACTTGGACCGATGAGAATGTGCTAAGCGTGCATAAGATTTAATGGGTTCTGCAGGTCAAAATGTTAGTGGAATGTTTAGTTTTGATTGAGAATAGGGATATAGAATTAGTAAATATAATAGAATAGAATAGTAAACAAAAAAAAAAACTAATTAGTCCGTCAGATAGATTTCCAAAAATATTGGACACGTATTTTTTCGTTTTTTTACGTCAACAAACAATGAAGACGATACAGTGATTTGAAAACTCGTGTGACGTCATTTTCTATGACATTAGTATGACATTCTTTACCGGTGAGTGTCGTCACAACCCCCCACTCAAATCTTTGTCGCGTTTTATCTTCGTCATTTTTTATTGATTTGATAAAACAAAAAATGAGTATCCAATATTTTCAGATAATCTTAAAGACGGACTAATTAGAATCATATTTTTTTTAAGTTAGTTAACATCCCGCATGATATGGATTGATTTTCGATATTGAATAGCACAGATCTCAAATGGAATCAGGCAGGACACCTAGCAAGACGCGGTGATGGTAGGTGAACAAAGCTGTAACTGGGAGGTGTCCAAAGATTGGAAGGAAGAGACCCGTCGTTTCGTCCGGCGGCGAGATGGGCAGATAACAGTATTTCTATCGCGGGAATATCCTGTTTAAGGGTGGCACAAAATCATGGAGCTAGGTACAAGATAAGAGACCCCTATCTGTACCTACTCAAGTCGGTGATGATGATGGATCAAGATTTAAATTCAATTGTAAATATTACAGATATGGCTAGCAAAATATCTTCATCAGATTTAAACTTTTAAATAATTATAACACAGCGAGGATCAAATTGTAAATTTAGTACATGTTTCTACAGCCCGTTATACAATGTCTAAGTACCTTCGCAATTAATAGAATAGACGAGAAAAAATGTTGTTTGAATAGTTGGAAGTTAATAAAAGAAAAATGAAGTTTTTCAGCGGGTTTTCTGTGACTCAATTTCTAACAAGATATGAGATGATGTCGGTTAAAGACCTCCAACTTCCTCGACAACTTCATAAATTAAAACCAGCGTTTTGATCAAAGAACTATCTAAAATCAAACACCCAAAAAGAGACACCTACCTATCAACTCTTTCAGAGCTGAATCACAAGATTGCCCTTCAAATCCCAACAACCGATTCCCAAGATTCCGAAACCCTTTCAACCCGAATTCCGTCTTGCAAACAATGTTTCTTTTTTGCCACAGATCCCAAAACACGGCATAAAAAAATAAAAAGAGGCACAGATAAAGAGGCAGAAAGGTAAACATTGAACACGTAGCAGACTAAATATAAATGTCTCGGGAGAACATTAAGATAGCGCGAGGAATGTTAAAAGCTATTTAATATTATGTTCTGTTCGAACTTTATTATGGACTTTTGGCTGGGCTGAGGAAAGTACGGACTTGTAAAAAAAAACTATTGTACAGTACATTCTCTGAAATAGTATTGTTGCTAATGATGATGTCATAGTTGACAATGACAGCAACGATACAGTTCCTTTAAAGATAAATTACCTCTATTTTATATTACTATCAATTTTGACAGATGACAGATTCGAGATCAATGTCAAATCACATTGATCTCTTTCCAATACTATTGGTTCGTTCAGGAGTGGATAAACTATCTGTGAAATTACTGTCATAGTATTTCGTTGTACACTACAGCACAGTTAGATATGTTTGAAAACTGATTTTTATTGGTCCAAAAAATTGTTAACAAATTAACCAATCAAATCCATCATCAGCCTTCGCAATTCTATGCTGGACATAAGTCACTTCAATCGCAAGCCAATCATCGTGATTCTCGGCTTCTCTCGTCCTGCTGGTACATCAAGCTATACCTAGTGTAACATGGCCTCGTTTTGCATACATTTTCAATACATTCAGAGATCCGCAATGGTTTAGCTATAGCTTGATAGGTCGATGCGCTTACCAATTTGAAGCTGGATTGATTTTCCTACACGTGTTATAAAGGTCTCATTACTCTACCGCGTGAAGCATTTCTTTGGGGTAAACCCCCGAGGGTTCTATCGCTGACCCATCTTGCCTGTGGGGACCTATTCTCTAAAGCCAGTGTTTCTTTTGTCCCACGGTCCCACCACATCTGTTTTATTCCTGCATGCAAACATTGCTTTCTGAAATTCTTGAACTCCATGTACTTTAATTCTAAATAAGAATATTTCATACCTATGTGTGGTCTGGTATCTCTGAGTCATCCTATACGAATGCTTCTGTGGCTCTTTTTCTTTGGTTGTCTTTCATCCCTTATCTCCTGTGAAGATTTCATGCTTTTCAGATTAATGTGCAAGTGACCATTGTATTGTCACTTGCTTCGCTAAAGAAACACATCGTGAGTAAACCAACATACCAGAGAGATATTTCTTAACCGCATGTAAAGCCAAGTCAGAGGCATAAAAACTCTGACAATAGGTTCGGCACTAACGTATACTTGTGGCTTTGTATTTTTGATTTGTTCACTTAACAAATTTTATAAAAAAAAATATCTCCATTAAAAACTTTTTTCTCAGATCATTTCCAGTTTCAATTAAAAATCTGAACTTAATATTTCAATACCAAAACAATTCGTACTTACCGCAGCCATGCATTAGGCCGTCTCTTACAACTGGAAGGCATTTAAATGAAAGCGCGATAACCAGCTCGTATTAATGAATGTGCTTTGAGCCCAACGCCTACACTACCATAGTATCATGTTAAAGGTACTGCACTATACAGAACGTATGTCTCTCAGTTGTATTGAGCTATGTGATAGGGACTTCTGATGGGGATAGGTGATCAATTAACAAAAAAGTAGGTACGTATTTCGTTATTCTTATTTTTGAAGAAAAGGCCCTGTAAACCCCTGGGCCTGCGGGTTGTTCGAAAGAGATACTGCGACCTCGACACAAAGGGCTAGGAAGTAAAATGGGTGGCTTTTAGTCAGTAGAATTCTGCCATTCATTCTGGAGGAGTCATTTAATGAGTTCTTACCCTAAAGAAGAAGGCCCTGTAAACCGCGTAAGACATGCCATTGTTAGAAAATAGTCGATGGAATTAATATGCTACATTGATAATACAAAAACATTATAAACAAACAAATATATTGAACATTCAATGTACTTATCAGAAATTGTAACTAGAACTTTATCGAATTATGTTATCAAAGTTACTTTATTTAGGTACAGAGAAGTCATTTATTTAGTAGAGTTAAGTAACTAAACAGTATCCATTGAAAACGAAAATAAGGAAACTAACAACAAACTATGAAATGCTGGAAATATGTGGCAGCGTTGCTACGTTGTATGGCGGGAAGCATCAACCAGGTGATACAACTACGTGCTATGAGCAATTGTACCCGGGACTTGGACACGGGCTCAGGTTTAAATAATTAAGATAGTAAGTAAATTGATAATATTATTTGTAATCAAGGATGATGTACAATGAGATGTCTTTACATATTCCGTATAATTTGATTGCATCATTTACCTAGTTCTGAATCTAGTGTTGTGTATGTAATATTGAATTAAGCAAAGCGCAAAACCACGTCGGAAACACGACAAATCCTTATCATGGATAAGCGACAAAGAATAGAATTCAAGCAAAAAATATAGAGAAATCCCACAAAACAATAAGCAAATAAGGAACAATTTACACTAACACAAAATTCAATACTATCAGAGGACCTCATAGAGATTGCATTCAAAACCCAACTCAATCTGAATCCTACACGTTCAATTTCAGATTAGGTATCTGCGACATCCGACAATAAATCGCACGGCTCGTCGCAGAATAAAGTCGTCACTATATCGTATCGGTATCGCTGCGCCCACGACTTGGGGACGACTGGTATACGAGGTCCCGGTATTCGGTGTAAGGCCCGTGGTGTACTGGGGACGGATTGACGTTTTGTATAATAATAAAATAATAATAGATCCGCTGATAATAACGTTTCGTATGTCAAATACTAGCAGCGGTGGCCCAGTTGAGCAGCGGTGGCCCCAGTGGTATCGGCCCCGATTTACGAACAGTAGGTCGTGGGTTCGAATCCGGACAGGCGCATTACTTTGTGTAATTTATTTCATCACCGCTGCTCTCAAAACGGTGAACGAAAACATCGTGAGGAAACCGGCATGTCTTAGAATCAAAAAATTCGAAGACATGTGACATCTACCAACCCGCACTGGGCCCGCGTGGTAGATTATGGCCAATCCCTCTCCTAGAGAGGAGGCCTGAGTCCCTGCAGTGGGAACATTATAGGCTGATGATGATGATGATGATGATGATGTCAAATAAAAGAACGACTGACTGCGTTACTCAGAGATATTTAATGATTACTTAAAACGTCACTTAATAAAGATTTGAAATACTTTCAAAACCTATCAAAACCGTTACTAAGTGATGGCTTAAGTATTTATTAAAGCTCTCTGAGGGCGGCAGGTAATGACTTATGCACCTCTTCATAAGTATTAAGTGAGTGCGGCGTTGCATGTCGCGGGTTTGATCCCTGCACAGAACAAATATAAATAAATAAATAAATAAATAAATATCCTTGGACATTTCACACAACGCCATCTAGTCCCAAGCTAAGCAACCTAATGCTTGTGTTATGGTAACGAGATGGCTGATAAACTACTTATATACATTTTTTTTTTGTAAATACATACATATTATAGATAGAAAAACACCCAGACTCGGAACAAATACTTGTAGGTCGTACAAATATTTGTTCCGTGCGGGAATCGAACCCGCGACATGCTGCGCAGCAGTCAATCGCTTAACCACTGCGCCAACCGTGTCCGTGTCATATTTGTATAGCTTGCTTGCTTTGCTTGTATTTGTATTTGTTTGCTTGCTTGCTTTTGTTTTGCTTGCTTGCTTTTTGTTAGCTTGTTTGCTTGCTTTTGATTGTGTGTTGTTCGTATTTGTTGTTTGTATTTGTGTTGTATTTCTATATATAGTTGTTCCGGGTCTGGCTGTTTTGTGCATCCCGGAACAACTATCTGTAGGCCATAAATACATGTGTGAACCGAGTGACAGAGTTTTCATGCTGCTCATGGGCCTCTGACTTGGCTTTAAATACCGCCGAGAAATAACTTTCTCTGACGTCTGGAGTTTTTACTCACGATGTTTTCTTTCGATTTATCCTATAAGCATCAAATAACCCCTTCCGCTCTTGGGCATAGCGAAAGGGAGTGTAAGACATCTACTGACTAAAAACCACCCATTTTCCTTCTTAGACCTTTATGTCGAGGCCGCGGTATCTCTTACAACAACCCGCAGCCCCGACGGGGAGACAATTAACCTAAATATACATACTAGTAACCATTGTATAAGTAACTTTAGCCAACCTTCACCCAGTGTGCGTCCAACCTAACCCCTCAACGTCTGTATTCAAGTTATCGTCAGCGCTAAGTTAGGCGCAAGTTCACGGCGACGCATATCTCGCTAAAATAAATTGCGCATGTAATCAAATGTTAGAGGGAATTGTTATGTCTTGTGTTTGCAGCACTTTTTGTCCCTTTTCGCTATTGTTCAAGTGACATTCTTGGACCTATAAGATTGTGTTCAAGGGATAAGTAGAAGCTAACTTTTTGTTTTTTTTTGTGTCTACTTACCTACATGTGTTTTCAGAAGACACATCAACATCACTCTCCTGCCTTTATCCCTATTTATTTGGGGTTGGTGCAGTTTGTCTTATTCTTTCATACCTCTTTAATGCTCGACATTGCATCAGACACCTTTTTTTTTGGTGGTTGGAAAATCACCAAATAACCCCTCCCGCTCTTGGGCAGAGCGAAAGGGAGTGTCAGACATCTACTGCCACCCACCCATGTTCCCTCTTAGCCCTATGTGTCGAGGCCGCGGTAACTTGTGAACAACCCGCAGCTCTCCTCCTTTCTTGCCCTATCACACTTCACACAGTTCATCTTTCGTTAGTCTTCCTCTAAGTACTCTTAACTATCGACATTCAAAACAAAACTTTTCTCACGACATTTTCCTTATTCCTCCGTATCTCATGCCAAACCCGCAGGGCATTACTACATAACTTTACAGTCATTTTCAGATTTTCTCTTATGTACTCGTTTCTTATTTTATCCATAATAACAGCACGCCTACATTTCCCGAAGGGTTAGGCAGAGGTGGTCTACTTTAGCACACCCACATTTTGCTTGTTTTCTTTATATCCCATGTGCCTAACAGAGGGCGAGAATGTTGCCATTAGGCACAAAACCAGACTCCGTGACTGCTAGTGAGAAATAGGGTAGTTAACAAAAAAAAACTAATAAGTCCGTCATATAGATTATCAAAAATATTGTACACGATTTTTTTTTATCTTCGTCAATTTTTATTGATTTGATAAAACAAAAAATACGTATCCAATATTTTTCGATAATCTAACAGACGGACTAATTAGTATCACATTTTTTTAAGTCAGTAAACATACCTATTCTTGATGAAACAAACGAATCACACTTTGCCTCACCTGTAAATCGAACCCACAAACTCTTGACAAACAGTCGCACCAAAAATATAGTTAAAATTTAGTAGCTTATTAAGGTACAACGGAGAGCTTAACTTAAAATTGTGTTTCTTTCTGCAAAGCAAACCTAATTTATATTACAAGATTGGCAGAAGAGGTTATAGGTACTATGTGGATGTGCTTCATCTTTATTAGGGTATTTAACCAAAAAAATCTAATTAGTTCGTCAGATAGATTTTCAAAAAATAAAGGAACGTATTTTTTCTTTTTTCACTTAAATAAAAGATGAAGACGATACAGTGCTTCGAAAAGTCGCGTCAAGTCGTGTGATAAGGTTATTATTTTTTTACCCACAAAGTGACGCCAAAAGCCCCCACTCATGATCTTTGACACGTTTTATTTTCGTAAATTTTTATTAATTTGATAAAATAAAAACACGTTTCCAATATTTTTCGATAATCAAACAGATGGACTGATTAGATTTTTTTGTTGAAATACCCTATTGAATGCACAGCACACAGTTTTTACTTGGTTCTGAAGGACCACCCTTTCAAAGATTCAGTTCACTCAAACACTTCTCTACTTACCTACCTACGTCGACCCGTTATCCCTAAAAAAACAGTGAACAAACAGGCGTAGACCAAACATAACGTCGTAGTATCAAGGTCTGTTATCCGTTGAAACGATTTTCGCAGAATACGTTGTGTCTCGAAGTTACACAGAGATCCCCTACCTGTCATCATTTAACGCATCAACCTCAATGGGGCAGTGACAGTTAATGTAAGTGCCCTAATACACGGCATGAACTGCTTCGGCACTGCTACTTATAGACGGGCCACAAATGTCCCCATGTCGTGCGGACAATGTGTCAACGTAAACGCTGCTAACTATCGCTCTGTCATTAACGGAGCCTTTTGTATCGATCTGAAATTCTGAACGGGGTTTTAGTAGCCCATGTATTTTGGCTATAATATTTCGGATAATATTTTTGTGTTCACCAAAAATCTAAAGGTACATCTATGTATGCATTTCTAAAATATTGATCTTAAACCCGTTTAATTGTTTTACTCTATTTAAACTACTCGGCCAACAAAATATGTTACATCAAACAAATTCCAAATTAACACCAAGATGTAACACTTTTTTATTATAGTGCGCTGCAAATATTCTATTGTAACAATAACTATTTTATTCTTCCCCGAAAAATACTGATCGTGCACCAAATATTCCTGAATGTTACACAAAATTAGGTTAGGTTAGGTTAGGTTAGGTTAGGTTATGTTAGGTTATGTTAGGTTAGGTTAGATATTAATTTTAGGCAAGTGTTAGCCAAATTTTCGAGTCCAGCCCAGGTTAGGTTAGGTTAGGTTAGTAAAACTAAAAAAATAAATGCTCGTTTTTAAAATTAGGTGTATTACTATTTTTACAAATTTGCAACAGTCGTTAAATAGATGCTCGTTATTATAATATTTTAATGAACATATTTTGGTGCACATTCAGTATATTTGGTGGAACACAGGCAAAATTAGGTAAATGAAATGGGAATAAATTGAAGTACTTTTAAATACCATCCTAATATTTCTAAGGAGCGATGTAACATGCTTGACCTAAGGACATTGCGATGTTATCGTGTTTGTTCTACTCCGGCCTGTAGATTCATGTAGGTAGGTTGTGTTCCGGGCCATTGTTGTTGACAGTTTTTGAATAAATTCATGTAACTACAAAAACTTAAGCATAACATCACGCCTATCACATGTAGTTTGGTGTCAGTAACAGGGGCGAGCCTCTTGTCAGAAACCGCCAACCGGGTATCGCAGACTCCGCCGCTACTAATAAGAAATTCTGGTTGGCAAAACCTAACCACTTTTCCCAATCTGGGAACCGAACACAGGTCCTAAACAAGCTCAGCAGTCGTACTTGCGACCACTAGACCAACAATGAACATAATGAAAAATGGTCTCATTATAAACTATTGATTTGACTATTTGTAAGCAAAGGTTTTAAAACGTTCCCTCTTAATTTTAATGAAAATTCTAAATGTCAGATGAAGAGGTTGAAAAGTTCTAGCGAGTTTTTGTTTAAATAGTACCTCCCTACTTACTTTAATCTAAGTAAGATTGACAAAATCTATTCCCTTCGTCAAGAATTAAATATTCACGAAGTCGGATATACCGTGCCCTTTACTCCGCTAATAGATTTTGACGTAACAGGAAAGTGCATAAAATAAAATAAAAACCCTTTTATGGAATATTTTCAGCCTCCATTTCAATCAGTGCACCGGAAAATTAGATAAATTGACAGAAAAATGACGACACACAACGCTGAAATGGAACAATAAAAACTAATTTGCAATCCAACGTTGCATTAAATCTATAAAATTAGATACATAGGTACGAGTATATGCAAACAAAAAAATTGGCAACCCAATATCTATAAATATAAAAAGGACAACGAATTTCAAAAATGACGTGGAAAATCAAAAGTCATTAATGTCCAATAAGTTAAAAAGTTGAGAGACGGCTTTAATAAATCATTTTATATTACATCTCTGTACCAATTTTTCCTAGTCTTTTTTCATCAATTTAACACGAGCAAAAAGTGGCACTCAATTGTAAGGTTTACGCTGCGATACATTTTTTTTCTTTTTTATTATGAGCAACCCGTTTAATATTTTCAGCCAATCACCGGCGGCGGTTGGCGGTCGCGCAACGCCCTCCGCGCTCACTATTGGTCGGCGAGTGGTACAGATTGTGCGATGGCGGGAAACGGATTTAAGTCTATGGCATCTCATTCTTACAATCGACAGGGCAGTGCCGTAGTTTTCGGTATCGATATCGATGTACTAATAATGTTACTCGACGGATTTTCTCGTTTACCATCCGAAAGTGTGGTTAGTAAAGCGTCTTGGGTAATTAAAATTGAATTTTGAGATTTTAAAGTTTAAGTTCGTTTTTATCTATAGTGAATGACCAACTTTGAGCATCTTGGTTAGGGGGCAAGACGCACCAAAATCTTCTGTGTTTGGAAATCATCACTAGTGTGTTCTTTTAAGGATCTTTAAGAGTAGGTTCTCCAAGCATTTCGGAATGCATTTTTCGACTTCTTTTTCGTGTCGGAAAATAAATGAGACGTTATTAACTTATCAAGGCGAAGTATTTATCACCATGGCATGGCATATTAGTTAAAACTTTGGCCTCGTGTGTTAAATGGTTTGGCTCGTATATAATGTTGGGTTTATCCCAACATTTTAACAAAGACATTTTGATATAGGTATTTGCGATGGACAGGGCGGCACGAAAAAAAAATGCAATCTGCTTGCAAGAGCCAACAGCTAGTCACAGCTTACTTTTCTAGTTCTAGTGTAATGTGTCAGTATATGTAGGTAAATACAATATGCATATTATTTTGCATCAAGGCGTCAGTGAGACATGGGACTGAGTTTTTCTATGATATTTCTTCTGATTGTTACCCTACAGTATCTCAAAACTCTTGTGATTATCTATTTATTTCAATAACGCCATTCAAAGGCACTTTTAAACCTCAAACTTAAAAACAAAGAACATAGAATTTATTCTGCATCCATTAGCCTTTTATAGAGAAGAATGAGCAAACATGATAACGTTTTCCTTGCAGTCGGGTATAAAACTCCACTCTCTTTTAAAAATGTATCATATATTCTATCGACACATCCCCACCACTAGTGTTGTAAACGTCTCGAGCGTACGTCTTCACGGCGACGACCAATTTCATCAGCAATACATTGCGGCTGTCATCATTACCCGCTCGTTGAGTCTCCTCGTAATTTACTTGTAATCACGCATAACATCGAACTACGTAATTGGTTCTCGAGTAATTATGGTTTAAGTAGTTTTTTTACTGCTTAAATCGGTTTTGATGTGGGGTTTGTTGTAAGTATGTTTTTATGTACTTCTTAATCTATCTGTCTCGTTGGTTTAGTACTCGTAAGCGCCACTGCTGAGTGTGAGATCCTGGGTTCGCTTACCGGTTTGAGAATAGAGCTATTGGTTTTTACCGTACCTCACCGTCATTTCTAAGAAGCAGTTTGGGATTTGGATTTGTGCAGGCAAAAATAGGCTTTAAAATAAACAGAATAACGCTTTGGAGATTACAGTTTTATGTAACCTATAGGTAGGTACTCGACTCGATCTAGCATTTTTTTTAAATTTAAAACTAGCATGAAATTAGGAATTAAGTTTATGAGCAGTTGCAAAAACATCTATACTCTTGAATGGCTCTAAAAGTAGGTGCCTAATTCAAGCTTCTTGGAAGAGTTCCTGGCAGGAATTGGGAGAGATCTTTGCCAGCAGTGAGACAGTGACGGGAAAATACGAAAAATTAAGTAGGTAGATAAAATTAGAAAAGCAATATTATCATTTTGAATTGCCTTCTGTTCAAATTAGGCAAAACAAACCTAATCGAAAAGTGATGCAGATAATAGAATCTAGAACATTTCCCACATAGTTTTCTAGGCAAAAACCTTAAACTAAGTAGGTCATCGGGTAGACTCGGGTAGGTAGACCTACATATAAATGTAGGTACGTCAATATTCAAAGACTACAATGTTACCATGTCCATAGTCCCATATTTATGTGGCACGTGTGACTTTAAATAATTACCTACTCACCTACAAAAAAACAATTGGAAGTACCTACCTACTCCAATGTACGTTAGTTCAAGTTAATTTACTTTTAAATGGCTCCGTACACAAGTTGTAGCCCACTGAAGTCTAATGATGCTCGTTACGAATGATTTATGAAGCACGAATTAGATGTTGAGGTGTCACACGATATTAAACTTTATTGTCGTTAACCTTAACTCTTGTATCGAAATATCGAAAGGACATTGATTTTCAGCCACCTATATACCTAGATAAAGTCTGAAGGCTATGGAAATATTTTATATTAAAATTAAGAGGATATTAGCACCAAAATTCTAAGATATTCTTCTATAGTTCATTTTACGTGCACGGAAAACAATTTAAAAAAAAAGCTAAGCTAAGATTTTAAAATGTATTTTCCATCTAGCGCCGAATAGCTAAACTAAAATACCATGTGGCGTAATAACATTTGTAGTAGTAATGCTATTTACCACTAGATGGCGCTTTCAAAAAATTAAAATAAGTGGTTTTGTTCTTTGCCCATAGAGGGCGCTAAAATAGTTTTGTTCCAAAAGTTTTTAGGTTTAAAACAAGATGGCGCTTTCAGTAATCTTGCTCAGCATACTCACTATTAATAATAGTCTAAAACAAAGTCGCTTTCTCTGTCCCTTTATCCCTATGTATGCTTAAATCTTTAAAACTACGCAACGGATTTTGATGCTGTTTTTTAAATAGATAGAGTGATTGAAGAGGAAGGTTTATATGTATAATGCACCCATGCGAAGCCATGGCGGGTCGCTAGGTATTATTATAATTTTTAAGTTGCGTATATCCTTAAGATTTAGCTTTTTTGGTTCATCATAGTTGTTGAATGACTCGTATAACCAGCAAACTAATGTTCATAGATATAAGTCATTAATCAACAAACGATGTTTGAAGTTTTGAACCCCTGATATTTTACAGAATACACTGATGGTTCACTCCCCTGTTGTTCTCGTGGTCCAAGCACGAGTGTTGGACGTGGTGTCCAAGGTTCACAATTCCTAGGACGGGGCAAAAGAGTTAATAGATTATTTTATTTCATTAAGAATTTCCCAGTAGCAGTCGTGAATTTGGTAGTTCGTAGTATGATACACCCGTGTCTTGTAATGCACGTCATGACGTTGAATCTGCGCCATAATATAATATATCTCTCTCCGATCGAGTCAGATTGCCGTCCCATCGGACCAAAGAGTATAATAATATAGATAGAAATCGGACTATGAGCGCAGCCTGTGTCTGCACTCACACAAGTGGGTAGGGTTGCCAAAAAAATTGTTAAAAACAGTATTAGGTAGGTATACTGTTTTTACTACATTATACTTTTTACTGTCGGACAAAAAAAAACAGTTAAAAAAACGGTTTTTGACATCACTGGTACCTACATCTTTGTTTTTTTTGTCATTAATGCAAAGTGGCGGGCCGACAGTTATAGATATTCCATAAATTTAATAAAAATTAGTTCCTCATTTACTTTAATTTTGATTTCATTGTAGTGAAGCATATTATGAAGTCTTAAAAAATGACACTAAATTGCTTAGTTGTGCGAGAAGCACCAAGAAATACCAATGTTTTTCAAACATCAAAAAAATAAAGTACTGTTCATTTTATTGAAATACTGTTGATTTTCTTTCTCCAACCTGAATATACTGTTTTTCTTGCAAAAAAATTGGCAACCCTACTAGTGGGCAATAACACCTCCGCTGAGATTGTCCGCCGTGGTCGAAAACGCTCAGTAGTCTTTTAATTTTATTTTCCAGATTCAAGATTTATGTAATGAAAGTCATTCAAGGCTAACTAGTTCCAGGTCATCGTTATTCCTATTTCATATCTACTTGTAAGGGTTTCCGGTTGCTATCAAACGAGCACAAATTTTAATCTATTTTGGGCGTCCATTCAATTTGGTTTGCTATCGAGAAATTCATTACGAGGTAGTTGCGGAAAGGCTCTAAGTATATGTAATTACAGAACACCAAAATACAGTACATAATTATAACCGTTCTTGTTAAAGTTTATAAATAAAAAAGCCATCACTTTTCACACTTTTATTTTCAATATAAGTTACAATACAATATTGTTGTCAACATTTTAACATCGTTAAACTATATACTTTTAGTTTTAGTAGGACTGTACCTTAAAATAGCACATTTACAGTAATGAATAATTATCAATTAGTAAGCATTAAGTTTATTTCACTATACATACAGTCATTTAAACATTTGCATTATTTTTTAAAATAAATAAGTAAAATTAAAAAAAAAAACAATACCATAAACAAAAAGAAAACTAAACTAAAATCTCTTTGGTTTAGCAATGCACCTATCCAGCCATGAATGCATTACTTTATAATTATCATAAAAATATGTAATATACAATATTACAACAATAAAATCTATCAAAATGGTCCTTGTATTACCTAACTATAAAGTAAAATAATCTCATATTTTTCTGTTGGCACATTATGAAAGTAAAGTTACATAATTTCAGTAATAACCTTCCATGAAAGAATTGAGGTTTTTTTCAGTGAGCGCTCTGGGATATTCTTCAGTGTCGACGATGTCACAGGGTATCAGTAACTAGAACAAAATATAATTATATTAGTTTTAATGAGGCCGTCTTGTTGGTCAAGTGGACTGCTAAACATGAGGTCGTGGGTACGATATCCCATGTTTACTGACTTAGAAAAATATGATTCTAATTATTCCGTCTGTTAGATTATCAAAAAATATTGGATACGTATTTTTTGTTTTATCAAATCAATAAAAATTGAGGAAGATAAAACGCGTCAAAGATTTGAGTAGGAGGTTGTGACGTCACTGACCGCTAAAGAATGTCATACAAATGTCTCAGAAAATGACGTCACACGAGATTTCAAAGCACTGTATCGTCTTCATTGTTTGTTTACGTGAAAAAAATAAAAAATACGTGTCCAACATTTTTTGAAAATCTATCTGACGGACTAATTAAATTTTTTTTAACTACCCTATTCCCAGGGCGTGAAAAGTGTCCAAAGTTAAAGTACAGTACAACTGCGTATTTGAATGGTAATTTGTAAAACTTTAATCATGACCTGACCCAGTCTAGTACGGAGTTTTAACAAAATAAAAATAACTGGACGTTCGAAAAGTGCTGATTATGAGCCTAGTTTGAAAAAATGAGTTTTGATTTTTATTTTAAAACGCCAGTCTAAATTTGGTTTTGATCTGCCACTGTGGTGCAGCCTATTCAGTAATAGTACATTGTTACCCAAGGGATGGAAGTTACTTATAAATTTAGTCCCGAGACGGGGTTTGGCGCCCGTAACGTAGTGAGGGCGCTAATAGTTCGAGGGACTAAATAAGTAATTTACCCGAGGTAAACACTGTGCTTTTCATTACGAATACGAGGAAAATAAGAACATAAATTATTAAATAAAGAAAAAATGAGTTGATCGCATGGTGTCGCTTTCCCGCTTATTTCGTTTTTTTTGTCCTCTGGTCGTTCAGCTATACAGCCAGTATTTTTCATGTTCATCATTAAAAAAATGGCAAAGATTTTATCAAAATCTATTAGATGTAATTTTAGAGAAATAGTTAAAACTAAATTATATGAAAGTGTTATTATAATTTTATTCTTAAGAACTTAGTGTTATTTTAATTTTAAATCGCGCTGTAATTGAGTGGCTGTATAAAAAGTTGCAACATGCTTCAGTAAAAATGTGACAAGTTTTTTTTTTAATAATTTGACAGCTGTCAGTTGAAAGCGATTCTTCCTACGGCTGAAAAGTAGTACTTTCAATCCGCTCCGCAGGCATGTTATGACCTACTTTCAGAGTATGAGTAATGAAAAATAGTTTTCTTTCCCTCTATTTGGTAGTACACGCGGAGACACATCAAACTAAACGTTTCCAGAATAACATGCCCCTCCCCTTGTTTAGATTTCTCGTACAATAAGAGATCCACATAAACTGATTTTCAATATCGTGGTTGGTCGTACACGGTACGCGAACGGAGTTTATTTTTCTGTTATTCTTACATCACTGTATAAAATGGTAGCGCCTTAAACAAACAGGAACACACTTTCCTTTTTACTTTATCTGACTTTTGTCAGGTTGTCTCGTTCCGTTTCCGTGGATGTAATAAATAATTTTTGACGTCAGCATCTGCCTAGCCCTTCCCAACTATGTTGGAGTCGGTTTCCTGTTCTTTCTGTTCTGTGGTTTTGAGTCTTACAAGATCCAGCAGAATAGGGGATCGGACTGAGTCAAAAAAATATGATTTTACTAGCTGTTGCCAGCGGTTTCACCCGCTACAACTCGAAAATTAACCCACGGGTTAATAAAATCGGGACAAAAACTATCCTATGTGTTAATCCAGACTCTAACTATCGGTGTACCAAATTTTATCCAGATCCGTTCAGTAGTTTTTGCGTGAAGAATTAACAAACATACACACTCACAAACTTTCGGCTTTATAATATTAATTAGTGTGATTTAGTCCGTCAGTTAAATTATCGAAAAATATTGGATACCTACTTGTTTTTTGTTTTATCAAATTAATAAAAATTGACGAAGATAATACGCGACAAAGATCGTGATGGGGGATGTGACGTTATTTGTAGGTAAAAAATATACATCATGTGACGTTTTCGAAGAGTTCACGAGTTCTTTTTTGTTTATGTGAAAAAAGAAAAAATCTGCGATAAGTATGGCCCCCAAAATCCGCATTTTTTCTTTGTTTTTAAATTTCAATGTAGCCAGTGACACTCGTACTATCAAGACGAATCTAACGACGTATATTTTATTCAAATCCCTTCATCCGTTTAGGAGTGATGAGGGAACAAAGAAACACACATACTATATACACACATACACGAAAAAACACATAACCCTCCTATTGGGCTTCGCCGCAGTCGGATAAAAATGCAATTAACCCTAATGTATTGCTTGTTTTATGATGCAAGTTATAAGTAACTCTACTCCAAGACCAATAGAATACCAACCCTCTCAGTGATCGGTCTTCCCTCCAAGAGGTACTTCAGCTTATTTTTCTGGCACGGTGAGAGGATCTTGTCCAGGTTGTTGACGAGTTCCTTCATTTCGGGTCTCAGGTGCATTTGGCCGTCCCTCTTGCCGTTTGTCCAGCCGCGGGAGTACTGGAAGGTCTGCGCCGTCACTGAGGCTAGGGTCACGAAGATGAGCAGTAAGGTCACGTTGGCGGACATTGTGGTGGCTGGAACAAGAGAATACGGTTTAAGAGTTTTTTTTTACATTATTTTATTCAATAACAGGGGTTTTTATCCTGGTTTAAGAATTGATCACGCAAGTGTAGACTCAGTTGCCATATTGTATTGTATACCTGAAAATAACATACAGATCAATAGGGGATCGGACTGGGTCAAAAAATATGATTCTAATTAGTCCGTCAGTTAGATTTTCGAAAAATATTGGATACATGTTTTTTGTTTTATCAAATTAATAAAAATTGAGGAAGATAAGACGCGTCAAAGATCATGAGTGGGGGGTTGTGACGTCATTTGTTGGTGAAAAATGTACTACCATGTGACGTTTTCGAGGAATTCACGAGTTTTCGAAGCATTGTATCGTCTTCATTTTTTGTTTATGTGAAAAAAGAAAAAATACGAGTCCAATATTTTTGGAAATCTATCTGCCGCGCTAATTATTATTTTTTTGTCCGATCCCCTATTGCAGGGCTGCTTTTCGTTACGGGATCCAGAACAGTCAAATTGTTTCTTTGGGACTTCGTCGAGCTTCAACGACACGGGCGTGGCGCTTTGCTGGTGGTCGCAACTTTTGATTCAGGAGTTGCAGTGGTTTGGAAAAAATGAGTCAGGCAAATCCCAATAAAAAAAATGCTCTATTTGTTTTTTTTTTTGTAAAAAACGTTGGCCCACACTAGGAATCTCTGCTGTACTGTGGGTGCGTTTACAAAAATTTAAACACATAAAAAAAACAACAGAGAACAGTGTCGTCTGGCCCACAAGAAAGTATCGTCAAGTAAGAATAATGTAGAGAGCATAGCAGCGGTGGCCCAGTGGTGTCGGCCCCGACTTACGAACAGTAGGTCGTGGGTTCGAATTCAGGCAGGCGCATTACTTTGTGTAATTTATTACATCACCGCTGCTCTCAAAATGGTGAAGGAAAACATCGTGTCTTCTGTCTTCATCATGTCTTAGAATCAGAAAATTCGAAGGCATGTGACATCTACCAACCCGCACTGTTACCAACTACCAACTCCTAGAGAGGAGGCCTGAGTCCCTGCAGTGGGAAAATAACAGGATGGTGATGATGATGAAGAATAATGTCACGCATGGTTATCATCATTTGCGTAGCTTTTCTGAAACGATGATGGGGTTGGACTCTGATACAGCTGAATTGTGCTGTAGATAAATACCTAATGCCCAACATTAAAACATTACAAAACCATAAAATGCCCCAAGACATGGGACTTGAAACATAATTTTCGCGAGATGTAGGTGTACTATTAGCTACACCTCTGCCTAACCCTTGGGAATTACAGGCATGATGTTATATTACTTTTGCATACTGGAGGATCATCAAGCCTTTTATCTCAAGGGTAATTAAAATAGTACATCCGGTAAAAGAGGTAAGGACGACGAGATAATTCCATTGATTCAAATGCAAAGGACCGATAATCTAGTTAAAAAGTTAATCGGTTAGGGTTAAACTAATTACCCGTATGAGTTAACCATTTATTATTCTCTTTACATTGGACGGTGAGTTTCAAACACGGGTATACAGGGCTACTGGTAACTCAACGTATTTCTTGCAGTACGCCATAGTGGGGTTAACATGCAACAAATTATGCCGCTAAATGTTTCGCCGAAATTCAGTCGTTTTTAAGTTAGTTAGATTTTTATAAAGAGAAATTTTAGATTAAGTCGGTAACCACTTAACATCAGAGTAAGTTGCTCATAAAACTCAATCCTCTAGTTTCTCTTTTTTATACGGACTTAAAAATTGTGACCAGCAAATAAAAATAAGACTCCAATACTCACTTCAATCAAACAAAAGCTGTCATTAAAAATGTTCGTTAAAACGAATCGAACGGATTTAAAATGGCTTCGATAAAATAAGTTGGCAGCTGTCCACTATAAAATTGTCCAGTGGTTTGCAGTGAAGTTGTTTCAAAGAATACTCTAATGAGAACATAAATAAAGAAAGAAGAGAGAAGAAAAGAAAGATATAAAGAAAATAAGAACGTACCGAAATCTTTACTTATTTATTTCCGACCATTTTAATGCTAATGTTTAAGCACTTACGTGACACACCGACTATTATTAAAAAAACATTTTTGCAAGAAAAACAACCGAGTTTGAAAATAAAACATAGTAAGCAGAAGATACTTGCGGAAGTCGGTAACAGTAGAATAAGCTGGGCACAGGACACGCGAAGTGTTGCTCTCGAATAATTTAGGTGTAACTAGAATATCTGTGCCACTAAAAGAAACAGTGAAAAATCCAGTTATTAGTGTGCCTTTTTAGGGGATTTCTATGAGCTTTTGCTCTTTTACAACACAGCTCAAAAACACTACTAGCATTGATATTCAACCCACAAACTACAGTTTAAAAAAAAATTTTCAAGAAAAGATTCAATCGGTAACCGCAAAGATTTTTATTTTCTCCAGCGCTTATCCGATTCAGCATCCGCTGTTATCCACAAAAGATCGCACAATTAGAGGCGAACGGGAAGTGCGATTTTAAAATCTTTTGATAGAACGCACAATTAAGGTGACAGTTTCATCAAACAGCATCAAGTCTACTGAAGGGGTAGGCAGAATTTATTTGGAGAAAGTCGGTCGCTGGATGGACCGCACTTGGTGATGGGGCCCGCCATGAATGGTGGGATATTTATTACCTGTCGTGGTTGCACGTGAATGTGTGGTAGTAATAACAGTGGGTTTTTTTTGTCGGTTACAGTCCAACATAACTAACATAACCCTCCGCCTATAAGGCCGCCCACTAGGTGGACAAATGACCTGGTGAAGGTTTCGGGGACCCACTGGATGCGAGACGCACGGAACCGATCCATGTGGCGTCACCTGGGGAGGCTTATATCCAGCAGTGGAAGTCTTTTGGCTGAAATGATGAATGATGATAATCCTCTGTTTGCCCCAGACTGAGGGTAAGTATCTACGAGGAGGTTTCCCCTCAAAAAAAGGTAACTATACAAGTACCTTATACCTTACCTTACCTATCGTCTATTATGTCCAAGTCACAAGTAGGTACTTAATAAGAGGCAAGCCTAATGCTATTCATTCTTATCATCATCATCATCTTCCTGGCCTGATCCCATTCTATTTGGGGTCAGCGAAACACGTGTTCTTTTTCAAACCTATTCCCAATGACACTTTCCTGGTCCAGTGATATAAACCTAAAGCCCACTTCCTATATACGAGTATTTGTTCGTGCAACTAATAAATAAACCTAGGAATCTTCTATCCCACAACCCTATCTTGTGTTAACCGATAAATAAAAAAGCAGCTTTAAAACAACGAGGGAATTGAACCAACAAACGTTGAGAGCTATTCAACGCATAAAGTTGAATATCTATTGCATGCTATTTCACAGGCAATAGACGCACTACTGGCTGGAGAAATCTTCTAGGGCACTGGGTAAAGTGCATATTGCCTCGATACTTAATAATCTGTTTAAAACCTTGAAGCAAGCATCAAAAGGTTGATATTTCAATGATGGGAAGGAGTATTCGAATTTGATGGATTGATTTTTTGTAAGTTTTCATAGACTGGCATTTAAGACGGACTTATGAAGAGACATGTATGGTGTATTATCATCTAAAAAACGTAAGGACATTAAAATATACCTAAATAGCTTAACAATCTATAGGTCACTTCTGCGTAGGAAATATAGACGCAATTGCGCAGCGTTAACTACTGCGATTTTTTATCTGAGAATACTATACCATAGCATTTGTCTATCAGGCGGCCAGCCGTAGAGACACGAGTGGGCCCAACAATGCCTGAACACTTTTATAGGTAATGTTGGTTTAGTGGTCACCATCGACTGCTAAGCGCGAGGCAATATGTTCGATTCTCGGGCCGGGCAAATTGTGATTAGGTTTTTCCTTCAAGAATTTCTTGGAAGCAACGACAGAGGTACCCAGTTGTTGGCAAAAGGCTCGCACCCTATTACATGAGACGTGACTGATGAAATGTGGGTGCGCTATTAGGTCATCTGCCTAACCCTTCGGAGATTACAAGCATGATGTTATGTTATTTTGAAGGGTTCATGGTAGTAGGATGTAGAAGTACACTGTTTTCGTTTTTGTTTACCTTCAAAATATTTCCTCATCTCTCTCTCACCTGATAAATGAACACTTTCTTTTTTAAGAATTATGGCTTTTCTGACGAGTTGTAACCACGTCGCCACCTGTTCTCATCGTGTCTCCGTCATCACTTTTATTTATTGTTAATTCAATTTCACAAAGAGAAGGCTGCATTTTTTGGATTAAGCTTCACGCCTGTATCCTCTAAAGGGGTGGCCAATGGAGGTTCACCAATACGATAAATTGTAAGTCCCATTTTGTGGCGGTGTGTATCCCTGTAAAATGTACTTCGAGTTGCTCAACTGAGTTTCTCTTTGCTTGACTGGGTATCGAACCTACGATATGAACCCATGATCAGTTATACTTGCAACCTCAAGATAGATGAAGCTCATAGGCAATCTATGGATGGAGAAAAAGATATCATATGTCATATGAGTGTTGTAAAAGATATATTGATCGTGTACATCTATACTTATATTATAGAGGTTTTTGTTTGTATGTAAAGGGTGTAAAAGTACCTTTATCGAAGCCGAAAGGCAATTTTTTTTCCCCGCCCCTGCGATTTTTTTTTTGTTCTAAACCATACCTAGAAAAGGATACCTCTAGTTACGGGATATTGTGGGTCAAAGTTCCAAATTTTTTATAGCTGTTTTTTTAATGTTAATTTTCAGGTTATAACTTTACTTACATTACCTCCATGGTACTTATTTACTATTAAAAGCATCCACTAACACAATGTTTTCAGAGTGCTACATTGAGTTTTACCGTAAAATGTACTTTTTGACCGAAAACAAAAAAGTTGGTTCCCAGCAATTATATTTGCGTTTATTTTTACTTATTTTGATGTACAAATTGCTTGGTTGACGGCCCTGTTGGGGCTGCGGGATGTTGTAAGAGATACCGTGGCCTCGACATAAAGGGCTAAGAAGGAACATGGGTGGTTTTTAGTCAGTAGAAGTCTGACACTCCCTTTCGCTCTGCGGGAGCGGTTATTTGATGATTTCCCACCGCCCAAAAAAAAAAAAGGGGTTAATCACCGAAACTAAACATCTAATTCGGAATCACTGGGTGAAACTACATTATTCGTGGGTGCTATATGCTATTAATGATATTTATATCATGGATATTATCACAGTTTTTGCGGGCGTAACTAATAATGGGTACACACACCTTTGGCTAACCCTTTGTAGATAACACAGGCGTGATCCTATATTATGTTCTGAAGTCACAGGCGAAGTGCTAGTGTACAATAGATATTATCTATCTATTCTATCTCCTTCCAATTCGAATAATCCTGTTAACAAAATAATATATAAAGCGTACAATAGCAAAAAGTTTTTGTGATTTATATCCGATAATTCGCATGCTGCATTCCTTTGGGGGAACAACACAAACTTCATTAATGAAAGCCTGAGAATACGTACATGGTTTTAGAATTAATTTTAAGTTATTTCAGTAGGTATTTATCTAGACAGACTTGTAGTAGTTAAAAGCGTGGGATTGAAACATGCCAGGGTTTGATCCTTAGATGGGGGGGAGGAGAAAAGAGAAGGGGTAAGGAAGTAACATTTTCTCAAGAGCAACATTTTCCTTAACACAGTGGCAGAGCGTTTGGCTGCTGCACTGCGTGTAGCGGTTGTTTGATGCGTATATCACAAATATTTGTATGGCCTCTGGATAGGTAGCTGTTCCGAGTCGGGTTGTTTGTGTATGTAACTTTGAATAAACTCAAAAACTACTGCGCCGATTCCAAAAATCACCATTAGAAAGCTAAATTCACCTTGAGTAACATAGGCTACTTTTATCCCTGTACTCCCACGGGAAAGGGAACTACGCGGGTGAAACCGCGTGGCATCCGCTAGTGTTTTATACCAACTGAACTGACGTTTATAAACCAACAAAATCTTAATTAAGTCAACTCTATTTCGTATAGTGCAATGTTTAGTTATGTAGTTGCCTTGGAATAAATAGATGTTTTTGTTGTATGTAGAGTAGTCGTAGAAATACAAAGTCCAGCTAGTCAAGCAAACTGTTTTCGGGCTATTTTAGTAACAGTCGGGCGTCTAGATTCATTTTCGGGCTATTTTAGTAACAGTCGGGCGTCTAGATTCATTTTCAGGCTATTTTAGTAACAGTCGGGCGTCTTGATTCATTTTCAGGCTATTTTAGTAACAGTCGGGCGTCTTGATTCATTTTCGGGCTATTTTAGTAACAGTCGGGCGTCTAGATTCATTTTCGGGCTATTTTAGTAACAGTCGGGCGTCTAGATTCATTTTCGGGCTATTTTAGTAACAGTCGGGCGTCTAGATTCATTTTCGGGCTATTTTAGTAACAGTCGGGCGTCTAGATTCACTTCTGCTTGATGGCAACAGGTCCTACAGGTACCCAGGAACTTACAGCAGGAGGCTCCAGAATCAACTGAAAAACAATGCTGTTGTTTCTGACCTACTAACATCAATTAAAACAAGTCTTAAAATAATAGACAAACTAATAAATTGCTTATCGATTTGTTTTTTTTTCAGATAGTATTTTATTGTATAATAATCATTAAACTAAGACTAAACTAAATATATAAACTAAACTAACAGCTATAAACAAAACTGAATAATTATAAAAGGGCATCGAAAAACTCCTCAACGCTGTCAGCAGGTAAAGTGCCCAAGAGACTGGCAGCGTTGCCACGTTGTATGGCAACACTTAGCCTCTGGCCAAAGAAATTGTTCTAACTGAACGAAATTTCAGCATAAACTACTGATAACTTAGTGAAACACGAATATTAGCTAGCTAGCAATAACTTGCTGAACCCCGCGATCTTTGTCCGCGTGATGTTATTGCCTAGTTGGTGCTGTGGTCGCAAGCACGACTGCGGTGCACGAGGTCTTGGGTTACGATTCCCAGGCCAGGCAAAGTGTTAATAGGTTTTTCTATTAGGATTTTCTCAATAGCAGTCATAGAGCCTGGATTTGTGCTCGATAGATGGGAATAGCCCGAAATAATAACCTGCAAAATGTGGGTGACTATTAAGTACACCTCTATCTAAACCTGCATTACAACCTGGATTAGAGGAGTGATTTTATGTATTTTTTTTCTGAGTCCGTCAGTTAGATTATCGAAAAATATTGGATACCTACGTGTTTTTTGTTTTATCAAATTAATCAAAATTAATGGGATAAAACGCGTCAAAGATCATGAATGGGGGCTTCTGACGTCACTACTTACTTGGTAAAAAGATGCAGTCCGATATGTGACGCCACACGAGTTTTCGAAGCACTGTATCTATCTTCAGTTTTTGTTGTGATGTGAAAAAAGAAAGATTGTTTTTTATTTCTATCTGACGGACTTATTAGTTTTTTTTTGTCAACTACCCTATTATGTAAGTATTACTACATATTATGCCGCGTCTGGCTGTCTGTCTGTTCGCGATTAACCCAAAAACGACTACATCGATGTTTGTTGTTTCGCACCAATGGATAGAGTGGTTCTAGAGGAAGGTTTAAGTATATAATTTGACCGACATCCACGAGAGTGAAGCCGTGGGCATCAGCTAGTTAAGTATACTAAATAACTGTAATAGGTTATGCCATAATCCCGTCGCGGCTGCGGGATTTTGTAAGCGATACCGCGGCCTCGCCATAAAGGGTTAAGAAGGAACATGGGTGGTTTTCAGTCAGTAAAAGTAGGCATTAAGTCCGCCTTTGTACGGTTTTATTACTTGTGCATAAAGTTTTAATAAATAAATAAAAGTCTGACACTCCCTTTCGCTCTGCCCAAGAGCGGGAGGGGTTATTTGATGATTTCCCACACGTCCAAAAAAAAGGGTAATGCCATAATCCCATGTAGATGAACGTATGATCTGTCTGATCCGCTGTCCGTAAAGTTGCCAGACAATTTGTCACTATTCGGCAATAAGCGAGCCAATTAAGGACAACATTCTGAAGTCTTAATATACCGTATCTATACGAGTATTAGGAACATACTTTGCGTTCTGAATACAGAGACTAGCTGTTGCCAGCGGCTTCACCCGCTGCAACTCGAAAATTATCCCACGGTAATCCAGGTTATAAAGTATCTATGTACTAAATTTTATCCAAAACCGTTCAGTAGTTTTTACGTGAAGAAGTAACAAACATACACACTCACAAACTTTCGTCTTAATAATATAGTGTGATATCTGAATTTCTTTAGATTTTCAACTTTTTCGCGTAGAGTGTCTTTTGAGTGTCGAGTAGCTTGATGAGATGGCGTCTATACAAACAATATTTATTTTTTGTTTTGGGGGGGATGGGAAATCACCAAATAACCCCTCCCGCTCTTGGGCAGAGCGAAAGGGAGTGTCAGACTTCTACTGACTAAAAACCACCCATGTTCCTTCTTATCCCTATATGTCAAGGCCGCGGTATCTCTTACAACATCCCGCAGCCCCGACGGGCATACAAACAATCCTTACTTATATTTATAAATGCGAAAGCAACTGTCTGTCGCGCTTTCACGCCAAAACTACTGAACCGATTGAAACGAAATTAGGTAAACAGATAGTCTAGAGCCTGAGAAAGGACAACGGCTACTTTTTAGTAAGAAATAAGGGTTGTTAGGGGTTGAAAAGGGGGAATCAAGAGATTACTTTTGGTTGCGATAACCGACATTCACGCGGACTAGCTCAATCGCGCGTCTCACGTTTCGCGTATTCGCGTTTTGGTGTTTTCCTTCACCGTTTTGAGAGCAGTTTATTCAATCACAAATTGGACGAAATAAAGCCTGCCTGCCTGGGTTTGTATCCACGCTCTATCTACAAATGACCACTGGACAACCACTGCTCACGACTATCAGCTCCCACTTAAAATGCGCAAAGTTAAATTGTTCCTGGCTAAACAGACACACAAACATTCGTACGAACAAAACATACGTTTCATCAAGAATTTCGGCACTAAAACGGATGTGGACGGACAGTCAGCCCTATCGCAAAAGCACGTGAGCACTAATGTTATGGAGCAACTTGTGTATGCGAGTCTTACAGCCTTACTTCTGTTTGGAAATCTGTACAGACATTTTAATATACCTACAGAAGAATTGTCAGTTTAAGGCGTGGATAAACGTGAGTTGACTTTTTTAGGATACATTAGAACGTTTTTTTCCGCAACCATCACTGGTTTTTTTTTTGAAAAAAAAAAATTGTAATCTACACAATTTAGAGCATGTCCTCTTTACTTACAAAAATAAATAAAAAATTAATATAAACAATAATTTATTTTTGTACCTTACTAACATTTTTCTCCTAAACTATCAATCATAGGATCTTTATAATGCCATCAATATATTATAAAAAGTCATGCCGATGGGACCTTCGGCTTATTTTTGTCTCGCAAATCGCGTAGCTACTAATCAATCGGTTACGGGAGGGTGAAATGTCAATGGCGTATATCCAGCTCCTATGTGGATTATGGAGTGTACCTTAAAGTTCATACTTACATTTCCCCTGTTATGATAAAGTCCTATGTAAAAGGGGGAGACTGGGAGAGCCATAAATCCAGACTCCGTGTATGATACCTACTGAGAAATTCCAGATTCAAAAACCCAATATTAAAATTGACCCGACCCGACTTGCGCACACTAGATCAATGACGCAGGCCATAACAAAACAAAAATACTGTAATATAAAAATTCAATACCAACTTGGTCACGTTTACAATCTACGCAACTTACCACCAAAACGAAATGACAATGTTTACTTTACGTAACCTTAAAACTAGCACTTTGAATCTCGATACAGACGTCAATCAGGGTAGATACTCAAAGCAGTCTTTCGATTTTAAAATAGAGAGGGTAATTGGTGAGAGAATTGACCAAATGTGCAATAGAATCAAATATTCCTCTAGATATCGAGCTGGTATTGATATAATATAACATCACGCCTGTCATCCTAAATGTCGCTATGTATGACTATTGCACATAGTACGTAATAAGCTAAGTAATACCGCGGTAAAGACCATGATACAATTTTCTTTCAGACCGTAGGCGAGTTTGACACAGAAGAGAAAAATCTACGCGGCAGCCGCTAAAACAAGCCGATAAAGGCACCGAAATGCTTGCTGTTAACCTGTCAACTTCATAACTGAAGTAACTTCAACGAGGAAAGACAATCAGAAAACAGACAATTAAACGAAACAATACGATGTATATAATTCAAGGAAGGCACACAGTCTGCAGACAGATTTTCAGCGAAGGTAAAGTAGGACACATACAATTACAGCGACACTATTTGTATAACATCTTTGTCATACAACGATTTTGTTTACAAGTGTTCCAAATGTTGGTGCTGGTTTTCAGTAGTTTGAAATAATTTGCAAAGGGAATGCGTAGTATTGATTTTATCTACCGCAAAGTAAGTTTGTTTCTCAATGGATTTCTCGAGAAAACTTTTGATATTTCTGCAGTTGTTACAGAAATTATCCCAAAAGCGAAAGTTGTATGTCAGAACTGTTGTCTTGTCGCTCTCACAAAACGTTTACAAATACCAGCACATAAATTTACCTGAAACTGTGAAAATTTCCCAATCAAAGTTGACCTAATGCTAAAGCAATAAACATAAAAATCTATTTAGGAAATTAGACAGATTGTAGTAGATTGATGTCCTGGCGTCTGTACAACTTCATCTTTGTCAAAGAAGTTGCCAAAAAAAATCTTATTAGTCCGTAAGATAGATTTTCAAAAAATAGTGGACACATTTTTCAAACCAAAAATGGAGAAGATACAGCACTTCGAAAACTAGTGTGACGTCACATTTCAGTACATTATTTACCGAATAATGGCGACACAAGCCCCCACTCATGATCTTTGACGCGTTTTGTCTTCGTCAATTTGTATTAATTTGATAAAACCAAAAACACTTGTCGAATATTTTTCGATAATCATACTGACGGACTAAAACGGAATCATATTTTTTTTTGTTAGGAAACATCTCTATTTCCCAATACTTAACCACTTTACACCTGTCTCCTTTCAAGTGTCCACGAGCCTTTATAACAGTTGGATCCATTATTACTTCTGGACATCCAAGGAGTAATGAAGTGATCATATTTCTAACCGGGAAACGAACAGGCATCACGATCACTATAAATGTTGTATAGGTAGCTCTTTATTATTAGCTTGGGCAATTCTAGCCCTTAATGTGCTGTTTGGAATGTGAACTGTTTGCTATGAAATGTCGTGGTGTTGACATGACGTCATAAAGGCTGATTTTGGAATATGTATTGAGTTAACTCTTTCTGGACTTTTCTTGATATCAAAACCTTGCCTCTCAGGCTGTAATTTTGAATTCGAATCCAAAGAAATACGCCAACCGATCAAGCTATCAATAACCAGTTTATAAGGATCTCTCATTGTACGGAAAATCTATACAATACGAAGCTAGTGTACACTGGAAATGTATTGTTTGGTGTGTCACCGTGTGTACACAGGATAATTTGTTCCGCGTCTGGACAGACACTAACTTACTCTTGTAAATGACCACTCCAATCTAAACGTAACTTTTAGTGATATACAAGAATATTAAAGCTATCTAATGTTAAAAGTTTTCCCTACGTTTAGAGTTAGCTTAGCTTTGATGTATAAACGTGGGATACAAAAAGGTTATGGCGTTGTAAGGATAGTACTTGTTTACATTTCAGGTGGTGCTACTAGCATCAATTGACACGTGTATTACTGACATAAATCGCGTGAATATGTACCGTCGCACAGTGATCAATTTCTACAAGTTAGGGTCTCATAATTATTTTTGGTCAATGCTGCAATGTGTCGAAATTTCGAAAAATATTTTTTTCCAGACTTGAGGGTAAGTGTTGCACATTATTATATATAGATGATACAATAATTAAGCATTCGAGATCTCATTTCAAAGTTATGTCGAATGCTTAATTATTGTATCAAGACTGATTTATCGATGTTTTGCGCTTCTATTCAAGTTAAGTAAACTAGCTATTCAGAGATCACTGTGAATCGAAAAAAATGATGCCCATAAAAAAAGGTTTGTACTTTATATTGGTATATTAAAAAATATCTATACTGACAGATTTATATTATAAAAAAATATACAAAATAATGTACTGATATTTACTAACTTTTTTAAGTTTGTACTCTGTTACGTACACAAACCGGTAATCACCGGTAAAAAATGCATATATGTTTGTATAGCTAACAGTTCCTGCCATATAATGGAATTAAAATCATCTTGTACTTATTTTAACTGTCTGCATAGTGTTCATGTTTTAGAATAATGTGCAACACTTACCCTCAAGTCTGTTAAAAAAACATTTTTCGAAATTTCGACACATCGACTAAAAATCATTTTGAGACCCTAACCTTTAAGAATTGATCACTGTGCGTCGCAACATATGCATTTTCGTGACTCGTAGCAGGAGGTACTACTCTCTAACGAACCCGTCCGAAAGTATTAAGTAACTTCGAAATTAATCCAACTCTCTATTTTATTCAGATTCGTGATTGTTCAAAATACATCCAGAGTAAGTAAAGTACCTACATCCATAAGTGATACAGATTATGAAATTCCGTATCTTCCACCGAACAGGTTTCGTGCTTAGAGAGCAAATATTTAATTTTGTTTTTTCTGCAGCCGTTCGTCGTAGCAACATTCGTGTGGCGTAGCATGTAGATTGTGGCCAACCCTTAAAGGTACAAGTTTAGGTATACGTGCAAGACAGTAATACACTTATTTGTATACTTTACATGAACGCAAGTTGTTTGTTGTTTTCTCAGTTTGCTAATTGTTTTTGTTGTTGATATTTTGGGGATGTAAATATTTAAATCAGTTTTTTGTTACGTTTGCAATGCATTGCATTTGTTTTTTTCCGTTGTCGTTATCATCTGCCTAGCCTTTTCCAGACTATTTGTATTCGGATCGACATCCAGTGTCATTGTATGTAGCTGAATACCAGTATTTTACATGGAGCGACTGCCTATCTGACCTCCACTACCCAGCTAGTACAGGGTAATATAGGTACTCCTCGGTAAGACTGGTTGTCGGACTTTTGGGCCACGGATTACTTATTAGTTTTTTTATCGATATATTTAAGTTACGAACTATTTGTAAATTCCTTTCATCATCATCATCTTCCTGGACTTCAAAACTCCCGTACAAATAAATATCTTTAATAATTTAACTATAAGACCGCTATGGGACTATGGTCTTAGACTCTGTGGTCTAATAATGAAATAGATTTTTATTTTGTGCAATTCAGATGATAATAATATTATTTCGGTCGGATACCCAATTTTACAACTTACAACTGTTTTTTTATGTTTATAAAATTATGAACATCGTTGCATGTTAAGTTTACCTTAAAAATACATGTAATGCGCAATTTAACATTTTTTTCTTCTACTTGACTAAATTTCGATTTATTTGACTAAAAAACCGTAGGCAGATTTTAAATTATTACAAAAAAAAATTAAAACAAAACACCGGCGATAATTAAATCATTGAAAGTCACAAAATAATTTCCTTTCGAATATAAAATATGAAAAAAAGAACAACTTACCGTTTTATTATAGGTGGCCAATCAAAACCGTCGCTCGACGTCACACAACTCCACAGAATGAAAAGTAATTTATAAAACAAATGGTGTTCCAAAATCAAAATGAGTTTGGTTAGATTCCTTCTAGACCGTTCGATTCCTTGGAAGGTATGGCTTGACTGTGATCCTCAGTATTCCGTCGACCCCTTTTATATGAACGGGGCTGTTATACAATGAGCGTAGGTTGTATCGTATTAATTTTGACCGTGAACATTTTACTTGTTGCATGTTTATGTCTTTAGTTATGTTGTCTGTGGTTTATTGAAAGGAGTGTTGAAAAGAGGTTTGTCAAAAATATGGTGGTTTAATAGAAAACTCAGTTTACTAAATATAATATGTTATACTTAATAAAATAAATAATAAAATGGTTATGGTAATAATGGCTAAATATAAATAATAAAATGGTTTAAAAACTATTTTATATTTTTGACTAGTATCAAATTAATATTTGGAAAAATGTGTTTTTCAATTATTCCTCATAAGTGTGTAGAGAGAGGTACATAATATTTAACCCAGATGAGTAAATTTAGGAACATGCATGACATAAGATGTTTTGCTTAAACAGTTATATTTTTATAATTAAAAGGGGCAATATAATAATGAACGCCTGTATTTGACCAAGTCTCTGGAATTTGCATGGAAAACAATAAACACTGCTCACTGCTACCTTCGAATCACCCAAAGTCAAGTTAATTAACTGATTTTTTCCTGTCATAGTGGACAACGAACTTAAGCATTTTAATTTTGTGGTAATGGAAAGTGATGTAGCAGTAATTTTTGATGGCCAAATTTTTTAAGTGACCATATTTTAATGTATGGTAGCTAGTGCTGTTGTTCTACGAGAAACTATATGCAATGCTATCTGCAGAACCATCTTCCCATGACGATATTAGAGTACCTGTATAAATGGTAGGCACCATTCGCACTTAAGATTTGCAGACGAACTCGTTCTAATCGCTGAAAACTTCGAGGATCTTCAGAATATGCTCCAATACCTACATGATTCCTCTTCCAAAGTAGGACTTAGGGTGAATATGGCCAAGACGAAGACTATGGCAAATATCAACAGCTATTCAAATTCTGAAGAATACAGTGTGGGTGGATCGCGTTTAGCAAATTGGATGACATTTTGAAATCGGTCAAAATTCCAATAAGTAAGTCCCGCCTCTATAACCAGTGCGTTCTGCACACAATGACGTACGGTGCTGAAACATGGACGCTCACGTAGGAGACTGTGTACAGATTGAGAGTTGCCCAGAGCCATGAAGCGTTCCATGCTCGGTAAGAAACTAATAAATCGATTTCCTTAAGTCGAAATCCGAAGACGTACAAAGGTTTTCGTTATTGGGAATCACGTTTCGGAACTCAAATGGAGTTGGGCAGGACACCTAGCAAGGCGCAGTGATGACCGGTGGACTAAGGCTGTCACCAAATGGCGTCCAAGAACTGGCGAAAGAAGTGTGGGTCGACCGGTGGCGAGATGGGCAGACGACATAGTTGTCATCGGGGGCAAAACCTGGATGAGGCTGGCACAGGACCGTGGAGATGGCACAAGAAAAGAGAGGCCTATACCCAGCAGTGGGTAAGTTTGGTCTGTGGATGATGATGAGTACTCTTGAACTTATCACCCTAATTATTTTCTGTGTTGTTCTAGATATTACCTTGATTTATGTTCAAAAAAATGTAGTTTTTCGCAAATCATATCAGTTTATTGAAAACATATTGTATATTGGAATAAAAGCTGTCACGGCACTGGGAAAGAAATAAATTTCACTATAGAAGAAGTAAACTAGTAACAAAAAAACTTATTTTTCACCTACACTCTCAAAAAACAGGTTCTACTATAAAAAGGCAGTAAACGAATTCTCAACCGGCGGCGGTGTTAAATGTAAAAAGAACTCAATTTAATTCAATATTCACTCGTTTTATGGCACCATTGTGGAACGCGTCGCGAGTACGCGGTTAGCTTAGCACCGCGCGTCCAAACGTGAAATAATAAACTCGTGAAGTATTAAACACTGATATTATAAACCATTCTAGACTCTATTTAGAAAGAAGAAAGGCGGAAAATCTTTTGTGTTTTCGTCAAGTTCCCGTTGCAGGTTTATATTTCGTTGATATATCAGAGAATATTTCATTTTAAATAGTACCTAACGAATGCATTTCGTAAAATATGGTATGCCTGAAACTTCCCGCAGAAAAAGAAAACAGGAAATAGGACAGAATTTCATCATCATCATTAAAAAAAAAATTGAAATATTTGATTTCAAGTAGGCCTCATGGGCACTTAAACTCGTAGAACGTCGACAGAAATGTGCACGGTTCGGGAACGAAGAGCTGATCTCCATGGTTCTTCTTTCAAACATTCGGATAACTATGTTTAAAACAGCATTATTAAGGAAAAGCATTATGACAATTATACACTACCTATTATAAACCAAAGTCGCTTTTTCTGTCCCTATATCCATATGTATGCTTAAATCTTTAAAACTACGCAACTGATTTTGATGCGGTTTGTAATAGATAGAGTGATTTAAGAGGAAGGTTTTAGTATCTTTTTTGCACCCGTGCAAAGCTGGGGCGGGTCACTAGTTTAAAATAAAATACTTCATTGTTTTAAGGATTATTCCTTAGACATTTTTAAATATAAGGTCTCTTCTTTTAGGTAAATGTTATTACACAGTAAAACTTCATAAATGATACGAATATATCCTGATTATCATTAATTGCAAATTTGACCAAGTAAGACTTATTGTTGACATTATGATGATATTATTATTATTAATTGACTTTAATTTATTTTTCTGTTTTTGTTTTGTTGGTATTATTTAGTTTGTATCCATGATTTAATATATCTACACTAATATTATAAAGAGGAAAGACGCGTGACGTCCGCTAGTATTTAATACTTAATTTGCAATAATTTCTGCATTGTTTTGTTGACATTATTTATTTCGTATTCATATTTTGATTTAGGCAATAATTTGCAATAATTTCTATATTGTTTGGTTGTCTTGTTTAGTTTGCATTAATATTTTTAATTTATATAACAATTTGCACACCGTAAGGTAGACTGTAGCCGATCTCATTAATCTATACAGTATAACCTCTTATACATGTACCCTACACTTTTAGCAAATAAAGTTCTGATTCTGATTCTCTGAAATGGCTTTGCATTAGTACTTAGATATTGACAACGATATTATCATCCAAAGCCTGAATTTACCCTGAAAATAGGCTTCTCTTTTCTTGTACCAATACCCACGGTCGTGTGCCAGCTTCATCTAAGTTTTTTGATAATGCGAAATAATTATGCGAAGGTTGACGAGAAATGAATACCCCGCAAAAAAAGAACTTCTTTTGCTTTCCTTAATGCATTTTTGTTGTAGATCAAACGAAAGAGGAAAGGAAACAAAATATCTTCAAGAAACGTGTCGAACCTTCTGGGGCTCTTAACCTGAAGCCTTTAATTTGAAGCCTTTAGACTGACAGTTAAATGAACGAAATGATTAACATTTATAACGTTGAACGAATGATATAAATACTTACGAATATATCCGAGAACTTGGTCTTTACGCTAATTTTGCCTTTAATTTTCCGCAAATTATAACGGTTTTGATTTATTTTTGACTTACAACAAGTATTATAAAACAAGAGTGCTTCGAATGTGTTTTGCTACCTAGTTTATAATTTTGCTGACGCCCCCGCTATTCGCCTCACTATTTTTCCTATAAAAATGATTTTCTAATGTATTAGAGTTTAACTTAATTTTGCTATTATGTAAAAATCTACTGTCCTGCTTAATATAGAATAATTTTAGTGCAGCCTGTGATACAGGATTATTCTATAGTACAGGCATCTATATAATTTTTTTAGTTTCAGACTTATTTTGTGTTTTACTTTCCTAGGACTCTGAATAAAGATTTATTACTTATATGAAATTAAATGAATAATTTTAAAACACAAACAAAATAATATTTCCTCTCCAATTACGAAAGGTACGCACTACCACTGTTATTAAGTCATATTTGTGCGTGTGTGTGTGTGTTGTGTTATGTGTGTTGTGCTGTATCTTAGTAAAAGTACATGTCTGAAGTTTTAAAAGGTGACTTTAAAAGTTCACAAATGTACTTTTACTAGGCTTTTCACCCTCGCACAAATGAGTGCAGAAACGAATTATTATTAAATCTGTTAAGCTCTCCTAGAGAATTAGTTTTTACCCGTGGTTTCGTCTACGATGACGAAATAAACAATATCCTACGTGTCATGGTCAAACCCTATGCAAATCCGATCAGCCGATCAGCGGCATGAAAACGTAGGAGACAGACAGACAAAGTTACTCATTTCAATTTTAGTATGGATGAAAAATATGTATTTTGTATGTGTAAATTCTAGATGACAAAATATGCACTTGTTTACTCCTTCTGTTTTGTTTTATTTAGTACTTAGTGGGCGGCCAATCAATATTCGTAGCTCATGAATTTAAATGTTTTGTTCATTTAGATTTTCAAGTACACAACAACATGCAACAAACCAATCAATCAATCATGCATTTATTACAGAATGATTAGGCACAAGTATACCTAATTATACAGTGTACACTCATATTTCAATTAATTTTCCTTACGGTTTTTGTAATTTGCAAGTCAGTAAACTCAGTAAGAGTTTACTGACTTGCAAATTGCAAAAACTAAGGAAAATTTTAATTTCACGGGATATCCTAGTTTTTCCATGTTAAATCCCATAATAGGAGACACCCTATTGTCATTAACCACAAATCTAGACACCGAGCGGCTACTAAAAATTCCTCATGAAAATATATTTCATGAGGAATTTTCATACTTATTTAGAATCGTACTCTAATGAGATGCCTTTTCTGTTTCCTAAAACAGGATAATTTGCATAATCACGGGAAATTGGCCCCGGCCAAAAATTAGGGTTACGACAATGCAAATACAAACAACACACCACAACTTCTGAAATGATCCACAGATTTGTTTCGTATTTTTGTTTTATTATGGTCGATCTCTTAGGTTAAGCCGTACTTGTCCTTTTTTATTTTTTTGACGGGTGTATAATCATCGAATAACCCCTCTTGGGCAGAGCGAAAGGGAGTGTCAGACTTCTACTGACTAAAAACCACCCATGTTCCTTCTTAGCCCTTTATGTCGAGGCCGCGGTATCTCTTACATCATGTTGCTGACATCTCTTTGAGGCGCGGGTGGAACACGAACGCGCCGTCGACATGGCCTGTCGTCGTCATAAGACGGACGGACGGCGAGCTCGCCCATCACTCACCGTCCACAGGCCCGCGTCTACGGTGGCCGGAAGCCATCATGTGGCCCCCAGCCGTACTTGACCTGAATGGTTGATTTTTGAACTCCGGTGACGGTGAACATGTAACACACACCCATCCAATTCAGTCGTTTTCAATTGTAAGAACGATGTAAAGAAGTAAACAATACTTTTGTAAAGTAAATAAACATTTTTAAAGCGGTCGCTTCGCTCGTCGTGAAAAGTATTTATTGAGGAAACAGCAATGTTTGCATTTTTTGTGATATTATGCGGAACAGTCTCTCAGCAATATTCAAATGGAAGATGTTCAATAATCCCTGAGGGAAGACTTGTTTGGAGAAACTGTCTGTTAATTTATGAACCGTTTTCAGTTACACGTAAAAATAGGAGTTTCAATAAGCAGTGCAGTCATATTTAGGCTTTTTAACATATTTAATAATAGGGTTGTTAATAAAAAAAAACTAATTAGTCCGTCATAATACTAACCAATAAATATTGGACACATATTTTTTCTTTTTTCACGTAAACAAACAATGAAGACGATACAGTGCTTTGAAAACTCGTGGTGACGTCATACTCTAAGACATAAGACATATCCTTTTTACCCGCTTATGTATCCAACTTTGTTTATATTAGGCATGGTTGGATACAATGAGCTGAGAGTTAGGCGTGAGTTCGCACTTGTCTCTTATTTATTCAAAGTAATTAGAGGCAAGATACATAACGCCGACATATTACGGTTGGTGTGTTTTGAGTGTGCCCGACAGATACGTGTGGCGGCGACGGCGGCCTCAGCTGCTGGCTATACCTCGTGGCCGCACTAATCTGTTAAACGAGGCGCCCCTGACGCAGGCTCTTCGCACTCTTAACCTTGTAGCAGAGGAGATAGACGTTTTTGCGTGTACACTAAGTGAATTCACAAGGATAACATTCTATGTAATAAGTTTTAGAAAATAAGTTTTTAAGTTTGCTTCACTATTGCATTGGGTTATACCTGTAAAAATAGTTGTAAGTGAGGATATAAATAAATAAATAAATAAATAAAATTGAAATAAGTAGGCTCGGGGTCATCAACTTACAGCTTGCTCTATTTAAATTTTATTTTATAATTAAAAGCTCAGGCAGAGTCATTCCCTCAATTGACTGAAAAGCCCAGGTCACACTGCAAGCTAAGCTAACGTAGTTTATCTTTATTAATTTTTAGTAATTAAGTATAAGCTTTAAGGAAAACATCGTGAGGAAACCGGCATGTATTAGAACCAAAAAATTCGAATAAGACGTTGCTTCGTACCAAATTTCAAGATTCTGAGTTTATGGGAAGTACTGTATGTTTTGATTGCGTTAGCTTAGAAGTTTGGTATTTTCACAGGTTTGAGGAACAGTCAACCTGAGTTTTTGAAATATATTTCAGCTTAATACCTTTACGCGTTCCTGAGAAAAACGGTCTAAGTGATCCTATAAAGGTTCGAAGACATGTGACATCAACCAATCCGCACTGGGCCCGCGTGGTAGATTATAGCCCATTCCCTCCCAAAGAGAGGAGGCCTGTGTCCTAACAGTGGGAACACTAATATGCCGTTGGTGATGATGATGATAAGTATAAGCTTTATTTGCGCCTAACTGGCTCTTAGCTTACTGGTATTACATGACTGCCTCGTTTTTGCAGTGGTCGCAAGCATGACTGACTGAGTTCTTTGACTCCTCGCGTGCCTTACGGACACCATCTGTTCATAAAACAATGGCTTTTTAATTGTGTCTATAATGAGGCGCTCAATCAGTTAAATAAAAAAATCATAAAGAAAAAGCTATATCATAGATTTTAAGTTGGTCAAAGTGTTATTGAGTTTTTCCACCAGGAATTTCTCAGTAGAAACCACGGAGTCAAGATTTGTGGTCGGTTGATGGCAATAGGCAAAATATTACGTGGGACTTGCACGTAACCGACAAAATATGGGCGTAATGTACTATTAGGTACGCCTCTGAATATCTCTTTGGGGACTACAGGCGTGATATTATGCTTTTTTTTTATTTCACGAAAAGATGTTCGAATTTAATATTCCTTTAGCTTAGCTCACGGTGTAGCTCACTCTTTATTACGTGAAATATAAATCACGTGTAACTACTGTTTGTGTTTAATTTCGCGATTAACCTAAAAAATATTCCCATCTCATTTTTCAACTACTTAATGTAGATAATGTTGAGTCACGGAACAAGCCATGGAGAGAGCTATGCTCGGAGTTTCTTTGTGCAATAAAATACGAAATGAGGAAATTCGCCGAAAAACCAGGGTCGACGACATAGCTCTCAGGATATGCAAGTTTAAGAGGCAATGGGCAGGCCACATCGCTCGAAGAACCGACAACTGATGGGGAAGAAAGGTTCTCGAGTAGCGACTACAAACTACAAACTACAACTAGCGTTGGTAGGCCTCCCACCAGGTGGACCGACTACATCGTGAGAGTCGCGGGCAATCGGTTAATGCAACAGGCTGCCGTTCTTTACGGCGTTCTATGGGGGAGGCCTTTGACCAGCAGTGGACTTCTTATGGCTGATGATGAATGTGTAGATAATAAAGTAAACTAAAACAGATTTACTCGTAGATTTAAGTGGCGAGGCCAAGTAGGTACTTCAATAATCGCTAAAAAAAGATTTACATCATCAAAGTAGCTTCAAGCGATAGGTCACTGGAACACCTACAAATATGTTGCAAACTGTGCAGGTTTGTTCCTGTGCGCAGCATAAGCATATTTGACGGGTGTACTTACCTGTACAGGTATATCTAGGGTGTATAGCTAACTTTAAAACATACCAAGTAATTTTTTATTTGTTCCAGAAATACATGTTTCCCAAGATATCAAGCAGAAGTGCACCCTGAGCAGATCCGAAGATGTAGCCAACCTTTTCTTACACGTCGATGACAATTCAAAATGACTCAGCCAAAAATTAGGTGACTAGGCTGGCATTTTCAGGAACTCCCATCAGTCCCTGTGATGTGCAAATAACAGGAATGACAGGACACGATATCAAGTGCCCCTTGGTTTGTGGGGTAACACCACACTTCAGTATAGAGTCCACTAGAACAGGGTTTCCATGAAATAAAAAAAACTGGCCAAGTGCATGTCGGACTTGCACATGAAGGGTTCCGTACCATCGTAGTAGGGAAGGCAGCAACAGGAAAACATATTTTGTAATAAGTTTGTTTTTCATAGTGTTTGTATGAATGACAAAGTTATATTTGCGGTTTTTTAAATGTGCTTTATCTCAAAAACTATTTACTTTTTATTGTTGTAACTAATTTTGGTTAAAAGTTTCTATTGCGATCTACAGCATATATTTTTTTTTAGATTTTTCACTTTCTTAGTTTAAAATTTAGAGGGACACATTTCACCACTTTGGAAGTGTATATTTTTCAAACTATTGATTTTGAAAAAATGGCAGTAAGAACCTCAATGTCAGTTTTAAGACTTGTCTAAATTCAGTTTCAGTCCCATGTATGTGGAGACCCCCTCGTAATCGTAAACGTACTTAATCTTTATTTTTTTTTTTTTGTATAAAAATCTTAAAGCGGCTCACAGAATACACCTAAGTTTCAACTGTTTAGTCTTAATAGTTTTCGAATAAAGTGGCAGTGACATATAGACGGACGGACAGACAGACATGACGGATCTATAAGGGTTCCGTTTTTTTGCCATTCGTCTACGGAACCCTAAAAACATAAACGAAATACGTAACATACAAACAAAACATATTAAAACAAATTTCATTACCGACCATTCCTCAATCAAATCACAAGTTATGAACTAAATTCAATACAGTTTGACTAATTAATTATTGCAGTAAACATCGAACGTGACTACTGTACAAAATGTGAGTGTGTCGAGTTAATTATATCACCTGTTTTCAGAAGAAACCTCACAATACCGTGCACCAATTATCGAGATGGGGTAAAGTATAGTAACACTAGCTGATGCCCGCGGTTTCGCTCGCGTAGATGTCGGTTATCGCGACCAAAAGTAATCTCTTCACACCCCTCTTTCAACCACTTTTTTTTTGGGGGTGTTGTAAAATCATCAAATGACTCCTCCCGCTCTGGGCAGAGTGGTAGGGAGTGTCAGACTTCTACTGACTAAAAACCACCCATGTTTCTTCTTAGCCCTTTATGTCGAGGCCGCGGTATCTCTTACAACATCGCGAGGCCATACATCCTTTTCTCGAATTTAACAAGTAGCCTATGTCCTTTCTCAGGATCCTGACTATCTGTGTACCAAATTTCATTTAAATCGGTTCAGTAATTTTGGCGTGAAAGCGCGACTGACAGACAGACAGAGTTAATTTTGCATATAATATTAAGTAAGGATTACTTTGCTGTTTACAACTACGTGTTGAACTTATCCTAAAATCTATACATATAAAAGAAAGTCGTGTTAGTTACACTATTTATAAGTCAAGAACGGCTGAACCGATTTAGCTGGAAATTGGTGGGGAGGTAGCTTAAAACCAGGAGACGGACATAGGATAGTTTTTGTCCTTTTTTTTTGGGTAAGTAGATAGTTAGGTTGTAGGTAGGTAGGTAGGTAGTGTTTAGGTAGGTAGTATTTAGGTAGGTAGTAGGTAGGTAGGTAGTAGGTAGGTAGGTAGTAGGTAGGTAGGTAGTAGGTAGTAAGTAGGTAGGTAGGTATTATGTAGGTAGGTAGTAGGTAGGTGGGTAGTAGGTAGGTAGGTAGTAGGTAGGTAGGTAGTAGGTAGGTAAGTAGTAGGTAGGTAGGTAGGTAGTAGGTAGGTAGGTAGTAGGTAGGTAGGTAGTAGGTAGGGAGGTAGTAGGTAGGTAAGTAGATAGGTAGTAGGTAGGTAGTAGGTAGGTAGTAGGCAGGTAGTTGGTAGGAAAAAGGGCATTGCAAGGCATACAGCTAGTTTATAATATTATCATGCTGTCAAAAAAAATCTGCATGGTATCAGAAAGGCATAATAAAGATTTGATTTTAAGATTCCGATTTCCAACACCTCCTAATGTTTCTGTTCTCCTGCAGGGCTATTGCGTATCTTTTAAATGACAGTGGCTATCATATTGTCCATAGATTAATTGTCAAATTGGTTATGGTTTAGTACAAAATGGAACCATTTGACAGTAATTGATAGGCACTATAGGTTAGCCACTGTCATGTAAAAGATACGCAATAGGCCCTGCTGGTAGTTTGTGGAACTTTACTAAAATTGTTATCGATTATTTTATTATACACCTCATCACTAGCAGCTACCAAATCTTAGGTGCTCTGATGGAAAAAGCTTTGGTGCTCTAAACTTAGGCGCTCTAAAAATCGGTGCTCAGATGGGAATACCTCCTCCATAGAGATCTACGCTAGGGAATGGGCAACTACAGTACAATCACAGTTATTATGCCTGTGACTGGGACTGTAATTTCTTCTTAATTTGTGTTTGTTTCGAATATTCGAAAGTGCCTGTAGCTGGCCTTCTTGAAATAAATGTTTTGATTTTGCTTCATGCTACTGGTTACACACGCCAGTTGCAAGTTACACGCACTCGACTTTTCTTAGAACGTAACTAATATGATTAGTTTAGTTAAGATCAGTTTATTTATTTATCATCTGCCTGTCTTTGTACCATTGTATATTATTTAAGTTCGGCGCAACACATTGTATTCTTTCGTTCTCGCCTGTCACGGTATCATATACTCCATAATAGAATAATCGTTTGTTAATAAAATAAACGGTTTCAACACACTTGCTCATAAAATGGCTCTAATTTCACAGCAATTAGGCAAATAATGACACCTTTTTTTTTGGAGGGGGGTGGGAAATCATCAAATAACCCCTCCCGCTCTTGGGCGGAGCGAAAGGGAGCGTCAGACTTCTACTGACTAAAAACCACCCATGATCCTTCTTAGCCCTATATGTCAAGGCCGCGGTATCTCTTACAACATGAAGCAGCCCACATAATGATACCTGTAATCAAACTGTGACTTTTTCATTGCTATTACTCACGAGTGAGTTAAATAGGTTTTTTTATTGGTTGTGTTACTTTGTTCTTAAAAAGTTTCGATACAAGAAGATCGTGTTCAATAGTACAAATAAATTAATGTACCTATTTGCTCATTTCATGCAACTTTGTATGTTAATAGATAATTTCACCTTGCACGTTTTAATAAAATAACTTTCACTTAAATAAGTTTTGTTTCCTCCGTAATACCGAAAATTTTAAATTCCCCAATTTTTAATGTAGCTAAAATGCCACCGGCGAAAAGTGAAAAATCTTTTTTTTTACTTTTCGCGGATGGCCTTTTAGCCACATTATTTCAGTCTATGGCCGATCGCCATTGTTACGAGTAGAGATGCGTGCGCATAGGATAACTGAATATTTTTTCCCGCCATTGTGAAAATTTTTCACCACTCGTTTTCACTGTTGAAAAAGATTTTTTTTGTATTATTTTCTTCACAAGTGTGTTGAAAAACGTCGTATGATACACGTGTGTATTGATGATTACCGTCCTCGGCACTCTTAAGATCCTCACCTAACGGCTCGGCTCAATGGCGCCTCAGCGGTAATCACCAACATTACACACTTGTACTATAATGTACTGTTAAATCAACTACCTAAAACCTATTTTTAAGAACAAAACTTGGAAGCGGGCGGGGTCAATTCAATTTTCATTTCATAATTTAATATTCAAATGAACCCCGCCTGCTTCCAAGTTTTTTTAATTTAAAATGTGCTTGTTTTTAGCTTTTCAGTTTATTCAGTCGGGTTTTTTAGTTTTTTAACAACTTTTTTTTATTTTCAACTTTTTAGTTCTTTTGTGTTTGTTCTTTCGTTGGTCGCGTAAAATTCTTCTCAGATGATTTAACTTGGCCGCGGGTAGTCCACCGGTTATCGCGGCCTCGACATAGAGGGCGAAGAAGGAACATGGGTGGTTTTTAGTCAGTAGAAGTCTGACACTCCCTTTCGCTCTGCCCAAGAGCGGGAGGGGTTATTCGATGTATTTACACCCACCAAAAAAAAAAAATGATTTAACTTTTGTGTTTGTTTATAAGACTTGTGACTTTGAATTTATTTTAAGCATATAAGTGTCATATAGTTTTGTAACCTCCTTTTAAATTCCTTCATTTTGATACACAACTCGAGAATAATGGTTTTTTTTTTTAATCCCCCCAAAATATATATGGCCCCAAAATCCGCAAATATCTTTATTTTTTAATTTTAATGTAGCCAGTGACACTCGCGCCTTCAAGACTAATGCAAATTCAAATCTCTTCATCCGCTTAGGAGTTGTGAGGGAACAAAGAAAAGGACATACATACACGCCAAACCCTCCATTTAGGCGTCGCCGTCGGGTAAAATAGAGTGATCTTTAATAAAATAATAAGGGTCAGTACTTCTAAAAACCACATTAATAGGTACTTCCTTCAACAGCAAAATTATTAATTTGTTGACACACTCGATCAACTGATGTCAGCCACACATTTATAATTAGATAACGTCATCAAAGTGATCCAAATTAATACATTCATAGCAAACTACTCTGCCTTATAATTATTTATTCTCAAGTAATTCATAATAACATAGATGTTATAATTATTACTATTTCTAGGATATGTATAGAGATGACATAGATATTGATGTGAAACTAAATGCGACACAAAAATGTCTTAAAATGAAATAGTAATCCTACTAATATTATAAATGTGAAAGTTTGTGAGAATGGATGTGTGGATGTTTGTTACTCTTTCACGCATAAACGGCTGGACCGATTTGGTTGAAATTTGGTATGTAGATAGGTTATATCCTGGATTAACACATAGGATAGTTTTTATCCCGATTTTATCTTCCCTTGGGATAATTTACGAGTTGTAGCGGGTGAAGCCGCTGGCAACAGCTAGTCAAAATATAAATCGGAGATAGTGGCTAAATAATTAAATCCGCCCGGATCACTCTTCAGGTTAAGCCACGCTTGCCTAGGTTAGTCGATGGATGGGTGACCCATTACAAACCGAGTTTCCTCCGTACCTCATTCATCATACAGTAATTTTTGTAGATCTTCGATAGTCGTAGCAGTTAGTCAAGGCCCGAAAGTCTGACAGTCTGACAACCAGTTATACCAAGGGGTATCATATTACCCAGTACTAACTGGGTTGTGGAGGTCAGATAAGCAGTCGCTCCAAGCAAAATACTGATATTCAGCTGCATCTGGATAGCCTACAAGCCGATCCCAATGATCCAATAGATGTTTACCTACTTAAAAAATATGATTCTAATTAGTCCGTCTGTTAGATTATCGAAGAATATTGGATACGTATTTTATTCGTTTTATCAAAATAAAAATTAATGAAGATAAAACGCGTCAAAGATTTGAGGGTTGTGACGTCACTTACCGGTAAAGAATGTCATACTAATGTCTTAGAAAATGACGTCACTCGAGTTTTCAAAGCATTGTATCGTCTTCTATGTTTGTTAACGTTAAAAAAGAAAAAATACGTGTCCAATATTTTTTGGAAATCTATCTGACGGACTAATTTTTTTTGCTAACTACTATATTGTCATCAACGAGGCATTAGGTAATCCAAACTCTGGACTCCGGGCCCCACAACACCATGCCCGATCATATCAACACTCAGCACCACGCTTGAAAACTCTGAACGATTTTTTTTAAATTCCTTTGCCTGCCTAGTAGGCTAGGCAGGCAAAGGAATATTTTAAAAAAAATCGTATTGATAAGAATTGCTACAGTTACCTTTAAAGTGCTACGCCGTAGCATTTGCGCTCTACACTGCTACGCCAAACCTACGCGGCTTTGCTGCGCCTACGTAATTACTAGACCTACTCACGAATTTAAGCATGAGTAAAAAAGATGAAATTCTAAATATAATATATTAAGTACATGATATATTGAATGAAGTCATTCATTTTCCCAAAAGTACCTATCCTTACATAATAGCTTTTAATTTTTTGCAGTCTACTTCGGGAGATTAACTTAGGGTTGGTTAAAAGTTAACTGGCTTACTCATAACTATTATGATTTTTTTTCTATACTATTTTTTGGTGGCCGTGGACTGAAACACTGACGAGCGCATGACTGTGTGTAATTTCTTTCTTCACCTCTGCTCTCAAACCAGTGAAGGAAAACATCGTGAGGAGAATGTTTTCTAGAACCCAAAATTCGAAGTTATGTAACATTTCTACAGACCCGCACTGGGCCCGTGTGTTGGACTATACACAGTACTCAATTATGTATTGCATTCCACAATGTAGGCTTAGGTAGTCAACATTTTTTATAAACTAACAATCATAATAATATGGACTCTGTCGGCAGCAAAAGACAGCTACATCTTACATCTTACTTCCCACTCATTCTCATAGAGAAGAGGTGGTTGGTGTGTCGATAATGTCTCTGCAGCCTGTAAATGAAGCAATGCATTACGAGTTTTAGGTTTAAAGATTTTATTTATTCTAAAAGAACATACATTGTTCACCTAACGAATAAATACATAAATAATGTAACATGTTGTCCAGTAGCAGTTCAGAGATAAAAATACATTCGCTTTAATTAACAACACCGCTTAACAACTATAAAGAAATATTACTTAAGATGTATGTATATGAAAAAATATTTTGCACGTAATTATTTTAGCCGTTAACATCTACCCGTAACTTGTAAGGTAGTGCTTGCTATTAGGTCGCTCATTAGAAAACAGGTTTTCATCAATATACTTCGCTGGATGCGAGACGCACGGGACCGATTAATGTGGCGACTCCAGGGGAGGCCTATTTTTAGCAGTTGACGTCTTTTGACTGAATTAATGCTGATGATGATACTTTTTTTTTTGGAGATGATCATCAAATGACTCCTCCCGCTATGGGCAGAGCGGTTAAGGAGTGTCAGATTTCTACTGACTAAAAACCACCCATGTTCCATCTTAGCCCGTTGTGCCGAGGCCGCGGTATCTAACTACCCGCAGCCCCGATGGAGTGATGATAATACTTCAAATTGGAATTGAAAGTGCTTTCCGAAGTCGGTTTACTATTCTTTTAAGAACACAGGGAACTTGAAAATAAATAAATTCTTAGATGTGCGCGTTTACACCTTCTAGAATTTGAACATCTAAATGAAGAGATTGTTAATGATCTAGAGGGATAGCTTCTAATCTTCTAATCATTCCGTGGAGCATAATTTGTGACATTGTACGCGTTATATTAATTAATAACTGTGGCGGGTTGATATCCCTACAGAGGGTACGTAAGAAAGTGGGAGAGTTACGTTAAACTTGTGGTAACATCTTACACTTTAAGAAACATGTGGGTAGTGTGAAGTTTTAGGCTGCAAGTAGTTTAATTGAAATGGCCTATTTAGTAAGCACGTAATTGTAATTGTTTAGCGGTAATAGCGTAGTTAAAGTATAATTGTAGTGCTATTGTTTCTTGTTCTCCCTTTTTATACAGGCTCTCGTTTTGCATCCTCGTCAAAAGGAATATTACTAATTTATTGATCCTGAACGCAAAACAATATTAAAATGGATAGATATTTTTTCCTTCTAAAAGTAAATCGTGTCTACTAATTATTCTGAAGTTAACTTACTTTACACTTGCTTCATTCTCGTCTAATTTAAATTAACAATAGGTTAGTTAACAAAAAAATCGAATTAATCCGTCATATAAATTACCAAAAAATTTGGACATGTATTTTTACTTTTTTCACGTAAACAAACAATGAAAACGGTACAGTGCTTTGAAAACTCGTGTGACGTCATACTCTAAGATATGACATTTTTCAGCGGTCAGTGACGTCACCAACCCCCACTCAAATCTTTGACGCGTTTTATCTTCGTAATTTTTATTGATTATTTTTCGATAATCTAACAGACGGACATCCCTATTAAAAGATATTTGGGTTTGAATGGGCTTGAGGTTATGCTTGTAAAAAAATAGGTTTGCACAAGTTTTTTAAAAATATGCTTATGAAAAACAGTTTTTTTAACTGCCCTTGAAATAACTTGACTCAGTGTTCCAAAGACTTAAATGTTTTAAAACAAATATTTTATCATCTCCACCCATTAGAAAGATAAAAACTTTTAAGCAGCGAATAGAAGAAATATTTTGGTCCACCGGAAAAGTATTTTGAGGGGGACGTTTTGTCAAAAGAATTCCAAAGGCTTCGACATTTAAGTAACCTATCATTTGGTCCAATTAGTTCCTTTGGCCAAAAGTTAATTAACTGATCGTTGCTTTTGAAATCTTTCATCCACAAACCGTTTTTGGTAACCGTGAATTAACTCTTTAAGGATTCTTAAGTGAGTACTTTTGAGTAATGGTTTTTTTTTGTTGTGTGACGTTTTACTTTGTAACGAAGAGGTAAGTTGTGGTGATGATTATGAAAGCATTTTCGTTTTAATGTTTTAAGGAAAGTCATGTTTTCTATACCCAGAAGCTCTAAGAATTATAACTTACTGTTTTGGATTACTTCAACGAAATTTATCAGAAAAGATTAGCGGAGGAGTAGGAAAAACAAAGTCTTCTATTTAAACTAATAAGTATATCTATAACTTTTATCTTTTACGTCAAGCTTCCACAGATCTGACTGGTTAACATTTTGACCACGAGTCCACGACATATATATTATATAAACGGTTCAATGAGCCACAATAAGATTCCCAGGAGCGCATACAAAAAGCAGTTCCAACTTCACTAACGAGAACCTTAAACACAACACCTTACTAAAAACTTCTCCATTTATTCACCCAAGGGAAACAGAAGTTCGTAAGCATGCCAGTAATTTAATTCCATCTGAGGTGGGCGGGGAACCATCTCACATTTTAATTTAGCATTTTGACAAAAAATTTAGAAAAAATAATAATCTTCGTCCTCTAGTGAATTACCCACTAATTCGTCGATCAATTTATATTGAAATTCGGCTCATTCCCTTAGCTGTTATTGTTGTTTTAATCCTTAGGGGGGTGGTTCGTCACTTTGTAGGACGCCAAAGGTCTACCTCTTATTATTCATAATTATACCTAGAACAATTTATTTAACGGTTCTATAGATATTTAGTTAAAAAAAAATTTTTGTTTAGTATGGTCTGAGTAAGTCTTTCAGGAAAAGATGGGATGGGATGGGCGTTGATTAACTGGGCAAATTATTATTTTCTAGTTTTCTGTGTCATGCTCATGCATCGGACTTAAGCATCAATTGAAACTTGGTAAGACAACTTGGTAGGTTATCATTACAACAGATAGATAAGTATAAGTATGAAGGTTTAACGATGTTTTTAATCAAAAAGAAAATCAGGTTGTTGAAAACAAATAGATAAGTTTATGATGTCCGCACCATGGGACCCAAGGATACAGGCGGATAGTGAGCATGGATCCAGGTTCGGGAAGTGTATACTTACTGCCAGTTCCGCAGACGCACGAAACTAATCAGACTAGTGAAAGGTAAAGAGACAAGAATATAAAATTCAAATCTGATTTATTAACAATATTTTTCAGCCTAAATTATATTTTTCTAATACACACTATTGTACTAATTCACCTGTGACCTAAACGTCAATGCGTGTAAGATGCAGTCAAACAGTATTTTAACGGGACCACGCACGCGTCGGCAGGGCGGAGTGCTAAGTCCATGTCCAAAAAGTAAGAGTAAAACCAAGAGCAATTAGCAGGAAACAGAAAATGTATTATGTACCTACCTACTCAAAGGAATGTTTTGCTTGATGCTCTCCCAAAATAGCTTCGTTCCAGGCTATGTCAAAAGAAAGAAACAATTCGCCAATAAAAGAGAAACATAGACGAAACGAACGGCAAACGAGCGAAATAATCTACTATTTGAAATAGATACGGCTGTAATGTTCAAAGAGAGCATCGAATCTCTACGCTACGCACTGGTTGAATTTGCTGTCATTATTTCGGTGATATCCACCTACGAAACAGTAAATATCTAGTTGCAAACAACACACTGACGTTAAGATTGTAGAACAATGAAGATTTAAGACCAACATGCAACATAAATATTCAAACTCAAAGCATTTACGAGTATTTCAATTTGACGAAATAAATAAAAAATAAAGCGAAACTACAGTCACAGTAACAAGGCATAAATAATACATATTGTGAAAGTACTGTAGTTGTCCATTACAAAGCGTCTCTCTTTGGGAATGAAAGTGCAAGAAACTTCATGGTTATTCTTTTAAATCATAATATTGTTTATCATGATTAGAAGACTGATTCAACAACATCAAGAAACCTGCGGAAGGAAAATGAGTAGATACTTACAACAAAATAGGTTTATAATTGACTGAATGTGTGATAAAAACCCATTCACTCTTGCAAAAATTAAACCCACGTCTTGCCACGTGGGAGTAGAAAAATATCATCAGGTGTAAAATAAATTCCGATGCTCTGTTTAATACTTACTCCCACAGACTTTGAGGTTTGTGTTTCGAACACGATCAAAATACATATTGAAGAATATGATGATAACTCTTAATAAACTGATTCATAAATTTATACATTATGTGATATTTATTGAGATATAAGTAAGACTATACTAAATATATAAACTAAACTAAACTAAAAACAAAATAACTATAAAAGGGCATCGAAAAACTCCTCCTCAACGATTTTTGGAAAATGCTTTCAATTTGGACTGAAAAATACCCAGAAGGCCTCGTGGCTGTTGTTTCAAATACTATTCGTTTTTCTGCAATGACTTTTGAACAGGATTGCCCTAAGGTTATAATTATGTACAGACGCAAGCACATGATGCTACCCGAAACTAACTGAAACAAGTTTTCCCAATGGACGATGAACCTCATGTTTTAGCGATCAAGTTGAAAATCTATATTACCCAGTTAAAGAAAGACAGAATGTGTCTCTACGGTTTGCTTCTTAAAAAAAAACAATATTTTTCATTTTTTCGTTTTATCACTGATACCATTGAACTTTGCCTACGTTTTAAGGGTACTAGTTTCTTTGCAATAATTGCAATACGTACTTGCAAATAGAATAAACTAACTCAAAGATTTACAACTTACTCATCAATGTTGTTGTCTACAAATCGAACGGCATATGCACGTAGGTGTTACACAGTACCAAATGTTAGGCGTAGATCGACGTCACTTCTGGGATCCAGTTTCATTTTTACCGATACTTCCTTCAGTAAATTTTTATATAATATTAGTATCAAAGGTTTGGCGTCTACGTAGGTGTTTTTCTTTATAGAATTATGTTGTTTTCATGAAATTGATTGACAAGTAAGTCAACGGCCCACCTGATTGTAAGTCATTGACGTTTGCAATACCAGAGCATGTGTTGCTCCTAACATCACAGTAAAAAGTTCATGTGTCTCTATTTTTCTGCTTTCTAATTCTTGTTGAGTTTTTCCGATTCGAAGGGTGCCTTCAATCTGGAAAACAGCAACATTGCTGGACGGCTCAAATATATTCCGACTCCAGCATTTTAAGCTACCCAAAACTGTCAAATTTTCCCAATCAACCTTGAACCTAATGCATAAGCGATAAAGTTGAAAATCTATTTAAGCAGTTTAATATAATGAAGTAGCTCGTTGTACTGGAGTATGTAACTAGTGTACTACCTACTTATAGTTGTAGAACTTAATCTGTCTTCTAATGAGTTCAGTATTGCGTTTGCTGAAAGTTCTGAAAAGGCCGTAAGCCTTGAATTAAGATCCCATCTTTTCAAAACCAAATCTTATATGTAAGAATGTTTATTTTTAAACTCAATCTAAGACTTTCCATGTAAACTTATAACCGACGCCTTGTCATTACCTACCTACAGAAACAACAACAAAGACATTGGGAATTTGGGATCCTATGACTGCTTTCTTGGTAAGCACAATTTCAAAACCGACTTCACCTTTAAACACGTGTTGAATTGTTAGATGAAACACATTGCCAAGAACTGTGAGATAGCGTCAGTAATAAGAAACTTCAGTGCAATTACGGTGCGGGGCTTTGTTTTTACAAGCTTTTATTACCCGACTGCGGCGAAGCTCAAAAGGAGGGTTATGTGTTTAACGTGTAGGTATGTATGTAAGTATGTGTGTAAGTATGTGTGTAAGTATGTATGTAAGTGTGTATGTAAGTGTGTATGTAAGTATGTATGTAAGCATGTATGTAATTATGTATGTAAGTGTGTATGTAAGTATGTATGTAGTATGTATGTAAGTATGTATGTAAGTGTGTATGTAAGTATGTATGTAAGTATGTATGTAAGTGTGTATGTAAGTATGTATGTAAGTATGTAGGTATATGTCCTTTTCTTTGTTTCCTCATAACTCTTGGAGGAATTTGAATAAATATACGTCGATAGATTCGTCTTGATGGCGCAAGTGTCACTGGCTACACTGGTTAAAATAAAAAACAAAGAAGAATTGCGGATTTTGGGGGCCATTACGCAGAATTAAAAAAAATAAAAAAATCCAGTACCTACCATCGAGTAGGGTATCAAAATGAAAGGTTTTAAAAGGAAATTACAAAAATATATAAAAGAAATTCAAAGTGACAAATCCTATAAACAAACACAAAAGTTACATGATCTGCGAAGAATTTTACGCGACCAAGTAAAGAACAAACACAAAAGAACTAAAAGGTTGGAATTAAAAAAAAGTAGTATTTAAACATTAAATTATTAAATGAAATGAACATAGAATGGACCCGCCTGCTTCCAAGTTTTGTTTAATTTAAAATGTGCTTGTTGTTTGCTTTTCAGTTTTTTCAGTCGGGTTCTTTAGTTTTTTTACTACTAGTTTTTTTTTAATTTATTTACAGGGCTTTATTGAGTTTTTCCAACAGGAATTTCTCAGTTGAAGCCTTGGAAACTGGATTTGTGCCCGGTTGGTGGCCATAGACTCACCCCCTATCTTGCGAAACATGGAATAGGCACTCCCTAATATTACATGGGTTTTGAACAAAACTGGCGAAATTTAGGTACTTTTATGTAGATCATCAATCATCAACAGGCTATTAATGTTCCCACTGCTGGGATACAGGCCTCCTCTCTTTGAGAGGGAATGGGCTATCTACCACGCGGGCCCAGTGCGGTTTGGTAGATGTCACACATCTTCGAATTTTTTGGTTCTAAGACATTTTTCTCACAATTTTTTCCTTCACCGTTTTGAGAGCAGCAGTGATGGAATAAATTACACAAAGTAATGTACCTGACTGGATTCGAACCCATGACCTACTGTTCGTAAGTCGGGGTCGCCACCACTGGGCCACCGCTGCTCTTTTATGTACACCTCTGCTTAACTCTTCAGGGAATACAGGCGTGATTTTAGGTTAATTTTTTGCTTTACAAGTTCCAAGACTTTTCGTCTGCTTGTTTTGGTAATAAAAGTGTAGCTAATTATCTACCCACATGTTTTACCTACTTACTAGTACTTACTAACCTATACACGTCCGTGATGGGCTTGATTTAGTGAGGGTATTTTAATTAACTAACTCGATTGTAGGTAGGTGTGTAGTGTAGTGTGTACCTACCTAATGGGCCTACTACACGCCCAGGCTTCACCACAGTCCCGGCCTGCGCGAGCTTCTCGCACGCAAAAACTGAGCAGCACGGACGGCGCTACCACACGCTCAGTTAAGTACGCGCAGGCAATGATATATTAAAACTATATACGTTGTCCGCCCTCAAAAATGACAACATGAAATGAAGCCAATTGGCTACATCGCGCTTAGTTACGCACCAACCTCTCGCGCGATGCTACGTTTGTTCTTAATTTAAATCGTTTGTGTAAACCTGCGCGGAACATAAAGGCAACAGGCATCAACAGCATCCCGCTGTACGGTGTCATATTTTCTTTCCCTTTCTTTACGCGTAAAAGTAGTTATAATATTTTCGCCGTTTTGAAGCGCCGCCATGTTAGTTCATGACGTGTCTATATTTAATACGTCATTGCGCGCAGGTCTCATTTTTGTCGAAATCGTCGACGTGTTTTGTAAACAATGTTTCCCAGTGAAGAACTATTTCTTAAATCTTTCGATTTAGTTTTCCAAATTGCGGGTAGCGATGTAAGTATAAAGGGTTTAAAAATACTATGAAAAATACCCTCAACGCAAACGAAGGGCACTTGTTCTCCCCACCACTGCGATAATTTTTTTGAGATCTAGATCATACCTGGGATCGCCCTAGTTACGGAAATATTGGGGGTCAAAGTTCCAAATTTTTCACATCTGTTTTTGTAAATAGGTACTAGTTTTTCAGGTTATAACTTTTCTTAAATTACCTCCTTGACCCTTTTACTATTCAAAGCATCCACTAGCACAATGTTTTAAGAGTGCTACATTGAGTTTTACCGTAAAATGTAATTTTTTACCCCAAAAAAAAAGTCGTTTCCCGGCAAACATTTTTGCATAGGGGTAGGTACTTAGTTTGATGTACAGAATGCTTGGTTGACGTATGTGAAAGGTTAATAAATTACACCCTGTAAAAAATCTGTTAAAAAGTCCTGATCATACGTACTTAGGTCTGCCATTTTTATATGATGGACGACCACTACGACAAAACGTACCTCATCGGCCGACGACTAGCCTCGACTCACGACTGCGGTGTGAAGACAGTGTGAACACCGAACGCCCAACCACACGCACAGACAAAAATTCGCAAGTCGATTAGTCGAGTATTGCGCAGACTGCGCCTTGGTGTTTGCGCGTGATACAGTTTTCCCAACCACACGCACGGTGTCCCGTGTTCAAGCCAGTTTGCGCAGGCAAGTCCGTGGTGAAGCGTGAGCGTGTGGTAGGCGCATAAGGTCCTAAGTGGACTGGGGAGCCAATACCTAATGGTCTTCTAAGAAAAAGTTGCTTAATGGACTTCGGGCGACGGATTTTGACTGATAATGTAGGTAGGATAAGTACTGAAGTAGGTACGGTAGGTAACCTACCTTCCAATCTGTCAAAGTACGGTAACCGGCCGCAAAGCCCTTTCCGGTCGGTCGGTCGAGACCCACAAAATCAGATTACCTACCTACATAGCAAAACGACATAGATGTAGGTTACCCTTATGTAGGATAAATAATTTCCAAAATGGTATACCTACCTACCTATTTTAAGTCAACAGCGGCGAAGCCCAAAAGGAGGGTTATGATGTGTTTGGCGTGTAGGTATATATGTGTATGTATGTAGGTATCATGTCTGTCTCTTTGTTCTCTCATAACTCTTAGCTGGATGAAGGGATTTAGTTAAAATATACGACGTTAGATTGTTCTTGATGGCGCGCGAGTGTCACTGGCTACATTAAAATGAAAAAAAAAAAACAAAGAAAAATTGTGGATTTTGAGGGCCATACCGCAGATTAAAAAAAAATTCGTTACCATGGAGTAGGGTTTCCAAATGAAAGGTTTTAAAAGGAGATTACAAAATTATACCTATGACCCTTACATAAATGTTAAACAAACACAAAAGTTAAATTATCTGCGAACAAACTTACGCGACCAACGAAAGAATAAACACAAAAGAACTAAAAAGTTGGAAATAAAAAAAAAGTAGTTAAAAAACATCAAAAAAATAAAAGGGTTCATTTGAATATTATGATATGAAATAAAAATACATAGAATGGACCCCGGCTGCTTCCAAGTTTTGTTTAATTTAAAATGTGCTTGTTTTTTGCTTTTCGTTTTATTCAGTCGGGTTTTTTTATATCCCGGAGTCGTCGTGGGCGTCGTCGTGGCCGTTCTTGGAACTAAGACCAAACGAGAAGAAACATTCACACAAAATCTTCACATCGTATCGCGTAGAACCTCTGTCACTTAGTTGAGTGACGCAGACACAGATGGCGCTACAAGGAGATTTTACATCATGAGTAATTTTAAAACTTCGTGGAGGGCGGACCCGTGCTCCACCTATATTCTCCACCTGGATGGAGCAGGGAGCACGTGACCTATGGTGGGGAATTATTAATAACAGGTGGTGTGGTTATTATTCACTTGACTGTAGTCATCATGAGGTGCAGCACGGGTGCAAATACGATTCCGTCAAAAAAAGTTTTATTGGAAGATGATCTTTTGGAAAATGGAGGCAAAAAAACCTCCAAAAAGACCAGCAGGGCTATTGCGTATCTTTATAAATGAATTAGCTGTCAAATCGTTCAATTTTGTAATACCAATAAAACCAATTTGACAGTTAATCGATGGACACTAAGATAGCCACTGACATCTAAAAAGATACGCAAAAGCCCTGCTGGACAGCATGCAGGAAAAATATCCAAAAAAACGTAACGTGACCAGCAAAACAAGCAAAAAAACGTTACTGAATTGTGAATCGCGCGTCGCGCGTCGGTGTTCTTCCCACAAAGTGAACTTGATAACATTATTAATATGCTCTATCGTAGTGTGTATTTTTAAAACAGGAACATGTACAATCAATAATTTTTAGAGATCAATTGTTTGACCTAAAACGATACACATTGATGTCTTTTGGAGAAGGAAATCGTTTTACAAAACACCATAGTTTCAATGTCTAATGTACTTTAATAGGGGCGGTCGTAAGTCCAGCTATGCCATTTCTAGAACCTATGCCTCCATGTGTTAATAGTTAGTCGACTATTTTTTTTCTTATCAAGAAAATGACATGTTATTCTTGTACGGTCGTAACTCATACCTAACGTAACTTAAGGTGGAAGCTCACATCTGGCCCGCGAAATTCTAATTTTCTTACGTTTTTGGCAATTTGCAGGCCAGTGCTTGGTTGTATGTTTATGAAAATTTGATTTGCGACTGTAAGACGTATGAAGTTACCGAATTATAACCATCAAAATTATCAATACAACCCTCCAAGTTCATTTTCATGTTAAGATTGATTTTTGCATGTAAAAGTCATTCTTTAGTAATTTAGTCGTCGTTCTTTAGTAGTTAGTAATTTTGATGGTTATAATTCGGTAACTTCATACGTCTTACAGTCGCAAATCAAATTTTCATAAACATACAACCAAGCACTGGCCTGCAAATTGCCAAAAACGTAAGAAAATTAGAATTTCGCGGGCCAGATGTGAGCTTCCACCTTAACAGTGTCTACGCATCCCACACAAAACGAAATCTTCACCCCCCAAGGCATGAATAAACCGTAGAATGACACTGTTTTTAAGAAGTTTAGTACAAATGCTACACAATCGCAAACAATTCCATAATTTGAAATTCAAAATGAACCCATAATCCTATTGAACTTACTAAAAGAGTATAGTATCATTTCTAAAACACAGCACTAAAATATCATTCATTCACCTAGCCGAAATAGTTTCGTCATGTCATTCACTCCGCGTGAACGGAACGCGGCCAGTGGCAACATGTCCGCCGTTTGTGTTATTTGACGTAAATATTGACGAAAATCAAGTTTCTGTTTTCATTTGCGTAGTGATTATTGGTGCTATATAATTTTTATAATGTGTGTGGATGTGCAGTGATCCGTTCATATGAGGCTGCTATACAAGACAGGTCCAATGGAGTCACTAAGAAAGTGGTTCTATAAACCAAAGGTACGTCAACAGCATATTTCATTAAATCTTTTAGCTGTGCTAATTTAGTTGGTAACTTTAACTTTGACCTACTGTTGTATGTTTAGTGCTAAACATACGGTGGATATCTGTTTTGTAGGCGTGGTATAAATGTATCGCGCTAAAGAAGTTGTCATTCTTTTGGCATGATGATTCAGTCGATGTTTGTATGATTTTCCTACTACCTACCATTGTTCTGATTGCTATAGCCCCCAGTACTATTTCCTAATACTTTAGTGGTTGTATTAAATCACTAGGGTACGATTGTCGGTCCTTACGTCATAAAACTAGAAGTTTTGCATTGTCTGGTCAGCGCGAATATGCAAATCAGTGTACAATAGTAAATTTTATAGTATGAAAATGTTATGTATGTAGTGAGCGCCTCGGCGGTCGCGCATATTGTGGTGCTGTAGCAAACACAGAAACCTTATGTTAAATAGTTGCTTAGATATAAGCTTGCCATACTGGTTTGTTTTGCGTTGTCTGTTTTGATCTCCACATGAGTCAAAATCGTCATAAATTAATTACGTTTAGATTTTAGTGTTTGCCATCTGTCATACAATGTGTTTTGATTTGTTGTCTGTCATTTAGTTACTAAAGCATTATTTTTTTATGCTTTTCCACATCAGAATACAATCAATGAAGGTCATTTATTGTATGATAATGTGTGCAAATGAGCAATTCATTGGTCAATAATTGATAATATTATGCATTTGTTGTAAAATGTGATTACACTTTATTCATGACTTGATATTGTTATCAATACTTAAGTGATAGTCAATCTCATATTACTAGGAAGGTAAGAGAGTGACAGGTATTGTTATTAAGAATCATGAGTAATAGAAACTGTTGTCAATGTTTGAGGAATAAAGCAAGAAACTAAACTAGGTACTTTTAAACATAAACATAACCACCCTGTACATATTTAATTAACTTATTTCAAATACTTCCCAAATTGCATCATAATGATTTAAACATATTACAAAACTCAAACATTTGAAATAATGTCTTGTTCAACATTCTTGTGGTATTTTATTCTAATGGTTTTCCTTATCATGTTCAAAAACTTTATGTAGGTATTCTTGTACATACAATAATAATAATAGTACTAGGGACTTATGAGGAAGTAGTTAGTAAGAAAACCCAACTTCTCTCTTGTTCTCATAATATCTTTGTGTTACAATTCCCCATGATAAGGAAAATTTGACTGCCTCTGAGTAAGACGCCACGGGTTTGAGTCCCAGCTCAAGTTGAAATTGCTATTGGGTTTTTCCATGAAGAATTTCACTGTAGCAACCTGCAGGCTAAATTTGTTCAGTATTGACTGCAATAGACTTGCCCATTATAACATAACACCAACTATAATCCACGAAGCATTAGACAGTGGTGTCTTATCTTATCTTTATCTTTTTTAAAAACGTTGCCCCACACTAGGAATTTCTCCATTTAAACTCACATACACAAATACCCAGACCCGAAACAACTATCTGTAGGTCGTACAAATATTTGTTCCGTGCGGGAATCGAACCCGCGACACGCAGCGCAGCAGTCCATTGCTTGAGCCACTGCGCCAACCGTGTACCTAATAATAGTATGCATTTCATGGGTCTTACAATATTAGTGGTGTTAAATGTTAAAAGCTTGATAGGAAAACCCAGTAACAATTTACATATAATATGGTACTTATGTGGGTGTAACACAACAAACAATCAAGTTATATAAAACTAGTTTATGCATATCTGTCTAAGATAATAATAATAATATTCCACAACTATCACACAACGCCATCTAGTCCCAAGCTAAGCAGAGCTTGTGTTATGGGTACTAGACAACTGGTAAACATACTTATATATTTCTAAATACATACATATTATAGATAAATTACACCCAGACACAGAACAAATGATCGTGCTCATCACACAAACATTTGTCCTGGGTGGGAATCGAACCCACGACCTCCGGCATAGCAATTAGGGTCACTAACCACTAGACCAACAGGCCAGTCAAAGTCAAGATAGACTGGAAATGAGTCATCTTGTGTTGCCGTGTGTATATTATATGTTTCCTTTCCCACAACCTTTAGGGAAAACAGATGTATTCATGTTAAGGATTAGAAGGGTTTCCGCTGTTAGTCTTTAAAGTGAACCATTGTACATGCAAACAAAAAAGCAGATGTGTTGTGTAACGTTAAAAGACCCTCTCGTTTCTGCTTCTTCTTAGTGTGTCGATGAACAGAGTTACTAGTTTGACGCTTTCGGTAGCGCCCATCAGTTCCTGTAATAAACAAACGACAGGACACCAAGTGTTCTTGTTGTATTTATCTGGTATGTTTTTATCAAAGATAGTCTCAGTAAAGTCCCTTCAAAATGACGAGTGATTTGCAAGTGTGCTGTTTCTTTTTACAACATCAATAGTGTTATGCAGTTTTCATCATCACTTAAAGCATTTATCTAGATTTTTATTTAGATAAAACATAAAAATGAATGCGGCACAATCATGATGAGCCAAAACATTGAGATTATCATGCAAATGTATTATTTGCCATTTGTGTCCCACTGCAGAAGGAAGGTTTGAAGGTTTCCCTTCCCTCTTTCCACTCTTTATTATCCAATGCTGTTAATAGCCAATTCCTGCGAAAAGAGTTGAGTCTGTCTGGTTGTCGCCTTCTGAGACTGCCACTTTTTCGTTTGCTGTTGTTTGGGACCCATTGTGTGGTTACTTTAGCTAGGGGCCTCCGGCATGCGACAATATTTAAATTAAATGCGTATATATTTTTAGGTACATTTACACATAGGATAATAAACAATTAGTTAGTCCTAAAACCCTGAGTAATGCCGTAGAGGAATAAATTATTATTAATATTAATATATTCATGTAATAATATGTTGTTAAAGGTGATGTGTTGTTAATGTTGTTATCACTCATTTTGTATGCAAAGTTATGAAATGAATAGCTGGCTTACCATAAAAGGATAATTTTAAGATTGCTATCATAACCACATGACCACAGATTACCTATACAGTGTTAGGAGTTTTATTTGTTTAGGTGTTTGTAAAGTTATGGAAATACTAATATTATAAAGAGAAAGGATTTGTTAACGAATAAACCTGAAAACTACTGGACTAATTTGAAAGATTCTCTTACCGTTGGGAAGCTACACTGTCCCCTGGGGACATAGGCTACTTATCCCTGTATTCTAATGGGAAGTACGGGGGTGAAACCGCGTGATGTCCGCTTGTATGTTATATTTAACTGTGTTAATAGTGTTACCTGACCTGGTGAAGGTTGCGAGGATCCGCTGGATACGAGACGCACGGGACGTGCAGTGTGTCCAGCAGTGGACGTCTTTTGGCTGAAAAGATGATGATGATGAATAGTGGTACATAGGCAGACTTTAATACCACAAGAAATTCTCTACAACTGTCAACCTACTTTGGGTTAAATTGGACAACATATGTTCAAGAAAATAGTACTGATACTCAGTCAAATACCAAGTGGAAGGAAAAACTACTTGAAAGTGGTTACCATCTGGTATCTTACCACCTAGAATCCATGTATTTTTTTGTTCAGATTTCAGCCATACAATAATAACACGAACATGAATTTACGACTCTCGGCGCTCAGCCGAACGATCAAAATCCATCAGCACGCTTTTGTGAAGTAGTAAATCAGAAATGGACATAAAACTTCATTTTACTCAAAATGTATTGTCTTTATATCTTTGTTTCCGATAAGTTATCTAGGTACCTATCTTTCAAATGATTTATAATGTCGTCCTTAGTTAATTTCCATTTCGGAATGATCATGATTTGTAGAATTTTATCTTTGTTTGGTGTCGTGGTCGCTCATTGGTAAGGTTTCCGCTGTATGAGATTTAACTCGTGTGTTCGAACCAAGGCATGATTTACTGTTAGCTTGTGTCAGCCACTGTCAGCTGTACAAAGGCCTCTCCCAATAACTTCCAAACTTTTTGATTTAAGGCTAATGTGATCCACTGGTCGTTGATTCTCATCTTATCCCGCCATGTGGCTATCGGCAGACACTTATATTTTGTGCAATTTTTTTTCCATTATATCCTTGCTGTCAAAACAGTATTAAAGAAACAACGCGAGATCGTGATGTCCTAGAATCAAAAAACCAAAGGCATGTGACATCCACCTGCACTTCTTCTCACGGAGCCTCAACGAGGCCAACGATAGACCTGTGCGCGCTTCGCACTAGTAGGACAAGATTCAAGATAAAGAAGAAATGAGATTATGTTCTTCTTCCAGTGATTTTTCAGACATTTTCAGATGCGATTACTTTAGGAAATGTGTTTATTTTAGGCTTTTAATGTTTGACACAACCATGTAATTTAGTCTGTCTAGTCTAGACTTTGATGAGCAATTTGACACTGAGGCTTAATTAGTAAAGCTTAGTCAGTAGGTACCGACTGGTTTTAGATATCGATAATCTATGCGCGTTGAATGAAATAAATATGGGCCAGCATGAAATATCTGTTCTGTGCGACTCACTCAACTCAATATTATTCCTGTACCTCGGCACTGCTGGATATAGGCTTCTCCCAAACTGCACCACGACACGACACGACACTCTGTCCTCCACCAATACTACTACTTACTGTCGCCGGTTTGACTTCTCACTTCCTTGTTGACTAATTGCTTAATCATTAGACCTGGTTTCCACCAAAGAAGAGACTTATAACCATTTTCATTCTTTGTTTCTTTGGGTAAGCAGCGCTCCCCGTTCTTGCGTCCATTCTCCTCTGTCAACCGTCGCTTGCGGTTCCTTCAGATTATTAAAGTACAGACATGAAGAAATAACAATATCTGATTGGTTATTAATCTTCTCTCTGCCCCTTTTCACATAATCGGAAAGCGGGGCCTAGACACTACGCCAATATTTTATAAGCACAGTTAAGTTCCGCCTCTTTTAGTGGGTATTGACGAATTGTTCCGTGCACAAAGGCCTTTGTCCCACCGTGACACAATTATGGTACAATCAGATGACGAATACGGATTAGTGGACTGATTCACACTGGTACCATTCAAGCCGATTGTAGTTTTTCGTGTTTTGGGTCGGATGACGTCATTTCAAAGGTAATTTAGAATAAACAACTAAACTACCGGGTATAGGTTCAATGATGTCGATTAAATTCGAATCATCATTATCTAAAGCCTTTTTGGCCTATCTATGACTGAACAAGAGCACATAGGTATTTAGTAAGGGTAACCCTTATTCCAATCGTATAATCGAATATTTTCTCCCAGTATTCAGGATGTGATGACCTGTTAGATTCATGCCCTGACACCAGCACACTTGACGACCTTATGACTGCATCAGCGAGTGGAGTTCGTACAGCTGAATTTTGGGCCAAACGATTTGATAGAAATTTGCCATCGACACGCTAAGAAGAAGACAATATTTACCACTTAAATAATATCTTTCTCCCGGCGAACCTATCAACACCCTCCTTCAGGAAAGCAATAGGGAAACCAGTTGCACACATTAAAACCGCCGTCATTTCGGCCTTGGCGAGGCCTGTGCGACGGCCTAAGCCGAGACTGGTACCCCCCACAGGAGTTGCTCTTAGCTCGTTGTCGCTTAGTTTATTAGTCAATTACCCCTGGCTATAGACCTTACGCTTACTTTACCTTACTAACGGCCGAATACTGAAACGCCACTCAAATATGTATAAGTAACGCTCAAATCTAGTGCTGTCTCGGTCGCTCTATGCTGAAGTAACAGAGACAGAACGAGATTTAAGAGCAACTTAAAATGAGTAGCGTTTCAGTATTCGGCCGTAAGGCACCCAAAGGATAGTGCGGGCATGCAAGCCATGCCAGCCTCATAGTTTGACCTGGCTAGGAATGAGATTTAAATAACCTAAAAAAGTAATAGACCTATCCATGCATACTTAAATTGCAGGATGATTTAAAAGACAATCGCATTCTGACCTTACATAGACTTCCAGGTTAGATAGACGTAATTATGTTGTACTGTCGCAGGGAAGTCCATGAGAGTCGCAGCCTCGCAGGCAAGACCTAGTTTTTAAATAAGCAAAGTAAATTGTTCTACGAATAACAACTAGCACTAAAGATGAGAGACTCCATCTATCATTCAATTGAACGGGTCATATTTGGTAACAGGCTTATCTCAGACCCCAAGACCTCCACAGTTATCAATACTTATCAACAATTTTGCGAGCACACATTGTATAATTTTATTCGCGATCGATTTATTTTTGTATTGACATCCTTAATCCCCGCTATCGGATTGTGACGTCACACCTTGCGTCTCTTTTTAACAAGGCCAACTTATTATTGGTCTCGCTTGCACACTTTCACTTTTTTTCATCGCTTTCCCAATGGCGAAACGCGGTCGTCTTTGCCAAAATGCTCGCGAATGGATGCAGTCCGCTGGCCATTCAACGATCAAAGTTTGTGGGTGTCTTAATCTCTAAATGGATTTCTTTTGGCATTGTTTTGACTTTTTTAGGTCCATTGTTCTTGATCGTGGTAACCGTTATGTACTTATTGTTGGTAAACAGCTTTTTGGCACAAAAGTTTTTACCGTAAGTCAAGCAGCTAATTTCACAGACTGTTCAACTAGGACTAGGACTGTGTATTTTGATCTATGTTGTGTTATGTGAAACTCGAGTCACGTTTCTTCGCTATCCACAAGCTCTATGATGCAAACAGTTCTATTGCCAATTAACTCCGCATAATTGGTAAAGTAATCGTGGATCCAATAAAATCCTTGTAAATGGCATGGCCTGTTCTGGCATGGTCATTGCGGTTATCAGCAGTACTGATAATTGACGTAAGCACCACGCCCGTTGCCTGTGGGTCATCGCATTACACTCTAGTTCTTTACTAGTTACACTGCGTGTCTGCGTGTGCACTATTAGTAAACATAGCTAATTAATATGGTCTTACTATTTAGTAGTGCGCCTTTAATTTTACTTGTGTTGGCTATCTGTTTCGAAGATAACCAGCCTGTTATCTGATCTGTAATTCATCTTTATTCATCATCATTGTCATCATTGTCAGTGATCTTAAGATTAATGTGGATTTCCACAAGGGTCAACATTGGGGCCAATGGTGATTTTGCAATCTTTGTCGAGTTGTCGGACAATTAGGTTCTTGAACAATGCATGTGATGGGTAAGACCACAGGTAAACTAAACTTATTTTTTCAATATATTTTTGGACTTCCTTTTCTCTTCGCAGTTTTGTATGAATTAGGGTGTCAAGACGGTTTCATTTGATAGAATGATTTCATAATATTTGAATTTCATACCATACCTATTATTGTTGACATCAATCAACATAACATCAGGTGATTTTATTTGGCAAATGTCAAAAAAATTAAGTTAGTTGATTTTTCTGAGACATAAACTTTTTAGTGAAACTTAAGGTTGATGCGACTATGTAGCCCGCAAAATTCGAATTTCCTTACGTTTTTATTGCAATTTCCCGGTCAGTGGCAAGTCGTATGTTAAATAAAATGGGATTCGCGGCGGTAACAAATGTCTATTTACTGAGTAATAAAGAATGCGGGCTACCTTGTCGTCTTCACCTTAATAGTTCTGAAGTGCAAAATTTTTGATGTAACATAAATTGTCGTGTTTGTGTACGAGAGTGCAATAAATGAGTATTATATTTGACCACAAAATAGATGTACTTTTATGCTTAGTTATAGCAATTCGTTCGAAATTATTCCCTTGCCATTCCAAAATATTCAAACGTTTTCACTTCTGCCGGCACTGCCGGAGTGCAGCCCGTTGTTTTTTTTTGCACAAATACATACCTTTTAGCCACCTGTATTTTATATGGATGGTCCGAGTCCGACACGCAATTTGATGGTTTATCATAAAAACAGTGGCACATTGTCATGATCTAGTCAAGGTCGTTATTTCAGCTGTTCTACTTCGTAAATGTTCGCAATACTATGGAAAGGTCACCGGGTCCCTAGTCTAGTAGACTAGGCAACCAGCTGTCACGCGTGAACTTCGTGCCATCGTTTGTTACTACATATTACAAAAGTACGTCCATGACTTTTATTCAATTGATTAAATGTTCATACTGGGCATTTTTTTAAAGTGAAAACTTCGGTCTGGGCGCAGAACGTCAGAAACGCAAAATTACAGATTATTTAGTGGCGTTGCACTTTTTTTGCAATGGGTAAAAAATGTTAAACTCGCGTCAGGACACGTGACCTGCAGGGCTATTGCGTATCTTTTAAATGACAGTGGCTATCATATTGTCTATGGATTAACTGTCAAATTGGTTATGGTTTAGTACAAAATGGAACCATTTGGCAGTAATTGATAGGCACTATAGGTTAGCCACTGTCATATAAAAGATACGCAATAGCCCTGCTGATCGAAAATTCGTAAGACGGCGCAGGGCGCTTGCGCGATGTGCGTGTGTGTCAATGTCATAAATTGTCATATTTTTGTACGATAGCGCAATTTATTAATAGTGTTTTTAACCACATAAATGATAGTACTTTTGTGCTGATAAATAAAGCAATTCATGCGAAATTATTACCTAACCATTCCAAAATATTCAAAAATACTCAAGTTTTCACTTCTACCGGCACTCGCGTAGTGCAACCCGTTGTTTATTTTTTAAGAAACTGCGGGCATAACCAAAGACACCAAGCCTGCAATCCGAAGGGATAAAGGTGTAATAGAACACTCAATAACCCAAAAAGGTTAGGTACCAGTAGGTACACCCTCATTCCTACTCCGCTATTCTTTTCTGATTAATTTCGTTGCGGGATCCAAGACAGTTAAATCGTTTCTCCGGGACTTTGTCGAGCTCCATTGTCTCGGCGCTTTTCTTGTTGTTGCCACTGTTGATTCTGGCTTCCAGGAGTTACAGTGGTTTGGGAATAGTGTGGCGGGCTTGTCCCAATAAAAAAATAATAAAAAACCCTCATTCCGCCAGTTATGTCCGAGTCACTTTTAACATGCCGAGCCTACATATTTCCAAAATATCATGCTATGAAAAGACCAGATACTTCTTGTATTATCCACCGAGATTGCTTGTTTTTGCCATCTTATCAAGTTTAATGCTCTTTTGAATCTAGGTTTTCTGCTTTGTAAGTATTTATAGATATCTAGATTTGTATTATCAGTTTCCTGCAGGGCTAGCATGGGCTGGGGATAAAACTTTTTCCACCGGTTATTTCCACTGACAAGGGACAAAATTATTTTATCCACCTGCCAATGCACGGCAACAGGGGAAAAGAGAATTATATCACTTTTTGACATTAGACGTGGATACTCACCCCCCGCCTATAGCATGGCGACTAGTGGAAGAGAAAAATTACAGATATTTTGACAGAACAAAGGGAGAAATTTGTACTCATCTTTAGACGGTGGGTTTAAGTATATCTCTTGGAGAAAATATAATTAATAGTAATATAAAAATGTCTCGTGCTTACTGGAGCTTAGTGTTGTCGTCGGAAAGGGAGAAAATCGAGCGAAAAATACACCGGCGTTCAATTCGCGATTCGAGCAACCCGTTCGAATTACTTGACACAGAATTCCGCCGGATTTTTCGAATGCACAAGGATTGCGTCCATTATTTGTGCCAAGAACTTGATCAGGCTTTGAAACCATCGAATACAGCAGATAGCCTACCAGTGCACATCAAAGTAAGCACCTATACTTAATCGTATCGTGTATTGACCATATGTAGCAGCTAATACACCTTCATAATAACTACATTTATCTTACTTGTATTTTAGGTTCTCACATCCATCAGAATACTGTCTGATGGTGGCTACCAAAGAGGTACGGGTCAAGACCATGGGCTAGCAATTGCTCAAACAACTGTCAGCAAGTACCTGACCCAAGTTTCTGAGACCATCATCAGAATGTGAGCAGCAGCAGCAACGTTTGATTCACCTCAAGTGGTTTTAATTAATTTTTATTTTTAATTTAATTAGTTTTAATTCACCTCTGCACCTCGACCAACACACTTATTTGTTGCTTCTGGATCTGAAAAAACAGAAAATAAATAAATAATAGTCGATAGAATATTCTATTATTCAATCGTAAAAACACAAAAATAAATAAGTACTTACTTTTTAGCACTCATTATAATATTATGTATGTGTAAGAAGATTTTGGTAATAAATTATTATCTGTTTTGAGGTTATTTATTCAGAGACATTGACAACAAAACAAAAATATCCAGCACAGATGTAATAAAACGAAAAAAGTATTTTGGTTTACGACGATAATATCGACTATTTTGTAATTGAATAAAAGTTTTCTTATAATGGCAATAATTTCGGGCACAAGCGTTTCCCCTGTTTTGTCCACCGTGAATAGTTTATCCACCCATGTCGCCATGCTCGGAGGGTGGACAAAATTGACAGAGAGGAATAGTATTTTGTCCTCTCCCCGTGGATAAAATCTCTCCGGCCAGGCTAGCCGTACTGGTGTGACAAGTTCTTAGACAAATACCAGTTTTAGCTGACATTAAGTGACAATAAAGATACTTATGTCTAAATGAAAGCATACTGCTGAATGAACAAATTTAATATCGGATCGGCGGCGCTGAAAGATAAAAATTCCATAGTATGTTTTTATTTAAGCATTCATTTAGGTGTCGTCTAATGTTCGAAAGGAAAAGGAGAGTTCGGTTTTTTATAGATTCGGTCTAGAAAGACTACAGTTTTTTAAAGAAATATTTTATCATAAACATCTATACATATAATAAATTCAAAATAAAATCAACTTAAAATGTTTTACATACGTACAATCTGGCCACATACTTATCTAATTAAAACAATACCCAGCAAAAAAACTTCAAATAGCTACCCTAATTATCAAAATAACAATGTAGTGACAAAAAATATGCGTGACTTGGCTATGTATGGTTGACCATAGACATCCGTATGTATTATTGATAAGATAATATTGTTTTCCTTGCCTATAAATGTACTGTTCCTAATAATGTTCTAAGTTCATTTGCCTTTAATCTCTTACTAAAATACTTGGCACGAATGTTGTTTATTTATTTTTGTTTTAAAGTATTTAGACATCGGGGTTAGAAGATTTGTTTTAGGATGACTTTCAGTCGGAAGTTTTATCCCTCAGTGTATGCAAAGCTGATTCGTATAATTTACTATAAAATTTCATATCAGCCGTGATACGATTTGAATTATTATCCAAAAGAGCCATATAGTGTCCACGAATCTATCTATTTTTGTACTAAAGAGAAATTCAAGCGAATAAATAGTTTTTGCTTGATCGCGCTCATATTATCTGATCTCTGGAACTACCGGAAATCTTGGCTAAGCAGTCGAGCAAAAATACAATGATGCAGCAACGCCCGGGTTAAACCATGGGGCACGCACGGTTATTCATAAATAACAATAAGAATGAGTGAGTGGCGTTACTGGGGTGGCCCACCTCTGCTAGATGGCATGCAGCAGAAGATGTAACTACTCTGTTGGTTTACATTGCCCATAGTGTTCCAGTGCGAGGATAAACAAGTACTTAAGACTTGACAAGTCAACGGAACTTTATGGACTTGCAAAGCACTTAAGCTACTGCTGCCTAGCTTGTGTCTAGACTTTTAGCATTGACAAAAGGCAAGTGGCCATAATCGTTCTGTTGCCCTTATCACAATTATTGCTAGCTGTTGGCAGCGGCTTCACCCGCTACAACTCGAAAATTATCCCACGGGAAGATAAAATCGGGATAAAAACTCTCGCTAGATATAATCCGATTAAAATTGCTGTGATTTACTACTAAACCACTGCAATCTGTAAATGGATCTTTGCACAACAGTTTTCATGTTACGTGAAGCCTGAAACTTATTTCGTGAGCTGTGCGACTGAGAATATAAACTTGAAAAGTATATCTTTGATGATTATGATCAACACTCGAATGTCACACATATCAGACCATAACTCTTTCACCGCTGGATATAAAGCTCTTAATCGATGCACATGATGCTGACGCCATCGAATCGATATCGGTCATAGCGGCTGCATTCTATGGCTTACAAGAGCGGTTGTCGAAACCTTTGGCGTGCTGCTCTTTCATGTGCTGTCAAGTGGCTTACGCATATCCAACTTTGAACGAAAAACTCCGAACACAATGCGGACATGCCAGAACACCATTGACGAATTGTAGGGTGTAGCTGTAGGTGGTCTAGCTTTAAGATCATCGCGCTTTAAATCTAACTGTGACCTTTTCTATTCAAAGGCGTTGACCTACCGATGCACACGGCTTCTCCACTCGGGCCGGTTTTGTGAATCAATGTCTCATGTGCCTTGAAAAGCCATGATTGAAGACGATAGGCCGACGGCATTCATATTTTGACGGCTCTGCATATGAAGCACAAATTTTAGTTCTTGTAATAGGTAGGTACGGGTACTGCAATTATGAATGGTATGGTTGTATGCCAGGAAACAACAGAATACAATTAAAGTTTCAAATTGTACAATCTGACTCAGATTGTAATCTCGAAGAACGCTTGCGAGATGAAGTCATTGTAAACTAACCAACTATTTACTTCCTGTATCAAGTTTCTTTGGTGCGATAAGATTCTGCATGATGTCCAATAAATGCCTGAAAGTTATTTGCTTCAATGCTAGTCGTTGTGCCTTGTGTTGTGAGTAATAAAGGAATGCCACAGTTGACAGGCGCATGCGCAACCCATGTGCGGACGCAGCGCCTATTATGTCATCGACTGTTAAGTAATAGGCGGAAATTGAATTCAATTCTACGTTTATTGTACGTAAAATATTCTGCATTGAAATGCAACTCATTAATTGTGCTAGAAGTAAACCATTGCTATTTCAGTTCAGCTCTTGATCATAAACATGGTGCTCCTAAAAACGATTTCGTATTGCTGCCGAAATAGGATATTTCCATATTATTGTGGTGATATTAGGGTTCATATTATATCAGTAACAGTGCTTAGGAGAAAACTGCTAAGTGAAATTTTAACGGCTGCATCTCCTCTTCCTTTAAAGTCAAGACAGACTGGCCTCTTACTTTCTGTCCCCATGCATGACATTTTCACGTAGAGTTCTAGAGAAAATGTATGATAGTAATTTTTGTCAAGTTTACTACAAGAACGTCTCAATGACCACTGTCAGTCACCCACACAACTATTGATAGAAGTAACGCCCTATCATTGTCCTGAAGTGTCATTGCTTTTATAAACAGTTGTTTAAGAGAGCATTGACAATTGAGTCGAATGACGTCGTCACCCCGTTTCTCGTAAACTCAATGATATTATTTTGATGTAATTTTACGTTTCCGATGTTTATGATCTCCAAGAGTATCCAATTGATGAGTTAAGCTCGTTATTAGGATCTAATTGCCGGAAGAATTAATCTTCAATACAGATTGTCGGCCGTTGCCCACTTATTTGCATTTCGCCAAGGTTTTCGTTCACCGAACCGTCATGTGATCTCATTGTCGACGCTATTTCATTGCTTTTCATGTTTTATTAAGATAAGATGAGCATGTCAGTTTGTGTTTCGTAAATAGCTGGAAATGAGGGCGTTGTTTCACGGTAGTCAAAAATTTAAGCCCTATTGCGAAGTTCCGAGGGCTTTCAATGCCGTTGAATGACAGCAGAAATTTGTAAAAGTTTTGTAACAATTATTGCATAGAATTGTTACAATTAAACTATAATAATCATTCAACAACGAAAAATAACTCTGTATACTAATTTTAATCGAAGGAGAACGTTAAGTTTTGTATTTCATAGCCTATTTTATGTCTCGTGGCCATGCAAAACCCTCCCCTCTCTCGTCCTCCTCTCTCTTCGCTTTTTTTGTGCAATTTCTGGCCACCATGTTCCAAGAACATGATTAAGATCGTCACACAACAAATACAGAATATTGTGTTATTAAATTAACCACTTAGTACCGTTTGTATGATCTCATTCTTCTTCTACATATAGATAGTGGAATCGCTCCAATCTAAATTTCGAAAGTTCCTCGGTTACTGTGTCAGAATCAAGATATCGATGACGAGACATGACATTAGGAATTTCTTTAGAATAAAATTCGCTTGAGACGTAGAAAAAACCTTTGTATGAGAAGTATTGCTAGGTAACGTTCACTAAACCGTGGCAAAAGAAATACGTTATTTTACATAAAAACGAACTAAAGCAAGGTTTAGATTTTATCAAAATAACCAGGTTCGGGTTTATTGTGCGCTTAGTAATCACGTTTTCTTTGTAATAAAATACATGTATGAGATATGAAAATCCTGTAATATGAAGCCAAGCTAAAGAAAAGGTATTGTTGTTCGTTTAATATTCGCCTCGCATAATCTTTTCGCCTTTATTTTTTTCTATTTTATTAGATTACACGTGCATGATGGATTAAGTCACGCTCTGAATTTCTCTGTGATTTAGTACTGCGATCTTGCTGAAGTTTAGGATCCAGGCAATCGTTGCGACCTGATTTTCAGTATCAGTAACCACTACTTATCTCATTCGTTCTTATTTAGACTGTAGCTTTCATTCATAGTAGGTATTTATATAAAACAAAGTTGCTCCCGCTGTTTGTACGCTTAGATCTTTTAAACCATGCAACTGATTTTAATGCAGTTCTAGCAATAAATAGGATTTAAAAGGAAGGTTTATACCTACGTATGATCTACATTGCACCCGTGCAAAGCCAGGACGGGTAGCTAGTTTTGTAAATAAACCATAGTCAAACTATAATTCTACACAAACATACATCACACATCATCGCACATCGCAACTCAAATGTAACACACACATTTAGTTGTAGTTATTATTTATTTAGCCGAAATTATATAAAATTTATATTAGAAATAGTAAATACTTGCATATTTCTTGTGTGTAAGTACATGTAAATTTAAGTTACGGAAGATTGTATTGTCCTAAAAAAGGCATTTCTTTGAGCACTTCTATGATTAGTTAAGTTGTACAAACTTGTTAAAGAAATTAAACTTATTGCATTTGTATAGATATATTTTGAAAATTAAATAGAATGGCGTACGTTGGGAAGACTACTTTTCATACAAATATCTTCCAACCCCTGTCTGGCAGGTATTTTTACGTAGAACTACTTATACATAATTTTTCCCGATATAGGTACGCCAAAGATGAATCTAGAAAATACCGACCTACTTGTCGGTAATCGATTAAATTATGATATGACTCACAGCGAACGTATTATTTAAAAAAAAAACTTGATTTCGTAACAAGTGTAGAAGGTGCTGTGAATATGAATGCCAATGTCGAGGCCAATTACTTCTAGGATTTCTTTACTTTATGAACGTTCTCCCGAGTTCACTGACTGTCTACCATTTTTCAACCTTATTTAGGTACTTAGTGCATAGGGGTGAAAAGTGCTCGGTAGTTCATATAATTTTCATTACTTAAATTAATTTAAAATTTTACGTAAACAATTCGACGAACATGTACATTAATTTAATAGTGAGAAACTCTTCAATTATTAGAATACACCATTTTGCTCATAGTTTATTAAAACAACTTAGAACATTTATTGTTGGCATTTATTTCTTGCCACATAAATATTTCGTTTGGATGGGGGAATCCCAACTGTTTTCCTCATCGACAAACATTTCGTAGCACATCGTTATAATAAAACTATTTAGAACAAAACTACGTGCAGAATAATAGTGCTCGTTGCCAACAGGCTTTTCCATTGAAAATTCGCGTTGCTGATCAATACTTTCCCCAGAATTTGAATATCTATACAAGAGCAGCTGCAAGGGTTTGTTGGAATTATAATGCTAGACTGTGACCCGGTTCACCCAGATGGAGAACGAAGACGAGTGGAACGTTGAACAGACGTGTGTGCATCAACCAAACGCGTCATCTGTTGACGGCACGGTTGGCGCAGTGGCTCAAGCAATGGACTGCTGCGCTGCGTGTCGCGGGTTCGATTCCCGCACGGAACAAATATTTGTATGACCTACAGATAGTTGTTCCGGGTCTGGGTATTTGTATTTGTGTATGTGAGTTTACATGTTTGTGAACGCACCCACGATACAGGAGAAATTCCTAGTATGGGACAAAAAAAAAAAAATCTGCCTAGCCTTTTCCCAACTATGTTGGAATCGGCTTCCAGTCTATCCGGAATCAGCTGAATACTACTATTTTACATGGAGCTACTGCCTATCTGACTTTCATAACCCAGTTAGTATTGGGTATCACGATATTCATTGTAAGACTTAAGACTGGTAGTCTAGACTTACGGGCCACTGACTACTTGTCAAGACAAAGTCAAAATTCTATAAATACCTAAATGACAGCCGGGAGCAACGGCTTAGCGTGCTTTCCGAGTCACGAAGGAAACTCGGTATTTAAGGCTTGGTCACCCATCCACAGACCAACCTAGGCAAGCGCAGCTTAACCTGAAGATTGATTCGAGTGGCTATAATTTAGCCACGAGCTCCTCGGAATCGACAAACTGATCGAACACATTGGTCGAAAATATAAACCCACATATTATGTACTCTCGACAGCTGTCACTGGAATCCGTGGTCGAGTGGTTTAGGCGTTCGCCTAGTGACCCAGTGGTCGTGGGCATACTTTGTCAAGTTGTTTCCAGTTTGGCAAGGGCATTGCAGGCTTGGATCACCTAATTGTCTGATAAAAAGGTGATACCGTGCTTCGGAAGGCACATAATTATAAGCCGGTGTCCAGGCCACCAAACCATGTCTGAGGCCTTTTAGGCGGTTTAGAAACCCGGACACTAGGGTGTGTGGGGTTAGACCTTACTGCCCACACGATAAGAAGACGGGAACGTACCCGAATAGAGACAATTTCTATCTAGTTACTCAACAAATGATAGTTAGTTAATGTTGCATTGTAACTTACGCATCCAGCCACTCTCGAACCCCAACGACTGAGCTACGCAGCTACGTCACAAATTGGAAAATTGCAATGAATTTAATAGACACAAATCACAATGGGGCTATCCGCCGCTACATCTGCGAGGCTGACTGATTCAAGGTGTCGCTGTTAACTGCATACCGGAAAATTGCTAAGATTGCTCTGCTTGACGTCCCGATAGAATGGCAACTACTTGCAGCTTTCCGGCAATTGTTTTAAGAGTTGCTTAACGATCAAGTTCAGCAGCTGTATCTTATTGGTAGTTACTTTGTACCACCATTATTGCACATAGAGAAGTAAAATTTATTTGCTGTATCATCATCATCCTGTTCTTGTCGAATGATACTTGGGGTCTGCGCAACACGTTTTTGCGTCCGTCATTTACTCTTTTTTCTTTCATATCCATCATTTGCTTGGTCTTCTTCTCCATTCATCATTCGTTTAGTCACGTGCGATTCGTCCCTTCTCAAAACATGTCCATATGATACCAAGACAGTCATACTGGTAATATTGAAAGTACCTACATAAAATACAATTATAACAATGAAACAAACCTAAGATAACTCTTAAATACTCCAAAATGAAATTGAGTGACACGGTAACTATTCGAAGTAAATTGAAGCCAGTTACTGTAACTTCTGTTGTTTACAGCAACAGAACCATGACCTATTTTTGTTCAGCAGTTGAGCAAGAACCCGTCAAATAGTGTTGCGCCGGCGAATCCTGCGATTAAACGTACGAGGTTTCAAGCTGTCACTATTACTGACTATTTTTTAAGAAAGAAATTGTATTAATTTGTTCAGCTTGAAAAATTTTTCGACTAAGTTAACCGATCCTCTCAATGCCAAATTCAATTATGGACAAGTTGCCATTTAAGCGAAGATTTCACACAACAAAAACTCGTCTGCTAGCAGATGTAAGTTTCAACAAGCCGGTTTGCGTGTTTCGACACCGATGTGTGTGTGTTTACAACTGAAATGAGTCATTGCACTGAATCGCCACTGATACTGATGATGATTATTTGCTCTAATTCATATAATTGTCTCTAATTAAATCTGTTTCGCGGGCAATTTAATCTGAAATATTTGTTTGGTGCTGTTAAGACTTCGGGCATGTATTTGATTTTCTCAATTTTCCGATGCTAGCTCGATTGGCCACGGTCCAAACGACTTGACCTAGTAGGGAACCCTTGTCGAATGATGCTCGATAACTGATAATAGGTACTGCTTCTGATTTTAATCGAATTGAGTTTTTATCACGAGATTTCTACAACATTCGAGTTGAAGTTTTAAAACTACATTCTCACCTGACTAAAGAATATTGTATATTTTTTGTAATGCGGAAAAGTAAATCATCAAGCATTTTTCCTATTTTATAATTGTGTTTATGCTAGTGTGCAATACACTTCCATTGTGCGTTTTTTTCTATAAGTACTGCATTGTTTTGTCATACGCTTTAAAAAGAGTCATAAAAATGCAAAGATAAAAACGTGACAAGAATTTCCACTATGATTGTCATTACCATATCACAATGATGATGCTGATGTTATCATATTTTCGTTATCGTTTATAGACAGTTTTAGAAATAAACGAATCTAATCAGATTAAATCAACTTATTATTGCATTGCAACATTTCTCATTTATGCTCCGCTCCTATTGGTTGTAGCGTGATGTTATATAGCCTAAAGCCTTCCTCGATAAATGGACTACTCGACTCAAAAAGTTTTTTTCAATTCCAACCAGTCGTTCCTGAGATTAGCGCGTGCAAACAAACAAACAACTCTTCAGCTTTATAATATTAGTAAAGGTTTATTTTTTTATCTTAGTAAAACACAAAGCTTGCGTCACCGAGACTTTTAAAATGAAACAAGTTTGTTTATTCGCATAGTTTTTTTGTTTACGTCAACATCAAACATAGATCAGATTTTTGAGGCTGTATTACGGAGTGTTAAAGTTGTTATTGGCATAAATTTTCGTTACATAAATACTTGATGAAAGTGAAGGAGGCGACAAACCCAACTTGGTGTGACGTCTGTCACCTTGATCTCATGCCATTCACTTAATCCTAGACTTTAGTTTATTTATAAAACAAGATTATAAAGAAATCTTTTCACTTAGAATTATAAAAGACTAGACAACTAATTGGGATAATGTAGTTAGATAACTTATGTTTTTTTCTTCTTACTTTAAGTATAACCATCTCACGGTAGGCAAGAAAAACATTAATTGATGTGATGTGATTAAATTGTACATAAGTGTTGATCCCATAATTAATTAGCACAAGATATTATACGTGGTGGAAGCAATTTATTCATGCTAGTGTACGGTAAACTTATCATATTATATTTTCTTCAAGTTAAGTTTGTAAATTAAATGTTGGTCGCGAAATGAGACTTCCTACTGTTTTAGTGCACATCGCTCTGAGATATTAGAATAAGTGTTCGATCCAGATTGTATGCAATAATATACGATGTATTAACATTTTATAATATAAAACATTTATTAAATGCCACATCCCAACGAATACCAAAAATAAAAATTAATATTCTTTCAGAATGTAACACTGAGTAGTAATAAATACAAGGCTTTAGACATCAAGGGCTTGGCCGTTTATATAATTCGTAATGCTGGAACTATTACCAATTACTATATAATGTCATAAATGATAAACTAGCAACATAGCGGCATCAAAGTAAAAAAACACAAATAAAAATATTTGTATTAATTACTTGGTCGATGCTTCGTTCACATCACAACACAAATCACTGGTGACATGAACGTGATTGTGCGTGTAAAGCCATTACTATAAGTCTCCGAATCATATCTAATAATTATCAAAAAACTCAATTTTATTTTATAAAGCACCAAAAGTGGCCTTAATTTATTTCACAATTCTATTTGCAAAGTCAGTTTTTCCATAATTCTTGGCGACGTCACATGGAGGTCGTTTGACTGAGATCCGAAGGCTTGTTTACACCAGACCGGTGAATTGGGCTAGTAACTGGAACTTTTTAATTTTCTTAACAGTGTTCAAATCGTTTTCAATAAGCAATATCAAAGAGGTCATATTAAATATTCAAATTTTATTGTTTGTCATCGTTTTGGTAAATAACAATTTGTGTTTTTTAATTATGTGGGATTTATACAGAACATCATTTGAATGAACCGGTCGTCGTTTAATATGACGTACGTTTAAAATGGCGTCATCGTAATAGTTTCATTTCGTAATGTTCTCAAGGAAAAATCCGCAATATGCCTTGCTTTACAAGAAGACGAATACGTAATGTTGACTTTATTGACATTTAGAAATTATCAACAAAATAAAGAATTATTTATTAGTACGCAAGTTTGGTAAAAATAAACATACAATTTTGTTTTCTACTGGTTATTTTTTCTTTCTTAAAAGAGTAAAGTAACTATGTACATTAATTAAAAAGTAACTTAATTAATAACTCATTCACACAAATTATACATAATTATTTCCTGCCAGTATTTTAGCAAATAACTGAGACTTCCAAACACACACGAACTTTTTTAGTACTGCGGTGCAAATGTCCCAGCTTTGTCCTGCCGAAGGCCTGTCCTCGATTTCAAGTTTTTATGACCCGAACCCGACTCGTATAATGTTGTTTTATAAGAATCTAAACTTGGAACGTTATTAAATGAGCCCAAAATCGTGTTTTTATTTTATTTATAATGTACTGCTCCAACTTGATAAGAAGGTCTTTGCACTTTGCCATGGGGTCAAATACTAATGAATTCTAGGTATAACGCCTTACTTGTTTTACGTTGTTATTATGGGATTGGTTATATTATTGTGGTTACTAAAGTTACCGTACCAGCAACACCTTGTAGTACCTTTAGGAACAGTTTCAACCAAAGTCTTTCAAGATTCGGCCAATCACAGGAGAGACGAGAGACGCGATGTGAATTTCTACCAATGTGATTGGTTGATCTCATCATTTATCATCACCTCTCCTCCGCTCCGCTCATGTCCGCTTTCGTCAAAACAGGAGGATATCGTATTATTCTTCCCCTTAAAGCTAAATGACATCGTTTGACAAAACCTGCCAAAGAAATAAAATGTGGGTGCGATGCCGACGATTTTTAACTCCTGCATTTTAATACACGAAGCTATTACCGTACCATGACTGGTAACTTGAACACAATGACTGGCCAACGTAAACATCTGGCTGGTAAGTTGGTAACACTGTAATTTAGCTGTCAACTCATTCATTTATTTACTACACATTGTTGTCACTACACTGGACTTAGGTATAATGCTTATTTACATGAATGGTGCTTTAATGACGTGATGGGAACCATGGATTATGTGTCTATTGTTAACGAATCTTTAGGCCTGTCTTTGTAGATACGTAGTCACTGACTTTCGTTACAGGTTTCGTAAGTGGTCGGGACCCCCATATTCTTCTGATAAAAAAGCCAGGTAATGCAGGATGTCAGTTCTATCTTGAAAGATCCGGTATACAACAAGCTACATGACCTTCTTAAATGTTCTTCTCCCATGAGGTGGGTGTATGCTTCAGCAGCTCGTCATCCTCCTGTACTTGTCCCAAACTATTTGGGTAGAAACTAGACAATTAATCCATAACACGCTAAGGCTAAGATGAAACTATTGTCTGTAATTCATTAATCAAATAATGAATTTACTTACAAAACATTAAACGGTATCTTCACGACAAATGTTTGATGCAATCAATAGCTAAATAACAGTAACAAATACTTTGAAATAGACATTAGCATAACTAATAGAAAACGTGTTGGTATTCCTTTGGTAATGGAAAAAGCATCAATGCAAAGCAAACATCAACCTTTTTTTTTGTGTGTAGGAAATCATCAAATAACCCCTCCCGCTCTTGGGCAGAGCGAAAGGGAGTCTCAGACTTCAACTAACCAAAAACCACCCATGTACCTTTTTAGCCCTTTACGACGTAGCTAGACAGGAGGTCTAGCGATTGACGTACATTTATCTGACAGCCGACCTTTTCCTTTGGCTAACAAACTGTTATTTGCTACGTAAATCAAGTTGTTTAAGATTCCGTCTGACATTCAGACTATCTTTAGTACAAATCATCTTTCTTTTGAAAGACTCTGCTAGAGTTGTTGTATGCTTCACAACCCTACAAAAAAATCTTGTGGGTGTACTATAAGGTACCTGCACCTCTGGCTATCCCTTTGTGAATTACAGGTTATGTCAAAACATATAATGGGAAGGAAGGCCAAGGAAAAGATGGATTCTGATTCTGATTTTTGTGTAAAGGGGAAATGATGCCGTTACGAGGAGAATGGAAGGAGAAAACGTGTTGCGCCGAATCCAAAGTTGAAGATTATGATATTGTGTTAAAAAATCTTAATGAAATGGTTTTTTCTTGTTCCAGAGGGATGACCGGTCGCTTCTAGCGCAGTTCTTCTTTGCCGACGACGCACTTAACATGGTCGCGGCGGAATTGGACTCGTTTGACGGCCGGAAAGACCCGGAGAGGTGCTCCACCCTCGTCAACCAGCTTAGACATGCACAGGTTTGTTAATAACTGAAGAACTTTTCTTAGAATTAGCTCGCGGTTCTAGTATGTGAAACGCAGAGACAATGAGAGGTCGATTACTCCCGGTATGGTGATTCAACTTATCCAGTGATTCCTAGATAAATTAGTTTTCCTGGTCTTATCTGGAAGTCATTAAACAAACTCTAAGATGGAGGAAGCAAGGAAGACACTGGAAAAGACACAAGAGGAAGACACAAGGCTGCTCAGGTGGGAGTTTCACAGATGACTCCGCTCTAGTGTTAATGTGGTGCGATGGGGCAAACCACAGATAAAATAATGATATAATCTGATCAGCACGGAATCTCATATTTCCATGCTCCTATCCTTGTCTGTTGCTCAGAACCGGCATATGCTAGAGCGAGGAACAGATCGGGATTACTATAGAACATACTTTGTTTCGGGTCTTCCGTGATCGAATTCAATCGAAGGAAGTAGGAAAAATCATTATTGCTGTTGTTATCCGAGTGTGAACGATATCAGGGCGTCTAAAATGGCCACTTTAGCAGATCATAATATGAATTGCGTTAAAAAGCGTAAAATGGACCTTTCATAATAGTAACTGCGTCTGTGACCTATAGTCCCAGTGCATAAAGGTTCCTGCCATGTGCATTGCAAATTCACATTAGCCTCCATAATCATGATTAAGTTTTAGAGTTCAGCAGAAAAATTATAAACAGTCAGTTCAGTCATCCTTTGAGATATAAACTTACGTATAATTTGTAAACAAACTTAACTATTGACTTGAGATTGGACAAGACGTTATCTTAGGGAACAATAGATTACTTTGATTGTTACGTTATCATATCCTTAAGTACTCTTCGTATTTGGAGCAGTTGTGGCCCCGTGGTAATACTTTCAAAATCGCGTAGGAAAACATTGTGAGGAAACCGGTACCTATGTTTAAGAAGTTTGTTTTATTTATTTATTTAAAAGCAGGTACGCAAATAACACAAACATTTTACATTGACGAAGAAAAATAAAATATACTGGTTATAGTTAGAGATTAAAAAATTTTGAAGACAGGACATTTCACACTGCTTCCAAGTTATGGATTTAGGGCCCACTGCCTTTAGCAGAGAGGATGAGGTAGCTTGTGGTCTAGTGTGAAATGTGCAGTATTGTCGACGACCAATGAAGCTTGTCCAAATGCTTGTGACTGTACCTATTTGATACCATTTCGGTACAACCATAGATTACATAATAGTACAAGTAGTACAACTGATAGATAACGATACTCAAGTCGTTATTATGTACTGAAGCCGTCTGGTCTCTGGAGTGACCATTTTATTTGATTGTGTTATTATCTTTTACTGGTTCACTTTTTACTACTGAATTAAAAATAAACACTGATAATGACGTTCATTAATAACCTAAGATATAGCTACCATGCAAGATGGGTACGCCCCTTTTTTTGGGTGGGTGGGAAATCATCAAATGACTCTTCCCGTTCTGGACAGAGCGGTAGTGTCAGACTTCTACTGACTAAAAACCACCCATGTTCCTTCTTAGCCATTTGTTTCGAGGCCGCGGTATCTCTCTCAGAACCAAAAATGTGCGCAAGATTTCTGCTCAATCGCTTTGAAATTCAATTGCTGCAAGATTTTAAGTACACACCTACTAACTAACTAAACAACCAACTAACAGGGCAAGTTAATAAAAGCTTACGAAGTTATAGTTGTTCGTTAGCTAAAGTTGCTTCTCATTTCTAGCAAGCACCGGCAACCTGAAGTACTCGTTGAATTGTTACTTATTTGTTATCACTTTATCTATCAATTTGCCCACCCGGTAGTGGTTTTCATAACAAGCGTGACGTAAAAATGTCCATAATAATCGAGCATATTAAATAAAGCATTATTATGTCATAACGTAATAATAATACACAATTATTATAATAAGAAACAATCGTTAACCTACAAAAAAAAGTGGTGGGAAGTAATACATTTAATTTTCGTAATAAAAACTTTGATTATGTCTTGTAGTATTTTATAGAATAAAATAAAGGTTTTGTGGTAAAATATGTATAATATATTGCATTATGTGCTGATATTAATGTAAATCAAGGACATATTCTATTAATGTCGAGGTCTTGTTTTTAATAATTAATTTATCATAGTGTCTTGCCTTGTCTGCGAAGGCCGCTTATCACATCGAAAAGTAACACTAACTGCGATACTCAGTTGACATACTTTTGTATAACAAAACTGTTCAAACCTTTACTAAAGACTGATGCCCTAAGTAATGATTAAAGCTCTCTGAGTACGGCCGTATACTAATAAAAAACAAGAAAACATCATAAAAAAACGTTATACGAGTACGTCCGTGTTTGGATCATAGAAATACAAGTTGTGATAACAACTTAATCGCTCCATTACATTTGGTGCAAATTGACTGTGACAGACGGACAGACACAAGAGTGATCCTGTAAGCGTTCCGTTTTTTCCTTTTGAGGTACGGAACCTTAAAAACTGGGCACTTTTTTCACCAGACGGTGGTATTTTCTTTGTCACAATGAGACGAAAAACAACAAAGCATTAACAAATGAGTTATCATTAATAAAATACTGCACATAATATTTCACTACAAAAACATTGTACGTTACGAGTTCAAGTAAACCAATCGTTTTCGATGATTACTGTCTTAATGGCTTTAATTTCCTTACTCATCAACGTCTTAGGCATTTATTTTTACAGTTATTCATTTCATATCGAATTAACTCTAAATATCAGGATGAATAACTTTACGGTTAGTAATAACTATTACAACACGGTAAATAAAATGGTTTCCTGTTAATGATTTAGAATACCCATCATTTTCCATATAGTAAGCCGACACGCAGCAAACAGAAAACTCGAGATACCTAAGCCAATCACAATAATTGTACGGTTACAATTATTTTATTTACGCTACGGTGTAATACGCACTCCGTCCGTACCGACTACCTAGTGAAGTTTTACGTTGTTTGTGTGGTCGTCGTAGCAGCCCTGGGGCCTGGGTTGGATTTCCAGGATGGTCAGTGTTATTGGGTTTCCCGACCAGCAGGTCTATTGCGTATCTTTTAAATGACAGTGGCTATCATATTGTCTATGGATATATGGATATAACTGTCATATTGGTTATGGTTTAGTACAAAATGGAACCATTTGACAGTAATTGATAGGCACTAGAGGTTAGCCACTGTCATTTAAAAGATACGCAATAGCCCTGCAGGTTTTCCTGTATTGCCTATTGCTATTAACTTAAACCCTATTATTGGGACTTAAACATAACTTGCGAATAGTGTGGCGGGCTTATCCCATAAAAAAAACCGTTTGGGTATAGTGTGGCGGGCTTGTCCCATAAAAAAAAATGTAAGTGTACTTACTACAAGGTATAGCTAGGTTACACCTCTGCCTTACCCTTCGGGGACTACGGGCGTGATTTTATATACGGTTCAAGTACAGGGAACGGTCAGTGGGTAGCCTTAGGGAAACTTGAATTGGTATCTACCTATCTGTGCCAATCACTGTAAATTGTTCCATTTATTGTACCTACTTAATAACGCTCCGGTGTGGTACGCAATCCGTTCGTACTTGGAGCGTCCCGAGTAGGGGTTTGCGTAGTTTTTGTTGTTCGAATGGTTGATATGACTCACAGACTCACGCGCACCGAGCATGGAGGTCATTTAATAGCGTCATTGCCATGAGGATACCATTATTTATCTGCAAAAGTTCGCTGTTTGTGCTTTTATGTGATATGGGTTTAGTCTTGACCTCAATCTTGTCCTGAGGACTGAGATGAGATCGGCGATGGAACGAGTAAGATTCTTCGAATTGAAGATTTTTTGATTATGGTAACCTGATTATGGTTTTTTTACCAGTGTTTCAAGAACCCAATCTATTTTTATTTGGAAATCAGTGAAAAGCAATACTTAGCTGTATCATTAAATCAAGTAGGTACCTATTGATTTAATTTATTTAGGTATTTCGTTTTTTTTTAATCGGTTCCGTCCTTTCGTCATTACCGGATTTTTGATAAAAGCCTACCTACCTATTTCATTGTTTCACTAACATTGTTTGGGTGAATTTTAATGACCCACTGCTCATTATATTCAGGTTTTTTATTTAGCCTTGAACTAGTATTTCGAATACCTTTGAATAATTCAAGCGTTTTAACTTCAATGTTTACTTAAATTTAATACACAAATGCTAAACAAAATAAACTTGGTTTTTCGAGGATATACTTTGTTTAGATAACTAGCTATCGGATCAGTTTTCTTTTATTTATTTATTTGGGGAAAATAAACAATTGTCCAAAATATATTACTTACAACATAGGTATTTGGAGTAGGCTAGTGTACAATCCACGACGTTTCCACATATTACTAAGAAAAAAGAGATACAGTGTAGACACAATATTTTAAATAAAATAACATAAGAAAACAAAAAAAGAAGGCCTTATATAAAAATTAAAGACAAGAAGATCAAATTAATGTTCATAACTTAAATTATCTTATGGCTAATGGTACATGGTTTATTAATTATCTATAAACTAAAGATAATAATTATAAATAAGAAATAATATTATGAAAGGGCAACACACACAGTACTAATTACAGGACCAAGTCGTAACTAACAACATAAGATCACGCCTGGGATCCTCAAAGGGTTAGGCAGATGTGTACTTAATAGTGCAGCCACAATTTCGGCAGTTAGTAATAGGGGGCTGCAACTGAGAAATACCTTATCGATAAACCTAATAACACTGCCCAAACCGGGAATCGAACCCAGGACCGCATGCTAAGTAGTCAAACTTGCAACCAACTAGACCAACAAGCCAGTCGTAGCTAAATTCAGCTATAAATCATTTTAAATCAGTAAATAATTTCGAAACACTAACTGCGGCACTCAGAGATATTTAATGATTACTTAAGCCGTCGCTAATTAGTATCGATTTGACATACTTTTGTATGACAAAACTGTCAAAACCTTTACTAAGTGATGGCCTAAGTAATCCTTAAAGCTCTCTGAGTGCGGCAGTAAGTAATTTATTCTTTAAGTTAACAATAGTCATGTGACTCATTTAAAATTCAGTTTTTTCTTCGGTTCATCTTACTGCGGTATTGATGCAAGTATGATTCATTCAAGGACAACAAACAAGTCAATTATGATGAACGTCTGCTGACCCAAATAACTCATTTGTGAAAGAGTTCGGTAATATTACAGTCTGTGCCCAGCATTACCTGACCCGTCTTCTCACACCACTTGCCCTCATCTTCTTCAAATGCCCCTCATTTCTCGTCGGGGCTGCGGGTTCGAAAGAGATACCGCGGTCTCGCCACAACGGCTAAGAAATAAAATGGGTGGTTTTTAGTCAGTAGAAGTTTGATACTCCTTTTCGTTCAGGGGGGAGGGGTTATTTGATGATTTTACACCCACTCAAAAAAAGGGGGTCAGGTAATGCTAGACACCGACTACCATTTTGGTAATAAATACTTACACCTAACAAGGAATAACATATGTAGGTACTGGGGGTCTAAAATGGCCACTTTAGCAGATCATAATATGAATTGCGTTAAAAAGCGTAAAATGGAACTTTCACAATAGTAACTTCTGCTTCTGGGACAATTAATATTATTTTCCTATTATGATCTATGTATTTTCCTGAATAGTCTGCTAAAGTGGCCATTTTAGACCCCCTGAGAGGAAAATGTTTTCGTTATTAAATACTCCTATATTAATTCCATAAATGGTCTTTTACCGAAGCAGGATAACACAGTATTATAGGTGTAACTTCTGTTACTGTAAATCTGGGTTTATAACCCAGCGCTATCATGGTAAAAGTACAGTAGGCAAAATTGTTAGGGATACAGGTAAAAAATACCTTGTACAGTGCTGTCACTTTTGTTGTATTTATTTTGACAATATTTACCTGGGTTCTAAGTTTTAAAAAAAATGTTGGGTGTGATAAGAATTACTTACTTGTAAGTAACGTTTATTTTTATTAAGTATACATAATATGTATAATAGGCCATATTTCTTGGAATAATTCCAAATACCTAGGTAATAAGAACATTTTAATTACTCGATTGCAAGCCACGGAAACCTGTTTACTACTCGGTATTGGAATTTAAGTACAAAATAAATAATAAATAGGTAATAATACTTCTAAATCATTTAGAAGTATTATTATTTATTATTCGTAAATAATGAACTGGCTCTTTATGCAATAAGGTCTGGACAAATATTTATACTAAGTTACACCATGTAACCTTTAAGTTTCACTAAAATTTACAGTTGAGGATCGAAGAAATTCTGCAGTTTTGGAACTCGCATTAAAGCCCTTTAAATATGATAAGAGTCTTTAAATATGATAAGTCGCTTATATCTTGCTATACCTATCAGAATTCAAATTCATTAAGCGTATGCAACATTAAACGAACGATGAGAGTCCTTACAGCTACTAACAGGAAAGGCTAGTTCCTTGAGCAATTTATGCAGTTGACTGCATAATTCGGTCAATGGGACATCGAGATTCCATTACCGGATTACAGACGCTAGAACGATTGATGCAATATTGGGAAATGTGAACGGGGCAAATTGTTTGCCAAATGTTTTTCCCATGTACTTATGTAGTTCAAAGTGTATTTCCCTGTTAGTCTAGGTGGAAAGGAAAAGGTTGTGACAACAGTTAATATACCTATGCAAGTTTTCTGCCGTCGATCCGGAGTCGATCTTTAAGTAAAGCCGTGCCTACCTATTTTGACCCGTGAAACGCGACCCTGACCACCCATTACCATACCAAGTTTTTTTGTGCGTCGGAAACCACGTTAAGACGTTGGTCCCGAATGCCTTAATTGTTTTGATCTTTAGCAGCCGTTTCAGGTAGTCAGAGGCCTGAAAGTCTGACAACCAGTCTTACCAAGGGTATGCTATTAGCCATTACTAAGCATTATTGCAAAAATATTCACATCGCAGAAAATTTATGTATTTCCAGTCATTGGCGTAGCAATTGTAGGAGTGAGTTTAAACTACAATTTACGAATAGGCTTGCCTTGTTGCGCCACTTTCGACGGCGCGGCGACAAATAGACCACCGCCTCTGTATCAACTTTCTGGTAGGCACCAAGTACAGACAAGAGACAGAAGGCTTACGAAACGTGTAGCTCTGTCTATTGAGAATTATAGAAATATCTCACTGATAACAGCAAATGATAAACCCACAGACAAATCTAAATCCTGTATTAATACTTTGAGTCGACTTGGCAAGTTACGATGTAAGTGACGGTCCGTGACAACAAAAATGATCAGGATCAATCGTCATCAATCCACTGCTAGGTACAGAGTTCTCTTTCCTTTTATCAAGCTTCACGTTTTTCTGTCACTCTAATCTAAGATATTCCCTCGATGGCAGCAGTGATCAGTATAGGTCATTTGTAATGTGCTGAAAACTTCGGACGACAAAGATCTATTAGACAATGGTGATGGGTAATTGACATTATGAATGAGATCTAAAAATCTTTGGGTCAAACGTTAATGGTTCCTAACCCTATGGCGTAGTGTCATCATCGCATCACTATTGTTGAGTCCAGTGTTTGTGTGGAATAGATCTTCTAGCTAGAGCATTCATTTAGACTAGGCTGGTACGGGTACTATCGCCTTTCTTGTGTAGATAGTTCATTATTTCAATTTAATCTTGCCCTTTCTAATAGCTTGGACTATTATTAAACTTCTTTATCCATACCGACAGGTTGTTATTACGAACATTGGCACTTTGGCAAGTAGGGATGTCATCGTGCCTTCAACTCTTTCAATTTTCTCAGGCTCAGTATCCGGTGAGAAACTTATTTGATTTAGTAGCCAATGCTTCGTTGATTTAACTGTTTACATAAGCGCTTGCCATAATATTAAATATCAAGTGAGCTTAGGAAAATATCTCACCGATTGTACCCACAGCTGGGCGTAGACATTAGGAGAGACCCTTTAAGCTTGTTATACCAGACCCGTTCCGTGGTTACAGAAGAGTTTCTACTGGGTATTTAGTACTAGAATCATGATGGAGTAATCAATGGAATGTGTGAGGATTGCTATGAATGAAAAGAGAGTCAATGAAAGCTTGACTATTGACAGGGGAGGATGAATGAATAAAACGTTTATAAAAACTGGAACATTATAATACAGTAAGGACGTAATTCTTAGGTAATTAAGGCCAAGTTGACCATCTCGACCTTTTATAGTTTCCTCTGGTATTTTATTAGTTATTCTTCCTCCTAATATTGTGAGAAGCGTAAAGAAACACAAACAGTTTATGTGAAATAAACTAGTTACTACATTTACTTGTCAGTTTTGATACTATTTGGTTAACATTACTGACACGTTTGAGAAGTTTGAATAAATAATTTTATTTGAAAATTGTTAAGCGTATTTTCTTATATATTTATTGTTTATTTTATGGTTAACTTCCGTTTATATGACGTAAACCTCGCTTAGGTAGAGGTACTGAGGTGTCATTAGATGTACCATAAATCAAATAAAGTACTTCTGGGATTCGTACCGGTATTTAACATTTAGCCAGCAATTTTATGATTACAAGCCACCAATTTTGCCGCTGATTTTACGAGGAAATTATTTACTAAACTACTTAGCTGTTGCTCGCGACCTTCGTCAGCATGAAATTATTATTACATAATTTTACTTCCCCATTTGAATCGGATTTAGCTCAAATCATAATTTTATAATACGTATCTCGGTCAAGTAAATGCTGTATGCGTAACGGGCGGGTTCAGAACTTCAGACCTAATTAGTTGTAACGAAAACCGATCGACTGGCAACGTGACCGCTATGGAGCGTCATGAAATAGATTGACACAGAAGGACTATACAGAGTGTAAATTAACCCTTCACACATACGTCAACCAAGCATTCTGTACATCAATCTAAGTACCCCTACGCAAAAATATTTGCTGGGACACGACTTTTTTTTTGGGTCAAAATTCTTATTTTACGGTAAAACTCAATGTAGCACTCTTAAAACATTGTGCTAGTAGATGCTTTGAATAGTAAAAGGGTCATGGAGGTAAAATAAGTTAAGTTTTAATCTGAAAAACTAGTACCTAGGTATTTACAAAAACAGCTGTGCAAAATTAGGAACTTTGACCCCCAATATCTCCGTAACCCAGGTATGGTCTAGAACAAAAAAATGATCGCAGTGGTGGGGAGAACAAGTGCCCTTCGTTTGCATTAAGAGTACTTTTACACCCTCTATAAATACTGGCTCCATCCATCCATAACGTGGTAGACTGTGTGCCAACTGGGACAGAAAATCTTGTTGAAAATGCATTTGTAATATTAGTTTGATAAATTATGTGGGTTTAGTTAGTTCGAACTCCTTTAGACGCACGAAGAGCAATCAAGGTATACAAAACCAATTTATTCGGATCTTTCACTGTGTAGGAAATCCATACAAAGCGAGGTCATGTTATACTGGAAATGCTTAGCCTTTTTATTATGTTACATTTACATACTTAGTTACTGACCTAACTATTCTACGATGATAGACAGCCGTATTGGTTATTTGGTTGACTTACCAATTACCGATAAAAGCGATTTACTCGTTTGTTGCTGATAAATAAATAAAATAAAAAATAAAAATGCCTTTTAATTCCAATAGCTTCAACAATTAAATGGAGAGGCCCTCACGGATTTAGACGTAGAGGCAGACCATAAGCGAGATGGAAAGACGAAGTAGAGTGGAATAAACTGGTCAGATGTCGCCAAAGATAGAGACAATTGGTATTCTCTGGAGGAGGCCTTTACACGAAAAGGGGTCCAATTAGCCCTACCATTATAATTTATTTATTTTATAAGTTACCATAATTGTTGCTGATACGTACTGATAAGTTTCCTCTGTGCCTCAGGAGTGTTAAGCCGTTGGTCAAGGTTTCCATTTGTAGATTTTGGACAGTCGTTACAGATAGTCAGTGACCCTAAATTCTGACAACCAGTCTTAGTAAGTAGTAGTAGGTAAGGGCTCGTTTACGGAGACGCGGGGCGTCGCGCGGCGCGTTCAGAAGGCAAGTCGCGTGCTATTTTATTAATTTACTAAGAGGCGGGTCCACCGCAAAAAATGCTGCATTTTAAGCTAACGGGCGAAAAATCGTTTCTTGAAAATCGTCTATTGAAATCGTTACCCTTTTCATACATCGCCATGTGCTTAAAATTAAAACGCACAACGCGCCGCGCGACGCCGCGTGTGCGTAAATGAGGCCTACCTGCGGCACTCAGAGAGCTTTAATGGTTACTTAGGCCATCACTTAGTAATGGTTTTGACAGTTTTGTCATACAAAAATATGTCAAACCTTTACTAAGTGACGGCTTAAGTAATCATTAAAGCTCTCTGAGTACAGCAGTAAGTGTGTTGTATTACTCGGCACAAACTGTGTGGTCGCTTCATATAAAATACTGGTATTCAGCTGCATCCGATATGACTGGAAGCCGACCCCAACATGGTTGGGAAATGTCTTGACATATGATGATGACCCGTCTGTTGCTGATAGAAGGCTCTAGGCTCATTCGTTGACAAATCTTCATAGGAACAACGGACAAACGGATCCTCGGTTGATGTGAGACTTACCGAACCAGCTCATACTGAGACTATTGATATTAAAGTCCTTATTTGTGAGCTATCACAACTTGAATAAGACGCGTTGACGAACTTGAAGTAGCGTAGGAAGGCGGAGGCCTTCCTACGCAACTTCAAGTTCGTCAACGCGTCCACATAGTAGGAGCACTATGTGGACCGATGACCTGGTGAAGGTTGCGGGGACCCGTCGCGGGACGCACGGGACCGGACAATGTGGCGACACCTGGGGGAGGCCTATGTCCAGCAGTGGACGTCTTTTGGCTGAGATGATGATGATGACAACTTGAATGCGTCACAGAATGAAACTTCTTCCCTGCCATTTGTATTGTTGGACACACGTGTATGCCACTGTTACTATGTTTAGCTTTAAACGCTGCCACTCAATTTAAATATGGAGATCGATCGTTTTGATTTGCTAGAAAATTAGCTAGCGGGCTAGCAAAATGCTAGCCCGCTAGCTAATTTTCTTCTGACGGGTAAAGTGGAGCTATGAAGGGTTTACCTTCCTTATCATAAGGTCAACGGTTAACAAGTAATGTGAAATCTTTTGCGAGATTTATTATTATAGAAGGCGAACTTCACCAATAAAACTGAACGGGATCAGAACATGTAACCTGCGTTCATGAGCTTTCAGTTTCATTGTTGTAGAAAAATTACATTGACAGCTTCTTAAAGAGGTGTAGATTCGTTGAACAAGGCGAAAGAAAAGATGTATGGATTGTGTGAAGAATGATATGAAAGGGAAAGGAGTAAATGCCACCGTGACGTCTAACAGGGAAGAATGGAAAAATTAAACGTGTTGCGCCGACCCCAAATAGAATGGGATAAGGGCAGGGAGATGATGATGATGAAGTGGCGTATGAGATGCGTTGATGGCGTTCAGGGTGCTCTGGAATATAATTCCGATTGATCGACATTGATCAAAACGTCATTTGGTTGAGTTGAACGTCAGGGATTGGCTAGACTCAGTTGAGATCAGCCAATCCCTGACGTTTAACTGACAATTCCAATGTCGATTTATCGGAATTATAATCGAGAGTAAGCACCCTGTTTGGTCTACTTATTAATACTTTCTGTGTATTGGTGCGTTGTGTGTGTTCTACTATTCTGTTTCTGTTTACAACCTCATTTTCGGTGCATTAACGACTAACTAAACAGTTAAATAACTCCCAAAGTATACGGGTAAAATGTGTACGGCCGTTCAGCTTGCTAATTGCCTTGTTTACATCGATTTGTATGTATGTATGTGTACACAAATATCCTGCGCCTCGACCCACAGTTACAAAGAATTTTAATGTCAGTACCACTTTGACTTAATGTTGTTACTAGTTATTATGCTGTTGCTGTATTTTAATTGTCACAGTAAAATTGACGGAATTATCAATTCAGTAAAGCCACTAATATTATTAAATTCTTACCGTGATAATGGTCAATAGAACTCATGACTTTTTTTTTTCGAGATTGGGTTATCATCAAATGACTCCTCCCGCTCTGGGCAGAGCGGTAGGGAGTGTCAGACTTCTACTGACTAAAAACCACCCATGCTCCTTCTTAGCCCTTGGCTTCGAGGCCGCGGTATCTCTTTCGAACAACCTGCAGCCCCGACGGGGAAACCAAGACCTTAAGACTACGTCACAATTAGGGCATGCAAAACCGGATTCGGTTCCAGGTTTTTGAGAACCGGGTCTGATAGGCAGTTAGAACCGGGGGAACCGGTTCCCCCGGTTCCGGCAAATAAATTTTTAAGTTTTTTTGGATTTGAATAAATTTGTAGAGAATTTGTCAGGGTAAGCAATTACCACTAGGAATATGAAATCAAATAGTTTACATTTGTCTAATCAATATATATTTGCAAGTTTTGTAACAAATCAGTCTTACAGTTTTGTAACAAATCAGTCTCAGTTACAATACTACGAGTAGTACTTTTCTTTATAATTATCTTTTATTAGTAAAATCAAATATTTTTATTTAACACTTCAAAAACATTAATAAAATCTAAAAAATCAAACATATCCAACATAATACACGCAAGTTAAATAAACGAAAGAAAGTCGTTTATCGAAAATCTTCATTAGGTATTATATATTCAGTTACTATAAAAAAAGAAGGTTATTAAAGATAACAGTCCCACGACAGCCACAGCACAGCAACAGTTGTCTTTTAAAATCTTTTGTCCTGATAATAGGATCTTAAATAGCTAATAACGTCCAAACTCCGGTCGCTCAGTGAGCTGCGCAGGCGATTGCAAATATAACCTGCCGAGGAGAAAATTCGCTCAGGCTCTACGCTTGTCGGCGGTATAGCTTTTAAGTATTTATATGCAGTCGAAAGATTTGTGCCTCGACTACCACCATTTTCAAAAAGAGTCATTTCAATTTTAACTGTTCACATCGTCGTTTTTGGTCGGGGATTTTTTAAATTTCTTCGCTACCTTTCGGACTTTTGCTAATAAATCAAAATATTTGAAATTAGACAGCTCTCTTTGTGTTTCTTTCACAAACTGAACACCATCATCATCGTCGTCATTTTCGTCTGCATAGCACAATTAAATCGTCACTGGAATGTACAAATGCGTGCACGGTCCAGGAGGTTCGTGTGACGACTGACGAGTGACGCGTCGTGCGCGTGGGGTGTGCGGGGCGGGCGAGAGACGGACGGCCGGCTAGCGACGAGCGAGACACGTGTATGCGAGTCGCTTACACTTGTCTCGCTCGTCGCAATAAATGCGACGTTGCCAGCTTGTAAAAACGTGAATTACTAACGCGTATTTTGAATGGAAGAAATAATGCGAACAATTTTTTTTAAAGAACCGGGGAACCGGGTTTGCTCTTTCCGGATCCGGTTCTGTACATACATTGAAAGAACCGGGTATACCCGGTTCTTTCAGAACCGGGTAGAACCGGGTGCATGCTCTAGTCACAATAATGTTTTATTACTTATTTTAAGTTATAGGATCTCTATTCTCTTTAAGTGTTCTTTAAACTGTTTTATTAGTCTTTTCTGTCCCATTCCTGTCACTGTTAGATTAACCTAAGTTATTCTCGTTAAATTATTCTCACTTAAAACCTAGCAACTGGACTCATACAATAATTCCATAATACAATAACATTAACACGAATCTATTAGAAACTGCGGTTAGATCACGAACAGACCAAATGAAGTTATTCGCGTGATTACCAGCACTTACGATCTGGAACGCTCACCCGGCTCGCTATCTGAACGTTAAAATAATTCACAAAGAATATTAAACATATAGTTTAATATTCTTTGTGAATTATTTTAAAGTTCAGCCAATTATGTTATCATCATCACTGCCTCGTTGGGCTAGTGTTCGCAAGCGACACGCTATTGGTCGACTGCCGAGTATCAGGTGGGTTGGATTCTCAGGTCGTGCAAAATGTTATTGTGTTTTTCGTATACAAATTTCTCAAGAGCAGTCACGGAGAGATTTGTGTCCTGTTGAGAGCATTAGGCTCGCCCCTTATTATAAAGGGCGTAAAAGTACCCTAAACGCAAACGAAGGGCACTTGTTCTGCAAACAGTGGAGGTGTGCCCCGCTTGGGCGGAGCCCCGCCGTGTTCCCGTAGCGGCGATCGGCGGCGGCGACCTCTCGCGCCCGGCCCTGGTGCAAGCCATGGTCCGGGACGAGGAGGAATGGGACGCCGTCGCCTCCTTCTGCGAAGCAGTGATGCTAGCGAAGGAGGTGGCGGAACGCGCGAGGCGAGGCGCTCCGGGCGTCGGGGGTCACGCGATGACCTCCGGCCACCGTAGACGCGGGCCTGTGGACGGTGAGTAATGGGCTAACTCGCCGTCCGTCCGTCTTACGACGAAAACAGGCCGTGTCGACGGCGCGTTCGTTGTTCCACGCGCGCCTCAAAGAGATGTCAGCAACATGGGAGAAGCCCGAAAGGGACGACGCCCGTCGGGGCCGCGGGTTGTACACTAGTTATTGCGGCCTCGAGATAGAGGGCTAAGAAGGAACATGGGTGGTTTTTAGTCAGTAGAATCTGACACTCCCTTTTGCTCTGCCCAATAGCGGGAGGGGTTATTCGATGATTTTCAACCCGCCAAGAAAAAAAAAGGGCACTTGTTCTCCCCACCACTGCGGGATTTTTTTGGTTCTAGACTTACGGAGATATTGGGGGTCAAAGTTCCAAATTTTGCACAGCTGTTTTTGTAAAACTAGTTTTTCAGGTTAAAACATTACTTAAATTACCTCCATGGCCCGTTTACTATTTCAAGCACCCACTAGCACAATGTTTCAAGAGTGCAACATTGAGTTTTACCTTAAAATACTATTTTTGACCCCCAAAAAAAAAGTCGTTGGCCAGCAAAAATTTTTTCGTAGGTGTACTTAGTTTGATGTACAGAATGCTTGGTTGACGTATGTGTGAAGGGTTACTTTACACCCTGTATAACTGGCGAAATGTGTGTGCACTATTAAGGACACCTCTGCCTAACCCTTCGGGGATTATAAAGCGTGACGTTATTTTATCTATTTTGTCACCGAACGGACACACTCGAACGTTATCGGTACAGCTGTTATCTGAGACCACGTGTGTTCTAGCTACTAATCGCTATGCATGTGTCATTTATGTACAGCAGACAAAACAGATTGGAATGAAGGCTATGTTTCGATTGAGTTGTGCATTGTTTTCTCTACAGTCGGTGTGGCGCGTGCGCCGAGTAACCAAGTTTCTAGTGTCTATAGATAGGTACATTTAGCCCGTACGAATAGGAAGTAGGTAAGTATGCAGTATTCCAAATGCTAGAATGTGTAATTGTGTATGTGTAACGCGGGTTTCTCACTTGTTATCATCATCTGCCTAGCCTTTTCCCAACTCTGTTGCTGTCGACTTCCAGTCTAGCCGGATGCAGCTGAATACCAGTATTTTACATGGAGCGGCTGCATATCTGACCTCCACAACCCAGTTAATACTGGGTATCAGTTAACAATCGTTATCACTAGTGATAATTAATATTTGAGTGCAACGACTGCCTGCATACCAATCACGTTCGCCGTGTGTCCGAAGCACATTGTTGTTATCTATGTAATAACAATATTAAGTAAGTCCACGTTTGTCCTTAACATTTAAATAGTACTTGTATGTTGTTTGAACGTACTCCGGAAAGGAGAGAACATAATAACGTTAGTTAGGGCTTTGTCGTGTGTTCGTTTTACAGACTGTTGCTAATCCGTTTGTACCGGACAGGTCTGTAAATACTATAAGTGGGATTCGTTTCACAAAACACGTGTGTCTATGACTATGACTAAGGCCCGGTTTCCACCAAAGCGGAGACGAGCAGAGAGATATGCTAAATTCGACCAATCACAGGACGGGCGAAAGACTAGGGCGTTTAAAATGGGCCACTTTAGCATTCGGTTATAATTCGGTAACTTCATACGTCTTACAGTCGCAAATCAAATTTTCATAAACATACAACCAAGCACTGGCCTGCAAATTGCCAAAAACGTAAGAAAATTAGAATTTCGCGGGCCAGATGTGAGCTTCCACCTTAAATGGACGCAGTTACTATTATGAAAGGTCCATTTTAAACTTTTTAACGCAATTCATATTAAAGTGACCATTCTAGACGCCCAGGTTTGTAAGTACCCTATGAGTACAGGCTACTTTACGTAGGATTCGTTTCACAAAACACGTGTGTCTTATGACTAAGTCGTGTTTGCATGAATATTAATAACCCTTCCTTGGTTATGTCAGACATTAGTTCGATTTCTTTGTGTTTTGGTTTCCTGATTTCCTCGTTGGTCGACTGCTGTGCATGGGTCCTGGAAATGTGGGTGTACTAAATGGTACACCTCTGCCTATTCGGGGATCACACATTACCAGGGATTATACATTTTTTTTTCTTCTTTTGTACCTACTGTAGCGGAACTAGCGGTATGAAATGGTCTTCTTCTACTTATCGTGTGGGCAGTAAGGTCTAACGACCCCACACACCCTAGTATCAGAGTTTCGTAACCGGGTTTTTTTTTTTTTTTGGTGGGTGTAAAATCATCGAATAACCCCTCCCGCTCTTGGGCAGAGCGAAAGGGAGTGTCAGACTTCTACTGACTAAAAACCACCCATGTTCCTTCTTCGCCCTCTATGTCGAGGCCACGATAACCGTTGGACTACCCGCGGCCCCGACAGGCGTCGGCCCTTTCGGGCCCCTCCCATGTTGCTGACATCTCTTTGAGGCGCGCGTGGAACACGAACGCGCCGTCGACACGGCCTGTTTTCGTCGTGAGACGGACGGACGGCGAGTTAGCCCATCACTCACCGTCCACAGGCCCGCGTCTACGGTGGCCGGAGGTCATCGCGGGACCTCCGACGCCCGGAGCGCCTCCCGCGGCGGCTGGGACGAGAGGTTCTCTCCCTCTCGCGTTCCGCCACCTCCTTCGCTAGCATCACTGCTTCGCAGAAGGAGGCGACGGTGTCCCATTCCTCCTCGCCCCGGACCATGGCTTGCACCAGGGCCGGGCGCGAGAGGTCGCCGTCGCCGATCGCCGCTACGAGAACACGGCGGGGCTCCGCCCAAGCGGGGCACACCTCCACTGTGTGCTCCACCGTGTCCTCCGGCCGATCCTCACAATGGTGGCATCCGGGCGTTTCCTCCCGCCTGATTCGGTGCAGGTACCTCCCGAAACAACCGTGTCCGGTGAGGACCTGCGTCAGACGAAAGGTGAGGGCGCCGTGGCGCCACTCCTTAAAGAGGGGACTTACCGCCACTATCGTGGCGTGCCCTGCACGGGGTTGCGACAGTCGCAGTCTCCATGTCGCCATGAGATCGCACCGGAGGTCTGTCCGCCGCGCAGCAATTTGCCGCGGGAGCGGAGTGACCCCCCGGGGTAGCGCCTCCGCGCGCCATTGATGCAGGCGCGCGAGGACTATCGCCTCCAGATCCCACGGCGGCAATCCGGCAAGGAGGTTCGCCGCTTCGCGGGAGATCGTGCGGTACCCCCGTACCATCCTTACGGCCATGACCCTTTGGGGCACGTTCAGGTAGTGGGCGGCCCGCTTCCTCAAAGCAGGCGCCCACACCGGCGCCCCGTAAAGGGCCATGGACCGCACGATCCCCGCGTAGAGCCTCCGGCAGGAGGCGTTTGGCCCCCCCAGATTGGGCAAGAGCCACCTAAAGGCAGCCCCGGCCCGCTCCAGTCTGGGAGCCAAACGTCGGAAATGCTCCTTTCGTAACCGCCTCAAGGGCCTCTGACATGGTTTGACGACCGCCAGTTGGCGGCCGGGGCCACCGGCTTATACGTGCCTTCCGAAGCACGAAATCATCTTATTATCAGACAATCAAGTGATTCAAGCCTGCTATGTCCTAGCCAAACTGGAAACAACTTTACAAAGTAGGCTTCCCGTGGGAATCGAACCCACGACCGCCGTCACAAACATACGCCTAAACCACTTGACCACGGAGGCAGTTGGTGGAGCGAGATTATATGCTAAAAACTATGTATGAAAGGGGTTTAAGTTTCACACAAGCATCACAAAGTCAACTGCATGCCAGCTACCTGGAGTATTGTTTATAGAACTATAAAATTTTTCGCGTGAAGTGGTTATGAACCGCCGCACGCTTTAGTTTCAACACGTTCTTGATTCCCTGGTCATGATTTATTATTAAAATTTCGTGCTCATTAGTTCTCTGTAGTTTTCTGTTGTTTACGTGAAAAAAGAAAAAAATACATGTCCAATATTTTTTGATAATCTATATCACGGAGTAATTAGATTTTTTTGGTTAACTACCCTATTTATTTGGGGTTGGCGCAGCATGTCTTCTTCCATACTTCTCTGTTTCTCGTCATCTCATGAGACACCTCCTTTCTTACCGTCCATCGAAACATAAATTACTACATGCCAAAGCTCACCATAGAAATGATACTTACAGTGGAAAATTTTGAAACTATCACATCGTATCAAATAACAGTTAAGCCTAAAACACATGTTCCATTCCACGTGTGACCGGATTTAACGGTTGACCTTTACCGCTTACCGCCGTACCGCAATTGCCCTATCCGTGTTTAAGTCGCGTGTACACTGGGTGGTGGCAGGTTGTTAACCTACCACCTAGACTTTATACCGTCCGTGTAACCTTAGCACTTTAGTTTTATGTGATTGATAAACTTCGTTTTATTTTCGTCTTTGCTGAAATGTGGGGCAAAAAACACAATCTTTTTTTGTGATTTGTATCAGTTGTAACTTTGTACTCGCAAACTATTTTTGCTACCAAGTTTAATTTGATTGATGAATAGTTGAATACTGAATATTCCAGACACAGATTGGACGAAGGAAGGTAAACCTGTTTGGTGAATATTCATAGATGTCTGTCCCATACGTAGCATGGCGATTCTATCTCTATTCTGCCACGAATAGACAAAGAATTTTCGTTTCGATTCACTTTTAGTGAAGTGCCGTAAGGCATAAATATTGTAAAATCTCGGAATCGGGGGCCGGTCAATGAATCTTCATAAAAACTTTTGGACTGCATTGGTAAAAGACCAAATAAAGAAGTTAAAAAAAAAATGCGCGCTCTTCTTTTATTTTTTTAATTTTACAATTTTCTGAAATTGAGAGGGACTATTCTCTAGTTATGTATAAGCCCCATGTAATCGGGGCAAACCTTTTGCCGTGAACCGGGCACACCCAACTCTGTGACTGCTACTGAGTCTGACTTGCCCGATGTTGCCTCATGTTACTTTTATTTCGACAACAGCTTGTGCCAGCGGCTTCGCTCGCGTGGAGTTCGTTAATTGTCCCACGGGATCATACTACCGGGATAAGAAGTATCCTATGTGTTAATCCAGGTTATAATCTGTGTTCTAAATTTCATCAAAGAGTAACATACATCCATCCATCCAACCATACATCCTCGCATTTATAAATACTAGGTGTTGCCAGGCGGCTTCGCCCACGAGAAGATAAAATCGGGATAAAAGCTATCCTATATGTTAATTCAGGTTATAAACTATCTGTGTACCAAATTTTATCCAAATCCGTTCAGAAGTTTTTGCGTGAAAGAGTAACAAACATCCATCCATACATACATATAACATGACATACTTACTTACAAACTTTTGGCGTTTATAATATTAGTAGGATTAGTAGGATAACTTGTTCATTGTTTTGCAACATTAACTCATCCCCATATATCTTTCTCCACAGGACCGCGTACTGAACATCACAAGTCAGATAATGGACCAGCTGCTGGGTGACGAGCGAGTGGCGCGCGGCTTCCGCGTCAAGTTCCCTGAGGATGTGCTGCAAGACAACCTGGCTGGACAGCTCTGGTTCGGTGCTGAGGTTGGTATCCTGCACCGTGATGTTTAAAAGCCATCATCACCATCTGCCAAACCTTTTCCCAAGTTAGTGTTGAATTCTTGGTCTTTTGCGGCGACTGGCTAAATAATAAAAGCGGTTCGGGTTGATCTTTAAGTTAAGTCGCGCTTGTTTAGGTTTTTCCGTGGATGGGTGACCGCAAATTATATACCTACCAGGTTTTACCCGTGCCTCAGAAAGTACATGTACATTCACTGTCTTTTTCAGTTTAGTTTTTTTTTTAATTTTATTTTTTTATTGTTTGTTGTGTGCACTTTGTGGTAATGTGCTAAGTAAATATGTTTTCTTTCTTTCTTTTCTTTCTTTCTTTTCTTTCTTTCTTTTCTTTCTTTCTTTCTTTACATTCAACTGTTAGTCCAGGCTGTTATGTTGTGCCCGTCGGGGCTGCGGGTTGTTCGAAAGAGACACCGGGGCCTCGACAAGTCTAAGAAAGATCATGGGTGGTTTTTAGTCAGTAGAAGTCTGACACTCCCTACCGCTCTGCCCAGAGCGGGAGGAGGAGTCATTTGATGATTTCCCACCCTCAAAAAAAATATATTTGTGATAGATATATATTTGTAGAGATATCTACTTAAACACACGCACACAAACATAACTTTCATCATACACAAACACAATACACATATACAGTCAAACACACATGCCAAACACACGCATTAACATGGATACATACTTGTAACACATATTACGAGTACATGATATACTAACACTATATCTAACTAGTTCTATACTTTGTTCCTTACTGCACTTGTCAGCGCTAGAGTATAAGTTTGAGGTATTGTCAACGATAATGGGTAGGAACCTGGTGTCCTGAAACACAGGCTACGAGCCTAGCTTAGGCACCAGTCTCCCACAATATATGACATAAACTATATTTAATGTTCTGTCTCAAAACTGTCGTTCTGAATACTGTATATTGTGGTGAGAAATAAACAATTTATTATTATTATAGATATTTGGCAGTCGTTACTGGCACTCAGTGGCCCAAAAATCGGTCAACCAGTCTTACCGAAAGGTGTCGTATTATCCAGTACCAGTACTAACTGGGTGTTTGAGGTCAGATTGGCAGTCGGTCCATGTAAAATAGTGGTATTTAGCTGCATCCGGTTAGACCACCCCAACATAAGCACTTGGGACAAAGCTAGGGAGATGATTTGGGCGACTGCTTATCTGCTCACAACCCAGATACCATATAGTAGAACTGGTTGTCAGACTTTCTTGCACCTGGCTACCAGTAACGAGTTATCACCCCCGACAAGATGAACGACGAACCTTATTTCACGAAAATATACCGCCAATTTTTTAGTTCTTAGTCAAGTTTTATATTAAAGTATCAACAGATCCTTTGGTCATATATTATTGTGTAAAACCGATAGCCGGCAACACGATGTACATCATAATGTAAGTATGTTAGCGTTCCCATTTAGTCCAAATTGCGACAGGTCACCGATTCCATGCACGGTGAGCATTAGTCAAATCAAACCACTCGATAAAACAATACCAACATTAACTATAATCACACTTAGTTCCTTCCTATGTAGCTATCGATTACCATTTATCTAGCAAGGCCATAAAAAAATATGCCCTCTTAGCTTATGCCCACGGCGTCGACGCATAATATCGGTACAATTATCCCACGAAAACGCACGCAGCTGTCTCAGGTCACGCGGTCTATCCTGTATATTTTTTTGTCATACTATACTGATGGTGGCAAAATCAACAACTATAACTGGCGCAATATACCAGACGCAACACCCGTCTGGTCGGAGGATCCTCCCTTTTCTATGGGGGATCTTAACACCCAGTTCTTCATACCCCCAAAAGATAAAGCCTGAGGCGTGACAAACAAACTCACTGTCATCAGTTCATCACATTCATATTATTAGATCTTCTTCAATCGTGTGGGCAGTAAGGTCTTAGGGTTTACTAACCCATATTATGGATGTTGCTTATCCGAAATAAAGATTATTTTTTATTTTTTTGACCCCCACACCCTTGCGTCAGAGTTTCAAAACCGCCTCAAGGGCCTCTGACATCCCGTCGGGGCTGCAGGTTGTTCGCAAGAGATACCGCGGCCTCGACATAAAGGGCTAACAAGGAACATAGGTGGTTTTTAGTCCGTAGAAGTCTGATACTCCCTTTCGCTCAGCCCAAGACCGGGAGGATTATTTGATGATTTCCTAAACCTCCAAAAAAAAAAGGGCCTTTGACATGGTTTGACGACCGCCATTATGGCGGCCGGGACCACCGGCTTATACCTACGTGCCTTCCGAAGCACGGAATCATCTTTTTATCAGACAATCAGGTGATTCAAGCCTGCAATGTCCTAGCCAAACAGGAAACAACTTAACAAAATATGCTTCCCGTCGGAATCGAACCCACGACCAACCAAGGCAAACGTCTAAACTACGGAGGAATTAGATTACTTACCATAGGTTTTTTTCTTTTGTGGTTTGTTAATGGCCTGTAGGTGAATAGGCACCGAACATTTTTCCAAGGTTAGTTGTAATATTGTTTCCTGTACTATCACATTATAACCATAACATTGATGACCCATCGTCTGGAACGCTGCCTAACCTTATAGGCTTCCGATTAAACATAAGAGAATGGCGGCGTTATAAAATAAGTTGATTTGTGAGTTCGTAAGTAGGTAATTATTAATGAGTCACGCAAGCTATGAACGAATACGCTCAGGTATATAAACACGTAGGTCTTATACTTTACATAATACAAGCGGACCTGGCAGACGTCGTCCTGCCCGGACAGCAGTGCCCGCTACCGGGTCCAATTGTAAATCTAAACTGTTCTCGAATCCACTTGAACACATTTGAATTTTCATCAAAATTGGTCCAGCCGGAATCCCCATTAACAAAATGATCCGCCATTTGTTACAAAAAACGTGATAAATGAAGAACCGCTCGACCAATGTTTTGCAACTTCACATAAACCATCTACTAAATAGTCCGAACAAAGCCTAAACATTTGGTTTGGGTAGACCAGCGGGGCGAGCACGGGCGTACCCAAGACGTTGGTGACAAGACGTTATAAATTATGTCATGTCTTAGAATTTGTCTTAAATGCTAGCACGGGTACCACATGTGATATAATTTAAGACGCGACTTGTCTTTCTTGTTGCTGACTTCATAGTGTGACCTAGTATATTAAAAAAATAAAAATGTCTATGACCATCTGAATAGGCGACCAAATAAAATAATACGTATAAAAGAGCACAGTTCATACAGTTAAACTTTTTAATTTTCTTGGGTACTAATTCATTTTTGACATAACACGTACGCGGCACGTCTTTCATTTTCTTTTTTTATTTATTATTTGATAACTTGCTACTAACTAAAAGTTCTGTTTTTCTTTTAAAAGTTTGATGTGATTTGTTTTGAAATATATTTGTCAGGCGGAAAATCCGTTGGAACTCCCTGTCTGGCAACTCGAACGGATTAGAGGAGTCCCGAATGTTTCTTCGGAATATTTTCCTACTTTAGACCTCTTGCCTTCGGGCAAGAACATAATTATAATAATTTACTGCCATTTGATGCAGTAGTAAGCAGAAAAATATACTTATATTTTTAATTTACTTTTATCACCACCTCCGAACGAACGTGATATAAACGAGCATATTCATCTGTCAAAATGTGACATTTGTTACAAAATGGGTGCGCCCATATTAGCAAATAAGACATAGGAGTCCCAACTAAACGTCAAGAAGTTATATCACATATCAAGAAATTATCTTACGCCGCCGTGCTAGCATTTAAGACAAAACGGTTTTATCGCCCAAACTGTGATAAAATGTGTGACTCATGCCATGTCACTGTAGGCCGTGCTCGCCGGGCTGGTGAGCCCGTTCTTGAGTTATAAAAATTACAACGAAAAGTGGCATTGATTTTTATATAATATTGATTGGAACGGCCTTTGAACATGTATAGTTACAGTCGAGGAGTGTAAATGATAAAACCCTGAAGAGTTAGACGTACCTTAGTCCTAATATTTCACCACACATTCCGCCAGTTATGTTTTAAGTCCCATGGGCAAGTCTGTTCCCATCAACCGGGTACAAACCCAATAAAATCCAAATTTGCCAGTTCGTATCGAACTATCTTCTTTGCTTTAGTTCTTTTAGAACGAGAAGAACTAAACAGATTTTTCTGAATTCTGTGTACATGTATTCTTTGACATAAGGGTGGAATTAGGTCACACTAAGTTGAAGGTCACAATAGATAACCAAAGGTTGACCTAAGGTCATCTATTGTGACCTTATAATACAATAGCTATTCTTATATTTATGACCTGAAGACACACGGTACGTGTAGATGATGTAATATTATAAATAGAAATAATATGAAAATTTCTATTCGCTATTGATTGACCTTTATTTTCTTATGTTTAGGTAAGATTACGTCTATTTTTGAAACGAACGTGACTCAGGCAGTTTGCAGAATGTTTGCTAAGATAATGTTTGACATACATGTGAGAACAGCTGTGTGCCTTATTCAATACGTCTAGGCTGTAGGCACAATGTGATCATTAATCCTTTTGAAAATTTTCGACATGACACAGACAGGCGAGGCGGCTTTAAAATACGATCTCTGCGTTATTGTTAGTTGGAATTGCATAACATTAACAGCTTATTTAACATAACATAATATCAGGCCTGTAATCTCCGAACGGTTATTTTTTTTTAATGGGACAAGCCCGCCACACTATTCCCAAACCACTGTAACTTCTGAAAGCCAGAATCAACAGTGGCGACCACAAGAAAAGCGCCGAGACAATGAAGCTGGACGAAGTCCCAGAGAAACGATTTAACTGTCTTGGATCCCGGATCCGAACGGTTAGCCAGAGGTGTACTTTTGGCCACTTAGCTTTAACTCCCATCCTATAATCCATATATTGGCCTATTGCCATCAACAGGGCACAAATCTAAACCGCGTGGCAGCTACTAAGAAATACCTCTGATTGCAAAACCCAATAAAGCTTCGCTTGAACTGCGAATGGATCCCAGGACCTCATTCTCGACCACCCGATGAACGAGGAAGTTCTTGGTACTTACTCTGTCTAAAAAAACTATTTTCAAAATTCCAGTGCCTAGCCGCGGGCTCCTCGATAATGAATCGCGAGGAGGAATCAGCGGCCATGCGTCCTCTGGCAAAAGCGCTAACACGCAGTCTGGAGACCGTGCGCTCGTTGCTGCGGGAGCAGTGCCTGCGACCGCGAGGCATGGCGCTGTCGCAGCACGACGATATGCTGCATGAGAGCCTCAGGATATTCGACAGGTGAGAAGAAATATAACCCAACCTCCCTCCTCCCTGCCTTTTGCTCCTGTACTTTTGCCAGCTTATTTTCTTTTGCGTGCTGTGCTTATATGGCGAAAAACGGAACCCTTATAGATTTGTCATGTCTGTCTGTCTGCCCGTATGTCACAGCCGCTTTATTCGGAAACTTAAGACTACACAGTTGAAACTGGGTAGGTAGGTCTATTCAGTGAACCGCTTCACGATTTTGATAGAAAAATTAAAAGATTAAGGGGGATCTTTTAATTGCAACCTAGGCCTATGTGAAATAAAAATATTTTGATTTTGATTTGATCTGTGATGTAATAAAGCCCATTTTAAAAACCGCAAATATAACTTTGTCATTTATACAAACACTATGAAAAACAAACTTATCACAAAATATGTTTTTCTTTTGCCATAATCAAAATTAAAGGGGTTCCTTACTACGATGGTACGGAAACCTTCATGTTCCGACTTGCAATTGGTCAGTTTTTTTAAAAGAAACATGGCCGTCACACTATTCCAAAACCACTGTAACTCCTGTAAGCTAGAATCAACAGTGGCGACCACAAGAAAAGCGCCGAGACAATGAAGCCCGACGATGTCCCAGAGAATCGATTTAACTGTCTTGGATCCCGCAACGAAATGAATCAGATAAGAAAAGTGGAGGAGTAGGAAAACCATAATTTGCTTATAAGCTTGGCTGTTAGAATCTTCAGTAGATAAGAAGAAATATCGGTCCCTGGTCTAGTCTACGCCAGCCGAGGAATTGTTGTCGCGGCCTTGTAAGCTTTTAAGCGAAGGAATCTACCGATTCAGCACATTCTCGCACCCTTTCATGTCATTGTTCTATCCCGTGGAACGGTATTCAAGTGTTCTCCATTCTATACCCTCTTTAAACCACTAGCCATCGTTTCCGGTAGAAACGTGCTGAATAATTCAAATCATCATCATTCTCTAGCCCTTATACAAGAAGCTTGGTGTAGTACCTATTCTTCCTCTTCCATGCTTCTTCACAGTTACTTGTATTCGTAATCGCAGTAGTCTACCATATAATTCTTCCTACTCTCTAGCCATATAATTCTTCACACAGACCATTCATCGTTTCTTTAGTCTTCCTCAACTCTTCTAGCCATCCAAATTCATACTCTAAACAAGTTCAAGTCATCATCATAATCATCATTATCTTGCTCTTATCCCAATTCATTTGTGGTTGGCGCAGCATGTCTTCTTTCATAATTTTCTGTTTCTCGTCATCTCATGAGACACCTTTCTTACCATAATATCATTATCATTATAATCTGACGCAATGGGTAAATATAATAAAGATAAACAAGTTCAAATACCAGCTCTAAATAATCTGAACATAATATATTCTTGGTATGATTACAGGTTGTTCGCAGAGTTCGAGCTATGCTACGTTAGCGCTATGGTAAACGTGAAGACGCCGCACGAGTTCGAAGCTCAACAACTCATCTGCGTCCTATTCTCTGAGAGTCTGAGACGGGCGCTCATGCAGAACTTACTCACACAGGAACAGGTTAGTTGTATTTTTAAAAAAAACGGCTTTAATTACAACGGTTCAAGGCTTCTTCTCTACTAAAAAATATGTTCCTGCCAGACAGACACGCCAGACATGGCTAGTAGCCGTAATGGTAAAGTTGGTATCATCATCTGCCTAGCCCTTTCTCAACTATGTTGGGGTCGGCTTCCAGTCTAACAGGATGAATGAATACCAGTATTTTACATGGAGCGACTGCCTATCTGACCTCCACAACTCAGTACGATACCCTTTGGTAAGACTGGTTTTTAGACTTTCAGGTCACTGACTACCTGTAGCGACTGCCAAAGATCCGTGCTATCCATGGCAGGGAGGAAACTCGGTATGTAATGGATGGTCACCCATCCGCAGACCAACCTAGGCAAGCGCGTCTTAACCTAAAGATCGACCCGAGTGGCAGTTATTATTAAGCGACGAGGTCCTTTAATAGCAAAGTTGGTTTACAGTAAGGTATATTCTAACTATCTATGTATGTGTGCAAGAACACTGAACTTTGCCATCCGGACATGAAAAGTGTTCATTCAAGAGAGTGGCTCACTTTTGGTTCCCTTTTATCATCTACTCAAGCCGAAATAAAAAATAGAGTCAAAATCTATAGATGATGACGCTGCCGTAGCCCAACGAAGAACCCTAAGCAGAAGTTGGATATGGCTATAATTGATGAAACTTTTGAAAAAATATTGTAACGTAACATCACTCAGGTCTTACAGAATTTACACACAACCTTCTAAACAAATTGCTCGTTTAATTTCAGGTGGACTCGTACGACCCGGCGCTAATGTTCGCGGTGCCGCGGCTGGCTATAGTCAGCGGATTGCTGATTTACTCCAGCGGACCACTCAGCATTGACAAAACGCCTGGTAACATAAACTTATTATTTATTTCTATATTTCATTTTTTTTTTAGAGATTAGGTTCTCGACTTGATACGAAACTTATCCGAGAAAAGCCCTTGCAAGCGACCTAAACGAAACGTAGATTCGAACGATTTTTGTTTTACTTTTAAGGTTTCCGTACCTCAATAGGAATAAACCTCCTAATCCTTATCGGATCACTCGTGTATTCCCCCCTTCCAATTGAGGAGATATTGGGAGATCCCAATATCTCCTCCTAATATCTTCCTAATATCTTCCCAATAGCACTTTTTGTCCGACCCGGGAATCGAACCCAGGACCTCATGCACAGCAGTCGCGCTTGCGACCAACTAGACCAACGAGGCAGTTAAAAACAGCAAAGCGGCAGTGAGGCAAAAAGTGCTATTGGGTTTTTCATTACAAATTTCCCAGTAGTAGCCCGGAGTTTGGAAGTTGGCGGTATTATACCCCCGTGCCTCGGAAAGCACGTTAAGCCGTTGGTCCTGCGCCTGATCTCTCTCCGGTCGTGTCGGATTGCCGTCCCATCGGAATATGAGAGAAAAAGGAACAGAGAGTGCACACACTTGCGCACTGTAATATCTCCCGCGCCGATGGCTAATCTCCACTTTGATTGGCCGCCGTGACCGAAAACGGTCAGGAGGACTATTATTATTAATATCTTCCAATTATCCAATAAAATACAGAAGTTAGTTCAACACTAAAAGGTTACAGGCAAACTAAAAGCAGTCAATGGTGCTAAAATTACATGAAAAATCTCACAATTTCTACTACAATGGTACAGAACCCTTCTTCATGTGCAAGTCCAACTTGCACTAGGCCAGTTTTGTTTGCTAAGTTAGCCTGTTCTTGAGAGGTCGCCTGATGGAAAACGATGGATCTATGATGGAACGAGTGTGCCCAGAAGATGCCTGGTCACTCTTGCTTTGAAGGCAGACAGGTTAAATGTCAGAGGGAGAACAGACAGAGAGAGAGTTTCACACTTACATCCTTCTAACTTATATTAATCATTAATATTATAAATGCGAAAGTAACTCTGTCTGCCTGTCTATCGCGCTTTCACGTCAAAATTACTGAACCGATTTAAATGAAATTTGCTACACAGATAGTCTAGAGCCTGAGAAAGAACATCGGCTACATTTTAATGCGGGTTGTAAGGGGTTGAAAGGGGGATGTAAAGATTAATTTTGGGGGGATGTAAAGATTAATTTTGGTCGCGATAACCGACATCCACGCGGACGAAGCGCGAACGGGCATCAGCTAGTCCTACTAATATTATGAATGCGAAAATTTGTGAGGATGATTGTTACTCAAACGCAAAAACTACTGAACGGGTTTGGATAAAATTTGGTATACAGATAGTTTATAACCGCGATTAACACATATGATAGTTTTTATCCCGATTTTATCTTCCTGTGGGGTAATATTCGAGTTGTAGCGGGCGAAGCCGCTGGCAACAGCTAGTTATTAATATTCTGTCTTCCTCTCTTTACAGAGGAGATGTCGGACATGTTCCGTCCATTCCGCACGTTGCTGCACAAGATCCGGTCTCTCCTGTGGACGCTAGACCGGCGCGAGCTGATGGCTCTCGAGCGACTCCTGTGCACCAATGAGGACATCTCCAACCTCACGAGACACTTGCCTGCTGGTGAGTAAATAACTAAATGTAGCAGACATTCGCAAAATAAGCCGCATCTGTACTACTTAATATTATAAAGCTGAACGGCCTTGTTTCAATAGTGGTTAAACCTGGGCTTAACTTAGACTTGGTTTATCTCGCATGCCGTCACTTTCTTTTGCATATTATCGAAGTGAGACGGCATGCCAGATAAACCTATTTTTAGTTAAACCCAGGTTTAACCACTTTTTTAATAAGGCCATAAGAGTTTGTTTGAATGCACTAATCTCAGAAACTACTCGTTGGAATTGAAAAAGTCTTTGCGTTTTATAGCTTATTTTATTGTAAAAAAAAACTTGGAATTCCATGTGGGAGGCCTCCGTCCAGCAGTGGGACAAAGTCACAGTAGGCTTATGAAAAAAAAAGTTAATTAATGGAGGAAGGGAGTATATACCACGCGGATGAAGTCGCGGGCACATCATCACCTTCTGTGTCTACCAGGACGCCTGGTTCTGTTATTCCAAATCCTAATCTTTGGCCACTTTGGCCCAATTAAATCAAACTTTAGGCGACTAATAACCCCGTCGGGGCTGCGGTATGTTGTAAGAGATACCGCGGCCTCGACATAAAGGTCTAAGAAGGAACATGGGTGGTTTTTTAGTCAGTAGAAGTCTGGCACTCCCTTTCGCTCTACCCAAGAGCGGGAGGGGGGCTATTTGATGATTTCCCACCCACCAAAAAAAAAGCGACTAATAACTATTGTAACGAACCCGTCACTTATAAGAAACTTTTTTTAATTTCCAGACACGAATGAATCACCAAACGACTGGTCGTGTCCGTACCCTGATCTGGGAGAGTTTGTGTCGAGGTTTTATGCGGACCACGCTAACTGCCGAGATTTATATTTGACTCAAAGGTACGATATGAATAACTTGTGTAAGAGGTCTTTCAAGTGCTTAATATTGAATACAATGAATTGTTTGGGCTGTATTCTACCACAATGATCATTATTGATCATGTTAAAATGATTGTAACAGTTTTACACAAATCTATATTTTAAACGAATCGAACATTTTGTATCGTTTTAGAATATAAACCGATTATTCAGTTAGGTTAACTTAGTTACTTCTAGATAAAAATATCCTACTAATATTATAAAAGCGAAAGTTTGTGAGGATGTATGGATGGATGTTTGTTACTCTTTAACGCAAAAACTACTGAACGGATGTGGATGAGTTTATAACCTGGATTAACACATAGGATACTTCTTATCGCGGTAGTATGATCCCGTGGGACAATTATCGAATTCCACGCGGGCGAAGCCGCTAGCTCAAGCTAGTTTATCAATATTTTATACAATGTGTGTAAAAATAAATAAATGAGATGCGCAGTCGATTCTATCATATCCTATGGTTTCAAAATGAGCATAGACTAAGCGTCAAATGTGTATGCCTACCTACCTAGCTTTGTTACTAACACATACCTCGAAGTAAGTTATCTTTCTCTGTTCCGCAGTTCAACAGAACCAATAATAACTGACGGCGACTATCTCCCTGACAACATAGAAGTGATGACGCCAATAATCGACGGACTGCGCCGACTGTCCGAAGGAACCGTCGACACGGAAGGCCACGACTCCGAACAGGACACCATGAAGACAACCTCTCGACACTACTCCACCGACACAGCCAGCACTGACACATTCCAGACCAATGACAGCAGAGAATACATAGAAAGAGCTAGAAAAACAAGCAAAACTGAGAGTACAGACCTGTCTTCTCTAAGGAACTTGTCAACCAACGGTCTGATGATGTTCGATCCACTCGTCATCAACGCCGTCTCAGCGTCCACTAGTGACGGCAATCGACAGATTCCCGACCATGATCTTGTGACGTCACTCAACGAACAGGTCACGGAAATTGCCGATCGTCTTTCGTCTATCGCTGCCAGCGATGTCGACATCTTAGAACATCAAATACACTCGTTCTCAACGAACGATGTAGCCACATTGATATCGACTGATGACTCAGAAGCTTACGGGTTTTCGGGGCCCAGGAACGAACAGTTAAGCTGTTTGCCGTCTACGAGTCACGGGTATCTGATACCCAACGCGATTAGTCACGATCCGGCTGTTCTTTCCTCTCTGTCACACAATAATTCGGCTGTCTTCAACCAAGAAGACGACGCAGGAAGTGACATCAACAGTGCAATGCTCAACTCAGATCTCCCGCTCATTATTCCCGAAAATATAGACGCGGACATAGTGAACACTAATATATCAATAGCCAACGCTAATCTTAGCTCGTTGCTACTAACCAATGAGGAATACACTCATTTAGAAGAAGAAACAGCAGACGGTGATAACACGAGTTTCCATTCGGCAAAAATGACGCTAGACAGAGAGGATGAGAGAGTTAAGTTTATGTTAGGTTATGAAAGCGAACACGAATCCCCGGCCGACTCGGGCGTCAGTACTGAAAACACTAGCTTAGATAGAACGCCCGACACCGACCAGAGCAAAGAGATCAAAGATATCAGGGACAATCACTTCATGCAACAAAACAGGGTACTAAAGAGTCCGGACGCAGAAACAGACGATGATAAACACACCAAAAACACTCTAGAAAGTTCCTTTTCTGATGTAAATAATGACGTTACTGTAAATATTAATTACGTTGAAGACGATAGTAATAAGAACGAGGCGGGCTCGTCGTCCGTTATGGATAAAGTTATAAATAGGTTAAGTTCAGACGAGGAAGGATTGAGTGAAGCGACGAATGTAAATAGTGAAGCGAGACGAGTGTTGCAAGACTGGGGAGCGAACGCTGGCGACGACGAGTATAGAACTATCGACGAGGTTATCACTGAATTGAGAAGGCACAGGGAATCTGATAAGAAGATTAGTTCGCTAGTTGACGAAGACAATAATGTTAGTACTAACGCGGACGTGGGCCCATCGCAGTCGCGGCCGAAAAGAGAGAAAATCAGGAAGAGCAAAAAGAAAAAGAGTAAGATCTGGTCTCCGGGTATGGTGATACTGGATAACCGGTCGACGCAGAACCAGAGTAGTCCGTTGAGATTGAATTTGGATCATTTGGTTGATGAGAGGTGAGCTCCATTTTTTATTTACAAGATTTAACTTGCAATTATTGTATGTTTTAGTCAAATCTTCGAAACTGAATTTTAAAACAGTTATCCGAACATTGAGTTGAAATTTTGAAAATAAGTTTTTTGTAGCTAAGCTTTTAGTTTCCCAAAAATTTTCATTTTTATTTTTATTTTTTTTAACGGTCGGAAATCGTCAATGACTCCTCCCGCTCTGGGCAGAGCGGTAGTGAGTGTCAGACTTCTACTGAATAAAAACTTCCCATGTTCCTTCTTATTCCTTTGTGTCGAGGTATCTCATTCGAACAACTCGCAGCCTCGACCGGACAAAAACTCTCCCTTGAATTTATTTATTTATTTAATTTTAATTATAGCAGCATTACAGAATATCCAAACCGATGCTATAAACACACAAAAAAAATAACAATTAAAATTAAAAATTAAATTAAATTATAGCTATGTGAAATGTGTGTAAAATGTGTCTGTATGTTTCAGCGGCACGTCTTGCGGTGCGTCGGAATGCGCAGACGACGAACAAATAGCACTCGCGTTACAAGCGCAGGAGTTGGCGGCGAGACAACATGCGCGCGGCAAGTTCAAGTACGTACACTATTTGAAACAAATTAGCTGTTACCTACCATTCTGAGGGGTAGCTAATTTGTAACAATCATATTCATTTCAAGAAGGCCAGTTACAGGCACTTTTGAATTTTCAATACAAATACAACAGTGAATATAGCTACGGTACGGTAGCTATATAAAATTAAGCCGAGCCAATCAGAGCTCGGTCGCCCAATCATTTTACCGTATAAATATAAATAATAATTGATTATAAATCGTTTTAGATCAAGCGAAGACCTAATCCACCGCCTGTTCGTCTGCATAGCGGGCGTAGCAGATCAGCTGCAAACAAACTTCGCAGCAGATCTCAGAAACATCCTCAAGTCCGTATTCCTTATGAATCAGTCTCCCGACCCGCCGGAACCGGAAGAGGATAAACCGCCTGCGATCGAGTATGAGGCCACAGAGGATCAGGTTATACAGAACGGTACGTTGTTGCTTCACTTTTATCTTGCAAAAATAAATAACCGACAAAAAATATTAAAATCGCTGAAATAGTCAACAAAACAAATAAACAAAAACGTTTTATTTTTCAGTTAAGGTATGACAAGTTCTTGTCCAGTATAGGGGATCGGACTGAAAAGATATGATTCTAATTAGTCCGTCAGTTAGTCCGTCGAAAAATATTGGATACGTGTTTTTTGTTTTATCAAATTAATAAAAAAATACGAAGTTAAGACGCGTCAAAGATCATGAGTAGGTGGGTTATGACGTCATTTGTTGGTGAAAAATGTACTACTATGTGACGCTTATGTTGTATTCGTCCATTCCAAACCCCGCTACCCCGAAAGGATACAGACCCTGCAGAACTGATTCCTCCGTAAGATCACGGGAGCAAGCTTTCATGTCCAACATGATAGTCTACCTACACTAAGCCTTTGAATATGCACCGACTTTCATTCCATGAAAATCCTATCCAAACGTTTTTTCAAATCTACCCCATAAGGCATATGAACTGTTGCGCATCAGCAAGATTCGCCGACTATGGCATCGTCACTACCGAATACGGGTGATTTTCGGGAGTGTCTTTAGGATCCTCTAGAAAAGCAGAAGTAGGGAAACCAGTACGATTCGTAAACTACTTACATTGTCTTTGTTTACGTCCGCTGTCATTCAGGCCTCGACGTCGAGGTCCGTCGCGACGTTCCTGTTCTCGACGCCCCCAACCCTTGCTCGAGCCAGCTCGTGATGCTGAGCTGATATCCATATGAAGCTTGCCGGATTGTTGCCCTTCTCTAGCGACGCCCTAAACCTAGGCTCGTACCCCACAGGGGGTACCCTCAGTGTTTAGTTATATGCCTTTGGTGGAGGCCTTACACTTAAGGTTCCCACAAGATAGTCCAGTTAAGTGGAAGCCAGCCTCATAGGTTGACCTGGGAGATAACATATTAAAAAGAAACCTCCTTATTGAGGTCAGTTAAAAATAGCTTTTTATTTTAACGTTGTAAAGCTCATGTGCAGGAACGGTGGATGTTACACCCTTTTTCCACACTCCAGAACAGAAAACAGTTTCCCTCACACTAGCCATATGCTTTGCAGGCAGCTCATTCGACAGCGTGTATTCGGCAGAGGAAGTGTATGCAGACAGTACTTCGGACTCCACGTCGGACGGTAGCGCCCGAGTAGCGAGACGTAACACAGTCAACGCCAGCACTGAGCCCGCGCCCGCTGAGCGCCGCAAGTCGCACGACGCGCCCGGGACCTTGCAGGCGTCTGTGTCTACTGGGGACCTCACTTATAGGTATGTTGTACTATGTGTAACACAGTCAAAGCCAGCACTGAGCCCGCGCCCGCTGAGCGCCGCAAGTCGCACGACGCGCCCGGGACCTTGCAGGCGTCTGTGTCTACTGGGGACCTCACTTATAGGTATGTTGTACTATGTGTAACACAGTCAACGCCAGCACTGAGCCCGCGCCCGCTGAGCGCCGCAAGTCGCACGACGCGCCCGGGACCTTGCAGGCGTCTGTGTCTACTGGGGACCTCACTTATAGGTATGTTGTACTATGTGTAACACAGTCAACGCCAGCACTGAGCCCGCGCCCGCTGAGCGCCGCAAGTCGCACGACGCGCCCGGGACCTTGCAGGCGTCTGTGTCTACTGGGGACCTCACTTATAGGTATGTTGTACTATGTGTAACACAGTCAACGCCAGCACTGAGCCCGCGCCCGCTGAGCGCCGCAAGTCGCACGACGCGCCCGGGACCTTGCAGGCGTCTGTGTCTACTGGGGACCTCACTTATAGGTATGTTGTACTATGTGTAACACAGTCAACGCCAGCACTGAGCCCGCGCCCGCTGAGCGCCGCAAGTCGCACGACGCGCCCGGGACCTTGCAGGCGTCTGTGTCTACTGGGGACCTCACTTATAGGTATGTTGTACTATGTGTAACACAGTCAACGCCAGCACTGAGCCCGCGCCCGCTGAGCGCCGCAAGTCGCACGACGCGCCCGGGACCTTGCAGGCGTCTGTGTCTACTGGGGACCTCACTTATAGGTATGTTGTACTATGTGTAACACAGTCAACGCCAGCACTGAGCCCGCGCCCGCTGAGCGCCGCAAGTCGCACGACGCGCCCGGGACCTTGCAGGCGTCTGTGTCTACTGGGGACCTCACTTATAGGTATGTTGTACTATGTGTAACACAGTCAACGCCAGCACTGAGCCCGCGCCCGCTGAGCGCCGCAAGTCGCACGACGCGCCCGGGACCTTGCAGGCGTCTGTGTCTACTGGGGACCTCACTTATAGGTATGTTGTACTATGTGTAACACAGTCAACGCCAGCACTGAGCCCGCGCCCGCTGAGCGCCGCAAGTCGCACGACGCGCCCGGGACCTTGCAGGCGTCTGTGTCTACTGGGGACCTCACTTATAGGTATGTTGTACTATGTGTAACACAGTCAACGCCAGCACTGAGCCCGCGCCCGCTGAGCGCCGCAAGTCGCACGACGCGCCCGGGACCTTGCAGGCGTCTGTGTCTACTGGGGACTTCACTTATAGGTATGTTGTACTATGTGTAACACAGTCAACGCCAGCACTGAGCCCGCGCCCGCTGAGCGCCGCAAGTCGCACGACGCGCCCGGGACCTTGCAGGCGTCTGTGTCTACTGGGGACCTCACTTATAGGTATGTTGTACTATGTGTAACACAGTCAACGCCAGCACTGAGCCCGCGCCCGCTGAGCGCCGCAAGTCGCACGACGCGCCCGGGACCTTGCAGGCGTCTGTGTCTACTGGGGACCTCACTTATAGGTATGTTGTACTATGTGTAACACAGTCAACGCCAGCACTGAGCCCGCGCCCGCTGAGCGCCGCAAGTCGCACGACGCGCCCGGGACCTTGCAGGCGTCTGTGTCTACTGGGGACCTCACTTATAGGTATGTTGTACTATGTGTAACACAGTCAACGCCAGCACTGAGCCCGCGCCCGCTGAGCGCCGCAAGTCGCACGACGCGCCCGGGACCTTGCAGGCGTCTGTGTCTACTGGGGACCTCACTTATAGGTATGTTGTACTATGTGTAACACAGTCAACGCCAGCACTGAGCCCGCGCCCGCTGAGCGCCGCAAGTCGCACGACGCGCCCGGGACCTTGCAGGCGTCTGTGTCTACTGGGGACCTCACTTATAGGTATGTTGTACTATGTGTAACACAGTCAACGCCAGCACTGAGCCCGCGCCCGCTGAGCGCCGCAAGTCGCACGACGCGCCCGGGACCTTGCAGGCGTCTGTGTCTACTGGGGACCTCACTTATAGGTATGTTGTACTATGTGTAACACAGTCAACGCCAGCACTGAGCCCGCGCCCGCTGAGCGCCGCAAGTCGCACGACGCGCCCGGGACCTTGCAGGCGTCTGTGTCTACTGGGGACCTCACTTATAGGTATGTTGTACTATGTGTAACACAGTCAACGCCAGCACTGAGCCCGCGCCCGCTGAGCGCCGCAAGTCGCACGACGCGCCCGGGACCTTGCAGGCGTCTGTGTCTACTGGGGACCTCACTTATAGGTATGTTGTACTATGTGTAACACAGTCAACGCCAGCACTGAGCCCGCGCCCGCTGAGCGCCGCAAGTCGCACGACGCGCCCGGGACCTTGCAGGCGTCTGTGTCTACTGGGGACCTCACTTATAGGTATGTTGTACTATGTGTAACACAGTCAACGCCAGCACTGAGCCCGCGCCCGCTGAGCGCCGCAAGTCGCACGACGCGCCCGGGACCTTGCAGGCGTCTGTGTCTACTGGGGACCTCACTTATAGGTATGTTGTACTATGTGTAACACAGTCAACGCCAGCACTGAGCCCGCGCCCGCTGAGCGCCGCAAGTCGCACGACGCGCCCGGGACCTTGCAGGCGTCTGTGTCTACTGGGGACCTCACTTATAGGTATGTTGTACTATGTGTAACACAGTCAACGCCAGCACTGAGCCCGCGCCCGCTGAGCGCCGCAAGTCGCACGACGCGCCCGGGACCTTGCAGGCGTCTGTGTCTACTGGGGACCTCACTTATAGGTATGTTGTACTATGTGTAACACAGTCAACGCCAGCACTGAGCCCGCGCCCGCTGAGCGCCGCAAGTCGCACGACGCGCCCGGGACCTTGCAGGCGTCTGTGTCTACTGGGGACCTCACTTATAGGTATGTTGTACTATGTGTAACACAGTCAACGCCAGCACTGAGCCCGCGCCCGCTGAGCGCCGCAAGTCGCACGACGCGCCCGGGACCTTGCAGGCGTCTGTGTCTACTGGGGACCTCACTTATAGGTATGTTGTACTATGTGTAACACAGTCAACGCCAGCACTGAGCCCGCGCCCGCTGAGCGCCGCAAGTCGCACGACGCGCCCGGGACCTTGCAGGCGTCTGTGTCTACTGGGGACCTCACTTATAGGTATGTTGTACTATGTGTAACACAGTCAACGCCAGCACTGAGCCCGCGCCCGCTGAGCGCCGCAAGTCGCACGACGCGCCCGGGACCTTGCAGGCGTCTGTGTCTACTGGGGACCTCACTTATAGGTATGTTGTACTATGTGTAACACAGTCAACGCCAGCACTGAGCCCCAGCGCGCCAACGCCAGCGCCCGCGTTTGAACACAGACTGATGTGCGTGAACCTACATGATCTGGCGAAAGAGTTGTGTTATTTATTTGTTTTTTTTACTTACTGTGGCTGCCTCGGACTGTAGAATGATTTAGTCACTCAATCATTCTACTGTTTTAATTTTTTCTCATACATTCTAAAAATTGAAACATTTTATTCTAGTTTGAGTTGTTGGTTAAAAAGCGCACCCTTCAATTAACCTGCTAAATATTTTATTGAACTAAGGAAGTGAGATATTTTTCGTCATCCACGCGGGCGAAGCCACGGGCAAAGGCTAGTCTAACTATTATAATGTGTATGTTTCCAGCAGCACAGTTCGCGCGCCAGGCCCGGAGCGTCTCCCGGAGTGGGTGCCCGACATCGCGGCGCCCGCCTGTATGCGCTGCGTGGCTCACTTCACGGCCTTCCGTCGCCGCCATCATTGTCGCAACTGTGGTGCGTATACACTAGCGATAATCGACCTTAAGCACAATATGCATGTTTCACAGCCAAGATAATAAATATTAGTCCATCAGTTTGGTTATCGAAAAATATTAAATACGTGTTTTTGTTTTATAAAATTAATGAAAAGTGACGAAGATAAAACGCGTCATAGATCATGAGTGGGGTCTTATAACGTCACTCGCCGATAAAAAAAATACTGAACTATGACGTCACACAAGTTTTCGAAAGACTGTATCTTTTTTTTTGGCGGTTTGAAAATCATCGAATAACCCCTTCCGCTCTTGGGCAGAGCGAAAGGGAGTGTCAGACTTCTACTGAATAAAAACCACCCATGTTCCTTCTTAGCCCTCTATGCCGAGACCGCGGTATCTCTTACAACATCCCGCAGCTCCGACGGGGAGGACTGCATCTTCATTTTTTGTTTCAGTGATAAAATATCCAATATTCTTCGATAATCTAACTGATAGATTAAACAGATTTTTTTTATTTTTTGTCAGGTAACATCCAAGCCAAGCTTTTAGACTTTTTGAAACTACCACCACTAACCTCACCAATAATATTTCCAGGCAAAGTATTCTGCGCATCCTGCAGCTCTAACTCCATCCCTCTCCCACGCTACGGACAGTTGAAGCCCGTGCGTGTGTGTGACGAGTGTTTCCGATCCATCGCGACACACTGCCGCCGCGCGACTCCGGCGCCTGCGCTGCCAAGGTGAGACTACGGGACCTTGTAGCGACCGGTAAGGGGTACAAGCGTTCATGTATGAGATTCACAATACAGTATCATCATCATCCTAAAATGTTCCCACTGCAGAGACTCAGGCCTCCTCTCTAGGATTACCTAGAAATAACTGTAAGCCGTTGGTCTTGGCTGTCATTTGTAGCAGTTCGTCAAAGCGTTGGGTCAATACTGGGTTGCGAAAACCAGATAGGCAGTCGCTTCGTGTAAAATACTGGTATTCAATTGCATCCGATTAGACTAGAAGCTGACCCCAACATAGTTTTGAAAAGGCTGACCAGATGATGAACGGTGTAAATGGCAATAGCATAGACATTGAAAGTGTTGTGGTATTTTCAACGTTTTTGCGCTGAGCTTAACGTTGTAAATCTAACTCGCGCTCTATGTCCATAGCAGCATTTTTTCAATAGCAGTCCAAAGTTGTGATTTGGAACATGATCTTGATCAGGATAAATGCACCTTAGTCGGTGCACTATACAAACACTTTTGCTTAACAAGTAGTGATATACTCGTGGAATTTGGCGTGATGGTATCCTGTAAAATAAAGTCAATCTCGTACATTTAACGCTTAAACGCTTTAACGGTAGCAAGTAACTTTATTCAGAGCAGCAAGTGTTGCTATGTACAATAATCTTTTATTATAGTTTAGGCTGGGACTTTCTGTGTGTGTTTACGGCAGTGAAACAAAAACATTAAAAGGCTTTAATAAATATTGGAATCAGAACACACGTCTGAACTTTGAGTTAAAAAAATTATAATGGTTTTGAATGGAAACTTTTTAAAAACTTTTCAATTTTATCAAATCTCTTGTCGAGTAATTAAATTGGCTGGTGTTACTTATACTTGAGATTTGATATTCGATACACCTATTTTCCAATATTAGCTATGTATAAAAACATGTCGCATTGTCATATTTTTTATTCGGACAAGTTATTTTATATAAAAAAAATCGGGTCAAACTGATCTAGTTTATGGGCTATCACAAAGTGTGATAGATATTCTAAAAGCGTTCTAATGCGTTGTCTCACTACCATTCTTCCATAGTTACGCATGCAGCGAGTCTTAGAAACTATTGTAACAAGTTATCACAATACTTATTTCTGGTGTTGATTTCGTCATAATACGATAATAATGACTAATATGTATGTATCCGATATTGGGTATTACGTGACAACGTGTAAGAGTGCTTTTGCTCTGAAGTGGACGCTATAACAGGGTGGGGAAACGTGCATGTTGACCAATCACATTGCTTGAAATCTACGTCACGTCTCTCCCCTAGTTTGTGATTGGTCTATTTTTGCTTCAGTGGAAACGCATAATCAACCGCGTTAAGTGGTCTTAGAGCGAATCTAACCAATAAAGCTGAATGCGATTAGCATAGCTAAACGGTGTTCAATATGTCAATGTATTCCACAACAGTTTTGACAGGTATTGAACGTGGTTAGATGTGCTGATCGCGTTCAGTTTCTTCGGTGGAAATTGCCCTTAGTGTTTTCTTTTCCGGGATGCCATTCTTCCAATAAGTCAGTCCAAGACGAAGTTAACACCAGAAACCTCTATATACTCTTACATATAAAGGTGATTTTCGCTCGTCTGATTTGTTTTATACTTATAGAAATTAATTTATCAGACAAAATGTTTATAATGTGTTCGAAATATATTATGACATTAACATTCTCCCTGTTATATTAAATTGTTAGTCCAATATAGTGTATTTTTACTATCATTCGTGTGATACTTGAAATGTTATTCCAAAATGCACTCTATTACTTTCGTGCATGGTGAATATTTGAATCCATGTTGGTTTCAATACTTTGTTTTATTATCCATCCGATATTTTGCCAAGTAAGCCATTTATTTCTTCTCTTATATTGGATAGAAACAAAATCTAAATGCAAATTGTCTCTGGATTCAAATATACGCTTTGTACATACCCCTAACTTGTTGATAGCGGTATTATATAAAAAATAAAAATATGTATAGTTGTGTTTCATATTGACTGATATAAAATTTTCGTGTAAGGAATTTCCATAATATTTTGTTAGGTAGCTCTCTAAATGTTAATGTTGTTGCTACGTGTTTTTATTGTAACATGTTGTTATGCTTGCAGACGTAATTTTTTATCAAAATATATGCTTTTTTATCTGTGTCGATACAAAGCAATAATATCATCGAAAAATCTGTCTTCCATTTGCAAGTAAAAACACATGTAGTGTGTCTATGAGTTTTGATGATGTTCGCCTTTGCCCAAAGGAACTCAATGTACCATTTTGATCGAATAAGAGTCCCTTAGTCTTCGTAAATAAACAAATCACCTCACATTCTGATTGTTAAATCGTTGTCTTCCTATGCTCATACTTTTTAAGAAACTAGACCATCACAATCCGCCTCGTCCATGATATTATTTTAAGTGTTAAATAAACATGGCATTTTAATACTATAATAATAAATAATTGTGTTATTATTATAAAATATCTGCAAGCATAACTTCGACGCCCCAAAATAAATAATGGAAATTGTTTTGTTCAGTAGTTATTCAAAAAGTATATTTTTAAGAATACTATTGTCTGAAAAATTTTTTAGGTCATTACTTTATTGAGTATGGCGTAGTGTTGTGACAGAGATGCTAAAAACTGACAGTTTTCTACCTTGTCTATGGCACGTCTTTGTCCCCACACTACGGTCTACGATCTTAATATTAATCTACGACTTTAAATAAAAAATAAAACTTTAAAAAGATTCCATAATTTTTATATCCAACACTTTAGATTTTTAAGCATTCTTTTATTGTTATGGTATAGCGTTGAATGTTTGTAAATTTTGTAAAGGTAATGAGTGTCCCCACATACCTATAGATTTTGTATATTGCAAATGGTGAACTATGATAGCTATTTTCAAAAGATGTTATAAGTGATAGGGATATAATATTTTAACGTGTAAATAAATTTCGTTATTAGCTATCAATCGTTTTATTTGTTTTATCATTTAGCTGTTTTTTCAATTTTCTTACTTTTTTGCAATTTTCCGATCAGCGTCAGGTTGTATGTTAAATAAAATGGAATTCGCGACCGTAAAAAATGTGCTTTATTAAGTAATAATGATTATTGTTCACCAATACAACCGTCTCAGTTCATATGAGTCTCTTGAGTGACTAAAGGCATTCAAGAGACCACGTAAAATAAATCTGATTTCGCGGGCTACCTTGTTGCATTCTCCAATACTGAGTTGAAGGGACATCGATCCACAAACGATAACCACATAATCAGTATATAATTTTGAAAAAAACAAATATGCTGTTTCATTTGTGCCGTGAAAGAAACTGCAACTATTACACATTTAAATTTTTCATCAGAAATTCGGTTCGAAATAATTCTCTTCCACCACTATTAATACTGAAAACGGGATATTTACTTACCATATTTACTTTTTGTTTCGAGATCCCGATATTGATGCACCATGATCACGTTGCTAGTAACAGCGCAACACAGTGACCAAGGCAATTTGAAACTTATCAATTCTTTTCCATCCTGCATTCTCAGAAGTAGGTACCCAGTGACGTGATTTCCTCGTTGTCCAATAAGCAAACCATGCTTTTGCGATAACATTATCGCAATTATCGCTCATATTAGATATCATTATTGATAAGCGAGCAATATCTTCAGTAAATACTAAGCCGTGGCACAAAACAGTCGACCGCAAAATGCCGATAATCATACACAAAACTGATGTCAGTCCGCCGGCTCGATCAACATTGATGCTCGTTGAAATACTTGGACTTGAAGTTGAAACCCGCGAAGTGAACCTGCCCACAAGACAACAGTACAGCCCCGAGTATTTGGAGAATAATCCATTACATTCCGTACCGCTGTTAGAAGACAATGGCCTAGTACTATCCGACAGCCATGCTATCACCATGTATCTGGTATCTAAATATGGAGACGCACTACAGACTTTGTACCCTCAAGACGTGACAGCAAGAGCTATAGTCGATCAACGCTTATTCTTTGACGCATCAATACTCTTTCCTAGATTGAGGACGGTTATTTACAGTCTTGTGAAATTCAGAGCGCCGGGACTTACGAGTGAACAAGTTTCTGATATAGAAGAATGCTACGATGTTACTGAAAAGTATCTATCCAAGGAGTTTTTAGCTGGCAATGAACTGACCCTGGCTGATATATCATGTGTGGCTACGCTCTCTTCGCTAAACTGTATCATTCCAATTGACAAAAAGTATGTAAAGCTTAATGAATGGTGGGGACGACTCAAGAGGCAAAGTTGGTATCAAAAGGTCAATGAACCTGGCCTGAAAGTGTTTGGTGATTTTATGAAACAGTTTTTGTGAGAATTATGTGAATGTGCCTGTATTTAATTAAAAATACTGTATGATGTAACAAATAGTGCGTACTTAGTTTTGAAAACATCACGAAATTTTATGCATCGGTGGCCGCGGGTTGTACTCAGTTATCGCGGCCTCGACATAGAGGGCTAAGAAGGAACATGGGTGGTTTTTAGTCAGTAGAAGTCTGACACTCCCTTTCGCTCTGCCCAAGAGCAGGAGGGGTTATTCGATGATTTTCCACCCGACAAAAAAAAAAAAAGTTTATGCATCGGTTAATCTTTTTAATGGAGGTAAAACTCCGTTCAGTTAAACTTGTACGATAATGTTCATTATATTATGAAATACAGAGGTCACTACGAATCATTGCTTATTTTGAACACAATGAACTGTTTAAGTATACCGCGTTTGCCACCTAGTTTCCAAACATGTACACAGGTATATGATTAGAAAAACAAGCTTGTCAACAACGAACTTGATGTTCAGTTTGCGATGTGACTCAAACATTTCATTACTTTAAATGTTCTGATACTTACTAGTTATTTGGAAATCAACATTACAAACCCACGAATAAAGCTGAGATTTGTTTGAAGTGCAATTACAACAATTGGACACAAGGCCTTGAATTCACACGCGGGGATCGTGCGGTCCATGGCCCTTTACGGGGCGTCGGTGTGGGCGCCTGCTTTGAGGAAGCGGGCCGCCCACTACCTGAACGTGCCCCAAAAGGTCATGGCCGTGAGGACGGTACGGGGGTACCGCACGATCTCCCGCGAAGCGGCGAACCTCCTTGCCGGATTGCCGCCGTGGGATCTGGAGGCGATAGTCCTCGCGCGCCTGCATCAATGGCGCGCGGAGGCGCTGTGCCGGGGGGTCACTCCGCTGCCGCGGCAAATTGCTGCGCGGCGGACAGACCTCCGGTGCGATCTCATGGCGACATGGAGACAGCGACTGTCGCAACCCCGTGCAGGGCACGCCACGATAGTGGCGGTAAGTCCCCTCTTTGAGGAGTGGCTTGAGAGGCGCCACGGCGCCCTCACCTTCCGTCTGACGCAGGTCCTCACCGGACACGGTTGTTTCGGGAGGTACCTGCACCGAATCAGGCGGGAGGAAACGCCCGGATGCCACCATTGTGAGGATCGGCCGGAGGACACGGTGGAGCACACAGTGGAGGTGTGCCCCGCTTGGGCGGAGCCCCGCCGTGTTCTCGTAGCGGCGATCGGCGGCGGCGACCTCTCGCGCCCGGCCCTGGTGCAAGCCATGGTCCGGGGCGAGGAGGAATGGGACGCCGTCGCCTCCTTCTGCGAAGCAGTGATGCTGGCGAAGGAGGTGGCGGAACGCGAGAGGGAGAGAACCTCTCGTCCCAGCCGCCGCGGGAGGCGCTCCGGGCGTCGGGGGTCCCGCGATGACCTCCGGCCACCGTAGACGCGGGCCTGTGGACGGTGAGTGATGGGCTAACTCGCCGTCCGTCCGTCTCACGACGAAAACAGGCCGTGTCGACGGCGCGTTCGTGTTCCACGCGCGCCTCAAAGAGATGTCAGCAACATGGGAGGGGCCCGAAAGGGCCGACGCCTGTCGGGGCCGCGGGTAGTCCAACGGTTATCGCGGCCTCGACATAGAGGGCGAAGAAGGAACATGGGTGGTTTTTAGTCAGTAGAAGTCTGACACTCCCTTTCGCTGCCCAAGAGCGGGAGGGGTTACTCGATGATTTTACACCCACCAAAAAAAAAAAAAAAAGGCCTTGAATTCATTAGGTATAGTGGTAGCCTAGAAAATTCAATCACTTCATTCTTTGCTTGACTGCAGAGGTTAAATTGAGTAAGAAATACTTCGTCAATAAAAAAAAAGGAAAAAACTATGCTGTATAATATTTAATTTTACTTATTCGTTTGTGTTATTAGTTCTAAAGGTAAGTAGTATTTTAAATTACCTATACCTATTACCTACTCCCTATTAAATCTGATAACCTGGTGAAGGTTGCGGAGAATTGCTGGATGCGAAACGCACGTGACCGGTCAATGTGGTGACACTTGGTCATGGGGCATGTCCAGCAGTGAACGTCATTTCATCTGAAATGTTGATGATAATACCTACGAGTATCGCCATTGATATATCAATGGTTTTTAGAGTTCCGTAATCAAAGGGTAAAAACGGGACCCTACCCTTCGCTGTCTGTTCGTCCGTCTATCTGTCACCAGACGGTATCTTAAAAACTGTGATAGCTAGACAGTTGAAATTTGAACAAATTATGTATTTCTGATGCCGCTTTAACAACAAATACAGAATAAAATAAATATTTAATATTTTATTAATATAATATTTTTTTTACTTCCCATACAACTTGAACGTAATTTTTCGTTTTGGTACAGAACCTTTCATGTGCGAGTCCGACTCTCACTTGGCCAGTTTCTATATCAATGACTATCACTCTATTAGAATTTAATAGGTTACCAACCCTGCAACTCTTTCTAAGCTTGCAAGTTTCAAAACGAGTTAGTTACATAGAGATTCAAGAATAACTGACTATGACATTAATATTGTATTAATGAATAATTTATTAGTAAGTTAATATAACTATTTGTTTCTTGTTATAAATAGTTTGCCTTTGTGAGAGAAGAATTACAAACGGAAAGGTTGTTGCAACAGAAAAAAATATATGGTGAGGTTTTTTGAACGATTTAAAAACTCATGCGGGATTGCATTCCCTATAATATCGTTATTTTCTCAGGGCCCAGAGTCACTTCTGTTTAGCGTGTGTAAAAAATTTGTGCCTACAAAACTTCTTTGTACACAATATTCTAAACTAATCTGTCATTAGGCGCTAAACTATCAAGCTATTGCGTGAACTTACTTGTGAGCAAGCAACATACAACTGTCCATGAGAGAAGCAATGTTCTCTCAAGTCAATACCCACAAATTTGAGAGTTTGCCCCTGAGACTTGGGTTGTCTTGACTTGGCTTGTCATGGCAAAGCAGACTTTTAGGGGAAGCTGTAATCGTTTAAATTCGAACGGGATATCATTAGGTATTAATGGGATTCGTGGAATAAATACAGTTTCCCCTTTCGCACACCCAGTTTATATAGTGGCTTCCACTATATTGCGATATAACGCTTTCACTTGCAGTCTCGTACCGTTACAAAGTTTTGGTGGTTTTCAATTTCGCAACAACATAATTGAAGTGAATGTTTAAGAGTTTCAATGAATTTAAAAATTCTACGGGGTAATTAGTAGCGTCATCTGTATTAACCACAGTATCAATTGAAGTAGGTATAGACCTTTTCTTCGCCCTTAAACGAAATGAGTAGGATATCGTTGATAGCTGCTGCTTGATCGTTCTTTGGCTTGCCTGTTGGTCTAGTGGTTAGTGACCCTAACTGCTATGCCGGAGGTCGTGGGTTCGATTCCCACCCAGGACAAATGTTTGTGTGATGAGCACGATCATTTGTTCTGTGTCTGGGTGTAATTTATCTATAAAATGTATGTATTTAGAAATATATAAGTATGTTTATCAGTTGTCTAGTACCCATAACACAAGCTCTGCTTAGCTTGGGACTAGATGGCGTTGTGTGATAGTTGTGGAATATTATTATTATTATTATTATTATTTGGAGTAAGTATGGCACGCTCACATAACCATGCAATAGGCTTGTCATTTATATGAATAATTTATTTATTTATTTAATATTAATTATAGCAACATTATCCAAACCGATAATGTCTGGATAAACTTTATACAGCAATTCTTGAACAACTGTGCACAATTCAATTGTGCAATTGTGATTTTTTCTATTAATGTCACAGACTCAGATTGGGAGAATAAACTTCTTATTAATTTTCATCATAATTTATTGAAGACCAGCCGACTCCTTACTCCACTTTGAAGCATTACAAAAAGAACATACTACGTTCATATCGCCTATTTCCACAAGCCGTACCTACGGTGGTTGGGAACCACCACGTGACCCCGACGCCCGACGTGTCTCCCGTGGCGATATAATTCCATATCCATGGCAATGAAATACTTCCTAACCTTTCGGAATAATAACCTTGACAATCCTTTGCTTCCTGGTTGCAGTGCATGGGTCATCCAGAATATTTTTTCCATTGACGTATTTCTTATGACCAGCTATTACATACATGTGGGAGACCTCAGTCAAACACGCGGCTGCCGTTAGAACATGGAGTGTTGAAATAAGAACACCACCACATACCCAGGACTCTGGTTGGTTGTCGGAATATTGCGATTTGACAATGTAAACCTGAAAAGAGAATGTCGTAAAGATCTAGTAAATGCTGAAATCTAAGACTTCGGGGACAGGGCGATGCGTGTCTCAATTAGAGCTAGGCAGGCCATCTAGGTAGACGTGATGGAGTCAAGTTTTGACCGAATGGTGGCCTAGAGTGGGCACGACCAGGACCGTCCAAAACTGCATTGGATTGACCATAGTCGCGAGAAACAGTTGGATGAGGAACTCACCGAACCGAAAAGAATGTCAGAAAAAGGGGAACCTAATACGAGGACATATCACCTAGTGACTCTGGGCCCTGAGAATTCCAAAAATACCTACCACAGAAAACATGTAAAAGCGAAGACTTTGAAAAACCTAGATAAGGATTAATGTAATTAATTTTAACATTTCTTTTTTTTTCTGTGCTGTCTGTTTCAGACTCTAAAGATTTTTTATAATTGTAGTTACTAGTAACGGATATAAATTAAGGTAGTTCTCTTTTATTCTTTTTCTATTGTACGTACAAATTTCGTTTTGCATGCTGAGTTTACCTATAAGTGATTGTGCACTATTGTTCATATATTTATACTACACCTGCTTGGAAAGTACCTTGATACTTTATCAAATTTACGGTAGAAAGTACGTCATTGCATATCGAACAAATATGCGGGGAGAAAACGCATCTGAGCGGGAGAGAAAAGTGTATGAAAATCCATTTCTTACGTGGTTTTTTTTTTTAATTTTGGGTAAGACTATGCGCCGGTAACCTAAATATCAAAAGCCAAAAAGTATTTACAGTGAGTTTTTATCTCCAAGTTCGCAAAATGGCACTGGCCACTAGCTGTGTGTTGGATGGGGTCGGGCTGGCAGTGCGACCCTGCGGCGTAAACAATTTGAAAAAAGAACATGTAAAAATTGCAGACGCCATTGGCGCCATTTTCAATTTGTGTGTTGTTTGAGGATTCAGTTTTCGTAGAAAGTAAAATAAAACTATCAAAATGGTAGTGATAGTGATGATGAAGATTTTTCAACAAAACACGAATAAATAACCAAATATCGGGATCGATTAATGTGCATCAAGAGTCATCTCCTCAACCATCAACGAGCGCGGCGATGCCAAATGCTCCTCAGCAGCCAGTTGCCCCTTTGGCACCACAGCCTTCTACGAGCGCAGTGCCAACAGCACAGCCAGTTATTCCTCCTACATTGTCGCAAACATCTCAAACAATCATTAATGGAAAAAGTGTTACATTAAGCTTCACTAACTGCAACAATTTCAATATAAATTTCAATTAGTAAAGATTTAGTTTTTTATTTTCCTCGTAGGTGTAGTATAAAGCACTATGTATCACTCGAGAGAAAGCGCGATTCCCGATCTCGGGTGTTTTAAAGCCCTCCCCTACGGCTCGGGCTTCAAACGACACCCTCGACGGTAATCGGTCACTTTCTCCTCTCGGTGAACAATGTACTATTTTACTTGTTTTTTAAGCTCATAACCAGTGTAACAATTGTTGGTAAACCAAATAAATAAATAAAAATAAAATGTCATGCATTATTTATTTCAGATAATGCTTCAAAATAATGAAAATACAACAAATAATCATCAAGCTGTAATTCAATCATTCTGAAACATACCAGCAAATTGTTCAATCATGACTTTTGTTTAAAATGTTTGCAATAAAGTCAGTTACAGTGTTTATTTTTATGTTTATTCTTGGTAAGTAGTAGGTATAATTATTTTTTTATTAAAAACTAAATTACCTAGGTACTTAACTTTTTTTTTCAAAAAAAAAATTAAGGTAGATCTATCGAGCTACCGTCATTTCAATAAACCACGAGGGGTTTCGCAGTAGTGTTTTCGTATTTTAATAAAACGTATATATTTTGCTTGTGTGGTTCGTTTCTTAATTTGTTACTTACATTTAGGTGTTTCTTTTACTTTTCGCTTGTCAGTTTCTATTTCATTAATTTATATTTTGCGTGAAAAGATTTTTCGTTATCCCACCTCTTCTCCTGCCCATCCTGCACAAACACCTGCTTTTCCAGAATTAAAATGAAGTCAACGAATGAGTTGTGTCATCACATTACATATGTGGGACATGGGCCTCTTCAAACGCCATCACTTAATTCTATTCTCAGCAACTCTCATGTAGTTGCAACCAGCCACCCTGCATAATTATAATATCGCTCCACCGAGTCTGTGGGCGTCCCACGTTACGCTTGGCGGTTTGCCCTCAACGATTCTCAATGAATCTAAAATGGCTACATGTTATAAGTAGAATAACCAATGACCGTTACCTATTGCCAGCTTGCTCATTCTGTGATCTCTGTCAACTACCTCTGCTTTTGTGATATTTTGGTTTATTTTTTGTATAATAAATTTAAATTTCAGTGTCTAATTGCAAAAGAAGAATAATAAACGGCTCCGAATTGACTGTAGATAGAAAATACGTGGTAAGATCCAATTTTACTGCCACTCAGTCTCTCTTTGATACTGAGTTCACTGCTCATACCTAATGATTGGAATAGGGATGTTTACTGACTCTTAGATTATCGCAAAATATTGGATACGTAAGTATTATATTTCTTGTTTATCAAATCAATCAAAATAGACGAAGATAAAACGCGTCAAAGATTTGATTGGGGGGTTGTGACGTCACTTACCGCTAAAAAAGTCATAAGTACTTATGTCTTAGAATATGACGTCACACGAATTTTCAAAGCACTTTTCATTTTCTTCGTTGTTTGTTTACGTGAAAAAAGAAAAAATACGTGTCCAATATTTTTTGGAAATCTATCTGACTAATTAGTTTTTTTTTGTTAACTACCCTATTGAACACAGAACCTTATGTTCAACAGTCGCGCTCTCGACTACTAGACCTATCTATTTTTATGTAAGTACACCTTTACCTAACACTTCGGGGGTTACAGGCGGGATGTTATGTATGCATCAAATAAGTAAAAAAAATGATACGTAAACGCCTATTACATTTCTAGGTATATTTAGTCAAAGCATCGCTATCAGAAATAGCATACGACAGCTGGTTGTGTGGGGGTGCAATTGTCAGCAGTGAGTTCGTCATAACATCAGCAGCTTGCGTCAACGATGTGGATTACTTATACGTCATCGCTGGGTACAAGAAGTATGTTATCGACGCTGACATTGAAACGGATAAGTGTACATCAAAGATGAAAAAGAAAGTCATTTATACTTGTTCGCCCACGGGTAGGTATTGTATGAAAATCTACTATGAACGATGTCTCTATTTTAAGTAAGTTTAATAATAATTAATTGTAGGTACCCGTATTCCCGTGACATTCTCCTAAAATTAGAGAAAATCGTATCAAAATGCACAGTTAACGCAATCATACAAAATAGAAAACTAAAACTTTAATTTACAATAAAATGTACAGATTATATATATATAGATAACTTCGACAACACGGTTGGCGCAGTGGCTAAGCGATTAGTCGTTTCGGATTCGATTCCCGCACGGAACAAATATTTACCTGTATGGCTTACAGATAGTTGTTTCGGGTCTGGGTGTTTGTGAGTTTAAATGTTTATAAACGCACCCACTACCTAAACGCGCCCCAAAAGGTGGTAGCCGTAAGGCTGGTCCAGACTAGCCGGACAAGACGGAACATGGGTGGTTTTTAGTCAGTAGAAGTCTGACACTCCCAACCGTTCTGCCCAGAGCAAGAAAAGTCATTTGATGATTTCCCACACTCAAAACAAAAAAAGGTAGTGTTCCTTAAAACTTTTTTACCTTAGACGCGCCAAGGTCAAAACTCAGACAGACTGCTACAGAGTAATTTAATTTTGAGTGAAAACCCAATATGAGTAACACTTTATTTAACCTGACGACTAATTCGCGATCGATACCCAGTTATTCATAATCTTCCCGCTCTTGTCCCATTCTACTTGGAGTCAGCACCACACGTTTCCATCTTCCGTTCTACTATGTCCGACGTCACGAAAATTTATTTTTTTCCCTTTCATTTAATTCCTCATCGATCCCCAGTTATTAAAAAGCAGTAATTGTTTTATGAGGGCCGGAAACTTCTGGAGTGGCGACCGCAAACCGGAAGATTCTGCGTTGGATGGCCTCCCACTAGATGGATGCGAGACGCACGGGACCGGTCAATGTGGCGACACTTAGGGGAGGCCTATATCCAGCTGTAGACGTCTTTCGGCTGAAATGATGATGATGATGATGAATTGTTTTATGAAAATCTGATGATTTGGTTCCAGGTTACGATCTAAGGTACAGAGAATTAGATTATTGGTCGTACATAGACATAGCTTTGGTCAAGGTGGAATCACCGTTTGACTTCAATGACAATAATTACGAAACGCTGTGTTCATATAAGCCAGCACCGATAATCATCAACTACGAAGAGAAGTATCAAGAGCCGGGAACTGATTCTTTGGTCTTGGGATGGGGTCATACGTTAATCTGGCGAAGGGTAAGACAATGTGTGCATGTGATGACCATAGATCGTCACTTACTGGTCTGATGGAGGAAATCGCGTCAAAAGTGCTGTGACTATCTCATCACGTCGTCGCCGACGGAGGCCGAGTAAACGCTGGCCTGGCGACTTAAGAGGCGTTTGTGCGAAATTGCTAGGGAAAGACCACACAGAGATAAGAGTGGATGTTTATAAAAGAGGCTTTTGACCAGCAGTGGGACAACATAGATATGCTAAAGAAAAAATAAAAAGTTTTTCTTGGACTTTACCGATACCGGTAAACGAAAAGCATTGTAACGAATTTGGGGTTATGATTATATTGAGTGTGAAATAGTCAATCTGAGTGGTGATCAGTGGTCGTACCGTTGTTTTTGAGTATGACAGCAGTAGGCTAGTTTTATTATTATAAAGTACTAGCTATTGCCAGCGGCTTCACCCGCTAAAACTCGAAAATTATCCCGCGGGAAGATAAAGTCGGGATAGAAACTCTCCTATGTGTTAATCCAGGTTATAAACTATATGTGTACCAAATTTTATCGGAATCCGTTCTGTAGTTTCTACGTGAAGAAGTAACAAACATACACACTCACACACTCACAAACTTTCGCGTTTATAATATTAGTGTGAAGTGTGATTTTGTCCTGTGTCAGATTGCCGTCCCATTGGACATTGAGAGTGAGCTAAATTCGGTCTGGACGACACTGTTGTTTCTATTATCTGAGTGACGACATAAAGAAAGAAAGAAAACATATTTATTTAGCAAATGCTATAACACCATCACGCCATCAATTTGACAGTTATTTAAATCCAATGTAAGTCTTTGCCATCAACCGGGTCCAAATCCCCCGAGGCTGCTATTGAGATGGTAAAACTCATTGCATTTTGGACTATATTTTTTTCATTTTTTATTTTCAGCCAGGAGATTCAAAAAATTATAATCAAGAAACAATAAGATACGCCCCAACTTTATTAATGAATAAAACAGAGTGCATTGAACGTTTTAAGGAGTATACGAACATGAGCAGGGTTATCAGTTCTTACATGATATGCTCCCTTGCCGATGGAAATATAGATGATGAAGGGAAGACAATTCACGAGGATCTGCCATATCAAAGTGGATGTACCAGGACACAGCAAAAAGTATTAGGTTTTGAAGGTGTTTCAGTAAGTATTGCTTTCGTTGTCATCAGTACATTATGTCAAGGCCAACTGGGCTGTCCAGACCCCAAATTGGGTTCATCGATTCGAGAAGAAAAATAAGTAGGTATATTTTTTTTTGATGACATAATGAAATGGTCAATGACCAACATGATTTTAAATTTGCTGTAAAAACTGATGTCAAATCCTACAGCTTTACTATTTGTTTATTTTTGTCTTTTCTTGAAATGAACCGTCTGAGTGCGAAATATCTCAAAAGTGAATAATGGATTTATTAATAAACCGATTCAACGATGTACTGTGATCGAAAACTGTAATGAAAGGTGTATTTAAATATGGTCGTAGATTATTTTGTTTGTGTGGTGTGAACATTGAATTAAATAAAAATTAACATGAAGTGACTGCTGTACGGATGGAGTCTAAACGTGTTTGAATTATCGTTTGATAGTCAATTAATACGTTTTTCATATATTTTCTAAAGCTGTTTAAGTATTTGCGTCTGGTATTCATAATTTCATGTGGATGATCTGATGATGGAAGGTACAACTTCTCAACTGTTAAGAGTTGAAAGAAAATTCTTTTAAAATTATACGTACTTATGGACCGGTAGTTAAATTCTTTCAGGCTAGTGGACCTGATGATATTATAACAAAAACTGGAAAAATAAAAATTAAAAACAAAAAATAAAACCGACTTAAAACACAAAAAAGTGAGAAATAAACCAGCTTCTCAAGTCGGTGGCAAAATTGATTTTGTGTTTTTGAAGTCGGTTTGTATTTACTTTGAGCCTTAAACAAGGCACACAAATAAAGATAATAAATTATCCCTGTTGTAGTGTGAACAACAGGGAACAGAATACGACAGCTATGATGATGATGATTATCGTGAAGCTCGGAGACATGGCAGGACAAAAAGCAAGTCTAAAAACACAATGAAAAGCAAAACAAACAATACCACAAAAAGCAAGACAAAAATCAAAAATAAATTAAAGCCACTTTCTAAGAAGAACTTCAATAAGACACGTACGAGAAGAAACGGGATATGCCAAGTGGGTGTGGCGACAATAATCTAATGTTGCTCATCATAAACTTTTACCTAACTTTGTATTTTTTTTAGGGAAGTGGGAAATCATCAAATGACGTCTCCCGCTCTTGGGCAGAGTAAAATCCCGGAGTGTCAGACTTCTACTGACTAAAAACCACCCATGTTCCTTCTTAACCCTTGTGCTGACGCCGCCCTATCTCTTGCAACAACCCGCAGCCCCGACGCCGCAACGGGTCAACCCGCAGCCCCGATGGGATCAAGTTTTACCTGCCTTGCCTTTTTCCCAACAGCTACTTATGTTTAATTAGGCTTCCAGTTTAACCGGTTGCAGTTGTATACCCGTGTTTTACACAGAGCGACTGCCTATTTGACCTTCAGGATCCAGTTAGTACTGCGTAATACGACACCCTTGGAAAAACTGACTGTCAGACTTTCAGGCCACTGAATCGGGTAACGACTGTCAAGATCTAGAATTGTCAAAGATCGTGAATCGTGCTTTCGCGGGGAGACTCTTTATAAAGGACCAATCGTTGGATCACGGTCCGACGAGCGAGCTCAGCGAGCTCTACTTACTCTTGAAGATCGACCCGTGCGGCTATTATTACTCATCAATGCTGATAAATTGTTGATAGACGTAATTTTCAAAATCAAGTGTGAACGCTAGTCTTCCCTAGTGGTACCGTATCACCCAGTGACTGGTTTGTGGAGGTCAGATCGACAGTTCATTCATGTGTTCTGGTAGGTACTGCTGCACCTGGTTTGATGACGCTGTAGAAGTAACTGTACTATGGTACTGTTGTAATTTTTGTAGTGCCGCTACAACTTATTGCTGTGTGATTTGATTTGTTGCCAACCCTCTCTTGCATTTGTAATTTAACAGGTGTGTAAAAGAAACGGAAATATAGCTGTGTAACATTCATTTAAAATCTTCAGAACGACCACGGTGGACCAATCGTCACTTGGGCTGGAAACCATGAGATCCTGATCGGCGTTTCGTCTGTTTTTAAAGTGTCAACTGACTTTGAATGCATGGGACCTTTCTTGTATACAAGCACCGTTAGCACGGGGTTATTCTTAGAATGCGTATTACGCTCAGAAATACCTCCTAATGATGGCGGGAGGCGATCAGAAAGGTACCTATCAAATTTTCAATCGGTTTTTATACTAACAAGGGTAAAAAGGTGGGTAACCCTACGAACTTTGTGTTTACCGAAAAAAGTAGATACATAAATAATACCTCGTTGGTCTAAAGGTCGCCAACGCGACGGCTAAGTACGCTTTTTTTTTTTGGCGTGTTTGAAATCATTAAATAACCCCTCCCGCTCTTGGGCAGAGCGAAATCCCGCAGTGTCAGACTTCTTCTGCCTAAAAACCACCCATGTTCCTTGTCAGCTTTTGGGCAGAGTAAAATCCCGGAGTGTCAGACTTCTACTGCCTAAAAACCACCCATGTTCCTTAGCCCTTTATGTCGAGGCCGCGGTATCTCTTACAACATCTCGCAGCCTGAGTACGCGGCCTTGGATCGATTCCCGGGGCCGGGTTAACTGTTATTGGGTTCTTCTATCAGGAATTGGTCAGTATCAGACACGGTTTGGTCTTGTGTCCGATAGATTTCAATAGGCTCGAACCTAACCTAACCCTTTGGGATTTAGAGGTGTAATGATTTTTGTGTTATGTATGTAGTACCTACATAAATAAAGTTAAAGACTTGATTGTAGGCTATCGCTAAACGGGTCAGAGGAACAGGGAGTTACTTGTTATTCCAGTTATTGTGTTTTTTTTTGTATCACTCAGGAATCATATGATTAAGGGGTTTTTACACTATTTTTGACATTATTCACACTATAGTCCTTTCACAATAAAAGTACACTATTTACTAAAAATAAAGGTTTTTTTTCAAACAGGCGGTATCTATGTAATCGACCGGCAAGTGAAAGAGGTTATGATACCATCGAACGAACAATTTCATGGAAGGGACATCCTGCAGGGTAATACATCACCTACATATAATAGTTCCTTTGCAATTACACTTTTAAGGTTTGGTTTGGTTTGGTGGCTTGGCTTGGTATTAGCATTGTGATGCAGTGAATTGAGGAAAATATCGTAAGGAAAGTATTGAGTATGAATGTATGTATGGATTTCAGAGTACATAATATTTAAAGGGTGTAAAAGTACCCGCAAACGAAGGGCACTTGTTCTCCCCACCACTGCGATATTTTTTTTATTCTAGAGCATACCTGGGAACCCCCTAGTTACGAAGATATTAAGGTAAAAAAGTTTCAAAATTTTCACTTATAATACCACACGAGCTTCAAAATTATCGGGTATTTCCCGATAGGTTCGTTGCAAACAAATGAAGGAGTCAAGTTTTTCAGGAAAAATCACTCGCGCTTCGCGCTCGTGATTTTTTAACCTGAAAAACTTGACGATTTTATTTGTTTGCAGGGAACCTTGAGGGAAATGCCAGATAATTTTGAAGCTCGTGTGGTATTCGGGGGATTATTTTTCCGTCCCAAATGTCGGCCAATAGAATTGCACCATGAGACGAAATGTACAGTTAACAAATAAGAATTTCATAATGAACATTTCCTTTGACTTTTTTATCGATGGTGGACAGAGAACAAACTCCAAATCGACTCATTTTCATGCAAAATCTCCAATTTTCACAATTGAATTCAACCTGTCAGTTTGACGTGTGGTTAATTTGACTGGATCATGTTTTGATTTTTATATATAGCAACTACCAGAGAATTTTCAAAAAATTATCAGTATAATACCATGTAGGTTGTACCACGTGACGTCGAATGGTGCAATTCTATTGGTCGATATTTGGGTCGGAAAAATAATCAGAACTGTTTTTTGTAAACACTACTTTTTCAGGTTATAACTATACTTAAATTACCTCCATACCCCGTTTACTATTCAAAGCATCCACTAGCACAATGTTTTAAGAGTGATACATTGAGTTTTACCGTAAAATGTGATTTTTGACCCCAAAAAAAAAGTCGTTATCCAGTAAAAAAAATTGTTTAGGGGTACTTAGTTTGATGTACAGAATGCTTGGTTGGCGGCTGTGTGGTGGGTTAATTTACATCCTGTATTAGAGAATACCAAAGAAACGATGGACTGTGTCAAGAATGGTATAGCAAGAAAGGAGGTGTCCGATGAGATTACGAGTGATAGAGAATGGGCGAGAGAGAGAACATGCTGCGCCGACCCCAAATAAACTGGAAGGAGAAAGAAAAAGTAATTATTATCAAAAAGAATGTAATTAAAAAAGTATTTTTTATCAAAAAGTAATAATTATTAGAAATTATTATTACTTTTTTTCATTTATTATGCTAGAGAAAAAGTGATAATAATTAGTAAAATTGTTATTTTATTGGACAGCTAATTTATATGACATGTGATTATTGTGGTTATACAATAATCACATGTCATATAAATTAGCTGGGAGGGACCGAGCTAATCAAAATTTTCATCAGTATAAGAACTGTACCTACCTATGATCCACAGTAAAATATTTTGAATATACCTTTTAAAGTATGTCCAAAAAAAAATCTGGTGCTAGATGTATGAACGTGGATGATGAAAACTTAGTAAGTGAAGGGTCTTAGTAGGGGGCTTTGTGTAGTTTGCTGTATAACGCATGAGGAAAAGGGGTAAAAAAAAGAAAAAAATTGAACGGTGACCAAAAAATCATCTCGTTTATGTATGTGAGTTTCAGGTACTCCTTACTAATAAATACGGAATATTTCAGACCTGCAGAAAACGAAATCATGGAACGGTCCGGGCCTGAACCAAAAATGGCACTGGGACTAAAGTATTTAACCAATAAAAATAATCAACCACCGAAACCAAGTTACATAGAAAATGCAAGACATCAGGAAAGAATAAAGCTTCCTGCAAATGCTATGTTTGTAACTGATAATCCAGCAATTCGGAATTTCGTAAATAGACAAAGGTTTACAATAAACAAAAGTAATCCACAAATAATTAACTCCCCGGTACAAGAAACTGTCCCAGAAAATTTTAGGCTGCAAAAGACGATATTAGGAGCAAATAACAAGTATTTAGATAATATAAATCCAGGCATTGGAAATTATGCACAAATAAATGCGTACAGGAATGGAAAATAAATGAATGAAGGTTTCCCAGTAAATGACAGGTACCTACTCAGACACTAAAAGAAGCACAACGACAATGAAACGAACTCAGCTACAATGTACTCAACTATTGTGAAGTAGGTACCCAGTAAATCAAGGGCACCCAGCGCTTAAATCAGAGTCTCTAACAGCTTTATTACAAAAGTAGTTAAACCTGGGTTTAACTTAGACTTGGTTTATCTCGCATGCCGTCTCATTTCGATAATATTCAAAAGAAAGTGACGGCATGCGAGATAAACCAAGTGTAAGTTAAACCCAGGTTTAACCACTTTTGTAATAAGGTGGTAAAAGTTCTTTTTATACCACTATTACAACACTAGGTTGCATCTCAGGTCGGGGCCGCGGGTTGACCACAGGTTATCGCGGCCTCGACAACACCCGCCAAAAAAAAAATAGGTTGCATCTCAGAAATTGAACACATTATATTAAAACACACACACCACACCATACCACATTTGTATTATATCATAAATGTATGTTAGTCTGCATGGCATTATATTTATGTGCCAAAGTTGCCAGAAATTAAATATATGTTATGAGTTATGTTATAAGTCTAATCTTATTGTTTATGTTAAATAGATAAGTTTTTGATAAAGGATTTAAGTAATGTTGTTTCATTTACCTATTAGTTATAATAATATAATAGATAATAATAATAATTTTATTTTGAACAACCAGGTCTATAAGGGTTAGTAAACAAATAGGTACTTACAAACTATGTTAGTGATAATACATTTGGTGATGAGTTACATTGATTAAAAATCGTTCTACAATACTAATATACCATAATTTTTAGTTAAGAGGTATGTATGTTCACTAATATCGCAAGTAAATCAACATGTTCGTCATCACTGTCCAGCCCTTCTACTAATTTATTTAGTTGGTGCAGTATGTTTTCTTCTTCAATACTCCTAAAATGGATAATATAATAAGCGTTCATCTACACTTATATTATAAAGAGGAAAGATTTGTTTGTTTGTTTGTAACGATTAGGTTCCGAAACTACTGGTAAAATTTGAAAAATTCTTTCACCGTTGGGAAGCTACGCTATTCCCGGGTGACATAGGCTATTTTTTACCCGACTGTGGCGAAGCCCAAAAGGAAGGTTATATGTTTGGCTTGTAATTGATATAATAAAAATCCTTCGTTTTGATAGACACATGAAAACATGGAAAGGTTCTAGCAACATCATCAAGAAGTCTTCTTGTAAGTTTAGGAGCCTTACAAAAAACTGTTTTGTTATTCTGATATTTTATCGGAGGCTTGTGTCCTCACAGGCAAGTCAGCTTCAGGATAACTTAACGTACATTTTAAACTAAACTCATTATCTGCCTACTATGTTGGGGTCGGCTTCCCATCTAACTGGATGCAGCTGAATACCAATATTTGACATGTAGCAACTGCCTATCAGACCTCCACAACCCAGTTCATACTAGGTAATACGATACCCTTTGGTAAGACTGGTTGTCAGACTTTCAGGTCACTGACAACCTGTAACGTCTGCCAAAGATATGGCAGCCGGGACATTTGCTTCCGGTTCGTCAATTTAAATTAAAATATAATGTTTCTTAGAAGTAATGTTTTAGCTAATTCCTATTACTTTAGGTAACGTCAAAGTAGAATTGTTTGATATTTATTGTACTTATTAGAGTTATAATGTTTTGCCGACTGAGTTTGCGCGCTACGAGTATATCCGGTCGCTACTTTTGCCGGTTGACGGTCTGACGCGATAGCTCGAGGCAGTTGGTTGTTAACCGCTGGACTAGAAAGGCAGTGGAATAAAACTATAAAGTGTGATACTAAAGTGAGTTTTAATGTAGCAGTCTAAATTCGGAAAATAAATAAAACGATAAGAAATAATTACGAAACTGTAATATTTTATGACGTTACAATTTTTTATTTAGTTTCTTGTAAGAAATCAAAGCTGAATTCCAAAATGCTGTCTATAAAATTGTATTTTTTGTTATTTTTAATGATCTGTCGAGGTAAGCATAATCATTTTATTACAGGATGTAGTAATATGTTACACAATTAAAAAGGAAAAAATTGTTTAACGCAAATAAAATATGAACGTGCCTAACCCGAAACCAGAATCACCTAAGACTTAAAAATTAGTTAGGAATGGCCTTTTAGAATTAAAATAGTCATCATCATCAGCCTATAATGTTCCCACTGCAGGGAATCTTTGTGAGCTCACTCAGAGAACAATGAAATAAATCTAAATCACTGAGTGCCCGCGTCATTGGCACCTCGGCCAACAGATTGGTCCGCGCGCGCTCCCCGCCAGCAAGCGTGGCCGTCTACGTCGCGTCGCCCCACGTACCTGTCCGGAACACCCAAACCTATCTGCCCTAAAATATCCGCATGATGTACCTACCTTTCCTATTAGTACTCTGAATATGTAAGAGTGGTTAGTTTCTTTAATGGTGCTTTATTTTAGTTTCTAATTGCCAAAGAAGAATCAAAGGTGGTGCGATAGTTTCAACGGATAAACCATACGTTGTAAGTGGTCTGTTTAAAAATAATTGGTAATTATGCTTAAATAATTTTTGTTACTAATTTAATACGATTCGGTGTCATGCGATGAAGAAGGCCAGGGGGGGTGGAATTTTAAGAAACTCGGCCAGTAATAGTTTTAATTAAGTTAATTTGCAATAAAGAAAGTAATGGATTTACATGTTAAATACATGTTACGATAAAACACAGGGACGCAACGACAAATCTCAACAGTGTTGCCGTATTAAAATCAAGATTATAATTGTCCATAGATTACAACACGCCTCCTTCAATTTATAATCTTAACTTCTACTTAAACAATATTGTTATAAACATTATTGTCCTCTATATACTAAATGAATTTTAACTCTTTTTTTTTTGGGTGGTAGGAAATCATCAAATAACGTCCCGCTCTGGGCAGAGCGGAAGGGAGTGTCAGACTTCTACTGACTAAAAACCACCCATGTTCCTTCTTAACCCTTGTGCCGAGACCGCGGTATCTCTTTCGAACAACCCTAACCTATTGTTCGATTTTATCCAGACTTTTAGTTAACATGTTGTCTGTTATGTTAAATATTGGATCAATTCTGACAATATCGATTAAACCCTTTTCATAGTTTTCATTTATGTAATGATACTGAACTTCAATGACGGGGTCGCGGCAGGCCACGAAAGAGATGGCAGGATAAGTTAGATAGATTCCGTCAAAACGAGAAGGAGGACGCGGGTGTTCGCAGGAAGATCCTTATCTTCCTCTACTCCTTCTACTTCTCGCGAAAGACCCAGGAAACCCAGGAGTGGGACAGAGCAGCAAAAAAAAGTGTCAAAACCCGGAGTCACTTTGTGTTTTTGTTTGTGCTGTGAATTATGAAATTGATTTTAATATTCCAATTTCAAATACCTCCTAATGTTGCTGTTCTCCTGGTAGTTTGTGGAACTTTACTGAAATTATTATCGATCATTTTTATTATACACCCCATAACTACCAGCTACCAAATCGTAGGTGCTCTTATGGGAATACCTCAAAAAAAGCGGTATGTTAAACTTTATTTGCAGGTGTATTTAGTGAAAGCATCTTTATCAGAGAGAAATTACGACTACTGGTTGTGCGGAGGTGCTATAATAACCAGTGAATTTATAATAACATCAGCAGCGTGCGTTGAAGATGTAAAGTACCTATATGCGGTAGCAGGCTACAATAAATACGTCACTAATAGCCAATTAGACGAAGATAGGTGTACACAGTCAATGAAAAAGAAAATAGTATTCACTTGTGTTCCTATATGTAAGTAAGTCAAAGTATTGCAAATAAAAATATGTGTAGTAGCACAGGTGCTACTACACAGATTTTTATTTGCAATTAACTGGACTCCTTTTCAAAGGATTGGCCTATAATCGCAAACGATCGCGAAAAGTGGAAAGAGGGATGGGAGGCCTTTGCCTTGCAGTGGAACAATATAGGCTTATTATAATAATAATAAGTAATTGGTTGATTCAACAGTTGATCGACCATTGACAGTGTGGAGCCCTTTTTTTTGGGGGCGTGGGAAATCATCAAATAATCCCTCCCGCTCTTGAGCAGAGCGAAAGGGAGACTTATACTGACTAAAAACCACCCATGTTTCTTCTTAGGCCTATGTCAAGGCTGCGGTATCTCTTACAACATTCCGCAGCCCCGACGGGCGTGTCGGCCCGTTTCATGTTGCTGAGATCTCTTTGAGGCGCGCGTGGAACACGAACGCGCCTTCGACACGGCCTGTCGTCGTCATGAGACGGACGGACGGTGAGCTAGGCAGTGTGGAGCCCTTACACAACCACAACAACACAACACACAGCCTCTTGAATCTTTCAAAATTTACTCGAATCAAATGTTAGAGCTCTAGAGCAGTACAAGTGGCTACATAATGGTCTTACACAATTTGAGCTCAACATCAACAACAACAATTCCATCAACCTATAATGTTCCCACATTGTATTTTATGCCCATATGACTATGATTGTATGTTAATTATTCTATTCAATACTTTACGTAACTTTCTTTTCAGCCTATGAGTTTGACTTCGATAGAATAGAGAAATGGGCGCAAATAGACATAGCTTTAGCAAAAGTAGAATCGCCTTACGACTTCGAAGACACTAGATATCTGGATTTATGCTCATACATACCGAAAACAATAATTTTTAACACTGATCCTAAATATCAGGAACCTGATACTGATTGCGTGGTGATGGGGTGGGGACATGAAAAAAAATGGCGACATGTAAGATTCACGTGCATTTTTTATTTAGTTTTAAAAATTCCTTCAACAATAAGATCCAGTCTTGGATGCAGACTAGAATGCTCTAATCGTGAAAATAATGCACATGCAGAACCTAAAATGTAACCCTAGGTTATCGCAAAACTAAAAGTTAAGTATAGCTGCCTACACCGTTTGGAAAAAGGCGTGCCAGATGCATGGAACCGGTCAATGTGGTGAGACTTGGGGAAGGCCTATTTCCAGCAATGGACGTCTTTCGGCTGAAATGATGATAATGAATCAACTGAGAATTTTCTAACTGAAAACTTAAAAATGCCTCACTAGGTATTTACTTACTCATTATATCAAGGTATTGAGGAACAGATTGGAATTTTCATTCATCTTCCATTGAAAATGCAGAATTTTAGAATCACTGGCGGGTTTTGTTGTACTCACATGTAGATGTAGATTTTGCAATTTGTTTTGCGTTTCAACTTCTTCGTTCGCATCGATGATATTACTAAGATTCTTCCTTCATCCAGTGTGAATACTATGCCCCCGAACTAAACCATGGCCAGCGGGCCATGTGGGTTAGTGTCTAACTGAACTGTCCGACGTGTCCCTACAACTTCGAATTTAACTTTACGCTATGATGTAGACTTTGTGTGTCATCAGAATCGTATTGTGTATGGTAGTCCAGATGTCGTCACTGTACTCCAAATGTACTGTGGATTGTTCACATTGTTCATTGTGCGTGGGAAAGAGGTAGTGCTAGGCATCTTGTATAGCTCTATCTCTTTTGCACACGAAAGTGAGACCGCTATGTCTAGCCCTAATATATATTTTTCAGCGCAAGGATACAAAAAACTACAATTCCCAAGTGTTAAGATATGCAGCCACATTAATTATTGACAAACAAGCATGCCTAAATGAATATAAATATTATCCAAAACTGACATCTATCATAGAGCAATATATGATATGCACTTTAGGTAACGGGACCTTTGATGATGATAGGCCTACTGAAAAACCAGATGAACCAGACAAGCCAGACGAGGATTTTGTACTGCTAGATGGCTGTTCTAGGAGATTGGGTCAGCAAAATTCATCCGTAAGTATGGGTTGTTTGGATCTAGCCTTATGTTACGGAAGATCAGTCGTAGTCGCATCCCACCTTGCTAACGGCAACAGCAGCGGACTTATGTATTAATGAAAACGCCTTGAAGGAGCATCGGGCATCAGTGGCATGCGACTACGACGGTCCTCTATAATAAGTTTACTTATACAGGGTGTAAATTAACCCTTCACACATACGTCAACCCTTACGCATTTTTTTTTGCAGGGAAACGACTTTCTTTTTTTGGTCAAAAATTTCATTCTATGTTAAAACTCAATGTAGCACACTTGAAAAAATGTGCTAGTGGATGCTTTGAATAGTAAAAGGGTCATGGAGGTAATTTAAGTGAACTTATAACCTGAAAAACTAGTATTTACAAAAACATCTGTTCAAAATTTGGAACTTTGACCCCCAATATCTCCGTAACTAGGGGGTTCCCAGGTATGGTCTAGAACAAAAAAAATATCGCAGTGGTGGGGAACAAGTGCCCTTCGTTTGCGTTAAGGGTACCTTTACACCCTTTATTTAAATAGAATATCAGACAAGAATTATTTACTACTTTTAGGGGCCGCGGTTTGTAGTCGGGTTTTAGTTTTTAACTAAAGTTTATTTTTGTTAACTTATATTTTTATTTACGCAATGGCTACTCGCAAATCGCGTAACTACCACGCTCTCGCGCGCTCTGGCGCCCAATAAAGCGTTTTCGGCAGGCTGAAATGTCAGTGGCGTATATCCAGCTCCAGTAATTTCATTTCTAAATTCAAAACATTTCATTCTACACTAGTTATGTAAACTTTTTTAATGATATCAGTCTTTTTCAGTGCAACGTATGGAATAATAGGAATCAAAACATAGGCTACATGAATATTCGACGAGAAATACCGAGGAATAACGGAACATATCATTATAATTACACCACGCTTGATTATATAAAAGATGCTCGTAACAAAATTTCCAACCGAACACGAAGAAGCGGGATTTGTCAGGTATGTTTTGAAGAGACTTTCATATTCCACATCGACCGTTTGAAGAAAAACAGACACACAAGTATAAGTGACAGAGCCTGTACAAAGACGAAATCAAAAAATTATAGTAGTTTAAGTAAGTATTGTTAACCATTTATTTATTATTATTTATTATTAGCCATTTTCGTCCCACTGCAGGGCAAAGGCCTCACTTCTTTCCTTCCACTTATCTCTATCCAGTGAAGTTGTTCGCCAATCCCTGCAAAAAGAGTCGAGTTCGTCTCGCCATCTTCTTCTGGGCCTGCCGCGTTGCCGTTTGCTGCTGTTCGGGGCCCATTGTGTTGATCGTTTAGCCCATAGCTCCTCCGGCATGCGGCAGATGTGGCCAGCCCAGCTCCACTTAAGCTTGGCAGCCGTGTGACCCACGTCAGTAATTTGAGTTTTGGAACGCAGTATCGAGTTCCTTATTCGGTCACTAAGCTTGACTCCGAGGATACTACGCTCCATTGCTCGCTGGCAGACCCCGAGTGCGGACTTTTGACGCTTGGTTAATGACCATGTCTGCGATCCATAGGTGAGGGATTTGCTGTTTCTAAACCAGAACTAGGAGATAGCTACTTTTCTTAGAAAACGTGTAGTAAAAATGAGTGTCTTCGTAACTGTTTTCCCTCTGGTCATCTATTTATTAATGTAGTGTTTAATACAGTCCAATGGGATGCAAACGAACCTAAACAGCCACGACACAAAATCGCCAGAAGCACAAGCAAGCTTAGTATTGGGTGGCCAAAGGTTGAAGAAGAGAAGAGAAAAAGAGAGGCGGTTAAGCCTAGACGGAAAGCCAGGCCGAACCCCGAACTTTGACATATAATGTAGTTAAATTATATGACAACTTTTGCTAACTATGGTACCAACTGTGGTTGTCGGCTTCAAGTCTAACCGGATGCATCTGAATATCAGTATTTTACATGAACTGACTGCCTATCTGGCCAACACAATCCAGTTAGTAAACGATACACTTACTAAGGCTGTTTCTTTTGTTTACCAAACCTATCGTCGTAACCTATTGTGGGTACACCGCTGCTGTCTAATCCAGGGATTATATTTTGTAATATATAATTTATTTTAATCTTTAGAATGACCACGGAGGTCCGTTGGTCATTTCGGTGGGAAGTGCTGAAGTCCTTATCGGTGTAGCATCTGTATTTAAAATAGATGACGATTATAACTGCATTGGACCTTACTTACATACCAGCACGCAGAGGAATGCTGCTTTTATAGACTGCGTGTTGCATATGAATAGAAAGAAAGATTCCTCAAGGAACACAAGGTGAGCGTGGTCTATTCATTATCATCATTTTAACCGAAAGACACAGCTGCTTGATGTAGGCTTCCCCCAGGTGTTGCCACATTTACCGGTCCGCGTCTTGCAATCAGTGGTCCACCTAGTTGGAGGCCTTTCAACGCAACGTCATCTGGTTTGCGGTCACCACTTCAGAACTTTTTGACCCTATCAGCCATACGTGGTCTATTGTTAACTGTGAAAAGAACAGTAGGTCTTTCTTCTGTTTTACAATAGTCTTCAATCATTTATACGCTTCTTGCTAAGAATGGTTACATCACTGATAACAATACTTGTGCAACGTTATTTTAGTATTTTATAATATTTTATTACCGATTTGTATTATTTTTACTGATTTTTTTGTGAATTTGCGAACATTTTAGGCTTTGTAAATTTTTAAAATGATGATATACTGCTGAAAGGCAACGAAGTAAATATTTTATTCATAACATGTACTGAAATCAATAATATACATTTTTTTTTTGAACAGGGAAGATGCGTTATGCGATAGTCCACCAAACGTAAGGGGATTTGAAATGGTTGAAAATCACATATCCTGGAAAGACCACCCAGCGGGGTGAGTTTTTTTATTCCATTTAAAAAACCAACATTAAAAAAACCCGCCAAGTGCATGTCGAACCACACACAATGTAGGGTTTCGTAGCTACCCATCAAAACATGTGGACTTACCAAAATGATTACCCGAACGATGTTTTCTACTTTAAAAATAAAATAAAATTATTTTTGCAGTTTTAAAGCCGGTGCTTCCATAAATGTAGTATAGTTATTTGTATTGGTTTGTTTTTTTTTTATAAATAAATTTCAAACGAGCAATATTTTTAAAAACCTATCCAATGATAATTATCGTCCCAATCTATGCGCGAGAAAAAATTCGTCCTATTTTTATGTGTACTAGAGATAACCTAAAAAACTAGTAATTTTAAAAGCAGTATTACTTTAATGTCACGCTCATGTGAGAAAGAGATGGAGCTATACAGCACGACTAGCTCCCTATCTTGCTCACAATGAACTAAGATTTAGCTTTAAAGGATCTGAAAGCGGTTACTGTTTTCACCATTTCAACTCAACTCAAACGGGGGAACGTGAGGTTGAAATGGTGAACAAACTCAACCTTTCAATAAAAAATTTTTATATTTTTCAGTCCTGCACAAAATGAATTGAATGTTGCAAACATTGGACCGTAAATAATTAACGAAATTCAAGAGTACTGAACTAACTGAAGGATGCCAGCCAATAATGAGCTTCCTGTCCTTTTGATGAAATACGTCTTAAGTTATAATTACAATATTTTAATTAATCGTTATCTTTATATCGTTTATTAATTTATACAGATTTAAATATTCATATTAAAATCAATATTAAACGAAATCTATACATGTTCTATATACATATAATAAAAATGTAACGGATCGCTGTCTGTACATGGAAGATATATGAGAAAATTCGATGCAGTAGTTTTTGGGTTTATCGCAAACAGACGCTTAGACTATGTTTTATAATAAATAGTGATTTAGTGATGTACACCATCAAGTCAAGCCCAATCAGCATCATATATATATTGAAAACAATAAAAAAAAACCAAACACCTTAAAAAATATTATTCATTTTCCATTCCATAACTCTATTGCAAACCGTCAAATTGAAAAATCAAGAGTTGAAAATGTTTTATGATCAAGGCTAGATTTAAAAATGGCTATTATAAATTTCGATTTCGTGTTATTATTAACGATATTTTATGGTAAGTAACTGAATTCTATTACTAAAAAAGTAAATGGGCTACTAAAGAGAAAGTTACAACAGAGTTATTGAATATTGCAACTTCATCATTTCCCTGTGCAATGACCCACGTATGGTTCACAGTGAACCACAAGTGGACACAATCTCAGTGGTTGTGAATCACTCAGGTAAGTACAGCCTGTCCCCTTGCTGCCCTCCTCCAGCGATGCCCTAAGCCGAGACTCGTACCCCACGGGGGTTGCTCTTAGCGTGTATGCATTGCACTGAAGGCACCCACAGGAAAGTCCGGTTAAGCAGTTGACAACCTCCTAGGTTGAAGTGCGAGATGCCAATAACAAAAATACAGTGAGCGTGATTGTACTTTGAGGACAGTGAGCATGATTGAACTTTGAGGACAGTGAACGTATTAATTGTGGGTCAGTTGCCTCGAGGAAAGCAAGACGACTACAAGCCATTTAAATGTACAATTATTTCACCAAAAAAAGGCTGCTTATTTTAAAAACAAATCCCATGCATACGATGACCACATCTGTTTACCGTACGGATCAATAGTGCCTGACGATGACGCTGCAAGCAAGAATAGTCCTTACGGTGGTCATTATATTTTTTGGCGATGGTACGTAACGTACCTAACTGCGGTACTCTCAGATATTTAATGATTAGTTAAGCTGTCACTTAGTAAAGGTTTGACATACTTTTGTATGACGAAACTGTCAAAACCTTTGTTTAGTGATGGCTTAAGCAATCATTAACGCTCTCTGAGTGAGTAAGTTAAGTAATGTCGTAATTAAATTAAATTGTGACTAAGCAAATTATTGCAATGCAATTATTTTCATGTTTTTGTTCCGGTTTGTAAGCTCAGAATGCTAGGCTCATTTAAATTTATTTTAGTGTCTCATTGCGAAAGAAGAATTGTGGAAGGTGAGCAAGTAACTGCAGAGAAATCCTACGTGGTAAGTTAAGTTATTTTTCAAATAGTGTTTTGTTTTATTCTTTTCCATCAATGAAGGCATAAAGGAGCGTAGGATATGTTTGACTAGCAAAGGGTTTTTGTCTATGCAATAAAAGCAACTTTATTGATCGTAGAACCGAAAACCGTCGGGGTAGACGTATTCTAGAGTGAACACTCCAAATCGGTAAACATTATGGGAAAATAGGTCGAGATGGTGGCTTAGGGACCGATGGTAGGTGGAAACTAGATGACAGTTGCTTAGAATTAAGTGCAAATTGGAAAGGCCCATATCCTGCAGTGGATTGATGTAGTTCGATGATGATGAATATAAGAGTGGATATCGCCATTCACCTCGTTATCACCCTTCGCGTCAGGAACTCCCCGTCGGGGCTGCGGGTTGTTCGAAAGGGATACCGCAGCCTTGACGCAAAGGGCTAAGAAGGAACATGGGTGGTTTAAGTCGGTAGAAGTCTGACACTCCCTTCCGCCCTACCCAGAGCGGGAGGAGTCTTTTGATGGTATCCCACCCGCCAAAAACGGATTATTGTGTAATATATGTCCTGTATACCTGCAGGTGTACTTAGTCAAAGCCGAAATGTCAGAGAGAACATATGACGCTTGGCTGTGTGGTGGAGCCTTGGTTTCTAGTGAGTTTATAATCACATCTGCAGCTTGCGTAGAAGATGTTCACTTCATGTACGCAATAGCAGGCTACAATAAATACGTCGCTGATAAAGACTTGAACCACGATGATTGTGCCAGACGGATGAAGAAGAAAGTTGTGTATACATGTGTCCCTGTTTGTACGTATGCATTCATTTATTGACAGAAAACACACAGCTGAACCGCTAGGTCTTTTTAACGAAATCGAACAATAAAGTTGAAAATTATAATCTAACTACGCAAAAACGGCCTGCACATTAAATGGAGTTGGAACCAACCCACTATACAATACAATACAGTACAATACTTATATTATAATCTAACATCAAGCCTATAACCCCCAAAGGGCCACGTAGAGGTGCACTTAATAGTACACCCACATTTCATAACAAATTCGCGTTATTTGTAATCTAAATTCAAAATTGTTAGAATTTTACATATTTAACTTTTAAGCAGCTTCATACCTCGCACCAGTGATTCGAGCAATGCGAACACTGAATAGCGTGTCTCGGCGTTTGGACATATTTTCTTGTTGTTTGGCGGAATTCCAGAGGGTGACACTTAATATTTTGTCCACTGTATAGCTGTATTCCTACACAGACCCGCTGCTTGGGAATGGACTTTTAACAATTTATGACTACTTTTGTTATTTTGGGTCTTACCTGTTAAAACAAATGTATGTGTTAATGAATAAATAAATACCTTTGCTTCTCCTTCAACCTGTGAAAGCAAAGCGTTGAAAAAAGGAAAATAAATCATGGTTTCCGAATAATACAAAATACTTATATTTAGGAATTTGTTACTCCTGTCTCGGCTCTATAGAACTGTCACCTGGGGTTCGGCTGTGACTTGCGCCTCGGCTGGAATGACAAAGGTTTTCCGACTTGAATCAAAATGTACTATTTTTGTGTGAGGCTTTATTATTATTTTCAGCCTATGAATTTGATTTCGATGAGATAGAAAAATGGTCGTACGTAGATATAGCATTAGTTAAAGTGGAATCACCGTACGAATTGAACAACCCTGATTATCAGATAATGTGCTCTTATGCGCCGAGTATTATACCAATCAACTTTGATCCTAAACGCCAAGCTGATGGTATTGATGCTATAGTGATGGGATGGGGACATAAGGAATTTTGGCGATCGGTAAGATTAGGGACACCAGAGTTTTTTATATTTACAGCAAGTATATTTAGCATAGCACTCTTGATTACTGCAAATGTAGGTCCTGCAGGGCAATTGCGTATCTTTTAAATGCAATGGATATCATATTGTCTATGATTTAACTGTCAACTTGGTTATGGTTTAGTACAAAATGGAACCATTTGACAGTACTTGATAGGCGCTATAGGTTAGCCACTGTCATTTAAAAGATACGCAATAGCCCTGCTGATGAGATAATTCCGCGCTGGCTTCTATTTTATTTTTTCTTTTATGTCCATTATTATTTGACATAACAGTAAAGGGGGCACTACTTTGAGAAACTTATCCTTTAAAAAACAATACATGCGAAAGTAACCATTTCTGCCCATCTATTTCATTATGGTTGTGGAACATCTATTAACGCACCTAGCCGCCTGAGTGCTTCTGGGAACTACTTGTCCCGTAATTTTTAGATGCCATCCTAAAATCCTTTTTCATTTAGCATAAATACGCAAAGAAAATTATTTTCCGTTCATCTCAGATGCGCAGAGAAACACAGTTGTTGATATTACATAGTCAGTGTCTTAAATATTCAACTTTTACATTTTTGTTTCAACCATAATGAGAGCACACAGACAGCTAGGCAGTAAAATTAGCTCGTCGGACGGAAGATGTCATGAAGCTGTCGCGGCGGGATGCCTCGTATGTAAAACCAACCCTTTTCCATTAGAATAGAGTTTGTTTTGGAACGATTGTTATTCTACAAATTCCGTTTCCGAAAGTTCCCCGCTACTCAATAGGGGATCGGACTGAGTCAAAAAACAATGATTCTAATTAGTCCGTCAGTTAGATTATCGAATAATATTGGATACGTGTTTTTTGTTTTATCAAATTAATCAAAATTGACGAAGATAAGATGTGGTTGTGACGTCATTTGTAGGTAAAAAATGTACTATCATATGACGTTTTCGAAGAGTTCACGAGTTTTCGATGCACGATGTATTGACTTCATTTTTTGTTTATGTGAAAAAAGAAAAAATACGTCTCCAATATTTTTTGGAAATCTATCTGACGGACTAATTAGTTTTGTTTTGTCCGATCCCCTATTAGTGGTGTCGATTAGGTCTTATGCAGCTTTGATCAAAATACATCGATAGAAGAAAGTAATTTAATGTAACTATTATTCGTTATTTAACTCCATATTATATTGGTTATATGTTTTTTATTCATTTTTAATTCGAATATTCATTTAGATGCCGTTGGATGGATGTAATGGAGTCTTCAAAATGTATTAAACTTTATCAATTAATTACAGACTAAGGACAAAAAAAATCACAACGAAGAATATCTACAGTATGGCGCAACAACAATATACAATAAAAACGAATGCAAAGAGGCATATAAAGCCTATCCAAAGTTGCCAAGCACCATAGACAAATACATGATATGTTCTTTTAAACCTGGCCAGTTGGACGATCACGGGACTCTATTACGCAAGAATCGGCGGACTGATTGCATTACACAGCATGAGAAATTACTGGGCTTACAGGGTGAACTCGTAAGTAATCTGTAGATAAAAAAAAAACTTTCGACGAATTAAGAATCTCCTCCTTTAGGAAGTCGGATAATTAGTTATTTCTTAGTGTCATCATCAGTCTATAGCAGTCCACTGCTGGAAAAAGACCTCCCCAAGCTTTTAAATCTCAGCATAATTAACTGGGTTGTGGAGGTCAGGCAGTTGCTCCATCGCCGTCGCCTCCTTCTGCGAAGCAGTGATGCTAGCGAAGAAGGTGGCGGAACGCGAGAGGGAGAGAACCTCTCGTCTCAGCCGCCGTGGGAGGCGCTCCGGCCGTTGGGGGCCACGTGATGGCTTCCGGCCATCGTAGGCGCGGGCCTGTAGACGGTGAGTAATAGGCTAGCTCGCCGTCCGTCCGTCTTATGACGACGACAAGCCGTGCCGACGGCGCGTTTCCACGCGCGCCTCAAAGAGATGTCAGCAACATGAGAGGGGTCCGTAAGGACCGACGCCCGTCAGGGCTGCGGTATGTTGTAAGAGATACCGCGGCCTCGACATAAATGGCTAAGAAAACAACAACAAACATGGGTGGTTTAAGTCAGTAGAAGTCTGACACTCCTTTTCGCTCTGCCCAAGAGGAAATCATCGAATAACCCCTCCCGGGTTATTCTTACTCACAAGCTGCTTACAGTGCCCTTCGGGTTCAATACAACAATGCGTTCAGGGCAGTGTTGCGGCTGCCCCGTTTCTGCAGCGCCTCGGGCATGTTTGCGGAAGCGCGCACCGACTGTTTCCACGCCACCATGCGCAAGCGGTGCGCGTCCTTGGTGCGCAGGGTGCGGGCTAGCTCCAACACTGTCCTGGCGATGATTGCTCAGCGACTGGATTGCCCCTACGTTGGGCATTGTTGTAGCAGGCATATTGTTGGGATTTGATTTCCCTTTTTTATGGCTTTCATGACTTGTATTATAATTTTCGCTTCTGACATATTAACTTAATTTCTTAATTTATTTGATTCATTGTTATTTAATTATTTTATTTTGTTCAATTATTTTATTTTGCTTTGTACTTTTGACATTATCATTTGATTTTATCAGACATTTATTGGTTTCTCACATTTTTTATGAAAAAAATTTTTAATGTAATTTAATTAACTTTATTTTTTAATCAGTCAGTTATTATTTATTGCACAAATAGTGAAGCCTGTGAAATTGGCCATGTGGATTGTTGTTGTTGTTGTTTTTTTGTCTAATATGGGTCAACGACCTGAAATAAATGAATTTTATTTATTATTTTATTTTATTCGATGATTTTCCACCCGCCAAAACAAAAAAAAAAGGTTGCGAGGACCCGCTGGATGCGAGACGCACGGGACCGATCAATGTCGGTCTATGTCGGGTGTCGGCCCTTTCGGGTCCCTCCCATGTTGCTGACATTTCTTTGAGGTGCGCTTGGAACACGAACGCGCCATCGACACGGCCTGTTTTCGTCGTAAGACGGACGGACGGCGAGTTAGCCCATCACTCACCGTCCACAGGCCCGCGTCTACGGTGGCCAGAGGTCATCACGTGACCCCCGACACCCGGAGCGCCTCCCGCGGCGGCTGGGACGAGAGGTTCTCTCCCTCTCGTTCCGCCACCTCCTTCGCTAGCAACACTGCTTCGCAGAAGGAGGCGACGGCGTCCCATTCCTCCTCGCCCCGGACCATGGCTTGCACCAGGGCCGGGCGCGAGAGGTCGCCGCCGCCGATCGCCGCTACGAGAACACGGCGGGGCTCCGCCCAAGCGGGGCACACCTCCACCGTGTCCTCCGGCCGATCCTCACAATGGTGGTCCTCGCAACCTTCACTTACGATTTTTTTCTATTTCTTATTATTTAAATAAAAAGAAAGAAATATAACTGATTCTAGTTTTCACTTTTAAAAGTCAACTTGAATGAAAAAGCGACTAATCGGTGACAAAACAAAATTGGTTAGCGACCAAGAGTAGAATACTTATTACTACCTACATACTATCGCTGTCAAGTGACAAAGATTTCAGCAAAGAGTCCTATCGTGTACGATACTCAACCAATAAACAACATAACGAATTAAATGTTTTCTTTAGTGTAAAGATGACATTGTGAAAAAACCTAAACCAGTTAAATTACAAGCTGAGGACATACGCATAAAAGGTGAAGAAAGTAAAACTGTGACTAACAAAAACAACAGAACTATTATTTTGAACAGAACTAATAGTGTTTACGAAACAGATTACATTTTCAAACCTGGATTTGGTAAAATTCTTGGTTATTATAATAGAAGTTTCACTCGAAGAAACGGATTTTGTCAAGTAAGTACGACGGAGGCACTTTTAAGTATTCCTTAACCCAAATCATTTAGGGTCAGCGTACGCATATATTTTTCCTTCCTTGTCATTAGATACCTTATTTTTTACCATAATAATATCATCATCTTTTACACAATTTATCCGATGTTTATTTGGTATTTCTCTACTTTTATACCCATCCACATTCATACTCAAAACTTTGCTTTACTTTTTCGTATGAAAAGCTTTTAATTATAATGTATTTACTAGCTTTTGCACTCGACTTCGTTCGTGTGGAATATACCCGAAAGCCTTCCTCGATCAATGAACTATCCAAAACGAAAAGAAGTTTTCAATGTCTGGGGTGTGGAATGGTTGGGATGTAGTCAAGCATCTTCATTTGAAGGTGTTTGACAGTTGGGAGTTTGGGACCAAACAGTTTGCGTTCTCTTCGAGGCACGGAGGGTACTCGGGCACAGCTTAAACAATGACTTTTAATTCACAGAATGACCATGGAGGCCCACTTGTTACCTGGGTGGGCAAAAGAGAGGTGCTTATTGGAATAGCTTCTGTTTTCAAAATAACTGAGGATAATAAATGCATTGGTCCTTTTTTGTATACCAGCACAGTGTGCAACGGTGCTTTTATTGGTTGTATCTTAGGCGATAAAAGAGCTAATGTTTTAAGAGGAAAAAATGAATCTTTAAGTACTAGGTAAGCCCACATGTACCTATTGGATTAAGTTAAGTATTTATTTATTTAAAATACTTAAAAAAATATTAACTTCCGAATTGAGAACCTCCTCCTTTTTTTTAGAAGTCGGTTAAAAATAACCGTAAAATGGTCGACTTAATACTTTACTGCGGTACTCAGAGATATTTAATGATTACTTAAGCTGTCCCTTAGTAAAGGTTTGACATACTTTTGTATGACAAAACTGTCAAAACCTTTACTAAGTGATGGCCTAAGTTATCATTAAAGCTCTCTGAGTGCGGCAGTTAGAGTCTATCGCCTAATGTAAGCCAAGTTATTTAAGTTACGGAGAGATGAAATTAATTAAGTATGGAACATAAGAAAATACTTCGTAGCAGGCGGTGCAACACTGGCTGGTTCATCGCCCTGAAATATGGACGCATACACCTCTTTGGCGTAAAGGTCCTGCGTAGAAAGATAGGGAATGGAGGCTCGCTATTCACTATTGTGTGTACTGCCCGAGGACGTGGCGCAGCATAATTATGCTGGTGGTTTGGTCAGCTCAGGTTCAGCAGTGTTGCCATGTGCTCGCGCGGTAGCAGTCGGTGCGGGTGATGTTTCGTTTACGACTGTGTTTAATCCCTGGTCGGTACAGTCTAATATAACTCTCCGCTCGTCCCAGACTGAGGGTATCCATTAACATTTTCCAACTCTAAAAAGATAAAGGTACAAAATCAAAATCAAAACTCATTTATTAAAACTAGGCTGATAATCAGCACTTTTCGAACGTCAAAATTTACTTTACTTAACTTATTTACAAGAGACAGTCCCCAAAACGCCCCTTCGACACTTCCTAGTGTTTTTGCTGGAAAGCAAACAACATTTAATAATGCAATGGGCCAATGACCAAAATTGCACCTTTACATGTGGGTATAAGATAACTAACTAGCTTTTGCCCGCGGCTTCGCTCGTGTGTATGTCGAAGATACCAAAAATGACGATTTTCCATAAAAACATTCATTCACCCCTGGGGGTTATATCGTTATAATTATATATTCTGCTGTACGTATGTTTGTCACTGAACTCCTCCTAAACGGCTGGACCGATTCAGATGATTTTTTTTTTATATGTCCAAGTGGATTCGAGAATGGTTAAGATTTACATTTGGACCCGGTAGGTGGCACTGCTCTCCGGGCAGGACCACGTCGGCCAGGTCCGCTAGTCTGAATATAAATTGATTTTACTCGGTCGGACTTGACACACACATAACTTCACACCTGTAGTGTTAGGCACAATTTTGTCAATTAGTACACACATAATTATATCGTAAGTTATGTTAAAGCGCCATGTACCTATAAGGGAACGAAATAAATAACACTCGGTCGGAATTGAATCATTAGAAGAGAAATATGGTTATAAAGTAACATAATTAGGCAGAAACTAGGCCGCGCATACCTCGATATAAAGAAATGTATGCCTATTAGAATATGTTTCAAGTTATTATAATTATGTATATTTATATTTTTTTTTCAAACAGTCACAACCATAAAAAAGAGCGCTGTTATTAAAATTTTACAATAAAAAATAAAAAAGACAATCAGTAATATAGGTTTTAAATATGTATTTTACATGTATGTAATAATTGTAATATTTTATGTTTATATCTGATCTGTATTTAGTTTTACTTTATACAATTTTTAGATTGTAGTTCTATCTTTGTATGATTTGTAAAACTTGTATTTTTTAATAAGTTTTCTGTGGAAAATGTTATTGGTCACACATTTGCTCATAGTTGTCTTTATTGTTATTTTATATTTAACTAGCGAACCTGGCAGACGTCGTACTGCCCGGACAGCGGCGCCACCTACCGGGTCCAAGGCAGCAAAATCCCCATTAACAAAATGGTCCGCCATTATTGAATTCATTTGTTACAAAAAATGTGATAAATGAAGAATCGCTCGACCGATTTTGTGCAAAATTCACATAAACCGTCTACTAAATAGTCCGAACAAAGCCTAAACATTTGTTTTGAATTGGTGAGCCCGTTATTAAGTTATAAAATTACAATGAAAAGTGGGATTGATTTTTATATAATGTAATGTGTCACTGTTTGTCTTCTACACTAATTTTATAAAGAGGAAAGATTTGTTTGTTTGTTTGTAACGAATAGGCTCCGAAATAACTGGACCGATTTGAAAAATTGTTTCACCGTTGGGAAGCTACTTTATCCCCGGGTGGCATAGGCTACTTTTATCCCTGTATTCCCATCCGAACGGGAACTGCACGGGTGAAACCGCGTGACGGACGCTAGTCCCCAATAAATAAAAAGAATAAAAATAATCATCTTCCTGCTCTTGTCCCATTCTATTTGGGGTTTTCTGCTTCCAATCTCTAATTCGTCAAACGTCAGTCAGTCAGCCAGTCGGTAACAAATAAACATATGAATCAAGATATTTTGATTACTTTAAAGTTTTGGTTTGTAGGAACGCTCTGTTATGTGACAGTGATCCAAGCGTGAAGGGCTTTGATACGATTGAAAGTTATGTATCGTGGAAGGACCACCCCGATGGGTAAGTGCTAAAAAACTAATTAAAAAACTAAAATCGTCGTCGTATATCTATTAGTTTTAAAATAACTAGAAAAAAACTAGGGTTTACGTAGATTAAAGTTCCAAGCAATAGGGATTTTAACCAAAAAAATCGAATTAGTCCGTCAGATAGATTTCCAAAAAATATTGGACACGTATTGTTTCTTTTTTCACGTAAACAAACAACGAAGACGATACAATGCTTTGAAAACTCGTGTGACGTCATTTTCTGAGACATTAGTATATCATTCTTTAGCGGCCAGTGACGTCATAACCCCCCACTCAAATCTTTGACGCGTTTTATCTTCGTAAATTTTTATTGATTTGATAAAACCAAAAATACGTATGCAATATTTTTCGATAATCTAACAGACGGACTAATTAGAATCATATTTTTTTAAGTCAGTAAACATCCCTATTACATTTTTTATACTTAAATAGCGACGTTTTCTCGGTCTACCGGTGGCATAGTGTTAATTTAAACTATACAACACTTTGTGAAGAAATGGCAAAAATTACAAAAAATGTAATGATCTTTGTGAACGTGTTTTCGAAATTTTCATTATTAACAAAGGTTTGCTACAACATCAAGCATGATAGTCAAGTAAATTTCAGTACAGTCCAGCCGTAAATTATTTTAAATTGACTTTAAATGATTTAATCTAGGATTTCCAATAAAATAAACTAAAATATGGAACTAAAACTCAAAAGCAACAGAATTTTGCTAGAACATTTAGTGGTTCAATATGTTGTTAAAATACAACAAGCTTCTAAGACGTCCTCTAAGGAATTTGGGTTGCCAACCCTGTATCACAAAATTAAAAAAAAAAACTCGGGGGCTGTTATTTTTTATCTCTATTCTAAAAAATCCTTATTAAAAAAAAAACAGAATATCTGACCACTATAAACATCGATCTACCTTATTACAATCGTCAATGCTGCCAAAAGAAAACTTATATAAATATACGGTCATCCAAGCTGAGATGATCACAAAATTTTTTCTAACTCGTATAAAATAGATTATTTACTGTCAAAAAAAAACTAAAATTATTTACAAATCTTTAAATATTTACAGGCCTGCAGATAATGAAAGGCACTTCGGACAAGAACAGCAAAAGAAGAGAGACCGGTATGCAACAGTTATAAAAGTAGATTCAGATAGCAATCCGTCAAAGGACGAGGAAGAAACAAGCGATAGATTTTCATTAAAAATAGGCCCTCCACCCAAAAGAAGGCCTCGTTTTACAAAAAGGCCTCCAGTTCAATAAAAGCCTCCAGTTACAGTAAGGCCTCCGGTTCAACAAACACCTCCAGTTACACTGAGGCCTCCAATTCAACAAAGTCCTACAGAACCAAGTAAACCTCCGCTAAGAAATAGACCTCCACCAAAATGGGACACTCAAGTACCCGATAGGTTCCCAGGTATGCAGTCTACAGCATTAAAAAGGCTACTACCAGAAATGAAACCTCCACCAATATATGCGCCTCCAACGGAAATGAAAAGTCTACCAATATATGACCCTCAGCCAGCAATAAAACCCCTACCAATATATGCGCCGCCACCAGAAATGAAACGTTTACCAATAGATGCTCCTCTACCAGAAATTAAATCTCCACTTATATACTATGCTCGTCAACCGGAAATTAACCTCTACCAGTATATGCGCCTCAACCAGTAATTAAACCTTCACTAACTTAAGCGCTCCCAGCAGTAATGAAAAGTCTACCAATATAATTATGCCCGTCAACCAGAAATAAAACCTCTACCAATATATACGCCGCCACCAGAAATGAAACGTTTACCAATGGATGCTCCTCGACCAGAAATTAAATCTCCAATTATATATTATGCTCGTCAACCGAAAATTAAACCTTCACCAGTATATGCGCCTCAACCAGAAATTAAACCTCCAACAGAAAATAGGCCTCCACCCACAATAACACCTCCATTCCAAATGGATGCTCTAGAATTTGATGAAATTTTAAATTTTAAAAGTGATGAGAAAATACTTGAAAACAAGCCAAATATTAATACCAAAAAAGCAAAATCTTTCATTAGAGCCCAACCAGAGGTCCTATTACGACCTCAAAGTCCTATACATGGTTAAAATTTTTATTCCATATTTGTTGTTTGTGTTATGAAGGAAAAGTACTAAATGATAACGTGACGACTGACAGGGCAGAATGGAAGAAAAGAACGTGTTACGCCGACCCCGAATAATATGGGATAAGGGCAGGAAGATGATGATGATGGTCTAACATTTTTGTTCTAATAACATAAAATTTTGATATGAATAAAATATTTTAGCTTAGATATATTTTTTATTATTATGTCATGTTATCATTATGTCAGTCTTTAACACGACAAATATACTTCGTCTGTATTTATACTAAATGAGAGAAAAAAAAATAATAAATCATTGCAAAGTAACAGATCTGTCTAACACAGGGATTGCAAAATGCATATTATGATTATTATCGGTAAATCAAGCGGTTATCAAAAGTCTCACTAAAATCATAAAATTGACATGGCCCGTTACACTTAAATTACAGTCCTATAATAATAATTGCAACAACGCAAAGGAGAATTTTTAAAATGTTCGCTATAAAGTCAGAAATAGTGTGGATTTTCATTTTCATACATGGTTTGTTACATTTATGAAATAATCTTCTCTTTTAGTATTTTTATCTCAATTTCATAATTTGCATATTGAAACCGTGATTAGCGTGTGGTAAATCAGGTGGTATGCATTGTAGAAGAGATATCAACCCAAAAGCGGCGGCTGTGAATTCAGCACATGAATCACGTGCCTCAAGCGTCAAATTATTTTAGTAGGTTATTAAAAACCAGTTGTTCCTTCCTGGGGGATCTACAACTCTAGATTCATGTGCGTCGAGGTCCGTAGCACTCTGTTACTCATACTTATATTATAAATGAGAAACTGACTCTGTTTGCTTGTAACCTTTACACGACTGATCTGTGGAACGAGTCGTAATGAAATTCGACAAGAAGAAGGAAGGACAAAAGCTATCTTTTTTTCTCACACATACGAATTTAGCTAGTTTACTATAAAAGTTTTAGCGATAGGTATTGATATCCAAAAAGTATGATATCCAAAAAGTAGGATGGTGCCGTAATAAATGGGATGGTTTGTTTTGAGAAATCAATACTTGGGGACGCGTTGACACACGAGACTTAGTGTAAGTGAGGATGTGATCTACGTGCGACTTGGTTAAGAACGGAATAAGAAAGTAAACAGGGAGGCATAACTTAGAAAAGTTATAAGAAGTGTTTATTTATGCTTATAATTTTAGTGTCTACTTCCCAAAGAAGAATTGAAGAAGGTATGGATGTGCAAGCTGAGAAAAAATACGTGGTAAGTTTGTCGCATAAAGTGCATAAAATGGTACGAATAGAGTAACTCGTATCTTTGTATGGGTGATCTTTTTTTGCACCAGTAAGTAGTCACTTACTAGTTCTAAACATTATAATATTATGGATGTCCCGTCGGAAGGAAAATAAAAATATCAATAAATACTTTGAACACACATGTCAACACAGGACAATGCACACTAACAAAATTAGTTTTGTAGACAAAATACAATGTGTACAGAAACAAAATATCTGCGTGCAGATATCACATTATGTCTATCTTATTTCGTGCATGGAAAGGTTACTGCGAAGACTTGTGCACTGTCGAGGCAGCTACCCTGTGACCTGCAGTCGCAGCATCTTCGATACTTCTCAAGAGCCTGACATCCTCAAATCTGTAATTGAATTTGCTTTGAAGAAGCTTAAACGTAACAAGTCGGCCGGAACAACAATATTTTTGCCGATAAATTTAAACTCATAGGAAAAGACGGTAAATGCATTCTACAAAAGCTATGCAATCAGATATGCAGAAATGGTGGGTGGAGAACTGACTGGCAGGAGACCATCCTAATACCAATACACAAGAAGGGGGTCTACTAAATCTTGTGGCAACTATAGGACAGTGGCATAACTCTATTACACGTGTCATCAGAATTCTTGGTTGGATTTTACGAGTCAAGGAAAACAAAGACAATAAGCGATCGCCTTACTTAACAACAGTTGAACTTGAGAACGCATTGAATTTCGTTATCAAGGCAGTGCAAAATAAACACTTTGGCGAAGATATTGAACATTTACAGAAACATGGCAAGGTGCATGCAAAAAGTTGTCTACTTAATTTAAACCCATTATTGGACAAACAAGGTCTCTTGAGAGTCGGGGGACGTTTAATAGAATCCACTTTGAAGATATCACAAAAACATCCAATTATTTTGCCACACAAAGCTCGACTCACAGAACTTTTGATCGACAAGTCACATATATCGACACTGCACGGGGGAGCAAGACTCACCTTGACACATTTGCGAAACAAATTCTGGATACTCAGAGGTGTGAGGACAGTAAAAGGCCACATTCTCAAGTGTATCAAATGTCATCGCTTCAAGACATCTACTAGCAAACAGCTGATGGGAAACTTAACAAAGCCCCGAGTAACTCCATCGCGTCCATTTACGCACACAGGCGTTGATTTTACGGGACAAGTGGAAGTCAAGGCCAACAAAGGCAGAGGGATTAAGACGTCCAAGGCCTATATTTCAATTTTCGTCTGCCTAGCAACAAAGGCCATTCATTTAGAATTGGTCTCAGACTTGAGTACTGCAGCCTTTCTCGGTGCTTTCAAACGTTTCTGTGCCCGGAGAGGAACACCAAAGTGTATGTACTCTGACAACGGTACAAATTTTGTAGGCGCTGCCAAAACACTCGTACAGGAACACAAAGAGGCATTAAAGCACTACATCAAAGAAGAACTCTTGAGTGAGTTTGAGAACCTTGGTGTTGAGTGGCAGTTCAACGCTCCAGTTTGGCCATCAGCAGAAGGACTGTGGGAGGCCGCAGTTAAAAGCATGAAACACCACCTGAAACGCGTCATTGGCGAACAAAAGCTGACATTTGAAGAGTTTTCCACACTAATAGCCCAGATTGAAGCGTGTCTAAACTCTAGGCCGTTGGTTCCTCTAACAGACGACATTGACGATCTGGACTGCTTAACGCCTGCACATTTCTTGGTGGGAGGGCCAATACTGTCAAGTCCACTCTCACCTGACGAGGACATCAGAAACATTAAAACTAGATGGCAGCTACTGGAAAAAATGCACAAAGATTTCTGGAAGAGATGGTCATCTGAATACCTTCAAACACTTCAAACGCGCAGCAAGTGGCAGTATGCAACAAAGAATCTTGAGATCAACGACATCGTATTGATAAAAGATGATCACTTGCCGCCTTCTAAATGGCTCTTAGGAAGGGTTATGGAGACACATCCTGGTAAGGATGGACACGTCCGAGTGGTGACCTTGAAAACGAAAAACGGCACTCTAAAACGCCCTATCATCAAATTATCACGGCTACCAGTCGAAAAGAGTGATACAGGATGCGTAGAGAGTGAAAGTGACACAGCGCCTAACGAGCAACAGAAAACTGAGAGACCGAAGCGGAACAAGCCTGCTAAAAGATCCCTAAACAGTTACGTTTGCATATTTCTCACGTTTGCTTTATGCATAGCTACATCACTGCAACAGGCCATGAACGTCACCACATTATCGTCAGCAAAATTAGTCTACTTCGACAAAATTGCAGAGATGCAAATACGACAAGACGACTGGAAAATGGTTGTGTATTACAACATGACAACATACTGGCGAAGTTTACAAAACGTGGCTGACTACGTCACACATTTGAATAGTCTGACTAAGGAAGAGCCAACCTTGATATCCATCGCCTCTCAACTAGAACACGAAATCAACGAAATTCAGCACTATAACGATGTTTTGCGATCGGAACACGGAAAGCGCAAGAAAAGGGGTCTGATAAATGGGATTGGTTATGCAGCAAATTATCTATTTGGAGTCCTTGACGAAGACTTTGCCAAAAAATATGATAGCGATATCAACCTGATACAGACAAACGAAAACCATTTACTCAACCTCTACAAGGAACAAACATCGATTGTGGAAGGCGAGTACAATATTTTGAAGAGAAACGAGGATATCATGAACAAGCAATTTACGCTAATAAACAAACGGTTCCAAGAAACAAACGAGCGCATACACGTGGAACGTAGCAATGCACTCAATGTGATGTCATCTGCCTTAGCTGCCAACTTAATAATCTCCAACATAAGGAGAGTTCAACAATTACTGCTCGACTTAGTGACTGATGTAAAGGGCGGACGCGTCGATGCACATCTGATGAAGCCAGATCAGTTACAAGAACAATTAAACATAATATCTGGACAATTACCTACTGACATGTCGCTACCCTGCACAAACAGCCATCAGTGCATTCGACAGATGTATAAATTGTCACGAGTACACGTTAAGTTGACGAGAGACTTCTTCCTTTTTGAAGTTAAGCTGCCTTTGGTGAACAACGAACAATACGAGCTAAGCCGAGTCATACCTATACCTTCGATACAAGGACAGACAGAGAAGCATATCATGCCTACATCTGAATATTTGGCAATAAACCTCAAGAAGGACGTGATGATGCCTCTAACATACGTCGACCTAAGCACATGTATACAACTGAGAAAACACCAGTTACTATGTGCACTAAGTTTACCGGTTTATGACATAAAGCAATCCACAACGATGTGTGAGGCACAAATTATAGTAAACAATAAGAACTTATCAGCGTGCCATACGACTATATCAAGTTGCAACGACAAGTGGATACAGTTACACAATGGCGCGTGGCTCTACACATGTTGTAAACAATGCTTGACTCGCATATTCTGTCCATCAGGCACATTATCGAAACAATTAACTGCTACTGGTATTATCTCACTTGATCCTGGATGCATGTTGAAAGGAGATAACATTATACTTCGCTCTCATAACAACTTCCACAGTGAGATAAGCGTGACTGAAGACGAGCTTTACTTGAAAGAATCGACTATAAATCACTTCTTATCAGACAACAACTATACTTTTCAAGCTGAGCATCATGAAGTGATAATGAAGACCTTGAAAGCCAAGATTGAACAGGTGAAGGTGCACCAAGAGATTCTGAACGAGGTGGCAACTTCCCACGATACACATCGCTATATCATGTATAGCTTTATACTCATCGTAGTTGTTGGGGCGGGTCTATGGATCAGTCTCAAACTAAGGAAACGCTATGGTGCAGGTTTTCGAGTTACCTATAAGCCAGATGACCCGGACCAGGAACAAGCCATCAGCGAACCGCAACCACGGATGAGCCAGGACACTTGCTGCGCGCACAAGGTCGACAGAGCAACCTCGCCGGCAAGCTGTTAGATTTAGAAATAAGCTTTGGACTTTATATTCTTTATTTACATTGTTTTATTTACTGTTTACTTTTATGTTTCTTTTACTGTATTTTCATTATATTTACATTTTGCTTATTTTTTGTGATTTGGGAGCATGTACGAGCACACTCGACAATTTTATGCTGACGCCCGCGGTCACATGTACTTACGTTTATACCTTATTACATGCACATTACTGTAATTAAGTTAGTTCAATAAAGCTGCTTGGTGAATACACATGTCGGGGTTTTTCTTCCACATTACACATAAGAATTCCCGGCACACATTGCACCTGCGGTAGGACTCCACAGTGGCGCTCATATTCCATGCTAGCAAGGTTCTACTGTACGTTATTAACGCCTAAAAGCATTTTTGCAGTGGCAGATTTCAGTAGAACAATCGGGATTTGTTTGAGGGCAAGAAACCCCTCAAACAAATCCCGCAAAAAAAAAAATCGTTTAATTTTGTACTATTTTTATAATTAAATTTTGTTTTGTTAGATGTAAGATGATAACTAAATAAATAATAATTAAACAAGGATACAGATTGTGAATGTCCGATAGATTACTGAAAAATGTCGCTAGTTCTACAATTCAATGCTGATTGTGTTTCGTTGACTACTCAAAAGCGTTTGATTGTGTTATGTGGAGAATCTACTAGAAATGGGAGTACCAGAACATCTAGTCATTCTTATCGCAAACCTCTTTCAGGATGAAAACACAGCTGTGAAGGTGAACAATCTTCTGTCTTAACCATTAAGCCACAAGAAGGGGTTAGGTAAGGTTAGACAGGGTTGCATTTTGTCACCTATTCTCTTTAACATATAAATGGTGAATATACATATAATGAGCCGAGCTTTAGATTTTAGGGAAGGTGGAATATCCATTGACGGCAGGAAAATCAGCAACCTGAGATATGCATATGACACCACTCTATTCGCATGGTCTTATCAGCTCCTCCCTATAGTGAAAAACGAGAGTGAAGCAGATGGCCTTACCATTAATAAGGCCAAGACCAAGGTGTTGATAGTCGATAGATCTGGTTCGCTCTAATGAACTCAAAGACCTGGAAATTGTTGAGCACTTCCTGTACCTTGGCTCTGTGCTTAGTAACGAAGGGACGCAGAAAAGAGAAATCGCAAGAAGAAACCAGATGTCCAAGGTAGCGATGACTAAACTCACTCGGCTATGGAAAAATCGGAACAAATTCCGCAACACCAAAGTGAGGTTGATGCGAGCGCTGGTGCTTTCAATCTTCTCTTACGGCGCCGAATCCTGGACAATAAGAGATATAGGCAAAAAATCGATGCTTTTGAGATGTGACTTTAGAGGCTGATGCTGCGAATTCCATGGACTGTACGCCGAACCAACTTTAGGAAGTACCGTTCAATCTTTAATAAGTCCAATAAAACCAAGATACTATCCACTGTTGTCTTCCAGCGAATTCTTAAGTATTTTGGACATGTCGCTCGTAGAAACCCTTCGAGAAGCTTATGGTAGTTGGCCATATAGATGGGAAAAGACCGCGCGGGCCTACATACCTACCACCTACCCGTTGGTCAGACCAAGTAAAGACGCTCACTGGCCTAGCAATAGCCGAATAAAATTGTTTAAAACCTCTGAGGATAGAGTAACGTGGAAGAGCATAGTGCACCTAGTGATCAATGCCTGAGACTAGACTCGACCTTCAAGAACAAAGATAACGACTAAGAAGAAAAATGGATGGTCATCTTTCCATGTACCTACGTTGGCAAGTACTGCATAACCTCAAAGATTTTCCTGTACAGCTGTGATTGCTTATTAGCAACGAGTTTCTCTGTAAGGAAAGTGTCATGAACGAATTTCGTGTTCTTAAAAATTACTTAATTTTACAGGTGTATCTTGTTAAAGCACCGCTCTCTGACTCTGGTTACGACTTCTGGCTATGTGGCGGTGCGTTAGTTACATCCGAGTTTGTGGTAACATCAGCCGCTTGCATCAAGGACGTTGAATACTTGTATGTCATAGCAGGATATAAAAAGTACGTTGTTGATAATGAAATCGAGACAGATACTTGTACCAGCCAGAAGAAAAAGAAAGTGATATACACTTGTTATCCTGAAGGCAAGTTCTGAATATACATACAGAGTAGAAGGGACACCGAAGCGAAAACAGTTTCCTCGTACTTAGTTCATCAGTAGACCCCTCGCCCACGGCGATTTTTTGTAGCGCGTTTCGTAAACGCACGACAGCATCGCTACTGACGCGCGTCAGTTTTGTAGACCGTGAGGGCAAACGTCGTACGAAGAAAAAACTGTATGTGCGCAATCACATGTCTTCGAATTTTAGTTTTAGAACTTTTCATTTCCTTTTATTAATTTGCCTTAAATAATCGAACCACAGCTTTGCTACCTTACAAACTGGGACAAAGCTTTGCAGGGTGACAAAACTAAATATGGTAGTAGTAATCCCTTCAAATGTTCCTCATAAAGAACTATAGTAACTTACTAAAATAAATACTAAAGAATTTCTAATCATCTTAGAAATAAGCAGTATTTGTGTAGTTTGCTCATTTAAGTTTTTGTGTGTAGGTACTTATATAAGCACTGATCAAATCCCCTTCATACAGATAACACAGATAATTAGTTTACCTACTTTCAGCATACGAATTAAGGTACGATCAATTGGATAAATGGTCCCTGATAGACATAGGTGTAGCAAGAGTGGAATCACCGTACGATTTCCAAGACCAATCGTATAAGACGCTATGTTCGTACATACCAGGTGCAATTGGAATTAGTTACAATGTCAAAGACCAACAAACCAAGAATGACGCTGTTGTATTTGGATGGGGTCATACAATAAATTGGCGAAAGGTAAAGTTACAATAAATGTTAATGTTTCTCAGGTTACATTTGCAATATCAATGCATAGCAATGGAAAAGCGTTTTCATCTTATACTACAAATATATAAAAAAATAAGTGTTTATTTTCGCAAGATTAACTTCATGCTTGCAACCGGTTCAATCTTGAATTATCTTAAAAACCCGGAGAAAGTCACAAATATTGGAAGGTAGAATGATTTCGGCATTCACAATTATTTAACTAATAATAACCCTTACAAATTGTTACAATTTTCTTTTGAAAGCGCACAAAATGGTTTTGCCCCACGACCCCCCAGAATCGCTTTAAACTATTTAAAATCACAAATATTTTACTTTCAGGATAAAGATCCTAAAAATTATAATCAAGAAACTTTAAAGTATGCCCCCGTGATGATAATAGACAAAGAAGAATGCAAAGATCATTATGAACAGTATGGAAAAATGAAAGACGTCATAGATAAGTATATGATATGCACTTTAGGCGCTGGTCAAATAAATGACTTTGGGGACCAAATTGACGTCCCAATTGACTCAAGAAACGGAAATCATACAATTTTACTTCATAAATGTGCTAAAAGAAAATCATGGGACTCTACTAATCCAGAAAACCCTATAGACGTAAGTGAATTTATAAGTAAAGCAACGGCAGTAAAGGACACTGTTAAATAAATGCCGGAAAGTTCGGGAAAGTAATTGGTTCTAAAATGTTGATTGAAATGTTCAAAAAGGTAACTAGGTACAAATGGGTATATTTCTATTCTCCACTGACATCCTCGTGTAGGTACTCTACTTCTTTTCAGTGTGGTTAGTGCCTAACCGGGTGTCCGAGCTTTTATGTTTGCGACTTGGCTTTACATGCCGTCGAGAATAAGTTTAAGATACTGAACAGTATTAATGCAGTTCGAAATAAGCATATCATTCGTGTGTGAACACTCATAACCACAGTACGCGCCACTCAAAATAAATAGATCGTCAACCTTTTCACATTTTAGTTGAGTTCATATTAAGACATAAAGGGCTAAGAAGGAAAATGGGTAGTTTTTAGTCAGTAGAAGTCTGACACTCCCTTTTGCTCTGCCCAAGAGTGGGAGGGGTTATTTTATTTGATGATTTCCCACATATCGAAAAAAAAATATATAGGTCTGAATTTGATTTAGACTTCAGGAATCAGTGAATGGTTTACAAACTGACTCGGCGAGCATGAAGTATAACTTTCGATTTATGAACAGAGAGAGGTCCAGGTTAAACAATCTAGGCGCTGCTGTCCGGGCAGGACGACGTTTACCAGGTCCGCTAGTCTACACTAATAATAATATTATAAAGAAGAAAGGTTTGTTTGTTTGTAACGAATAGGCTCCGAAACTACTGGACCGATTTAAAAAATTCTTTCACCGTTGGGAAGCTACACTATCCTCGAGTGACATAGGCTATTTTTTATCCCTGTATTCTTACTGGAACGGAAACTACGTGGTTAAAACCGAGTGACGTCCGCTAGTGTTGAAATAAAGGGAGTACCTGTTAAGAAGGATGAGAACCTGTACTTAATCATCGACGCTATTGGCCGTAAAGTTAATTACAGCTGCCCAAAACCCAGGTGAACTATATTTCAAGGGTCCCTATTTTTTGTTCCAATGATAAGCTGATCATAGTGAGTTTTATACCGGTCTGTAAATGAAGATTTAATTGCGGCGGCACGTGCCACGAAGGACTTATCTGCTTGTGACATTGGGTTTCAAGGCTCAGCGTGTGTATGTCAACGAGCACCCAAGTGTCGAGTACAAAAAGCTTTTATCCAAAGTTAAAACCATTGCCAAGGATAAACGTTACTAAAGGTAAAATTCATATGCTCAAAAATAACCATTCGAAAGAAAGATTTTTCTCAGCTTTCACGAGGTTCTCGTTATGCGGGACCGTTGTATCAACAATCATTGCGCGCCGTTCTGATCGATCCACCACCACTGTATCAGGCTTATTAGCTACAATATTCCTGTCAGTGATGATAGATTCATTCCAGTACACTGTTTAAATGGAAACAAAATGCTTCATATACAATGATTTGTGTTCGGAGCCTCCTTTTAGGCAAACAAACAACAAACTGTTATCTTGACATTTTCGAGAACTGGGTCGCATGCTCGCTAAATATTATTTAATTTAACCTTGTCTATTGTAAAATTTAATAAATTGACTGAATTTTTTAAATTTATTTGGTGAATGTGCGGGACATGGTGGAACTTTTTTTAGTTGTTTTGATTATCTGACAGTTTGAGTACTATAAGCGACTCACCCAAATGTCCTCTATCTGGTATTGTTCGTCATAACGTTGAGCTCCTTGAGTTATTAGTCGAGCTCTACGTTATCTGACAAATGCTTGCACTGACTGGATGGATCCACTCAAATCTGTGAGGTTTCTTTAAAAGACTATCTCAGACACTGATCTGCACAGTCTTAATGTGTGTGTGTGTGTGTATAACAAGATTATGTCTGGACCTTAAAAAAGACTACGACCTCTGAGTTAATTTCGGATGTTTATTCTGACAGTTGTCAGGTACAAAACACCGGCCACATTTAAAAAAAGTGTTTGTAAAAAACTAAAATAAACATCATTTATCACATTTTAATTAAAATGTGTTCTAGTTTCAGGACTGTGATGAATATGAAGACGTTTATGATAAAACGCGCAGAGGAATAAATGAATTTAATCCCTTTATGACAGCAATACGAAATATAGATAATATCAACAAAACAAGAGCTGTAATTAATAGTACTACTCAATCCAATCGGGCTAAAATACCAGCTTTGACTAAAACAACTACGTCAATTAATAGGCCTGCTTTGATGAAAAAAACTGCGTTGACCAATAACACTATCTCGTTTAAAAACCCTTCTATATCTTATAAAACTGGTGTTCTTAACGAAACCGTCAGAAATTCACGAAGGTATGGAATTTGTCAGGTGTGTAAATTTTTAGTCTTTTTCAATATTATGTGGATTTCGAAAGTATTTTTTTATTTAGCCTATGTTGTTCTTCGCTGGACAAAGACCAACCCCATGGTTACTCACTCTCTTCGTGTGATTTTCTCCGGCCAATCTCGCACAAGCCTCATGCGGCATAAACTGCGGGTGCGTAGGTGCGTAAGTTCACATGCTTCTAAAAACTAGCTTAATACGCACCGAAAACACGCAGATCTGAAACCGCTCTAAGACGGCGATCTTGTAAGGATCTTGCCATTTCAATTTTTTTGAGAAAAATGTTTATTAATAGCCATTACTTATGTCTGTGAACCGGCACTACCCTTTTTTTTTTTTTTTTTGGTGGGTGTAAAATCATCGAATAACCCCTCCCGCTCTTGGGCAGAGCGAAAGGGAGTGTCAGACTTCTACTGACTAAAAACCACCCATGTTCCTTCTTCGCCCTCTATGTCGAGGCCGCGATAACCGTTGGACTACCCGCGGCCAACCGGCACTACCCTTATACCTCGTTATGAGATATTTTTTTTTGTAAATGTCCTCAGAATGACCACGGAGGACCATTAGTCACTTGGGTAGGAGCCCATGAAGTTCTCATTGGAGTTGCTTCTGTGTTTAAAGTCGCAGATGATATGAAATGTATTGGGCCCTTTTTGTATACCAGCACGCAGTGTAACGGGGCCTTTTTGAATTGTATTATATCACAAACTAACTTTGATCTTTTGAACACCCAGCCTTCAGATAATAGACACTCGTGAGTTGATTTTTTATCTAACCTCTTAGCCGTTTGTCTACCTTTTTTCGGCTTTTCAAATTCAACTAAGAAAAGACCTTGACTGTCTGAAATATAACTACCTGTGCACGTGAAAACAAACTAAATGCGGTGTCTAATCCTTGAACATCTTCTATGAAGTCTCATGAAACGGTAGAAACTGGATAAAATTAAATAGTTAACTTTTTCTTAATAGACGGTCGTTCTGCAAGAAATCTGAGGATGGTGTAAGGCATCCTACTATGGAGAGGCATATATCGTGGTTATTACATCCGGCTGGGTAAGAAATTTTAAATAAGTTGTCTAAAATATTACATCTGTCTGTCTCGTTGGTCTAGTGGTCGCAAGAGCGACTGCTGTGCATGCAGTTCTGGGTTCGATTCAGATCAGGACAAAGTGTAATTGGGTATTTCCATCAGGAATTGCTCAGTTGCAACTACGTAGTCTGGAATTGTGGGATAAAATATAACTGGTGACATGTGGTTGTGGGTGTAGCTCTATTTAACCTTTTGGGGATAACAGACTCGATGTTATGTTATTATATCTTGGTCCTTCTATGTATGATAGAAAATATACGAAGGTAAGCATTTAAATTATTTACATAAAACTACTTTCAGACCTGCAGATCACGAAAAGCATCTAAAACAACCTGAAATAAAACAATCTGATACAAAAGCTCATGGAAGTAATGAACCAATAGTAAATGGAAGTGAGAATCCATTTAATAAGAAGCCTTCAGTAGTTGTTGATCATGCACTAGACAAATTTAAAATCAATGACGTTCAAAATCCTCTAAATACTAATAAGAAAAATGCTCCAAACAAAAATTATGGAGCAACTCTCCAGCATGGTCCACTTGGCATACCTATTGTGGTAGATGATAAGTATACACCAAACCAAGTGCGAGAATTAAACAGCGGGCCTGTTAGGGTGCCGATGACAAGTCATGAACTAGGCTACAAGCCTCAGACAATCTATAAATATGCGCAGAATAACAAACCAGCACAAACCGAACCCGCACAAAACAACAACGAAGCTCCTAAAAAAACAATAATTACTCAAAGTAATGGTGCTAATCTGCAATTGCGACAGCAGGTTCCTCTTCACATTTGAGAAGTATCTGTAGTTGTTTGACGTTTGTGAAAAGTTGTAAATACAAATAAATGTTATTTTTGTACTGAAACTATATTTTTTGTGCCCATGCCCCGAATGCGTCATTTTATTTTATTATAAAAGTCATTATCATGTCGTTTTACACGACTGCACCAAAAATAAAAGTGTTATGTTTTTAGTGTTCATGTATGTAATAATGTATGTTTGTTTGTGAGTTACTTTATTCCACCTCATTTTTGAAGGCCTAAACCGATTTTTATGTATGTGGCATCGTTAGATTTTTTGTGTCATCCCGGGTGACATAGGCTGGAACATAATAGGGTGACCATGGTTTAGAAATAAAATAAAAAAAACTTTTGATTTGTTTTTATTGAAATGATGAAAAATCTAATCATCGTTATGAACTTGTTAAGTAGATTACAAAACAAAAATTTACCACAGTAGTATTCTATTTCTATTGTGTTTACTACTACTCAACAAATGATATCGTGATAATTCAAACTTATTCGTATCGAATCCCGATTCAATACGAATAAGCTACATATCAATAGATTCCCTGTAATGAAAGAAAATTACAAATCCTTAATCCATCCACGACGGCATTTAAATGGTTTTAAAGTATATTTATTTTACTTGAAACATGGCAAAAATACCTATTAATTTAAGGAAATATGAATATGTGCCCCCATAGATTTTTCCCAAGGGTTCTGTACAAGTTATCTACATTTATATTATAAAGAGGAAAGATTTGTTTGTTTGTTTGTAACGAATAGGCTCCGAAACTACTGAACCGATTTAAAAAAATCTTTCACCGTTGGGAAGCTACACTATTACCGGGTGACACAGGCATACTTTTTATCTCTGTATTCCCACTGGAACGGGAACTACGCGGTTGAAACCGCGTGACGTCCGCTAGTTTGTACTAAACTTAAAACTCTTTGGCACTACAATTGAATTTCAGAGAACGTTGACAATTAATTTTATTAAATTCAGCGTAATTTTTTTACAAATATGAATGAAATGAAAAATGTTTGTATGTTTTATTAACTTAATTTATTAATTCAGATCGTTTTACACGTTCCTGAGAAACAGAGTCTTGACAGACGGATAGACATACGGACAAATATCATAAAAAGGGGTTCCGAAATCTCAAGAAGTAAAAAAAAAAAAACACTTTTTATTACGTACAATAAATCCAGTAACCGATTTATACAATCTACATATCAAATAATAATAAAATCTTTGTAATGCACGGAATAATTCTGGCTAAGTTTCATCCCTCTCCCCCTAGTTTATGTAAACAATACAAAAAAAATTTAGAGAGCATCCCTATCTATGGGAGCATCACACTTCTACAGACTAAAATCCAACTATGTTCTTTCTTAGCCGTTTGTGTTCCGGTGTCGCGATATCTCTTGCGAACAACCCGCAGCCCATTATTGACTGCCTTGTTCTATAGTTCCCCTGCTGCTGTGACTAGGCATTCTGCCTGTTCTGCCACGCAGCATGGCACACACTTCCTTGGTCTGTGCGATTACTGGAGGTCGTTTGTTTGTCACAAATATATATATTTTTTCTCATAAAAATAAAATACAATGAAAAAAAACTTATCGTTTAATTAAAATAGCATTGACCTAAAATAATTTTGTACTTCAATGGACTGTTTCATAATTTATGTCAATCAAATTAAAATTGAAATTAATTTGATTTAACAAACATTAAACAATGAATGTGTACAGGTTACAAGTTCTATTGTTTTTAAATATTCTTTATGGTAAGTAAAATTCATATTCTTGTTCTTTGCGGGCTATTATGGGCCCACGAGGTAGATTATAGCCCTCTCCTAGAGAGAAGGCCTGAGTCCCTGCAGTAGGAACATTATGATGATAATGATCCTGGATGTCATTACCAGACTTTGCCAGTCATACCTGGCTGGTAGTGGTTAGATAAGCTCGTCAGGTCGTTTCGTCGGTCAAACTGAAAACTGACCCCAAGATATTTGGGAGAGTCGCTAAGTAGACGATGATGAACTAAATTTTGGGACTTAAAGCTAGCCTTCTTTACTTCTTAATTGATTAACCCCATTGAGTAGTTTTAGTGTCTCATTCAGAAAGAAGAATTCGAGGTGGCAAACGATTGACGGTGGATAAAGCATACATGGTGAGTTGCGAAAACATGAATTTTTATTAAAAAGATATGGATACTTTTATCAGTCTCTGTTTGCGGCGGGCTTGGCAAGCTACCTTTTTGTTTTGTTTTTGGGGGGGGGGGGGGGGAAATCATTAAATAACTCCTCCCGCTCTTGGGCAGAGCAAAAGGGAGTGTCAGACTTCTACTGACTAATAACCACCCATGTTCCTTTTTAGCCCTATATGTCAAGGCCGCGGTATCTCTTTCAACAACCCGCAGCCAAGGCAAGCTACCTGTCGTAACATACGCGTATAGCTTGACACAATAAGCTTCACAAGCTGCATCACCTGCGGCCGTGAACGTGGTGCACATAGCTGAGTTTTACTTATAAAATTGCACCACATTTTTTAAAAGTAAGACTAAAATTGTGAACTAAAGCAACGTGATGAAACCGGCATGGCATAGAATCAAAAGTACAAAGAACATGCTCGTATGTATCACCCGATCTAGGCACACGTGTTAGTTACTCCAAAAAGATCATAAAATCATTCGTTTTTTTTTCCTGTTTATAAAGGGTGTAAAAGTACCCTTCACGCAAACGAAGGGCATTTGTTCTCCCGTCGTGGCTGCAGGTTGTTCACAAGTTACCTCGGCCTCGACATAGGGATAAGAAGGAACATGGGTGGTTTTTAGTCAGTAGAAGTCTGACACTCCCTTTCGCTCTGCCCAAGAGCAGGAGGGGTTATTTGATGATTTTCCACCCGCCAAAAAAAAACCTTTTTATTTGCATTTGTTCTCCCCATCACTCCGATCATTTTTTTATTCCAGACTATACCTGGGACGTCCCCCTGGTTACGGAGTTATTGGGAGTCAAAGTTCCAAATATTTCACAGCTGTTTTTGTAAATACTAGTTTTTTAGGTTATAACTTTACTTAAATTACCTCCATGACCCGTTTACTATTCAAAGCATACACTGCTGTGCTACATTGAGTTATACCGATAAATGTGATTTTTAACCCAAAAAATAAAAGTCGTTTCCCAGCAAAAACATTTGCGTAGGGTACTTAGTTTGATGTACAGAATGCTTGGTTGACTTATTTGTTAAGGGTTAGTTTACAATCTGTATATTGAATCCGCCTTAACCTATATACAGGGTGGCCGAAACATTGACGTCCAAAAATAAAATTTAGGTCCCTCGTATCGTGGGGTATCCGAATCACCCCCATGTATGTTCCGCGACTTTTCATAGTTTTCGAGTTACGAATTTTTTTCTGATTTTTTGAGAATAATCGACCTGACCAATCTAAACAATTTTTTTAAAAAAAGTACATGGCTTTGTCGAGATTTTTTTTGTTGCAACTGAATCTTCGTGAGTAGTACTTTTATGCATAAAATAATCAGCTTCGTAACTGTGATGAAAGTTATGAAAAAGTTGGTCTAAAGTGAAAAAATTACGTTCGGTAAATTGAATGTGTATGTAAAAATGTATATAAAAATGAATTGCTGTTCGTTAGTCTCGCTAAAACTCGAGAACGGCTGGACCGATTTGGCTAATTTTGGTTTTGAATTATTTGTGGTAGTCCAGGGAAACGGTGAGAAAGTAGTAGGAAGGTAGGCAGGGACTACCCTGCCTACTAAGGTAGGGTAGTAGATAGGGTAGTAGGTACGGTAGTAGGTAGAGTAGTAGGTAGGGTAGTAGGTAGGGTAGTAGGTAGGGTAGTAGGTAGGGTAGTAGGTAGGGTAGTAGGTAGGGTAGTAGGTAGGGTAGTAGGTAGGGTAGTAGGTAGGGTAGTAGGTAGGGTAGTAGGTAGGGTAGTAGGTAGGGTAGTAGGTAGGGTAGTAGGTAGGGTAGTAGGTAGGGTAGTAGGTAGGGTAGTGTGTAGGGTAGTGTGTAGGGTAGTAGGTAGGGTAGTATGTAGGGTATTAGGTAGGGTAGTAGGTAGGGTAGTGAGCAGGTAGGTAAAAGGGCATTGCAACGCATGCCGGGTACAGCTAGTAATATAATATAATTTAATTGATAGACAATGCATTTTCAGGTGTATTTGATTAAAGCACCAGTATCAAAAAAAAACTATACGCAGTGGTTGTGTGGTGGTGCCCTAATCAGTACTCAGTTAATTCTAACATCACGGAGCTGCCTCGAAGACGTGGATTTCATTTACGCTATAGCAGGATACAATAAATACGTACCAGATGATCAAATTCACATAGATCCATGTACAAGGGAAAAGAAGAAAAGAGTGGTATCTTATTTTGTTCAAGATGGTCAGTATATAGTCATATACAGCTTGTTATTTACAATACGCATTAAAATACCCTTAACGAAACTGAAAAACTTTGTTCCGGATCAAAAGTATTTATAGTTATCACTTTAACAACCGGCCAAGTGCATGTCGGACCACGCACAATGTAGGGTTCCGTAGTTACAGATCAAAATACGTGAACTTACTAAACTGATTAACCACTCTGCCTACCTGCCTCCGAACTGCTATAGAAATAACACAAATAGGGATATCGATTGATGGACCCTAAATCACACGAGGTTGTGAAGAGTAGATGTTTCTTATAAGGAAAAATACAATGAGAATGTCAATAACTGACCGAACCGTCTTTTAATTTTTTAATAAATAAATTTAATTTACTACCACAACCAGGCAATATAGTATATTATTCCTTGAGTTAATAACAATTGTAATTTTTGATGTTGTTTTTCTTTTGGGGGTGGAAAATCATCAAATAACCCCTCCCGCTCTTGGGCAGAGCGAAAGGGAGTGTCAGACTTCTACTGACTAAAAACCACCTGCTGTTCCTTCTTAGCTCTATATGTCAAGGCCGCGGTATCCCGCAGCCCCATGTGTTAGTATTCCTCGAGATACATTTTTCTAGCCGTCTCGCGTCGCGCGTATGAGCTGTCGCTCATATTTTTAGGAGCTTGATCAAGAATTAACAAGTTTCTGAACTTGTTGACTAGACTTTTATTTAAATAATTTTTATTTTTCAGGTCTCAGTTTTGACCCATATACAATGAAAGGTTGGGGAAAAGGAGACGTTGCTTTGGCCAAGGTTGAATCGGAATATGATTTTAATGACAATTCGTACAAAAAGTTGTGTTCGTACAAACCAGCTAGGGTACGCGTTAATTTTCAAACCGAATTCCAAACGCCAGGTACTGATGCCTTTGTACTAGGGTGGGGACATACCAATGTGTGGCGAATGGTAAGAGTTACTAGCTGTCTATTTATGAAATTTCTTAGATATTGTTAGTAAAGTTATAGATATTCGCATTAATAAACTCTACAACATCGGACATCGGTCAGTTTTGTTAATTTTATCCACAGTGTTACCGGATTTTATAAATCCTGTATTTATACAATACGGATGTGGGTATCGGTATAAATGAGTTCAAATACTTGTAGACACAACCACGATTCAGGAGAAATTACCAGAGTGTCACATGCAAAAAGACCCAGACCCGAAACAACTATCTGTAGGTCATACAAATATATTATCCGTGCGGGTATCTAACCCGTGACACGCAGCGCTGCAGTTCAATCTGTGCGTTAAAAAACTGGAAAGCAAAAAACAAACACATTTTAAATTAAACGAAACTTGGAAGAGTCGGGTTTTTTAGTTTTTAACTACTTTTTTATCTAATAACTGCAATCATGATTGTCTGTGATTTAAAAATAATGTTTGTTATTTTCAGCACTTTGATAAAACAAATTACAACCAAAAATACTTAATGTATGTACGCATTAAGTTAACAGATGGAGAAGTATGTACCCCTTATTACGAAAATTTGGGTATTTCAATACGAGACGGTCATTTTTTATGTTCTGTTGGGGAGTGGGGTCGTTTGGATGCGAATGGAATGATGAATTATTATGATATGCAGTCAAAATCCGTCAAAAGAAATGGATGTACGACCGGTAATGTATGTGTTTTTTTTTCACGTAAACAAACAATGAAGACCATACAGTACTTTGAAATCTCGTGTGACGTCATTTTCTGAGACATTTGTATGACATTCTTTAGCGGTCAGTGACGTCATAACCTCCCACTCAAATCTTTGATGCGTTTTATCTTCGTCAATTTTTATTGATTTGGTAAAACAAAAAATACGTATCCAATATTTTTCGATAATCTAACAGACGGACTAATTAAAATTTCATTTTTTTAAGTCTGAAAACATCCCTATTTTTATACATCTCAATTAAAAACCACGAGCTCCTCTGTTTTTGGGCATAACATAGCCTATATCAATCAGCCTTTGTCGTTCCTATTCGTGGGACACAGACCTACCCTTTCTGTAAGAGGGAGCGGACCAACACGTGCACCCAGTGCAGTAATATCATTTTTTGGTTCTAGGACATGCCCGTTTTCTTACAATAATTTCATCATCATCGTCATTTCAGCTCGAAACAACCCACTGTTGAGTATAGGCCTGCCCTTTCTTCTGCCATTCTTCTTTGTTCTGTGCTTCAATCATCCATTCGTTTCCTGCAATCTTGACGATATCGTCAAGCGCGCTTTTCGTCGAAGGCCCCGGTATCTTTAGCTCGCTATCCGTCTGTCTTATGACGACGACAAGCCGTGTCGAAGGCGCCTTCGTGTTCCACGCGCGCCTTAAAGAGATGTCAGCAACATGGATGGGGCCCGCAAGGGCCGACGCCCGTCGGGGCTGCGGAATGTTGTAAGAAATACCGCGCCCTCGATATAAAGGGCTACGATGGAACATGGGTGGTCTTTAGTCAGTAGAAGTCTGACACTCCCTTTTGTTCTGCCCAAGAGCGGGGGGGGGGGTTATTTGATGATTTCCCAACCCCCAAAAAAAAGGTCCTGGTTTCTTAGACCCAACTTTGATCAGTTTTTGGTCAGAACCTTACTTCATCGGCCATATCTGTTGAGGAAAAATGCAGTATATAATAAATAATAGATACAGCCCAAAGGATGTTGTACTTTCATATATTTTTATACGGCACTCAAACAAAACACCAATGTCATCGAACTATACCAAATATTCAAAACCCAAAACATAGACACATAATAAAACCTTAATACGCCCCTTTAATTTAGACTTTATAAAAATTCTAAAATACTAAACCTAAGACAAAATACCTAACATAAACAAACATAGCAAATGCTTTGCCTTAGGCAGTGCCTTGGTTAATATATCTGCGGCCATCTTATCAGTCGACAGATATCTCAGCGTAATATATTTATTAGTGTTTAAGACATCCCTTATAAAATGTAATTTGATGTCAATATGTTTACACCGACTGTGATGCACTGGATCATTGGCAAGTGCTAATGCCCCTTGATTATCCACATGTAACACCACTCGCGAATAATGCACCAAACCAATCTCAGTCAGTAAGCTGTTCAAGTATACTGCCTCTTTCATACTCTCACATAAACTTACATATTCTGCTTCACAGGATGACGTCGCTACACATTTCTGTTTCTGAGACTTCCAGGAAATGCACGCTCCCCCTAGAACAAATGCATAACCTGTATATGAACGTCTGTCCATCACACAATTGCCCCAGTCGGCATCACAATAGCCCATTATTGGTTTACCCGTTTTCTTGAACACCATTTTGTAAGTAATAGTCCGCTTTAGGTATCTAAGCACCCTTTTTGCCGACTTCCAATGCGCCTCCGTAGCACAATCTGCAAATTGAGCTAGCTTTATAACGCTGTTTGTGATGTCGGGTCTTGTTCCAATGGATAAATACATAAGACTGCCTATTAATTCACGATAAGGCAATTTTTCACTATTGCCTTCACCTTTTGCGAGTTTAAGTCCAACCTCCATAGGCGTGCTAATATTTTCTTTAGCATTTTCCATATTAAACTTTTGTAACAAATCTGAAATAAATTTTTGTTGGGAAAGTTCTATGACATTGTCTCTTTTGACAATGTCAATTCCCAACATGTATTTGACAGATCCAAAATCTTTTAACTCGAACTCTTCAGCCAGTTCCTTTTTAAAGTTTTCAATGTAACCTATTTTCTGTGAAGCGACCAAAATGTCATCGACATATATAACCACAAAAAGTTTTACATTGTCACCGAACTCTTTGAAGTAAAAACAGTGTTCATTTTTCGACACCTTAAAATTCATCTGCTTCAACTTTTCGTCCAGTTTGAGGTTCCATTGCCTGCCAGCTTGTTTCAAGCCATACAATGATTTCTTTAGAAGACACGTATCGCCCCCTGATTTTAGATCAGTCAACATTTTATGCGCTCGATTTGTAATGTTTTCGTTATTTTCAGAATCAACAATCCTCTCTAAACTCTCTTTTAATAACTCGGGCACCTGCATATAAATCTCTTCATTCAGATGACCATTTAAATAAGCTGTGTTTATATCTAATTGATGTATTTCCATATCTAATTCAACAGCAAGAGCAATCAGCGTCCTGACTGTTTCAAGTCTTGCGACAGGGGAAAAAGTCTCGTGATAATCAACTCCATAACGTTGACTGTAACCTTTTGCAACGAGTCTGGACTTTTTCTTTTCACTCTTATCTGTATTAATTTTTGTCGTTAACACATATCTACAGCCCACTACAGCTCGGTCTTTTGGTTTCTTAACCAGAATCCAGGTATCATTTATCAAAAGACTTTTTATTTCAGATAATATAGCCTGTTCCCAGCTATACTTTTCAGCACCACTCAATGCTTCTTTCAAGCTTACTTGACCAGAAAAATCTTCACAATCTACGTAATTTTCCCCATCAGTTTCATTTTCCTGTTCAGCCTCAGGTTCCTGTTCAACTTCAACCATACGATAAATCTTACGTGGTCTACCGACATTTCCTCTCTCTATCTTTGGTCTTCCAGGAGCTCGCTTAAAAATCCGTGTTTGTTCTCTTTCATCCGTCGATTCATTTCGTAGTGTCGTATTAGCTGGTTGAGGGATTTCATGTTCCTCCACAGGTCCTATAATATCATTGTCGTTACTTGATTCCATCGTAGATATTACTCTTGGTAATATAATTAGCTCTTCACAATCTACACCAGATTGATTCTCTGAATCTTGTTTATTTTCAACTGAACGTAATTCGATTTCGACTGTTTTCGGTTTTACCTTCACTTCTTCAACTTTTTCTTCTAAGAAAAAATCCAAGCTATTTTTAACATTTACATTACAATCATCATCATGAAACCTAACATCTCTCGCTACTATGAGTTTTTTGCTCTCGGGTATCCATATTCTGTAACCTTTTACATCTCTCGGGTATCCTACAAAGACTCCTGATACACTTCTTGCTGCAAACTTGTCCTTTCCTTGTTCTTTGTCTAGCACGTGCACCTTGGCTCCAAACTTTTGCATATAATTGAGCTTCACAGGTGCGTCAAAGAACTTTTCAAAAGGAATCCCGCCGTCTAAACTACTAGATGGACATCGGTTTCGAACATGACTTGCCGTTACTACAGCATCTGCCCAAAAACCTTGTGACAAACCAGACGATAGCAGCATGCATCTAGCCATCTGTACAAGTGTCCTGTTCATCCTTTCTGCCACACCATTTTGCTGCGGTGTACGAGGAACAGTCAACCTTCTTTGTATACCTTCTTTTCTTAAAAACTCATCAAAATCCCGGTTACAATATTCACCACCATTGTCAGATTGTAAATATTTAATCTTCTTATCTATCAAATTTTCAACAAAGTTTTTATAAATTTTAAAAACAGTTAAAACACTACTTTTACTTTTTAGTAAATAAACTTCACACCATCTTGTACAATCATCTATAAATGTTACAAAATATTTTGCACCTCCTACTGCCTCAGTTTTCATCGGTCCAACAACGTCCGAATAAATGATTCGCAGTTTCTCATTACAGGCGCATCATGGTCTCATTAGGTGGAGCACACAGTGGAGGTGTGCCCCGCTTGGGCGGAGCCCCACCGTGTTCTCGTAGCGGCGATCGGCGGCGGCGACCTCTCGTGCCCGGCCCTGGTGCAAGCCATGGTCCGGGGCGAGGAGGAATGGGACGCCGTCGCCTCCTTCTGCGAAGCAGTGATGCTGGCGAAGGAGGTGGCGGAACGCGAGAGGGAGAGAACCTCTCGTCCCAGCCGCCGCGGGAGGCGCTCCGGGCGTCGGGGGTCCCGCGACGACCTCCGGCCACCGTAGACGCGGGCCTGTGGACGGTGAGTGATGGGCTAACTCGCCGTCCGTCCGTCTCACGACGAAAACAGGCCGTGTCGACGGCGCGTTCGTGTTCCACGCGCGCCTCAAAGAGATGTCAGCAACATGGGAGGGGCCCGAAAGGGCCGACGCCTGTCGGGGCCGCGGGTAGTCCAACGGTTATCGCGGCCTCGACATAGAGGGCGAAGAAGGAACATGGGTGGTTTTTAGTCAGTAGAAGTCTGACACTCCCTTTCGCTCTGCCCAAGAGCGGGAGGGGTTATTCGATGATTTTACACCCACCAAAAAAAAAAAAAAAAAAAAAAAAAAGGCTCACTAGATTTTAAAAATGGCATACTTGTCATTTTTCCTTTCGCACAAATATCACAATTGTACAATTCTTTCATTTTCGTATCTGTCATTTTTACTTTCACGCCAGAACGATTCAAAAGTTTCGTAAGATCCTTCACATTCAGATGTCCTAATCTTTCATGCCAACCTCGAACATCTATACTTTCCCTTTCAGACACTATCGAAGCTAAATTACCCTTACGTTCCGACTTCAAAACAACATTACCAACATGATCAGTAACAGTGCATGAATCCTTACTAAAAGTAACATTGAAACCTTTATCGGCAATTTTAGCCACAGATAACAAATTACTCCGTAAATTAGGAACATATAACGTGTCTGGAAGTGCTATGATCCTGGTTGACCGGTTATTACATGTGGACAATCTTACCGTACCCTTACCTGCAATAACTGCACTTGAGTTAGTTGCCAAATTCAATATCCCTTTTTGCGTTTTTAATGTTTCAAACCTGCTCGCATCATTACACAAGTGTGATGTGCTACCACTGTCAATGATCCAGTTAACGTTACTCGTCGCCTTATCTGCAATACAATTAAAAGACATAAAACTAGTATCACCAACAGCTACTGCCACGTCATCTCTCACACATCGTGAAACATTTTCCGATTCTTTCTTCTTCACTGTGCAACTCGATGCTTTATGACCAAGTTGGTGGCATTTAAAACATTTGAATTTAAAGGTTTTCTTTCCAGTATCTATAACTTTTTTATTAGTCTTCTTGATTGTAATCGAAGCTTCCTCTATAGTACCCTGGTGCCTTGATATATTTTCTTCAAAAATTTTTACTTTTAACGCTTCTGGCTCTGGTAACTCATCCCTGGACTCTATAGCACAACGAAAATTTTCATACTCCGGTGGTAAACTATACAATAACATTATGGATAACAGATCTTTATGTATTTGTACACCCATGTCATTTAATTTATCCACAGCATCAAAAAATTCTTCTATACATATAGAAGAATTTTTGGCAGCGATGGTAGCGATGTCCGGAAACATTTCCGGACATCGCTACCTTCAGTCATCCTATGTAAAGTTAAGCGTTTCAAGTAGGTGGCCTTCTTGGCAGGTCCTTTTGAGGCGTAAATTGAGTCCAATTTTAGCCATAGCTCGCGTGACGTAGAACACCCTCTTACGTGTCTAATTTCACTTGGACTTATCGCTAAAATCAAATCTGCTCTGGCTTTCACGTCACCAGCCTCCCAATTCTTCGCTAGATCAGGTTCCGCCGGCTTCGGCTTACTGCCGTCAACGTATTCCCAGGCATTATTCTTAACAAGGAGTGCCTCAGCCTGTACTTTCCAGCTATCGTAGTTGTCCTTACTAAGTGATTCAATATGCACATTCGCCGTCGACATCATGTATATATATTGTGAATTCACTCACCTTTCACAACCACAAAGAAATATATTCGTACCGCTGATTATTTCTTATAACTTTTTCCTCTTGGTTAGGTACTCTGGATCTACCTGGAGTTGTCTGGGCCCATAACCATTGTTGAGGAAAAATGCAGTATATAATAAATAATACAGCCCAAAGGATGTTGTACTTTCATATATTTTTATACGGCACTCAAACAAAACACCAATGTCATCGAACTATACCAAATATTCAAAACCCAAAACATAGACACATAATAAAACCTTAATAATATCTGCTCTTATTTCCACTTTTTATGCCCTCGAATATTTTGTTTTAACAAAGACCTAAAACTAAATGTTGCCATTTGTGTCGTATCTTCGTTGGCCGTGGTAGATTGCGTAGGTATGTCGCGGATTGGATTCTATACAGGCACATAAGTTTCTGTAATTTATCACAGCTCAAAAAACGGTGAATGTGGTAAGAAAACCAGCAAAAACTACAACTGTACTAGACTGACTTGGAAAACCTGTGTTTGATAGACTGATATTGAAAGAACTTTGTTGAAATCCAATGTTGTTAATTCAATCTCCAGCCATACTTCAGTTTTGTTTATCTAAACACTTCTGATTTCCTAAACGTAAGGCAGAGGAATTGTTTGCACTGCCTCTGTTTGGTCCCATGTATTCGAAAGCGAACCTATTTTTATCAACCAGGAATCCAGACTACGTGAGTAATTCCTGTGGAAAAAACCCACCATAATGCTGGCGACTTGGGAATTAACTCTAGAACTCTGGGCGGCTGAGCCTAGAGTTTGCATTTACTACCACTGGACTAATGACGCTTTTCGTTTTTCTTTTATACCGTCAATTTATTTGAGTTTGCATAATAATTATGAAGCTTGCTAAATATGTATACAAGTAAATACGGTTTTTTAGTGTACTGTAAACACAAGCGAATTTAATCAAAGTGACGATGAAGAAATAATAAAAATATTGGATATAAATAAAAGGCGTTCCTTAAGAAATTCTAATAATTTGCAGCCAGTGCAGAAGCGTGGATTTTGTCAAGTAAGTGGTAACTCTTAAGTACATAAGTAAGAACTAGCATTTCCTTACAAAAAAATAATTAATACGATAGCGTACATTGTCTGTATAATGCGACTTTGGAGCGGAGACGATACGTCAACATAAAAATCAGCACGACAAACCTTAATAATACGATGCGTTAGAAAAGCCAGTCCTTCCTAGTTTTGTTTAATTAAAAATGTAATTGTTTTTTTGCTATTCAGTTTCTTTCTTTCAGGTTTTTTAGTTTTTCAACTACTTTTTTAGTTTACACACATTAAGATGTTGATGTAGTTGCAGTATCATAATAAATTAAGTTATTGAACATTAAAATTGTATTCGGCGCCATTGTGGGATGACGCCTCATAGATCCCAATGTCAATTGAGCAATTGCTAAAATCCCAATATTCATAAAATATTAGCTTATCTTAATTTTAACAATAGTTTTAGCTATATTTAAAATTCCACCTTATCAGGTTTATTAGCTACATACTTCTGTTTAGTAAATTGCTCTTCGAATGGTTTATCAACCATTTAATTATAAATCATTTAAGTATGTAGTTAACACAAAAGCCAATAAATAGCACTATCCCTTCTGTCAAACTATATCGACATTTGCAATATCTATACAGTGGTCTCAGAGATGGTAAGTTCATCAATATTATCGTGGATATTTAATTGATTAACAATTAATGATCTTAGCAGTTTTCTATTCTTAAAAAAAATACCGAAACAGCTCACTTTATTTCTCAGAACGACCACGGAGGGCCTCTTGTTACTTGGGCGGGTGCATTCGAGCACGTCATCGGTGTCGCCACTATCTTCAGAGTCTCAAATAGTTCAAGATGTGAGGGACCGTATTTATTCACAAGTACGACGTGTTACAGTCCCTTAATACACTGTATTCTATCACTAGGCACCACCCGTCACCTGAATGGGTGAGACATATTACTTACTAACTGTTGCCAGCGGCTTCACCCGCTACAACTCGAAAATTATCCCACGAGAGGATAAAATCGGGATAAAAACTATCCTATGTGTTAATCCAGGTTGTGAACTATCTGTGTACCAAATTTTATCTAAATCCGTTCAGTAGTTTTTGCGTGAAGAAGTAACAAACATACACACTCACACACTCACAAATTTTCGCCTGTATAATATTAGTGTGATTATTACGTTACATCACGCCTGTAATCGCAGGAGGGTTAACCAGGGCGGTAAGTTTTTACTACTTATGTTTAAGTCTCATGTGATGGGTGAGCCTAAAGCCATCGACTGGATACAAATCCAGACTCTGTGGCTGCTACTGACAAATTCCTGGTGGAAAATAATATGACACATTCCTCGACCCAGGTCCTCATAATCAGCAGTTGCACTGGCGACCACTAGACCACGTGAGTCACGCAGGTCAAATCAAGTTCTCATTATTATTTACACGATTTGAATAAAATATATGTCATTAGATTCGTGCGCGAGTGTCACTGGCTATATTAAAATTAAAAAACAAAGAAAAATTGTGGATTTTGGGGGCCATATTGCAGAGTTTAAATTATTTTTTTCCTTTACCATCGAGTAGGCAGGGTATCAAAATGAAGAGTTTTAAAAGCACAATTTATTTAATTTAAAATGTGCTTGTGTTTTGCATTTCAGTTTTTTCAGTCGGGTTTTTTTGTTTTTTAACTACTTTTTTTTTAGAGTGCTCGTCGTAGTGTGGTGTAACCGTCCCTTGCATACTTAATTAAGTTTCCTTCGTGGCTCGGAGAGCACATTATGAGGGGTACACCAAAAAAACGCATTGTAGTTGATGGAATTCTTTGAAATTGTTTGTTTTTCGTTCCTTGCTTGAAATAACAATGACTTCTTAACAATAAATTCTTTTGCAAAAAGAATGGGTAATTTAGATTTATTTCTCTGTTTTAATGAAGAAATGTTCTTCTTCACTGAAGCGGAACAGGTTTCTTAATTAACAATAATTTGACGATGTATTGGTATGTTATTTTAAGCATCCTGGCATGATTGTGTACGTTCCAAATTCAAATTTTGATTGTTATTTTTACATAACAAAAATATTGATTATTGTGGATTATTGTAAAAATGCTTTACTAAGGGATATTTTTAAATGCACATCTGTATACTTTTTCAGGCTACTAGTAAATCCACTAATTAACTGAATACCTATTTTTAATTAACTAAACAAACGCTACAAAAAATAACTAAAAACCACACCAAACGAGGTGACCTTTTTTATCGAATTCACACCAAAAAGTGTGGTTCATACATCGGATATAATGTTTTATAAAACAAAAATACGATTTGCCGAATAAATTAAAACTTTTAATTGGTTCACATGTGTACCTACCCCTTCACAGCGTACCGGCGCGCGGTTTGATGTTATATTATGATATGGTGTAAACAATGGACAAACATGAGATTTCAGCAATCTCAGTCTATTTGCTATCATTTATTGAGGAGTTCCGTTGCCTATCTCTAAAGTTCTTCATCAGATCTTCACCAAATTGAAATGAAATCACTCTGAAAAGGTACAGGTAAAGGATTTATTTAGTGACGATAATTTGTGTGTCAAGTCAGTATTTTTGGTTCAACTTTGAAATATTTGAGGGATGTACTTAAATCGATTTAATTACATTCCCTTTACTAATGACGCGAATTGCTAAAAGGTTTTTATTTCTGATTATTAAAATTTTAATATTTTTTTGATATTTTCTGCAAAAACGACTGCTTTTTGGTAAACGTATTCCTTAAAAATATTTGAATGTTTTATTTCCCCTATTTAGTTCAACAAATATACATTTTCAAACATTCGAAAATATTTAAAAATATAAAACATTGTAGCCCACCAGTATCAGGAACGGGGTACAAGGTACCGGGGAGGCCAGGTCAGGGCTCCAGCGAAAGGAACCCCCTAACAAAACGAGCCGCGACCAAGAGTACCGATTTCTGTATCAAACCCTTGATCCAGCTGCCTAACGAGAGTCCCTTTAGGAGTTGGTCGAGGCTGTTGGCAATTTATCCATTGGCTGAAACGACTATCGGCACAATTATCGCTGAGTTCACACCCCAGATGTTGAAACCCTCGCAAGCAAAGTCAAGCCCCCCACAAAGAATTTCTCCTGTATCGGCGGTGCGTTCACAAACATTTAAACTCACATACACAAATACCTAGACCCGGAACAACGACCTGTAGGTCATACGAATATTTATTCTGTGCGGGGATAGAACCCGTGACACGCAGCTCAGCAGTCTTTGAGAGGAGGGTATGAGGAACAGGATGTAAAGTTCCTTATCTCCCATAGAAATGGGAAAATCCTCCAGCCAGACGGGTGTTGTGTCTGGTGGGCTAACTGCCCGACAAAATATGAGCTAATGTCGCGGATAACTTTGATAGCGCGATGCAGGATTTGTCATTAGTGTGCATGTGTTGCGATAGATGTCGCTGTCGCCTCAAGTCCATTGCTTGAGCCGCTGCGCCAACCGTGCTGTCTAATTATTTTAGATTTATTTGTTAATCTTTCTCGGCTTTCACGAGGTTTCGTCATGCGAGACCGTTATGTGAACAATCATTGCGCGCCCGCTCGGATTGATCAACAACTACTATATCGTTTATTAGCTACATTAGTCCTGTCAGTGATGACGGATTTATCCCAGTACGATGTGATATAGCCATTTTCGAGAACTGGGTCGGGCACATACCTTTTGTTTAAATTTATTTATTTAATATTAATACATACTTTTACATAAATAGATATCTGCCAAACTGCAAAGCAATTTGTTGGCAGTAGCTTAGGAACAATCGCGCATACGCGCATGTATCACGTATTTTCGGTTGCAAAATTAAAATTATTAGTCCAATTAGATCAATAAATAATTATCGTAATATTACAGCCGACAAATGTGTGACAATCCAATTTACCCGAAAAAATTCAAAATAACTGAAAAATACAGAGTTTGGCCTGAGGAAAGTACGAATTAATGGTAAGTTTCAGATCATAATACCACGCCTGTATGCCCATATGGGTTAAACACAAGTGTATCTGTATTACACCCACATTTTGCCAGTAATGATTAAGTTCCTTAACCCTTAGATGGGTCTATAAATCTTCAATAGGGTGTTGTCACCTTTTTTTAAGAAGAGCACCACACACTTCTGTGTCATGTTTCTAAGTATGACTCTCTAGCTCTTTCAGGATCTCTGGCTCGATGAGATGATACTGCCATCTTCGATCTTCATTTTTATCATTTGGGTTTTTCCAATAGACGTATTCTTCGCGAACACTTTGGGGCCCTGGTGTCGCGCAATTGCGGTCTTATCACAATGAGTATCTACTATAGGACCGCAAGTCATGTCGCATGAACTTTGAAATGCGCCTATTGAGTTTACCATATTCCGACATATCTTAAGATTGCAGTCTCGCCAAAAAAAAAAAGATTGCAGTCTCATCTCAGACCGGTGTTCCATTAACTGGATTGGGTTTGCTGAGAGCTTTTGAGGCATTTTCCGGATATTGAAGAACTTATACCACTCCATGAACAGTTTCTACTAACCCGTTTTTATCTCGTCCACTGTTTTATTTCGGTTAGGCATTGGAAGCGATTATGCAGTTCGAGTTGAAAGTTTTCGGGATTTAGGATCTGGGCAAAATTAGGGCTGAGCATGGACTTCACCAGACGTGACCTCTCACGCCCTATAGTATGAACTATTAATAATTCATCATTATATTTAAAAAATAAAGCGTAGTTAATTTCGTTCCATTTTTCGTTCGCAAATGATTGACAGAATTTGTTTTTTCATATTTTCCATTAGGAGTCCATGGGTAATTTATTAATAATGAAGCTGTATCAATCTATGCAGGTTATCCATGAACAACCTGAGAGTTTAAAACATGGAAGCCGACATAATTATCAATATGTTTACGCAGCCACGGAAGTAATCTTAAATCTTTTATTTTTGCAGCTATGCAGCGGAAACTCAAAAAATAGAAAGAAAAGACATCCAATCAAGTAAAATAGATAACTTCGACATCGCAGACACCAACTAACTTATTTTAGACTAGCTTTTGCTCGCGACTTCGCCCGCGTGGTAGTCGAGATCGTAGAGGATACAACATACAATCAAACAACCAAGATCATATTAAATGAAGAAACTGACTGACTGACTGATTGATTCACTGACTCTAAAAGAATGAAATTTTGAAACCAAGGTATTTTGTATTAGGTTTAGATAGATTAGAACTGCGATGAAACCATGTGCGCGCCGAGAAAGACGCTACGAAGCTAGGGTACTTCAGTAGATTAGGAGTTGGTCACATTTTTAATAAAACTACCGCATAAACGACGTTTGCAGTTTTATTATCTGATGCTAAAATGTACAGAGAGTCAGGACTGGTGACGCGAGAGCAAAGCGACGTACAGTTGTCCGTGAGAGAAGCGGTTTGTTTGGAGGTCGAAACCGGCAGCCTTCAGTGTTTGCCTCTGTGACTTGTTGATGGTCATCGCGAAACACACGCTCACAGGGAACTGCACGCACTTGATCTGGATGGGGTAATTGTGAGGAATTAGTGGTATGCGCGGTATGAACAGTGTTTGTTTCTATTGAGACGACTTTGAGCCGAGTCCCGATACACAGTTTCGGTGGATTTAGATTGTGATTATTTCGTAAACAGTTCGTGTGTTTCTGCAAGTATCATACGTGATACCATGGGCATTCAGTATTATTTTTGGAATATGTTTACAGGTAGTGCAGATGATCAATTTTCGTCGTTTGATATGGTCTTCCATATCACACGACGAAAATTGGTAAGACTGTGATAAAGAAATAGACCTTGAATAATGATGAGAGGGAGTAGGTACCAGACCTGGAAATTTCACTCGAAAATGAAGAGGAATGGAATGATTCTGACGACGAACCTCTCATCTTTACGCACACTTCCTTAATCGTCCAGGAACCTGAATTTACGATGGATACACACAGAAAACTTATGCTTTTTATATGATGATTTACATTTAATGTTGGTGTTGCAAAATAAGAATCAAAATCTCCAACACCAAGTTCGATATGGTGGAGGTACGAAATAATAGTCATAACACTGATTACAACCGCCTATTATATATTATCGTGCCTCGGTGTTCATTCAGCGACATGTATATTGTCTATTCTTTATTCTCTCCTAACTTTTACGTTCGTTAGATTGGTTTTGCGCAAGTGTCTGTTAGCGTCATTAAAATTTAAAAAAAATGGCAATTATTCCTCCAATCATATAAATTGTTATCAATGAAAAGTGATACAATTTGCCAAAATTGTGACTCAGTTCTGGGCCCACACAATATAAATTTCCATTGACGCACTAAAAAGTAGCAGAAAACTAACAGTAAAAGTAGTTGTAAACATACTTAAACTAGACACTTAAAACGAACCTAAAATACGCAAAATATGTTTAATTAAGTATGTTTCATTTAGTTTTGTTTCCCGGCGAAATTGAGACAAAAACCGAAAGGTTGCCTTCCGTTTCGGCTTCGGCTAAAAATCTTGTAAATTCTAACTTAGTTTAATTTAGTATTGAAGACTTATGTATAACATAGCGCATTCCTGAATAGTTTATCTGTTGGTCCTACGCTTGATCTCTCTCTGGTCTTATTAGATTGCCGTTACATCGAACTATGATAGTGAGGGAAGAGAGAGTACACCTGTGTCTGCGCACATACACCTGCACAATAATACCTTCCGCGCCGATGACTATTCTCGACTGAAATTGGTCGCCGTGACCGAAAACGGTAAAGAAAATTAATTAAAAACAATCATTGAAATACAATTTCATTAAAATGATGTCACAATCAAACGTATAATTATTTGGTTTTACAGTGATTCTACAATGGTTGCGATAAAGTTGGACCTTTTGTTATTTCTAAATATTTTTTATGGTGAGTACCCATACAAAATATGTTTCATTACTCATACTCTGAAAGTAGGTCATAACATGCCTGCGGAGAAGGTTGAAAGTAGTACTTTTCAGCCCTAGGGAGAATCGCTTTCAACTGACAGCTGTCAAATTATTTAAATAAACTTACTATTTCAAATTTTTATTGAACCATGTTCCAACTTTTTATACAGCCACTCAATTACAGTGGGATTAAAAATAAAATAACACAAAGTTCTTAAGAATAAAATTAGATTGAGCGCTGTTGCCACCAACTTTTTTAATTTTAATGTGTGTGCAGTCGATAGCGCCAATCACATTTCTGAAGCCACAAATGTTTCTAAATCCAGAAACTATTTGCTCTTGCTCTTCAAGAGTCCCAGGCATGCGTATAAATTGTGCCGCTTTATTTGCCAAAGCGAAAGCCACTCTTCGGCATACATTCGTAATGGACTGTTGGCTAAGTCCATGAATGTCTGCTGCGTCATCTTGAACTTCTTGCCTAGCCCACGTCCTAAGAGCAGTACAAACTTGAAGTTCTACAGCCAGCCCGCCACCACGAGCTTGTAGTTCGATATCACTTCTAACTAACTCAACTATTTTCCGTACATACATTTTACTGAATCTATATTTCATTCGAAAGTCCGTGTCTAGTAAAGTAAAAGGATCGAAACGATTTTTGTAAAACTTTCTTTTTCTTGGTGGTTCTTCACGGTCCATTTCATCAAAAATATCGAAATAATGCAAATAATCCATCATTGAGACTCGCCAGATGTCCGGTTAATACTGTTACACGCTCACTAAACAAGGGTTGAGAACTGAATAACGGTTGAGTAATTTCTCATACAATAAAAACTCCCGCTATACCAGATGTGTACAACTGAACTGTCAAATATCTTTTATTGGTAGAGTAAGCGTTATAGCTCTGGTATACATCGTCTGTAAATCTTTATTAGTAAGGCTGTAAGACTTTAATATAGTTTAGTTTTAACAATTTTTTTTTAATGTTGTACATGAAAAATACTGGCTGTATAGCTGGACAACCAGAGGTCAAAAAAAAAAACGGGAAGCGACAACATCCCATCAACACTCCTGTGATTGGCCTGTTGGTCTAGTGGTTAGTGACCCTAACTGCTATGCTGGAGGTCGTGGGTTCGATTCCCACCCAGGACAAATGTTTGTGTGATGAGCACGATCATTTGTTCTGTGTCTGGGTGTAATTTATCTATAATATGTATGTATTTAGAAATATATAAGTATGTTTACCAGTTGTCTAGTACCCATAACACAAGCTCTGCTTAGCTTGGGACTAGATGGCGTTGTGTGATAGTTGTGGAATATTATTATTATTATTATTATTATATTATATTATTACTCATTTTTCAATTTATGTTCTTATCTTCCTCGTATTCGTAATGAAAAGCACAGTGTTTACCTCGGGTAAATTACTTATTTAGTCCCTCGAACTATTATCGCCCTCACTACGTTACAGGCGCCAAACCCCGTCTCGGGACTAAATAAGTACTTCCACCCCTTGGGTAACAAAGTACTATAGTTTCATCATTCTCGTGCCCTAATCTCAATTCATTTGGGGTCAGCGTAGTATGTCTTCTTCTTCCATGCTTCCCTATTACTCATCATCTCAACAGATACCTCCTTTTTGCCATCATCAGCCCCATGCAAAGGGATTTGAACTTTTCTGCGTGGAAGCTGGCATATCGTCCCACCGCCTTATTGTTTTTTTTTAAATCACGGCGCTCGATGAGATTGGTATGTATGCGTAGAAGACATCTAGACAAACAAAAAATGTCAAGCAACATGGTACTCCAAAGTGTCACGTTTTCGAGATATTTGAAGGTAAAGGTCGACATATGAGTACAATGACCACATAAAACTTGACCTTTTATGTGCCTATAGGCGTTGATTGTTATTATTACTGTTTGTTGAAAGAGAGTAGATACATTACACACATACTACTAGGAGCACGAGAAAACTATTCTTTGACATAACACAACGTTTCATTGCAATGCGAAGTGATTTTCTCTTGCTCATAATAATGGTCAACCTGGGATCAATTTAACGTAATACACGTAATAAGTATTTTTAATGATTGTCATTGTACTAATTTGTCGATCTTCACCTTTAAATATCTCGGTAACGTGCCACTTTTGTTCGCCTAATGTGCTCTATCCATACTGTAAGGAAGTAAGGATTCCGGCAAGCACAACGCGTGCCCTGTGACCTACGATCTCTGTGCTCGGACCTCATCGAAGACACATGCGTTTTTAAAAACTTTTTCTTACTCTAGGGCTTTTTCGTTGTTCGATCGAACTATAAATTAGTCTGTATTGTTCCCAAGTAAATTAATATTACAGATATACTTAAAAGTTAACCCAAGTTTAGTTTCTCCCATAGATAAGTTCCCTTTTAGTACATACGACACTTTTATCTCACATAATATACCATCTCATCATCATCACATCACATCACATGAATGATGTAATGTACTAAGATTTTGTAACAATATTCTGATTTAAAAGAGTGTCCATGGAGTTTCTTGCCCGTTCTTCTCCATAGAGATCTACGCTAGGGAACTGGCAACTACAGTACTTTCACAAGTTATTATGCCTTATGACTGTGACTGTAGCTTAGGAGTGCAATACGTCGTTTCGGGGGTTGCTGCGTCGGGTTGCGCGGCGCCGGATGTTACCGGCGGCGAGTACTGTGGGTGCGGGGGCGCGCGGCGGAGCGTGCCATGGTGGCGGGTGCGCGGGGCTCCGGGTCGCGGGGCGGCGGTTGTGCGTTGCGGCGTGCATTCGTTATTCCGTGATTCGAGGTCTCGTGCATTCGTTGTTGCGGTGTGCGTCGCTGCGTGCTTTTTTTGCTTGCAGTGTTCGTCGTTGCGGGCATTCGGTGGCGTGTGGTTTGGCGTGGTGACTTTCAGAATGACGTATTGCACTCGTAGTTTTTCGTAGTTTTGTTTTATGAATTGTTCTTAAGTCATTCAAAAGTGCCAGTAATGGTTTAATTGAAATAAATGCTTTGAGTTTGAGTTTGAGTTTTGAGTTTATCGTAGTTTGAGTTTTGAGTTACTTACCTACCATTGTGAAAGAATGAAACACACAAAGTAAGTAACATTCGTATTAGGTGCCACGTGGTTTATTATCAGTTGCGATTGCGATTCATAAACAGGAAAAAGAGGGAGATATCCCACGGAGTGATAAAATCGGGATAAAAACTATCCTATGTATTAATCCAGGTTCTAAACTATCCGTGTACCAAATTTTATCCCAATCCGTTAAGTAGTTTTTGCGTGAAGAAGTAACAAACATACAGACTCACACACTCACAAACTTTCGCCTTTATAATATAAGTGTGATGTGTGGACAGCAAAGAACCAGATATGGTGTATTTACTTTGCATAATCAACCTGTTTTATATTTTTTCCAGTGACTGATTGCAAAAGACGAATAACAAGCGGACAAGCTGTGTCTGCAGAAAAAGGATATATGGTAAGATACTACAAAACTTGAAGGTTCATTCTATTTTCATTTCATAATTTAATATTCAAATGCAACCCGCCTGCTTCCAAGTTTTGTTTAATTTATAATGTGCTTGTTTTTGCTTTTCAGTTTTTTCAGTCGGGTTTTTTAGTTTTTTAACTATTTTTTTTTATTTCCTACTTTTTAGTTCTTTTGTGTTTGTTTTTTCGTTGGTCGCGTAAAATTCATCGCAGATGATGACTTTTGTGTTTGTTTATTGGATTTGTGACTTTGAATTTCTTTTAAACATAGTGTCACATATTTTTTGTAATCTCCTTTTAAAACCCTTCATTTTTTCACCCTACTCGATGGTACAGGAATATTTTTTTTTTGAAATCCGGTATTTGGCCCTCAAAATCCGCAAATGTCTTTGTTTTTTTAATTTTAATCTAGCCAGTGACACTCGCGCCATTTTTGACTATTACACATTTGAAACTTGGTAGGTAGATGTATTCTGTGAACCGCGAAATTCTGTGAAATCGGCGCAGTAGTTGATTGATGATGATGAATTATTGTTTTTATAAAATGTAATTAGAATGTAGTAGTAGTGTTCTCTGTGGTATAAAAACAATGTTGATAGACTGTAGCGCCACTGCGCCACTTGTACCTATTTCCACTATACTAATAAAGCGTTGGTCCAATTTTTTTTGGCGGTTGGAAAATCATAGAATAACACCTTCCGCTCTTGGGCAGATCGAAAAGGAGTGTCAGACTTCTACTGACTAAAACCACTCATGTTCCTTCTTAGCCCTATATGTCGAGGCCGCGGTATCTCTTACAACATCCCGCAGCCCCGGGTGTCGGCCCTTGCGGATTCCTTCCATGTTGCTGACAACTTTATGAGGCGCGCGTGGAACACGAACGCGCCGTCGACACGGCCTGTCGTCGTCATATGACGGACGGACGGCGAGCTAGCCCATTACTCACCGTCCGCAGGCCCGCGTCTACGCTTGGCCGGAAGCCGTCACGTGGCCCCCGACGCCCGGAGCGTCTCCCACGGCGGCCGGGACGAGAGGTTCGCTCCCTCTCACGTTCCGCCACAAAGCGTTAGTACTTACGTTCAAATCTATCAACGAGTTTTAATAATCCCCATATTTATTTGCAGGTCTACTTGATTAAAGCATCGAAATCAGTCCAAGTTTACGACGAATGGCTATGTGGTGGCGCCTTAGTGTCTACGTTGTTCATTGTCACATCAGCAGCTTGCGTGGTTGATGTTGAATACATGTACGCTATAGCAGGATACAAGAAGTATGTAAGAGATTCAGAAGTGGAAACTGATATGTGTACACAACAAAAGAAAAAGAAAATCATATACACTTGCGTTCCGATGAGTAAGTAGGTATTAATATTTAAAGTGACTAACTGCCGCATTCAGATATCTTTAATCATTACTTAGGCCAGCACTTAGTAAAGATTTTGACAGTTTTGTAATACAAACGTATGTCAAATCTTTACTAAGTGACGACTTAAGTAATCATTAAATATCTCTGAGTAACGCAGTAAGTGATGGCCTACATATTCATTACAGCTCTCTGACGGCCGACTACTGAAACGCTACTCAATTTTAAGTTGCCTTTAAATCTCGTTCTGTCTCTGTTACTTTAGCATAGAGCGACCGAGACAGCACTAGATTTGAGCGTTACTTATATTTGAGTGGCGTTTCAGTATTCGGCCGTGTGTGCGGCAGTTTGTTGTAGATTTTTATGATAGAACCGGCAGAACAAATGGTATTTATTGAACTCAGTAGTTCTACGTAATCGTGTTAATCGTAAAAATTGTATAAACCGTACGAAATCATAGGACTAGTGGGGATTATGTTCCCATTACTTCTATCGTAAAACTTTTAATTAAAACTATTGGGAACGGACCTGTGAGGCAACACAAACTTGACTTAACGCAACGGTGGCAAATGACTGGACTTCTAATGACACAAAATCACGCCTTTAATCCCCGGGTTGATAAGGGTTGGGCAGAGTTGGGTTGGGTAGTACGAGTATACCCAGGTTTCACTAGTTATCTTATAGGGGTGCTCCTATTGCCAACAACCGGGCACAAATACAAACTCCGTGGCTGCAACTGAGAAATTCCTGATGGACAAACCAAAAACATTTTGCTTGACCCGAGAATAGAACACAGGCACTCGTGCTCAGCAGTTGTGTTTGTGACCACTAGGCCACTGAGGCAGTCGCTCAAACTGACCTGCTGTGAACTTCAAATATTTTTGTTTTGTTTTGTAGAGTATCATTTAGATTACCATAAAACGCACGTATGGTCATTTATAGACATAGCTTTGGTCAAGGTAGAGTCGCCGTATGACGTGGACGATTCTTCTTATCAGTACGTGTGTTCGTACAAACCAGCTGTTATCCCTATAAACTATAATGGGCTAAATCAAGAACCGGGGAAAAGTACTGTGACGTACGGTTGGGGACATCCAGAATACTGGCGAGAAGTAAGACTTCTTTAGTAATTCACTTTTTAAAAGCTTTTTTTAAGTTAGGAATGAATTCTACTTTGCGTTACCTAAACTGCGTCGAGTACCTACGAACTAACATCCAAAGGGGTCATACCTTAGAATAATTACGCATAGAAGCCGCGTCTAGAACAAAAAACCAGCGATATTGTGCATCCACTTCATTTACATTGTGTGCGTGAGGCGATTGCATCTACGCGCCTCAAACGCACACAAATATAGCTTACAGTGATACCATTCTCAAGCCTTTTTTACCCGACTACGGCGAAGCCAAAAGGAAGGGATTTTGGCAGTCTATGTATGTATGTATGTATGTTTGAATGTTCCACCGTAGCGCCCAGACTATTGAACGTATTTCAATAGATGAGGTGTCAATAGATTCGTAAGAATAACCCGGGTGACATAGGCTATATAAATTTTAACAATTCTTTTTTGACAGAATATAAATGTCAAATTCTAAGCTCGAAAAAAATTAAATTGAGATAATCATAACATGTTTGGTATCAAATGAAAGGTCTTGGCGAGTACATTACAAATATGTATATTATTTAATAGTTCAAGTCACCATAAACGTTTAGATTGCAGACAAAAAGTTCTCGCGGTCTAGTCATTACATTATGAAAGTAATATGTTATTACGTAAGTATTTATTGAATAACACTGAAAAATAAAATTCAAATAAAAAAATAAGTTTAAAAACTAAAACCCGACTACGAATAAAAACGAGTTCTTAAAAGTATTAAACAAGAAAAATCGTCTAGGTAAGTAGATAATTTGATAAATTATAGAGGACAGACGTAGTCGCATGCCACCTTGCTAATGGCAACTAGCAGCTGACTTCCGTGTCAATGAGAACGCTATGAAGAAGCATCAGGTATCAGTGGCATGCGACTACGGCTGTCTTCTCACTCATGTGGAGGTCAGATAGGCAGTCGCTCCATGTAGAAAACAGGTATTCAGCTGCATCCGGTTAGACTGGAAGTCGACCCCAACATAGTTGGGAAAGGCTAGACAGATGATGATGACGGAATCAAAGTAAAGGCAAGTGGCTTAATCACATAACGTTAGCCCGTGACACTGCTCATTGTACAAGCTGCAAACTACAATCGTAGATCTAGAAGTATACATTTTTGCCAAGGGCTAAACTTACGTATTGCTTCGTCGCGTGACACAGAAGTTTTGGCAAAACAATGAAGACGATAAAATGCTTTGAAAACTCGTGTGACGTCATTTTCTGAGCCATTAGTATGACATTCTTTAGAGTTTCAGTGACGTCACAATCCCCACCCAAATCTTGGACGCGTTTTATCTTCGTCAATTTTAGTTGACTTGATAAAACAAAAAATACGTATCCAATATTTTTCGATATTCTAACAGACGGACTAATTAGAATCAATTTTTTTAAGACAGTAAACGGTAGTTAGGTATACGTATGAAAGTGTTGAACTTGCAAACCTTTTTTTTTTTTGGCGGGTGGAAAATCATCGAATAACCCCTCCCGCTCTTGGGCAGAGCGAAAGGGAGTGTCAGACTTCTACTGACTAAAAACCACCCATGTTCCGTCTTAGCCCTCTATGTCGAGGCCGCGATAACTAGTGTACAACCCGCGGGAACTTGCATACCTTACCTCATAATTTTAAAGCCTTTATATTTTCAGATAGGAGACAGAGGCAATCACAACATGGAGTACTTGCAATTTGCTTCTTCTGTAATAATTAATAACACCGAGTGCCGAAAACAATATGAACAGTATCCGGGTATGAATGATATAATAGACCAATACATGATATGCACCCAAGGTATTGGCATTTTCAATGACTTCGGAGAAATAATAAAACTACCTAACTGTTCTTCCTGTAACCCAAGTATCTTAAGGAGTCCTGATGGTGAAGTTACGGGGTATTTTAATACAGGGACCGATAAAGGTGTAAGTAGGAAATTATTTTAACTGCCTCGTTGATCTTGTTGCTTTGCGCATAATAAAAGATGCAGCAAACCGCTTTGTGCAAATGTGTGGACATCGGCAAGGTGTTGGTGATAAACTGCAGTACGTCTGGTCTCCCGATGGAAGAAGCAAGATGGTGGAATGAGCACAAAGAGCTCTTGGGCACACTCTCCAAAGTACAGGCCTGTAGAAGACTGATAGATATGCTATCTTGTGGCTTTGGGCCAGGCTACATAGCTTGGGCTAGCCAGCTTTGCACCAATGAGCCTCCCAGCTCTACACTCAACAGAGTCAAGTGTGGCTAGTTGGTCTTTGGCTGAGTATCTCGAAAATGACAATACTCCATGACGGACCGGACTTGAGCTTTATAATACATAAGACTGAAAGCTGTCCAGGCTTGAAATATAGCTTAGCTTTATTAAGGGTACAGTTTGAGCTTATGACCCAAAAGGCACCGAAGTTCAGATTTGCGTTTAACTTTGTGCAAAGAAGCTGGAGACTATGTCAGTGACTGGTACGGATATATGTACTCTGGAAAGTGGGAGCCAGATTGAATGGACTCTTTTTTGCGGTAAACAAAGCACATTCGTGTTTTGGTGGCTTTAAAAACAACTATAATTGCATCACCGCACTTGGAGACAAGACTTTGACAAGGTTGTTCACTCACCCATGGCCTGCCATAGTGAACGCACTTCATTACTGCTGACTTTTGCGCTGCATGTGTGAACAACTCTCCGCAACAGTGCTGTTTGTATGCCAAAAATTCCAGGTACAAGGAGGTCATCTTTCTTGCTTGAAGAGATCATGAATGACCACTTAGATCGATCGTTCACTCAGGAAGTCAGATTTTCAGCAGCAATAGTCAGCAGGAATGCAGCATGCAGAAAGTTTGCTCAGCTTACTTGCATGCCATACCATGTCGAAAGCCTACGGTTGGTCGATAGTTACTGGGGTCGGCACGAGTCCCTTCATGGGTACTGGTTGTACATTGGCAACCTTTCATGCATTCGTCACTCGGTTCTGGTTTTTAAGAGAGTGTGTTATTACATTTTAGGTGTATCTTTGCATAACCCTTCTGGGCTTTACAGGCGTGATAAATGTATGTACTGATTCAGTATGGACTGTAATAAATTTGCAGTAAGCAACTTTGTTCCATAATAAACACCTGTCCTTTTTTAGAGCGACGATAACATGACAACTTTTGAAGATATACTAATTGGCCTCACACGCAGAAGAGAAGAGATTATAAATAAAACTACTCAATTTTCTGCCAAGAAACGCTATCAAAATAAAACTACAAGAATAATTAAGAATAGAACTGCTTCCAACAGTAACACTGGACCATCGCGGAAAAATGGTATTTGTCAGGTGGGTAGTGTTTTCGAAGACACGGCGACACATTAAGGTTTACATATCTAGTATAACCTGCCTCACTTTATATGCACTTCCCATACAATGAGAGCTCAGCCTAGTTTTGTTTTTATAGCGTACGTCGGTCATTGATATTGTAAATCACTTTAAGCGGTGGGCTATTTGGTGGTGCATTTGAGCTCTTCTTGCAAAAAAATTTACTCGTGTTAGTGTGTACGTTACGGGACTCAAATGGAGTTGGCAGGATACCTGGCAAGTCGTTCGCGTTGTGATGACAGATAGAGTAATGCTGTGAGTAATAAAGGTGTCCAAAGAAGCAAAAGAGACTGTTGTCTGGCGGTTAGAGGGACAGAGGACACTGTTGCCATCGTTTTCGTATGCTCGTATAGATGAGGCTGGCACAAGCAAAGTGAGGCCTAAACCCAGCAGTGGTTCAAGTCGGGCTTTGGGATTATAACGATTTCACTCTTTTTTTTTGGCGGGAGGAAAATCATCAAATAACCCCTCCCGCTCTTGGGCAGAGCGATAGGGAGTGTCAGACTTCTACTGAATAAAAACCACCCATGTTCCTTCTTAGCCTTGTAAGTCGAGGCAGCGGTAACTTGTGAACAACCCGCAGCCCCGACGGGACGAATTTAACCCTGTATTTGCATAATACAGGTTGACTGGATCTGCGGCCTTACTATGATGTCTTAAAATATTCCTAACTTATTCTTAATCCAGTGTGAAAAAAAAATGGCGCTAGACAGCTTGTATAGTTCTGTCACGTTCAAGTTAGGGTTTGACAGGAGAAAAACTTGTTGAAAATTAGGTTGTTTTTTCGTGGTTAAAGCCATGGCTTAAGCCATGGTCCCGGGTGAGGGGGAATGGGACGCCGCTGTCTCAATCTGCGCTGTAGTCATGTTAGCGAAGGAGGTGGCGTAACGTGAGAGGGAGAGAACTTCTCATCCCAGCCAACGCGGGAGACGCTCTGGGCGTCGGGAGTCACGTGATGGCTTCTGGCCATCGTAGGCGCGGGCCTGTGGAACACGAACGAGCTGTAGACACGGCCTGTCAACATCATGAGACGGACGAACGGTGAGCTAGCACACTACTCTACGACCGCAGCCCTGCGCCTAGCCCGTATAGGGGTCGGCATTACCGACAGGTGTGATGTTTATGTCATTGAATTTGAATTTTTGGTCCTCCTTGACCACCAAAGTAAATTTCGGAACGCCGAATGGGCCTGTAACGAACTGTGTCGATAAAATATTTGCTAATCTATTTTAAAATCTTCAGAATGACCATGGAGGCCCTCTAGTGACTTGGTTTGGCGGGGTAGAGATGCTCATCGGAGTCGCTTCGGTATTCAAAGTCGTGAAAAATTTAAAGTGTGAGGGACCCTATTTATTTACGAGCACAACAAATAGCGGACCCTTTTTGCAATGTATATTAAATAACTCAAATACACTAGACCCCAAAAGGTGAGTTGTATCTTTTGCTGTTTGGCAATAAGTTGATACTTTTTAATTATACCCGTATGTTTGAATTGTAATTAAGAAAAACTAATCAGAAGAAAGAGCCCAATCGCCTTGAAGTATAGTATTTTTTTTCTGTTTGCCGAAAATTAACAACATTTGGCCAACTGGACAATTTAACATGAGTTTTGTACGTTGACCGTATAATCTAGATATCGTCCCTGGGCCGTTGGCCCTAGGACAATTTTGATATAACCCGAACTATCACCTTAGAGCGTCTTTCGACAATAACAGTAGTAAAACTCATTTATTTTTGTTTTACCTCCTAAAAATGAAACGAAAAAAGTTACTTTACAAAATAGATTGTTTAGTAAGCGTTTATTTTTAAGGGGCAATTAATAAACACAATGAATACATACTAAGGCACTGTTTTTCCCTCTTTGAAATGAAACGAAAAACTAAGTTACCATCAAAAGTAATTGTTCAGTAAGCGTTCATTAATAAGGACTATTTAATTATCAGAATGGATACATACTAATAATTCAATACAACAGACGGGCCGTATGCAACAGTCCGCCGATCCAAAGAGGATACGATATAGTCGAGAGGTATATATCGTGGGCACACCATCCATCTGGGTAAGTACAAGGCAAGAGATAGTCAGTCTTTTTAGAATAAGTTACTAAAACGAACAAACAGTAAGCGATCATAAGTTCATAGTTATGCTAATAATTGTGTTGCTGTGAACGCACGGGCGAGCGTCTGTGCGTTTGTATGTGTAAGTGGTCTTAATATAAAAACAAAACTTGTAAAAAAAAGCCAAGCCGCGTAATTTAGTTCTTTTACCGTCAAAAGTAGTGAGATCCATGTAATAGCAAGTCAGTTAATATATTCATGATGGCGATTAGCTATTACAATATATATAGCCTGTTTAACATTGGCGAATAACTGAATGAATCGCATTTGCGCAATTATTTAAATTGTAGCCTTTTAACAACAACAAGAACGCATTCATTTATTTTCAAGCAACTTTAGCCCATAAATAAATACCTTGCAGACTAACACAAATATGATAAAAAATGTATTAGTAAATAGAGCCTTAGAACACTGTGTCTTCATGTGGCACTTGCACCAGGAACGCCTCAAAGTTGTCGTTGCGGCGTGACTCGAGCAACTGCACTCTCGCCACGTACTTGGTCTTCTCCGCTCGTACGTACTCCACGATGTTCTCCGCTGTAGCGTAGTAGTGTAGTGTAAGCGGGAGATATACGAGTACACACCGTATTTAAAGGTATACAGTGTAACAAAGATGACTTCATAACTTTATTTTTTTTCAGTCCTGCAGATAATGAATGGAACAATGCAAAAGAAGAACGTGACGAAAGAGGCATGAGAAATCCCCGAGCAATGGAAAATTTAGCTCGAATTTCAATGTTGTCAAAGATGGCGAAAGACCATGTGAAAAAATTTTTAAGGCAGGGGTGGCCGACTCAACCACGTATTTAGTATTTAATTTTATAGGTTTTTTGACTGATTCATATTATATGTCCAATATTTATTTTTACTTTCAACTTTGAAAGACATGTTCATATGAAAATAGGTATGTCAAATAACACATATATTATTTATATTATATTATATTTGCATGAGGGAGTCGTTTTAATATAGTAGTTTTCAAAATGTCGACATTCAAACATTTTGTGTCCAGATGAATCAGAAACATAAAAGATTGTAATGAAATATTGTATAGAGATAGGCTCTGTATTATAAAAATAATCATATTTTAACAACAAAATTATATTTTTTATGAAAACGATAATAATTCATAAAAAATATAATTTTGTTGTTAAAATATGATTATTTTTATAATACAGAGCCTATCTCTAACCAAGATAAATGGCGATGCTCAGTTAAAATGCAAGCTGTCGTTAGCTGCAATGCAAGTTGGGTTGGTTGGTTAGTTGGAAGTTGGTAGTTGAGTTGTTGGTTGTTGATTCAATCACAATCAATTGAGGTGATCCAGATGGCGGTAGATGTCTCTGCTTGCATACGTAGCGCTCTGGAAGCTTCGCAAACGCGACGTCCGTACCGCAGCAGGAGCGAGCTGCCGTACAACGCCACCTCTACCTGCGTACCTACAAAAGATGGTCGCCGACAAGAGGGTACTAGGTCCTAGCGTTTTTTATTTCTTATTTTTATTTTTTTTGTACTCTATCACAGTGCTGTCCTCGTTAACCCAAAGGTTAACTGGTAGAGAATGCCTTGTGGCATTAAGTCCGCCTATGTACCACTCTTGTACATGAAGTTTAAATAAATAAAATATTGACTTGTCGGTCTGAGAGACCACCGCGCGAGTATACAGAGGTTAAGAGGTAATATTGGTGTTATTGCCCATTCTTATAACATATGTTGCAATAATTTATTACAGCCCAGTGCGAAGATGGTATTTTAGGAAATCGCTGGTTACTCGGGGACAGTGCCTATCTAAACCGGTCTTACTTGCTCACACCTTTGTTAAACTCATCAACTAGCCAGGAAATAAGTCTCAATGAGACACACTTAAAAACAAGAAACACAATTGAAAACTAAAATCACCTTTATATCAAACTTTAACTGTATACTAGAGATTATAAAGGTTAAGAACATATTCACGGAACCTATTATTTAGAGTGGGACTTTTCCACAATGAATGACACATAATTACAGTCGTTAAAATGCGTAGACATATTGTATTAAACACACATTAAACTAGACACATTCACACTTTTTTATTATATATATGTGCCTAAACACAACCCGTATTAATATACGGGTTGTGTTTAGGGTTTCTCATGGGTGACTACCTAAATCACCTATATATAATTATATAGGTGATTTAGGTAGTCACCCATGAGAAAAAAAATTGCACTTTAAAGTTTAATATTTCACAAACAAATCCCATAGTAGAATAAGTGTTTAAGCAAACTTGCAAAATTTTAGACCTATCCAACGACATCCCAGGTAATGGACAAAGAGAGAAAAAAAATCATCCACACTTTAATATCTACGGGAGATGTTTGTTTCTTAATTAGCCTTTTCTTTCCCACTCCTAAGCAAAGGCCTCCTTCCACTTTCCTCGTTGTAGCGCCTGTTCCCGCCAGTTAACGAGAAAGCCATTCAAGGCGTCCCGCCATCTCCTCCGCGGTCTGCCGCAACGCCGTGTAGCTGTCTCAGGGCTCCATTTCTGCTATATGCTGGTCCACAGCTTTCGACACGGCATTCGGCAGAAATGGCCTACGAAGTCCCATTTTAGTTTGGCAGCGTTCTGAGCTACGTCAGCAATTTGAGTTCTGCTCTGTTCTGGAGATACCCTAAAAAAAAACAAAATTTTATTTTTACCAATTTGTCGCCGCAACTCATTTGAATATTCATGCTAAATGATTGCTGCTTTCTAGTAGGTAATAAGAGTATTTGAGATATAGTGCGGATGGACGGACAGACATGGCGAAACTATAAGAGTTGTCGACTACGAAACCCTTAAAATATTACACATATAAAAACATTCATGATAAAAAAAAGAAAACACAACTACTACCAAAACAAAATAAGTACGTTAAAGTGCAAAATAACTTTACCTAATGTGAATATAAGAGAGATTATTATTTTCAAAGTATAAAATGAAATCAATAAAAGTATGCTTTTATAATCTGAATTCATTACGGAGTTACGCACCGTAAAATTGAGATTTCTTTTGTATACATTCAGGCGATGGAAGAAATTGTAGTTATGAAAATGTATTTATTTAAACTGTATATTATTTTATTTTTATTAATTTTTCATGGTAAGTATTTAATTGTGTTTTGTGTGTTTTTGTCTGTGATTGTGTGTGTTTTTTTATTGTAATTTATATGAGATCTCAATGTATGAGAAACGAAATATGTTTAGGTTCATACATGGACACCTAGAAAAGACATTCCTATTGGCCTGAGCTAATGAAATGAATGTAAAAAAAAACATGATTATTTAGTGCATAGGAGAATTTTAAAATCCTGTCATAATCATCTACCTAGCTTATTTCAGGCAGCTAAATACCACTATTTTACTTGAAGCGACTGTCATTCTCACATCACAAGCCCAAAAAACCCAAGCTAAGTGATAGCGCCAGTACCACAGTACTGGGTAATTTGCGCTTAGTAACATTGATTGTCAGTCTTTGGTACACTGACTACCTGCACCTACTGTCACAAATCAACAAATGACAGCCAGGACCAAACGGTTTAAAGTGTTTTCCGAGGTTCGGAGGAAAATCGGTTTTGAATGAAAGGTTTTAAAAAAGATCAAAATGTTTTATTTTTATTTATTTATTTCTCCATCTTAGGTCTGTGAATCCAAGAACCAATTTGGGTAAGAACGGCTTAAGATAGAGATCACCTAACGAGTGTTGTAATTTAGCCATGAGCTCATCTAAACGAAACTGTATAATGTCATAATTGGTAACGACCTCTTTGACGAAATAAATAAATTATTGAAAAAAATGGCTTTAAATGAAATACTTGAGTGAAAATTTCAGATGCTATTTGAATATATTAAATGTATTAGATGGATTTCTAAATGAAAGGATAAACTTGCAATTAATTTTCTAAATCACATTTTAGCGAATCATTGTCAAAGAAGGATTCCACAAGGAAGTCTTGTGAAGGCAGATAATAATTACATGGTAAGAAGTAAAACTATTGGTTTCATCCATCCGTTTGTCCACACATTAATTTGATTGTACCGCGTTCAGTTTCAAAGAACTAAACAATTTTGACATCGCAATGTTGCAGTGGGTCTAAAATGGCCACTTTAGCAGATCATAATATGAATTGCGTTAAAAAGCGTAAAATAGATCTATCATAATAGTAACTGCGTCTGTGAACATTTAGGTAAAAGATCATAATAGGAAAATAATATGAATTGCGTTAAAATTTGTAAAATGTTCACGGAAGCAGTTACTATGATAAAAGGTCCATTTTACGATTTTTAACGCAAAGGGGGATCGGACAAAAAAATAATAATTAGTCCGTCAGATAGATTTTCAAAAGATATTGAACACGTATTTTTTCTTTTTTCACATAAACAAAAAATGAAGAAGATACAATGCTTTGAAAACTCATGAATTCCTCGAAAACGTCACATGGTAGTACATTTTTCACCAACAAATGACGCCACAACCCCCCACTCATGATCTTTGACGCGTCTTATCTTCGTGAATTTTTAGTAATTTGATAAAACAAAAAACACGTATCCAATATTTTTCGATAATCTAACTGACGGACTAATTAGAATCATATTTTTTTGACCCAGTCCGATCCCCTATTCATATTATGATCTGCTAAAATGGCCATTTTAGACCCCCTGATAAGAGAACTTTGTCGGCATTTAGACTTTGTTTTTAGTATTGTGATTTCTACATACCCTCGTTTAAAAAGGTGTGAGTTTATGTATGTATGAGTATGTGTGAAGCTCGCATAACATGAATAGGTAATGTTTTATCCTTGTTCTACCAATCCGCACTGGACCCGCGTGGAAGATGCCCGTAGCCTATTGCCTCTCAAAGAGAGAGGAGGCCTGTGTCCCAGCAGTGGGAACATTAATAGGCTGTTGATGATGATGATGATGATGTAAACGGCAAAACTAGTTGGAATAGGTGGCAAACTTACATGTAGCGCCATCTATCATTTTATAAGTAAACTAGCCACCAAGCTACTTCTAACGAACGATGGTACCTAGTGGATAGAGCTGGTTGCTAAAACACGAGTTCGTTTGTGTTCAAAACGCAATAAATAGACGGCGCTGGTGTTTGCGATTTGATTGTTAGCACAATGCTTGTATAATCTTCAAATGGCCAGACAAAGGTGTTCGGTAACAGGGTGAATAGGAACGTAAGGGTGAATAGAGCCCAAATACAATTACCAAAAAAATTACATGCGGCAAGAACAAAATATTATAGTATTATTCAAACTTTTTTACGATATTATGCGTCAGGGATTTGATTGTTAGTTGACTAAAGAATTTAACTTAAATTAGAGAAGTATGAATATTATTTTACTCCCTATATTAATGGCGTTCACGCAACCGTTTTAAAAGTTGTTCTGAGTTGTTCGAACTGTCAAAATAAAGTGACAGATCTAAATCTGTCACTTTATTTTGACAGTTCGGTTGATTTCACATCGTGGAGGTTATATACAATATCTTCTTGATTAGGTAGTTTAGAGGATATTTTCGGGTTTATAAAATTACTTTGAAACTCAGATTTTGCCTAAAAAAACGTTTGCAGGAGTTAATGTGATAAGTATAGACGATAATAAAAAACAAAATTGAATTTTGACGCAGCATGCTACGGGATTTATTTCCATCAACATTGTTTTTTGAAGAGATTTTAATATTTAAGGTGAAGGCGACAAGGTAGGCCGCGAAATTCGAATTTCCTTACGTTTTTTGCAATTTCCAAATTTGGGAAATTGCCAAAAACGTAAGGAAATTCAAATACCTTGTCGCATCAACCTTAATTAATTTGATAGGTTACCAACAAGTAGTCAATTTTTTTTTTTTTTAGTACTCGTGGCTTTATAGTAACTGCCACTCGGGTCGATCTTTAGGTTAAGCCACTCTTGCCTTGGTTGGTCTGTAGATGGATGGCCGCCCATAACATACCAAGTTTCCTCCGTACCTCGGATAGCATGTTAAGCCGTTGTTTGGTCCAGGCTGCCATAAATAGATCTTTGGCAGTCGTTACAGGAAGTTAGAGACCTGAAAGTCTGACAACTATTCTTACCAAAGGGTATCGTATTACCTAGTATTGACTGGGTTTGGAAGGTCAGATAGTCGGTTGCTCCATATAGAATACTGGTATTCAGCTGCATCCAGTAAGACTGGAAGCCGACTAGGCTAGACCGAAAAGGCTAGGCAGATGATGAATTTAGATACATTTTTGGTTACATAAGACTTTAGTTTAACGTTAAAATCCCTCACAAAGTGTTGTTTTTACTTACCCCTGCTGCGTTTCAGTTCACCCCATTTTACGGTAAAGTGAGACATAGACGTACGAATTTAATTATGTTAATATCCTGAAGACCACTGACTGACTCAAGATGTTATTAATATTATTTTTCTACTATAATGGGTGTAAAAGTTTGGGCCGCGGGTTGTACACTAGTTATTGCGGCCTCGACATAGAGGGTTAAGAAGGAACATGGGTGATTTTTAGTCAGTAGAAGTCTGACACTCCCTTTCGCTCTGCCCAAGAGCGGGAGGGGTTATTCGATGATTTTCCACCCGCCAAAAAAAAAAAATGGGTGTAATAGTTTAGGAAGACGAAAGGACAAATTAGTTTGTTTTTTTGGTGAAGACCATACCGGGGAACCTTCTACATAGTTACGGAGGTATTTATTTAGGGGTCACAGTTCCAACCTTTTCACAAGAGTTTTTTTATTTGCAATATTTTAACTGTACTTTGAATTCCTCCACGACTCCTGGACTACTATTACTATTTAATGCATCGATCAGCGCAATGTTTTGAGTGCATTATATTGAGTCGGACCACCGCAAAAAGCGATTTAAAATTCTAAAGATTAAAATCGTTTTCTAGCAATAACTTTTACGAACAGATACACCCTTACGTATCATCAAATAACCCCTCCCGAGCGAAAGAGAGTGTCAGACTTCTACTGACTAAAAACCACCCATGTTCCTTCATGGCCCTATATGTCGAGGCCGCGGTAACTTGCGAACAACCCGCAGCCCCCCCCCCACACACCTAGTGTTAGAGTTTCTAAACCGCCTGAAAGGCCTCTGACATGGTTTGACGATGTTATTTGTTTCATCTATCATTATGAAAGAATGAACCACTTTGTGTATTACATTCGCATTAGGCACCGTGTCATTTATGATCAGTTGCGGCTAAACAGGATAAAGTGAATTATATTAGATAAGGACAGCATAGAATATAATACAGTGTACATACTTTGCATAATCAGCCTGCTTTATATTTGTTCCAGTGACTGATTGCAAGAGACGAATAACAAACGGGCAACCTGTGTCTGCAGAAAAAGGATATGTGGTAAGATAACTATAAATAAAAGGTACATTAGAACTTAAATTATACGTTGCTGGAACCCGAATCGTAACACCATATTTCAATTATACTCGAAGCTCCTGATTCCAGGCGATGACGTTACTTTGCTTATAAATAATCATCTGTGTAGCCTTTTCCCGAGTATATTCAGATGAGCTGGTCCAAATAGATTTACCAGTCTAACCGGGTGCAGCTAAATACCAGTATTTAATAGGGAACGACTGCCCATCTGTCTTCTACAACCTAGTGAGCACTGTGTAATACGGTACCTCTATGAAAATCTGGTTGTCAGAATTTCGGGTCACTGGCTACGTGTAATTTTTTATAATTATTAATAAATGAACTAAACTAACAACTGTCAATGATCTACAAATGATAGCCGAGAAGAACGGTTTAAAGTGAAAGGCACGGAGGAAACTCGTTGCGTGAATTTAATTCGCTTAAACCAAAAGTTCGTTTTCTCTTTCTCTAAGAAAAAATGCTAAGTCAGACAAAGTACTGAGCGTGGGCTAACTTCATTCCTCTCTTCATCATTATATCTTCTGATCTCCGGACAAAGAGTTTTTTCAAAGATGAAAACTGTTCCATACAATTTTTACTTTGTTGCACTTTTTTTGGAATGATGTAATACGCTTCCTCCTCCTTATATTCATAATTAATAGTAATAATTAACTTTGACCCTTAATGCTACGGTTACCTGAGCAAAGGCGAAATAGAGCGCTGGTGTGTGCCCTGGACCACCAACAATTGACACAGGTTTTATGCTAAATATAACATGCAACAGTGCTGCAACTTACAGGTAAAATCCGAATGCAAAAAGAAGTTGTACAATTTATAACATTAATCTAGTTTTCTAGTTTTAAATTTATAGTATTTGAAAATAATTACTTAACTAAGAGTACAATGGTCTTAATAATTTTAAATATCTAAATCATTTATAAAACAACATATGGTACTTATTGTATGTAAACACTATTGCTCATAAGCGAGATAATTAAAGTGAACAGTATAGTGAAAAGTTGATTCTATTTCATCTATTTTGCAAGAATCTTAAAAAAATTGTTTGTCTGTAAAGTTGGTTTACGGACGATAGTTTAACGTGGCTTGACACCATTGCACAAGCCTTTCTAAATAGCTCTGTAGTGCAGAAACCTAATTTTTAGGTTTGACAATTTTGACAAAATTATTTTATGCCATCTGCATACACAAAGATAACCGAGTTAAGAAAACAATTGGGGATATCGATAATAAAGAAATTAAATAAAACGGGCCCCAGATGAGATCCTTTTGGCATGCCAGACGAGATTTATATCGCATAGAAGACTGGATTCACTCACAAGATATGAACTCAACCATGAAACTTTGACACCCTAATTTAATTGTACAATCTCTCATTGCTATCTGATAGTTTGACATTTATCTTGACATTGACATTTTTTATGTATTTATTTTTTTGACATAATTTACTGACACTGACTAGCGTCATAATGTAATATTAATTCTTTATTATTTCAATTGTATTAATCATAACCTAATTTTTCTATTTTGTATTGTAATAATTTATTATGTGTACCCGATATTTGCACGCCCCATGTGGCAGAATGTGATGAGACTGTTTATTAGTAATTTAAGACCATGTATTGTACCATGTTCGGACAAATAAATGAATTTGAATTTGAATTTGAATTTGAAACTAACGACCTGGGGATACCATATGCTCGTAATTTGTTAATCAATATTCCATGTTACACCCTATGGAAAGCGTTACTGTAGGCTGTATAGATAACATAAGCTTGGAAACCCGAATCATTGCCTTCGTTAATAATTCAGTAAACAGTACCTATTAGGTTGGTGGTTGTGGATCTAGATTCCACGAAGCCACATCAATTTTATCTACCTTTGCAAAAATAATATGCAAAGGTAGATAAAATTGATGTGGGTCTATAATTAGAAACCACGCCTCATAATTTGATTTGTATACAGGAACCACTTTCGCCACCTTCCATTTTGAGGGGAAAAGTCCTGTAGCCAAAGATTTTTTCCGCTTGTTATCCAGCAATATTGACATCTGTTGCTTTTAGTAAACTTTTGGGCATCATAATCAGCTGGTGACTACGACACAAAATCTATACACACTCATAACTATATTTCCGCGAAGTCAGTGACATGTTCTTACTAGATCAGTTCGTATGTGACGCAATTCTTCGTTTTGAATTTTTAACTCTGTAAGTTCCAGGGTTATTTTGGATATAAAATTCTCCACAATACTTTCCTGTATTAAATTCGATTTGCCAGCATTATTTGCATATCTTCCTTAAAATCATCAAATTCGTTTGTTGGACTGAAGTCGAAACACGGACGCTTTGTTGACCTTTGTTGTGTACTTAGGTGCACACGGTGGAGTCACAATATTAGGGTTTGGTGAAGCGCACTGTTCTTCAATCATAGGGGCAGACTGAGAAGATGATTGCGTAAATTTTACTTCAAAATCAAAATATTTTTATTTCACATAGGCCTACATGGGCACTTATAAAACGTCGATAAAAAGGGGCACGGTTCGGTGTATTGGTCGATTCCTAAGGAGAAGAACCGGCAAGAAACTCCAAAGGTTACTCTTTTAATCTTTCGTTTGGGTTAACAATAAGGTATAATACACACATGAAGACCATGTAGATTAATGCCTGAGATGGTTCAAGCATTTTAGTACAATTTTGGTGGACTCTCAACTTATTTGAATGTCCAATCCAAATGCAATATAATTACAATTCCCTATATTTATTTGCAGGTTTACTTGATTAAAGCACCGAATTCAGACAAAATTTACGACGAATGGCTATGTGGTGGCGCCTTAGTGTCTACGTTGTTCATTGTCACATCAGCAGCTTGCGTGGTTGATGTTGAATACATGTACGCTATAGCAGGATACAAGAAGTATGTAAGAGATTCAGAAGTGGAAACTGATATGTGTACACAACAAAAGAAAAAGAAAATCATATACACTTGCGTTCCGATGAGTAAGTACTAATATTTATTGTGATTAAATTAGTCTTTTATCGACTAAGAGATTGCTCATTTTCTTAGGAGAATTGATCCCAGTACAGGTATTCCCATTCCTGGGCAGCATTTGGACCAAAGATTTTGTCTTTCCCATTCGTTTTAAAGTAGAATTTTATAATAGATTCGGTAGAACAAATGGGATTTTTTGATCCCAATAGTTCTACATAATCGTACAAATTCTGAAACCGTAAGAAATCGTAGGACTAAAGAAAAAGTAGGAACAAGATTTTTCATTATTTCTACCGTAGTACTGTTCAGTAAAACCAGTGAGAATGAACCTGTGAAGCAACACACACTTGACTTAACGGTGAGGAATGCCTGGATTTTAATAACATATCATCAGGCGTATAATCCCCTAAGGGTTGGACAGAGTTAAACTGTGGTTAAACCCATAAGTACACCCAGATTTCAACAGTTAATATGTTTAAATTCCATGCAAACCTATTGCCAACAACCGGGCACAAATGCAGACTCCGTGGCTGCTCTGAGAAATTCCTGATGGGAAAACCCTGGAGTCACATATTGCGTGACCCGGAAATCAAACCCAGGCCCTCGTGCTCAGTAGTTATGCTTGAGCCACCCAAACTGAGCCGCTGGTCTATTTCAAATATTTTCTGTGTTTTGTTTTGTAGAGTATCATTTAGATTACGAAAAAACGGAAATATGGTCATTTATAGACATAGCTTTGGTCAAGGTAGAGTCGCCGTATGACCTGGACGATAATTCTTACAAAAACGTGTGTTCGTACAAACCAGCTGTTATCCCTATAAACTATGAACCGAGATTTCAAAAACCGGAAACGGATATTTTGATGTTCGGTTGGGGACATCCGGATTACTGGCGAGAAGTAAGACTTCTTTTGTAATTCACTTTTTTGATGCTTAATTTAATTCGATGCATGATGACTCCTAGGTACTTTGTGTTTTCCAAACTACGTACGTACCGATCCTTTAGGTTCAAAACGTCAACTTCCCAAAACGTCTACTATCCCAAAACGCCCACTTCCCAAACTGGTAATTCCCTAAATATCTATTTCCCATTTCGTCCTCTTTCCCAAAACGACCAAAAATCTACAATTCCCAAAAAGTCCACTTCCCTTACTTCGTCATTTTTTCAAATAGGCTTATCTTTTTTATCAAATACTAACAACTATATTTATAGTGCCTACTCCAGTCTATTTTAGAAGTTGGGTCTACTTTCGTTGTCATGAGAACAAGGAAACAAATCAATTACAAAATTTCATGGCCGCCAGGTATCCTCCGTATTGTTCTCCTATACTTATTTACAGTACCTCCCAGTCTCTCCTAGTCGCATTCGGTTTAAATCAATGCTAAAGATGTCGCATGTCACTTTAATCAATGTCAAAGACATCTATAATGTTCGTCTTTGTTAAAAAGTTGCCATTTGTGTCAAATTAAAAACAAAACGTAGCTGTCAATATTATGTCTACGGTTAACGAAAAATAAAACCTTAAAAACAAGTTACGTAAGCCTTTTTTTTTGGGGCGTGGGAAATCATCAAATAACCCCTCTCGCTCTTGGGCAGAGCGAAAGGGAGTGTCAGATTTCTACTGACTAAAAACCACCCAAGTTCCTTCTTAGCCCTTTATGTCGAGGCCGCGGTATCTCTTACAACATCCTACAGCTGCGACGGGTCGACGGTCGTCGGCCCTTGCGCGCGTCTAGAAATCTGGGGATTGCTGAGTAGCAGTAAAGCAATGTGTGATAATTGCATGAAGTTATTAATATAATTTGCTGAATATGTTCTACTACATAATTTCACTTCATAGGTACAATGTTGACATTTACTCAAAAAAACACTACAGCATAAATAAAGAATAAAGTCTAGAATACACATGCTACTAGGATGCATGCTTATTTTTAACTACTACATACTACGTGAATTGTTTCGGGGGGGGGGGGGGGGGGAGGGTATTCAAAATACCATGCTTGGTCCACAGGGGGCGGGGTGTTTAAGTTTACGCCGTCAATCACGGACATTAGCTGATTTTCCTTTAGTACCTACCTACCTATTTTCCTTTCCTACCTTCATTATATTCAAGTATATAACTTTAAAGCCTTTATATTTCCAGGTAGGAGACCTAGCCAATCACAACATGGAGTACTTGCAATTTACTTCTTCTAAAATAATTGATAAAACTGAGTGCAAAAGAAATTATGAACAGTATCCGGATATGAATAGAGTTATAGACCAATACATGATATGCGCCAACGGTAGAGGCGATTTCAATGACAAGGGAGAATTGATAATAGTTCCACCTAAGGTGGACGGGTGCTCGTCAAAATTCTTAAAAAGTCCTGATGGTGAAGTTACGGGGTATTATAATACAGGGACCAATAAAGGTGTAAGTAGGAAATTATTTTTCGACTGCCTCTTTGATCTTGTGGTCGCAATAGCAAATGTCGAGCATGATAGGCTCGATCCCAGGTCAGACAAATTATTATTGGATTAATTTGCTATGAGAATTTTTTCAGTAGGGACCCAGTCGTTTGACGTCAATAGGGTAGCCTCCTCTTACATGGAACTTACATATAACAGCTGGCGTAATGTACTGTACTACCTATTAGATGCACCTCAGCATAACCCTTCTGGTATTTACAGGCGTGATATTTGTTATGTTGGAAATCATTTTGGCTGAACTTCAAATCTAACAAATATAACCACGATTATTGTATACTAGCGGACGTCATGCGGTTTCACCCGCGAGTTTCCCGTTCACGTGGAAATACGGGGATAAAAAATAGCCTATGTAACTCAGCGTGAATGTAGCTTTCTAATGGTGAAAAAAAATTTTGAATGGTGAAATCGTCGCAGTAGTTGTTGAGTTTATTCATTACAAACATACACACAAAAATACCTCTCTTCTTTATAATATTGTAGTGTAGATGATGTTTTATAAATACAACTGCAACACACATGAAGAGCAAAAAATTTGCAGTTAGGAACTTTGTTCCATAATAATAATTATCATCGCGCGCGCTCTGTCAGTAGCGGTCGCCGATTTTGTCTTACGATAATGTCCGTAAATAAACTAAAGTGTACGAGTTGCAATCTAGTGATATCGGAAGTCCTTGCTTTCATACGAGATCGGCATCATGTAGTCGATAATGAAAGCTTAATCAGGATATGTGAAACTGCATTTTCTGAGGAAGAAATAGATGAAGCGAAGAAGTTGTTGTTTATATCCACGAAAACAACAAGAAAACTGGTTTCGAGGCGCAAGAAGAAGAAAGAAAAAGACTTGGAAGATATGATAACTGTGTTTAAAACAATAGACCCTGATCAATTACCAGTGTTTGTGGCGTACGACCTACACAAACTGCCACCAGTTTGTTTTGATCACGTCGACGTCACAAAACTGTTGAAGGATATATTGGTTTTACGTAAAGAAATTGAAGATATAAAGAGCGATTATGTGACAAATGCCCAATTAGAGGAAGTGAAGCAAAACATGAATGTGGAAAAATCGAGTCCGTTAATTAATTCAAATGTTAACATGAAGAAACGAGGCGGAGGGTACATGATAAATTGTGATAGCGGACCGTTTGGCCTCCTACCTCACATCGAATCGCGGCCGGTAAACGTCGTCGATGTATCGCGTTCCAGTTGTAAGGATGTGAGTCACGATAGCGCAAGCGGAACGCCGCCAGCGCCGATATATCGCTCTCTCGTACACACGTATACCGAAGGTGCTACTCCGACTAAACCCGTCTCTCTTGCACCTGTTAACTCGACTATGCTCGAGAACGATAGCGTGGTGGCCGTGGATAACGCATGTAAACAACAGACTTTGGCAGATATTGTAAAAAAAGGCGATTGGAAGGAAAATAAGCATGAAGAGCAATGGATACTGGTTCAAAGGTCCAAAACGAGAAATCGATTTGTCGGCATGACAGGAAAAGCTGCTTCTAATTCAGGGGGAAATTTTAAGGCCGCCGAAATAAAAATACCTGTTTTTATTTCTAATGTGAATAAAGATACAACTGAAAAAGATATATGTGAATACATACAGCAAAGAACTACTGAAGTCGTAAAACTGGAAAAAATCAATATGAAGTCGGAAAGGCAATATAACGCCTTTAAGTTGTTTATACCTAAACACAAATTAGGTACTTTTTTGGATGACAAATTATGGCCGGAGGGAATAATGTTCAGAAGATTCATTAATTTCAAGAAAGGAAAAGTCTCAGATATTGTTAAAGATAATACCATAGTAAATAATGGATAGTACTATCAAAAAGAATGTAACCCTATCGACATTCAATTGCAAGAATGTTACTCGATCAGCTGATTGTGTTCGCAGGCTGTGTCGTGTTGCTGATGTAATTGCACTTCAGGAGACTTGGCTTTTACCACATGATGTGCCTTTTCTCGGTAGTATTGATGATGGTTTCGCGTATGCTGGCAAGTCCGCCGTCGACACGTCTGCCGGAGTTCTCATCGGAAGACCGTATGGTGGAGTTGCGCTTCTATGGAGGAAATCAGCGTTTGCGACGGTATCAGTGGTGCAGTGTAATAGTGATCGTCTGTTAGCTATTAGGATTGAGCACGCGGGTCGTTCCCTATTGATATTCTCAGTGTATATGCCGACTAACTCGTCTGATAATCTAGTTGAGTTTACAGAGTGCTTAAGTGAAATTATCGCTATCACCGAGAACATAAATGTTGAGTCAGTGTTTATATTGGGCGATCTTAACGCACATCCAGGTGAGCGCTTTTCAAATGAATTATTAACAGTATGTGAAGAGCAATCGTGGTCATGTGTTGACATGGAACTACTTCCGAAGGACACGTTTACGTTTGAGAGTACCGCTAACGGTGCATTGCGCTGGCTTGATCACTGTGTGGTGAGCAGTGCGTCACGTCATTTAGTTGTAGATGCGTCAGTGTTGTATGGAGTCTATTTGTCTGATCATATACCTTTATTAATTGAATGTAATATTGATTTAATTATACCTAAGCTAGTAAACCCTACCTATACTTGCAATAAGGTGATATGGGGGGAAAGAGATAGCAATCAGATCAATGAATACTCAAATTTTTGTAATTCAAAATTAAAATTAATAGATTTTCCAGATGATTTTCGGCTTTGTGCGCATAAAATGTGTTCTAATCCTAATCATGTGACAGTGTTAGACACAATGTATAGTAGTTTGGTTAGCATTTTAAAGGAGGGTGCCGAACGTACTTATGTATGTAAACAGATGCGTCACAATAGCAAAAGATACATTCCTGGTTGGAACAAATATGTTCGTGACGCTCACAGAGAGGCTCGACTGTGTTACCAAACATGGTTGTTTTATGGTAAACCTGCTAGTGGTTATGTTTACAATAAAATGTGTGAATCTAGAAAAATATTTAAGATCAATCTGAAATATTGTCAAGATAACCAACAGCAGATAAAAATGGATATTTTAGCTAAACATCACACTAAAAAGAAGTTTGGTTCATTTTGGAAATCAACAAATAGTTTGAATCCGAAGTCGAGTCCCCCGGTGAGCGTGGCGGGCGTACACGAGCCGGCTGATATAGCCAATGCATTTAGACGTCATTTCCAGATTGAGTCACCTCCTTTTACTGGACCTGTGCAGGTGTTTGATGCTGGAGCCAGCACTGGGGATATTTCTGTTGTTTTTACGGCACAGGAAATATCAGCCATCATAAATAAAATGGAGAGGGGTAAATCCCCGGGTCATGATGGCCTCAGCATCGAGCACCTGAGGTATGCGGGGCGACACTTGCCGCGTGTGCTAGCGTTGCTTTTTAACCTATGCGTTAGTCACGGTTACTTACCGGATGATGTAATGTATACAATGGTAGTGCCTATTGTGAAAAATAAAACAGGGGATGTCTCTGACATTTCTAATTATAGGCCCATTTCTCTGGCTACTGTCATAGCAAAAGTGTTGGATAGTCTGCTTGATAAGCAATTGGCTAATCACCTTGAATTACATGACGCCCAGCTCGGTTTTAAGCCTGGGCTGTCAACTGAGAGTGCAATCTTTTGCCTCAAGCAGACTGTTCAATACTACACAGACAGGAAGACGCCTATTTTTGCTTGTTTTCTGGATCTCTCACGGGCATTTGATCTTGTTTGTTATGATGTTTTGTGGCGTAAACTAGAATGTGAAACCAAGTTACCATCTGAAATAGTGTCAATATTTAAGTACTGGTACAGTAGTCAAAGCAATAGCGTGAAGTGGAATGGTTCGCACTCGGACGTGTATCGGCTGGAGTGCGGGGTGAGGCAAGGGGGGCTTAGCTCACCCCGGCTCTTCAACCTATACATGAACCAGCTGATCCTTGAGCTCAGCAGTACCAATGTTGGATGTCATATTGACGGGGTGTGCATTAACAATATTAGCTACGCGGACGACATGGTGCTGCTGAGCCCATCAATCTGTGCTTTGAGGCGACTGATCGCTATTTGCGAAAAATATGCGGTGAATCATGGGCTCAAATATAACGTCGCTAAGAGCGAACTAATGGTTTTTAAAGCTGGTAGTCTGACATATCCATGTATCCCAGACGTAGCACTTTGTGGAGAACCACTGCGAAGGGTGGACAAATTTAAATATCTAGGCCACTGGGTCACTGAAGACCTTAAAGATAATTGTGACATTGAAAGGGAACGTAGGTCGCTGGCTGTCCGTTGTAACATGCTGGCCCGCAGGTTTGCACGTTGTACGAAGCCAGTTAAAGTAACGCTTTTCAAAGCTTACTGTCAATCGTTCTACACGTGCAGCCTGTGGGTCAGCTTCACGCAGAGGGCATACAGCGACCTACGCGTTCAATATAATAATGCACTGAGAGTGCTGCTGCGGCTGCCGTGGCGATGTAGTGCGTCAGGGATGTTTGCAGATAATAATATTGACGGTTTTGCCGCTATTATTAGAAAAAGATGTGCATCCCTGATGTCTCGTGTTCGCGGCGGCTCCAACAGTATTCTCAGTGTGTTCGTAGATCGGTGGGATTCCCCGATGTTGCGGAGGTGGATGCGGCTCCATGCCGAAATTTAATTGTATATATCTATGTGCCTGTAACCTACTAACACTAGCATTTAAGTTAAAATTGTTACTAACCCTATGGACTCCGGTCTGAAATAAAAATATTCTATTCTATTCTATTCTATTCTATAATGAACACTTGGCCTTTTTTAGTGTGCCAATAACATTACAACTTTTGATGATACACTTATTGACCCCACACGCAGAAGAGATGAGAATATAAATAAAACTACTAAAGATTCTTTCAAGAAACCCTACAAGAACAGTACTACAAGAACAAATAGAACTGCTTTCAACAGCAGCACTGGACCATCGCGGAAAAATGGTATTTGTCAGGTGGGTGGTGTGTTCGAACACACAGCGACACATCAAGGTATACATATTATCTAGTGCCTCGCTTTGTATGTGTGCTTCCCGTACAGTGAGAGCTCAGACTAATTGGCTATTTGACTATTGTTAAACATTCACGAAGATGTTATGATATTTCAAAGTACTAACAGAAATAACACGATGTGTGTAAAAAGTAATAATATTGATAAATAAAAAACGTTACCTGACGTTACCGTTTGGGAATACAAGTGTGATGTCTATGTTATTTAATTTAAATTTTTGTTCCTTCTTGACCACCAAGACGGAGTTTCAGAGCTCTAAAAGACCCTATACATAACAGTACGGTCAAAATATTTACTTATATATTTTAACATCTTCAGAATGACCATGGAGGCCCTTTAATCACCTGGATGGGCGGCACTGAGGTTCTCATCGGAGTCGCTTCTGTATTCAGAGTCATGAGCAATATGAAGTGTACAGGACCCTATTTATTTACGAGCACACAATGTAACGGAGCCTTTTTAGATTGTATATTAAGTAACTCAAATTTACCAGACACAGAAAATAGGTGAGTTGTATTTTATTTATGTCATACCGAAAGTCTATTGTTTAAACTATAATTAAGGAAAATTAATCAGAGGAAAGAGCCCAATCAAAAACTATACTTTAAAGAAGTATAGTTTTTTGTTTTTTTCTGTTTGCCTAACATCAACAACATTTGGACAAGTCGACCGTTTAACGGAATAGGGTATTTCACCAAAAAAATCTAATTAGTCCGTCTGTTAGATTATTGAAAAATATTTGTTTTGTTTTTTTTTATTTTATCAACTTATTTTTTTTTTTTAAACATTGCCCCACACTAGGAATTTCTCCTGTATCCTCCTGCGTTCACAAACATTTAAACTCACATACACAAATACCCAGACCCGGAACAACTATCTGTAGATCATACAAATATTAGTTCCGTGCGGGGATCGAACCCGCGACACGCAGCGCAGCAGTCCATTGCATGAGCCACTGCGCCAACCGTGCCGTCAAAAAAAATAAAATTGACGAAAATAGAATGTCTCAAAGATCATGAGTGGGGGTTTTTGTCGTCACTTAGTGATTAAAAACGTACTAACCTTGTGACGTCACACGACTTTTCGAAGCACTTCGTCTTTTGTAAAAAATAAAAAAATATGTGTCCATTATGTTTTGAAAATCTATTTGACGGATTAATTATATTTTTTTTTTGTGAAATACCCTATTCCAATTGGAGTGCGAAAGCCGGTTGTATCATCGAATTTTGTTTAAACGAAAACCTTTTATATCGATATCTCTATACCTTACTCAGTTGACGTATTATTATTGCGATATTTCGTTACATCGAAAAAGTATACTGCGAACGATTTTATTACGTCAATACCATACGGGGAAACCTTAGTCAGTCGACGTCTTGTTACTGCGATGTTATGTTACTTAAGAAAGTTCCGTCCATCAAACGAACTGATGATTCAGAACTTAGTAAGACTAGACTAGTCCACTTCGATGACACCTGCAAATTAGCCACATCATTCAGGCGAATTTGGAGGCTGTGTCCAGTACAAGTGCTTCTTGTGTACCGGATAAAAATGCTTTGAGGCAATTATTTCCTCATTGTTCTGTATGTGGACGCAGTTGGGCCCTTAGGCCCGGTATCAAGTAGGAAGGACAACTTTATAGCGCCACAACATTAAGAGCCTCTTTTGACAGTTACAGTAGTAAAACGCATTCATTTTAGCTTTTTCCCTCTTTTAAATGAAACGAAAAACTAAGTTACCATAAAAAAGTTTTGGAATTGTTCAGTAAGCGTTCATTAATAAGGACTATTAATGAACAGAATGGATACATACTAATAATTCAATACAACAGACGGGCCATATGCAACAGTCCGCCGATCCAAAGGGGATACGATACAGTCGAGAGACACATATCGTGGGCCGAACATTCTTCTGGGTAAGTACCTACATGATAAGAGAATAGTCTGTGTTTTTAAATCGCAAACGAACATACGAGTGTTTACATAGACTTACGCACTTTTCCCAAGAGGGAAGGCAGAAAGTACAGAACGCCACCTACTATGACCCTTTTTTTTTTGGCGGGTGGAAAATCATCAAATAACTCCTCCCGCTCTTGGGCAGAGCGAAAGGGAGTGTCAGACTTCTACTTACTAAAAACCACCCATGTTCCTTCTTAGCCATGTTCCTTTAGGTTAAGCTGCGCTTGCCTAGGTCGATCTGTGGATGGGTGACCGCCAATTACATACAGAGTTTCCTCCGTGCCTCGGGAAGCACGTTAAGCTGTTGGTCCCGGGTGCCATATATAGATCTTTGGCAGTCGTTACGGTAGTCAGTGACCTGAAAGTCTGACATCCAGTCTTACCAAAGGGTATCGTATTACCTAGTATTAACTGGGTTGTGGAGGTCAGATAGGCAGTCGCTCCATGTAAAATACTGGTATTCAGCTGCATCCGGTTAGACTGGAAGCCGACCCCAACATAGTTGGGAAAAGGCTAGGCAGATGATGTTCCTTCTTAGCCCTCTATGTCGAGGCCGCGGTAACTTGTGAAGAACCCGCAGTCCCGACGGGATCTGCTACGACCCTTATACGATCCTGCTTTTGCCTCGTCCACAGTCATATATCTTTGTCATACACGCACGCCGGTTGCAAGTACTACGCACCTGGCCTTTCTGAAGAACATCACCAGATTTGTAATACTTAAAAAGTAGATTATTAAATTGTTTTTTCTACAATCGGCAAAATGCAATATTGGTAAAATGGTAACTGAGAACGAGGAAACCTGTCCCACCGTAATACGGTTTATAACTAGTACGGGGGTCAGCGTGAATCGGGTTCGTAACAACCAGAATGTATTATCGTGTACTGAGTAACTAATTGAGTTTGTAATCTTTTTAGCTTCATAGTAAATAAGTACTAGTTCTCAATATTATTATTTTATTTGTAAGGTTGTTATTCTTTTCGCAAATAAAGATTTATGATTATGATGATTATGAATAAAGTCAGTGTATGTCATTTTAGAGGACGACCTAGAAACGTTGCACGAGACGTTGGCTCTCACATCAGCAGGCTTAGCACGAGAACCGTAGAGAAGGGTTTTGTCGACGGAAGAAAAGACAAAAATGACGTTTCCGTGTAGACAGTAGAAAGATTTCTACAGTCTGTAGCACGGCGATTATAAAATCAAATGTGAAGAGAAGTGTCTTCACTACCCTAGACAACTGTCTATAATGTCAAGCATGACGTACCATTTTTCTCCGATTTTGACAGTTTGGATTAGAGAACTTTCTTCCGAAATAGTCTACATTAAAAAGGACCTAGACAGAGTTTCTTTAGTTATTTTTTCGTTAAATCTAATAATTTTAGGCGGTGCTTTATAATACACTATATAAAGTAATAGGTGCTTTGTTGTATTCCGTAGTAGTATAAGTACCTTCTTCTATTTTTGAATTTGTTTATTTCTTTACTAACATGTTGGGTTCAAATCGACGATATTATTTAAGTTTTTATATGGGTAAACTTGAGCGTAGATGCTGTTAGGGAGCTCGTGGGAGCCTTCGATCTCCCAGAAAGTGAGCCGGTATATTTAAAATTTCATTTAATTTGAACCAGTAGTTTAAGAATTATAACTAATCAAAGTTCCTTAGTTTTGTCACTCACTGACTGACTGATTGACTGATCATCAAAAGTCTAAGGCACTCCTAGCAGACATTGAAGCTTAAAAAAAACTTACCAACCTTTTAAATAAAAGATTGACTTGGCCATCGCATCGCATTCGCCAATGTTAAACAGGCCATTGTAATAGCTAATCGCCATGGCATTGGCCAATGTGATGCAGTGGCCAAGTCAATCTTGTATTTAAAACATCAAAGGTTTTTAAGTAGGGATTAAATATATTAACTGACTTGGTATTACATGGATCTCACTACTTTTTACGGTAAAAGTGAGTTGCTCGGCTTGGCTTTTTTTACAAGTTTTGTTTTTGGTGGGATATGTACTTACTTTTTGCGTGACGCCATCACAATTTACTATAGATAAAATCGCAACACACAGTACGGTGTAGGTACTTGCACACAAATCCGTTTTAATATTTAATTTAGCCGCACTAGGAGCAAACAAATCACAGATAATTCTAAATATGTCAAACATTCAGAATTTGCGTTATGTTATTGAAGAAAGGTCCGCTCAAAACAATGCTTCTTTGAGAACGAAACGCAGAAATATGATAAAATTGGCTAGTAATTACACGTCACTAGCGACTACCCCGTTGCTATGGAAAAGTCACTGTCTATGAAGAAACCTAAGTCTAGGTGTGACCTCGTGCTCGGGAAGGAGAGATTTTGAGAAGTGTAGACAAGCGATTTCTATTCTATAGTAGAGTAGAAATAGAAAGCGTCGTGCTAAGCCTGCAGTAAATACCTTTCGTTAATCGACTTGCACTCATCCTTTCCACATGACCAAAGCATCTTCAAATTTGACGGCACTGTTGGCGCAGTGGCTCAAGCAATGGACTGCTGCGCTGCGTGTCGCGGGATCAATCCCCGCACGGAACAAATATTTGTATTACTTACAGATGATAGTTTTTCCGGGTCTGGGTATTTGTGTATGTGAGTTTAAATGTTTGTGAACGCACCCACGATACAGGAGAAATTCCTAGTGTGGGGCGACGTTTTGAACTTGACAAACTCCTTTCAATTTTTGTCACTAAATAGTGTAAATTGAACAATTAAAAAAAAAATCAGGACATTCGGGTTGAGCAACCAAAACGCGCTGCATCCCATATTTTAGTTTACAAGCAACATTACCAACATTAGACTGCCTCGTGTCATATTAATAACATTCAAATAACAGCAATAAAGATAAAAAATGTGTTAGTAAATATTACAGCCTTAAAACTACGTTAGTAACGATTGTATTACGTTACTCCGAAGTTTGAAATACAGTCGTTAGTAACACTTCACTTGAGCACTAAGTCACTGTGTGTTCATGTGACACTTGCAACAGGAACGCCTTAAAGTTGTCGTTGCGGCGCTACTCAATCAACTATACTGTCGCCACGTACTTGATCTTCTGATGTACTTTCAACGGATTTAAAGGTAGAGGAAAGTCACCAAATATGAAATAGTATCTTAATATGGAATACCTTCATTTCTCTAAGACTATAAGTATGAAACGCAACACTCGACCATCTTCTGTTCCATTCGGTCTATTGCACCACGTACGTGTTAGTAGACCGAATGGAACAGAAGATGGTCGAGTGTTGCGTTTTATACTTATAGTCTTAGAGAAATGAAGGTATTCCATATTAAGATACTATTTCATATTTGGTGACTTTCCTCTATACAGTGGAAAAAATATGACTTCATAACTTTGTATTTTAGTCCCGCAGATAATGAAAGGAACAATGCAGAAGCAGAACCAAATCCCCAAGGGACGCAAAATATAGCTCTACTTTCAATGTTGTCAAAGTTGGCAAGAGACCAGACGGAAAAAATGATGCGGCAGGGGCTAACCTAACCTAACCACGTGCTTAGTGAAACTTTTAATTATTTATTTAACTTCAACAGCTAAACACAGTGTTACTTTTTCAAATAAAATGAGTAATTTTTATTATCAATTAAATAGTAATTATCTATTTAATCCTTTTTATTGACTTTCCTTGATTCTTTATATTACTTTTATTAGGAATAAAATCACAATTACCAAAAACGGCCCATTCTGACGTAAACCTCTCTTGCCGCAAACCCCAATCTGATTTTGGCGCGCATTTTACAGAGCCTACAAACGTAGACCTCTCCTATCAGTGTTTCCTGACTGCCAAGATCAAAAGTGAACACTCACAGTACCGTATACAAATTCGCTTAGGAAGCTATGGAACGAATATGCTTGGAGTCTCTCTGAGGTGATCTGAGAGTGAAACCTACGTTGTTTACGTAGCTCACAGAATATGCTGCAGTATTGTTATTTATTTATTATTATTATTATAGTCACCTATAGCCCGGTCGTATTAACCAAAACCGAGTTTCGTAAAGTCCTTGAGAGCTTCCATGTTGCTGACATCTCTTTGAGGCGCGCGTGGAACAAGAACGCACCGTCGACTTGGCCTGTCGTCGTCATAAGACGGACGGACGGCGAGCTAGAAAGTGGGCGCCCTTAGGATATGATGAGGATGATGCACTTATATTTCTTCATAAAATGTAAAATTGAAACGAGAGGTAAGGGTAAGGGTTTGTGGCAGATACCAGAAATAAAAACGGTAAATAGAACTTTTTACCCAAAAAACCAAAAGAAAAACATAAAAGAGGAAAATAACTTGTGGAACAAATATTTGTTCCGTGCGGGGATCGAACCCGCGACACGCAGCGCAGCAGTCCATTGCCTGAGCCACTGCGCCAACCGTGTCGTCAAATTTTGCCTCGTTGGTGTAGTGGTCGCAATCACGACCGCTGTGCGTGAGGTCCTGGATTGGATTTCTATGTCGTAGTCGAGCCAAGTGTAATTAAGTTTTTCCACCAGAAATTTCTGGGTAGCAGCCACAGAGTCTGAATTTCTACCCAGTTCATAATAATACACACGGTTAGCGTAGTGGCTCGAGCGATTGACTCCTGCGCTGCGTGTCGCCGGTTTGATCCCCGCACGGAACAAATATTTGTATGGCCTACAGATAGTTGTTTCGGGTCTAGGTATTTGTGTATGTGAGTTTAAATGTTTATGAACTCACTTACGATACAGGAGAAATTCCTAGTGTGGGGCAACGTTTTTTAAAAAAAGAAAAGATCTATCTTTTCTTTATCTTTCTTTTTAATGTTGGTTATTTCGAGTGGATGCTCATGTAGGGTTACTCACATAGTACCTAGGTACTAAAAAACTTTTTCTTTGTTTTTTAATTTTAACTAGCTGTTGCCAGCGGCTTCACCCGCTACAACTCGAAAATTATCCCACGGATCATAAAATTGGGATAAAAACCAAATTTCAACCAAATCGGACCAGCCGTTTATGCGTGAAAGAGTAACAAACATCCACAGATCCATTCTCACAAACTTTCACATTTATAATATTAGTAGGATGTAGCCAAGACGAATCTCACGACGTATATTTTGTTAAAATCCCTCCATCCGTTATCCGGAGTTATGAGGTATCAAAAAAACAGACATATATACATACATACACGTTAAACACATAACCCTCCTTTTGGGCTTCGCCACAGTCGGGTAAATAGTCGTACCGTTCAGTTTTTGTGTACCTACCTAATCTTTTGGTGATTACAGGCGTGATGTTGATTAACAGAATCACTACATATTACAAAACAAAGTCGTCTGTCCGTCTGTTTGCGATAAACTCCAAAACTACTGCACTGATTTTTATGCGGTTTTCACCAATGGATAGAACATTAATTTGTCGAAAAAGATGTTAATAGTTTTGTTTATTTCGAAATCAACCCACATAGATGTTATATAGGGGATGAAAGTTTATTCAGGTATTTTTTGACATCCACGAGGGTGAAGCCGCGTACAAATGCTAGTATAACATAATTCGCTGACTGTTCATATCAACATAGGTGAGAATTCTGTCAAACAATAGAGTAGTTAACAAAAAAAATCTAATTAGTCCGTCACATAGATTACCAAAAAATATTGGACACGTATTTTTTCTTTTTTCACGAAAACAAACATTAAAGACGATACAGTGCTTTGAAAACTCGTGTGACGTCATTTTCTGAGACATTAGAATGACATTCTTTAGCGGTCAGTGATGTCACAACCCCCCACTCAAATCTTTGAAGCGTTTTATCTTCGTCAATTTTTATTGATTTGATAAAACAAAAAATACGTGTCCAATATTTTTCGATAATCTGACAGACGGACTAATTAGGACAATGTTTTTTTAAGTCAGTAAACATTCCTATTACTAGGTTTTTACTAGATTTACTCGTTTCTTGCTAACCAACGGACATTTAAATCCAGTACCACACAAGAGTCGGTGTTACTTTAAACCTACTAATAATTTAAATGTCTTGTTAAGGACACCAAAAAAGTCCAATTCCATCTACCAAAATTAATCTCCAAGTTCATTATTACGTGCCTAAAATGTCAATCCTAAATCTAGATCTAGGCATTATAAAAAGATTAATCTTGATGCTTTACGGATACGATTAGAATACTCTAAGCCTTCACTCGGCTAACTGGAATCCAATTCCATTATTCAAATTAATGCCATGACCCTATCGATGTTTTTGACGAAATTCTATTCTACTCAACGCTATTCTAATAAACGCAGAAGTTTGACTCCCACTAGTGAAACTATTATTTGGGATTACCGTGTTTGAATGAGTGTAGGAGTAGAGGAAAATCAAACAAACGTTGGATGGAATTTGTTAAGAATGATCTGACGAGAAACAGAGAAGAAATTGAACAGAGAACAGAGAGAACAGAGATGGAATTAGAAAACATATATATACTTCGCCGACCCCAAATGAATTGAGATAAGGCCAAGAGAATGAAAATGACCTAAGAGTTCCATTACAATTTCCTTTTTACAACATTAAAACTATTACAGAATACTTGATCCCGAAATGCACACTCAACTACACAGCTTACACATGCTCATAATACAGAATCTAATATAGTTCGCTCTTCTATTTTTTACATTTTATCCTTTTTTTTGCATTTTGTGTGTACATAAATTACTACATAATAATAATAATAATAATTAATGATGATTGTTGATATCACGGTTCCGCATGACGAGAACCTCGTGAAAGCAGAGAAAGATAAACAATACAAGTTTCTAGATCTGGCTCGCGAGGTTGTCGACATGTGGCACGTGAATACAGCAGTCATTGTGCCGATAGTCGTGTCTGCCAATGGTCTAATAGCCAAGAGCCTCGACGAACATCTAAGGAGGCTCTCGCTTGGTAGCTGGATCAAGGGCTTGATTCAGAAGGCAGTACTTCTGGACACGGCGCGTATTGTCAGGAGGTTCCTCTCTCAAGAGCCCTGACCACCGGTAGCTCGGACCCTATTCCCAATGCCGGTGGGCTACTATTTTTTATATTTTTAAATGTTTTTTATATGCTTTTTTGTAATAAATATTTAAAAATGTATTGAATATGTTAGAAAGTGAATAAAGGAAATAATAATAATAATATTCCACAACTATCACACAACGCCATCTAGTCCCAAGCTAAGCAGAGCTTGTGTTATGGGTACTAGACAACTGATAAACATACTTATATATTTCTAAATACATACATATTATAGATAAATTACACCCAGACACAGAACAAATGATCGTGCTCATCACACAAACATTTGTCCTGGGTGGGAATCGAACATATTATAAAACACAGTCCTCCGCCGCGTCTGTCTGCCTGTTTATTCGCGATAAACTCAAAAACCATAGCATCAATTTTCACGTTGTTTCACCAACGGATAAGAGTGATTCTCGAGGGACTTTTTAGTAGAAATTATCAAGTTCCGAATTCCACGTGAGCGAAGCAGGTGGTATCGGTGGTAGCTTTATATTTATCGATATTTGGCAGTTGTCACAGTTTGTCAGCGACCTGAGAGTCTGACAACCAATCTTACCAAAGGACATCGATTTAACCGGTACTAAGGGAGTTGTGGAGGTCAGATAGGCAGACGCTCCATGAAACTTATTGGTATTCAGCAGCATCTGGTTAGACTGGAAGCCGGCCCCAACATAGTTTGGAAATGATAAGGTAGATTAAAAAATTAAAAAATATTATCATTCTTAATAAAACACAGTCCATCCAACGTTTGTTTGGTTTTCCTCTACTCCTACACTCGTTAAAATCAAAATAAAATCCATCGAACTTTGTTTAGGCATCGGAGCTGAGTTTATCTTCAAGCCTATCGGTATCGATGCTGCGATAAAAATATACATAATGTGATAAAGTTGAGATTGAAAACAAATTCAATAAGGAACACGATAACCCGGATGCGTAATACTGAACGTCGCTTAGCTGAAGTTTAACTGGAGTTTAAAGCTTTTGTATACTTAAGACTAGTATTGAATGAAGACTTTGGTGAAAGTGGCATGAAAATCGGTGTGATGATTATGGTAGCCGGCATCCAACAGCTTAACGTGCTTTCCGAGGCACGGAGGAAACTCGATAGGCTCAAACTCACACTCAAAGCATTTATTTCAATTAAACCTTTATAGGCACTTTTGAATCTCAGAAGAACAATTTATAAAAACAAAACTACACGTCAATTCGTAATACGTCATTCTGAAAGCCACCACGCCGAACCACACGCCACCGAATGCCTGCAACAACGAGCACAGCGAGCACGAAAGCACGCAGCGACGCACACCGCTACAACGAATGCACGAAGCTTCGAATCGCGGAACAACGAATGCACGCCGCAACGCGCCGCCCCGCGACCCGGAGCCCCGCGCACCCACCGCCAAGGTACGCGCCACAGCGCGCCCCCGCACCCGCAGCACTCGCCGCCGCAAACATCCGTAATTAATAACCGATTCCATAAGTAATTGGTAACCGATCCACAGGACAACCTGGTGGACAACAGCTAGTACAAAATAAAAAAAATATTGATTGCCAAAGCTAAGCCGTAAAAGTAAGTAAGTACAAACAACTTCAGCAGTGCAAACAACAGTGCGTGATAATTCATTTATGTCGCAATCGCAAGGAAAAAATACAAGTTAACGAGGTTATACAAATATACTTTTGTATTTTTTTGGTTTCAGTGTCGTTAAAAGTTACGTTGGTGGCAGTCCAATTAGTGAATCCCTAGGGTTCCAGAACTTTCCGCACAGTACGTAGGTACTAACAGTGGTGGCGATGCACACAGGGGGCTACAAACAGGTCATTTAAGAGGAAACAGTCCTTCTTTTATGTACGGATAGTGACCACCGTGATGGTTTTACTGAGGTATGAATCCCCCTCAACACAATAAAAAAAAAAACTTGAGAGGTGTCAAGGGACACCCGGATGGAACGAAGTTAAAGTCTATCGCAAACAGCACAAGAATGACCAAAAGAATTAATAATAAAAAAGAATTAATTGTTATATTATTTTAATTATTATTTTTTATATAAATTTAAAATATAAAATATCTGGCTTGCTTTCTATAGAGAGAGAGAGAGAGAGAGAGACAGACAGAGAAACATGCGACGCCGCACAGCTTACAATAGCTTACTATAGCAAAAAGTGTCGTGACAACTTTTCGTAAGAATTTTTTCCGTCTAGCCCCCTTTCACAACGCGCGATAAGGAACTTCGTTCCAAAAGGCACTAAAAGCTAAGTTTAAACGTCAACTTACTTATTAATTCAATTAGCAATTAGACTTATTATATCTATGACTTAGACCGTTGTCATCATTATCATCATCATCAACTGGGTTGTTTTTGAGAAATTGAACGTATTTTACCAACCGGTAGAGTGGTTCGCGAGAAAGGTCTAATTATATAATTTGACCGACATACACGCGGGTGAAGCCCGCATTAGCTAGTATTAAACATCTTATGTTTTTTTAAAACAGGCATTGTTTGCTTAAACTTTCAATCACAAACTAATTTTGTTGTAATCTTGTTGGAGAAAAAACATTTTTGAATTTAACGAACAAGCTTAAATATATTTTTATAAAACCCTGGCCATGTGCAAGTCGGACTTGCACATAAGGGTTCCGTTCCATCGTAGTAGGGAAAATCTCTTTAATTTGTATTATTTATTGTTTAAGCGGCGACAGAAATACCTACTTAGTTTGTGAGTTTGTTTTTCAAAGTGTTTGTATGAATGACAAAGTTATATTTGCGGTTTTTTAAATGTGCCTTATCTCTGGAACTCCTATTTATATCTCGTTCAAACTATTTTGGTTGAAAGTTAATATTACGATCTACAGCATAATATATGTTATTTTAAGACTTTTTGTGTGTGTGTTTTTTTTGTGGGGCAAGGGCACATTGACTTTGACAAAAAAATATTTTTGGAACATCTATGTTATTTTTAGAGACCTATCTATAGACACCCTACACGAATAGATTTGATAAAAAAAGTTTTATAGTTTCAGTTCCATGTATAAGTAAAGGAAGATGTGTGTAAAGGAATAAAATATTAAGGGGGTCTCCCTTTAATCTTTAATTTTTTTTAATTTTTTGTTAAAACCGCAAAGTGGTTCACAGAATACATCTACCTACCTACTAAGTTTCAAATGTCGTGTAGTCATAATAGTTTCCGAATAAAGTGGTTGTGACATACGGACGGACATACGGACAGACAGACAGACAGACAGACATGAAGAATCTATAAGGGTTTCGTTTTTTTGCCATTCGGCTACGGAACCCTGGAAATCGTGTCCTATCATCTATCCGGCCCAATATTCCGGGTCCAGATTAAACGTTCTACCAATCTTCGACCAAAATTACTATGAAATTTCTGAAGGCCAGTAATAATTTCGGCAAGCATCTTAAATAGCTTATCTGATCTTAACTTAGTACTGACGATGACGGCAGAGTTATAAGTTCTTGACAGCACCATTAATGTTGATAGAAAACAATCAGAAACTTAAAGGGGACGATGCTTTGATCTTTTGAATTTCAATCATAACAATCAATGGAGGTAATATTTTGTCCGAGAACTTCTTGTTTTTTTTATTAATAAAATAATATTAATATAATAATAATATATTTATTCATCGGACTACAAAAAAGGTCCACTGTGTAAGTAACAATATAACTTAGCCCATGTTAGTACTTAATAACTAGGACAGAACAGGTGCGACTGGTTAGCGCCCACACTAGCGGGCTATCTGCCCGGTTGGCTATCGATTGCAGGATAGTGTTATTTTTTTCTTTTTTTTCAAACGTTGCCCCACACTAGGAATTTCTCCTGTATCGTGGGTGCGTTCACAAACATTAAAACTCACATACACAAATACCCAGACCCGAAATAACTATCCCGCCATACACATATTTGTTCCGTGCGGGAATCGAACCCGCAACACGCAGCGCATCACTCCAATCACTCAGCCACTGTACCAAGGGTAGTTGACTGACTAAAAAAAATTTTGCTCTGTTTTATTATTGAATTTTTTAATATTGGATACGTGTTTTTTGGTTTTATCAAATTTATAAAAATTGACGGAAATAAAATATATATGGAGTCAAAGATCGTGAGTGGGAGTTGTTGCAGCACTTTCTGGTAAAAAATCATCACCCTTCCTTTTGGCTTTGCCGTAGTCGGGTAAAAACTGTACCAAACCCTGACGTCGCGCGACTTTTCAAAGCACTGTATCGTCGTTATTTATTGTTTACGTGAAAACAGAAAAAAAACGTTTCAAATATTTTTTGGAAATCTATCTGACGGACTAATAAGATTTTATATTACCTACCTTATTTAATTCAATGGAGATTACTTCCAACATTAGAATGTATTGGAACTAAATGTTAGTTTGGGACGTAATCCACGTGTTTTACTTCGCATTTAAACACTTAAAACATAATGCTTTCAGCTCCTTCGTTGCTCCGAACTTTGTTCTTTAAGTCTCATTGTCAACAAACTAAGAAGTTAATAAGCCTTTTAAAGACGGTGCTTAGGTTTTTTTCCTGGTAACAAAATGTCTTATAAACTTGCCAAGCCATTGTAGAACAGAGTATTTCACCAAAAAAATCTAATTAGTCCGTTAGATAATTAAAAATATTGGATACGTGCTTTTTGTTTAATCAAATTAATGAAAATTGACGAAAAAAAAAACGTGTTAAAAATCATGAGTTGGGGCTTTTGACGTCAATTTGTGGGTAAAAGAGTACTAACCTTGTGACGTCACATGACTTTTCGAAGCACTGTGTCTTTATCTTTTCTTAACGTGAAAAAAGAAAAAAGACGAGTCCATTACTTTTTGGAAATCTATCTGACGGGCTAATTACATTTTTTTGGTGAAATAGTCTATTGGGTTGGACACATCTGGCGTAAGTCAGACGAAGAATGAGCCAACAATGGGCCAAAAGGAAGATGTAGAAGACGTTCCACATGGTTCATTTGATGATGTCCCATTCACAAAAAAGGCAAAAAAAAACATTGTGAGTAATGCAAAGAAATATGCAGGTTGTCATTTTGCATCCTCATCAAATTCAAGGAGGTAACCATAATAATTAATAATTTAATAGGTAGGTTATTTTATTTTCTTATAAACGTATGTTAAAACGCGGCCCATCTGATTCTCACCCTATAAATCGATCTCACACATACACAAACAAACGCAAACGTTCATTCACCTCACTAGCACCATCACTCTATTAATATTCCCACTGCTGGGACACAGGCCTCCTCTCATTGAGAGGCAATGAGCCACCACACGGGCCCAGTGCAGATTGGTAGATGTCGCAAGTCTTTGAATTTTTGGTTCTAGGTCATACCGGTTTCCTCACGATGTTTCTGTTCACCGTTGTTCAGTGCAGTGGTTGTGAAACGTTTCTCTTCACCGTTTTTCAGTGCAGTGGTTGTGTACACAAGGTAATGCGCCTGCCTTGGTTCGGACCCACGCCACGCCTTACTCTTCGCAAGTCAGGGTCACCGCTGCTGGCCGCGGGTAGTCCTCTGGTTATCGCGGCCTCGACATAGAGGGCGAAGAAGGAACATGGGTGGTTTTTAGTCAGTAGAAGTCTGACACTCCCTTTCGCTCTGCCCAAGATTTTTTTTGCAAAAAATATAGCTGACGTACAATTCACATAGGTACAATTCAAATTAGATTTGTGTCCAGACACAAACAAGCCAGCTCCGGTTGGTTCCAATGTTTGTGTATCGGTGTATAGTTTACACAATGCTGATTGGACGAGAAGCCCGCTATGTTTGTTGCATGTTTAATATGTAACAGTAATTGTTTTATTCATTAATTAACCATGTTTAGCTGAAGTGTCTATTTCGAGAACGTAATGTTTTTGTTTATGCGCCATTTTTAGTAACATGAGGTTTTAAGTTACTTTTATAGCCCTTCCTCTTCTTTAGTGAGAAATAATCAGGTTTAAGAAAGGAAGATCGCAATGGAGGCTAGAGGCTAAAGACTTCTTTAAAGGTCACTGTGTCTACATCAATTATCGTGCTATCAGAAACTTATTCATTGCACATGTGGAAATATCCATTTGCCTAATGGCATACACGTTTTCCAGCTGTCTGACTGTTGGGTTATGCAGACTCAGAACACAGTACGTGCATTAACAAAACAAGGTAGCTAAGTAACAGGGTAGCTAAAGGCGTGGGTGTTTTTAGGGTTCCGTACCCGAAGAGTAAAAACTGGCCCTATTACTAAGGCTCTACTGCCCGTCTGTCTGTCACGGGGCTTTATCTCATGATCTATATATTTTATATTAGATAGTATCCGATGACGCATTAGGGCTATCTGTTGCCGCGATTACAACAAATAATACAAATGACAATGACTCGCCTTTTTGCGATAGTACGGAACCCTACATGCGCGACTCCGATTCGCAACTCAGGAGGTTTTTCTGGTCTGATTTGTATTTACGTTTTTACTTGTTACTTGAGATTTGGAAAGTTTGTTCCGTTGCTTGTTCAAAGTCAAAGTCAAATCATTTATTTCAATTAGACCATTACAGGCACTTTTGAAAGTCAGAAAATAAAATAAAACAAGTCACAGTCAAAACGCATAATAACTTGTGAAAGTACTGTAGTTGCTTCACTTCAGGAAACCCTTTTTTTATAAACCGTTGCCCCACACTAGGAATTTCTCCTGTATCGTTGGTGCGTTCACAGACATTTAAACTCACATACACAAATACCCAGACCCAAAACAACTATCTGTAGTCCATCTTTTTGTTCCGTGCGGGGATCGAACACGACACGTAGCGCAGCAGTCAACTGCTTGAGGCACTGCACTAACCGTGCCGTCGTCGTGACATTGAGTACCACTTCTCGAGGTGTTTGCAGTTTTTTGTTTGCATAAACATAACATCATGCCTCTGCCTAGGCAGAGCTGTACTTAATAATATAGTACACCCGTATTTCGCAATTATGTTTTACGTATAAAATGGGGCAAGCCGATTGCCATCAAGAGAAACTTGTACTGCTTTGGCTTACTTGAACAATAGGGCTACGTACAAAGCTTGTTAGCGTAACTTTTACTCCCGTAAACCGAGGCAGTTCAGATTCAAAATTATATCTCTTTGTTTAATAATTATTGAACTCGCTAGGTTCAATAAAAACTACAACGTACCTATTTTTAAAGTAACAGGTCAAATTTATGAAGTTTAGAACCTGTATGGTCTGGTCTACTTATTTAAAAATTAAAAAATTCTCAAGAAATATTTTTGATCCCTCTTATTTATTTTTTAAATACAATGAATAAGCATCCGCATCGTACTGTTCGATGCGTCCATCAGAAAATGTTAAAAATGATTGTTCCTCAATAAATGATTTATTTATTATAATTATTAACATTGAGTGCGTTACACTGAATCTTACCGTAAAAAGTTAATTTTCACCCCAGAAACATCGTCGTCACAATTGCCATGAAAAATTGTTGCGGTAAAACTATAAATATTTTTAAGAACAAATGCAAGCCTTGAATTTTTCTCTCAAACATAAAAGCTCTCATATTTTAAATGTCGTGCCAGCATGTCTACAGAATTTGCATTCATTCATAAATCTGCCGGTTCATCCCCAATTAGAGAGAAATCCTTTTTAATAGTTCCTCCGCGCACCTGGGGCATTTAATTTGGCTTTTTTGTGTTTTTAAGAAGTTGTATAGATATTTAGGTTACGTTTAAGAGCACTGGACGATTTCTTTTTAGGTTTCACCTAAAAATATTTTACAGATGACACGATTATCGCGGGGTATGATTGAGTTTCAGTTACTAACATTTTCAGGGTGTCAAGCGTTTCGCTGTTTTGCTATTAGATATAATAGACCTTTTAATGGGACTCAATAATGCTTCATTACTAGTATTTTTTATTTTAAGTGATGCGCATTTCCCATGACAAAAGTCAGAAACAATATTACACCATCTGTTGCGATTTACCTACTTCTCTTGGTTCAATATACTCATTTCGGTGAAACACACATAATTTTATCCAACAATAATTAATTTCTGTGAAATAGTTTTACGAAACTAGATAAATCACGGTAGGACTCGCAATGCGAATACACATAAAAAGTAAATTCGTTGACATCACAAAACATACGGTACAGTGCAGCTTAAAAAAACACAAAAATGACCATGTTTTATGCCGCTATCCCACAAACTTTAAAAAAAAACAACCGATTGCCGTCGGACTCGCACACGGGTTCCGTACCAAAATTAATGTAATGTGAAGAAAATTCCCCCTTTTATTTCACTTTTATGAATATTGTCAAAGTCGAACAAATATTACTAGCTGAACCCAGCATGCCTTGCAATGCCCTTTTTCCTACCTACTACCTGCCCTACCTACCTACTACCTACCTACCTACTACCTACCTACCTACCTACCTACTACCTACCCATCTACTACCTACCTACCTACCTACTACCTACCTACCTACGTACTACCTACCTACCTACTACCTACCTACCTACCTACTACCTACCTACTACCTACCTACCTACTACCTACCTACTACCTACCTACCTACTACCTACCTACCTACTACCTACCTACCTACTACCTACCTACTACCTACCTATCTATCTACCTACCACCTACCTACCTACCTACCTACTACCTATCACCTACCACCTACCTACTGCCTACCTACATACTGCCTACCTACCTACTACCTACCTACCTACTACCTACCTACCTCCTGCCTACCTACCTACTGCCTACCTACCTACTACCTACCTACTACCTACCTAATACCTACCACGCAAAATAAAGTTATGAACGCACGCGTAAATGTTAACCATTTATTTGTCATTATTTCTGAACGCACGCATAAGTATTTGAGGAATTTCTATTTAAATCTGCTTTCAACCTTTTTAATTGATTAAAAAAAAATGACAAAAGTTTATTCACCCTTTTTAAATAGTTTACACAAAATACATTTCTGAACGCATGCATAAATGTCAATCACAGTATTTGACAGGATGACAGGTGGAAAACAAATGTTTGACAGGTACGAAACAAAGCATCACTTTCCATTTAATTATGATCCTTTGTTCAAATTCGTCAAGTTTTCATTGTTTTTAAAATGTATTCTGCTATTCAGGGCGGAGACAAATCCAACGAAACAAAAACCATGAAAATTGATCCAAAAGATCTCGAGTTATAAGTGTTGTAACAAACCCGTCTTTGTTTTATATGTCGCATCATGGGTGGCAGAGATGCGAAGCATCGGGTCTTTTTCGTAATCCGACATAGTTTTAGTTAGATGTGGGCACTGTTGTGGGTACTCGAGCAAAATAGAATTTAAATCAAATCACTTTACTTAAATAGGCCATAACGGTAACATAGGCAACTGGGCTTATCCCAGTTGTATGCGTCCCTGTGTGCCTATTGGCCTTGTTCTTTTCTGTCTCCTGCTGATATGAAGGGAAGTGGAAATTTCTGTTTTTTCCTACTCCTCCGCTATTCTTTTCTGATTAATTTCGTTGAGGGATCCAAGACAGTCAAATCATTTCTCTGGGACTTCGTCGAGCTTCATTGTCTCGGCGCTTTTCTTGTGGTCGACACTGTTGATTCTGGCTTACAGAAGTTACAGTGGTTTGGGAATAGTGAGGCGGGCTTGTCCCATTTAAAAAAAAGGCCATAACGGTTTTACTATTACAAGAAACAAACACGTGCGTTGGTACTACTGAGCGTCTGCCGCGACTGTCGGAGTTCAAGTGAGCGAACACTCCGTCCTTTCGCCAGTCCTCGCTGCATCCCCTCTACCGACTATCGTGTCCAAGCGGTAGGGCGCGCTTGCGTTTCCGGTAAACATTTATTTAGTTCCAAATAGAATTACTAGACGGCGCTGTCGGTTGCTCCATGGCGCTATCAATCCACGATATATATATACAAATAATCGTTATACTAATTTGGTTCTGCGGGGATCATTGTACTATATCAAATCAAATCAAAATATTTATATTTCACGTAGGCCTACATGGGCACTTATAAAACGTCGGTAAAAAGGGGCACGGTTCGGTGCATTGGTCGATTCTTAAGGAGAAGAATCGGCAAGAAACTCCAAAGGTTACTCTTTTAATTTTTTAAAATCGTTTGGGTTAACAATAAGGTATACACACATGAAGACCATACAGATTAATGTCTGAGATGGAGAGTCATCGAGTCATGGAGGTCAGAGTAATGTATAAGATGCATTTCCCTGCTTGCTCGACTTTGTGGCCATTTCAACACCATTTTTATTTTATTCGTAGATAGATGGGAATCATTGAAAATCTCTCATTGCTGCGACATGAATCTCCACACAGATTAAAACGAAGTGAACGAAGTGTTAGTAACGAAGGTCCTAATGACCCATAGTGATGGGTGACGCCAGAAATAAACACACTTCGTAAAAACTTCAAGTTAATGAAACAGCCATATGACAGAAGGACACATAAACAGACAGCAGAGCGGTACGGAACCTTAAAAAACGAACTAGTAATTACGCAACACAACTAAATCTCAACAAACCTTTCACATAAAAACACACGGCGCGAAACTGAAAATAAAACGTATAAAACGCGATCGAAAACGTTACCCCAACGGTCATTTGCAAAAGGAAATAGAAACATAACCGGATTGACTCCACTCGGTTGCGTGTTTGTCCGGGGACCTACTTGCGGCCTATGTTTGACCTGACTATAGAATACTCAGTACAGGTCATTGTTTATTTTTATTGAGTAACTGGTTTATATTTTTAATCTGTAGTTTTATACAAAGCAATAGTCTAGCCTATAGAGGCGTACCGTAAAACAAGTGGATCAGTTATAGATTACGTGAAATTCGCACCAAGTAGGACTATGCCGTTTGCAAATGTACGAAGCAGTCGTTGGCTAGTGTGTATGTACTTATGAATTTTGTGATAAACTAAGAGAAAGAGCAAAATAGGGGCGGCCTTGAAAATAAGAAAAAGAAGTATTTTAAAACATTACATTTACTGTCACATTATCGTAATAAAACACTAGTTACCACTAGGTACCAGCTAAGGCACTCGTCGTTATCATCAGCCTGTATAATATTCCCACTATAGGGAATCAGGACTCCTACCAAGCAGAGGCACTAATCAGAAAGAAACAAGAATTCCTTCTTTACACTTCTCGTCTCAACTTAGTGAAAACGGTAAATCAGAGAGGGAAGCCTCTCTGCTTTACCGTTTTCAATAAGTTGAAGTATCTCGGTTTAGGTCAGCCTTCCCACTTGGGGGCCAGCGCACAGCGGAGGCGACAACAGACGTGAGAGACGTGCGTTGAGCTGTGGACTGTGAGCGTCGTGCAGATAGAGGTGCACCATTCTCACTTCTCTCCGCTTCGCTATACACATCTCCGCTCCGCTTTGGTTGAGTCCAACCTTTAATCTGGTTCCAAGTCCATTGACCATCACGCTAAAGAAGCATACGACAAGCTCTCAACAAAGAGTCGCGACGAATGGAAAAGATTATCATTTTATATCGGGGACTTACCCTTGTCAAATGTAGTACACAAAGGGCTAAGAAGGAACATGGGTGGTTTTTATTCAGTAGAAGTCTAACACTCCCTACCGCTCTGCCCAGAGTGGGAGGAGACATTTGATGATTTATCAACGTCCAAAATACCAACAACAAGCACCGCACTCGGCAGGTAAGCGAACAGCTGAGGCCAAAAGAGACGTGTGCATCGACGTGAGCGGCGTGCTGTGAGTGGTGCACATCTCCTGTCCTCTCCGCTTCGCACATCTCCGCTCCGCTTTGCTTGAGTCCAGCCTTTAATCTGGTTCCAAGTCCATTGACCATCACGCTTCAGAAGCATACGACAAGCTCTTAACAAAGGGTCATGACGATTGGAAAAGATTTTCATTTTCAATCGGGGACTTACCCTTGTCAAATGTAGTAAGGATCTGGACAGGTGTTGTGTCGGCCCTGTAGGTCAATCCGTCTTGTGACGCTGTTTTTTTTACATTCTGTCGCGAAGGTCGTTTGATACTTTAATTATATAGGGTATTTCGAGTTTTGGACAATTTAACGATATGTTTTTTGAATTGTGATCAGGAGTTTGTTTTCTTTTTTTAATTGTCTAGGGATGTTAAAAGGTGTCTAGTACTCGTAAATGCATGCTTGCATGTATAACCAGAAATGTACGTAACACATCGTGACTGTAATAAAACGAAGTATTTATAAGGATATTTGCAGCTGGCGTCCTGTGGTAAGAAACAGGTAGATAAAAGCCTACCCCAAGGGTGGAAGACGTGAGTTTAAGTTTTGTACTTTTTATATTGAAAACATACAAGTAAAAACATTTTTTTTTTAACTTTGCCCCACACTAGGAATTTCTCCTGTATCGTAGGGTGCGTTCACAAACATTTAAACTCACATACACAAATACCCAGACCTGAAACAACTATCTTTAGGTCATACAAATATTTGTTCCGTGCGGGAATCGAACCCGCGACACGCAGCGCAGCGGTCCATTGCTTGAGCCACTGCGCCAACCGTGCCGTCAAAGAAATGTAACGTAACCTAAAATTAAAACGTAATAAAAACATTATTAAAAAGGGGAATAAAAATGCATTTACCAAATTTATATGGAGAATCGCTCCACCACTGTGTTGCGTCGTAAAGCTAATACCGGGATGGAAATTGATGGAAGTATTTCTCGTATCACTATGTTTTCACGTAAGTCATAAATTATAATAATATTTATGTCATGTTCCGTAAAACATGGAAACATAATATTTCCATGTTATTAATAAAACTAAAAGTTACTATTTGATATGATCCACAGATGGAACCATTTTTTTACCTTTTTCTCTCAGTTGTTCGACGTCGAAGTAAAAACCGAAATTCCAAATTGTTCACCTTTCAATCTGGACATGAAAAAGAAATGATTCAGTCTAGGTTAGATTCTAGCTAAGTCTAGATAGATGAATATCTTGTAAAGTCCTCAACAAGACTGACACGTACCTAAGTCATCATTTTCTCCACACACATGATTGATGCGAGTCCCGACAGTAAAATCGACAGTGTCGAAAGCTTGACGAGGGTGAGTAAAAAACCTTTTATAGATCCAACATCTTTTGTACAAACACACGATGGAAAACTAAAATAAAGATTAACACTAAGAATAGGCACGCGCTCGAGTTTTCGCATGATAACTAAGAAAATGGTAATTAAATTCTTTTGCCTTTGTCTTTTTTTTTAAGAAAATAACCTGCTGACTTGTAAAATGAACGTCAAAGTCTTTTAATGATACCTAATTTTGGATATATAGGGTACATTACGACTTAGTAAAAATAAAATTAGATAAAATGTTTTCTTAGAATTACCTCGGGCTAAACATAGCCTTGTTTGGAAGCAAATGGAATTTGGAAATAAATCAAATTTAAATATGTATTTTTATTTCAAAACAACAACTTTTTACTGGAAACGTGTTTGTGAAAATAATTGAGGTCATTTATTTCGAAATAATTATATTGTTACAAAAATAGTCGTCTTCAACATGATCTTCAAAACCATTCAGTAGCAAAAAAAAAGGCATCTTATTTACAAATATTTCAATATTTATCAAGTTTTCGAAAGCCTATAATATAGGCTTTACGATAAGCCTTAACACTTATTAGTTTTACGATATATCTTTTACTCGCGCACTCGGGACACATAATTCAGAAACCACTTTACTCCGATTGATCTTTGAAATATTACTTTCCAAACGATATTTTCGTCTATGTTTGAGTTCTGTTTTCAGAAAAGTTATTCTAAGAAATATTTTATAAAACTAGGAGACTCTGAAGTCTTCTAAAATAAAATACCGATACCAAAAATTAGATGTACAAACTTTAACTTCGTTTTTTCGAGCGAGATCAATAACACTTCGTTCAGTATAAATGCAATCAGAACCAACTTATTTGAATATATTCTTCTTTACGACCGACGGGGTGATATTTTCTCAGATTACTTGATACTTTTATATATACAAACACTCACGTCTGATTCCCATGGGGGTAGGTAGAAACCACAGAACGCCGCTTGCTACTATCTGTACACACTCCCTTGCCTCATCAATGTTTATTAATCTGGTCAAAATCTGGTCAATCGATAAACTTTGAACTTAATGCAGCTCCAGAAAAACACAGCTCCAAAACATCCAATATCTAAGACAGCCTTGTTAGTAATTTTTGTTGAAAATAAAATCAATAAAACCATTTTCACATAAAATTTTCTATATTTTAAAACATCGGAGCCATATATATTCAAACACGATAAAAGGACCACACATAAATCCACTTATACAATTTCTATCAACGATAGCCTGTAAAGATTCTGTTTGTAGAACACAGACAAGTAATAATCAAAAGCTGTGCGGTCTAGACTAACAGTTGTCTATGCCCAGTCTCCTCAACACAAACAAGCTAGAATCTAGATTTATACTCTATATTGAAGAGCTGACCGAACGAGATCACTCTGTAACTAGGTTAGGGGCTGCTTCTTGTGTGGTGATGTGTCTGTCGACTTAATTCTTAATTCGTGAAGTCTTAAGCAGGAATAAATAGGGTAGTTATCAAAATTAGTCCGTCAGATAGATTTCCAAAAAATATTGGAAACGTATTTTTTATTTTTTCACGTAAACAAACAATGAAGACGATATGTGCGGTGCTTTGAAAACTCGCGTGATGTCATATTTTAAGACATTAGTAGGGAATTTTTTGTCGGTCAGTGACGTCACAAACCCCCACTCAAATCTTTGACGCGTTTTTTTTTCGTATCTTTTTATTGATTTGTTAAAACAAATAATACGAATCCAATATTTTTCGATAATCTAACAGATGGACTAATTAGAATCACATTTTCACAAACTGCATCGTTGGTATAGTTTTCTCAAGCGCGACCGCAGAACATAAGGTCCTGGTTTTGATTCCAAAGTCGATCAAAGTGTTATTGGGTTTTTCTATCAAAGATTTCTCAGTTGTAGCCACGGATATTTGGGCTCGGCTAATGCCAATAGGCTCGCTCTCTATTACATGGGACTTAAATACTGGCGCAATGTGGGTGTTGTATTAGGTACACGTCTGCCAAACCGTTTGAGGATTACGAGCGTGATGTTATGATATGATGCACAATCGTTTACCTGAATACATGTTTTTTTAGGTAGGGACTTTATCGGTCAAAATTATAATTATGGCACAATTAACTTTAGGTTTTGTTAAATGGTTATTAAACTATTTTCAACGGTTACTAACAAACTGATTCACGTTTTCACTAACACTAATCCAAAACTAAAACAATACCTGTGAGAAATGAAGAAAATGTATCGACAACATCCATTGCTAAATGTCACATCACTAATCGTCGCGCAGGTAACGATTTTCCCTTGCCTATCCTTCCGATATTCAACGAGCTACTTACACTCGCCAAACGACACTCACTCAAGAATAAAAATATACCATTTTTATTCTTGAGAGAGATTTTGTGGAATAAGACCGGTTTACCAGCATTTTTGAATTAGCTTTGAACTACGCTTGCAGGGACTGGCTTACTAATAGGGTAGTTAACATAAAAATCTAAATAGTCCGTCAAATAGATTTCAAAAAAATATTGGGCACATTATTTCTTTTTTTCACGAAAACAAACAATGAAGACGATACAGCGCTTTGAAAACTCGTGTGACGTCATATTACATAATAATAACAATACTTGCATAATAATATTTTTTTTTACATAGTACATAAAAATAATACTTAATAACAATAACAATAATTAATACTTTTAAAAATAATTGGTTTCAAGTTACTAAATAATTACATGTAGGTATAAACTCGCCGAGCGTTCGTCCTCCTCTCTCCTACTTTTATCTATGCTGTGCCCGACAGCGTCCATAATAATAATTGATACTGATGTATTCCCTACCAACTGTATACAATATGATACGCAATAAAGAATTGAGAATCTTGTAAGACATTAGTATGAAATTTTTTACCGGTGAGTGACGTCACAAGCTCCCACTTAAATATTTGACACGTTTTATCTTAGTAGCTTTTTTATTGATTTTATAAAACCAAAATACGCATGCAATATTTTTCAATAATAACAGACTGACTACTTAGAATCATATTTTTTTAGTCAAGAAACATCGCTATGGACTGAGTTCTTTAATATTATATTAAATTTATCAACTGTAGTTGCAGGTGTATTCTAGGTCCCTGAGTTAGGCAAACTGTAATTTTTGTTTTCGATGACTCGTGATAAGCCCGTCACACTATGCCCAAACAATTGCAAATCCTGAAAGCCAGAATTAACAGTGGTGACCAACAGAGTACGGGACGTAGGGACAATAAATGAAGCTCAATGAAGTCCCAAAGAAACAATTTAACTGTCTGACATCCCGCAACGAAATTAATCATAAAATATTAGTAGAACAGTTGGACAAACATAACTATTTAGTTTAGTGGATTACTGCCGCTCTCAGAAAGCTTTAATGATTCCTTAGGCCATCACTTAGTAATGGTTTTGACAGTTTTCTCATGCAAAAATATGTCAAACCTTTATTATGTGACGGCTTAAGTAATCATTAAATGCCTCTGAATACGGCAGTTAGTATTACTCGTTAAATGAGGTTGGTAAGAGATAAGAGGGCTGCAGGTTGTTCGAAAGAGACACTGTGGCCCCGGATACAAAGGGCTAAGAAGGAAAATAGGTGTTCTTAGTCAGTAGAAGTCTGACACTCCCTTCCGCTCCGCACAGAGCGGGAGGAGTCATTGGATGATTTCCTCCACTACAAAAAATAAAGTGGTAGGTAAGTGACCATCTACTAATATTATAACGTGAAAGTTTGTAAGTCTGTATGTATGTATGGATGGATGTTTGTTACTCTTTCACGCAAAATCTACTAAACAGATTTGGATAAAATTTTGTACACAGATAGTTTATAACCTGAATGAACACATAGGATAGTTTTTTATCCCGATTTTATATTCCCGTGGGATAATTTTCGAGTTGTAGCGGGCGAAACCGCTGGCAACACCAAGTAATAATATATTCCTCAGTAGGTACTTTGGAAAGTGTTGAGACGTTCCGCTCAACATCGCCGCGAGCCAGCGGCAGTGAACGAGGGGCCCGCGGTCTGCCGTGGTCATCGTGCGGCGGCCGGTTGACACCCGCTTCCCCGCGTCCCTCGTTCACTGCCGCTGGCTCGCGGCGTTTCATTCTACTCCACCACGACCTATCGTCGCGATCATTGGTCCTTCTACCGTTAAAGTTTGAACCCAACAACGGAAATTTTCAAAACGTCAACGGTTCATCGGTTGGAGAACAAAGGACTTCATCTTCGTGCTCAAGTTTCGCAACAGATCTTCGTTTTCTACGTGTCATCGCCTGCATCTGGTCATCGTGAACGTCGATACGGCAACAGCCGTCTTTATCGAGTTCAAACCAACGGGCGACGCAAGAAAGGATCGTCGAGACTTCAGGGCGAGAAGACATTGAAGCAATATTCACGTCAACATTCTTCACTAGCACTGGAAAAGTCGACTCATCGGAGCTACAGGCGTCAACTCATCATCAGAGGTTGACAGCATAAAACCGTGAGAACGTTCCAATTTTCCTTTGTTCCTACATTTTGCCTAGTCATTTCACCTATCCAGTTTCAATTGAACTTATTATATTAGTGTCAATTTAACTCTTAGTTCCATCAATCCATAATCTTCAGCCTTTGCGCTTGTTTTAAACAGTGTCCGTTACTTTTTTAAGGTACCAACTACAACCTTGTACCAAGATATTGACAATAACAATATAGTGATTTTAACGTTTTTTTTTCGTTTGTCATCAATCACAGACCAATTATTAAACCATATTAGTGTCACAATTTCCAATACACTTATTTGCGATTTTCCGTTAAATTGAATTGATTTTTTTTCCTTTTTTTTGCAGAGACACGTTGCGTCATCCGTTTAGCATTACTCAGCGAAAACGCCTAACGCTTTGTGCACCTATAGCAACGTTTAAAGCTGTTGCTAATCGTTTAGTGGCAGTAACTTCACTTTAGACTAAATAGTGTTGTTGATTATTTGTCTTACTTTTCTTTCCAATTGCAACTGCTATACTTTTATTGTCATGGATGACATGAAAAGCTTAATTAAAAAGCGGGCTTCAATTAAGGCCAAGCTTACGCAATTTTCCTCTTATTTAAACATTTCTAAGCCTTGCGAAAAGCTAAGTGAAGTACAAGTCATCGAAATCGAATATCGACTTAACATATTTGAAAGCTTATATGAGAAATATGATGCGTTACAGGCTGAATTGGAGGCGATGGTGGATGACCCCAGCGAGCAATATGCGGAACGCGAGGATTTTGAGAAGCTGTACTACGGCTTGGTGGCTTCTGCACGCCAGCTGATCAAAAGCTCAAGAAGGCTTCTTGAGGGGGACTCCACAAGCGAGGTCGATTCTTGTATTACTAGTACACACAAACACAATTCAATTCGTTTACCAAAAATTGACTTACCCAAATTTTCAGGCAGTTATCATGATTGGCTCGAGTTTAGGGATACCTTTGTTTCTATAGTACATAACAACGCAAGCTTAGATAAAATAAATAAACTGCACTATTTACGTGTTTCTTTAAAGGGTAGTGCCTCTCTTGTCGTTGATAACCTCGACTTCAGGTCAGAGAACTACGACGTTGCCTGGAAACTACTTTGTGAGAGGTATGACAACAAAAGATTGCTTGTTAACAATCATGTGCAAGCACTTTTTAACGTTCAGCCAATAGATAAAGAGTCAAGTAAGTCACTACGTTACATTATTGACACTACAAACAAAAATCTTAGAGCTTTGGCAACCCTTGGTCAACCAGTTCAAAACGCCTTTGTCGACGTTCTTGTCATTTACATAATGACCAGCAAGCTCGACCATGTCACAAATCGACAGTGGGAAGAGCACAGAAACACGTTTCTTGAACCGCCTACTCTATCTGCATTCATTAATTTTATCGGTAGCAGGGCTGACTTGCTGGAGACACTTGAGGAGTCTAAGCCCATAGCAACAGTTCGGAGTGAACCTATCGCACCTGCACCTAAACCTGAAAGTAGTACTGTGCTACCTCAAAATTCATCAAAACCTTTATCATGTCCCATGTGTCATCAGAATCATTTTATGTTTGCATGTGAGCAGTTTAAAGGTCTCTCAGTACAGGCTCGTGTTAAAAAGGTCCAAGGTTCAGATGTGTGCATGAACTGTCTTCGTCCAGGTCATGATGTTACCAAATGCAGATTCGGTCATTGTAAATATTGTCGTCTAAAACATAACACTCTGCTACACATTGACAGTGACATCGTTCTCACTAGTACAAACAACAATACATTATCAGCTAATCAATTGCTTACATCTCATGCTATTTTACTTTCCACCGCGCTCGTGAGGGTGACTGGCGCTGACGGGACCCATCATACAGCACGAGTCTTGCTGGACAGTGGAAGTACAACCAACTTCATCTCGGAGGACCTCATTCGTAAGCTTCACCTTCCTACATACATGGCCAAGTCCAAGGTAACAGGCATCAATCTTCAATCTTCTACTTGTACTCAGGGGTGCTCAGTGTCATTAAAATCGAATGATGACAGTGAGTACGAACTGAACATTGACTGTCTCATATTGCCAAAAGTATCAGCATCAGTTCCAAGTTCTTGTGTTGATATTAGCAACATACGTATACCTACGAACGTGCGTCTTGCTGACCCCACTTATTATGTTCCGTCGCCCATCGACATACTTGTTGGCGCGGAAGTCTTTTGGGGTATCATTGGCACTAGCCGTATCGCATTAGGTAACCGTATGCCCACATTGCTCGAGTCAAAACTAGGTTGGCTGATTTCTGGTGCATGCCATCAGTCAGATTCCTCTGTACATGTCTGTATGTTTACTAATAACTTACAGCATTACGTTCCGTCACCTGAAAACCCCGCAGACCTCGCTTCGCGTGGACTCAAAACTGACAGGCTGCTGTCGTCTTCGTTGTGGTGCTCAGGATCACAATGTCTTAGCAAAGATGCATCTTCAGGGCCTCAGTTCTCTGAATCACATCAAAGTTGTTCTACGTTACCAGAAACAATCTCCTCTGGTCATGTTTCCAGTCACATTATTGAAAATCCTACTACGGCGTTATTTTCTAATGATTCAAACTATAGTACATTGCAACGTGTGACGACTTATGTCACAAATTTTATTGGTCACTGTTCATCATCACTACTATCCAACTGGAGGTAGGAACCTGGCCTATCATGAATAATCTCTCAGAGCAGCGTCTATGTCTAGAGTTTCCATTGTTAGACACGGGTGGACTACGTCGGTCCCATCATGATAGCTGACCAAAAAGGTAATGGATGTAGGCTCATCAAGTCCTTCATTTGTGTGTTTGTGTGTTCAGCTACGAGACCCATCCACCTCGAGCTTGTGTCTGACCTTACAAAGGAAGCTTTCTTAAGTACATTAAACCGCTTATTGCTCAAAAGGGAAAAACCCGTAACATGTTTTCCGACAACGGCACAGCTTATGTCGGTGTAAATAAGAAACTAATTGCTTGATAAATGAGTTCTTTTGTTACAAAAAGTTTTAATTAAAATCTTAGTCAAGATCGTCTGCAGGACGCAACATTGAAATATTAAAACTATTGTTTATGTATGTTTTTAAAATGCAGCAAACAAATTGTTTAGGGACCGTTGTCATAAAATTCAATTACTAGTTGTTATAATGAGAAAACTAATTTGTTTGTGGGCAAAATTTAAATTGGGTTCGTAAAAGAAAATACTATCATTTTAGAGAAGTTATTTTTTTAATATTTTCTGTAAGGACTTCAGAAATGTGGACGCGAAACGTGTTGAATGGGAACGAATGGGATTAGAGCAGGAAGATAATGAAGGACTTCAGAAAATAAGCTCCGATAGTGCAACGATCAAAGTGCAAAACTGGCCTTCTCAGTGGTGTCTACAAAAAACTACACATAACATAACATCACGTCTGTACTCCTGCCTAACCTAACCCTACACTTCGGGGGTTAGGTAGTGGTGTACCCATTAGTAATCCCGCATTTCATAATAAACCTGTGCTCAAATCTAGACTCCGTAATTGTTTCTGAGGAATAGTGATATTTATTGATTAAAAAAAATGTGATTCGAATTAGTCCATCTGTTATATTATCGAAAAATATTAGATAAGTATTTTTTGTTTTATAAAATCAAAAAAAAAATTGACGAAGATAAAACGCGTCAAAGATTTGAGTGGGGGTTGGTGACGTCGCTGACCACTAAAAATGTCATACTAGTGTCTTAGAGTATGACGTCTCCCCGTCGGGGCTTTGGGTTGTACACTAGTTACCGCGGCCTCGACATATAGGGCTAAGAAAGAACATGGGTGGTTTTTAGTCAGTAGAAGTCTGACACTCCCTTTCGCTCTGCCCAAGAGCGGGAGGGTTTATTTGATGATTTTCCACCCGCCAAAAAAAAAAGAGTATGACGTTACACGAGTTTTCAAAGCACTGTATCGTCTTCCTTGTTTGTTAACGTGAAAAAATAAATACGTGTCCAATATTTTTTGGTAATCTATATGACGGACTAATATTTACAAACTACAATTTACAGAAAACAACCTTTAATAAAATATATACAAGTATCAAAAAGAGAAGAATTACAGGGCGTCAAAAAATTCGGACTAATTAGTTTTTTTTTTGTTAATAACCCTATTGAAAACCTACTTCTTTCTTGAAGTCGGTTTGAAATAATATATAATATTATATAATTTAATATCGCTTAACGACTACACTACTAGTTTAATTTAATTACAGAATTCATTTTATCCATTACCAACACCTCATTCACATTCAATTCAAACTTTATCTACCCATATGTAAAGTTGCAATTTGTTAATTGGAGAGCACAACCTAGCTGACTTTATAAGTTTAATGACTCGCATTATACGAAACTCAACAGGGAAGTCCTCTTTACATGAGGCAACCAATTTGCATAGACCCCATCTGTTAACCATTCTCCCTTTTTATAACTGAATACTGAGATATGCTGGAGGTCTTTCTAATTTGGTCGTATAACAATCCAGTCTGAATAGGTTACTTCTACCTGTTAGTAGTTGTACTTATTTCTAAATATTCGTTTTTATTTAAGCCACAATGTGGTCAGAATAATTGGTTTCGAATTATAGTAATACTATTTATTAATAGATGGTTTAAACGGACCCTTCGCACAGCCGTCAGCCAAGCATTCTATACATCAAACAAAGTAACTTTACGCAAAAATTATTGCTAAGATGCGACTTTTTTTTTGGGGGCGAAAAACAGCTCTTTACGATGGGACTCCATGCAATGCGCATAACTGGAAAAGGACTTTGATAATTTATACACCGGGCAGTACTCTGCGCTTTTTGAAAACATCCCTACATTAAAAGAAAGGCTTAATAATAGAGCGAAAAAACGATACGCAATAATATTATGGATAAAACCTTAGCTACCTTGGTCTCTTTGCAAGATTGTGAGCACCTATACCTACTTAAGTATTTACCTACCAATGATAAGTATGTTTGATCGGTAAATAGTTCTTCCAGACAATGTTCTATATCCAGCAATGGCCCTAGTGATGATGATGACCGACTTTTACTTCCCTATCCCTATTTCCAAAAAAATAAATACCTAAGTAAAATTAAATGCGGGTAAACGTTACTTGAAGTCTTCTAATTCGAACCAATTAATTTATACGTAAATTCGTAAGTGAACCAGCCTCGGATCAAACCAAATTTCAACTTTACGTATATACCTACCTATTGTTAGTGGGATCGTATTAAATTTTAGCAATTTTATATTGTTTCAGCACCTGAAGAAAACGCCAATATTGAAAGTTTGCTGATCATACCTTCACTTTTATCGGTGATAAGCATTCGTTTGAAGGTAAAACAAAAAAAGTGTGGCGTCCTAAAGCAGAGTTGCGAAAAGGTTTCTCACGAAGGTTCATCACGCATGTTAGGGATGACTCTGATAAAATGTCAGTGCGAGGCGCGAGAAGTTTAACCGATTTTTCTCAAAATTCAAAAGAACAATGTTCACGGATATATGTAATTCCGTACCAAGCAGTTTCAAAATCAAACTTTGTTTTTATACTGTCTACACCTATCATATTAACTTCTACAAAAGCTGTTTCAGTAAACAGCCACCGAGTTTCGGAGTAATTCCAGCATAAACTCAAAACCAGGCGATACGTATATTTTATTGACATACCTGAAATCATGCACGGACGAACATTATTGCTCTAAAAACAGAGTAATCCACTTATATTAGTTTGAATTACGAGTTCACAAAATACCAACAAGATCTACTTCTCAACACACAATACTCCTCTCCCGAACTGCTTGTGGCGCTGATGGCTTTCATCCGTCACAATAATATTAAATTATAAATCTGAATGTGTAGGTGTGGTATGCGTATATTCTATGTTTTAACAATTTTAATCTGTATTTATTTCATTTTTTTTGTTTGTGTCAGTCCCATACTAACCCGACAAGATCCACGTGGTGTCAAAGAATTTAATTTGCGATCTTGATTTAACTAACATTAGATTCATGTTTTTATTTTTTACCTTGCACACTTGTTTTTCCAATTCACTGGACATTGGCAGAATAGTCGACATCGGCTCTAATTGCCATTAAACAAAAATAGATTATAGGGATGTGATCGATAGATCGAAATCTTTAGTAAGAAAATCGGTTGTGTTAATTAGTAATACTAAATCGATTTGATGTACTGGTTTTACTTAATGTTACTGTTATTCAACAAGAAAAAAGCAAAAGTAATAAGCATATAATTTGTAGAATGTTTTTTAAGCAAATGTTATAGTTATTTATTACACAAAAGAAACAATTTGGCATGACTGTTTAGTAGATTGTAGATTGTAGCGACTGTAAGACGTATGTAGTTACCGAATTATAACCATCAAAATTATCAATACAACCCTCCAAGTTCATTTTCATGTCAAGATTGATTTTTGCATGTAAAAGTCATTCTTTAGTAATTTAGTCGTCGTTCTTTAGTAGTTAGTAATTTTGATGGTTATAATTCGGTAACTTCATACGTCTTACAGTCGCAAATCAAATTTTCATAAACATACAACCAAGCACTGGCCTGCAAATTGCCAAAAACGTAAGAAAATTAGAATTTCGCGGGCCAGATGTGAGCTTCCACCTTAAACTAAATTTCCAAACGCAAAATCAAATCCCTGACGCATAATGTCGAAAAAAAATATGAAAATAATTACTTTATCATTTTGATCTTGCAACTCGAAAATTCTTGGTACGAGATTCGGTCATGATCTTTTAACATTTTTTTTATTTTAAATTTAAAACTAACAGTTTAGTTTTAAATTAAATGTATTTTTTTAATGTGTCGTCTTATTAAATTATTACTTAAGTACATGTCATAAAATAAGTATTATTAATTTATTAAAATGTCTAAAAACATTTGTTTTAATGCTTGCTGTTAATGTACCTACTCCCAGTTGCAGGTTGGTATTGATTGTGGCTACCAATTAAATTCACTTATACTACAGAGTATGTTGGCGGTTAACTAGTAAAATAGGTTATTTTTTAATAAACAATTTTAATCATTAAATCATAATATTGATCAAGTAAAGTTACCAAACTTGACTTATTTATGTTTAATTATAAATTTTGCAGGCACTAAATTGATCAACCCGCTTAGTAGTTTTCTGATAAAAGTTGGTTGTTTTTACACGTAGAGTTTTTTCCGTCCAAGATTAATTTACCTAAATCAACTTCTTTAAAGAGTTCCTAGTTCAATCTCGATACCACTTAACTGCGATAATATTTGTTGCCCTCGTCCAGCGGCTGGTATTGGCAGTTCTTAATTAATATCCTCTACTTTATTGATTTTAAAGTATTTTATAAACCAGTTTGATCGTCAACAGTTTTGACAGTCAATGTTTACGTTTTAGCTGTATGGCGCAATATATTTTATTTCGAAGTACTAGTTCTAATGATTCATTAATCAACAACAGCATATTAATGTTCCCACTGCTGGGACACGGGCCTTCACTCTTTGAGAGGGAATGGGAACAATCTACCACGCAGGCCCAGTGCAGATTGGTAGATGTCACAAGTCTTCGAATTTTTGGTTCTAGGACATGCCGGTTTCTTCACGATGTTTCACTTCACAGTTTTTTGGATGCAATGGTGATGAAATAAACTACACAAAGTAATGCGCCTGCTTGGGCTCGAACCCACGACTTACTGTTCGTAAGTCGGGGCCGCCACCACTGGGCCACCACTGCTCTCTACTTACTTCTAATGGCTCATATTGTTTAATTATAATTAATTGGTTGGGGAAAAAGTTTCTTCGCATTTTTTAATATAGTTTATTTACATTTAACTAAAGTATGTAGGTACCATTTTGTTCGATAACTTTTTGCCATCTTGTAGGTAGGGACATGATCCCATTGCTATAGAAATTTTGGGACTTCTGATCAAAATACCGCGACAAGTGGTTTTGGCAGTCCTCTCGTGATGTTAACCTGACACTACCTAAAGAATTCTGAAGAGACCGAAACAGGTGGAAATCTGAAGAAGTCAGGACTATACGGCGGATGCATTAACACCTCCAAGCCAAACTCTCTTAATTTTTGTTGAGTGGCTAAAGATGTGTAAGGTCTAGCGTTATCATGATGAAAAACCACACCCCTTCTGTTGATTAATTCCGGCCGCTTTCTCTCAACATCTTGCTTTAATCTCATCAGTTGTTCGCCGTAGAGTTCAGAATCGATGATACAAGTTCATACATACTATAATGCGAAAAGATTTTTTCCCCAACCTAATACATACGGCTACAATACTACATGTCACATCTACTTAAGGTCGGTGCCACACGTTTTCGCCTTCCATTCTCCCCTGCGGCATTATTTGACCCCTTCCTCTTTCATATCAATCGTCACACAAATCATTTACATTTCCTTTGGCTTTCCTCACCCTCTCCATTAATCATTAGTCATAATTATGCGTTTTTAATAATACATGATAATTTGCTACGCCGGCGTAGCAATTCGCATTGCTTGCGTAGCGATTGCTACGCCGTACCAACATTACGATCAGTTTTAGTGCATGTGAACACCGAATACAAATAATTTTAATTTTGGTTAAACAAATTAGTGCAGAGGCCAATTATGAAATCAATATTTTTTTTACAATTATATCTTGATTTTCTGAAGGAAAACATCGTAAGGAAATCAGCATGCCTGAGAGATATGTCTTAATGGGATGTAAAACCATCTCAGAGGCTCATAGGTAGTATAAAAACTCTGACACTTGGCTAAGCACTAACCACACGAATTTTTTTTTTTTTTTCATGAAAATGTTCACATTACATGGCTACAGCTTATACTAGCGTATTATTATGTAATATACCTACATGTCATCATTTCGCATAGTAAAATATTATAATTCAAACAATAGGGGATCGGACTGGGTCAAAAAAACATGATTCTATTTAGTCCGTCAGTTAGATTATCGAAAAATATTGGATACGTGTTTTGTGTTTTTTATAAAATTTATAAAAATTGTCGGAGATAAAACGCCTCAAAGATCATGATGGGGGGGGGGGGGGTTGTGACGTCATTTGTAGGTAAAAAATGTACTGACATATAACGTTTTCGAGGAGTTCACGAGTTTTCGAAGCACTGTATCGTCTTCATTTTTTGTTTATGTGAAAAAAGAAAAAAAATGTGTTCAAAGTTTTTTGTGAATCTATCTGACGAACTAATTAGTTTTTTTAGTTCGATCCCCTATTAAACGTATCTAAGTTAAAGGTTTTGTATCACCTATATACTCCACCCCCGAGATGAACACGGAAACGGCTACTGCATCAATCAATATCAATTCAGAATACCAAAGAATAATATGCATATTCCGTATTCGTGAAACTCAAACTACAATTAAACCGTATTGGACGCCCGAGCTGTTAGGATTTCAATTTCAGATAAAATTTCCAACATAAACGTATTAGAAATTGTCGCTAGTTGAAAACCAATATTTCTATTTTAAGGTCGGGTACAGAGCTCAATCGGATTTGAATTTAACTGGATAAATGATTTTACAGCTTTACTGGTAAGGTGAAGAGGTGTTTGAAGAGACCACTACAAATGAATTATCATCATCAGCCTATATTGTTCCCACAGCAGGGACTCAGGCCTCTCTATGAGAGGGATGGGCTATAATCCACCACGCGGGCCCAGTGCGGATTGGTAGATGTCACATATCTTGGAATGTTTGGTTCTAAGATATGCCGGTTTCCTCTCGATGTTTTCCTTTACCGTTTTGAGAGCAGTGGTGATGAAATAAATTAAACAAAGTAAAGCGCCTGCCTGGATTCGAACCCACGATCAACTGTTCGTAAGTCGGGGTCGACCACTGAGCCACTACTGCTTCCTAATAACATAATTGGCGAGGTACAGGTGTACGTGTATAATTTTTCACCCAGTTATGTCTACATCTCGGGGAATGGGGAATCCAAGTAAAATGTAATGATTTGTAATATTATGTATCAAGTTCATGTTTTATATCTCCTAAGTATGACGAACAATCAAAGTATTAAAATTGTGCGATGAAAAAGGATCTTCTTCTACAAAACAATTAGCGAAAAATTGAATATAATTTCATCTTAGAAGATGGAGATTTTGCTCGAGGCTTCGCTTGTGTGAAGGTTGGAAATTATATCACGAGTACGTTCAACCGAAATGAAAACTATTATTTCTCGGTGTGCGTTTTTAAAATGCTATGATATTGAAGTATGTCCTCGAAGATAACGGACAGAACTCAGACGTTGTCCTAAACTTTGCTGTTTATTAATCACAAAGTGAATCTTGCAGTAATATTAAAACGAGAGTCGTTCAATTTTCTCAATTAGGGGTTATTCTGACCGTTTAAATGCGATACCAAAATCCCACGTACCTAGCACTGCCGTTTTATTAAATTTATGACATTAATTTGGAAATGAATAGGTATATAACTTCATTTTTATCTAAGAATATTTTGACTAAGCACAAACATGTGAATTTAATTTATTCCCCAATTCAATAGGAGAAAATATTGACATTTTAATCAAGTACGCCAAAAATACAATTCTAATAATAATTAATTCGTTTCTGGGTGAACACTGTTAAACTGTTGATGCATAATTAGCAACTATGATGATAAAATAGCAGATAGCGTGTCGGCGCGACAAAATAACAGGTAGGTGGATGATATACATAGAGTTAGAATGGAAGTGACTTCGAATATTGTTGGTACATATTTAGTAATTTAGTTGGCAAGAATTTCTATTATTAATTTCCTTCGCATAATATTTGCATTTACTTCTGGCTACACCCATAGTGTTAGTAACAATGATCTCAAAATACTAGTGTTAGTAGACATAATACACAAATTATACAGTGTGAAGTTTTGATCGTTTTATTCTAGCAGGGAAGTGCTTTTTTTACGTATGATGGCCGTAAAACCATCAATATGCCTTTCCGCAAACATCAAACTGAGCGCGTTATTATACTGAACTCGTAGATTGCTATATGCACGCAAACTATAACTAGTCCAAAGGCTGCACGTGTCAAAAAAAGGCGAACAAAATTATTTGAAAATCATGATTTATGTTTAAGTACCAAAAATTGGGGCCGAGCCTATTGCTATGAACCGGGCACAAATCCAACACACACAAAACACACATAACTTTTAATAAAATCCAAGTCTGTCTATCTATCCATTAAATCCAGTCTGCCTATCTAAGTTGATCTAGTTTGTTATATGCCCAAATACTCTTCAAAGTGTTCGTTTACACCTTGTATGTATTCACTTCCAGAGACCTACCTCCATGCATCTATTCACTGTCTTGATTGGAACGGAGACTAGCAATAATGGATTCTGACGTCGCCCGTAATTGGGTGGGTAGACATGGCGTGGCTTGGATTTGCAGCTCCCGGTTATGTGGAGCTGTGTTATACTTGCCCCTCTGTATTTGATGTGTATTCATTTTCAATGGTATTCACTATTGAGTGTTAGAATAAAGCCGTGGAATAATGAAAATAGAATCATCTTCATCATCAGAATTCAGCAGCCTATTAATGTACCCACTGCTGGGACACAGGCCTCGTCATTTTGAGAGGCAATGGGCTCTAATCTACCACGCGGGCCCAGTGCGTACCTATTGGCAGATGCCACATTTCTTTGAATATTTGGTTTAGGTTTCTCACGATATTTTTTTTCACCGTTTTGAGAGCAGTGGTGATGAAATAAATTACGCAAAGTAATGCGCTTGCCTGAGGTCAAACCCACGACTTGCTATTCGTAAGTCGGGGCCGCCACCACTGGGCCACTGCTGCTCTGAATAGAGTATACTTTACTGTAAAACACAATAAATATTACAATAAACGTATCATTACTGTCTGATGATATTAGAATAATTAAAAAACAATACGTATGTACATGAACCGGGAATACGGGCACAGTTTGTCAATCTTAAAATTACTTTAAAATATCTTATTTTAAAGAAAAGAAAGAGCTACTTTTGCATTAACACGCATCAGAGAATATTTGCAAATGAATGAGTCGTCAACTGTAGTGAAATGATGAGGTACTTACAATGAACATTTTAAAAGAAAAAAGTCTCTTTTCACGAGTAAAATTTTCAAGGACAAAAACAAATTGGAAATTAAGGGTACAATAATATTTTATGAATAGTATTAAAGATCTTTTTAGGTGGTTTTTAATAAAAAGATATTCCTAAATTGAGAAACGATTTGAATATTTTAAGTAAGTTAAAGTATTTTGTATAAAAAGTATTTACAAAGTGTTAAAGAGGTATTCTTTTATAAATATAAGCTATTGAACTGAACTCTTCAACGAGTGTTTATCTATCAATGACGTATTATATATAGACACGTCATGAACTAACATGGCGGCGCTTCAAAATGGCGAAAATATTAGATAACTACTTTTACGCGTAAAGAAAGTGAAAGAAAATTTCACACCGTACAGCGGGATGCCTGTTTTCTTTGTTTTGCGCAGGTTTACACACACGATTTAAATTAAGAACAAACGTAGCGTCGCGCGAGAGGTTGGTGCGTAACTAAGTGCGATGTGGCCAATTGGCTTCATTTCATGTTGTCATTTTTGAGGGCGGACACCGTATCTATAGTTTTAATATATCATTGTTATCTATTGTCTTTTTTATCATGCTAGTGTGTAGTGCTAAGGCACTTTGAAATTCAGATGCTGATAACAAAATCCGGATGGAAAATTTCAATTACACTTCTTAGCCCGACCTAGACCTTAAACCCCGTGTATTAGCTGAAACCCTGAGTTCTAGCGACGGCGCGACCAATGACGTCAAACTGTAACCTTTAATATTTTTAAATGCCCGCGAATTCGCCCGCGTGGATATCGGTAAACTTGACAGATTATACGAGTATATACTAAACCATTTTTTTTTGGTGTTGGAAATCATCATTATAACCCCTCCCGCTCTTGGGCAGAGCGAAAGGGAGTGTCAGACTTCTACTGACTAAAAACCACCCATAGTCCTTCTTAGCCCTATATGTCAAGGCCGCGGTATCTCTTACAGTATTCCGCAGCCCCTTCTTCAAGAACCACTTAATCCATTGACAAAAAAAACATGAGAATCGGTGCTTGTGTTTATCGCGAACAGACAGATAGACAAACTGATAAGCAAATTACATATGAAAAGTCGAAGTAACGGTCAGTCAAAGAAATAAAATTAATGGAACTATTATACAGTCTTCCATCCCTACCCCTACCCTCCATTAACTATTTAATGCTCGTACAGTCCATCTACACGTTCCCTGTAAAGCTCGGTGTCCACGGTGCGTTATATCGCGGAAGGACGCGGATCAGCTCGCACGACACACCGTGGTAACGGTCTCGTCCGTGGTATCCGTCGCGAGGCGGTAACTTCAAAGGTGTGCTTTGCAAAGTGAAAGAGAGCGACGATACGTTCTCTTTCACTTTGTATTTTAAAATAATTTTATTTTAAAATAAATAAAGCTAATCAAAAGATTTGAACCGACCGATTCGCACCGTTGAAAGAGCCCTGTCTGTGTGAGTTGCCGTCCGTGGTCGTCGGCGGTGCGTGATGATCCGCAGATTCACTCACCGTGGGAACCCAGCTTTATATATCGCTAAGACTGCCAATGTAACCATGTAATTAGAAATATTGTAAATTCAATTATTGTGTTTCCATTACTGTTTTCTTACATTATAAAAAAACTAAGTTAAAAAAACGCTCTCAGAATCACACGGCATTTGCATTTGCATCTACACCTTAAAAATGTTTCAGATGTGTTTGACATCAGCTATTCTTCAGTGCTTGTTATTTTGTTAAACTTACACTAGAGTGGTGGCAATCACTGCGTTTGACATTGTTAAAGTACAGATAGCAGAACCACACTCAAAAGTTTACCTTTATGATACACTAGCTATTGCCCGCGGCTTCGTCCGCGTGGGTGTCGAAATATATTCCAATAAACATTCATCGCCTGTTTAACTCCCTTATGGGTTGAATTTCGAAAGAAAAATTCACTCTGTACATTGCTGAAAACAGCATTAAAATTGGTGCTGTAATTTTTGAGTTTATCGCGAACATATAGACAGACAGACGCGGTGGGAGGACTTTGTTTTACAATATGTAGTGATAAAAAACTAAAATAATTTGTTTGTTTCTATAAAGTCGCAAATATAATGTATGTGGAGTTTTTCCTTGATATTATGTAGTACTTTTGTAAAAGAAAAGTATCTTATGTAACTTTACGTTACGCCTGTAATCCCCGAAGAGTGCAGAGGTGTACGTTATCAAAGTTATAGGGGGCGACCCTATTGCTATCAACATGGAATTTTCCAAAGTCCGAGTGTTACTAAAAACTTATGAGAAAGCCCAATATCAATTTGCCCGGCCCGAAAATCGACCCATGACCCTGCTAAGCAGTTGCGCATGCGACCATTAGACACAAGAGGCAGACAAACAAATCTTATTTTCATTAATAATTATTGAAAAGTACCCTTTTCGAAGCCGAAATCACTTGTTTTCCCGGCCATTGCCTTATTTTTTTAGCTCTTGATCCAAATAGGTGATACCCACGAGCTCCCTAAACTCTAATTCACATAATCCTTATTCCTTTCTTTTTAATATTATAAATGCGAAAGTAACTAGCTGTCTGTCTATCACGCTTTCACGCCAAAAACTCTGTCTGTCTGTCTGTCGCGTTTCACGCCAGAACTACTGAACCAAATTTAATAAATTTTGGTAAAAACTCTGTCTATCTGTCTGTCGCGCTTCACGCCAGAACTATTGAACGAAATTTAATACATTTTGGTATTTTGGAAAGGCCATAGGCTACTTTTTAATGCGAAAAAGAGTTGAAAGGGGGGATGAAAACATTACAATTGGCTGCGATAACCGACATCGGTCGCGACATCACACATCCACGCGGGTGGGGAGCGCAGGCATCAGCCAGTAAACCATAATACGAAAGGACATTTTATTTTCGTCTTGCTGACAGGACGTCACAAATTTATGCCGTCTCAATTATTTTCCTAGCCTTACACACTTACACGTTCCCACATCGAAACTAGGAAATCGTTCAAGATCGACAGACAGCGAGAAACTTGGGAGAACGTTATGCAAGACTTGAATTATAACAACTCCTTGAATAACTTGTTCAACCCGCAATATTGTTAATAGAAGAGGAGGTTGGGGGAGTTTGATTTAGAAGAGGGAAAAGTGATTTTATTTGGTTGGTAAAAATAGAATTTGTATGTCATTTTTAGCTAAGTGCCACTGATTGTTTTTAAAAGATATTAAATAGGGTAGTTAACAAAAAAATCTAATTAGTATGTCAGATAGATTTCCAAAAAATATTACACCCGTATTTTTCTTTTTTCACGTAAGCAAGCAATGAAGACGATACAGTACTTTGAAAACTCGTGTGATGTCATATTCTAAGGCATTAGTGTGACATTTTTCACCGGTGAGTAACGTCACAAACCCCCATTCAAATTTTGACGCATTTTATCTCTATCAATTTTTATTGATTTGATAAAAATAAAAAAAACGTATCCAATATTTTATGATAATCTAACAGACGGACCAATTAGAATTATATTTATTTTAGTCTGAAACATTGCACCCATTAAAAAACACCGCCGTGAACCTACTGTCGCCTTGTTGGATGGGTCACGAGAACTGCTACGCATGACGTTCGCGACCCATCCAGCGCACAACCATTTTCGGGTCGGCTTCAGTCTTACCGGCTGCAGCTGAATACCAGTACAATAAATGGAGCAACTGTCTATCTTACGTTCTTGTTCTATAGTTCTTGTTGCGTTTGTCGTTTGTACTGTATAGTTTATGTCACTTTGACTGCACCAAAATTGCATTAAAAACATGTTTTTTTTTCACATAAAATTCAGCTAAGTGCCCCAGACGTTACTAACTAAAATAAAGATCAATCTATCAATAATTTGTTAAGTTTACTGCAAGCCCCATTTGCCCCTATTCAAGAAGTTCTTCATTGAGTTGCACTAGTATAACTAGAAGTTAGGTTCAGCTTAAGTTGAAACTTCAACGGCCCCAGCGGCCAGTTGGTATAGAAAATCAATAACGCAAAATGCAATTCACATTTATTCTAACTTGTGGTTTGTTGATGCTGGCTGAAATCAGGGGCGCAACGCTACACTTTAAACATATTTGGGTCGAGTTAATATGGTATATCGTCAAATCAGGGGCGCAACGCTACACTTTAGACATATTTGTGTCGAGTTAATATAGTATATCGTCAAATCATGGGCGCAACGCTACACATTAGACATATTTGGGTCGATTTAATATGATATATCGTCAAATCAGGGGCACAACGCTACACTTTTAACATATTTGGGTCGAGTTAATATAGTATATCGTCAAATCAGGGGCGCAACGCTACACTTTAGACATATTTGGGTCGATTTAATATGGTATATCGTCAAATCAGGGGCGCAACGATACACTTTAGACATATTTAGGTCGAGTTAATATAGTATATCGTCAAATCAGGGGCACAACGCTACACTTTAGACATATTTGGGTCGAGTTAATATGGTATATCGTCATCATCATCATCATCCTGCCCTTATCCCATTATATTTGGGGTCAACTCAACACGTTTTTTTTCCATTCGTCCCTGCGTGACGCCACGGTGGCATTAACTCCTTTTTCATATCACTCTTCACACAATTTGTTATGGTATCCATATAAAAAGCCACTTAAGTGACACCAATAGGGATGTTTACTGACTTAAAAAAAAATATGATTCTAATTAGTCCATCTGTTAGATTTTCGAAAAATATTGGATACGTATTTTTTTGTTTCATCAAATCAATAAAAAATTATGAAGAAAAAACGCGTCAAAGATTTGAATGGGGTTGGTGACGTCACTGACCGCGAAAAAATGTCATACTAATGACTTAGAGTATGACGTCACACGAGTTTTCAAAGCACTGTATCCGTCTTCATTGTCTGTTTACGTGAAAAAAGAAAAAATAGTTATCCAATATATTTATAATCCAACAGACACAACACTTTTTTTAAGTCCCTATTGTGATACCCGTGCGATATCATATTTAGCTACAGTTAGTAAACACTCGTAATTGTAAGCGAAAGCTATCGTTTCTTGTGAGTGTTTGTTTGAAGTTTATTTTTAGTTTTGCTAGTCTAAACGGTTCCAAAAGAGAAGAAAATATGCTTAAGAGAAAAAAAAATTGTTTCCAGGTCAACCTTGTTGCTCAATTAAAAAACAATGTTAATTGAGTCTCAAAAGTTACAAAAGATGCGTGAGTTGAGCTGACTCAACTCACGCATCTTAAGTAACTTTTGAGACTAAATGGGCTAATGGACTAAATTTAATGGGGCTGACCCCAATTATTGAAAATACTTTTGTTGGGGCTGACTCGCTACTTCCCGTATTTGACACAGTATTGAGACTAAATTATTACGACTAAATTAATACAAAAGAATACAAATAAAATAAAACAAAACCCAGCCGATTCGAAAAGCTGGTAAAAATATATTATGTGATTCTTAGATTCTATGAACTTATTTTATGCATGCGTGTTTGTGTGTGTGTGTGTGTGTGTGTGTGTGTTACCGAGTGTATAATCATTTATGTATATTATGTGTTATTAGCAAATTCTTACTCGGATGTGGTCAGTTTCCTCATACGTTAAAGTTTTTAGCCATTCAGTTATAAGTTTCTTACATTCTTATAAGACTTGAGGGTGGAATATAAATATTGCTAAACAAATGTTAGAACACGAACATGTATGTGGCACCCCTGAAATACCTTTTAGTGAATATTCTAAGGCTGATTAGACCGAATTTTAGTATGAACTTCGTTAGTAAAAGTCACTTGGATAACAAGTTATTTCATAGAGGTGAAATTAGTTAAAGCAGTATTACCTTTTTTATGGGCGGCTGGGAAATCATCAATAACCCCTCCGCTCTTGGGCAGAGCGAAAGGGAGTGATAGACTTCTACTGACTAAAAGCTACCCATGTTCCTTCTTAGCCCTTTATGTCGAGATCACAGTATCTCTTACAACATTCCGTAGCCCAAGCAGTATTACCTCTATACGTTAATTTGGTTTTATGTCTTGTTTTTGATTTAGCACAAATCAGATAGTAAATGTACGAAAATGGAAAGAAAAACATAGTAACCTATTAATGAACGTATAGAAGTATAGAATGTTCGTACAATGGTCTAGTAGAGTCTAGACGGCGATCAATCAAACTATGTGTATAAATCCAGTTTATGCAAATCTCTCTATGGATTCAAAATCTGTGCAACCATGGTCATGTTGTATTGAATACTAGCTTTTGCCCGCGGCTTCGCCCGATGACGCCGAGTACTACTACCACAAAATGTACATGCAAAGATTCTGAAAAAAGGAGAGGAATTTTCAATTATCTTGAACAGCACACGCAAACAAATATTTCCAAAAATAAACGGTAAATTGAAGTACCAACAGTAAAGGTGTTCATCATATTAATATTGCAATTTACAAACAGTTTAACGCAGCTATAATACGATAGGACTATAAACCGAATTCGTCGATCAATCAGTGGAATTGGACGCGAATGATGGCCGTCATTTTAATGCAGGCCATCAAATGGACGCCGCTTAAGCCTCAAAGTGAATTGCTTTGCCATTTAGTAGACAATTATCGGATGTTGATGAGAAATGTGTGTGTAGTTGTTGTGATCAGGGGACTGGTTTTTGGTAGGTATCTTGACCTTAATACGATGGTGAAAAGTAGTAGAAACAGATATTATATGAATTAAAATCTTGTATTCCATTTATTACCAACATAGTTTATTAGTAGTGACTATTCCTAAATAAAGTACTTTTACTTTATTTTAATCAATTAGATTTTATGCCATCATCATTTTCTTGCATTTAACTCAATTTATTTTGGGGTTAGCGCGGCATGTCTTCTCATTACATATTATCTTCTCCATAACTCTTCATCTTATCAGACACGTCCTTCTTGTCTTGCCATATCATCCATCACATAGTCGATCCCATACGTATCCTCAAGTTATCAAAATTATGACATAGCACATCATAATCAACGTATAATATAGAAAATTTCTAGAGTGGAAAAACGTCGATTAAGCCGAGATGCATGTTTCTTACATGAAAAAGACAGTGGGCTAGCACTGGAATCCCAGTGTTGGACAGTGAATGATTTCCTCATTAGGTTTTACTTCAACATTTTGAAAGCAGTGATGATGAAATAATTTACACAAAGCAAAACCTTACGACATACACTTAGGATTATAGTTTTGGGTTATGTGAAGCTTCATATTTTAAGATCTGTTTATCATAATTATGGACAAGTGACCGTTTTAACACCTGTCTCTTATGTTTAAAATGCCTCGACAAGATAGAACATATTATACTTAGCTAGTCTAATATGTCATATTCAAACTTGTTAACGGGCTAATATTTTGACCACATCAGGACTCATTTTCTACCAAAGTTCTTAACCAGATAATAACTTTATACAATTAACCACTGACCATCAGTTGAGAGTAGACAAATGTATTAACCTACTCTACATAAAAAACAACACACAATTATCGCCTCTCGAGTACACTTTAATTTAATAAACAGATTACAGTGTTACCCAGGCCTAAAGCCAGGCAGGTCGTGGACTGATGACCTGACATAAAATGATTACAACCTTACAGAGGGAGCCACTCGTCCCGGCGATTAACAATGTTGACCTTTCATCTTGTCGAAAGATTAACACTGATAAGAACTTTTTTTTAGCTTATTTTTGGATGTTTCACTATGTGTGTGTTTTGAGATGACTTTTAGATGATGTCTGTGATTAAGGGAGAAACAAAAACAGTGACTGTTTTGTAGAATAGCTATTCTATGGGATTCAACGAACTTTTCAGAGTTACCTACTCCTCTGTAGTAAATATAAAAAATTATAAAAATTAAAAAAAAGAAATATAAAATTTTTATCGATTTAGGAAGACTTTCCTAAAACGATAAAATTCATGATGTAATTTTTTTATATTTACTACAGAGGAGTAGGTAACTCTGAAAAATTCGTTTTCCATACGAATGATAAAACAACTGAAAATTAATTAAACAGTGTTAAAAGAATAAATAAGTAGCTGTCATGTTTGTTCAGTTTCCGCACCTGTCCCGACTTTGAAATTTGTTTCCGCAAAGTTCACCAAGTTATGGCTATTCGAATTTCCTTTTATTAAACTTTTGGGAATTTTCTATGAAATTTCCCTGTATTTTATTTTTGAAATTAAAATACTGCGGTTAATGCTTGGGTTGATAGCAATAGGCTCACTAATTATTAATAACATTACGGGCGAAATATGATATAGAGGTCACCTCTATCTAGCCAGGGAAAACAGGCATTGTGTTATTTGTTAAATGGCTTTTACTGATTTTTTGCAAACAAGCTGTTGGTGGTATCGCAAGAAAGAGATAAAAAGTTTACCTACAAATGACTTTTAGTAAGTCCACTAAGTCCGGGACGTTTGTTGTCCATATCAGTGTGAAAAGACGTAACGTAACGTGACGGATCGTAAGACAATTTCCCCTTTTTTTAAGTGAAAACTTCTGCCCGTTGTGCACTTTTATTTTTTGCGCGTTGTGCTATTTTTAATACGGCGCAGGGCGCTCGCGCGAATGTTTGTGTCAAGTATAAAAAAAAAAATGTCAAGTTGATTTTTCTGAGAGATAAACTTTCTAATGTAAAATAATTGTAATAGTGCTGTGTTAATTCTTTTGTAATATAAATTGTCATGTTTGTGTACGATAGTGCAATAAATAAATATTGTGTTTAACCACATAAATGATAGTACTTTTAAGCTGATAAATAAAGCAATTCGTGTAAAATTATTCCCTATCCATTCCAAAATATTCAAAAATGCACAACGATAATATTCATGTTTTCACTTCTACCGGCACTCCCGGAGTGCAACCTGTTTTTTTTTTTTGAAAAATGGACCTGCTCTTGAAATCATCACGATCACGCCTGATTGATGAGATCTATGATTTATTTATTTATTTAATATTAATTATAGCAACACTACAGAGTATCCAAACCGATGTTACCAAAAAAACAAACCAAGTTTAAGAAAAATCATCTTTCGTTCATCCTCTCACAGAAACTCAAACAAGATGATGGAACAAGAGCGCCCAGAAGATTCCTGTTTACTTTTGTTATATAGGCAAGACGGGTTTAATGTGGGAGGAAACACATATGCAGAGAGATCCACTGGAGGAGAAGCGCTGAGTACGATATTGTTGCACTTGTTTCTTATCCCGAGATATCAAACAAGTGCTTCAACAGAAACTAACAATACAAAACAGCCACATTGGTAATCTATTTGACTGTTATTGAATAAAAGCCATCTACTGTAGTTTCAAACAACAACGTGCAAACAAAGTATCATCCTCTTTTCCAACCACAGCCGGATAAAAACCCGCATCGCTTTACAGAGAGGGCAGCACTTTCCGTTAGTCGCGCAAAGTCGTGGCCGCTGGAATTTAAAAGTTCATTAATTTGAGTGCGCTCTAAACTTCTCTCGTGGAAGCATAGTTACTGTTGCTCTTTTGTTTTGTTGGCACGGAGATGTGGGCGAGCGCAGCAAGAGTTCGTTTATTTTTGATAGTCGGTTCGGATTGGTTGTTGTAGGTGTAATTGTTGGTTAATTGACATCTACATTGTAGGGATGATAATATCGTCAAAGTCCAAAAAAAAAAACCTGAAAACCTGAACCTGAAACCTGAATAAAAGACGCTACAGGACCGTGACGTATGGCGGGAAATGAAATTCCTGGTGGAAAAATACTTCGCCGGACTTGGAAATAGAATCCAGGATCTCAGGCATAGCAATCGCGCTTGGTAAGTAGTTCTTGCATCTTCCGGGCCCCCGACACATAATAGGAACAGTGGCTTTTTAGTAGATAGTGCGTCATAACCCTCCGTTCGCCCCAGATGCAGACCAAGGATATAAAAAAGGATATTTCGAAAAAAACAATTATGTTGTTCAGCATTATGAACAATTTATATTAATAATTATATACATATAATAATACAAATATATATTATTATTTACGTTCAAATATATTTTTATCTCGTGTTAAAGTATCGGTCTCTATTACCAACTTATAACTGTGTACTGTACATTTGCTTGAACTGTTTACTTTAGTACCTAGCAAAATTCCCAATATTATTCTATCACGTGTCAAGTGGACTATAAAATGTTTTGATAACCCCTATAACGTCCAACTAACACCGTTTAACCCAAGGGATCGGATTTGGATGTAATTTCCAAACCGGGACGGGCCGTTTCACCCAACAAGGTTTGGCCCTGATTTAGCTATAGTTACCTATATCTACGAAATTTGAAGAATCGTTCCCGGGAAAGAGCATTTAGGTCTAGTTTTATTTTTTTAACTAGCTGTTGCCCACGGCATTGGTCCGCGTGAAAATATTATAAAGAATACTGCCCTATTTGAATACTAGCTACTGAAGTTAACAGAAACTTTCAGAAGTGGCATTAGAATGGAATTTAGTGTGAGTCATGCGTGTAAAGCGAGGGTAGATTATGTACCGTATGGTATTAGGGTAAACACTAAATTAAACTGATCGCAACATTGAAACTGCTTTCACAGCTGAAAAATTAAATAAATGAGCAGATAAAATTACATTTTTGCGACGTCTCTCGAGTGCAGCCTCCAATATCGGCTCGAGATGAATACATAACACACGATGCATAAGCAATTCACAGTGTACCAAATAATTCTGCGTGTCTTACACAGTCTGTCTACTTCGTTCTCTAAGTTTTAACGCGAGCTAAATAAAGACAGAAAATAAAGTACTGTTTTAGCTTGTGGTTCCAAACTGAGGAAGATTGTTTTTGGTTCATATTCGATTTATTTAGAGGTTTTAATACTCGTATATCGAATATAGGAAAGCTTCAAACTAGTCTACTTTATCAGATGCATAATTTAACTCACAAAAAAAAATCCTAGAAAAGGCGAGACCGATTGAAACGGAAGATTTTAATGTCACCTTATATAGGCACTCTGTTAGGTGACACAACCTTCCGGCTCGCTACATGTTTGCGATTGGGTGCTCCGTGTGGGGCTCCACATCGTTGTCAATGTGGTGAAGTAGTCGACAGCCTCGGACACCATGGGTTTTCCTGCAGTAAGAGCGCAGGTCGGATTGCGCGGCACGCCAGCATTAATGATCTCATCCGACGTGCTCTGGCCACCGCCGGTGTGCCTGCTGTTTTGGAACCTAATGGGTTGGCCCGCGTGGATGGGAAGAGACCAGATGGTATGACCATAATGCCATGGAAGTTGGGTAGGCCTTTGGTGTGAGACGGAACTTGCGTCGATACCCTTGCGCCATCCCATCTTCCTAGCACGGTGAGTTGTGCTGGGGCGGCTGCTGCAGGTGCTGAAAACCTCAAACGGCGCAAACACAACAACTTAATTGGCAGATAAGTGTTTGAGCCGTTTGGGGTTGAAACTCTGGGGCCTTGGGGTCCGAGTGCTCACCTAATATTTAAGGAAATAGGGGATCGGACTGAGTCAAAAAACAATGATTCTAATTAGTCCGTCAGTTAGATTATCGAAAAATATTAGATACGTGTTTTTTGTTTTATCAAATTAATCAAAATTGACGAAGATAAGATGTGGTTGTGACGTCATTTGTAGGTAAAAAATGTACTAGTTGAGTTTTCGAAGCACTGTATTGACTTAAATTTTTGTTTATGTGAAAAAAGAAAAAATACGTCTCCAATATTTTTTGGAAATCTATCTGACGGACTAATTAGTTTTTTTGGTCCGATCCCATATTGCCAAGCCGTTGGTCGACTCTTTATGTGACCAGAGGGCTGGCCTATTCTTTGGTCAAAGAATCAGCATTGCCATCCAACGTGGGAATGCTGCCAGCCTTCTGGGCAATTTTCCCGTTGACAGCAATGTGGACGAATTTTTTGACGTCCCTGTAATTCTTCTCTTTTTGATATTTTTATATATTATAATTTAATTTAATTTTAGTTTTGTAAATTGTAGTTTGTAGATATTGTAAATAAAAAAAATTAATGTGAACTTTTGACTAAATTGATATTCTGTGTTACTCTCGTGGCTAAATAACAACAAACGCTTGGATCAATCTTCAGGTTAAGACGCGATTGCCTATGTTGGTCTGTGGATGGGTGTCCACCCAACACATACCAATTTTCTTCCGTGTCTTGGAAAGCAAGTTGATCCGTTGGTCCCAGCTGTTGTTTTATAGACCTTTGAGAGTCGTAATAGGTAGAAGACTAACAAATAGTCTTATTAAGAGACGAGCTGACCTACGCAACTTCGTCTGCGTCACAATAATATATAGCTTACAACCTTCCTCGATAGATCGACTATCCAACATAGTAATATTTTTGATCTTTGATAGCCGAAACAGGTAGTTAGTGGCCCGGCAGACTAACAACCAATCTTACCAAAGGATGGAAATGGAGGTCAGATAGGCAGTCGCTCCATGTAAAATACTGGTTTTCTGTTACATCTGGTTGTTTCGTTCTTAATTACTTGGGTCGCTAAGTAATAATTCTAATTAGTCCGTCTGTTAGATTATTGAAAAATATTGGAAACGTATTTTTTGTTTTATCAAATCAATAAATAATTACGAAGGTAAATCGCGCAAAGATTTGAGTGGGGGTTTGTGACGTCACCAACCGCTATAAAATGTCATACTAATGTCTTAGAATATGACGTCACACGAGTTTTTAAAGCACTGTATCTGTATCTGTGTCTTCAATATTTGCTTAGGTACGTGAAAAAGAAAAAATACGTGTCCAATATTTTTTGGAAATCTATCTAAAGGACTGATTAGATTTTTTTAGTTAACTAACCTATTAATTTAATAAAAACAACACAGAGAGAAAAAACTAAAACTAAAACTACGAGATTGAGTTAGCACGAATGCACAATAATACCAATACAACACGCTCACTGAGACCCAACCCTGCAATGCGCGGCGGTTCGAAACGGCGTCACTGGCCAGAATTATTAATGTGCCGCCAGCGTGCGGTGATGTACAACTTAGTCTTCAGACCTGTTCCAGAAGCTGATAGTGAGATTATAGATGAATTTGTCATTTGATAGAGTAAAACACTGTTAATGACAGTTAATAGTCTAACATTTGATGTAATTTATAAGTACTGTATAGTGTATAGGTAAAAAAAATATAAATATGTCTCTACTCGTTAATTATTACGAAGACAAAAAAAAAACTAAAAAACCCGACTGAAAAAGCTGAAAAGCTTTTTAACTATTTTTTTTATTTACAACTTTTTAGTTATTTTGTGTTTGTTTTTTCGTTGGTCGCGTAAAATTCTTCGCAGATGATTTAACTTTTGTGTTTGTTTATAGGTTTTCCCCAAAATCCACAATTTTTTTTGGTTTTTTTTTTAATTTTAATGTAGCCAGTTACACGCGCGCCATTAATACGAATCTAACGACGTATATTTTATTCATATCCCATCACCCGTTTAGGAGTTATGGGGGAACAATGAAAAGGACATACCTACATACATACATACACGCCAAACACATAACCCTCCTTTTGGGCTTTGCCGCAGTCGGGTAATAACAAACAATTTTATTTTCAAACCACATCTGATGAAATAACATGTATTATGTCCTTTACCTGGTTGCAAAGCACTGTTGAGAGCAGTAGCGGACCCAACTTACGAACAGTGAGCCGTGGGTTGGAACCCAGGCATTACGTTGTGTGGTTTATTTCATCACCACTGCTCTCAAAACAGTAAAGGAAAACATCGTGAGGAAACCGGCGAGTAGAGGAGGCCTGAGTCCCTGCAGTGGGAACATTATAGGCTGATGATGAAAAGGATAGAACGAGATTATTACGATAAAACAAGACAAAATAACGAACAATATTATTTTCAAACCACATCTGATGAAATAACATAATATACCTATTATGTACGTTATCTCGTTTGCAAAGCACTATCTATGTGGTATTCACTAGAATCACTAGTTAAGGTAAAATCACCAAATTATCAGTAAGTAGATGAACCACAACAAGGATCCGTGTGATACAGGATACTATAATTTAAGAGACAGAGTTTAATTTACTTTGTACAGATTTCTGCAACAACCATATGTTTCATGTCAAATGTTGTCTATCATAAATTAAAAAATTATCAATATTTATTATTAATATTTATTATTTTTATTATTATCTATATTTTTCGGAATTTTTTATTATTTTAATGTAAAGAAACTGAATAAATTGAATCGAAATTCCTCAACAAGATTGTTAAACAAGATGCTGATTTCAGCAACATCTACGCTTTTAATACTAAAACCAAGTTGTTCAAGATAACAAAAACACGCCTCACTTTGGCACCCACAAATTTATCTCACTGTAAAATTCATCGGAAGACCCGCAAAACACCAAAAAAACCAGCTTAACAAAATTAACTTTCGCAGAAGTCAAATCCCCAGTTTTGTTATTCCCTCCTCCCTTATCCACTTAATCTTAAGTGATAATAAACACTGGTCCAAACTGGATTTGAGGGGATTTTCATAATTCGACGACGATTTCTGGCCGCTTAAGAAAATGCACTTATCTCTTTGAATTTGAGTTTATTTTCTCCATATTTGATATAATTTAAATGAGTTTGGAAAATAACTTTTCCATTTTCTTCAGTAGTTTTAAAGGGGATGTCAGAAATGCATTTCGAATGTAAATATGTGTTCGGTGAGATTATTCTACTTCTGATATCATGAATCTTAATTTAAAAGTCTCAAAAATCTTTTGTGTACTTAAATGACAATTATTATCAGCCAGTAATTTGTCCGCTAAAGAGATAAATCACGAGTTTTAGTTAACGTTATCGGCTGGTGCAAAAGCGACTCGTCTTCCAGTAAGTGGGATCGCTGCTTAAGGCATCTGGAATTCCAGAGGCATCGCAGGTACGTTGTCAAAGTTATAAACCCGACCGTCTACGTTTATAAGTCATCCTAAATAACAATAATTATGCCTTGATGATTTCTGATAATGATGACGGTTTTTAACAAACTTTTTTCCCATTTATGTAGAATGCATGCTCGACTAAATTATTCAACTGAAAATGCTGGCTGACAGGTACCTACTGCATTAACTGCATATAAAACAATTAGATCCAATGAATATTGACCTTAAGGTGTTTTAAATAGGAGGAATGTGACGCCGTCGTCTCCTTCTGCGAAGCAGTGATGCTAGCGAAGGAGATGGCGGAACGTGAGAGGGAGAGAACCTCTCGTGCAAGCTACCTACCGCGGGAGACGCTCCGGGCATCGCGGGCCACGTTCGGCTTCCGGCCACCGTAGACGCGGGCCTGTGGACGGTGAGTGATGGGCTAGCTCGCCGTCCGTGCGTCTTATGCCGACGACAGGCCGTGTGATGTCAGCAACATGGGAGGGGCCCGCAAGGGCCGACGCCCGTCGGGGTTGCGGGTTGTTCAGAAGTTACCGCGGCCTCGACATATAGGGCTAAGAAGGAACATGGGTGGTTTTTAGTAAGTAGAAGTCAGACACTCCCTTTCGCTCTGCCCAAGAATGGGACCCCGGGGTTATTTGATGATTTTCCACCCGCCAAAAAAAAAAGTTGTTTTAAATAACATTCATTCTTTGACTGTGTATTTATCAGCCAGCAATGTTGTAAAACTCAACGAATAAGTAACTAGAATAAGTTCGTAAAAGCCAGGAATATGAAAGAAAACTAAGCAACTCCGTGAGAAATTTTCGCTATTCGCAATATACTTTGAAAGCAATTTCCATGTTAAAAACATTACCGTAACTACAGAGAAGTAGCTTTTGTTTGAAATATAAACTTGGACTTTTTAAATTTTCATGCATAGGTACGTCCCTAAACTGCTATTTGTTAGCTAAACGCAAAGTAAGGCTAAAACGTTGCTAGCGAAAAGTAAATTCTACTAGCAATTTCTAAACACTGAAATTACAATGCACCTCATGGAATAGTATTTTTTTAAACAGCTGTTGGTTCGAAATTATTAATACACAAGCGGTCCCAGAATTATCCGACCTGACATACTCGTATACATGGCTGTTTTTGTCTAAAAATAATATATTTGGTAGAGAGTAACAACATTTTTTTTTGTGGGGTGGGAAATCATCAAATAACCCCTCCCGCTCTTGGGCAGAGCGAAGGGGAGTGTCAGACTTCTACTGACTAAAAACCACCCATGTTCCTTCTTAGCCCTCTATGTCGAGGCCGCGATAACTAGTGTACAACCCGCGGCCCCGACGAGCATCGGCCCTTTTGGGCCCCTCCCATGTTGCTGACATCTCTTTGAGGCGCGCGTGGAACACGAACGCGCCGTCGGAGAGGGAGTAACAACCTTACAACACTAATTCAGTCTAGAGTTTCAAGCTGTTATATTATTTTGCGCTCATCAAATAGTTCACTGTCACTATATATTTGAACATAGAAAAAATTTATTACACTTACGTGATACAAAATGTTGATTTGAAAAACATCATAGCCGAGTAAGACTCTACTCTGAAAGGTCTGCTAGTTCATTTACAACAAATAAATGTTGGGTAGAAGAGTTTAAACGAATCCAAATGAGCTACTAGAAATTGAACATCGCATTGGTTGACCAAAATTGAAAAAATAAAATGATGACTGTTGTTTGAAAGTGCACGAACTAGCATCAAATCTGCTAGTTCTAAAAGAGATTTCAGTACTTGTTGTAAGCAAAAATCGCACCTTGATCGAGAATATGAAAAAGTTGTGCCCAAAAAGGCTGCCACAAATTACTCAAAATAGTACAAAATGCAGTAGTGAAGATTTCTCAATCTAGTTTTAAGCAAAAAATCAGGGCTATAAAGTCGAGTTTTTGAAAATGTACATCAAGTTAAAAAGAAGAATGTCTAAAGGAATAAATATAAATAAAAATCTAAGATTTTTCCTCATCTTAGTTAGGTCGGATACTACCCTTTGTTTTTTTTTTTGGCGGGTGGAAAATCATCGAATAACCCCTCCCGCTCTTGGGCAGAGCGAAAGGGAGTGTCAGACTTCTACTGACTAAAAACCACCCATGTTCCTTCTTAGCCCTCTATGTCGAGGCCGCGATAACTAGTGTACAACCAGAGGACTACCCGCAGCCCCGACAGGCGTCGGCCCTTTCGGGCCCCTCCCATGTTGCTGACATCTCTTTGAGGCGCGCGTGGAACACGAACGCGCCGTCGACACGGCCTGTTTTCGTCGTAAGACGGACGGACGGCGAGTTAGCCCATCACTCACCGTCCACAGGCCCGCGTCTACGGTGGCCGGAGGTCATCGCGTGACCCCGACGCCCGGAGCGCCTCCCGCGGCGGCTGGGATGAGAGGTTCTCTCACTCTCGCGTTCCGCCACCTCCTTCGCTAGCATCACTGCTTCGCAGAAGGAGGCGACGGCGTCCCATTCCTCCTCGCCCCGGACCATGGCTTGCACCAGGGCCGGGCGCGAGCGGTCGCCGCCGCCGATCGCCGCTACGAGAACACGGTGGGGCTCCGCCAAAGCGGGGCACACCTCCACTGTGTGCTCCACCTCTCTCCGGGCGTTTCCTCCCGCCGGATTCGGTGCAGGTACCTCCCGAAACAACCGTGTCCGGTGAGGACCTGCCTCAGACGGAAGGTGAGGGCGCCGTGGCGCCTCTCCACTCCTCAAAGAGGGGACTTACCGCCACTTTCGTGGCGTGCCCTGCACGGGGTTGCGACAGTCGCTGTTTCCATGTCGCCATGAGATCGCACCGGAGGTCTATCCTGAGTGACCCCCGGCGCGTTTTAATGTATGACGTATAACTTCTTACAGAAACGATTGCAGCTATGAAAGATTCTTTCTTTATTTGAGGGCACATATTTAAAAGTCGGTCCCATTAAAACTTGAATTTTTTTATTGTAAGTCAATAAAACTATTGGTATTTGAAATAAATCATGTTGGTACTCATTGTTTTTTTACTTCTATCAACTACATTGTATGATTCTAATAAATTATTTATTTGATAAATAATAAAAACGTAATACTGTTGTTTTTGGATTCTTGATCATCAATAAATACGTCTGCCCACAATAAAACCTTGTTATCACGTTTCGGCACAATATCTCAATCTAGAAAAGCGAGTCTACGACGTCATTATCAGGGCTGACTATCCATAGTGCCCGGAGACCGGACGTACTTAAGTACGGTTACTCGTGCAAGCTTTCAATGCACCTTTAAGTCTACCCAGCACGTTTAAAGATAAGACTTATTCCCTACACCTTTAGGCCGAGACTAATTGTGTGATGTAAAACGTGAGTGTGTCGTTTGTTTCCCACTTGTTTTGTTTTCCTGGAAATCTTTTAATTACGGAGATATTTGTTTTTTACAGGTTAAAAAAACTTAAATTACCTCCTTGACCCGTTTAATATTTAATAGCATCCATTACCAAAGAAAGAAAGAAAACGTATTTATTTGGCACATGCCACAAGTGCACACAAAAAGTAAAAAATAATATAAAAAAAAACTAAGAACTAAACACGAAAAAGAGTGTGTATCTCACGGCTGCGCCAAATAGCTATATTATTTTGAGTGTAGGTATTACGTTGAGATTTCCTGTAAAACGTGATATTTCACCCCAATAAAAGTGGTTTCCCAGCAATAACTTTTGTGTCGAGTTACTTAGTTTGATGTACAGAATGTTTTGTTGATGGCTTCGTGAAGGGCCCGTTTACACCCTATAGAAACGTCGACATGCAGTAGAATACACCTACATCTGTGGCTTGTACAGGGTGTAAATTAACCCATCACACAGCCATAAATCAAGCATTCTGCACATCAAACTAAGTACCACTAAACAACAAATTTTGCTGAGAAACGACTTTTTTTTGAGTCAAAAATCACATTTTAAGTTAAAACTCAATGTAGCACTTTTAAAACATTGTGTTACTGGATGCTTTGAATAGTAAACGGGTCATGGCAGTCATTTAAATAAAGTTATAACCTGAAAAGCTAGTATTTACAAAGACAGCTGTGATAAATTTGGTACTTTGACCCCCAATATTTCCGTAAATATTGTATTCCCAGATATGGTGTAGAACAAAAAAAAATATCTCAGTGGTGGGAAGAACAAGTGCCTTTTGTTTGCGTTAGTGGAGCACCACTAACTGCCACTGCACTGGAGTACCGAGTAAATCTAACACTAGGCAGTGGCAGCGTAAATGCTTTTACGCTCTTTATAGCAGTTAACTCCTAAGACTTACCGAGTAAATCTAACACTAGGCAGACAAGACGTGTGAACTCCTAATTGATAGTTTAAGTTACAAAGAGCTCAAGCGGCGACATCGAAGCGCCGAGGTGTATTGTTAGTGGGAAATAATAGCTGGAATCTGAACGTGTATGTAGTGTAGGTAGGTAAGTGCAATTTTGCTTTGCTCACTCACTCCCTTTGAGCAGGTCAAAGGGAGTGAGCGAGCAAAGCAAAATTGTGTATTCAGAATATTAAATTCCGTCAGAAATAAATATTCGGAAAACACATTTTATATTGTGCTTTTTTGGAAGCAATCTGTGATTATTGATTTACAATACAATGAACGTTTTGCATCAACCCTTGGCCAGAAAGATGATGATGACATGTAATAGGGATGTTTACTGACTTAAAAAATATGATTCTAATTAGTACCTACGTCTTTTAGATTATCGAAAAAAATTGGATACTTTTTTTTATCAAATCAATAAAAGATGACGAAGATAAAACGCGTCAAAGATTTGAGTAGGTTGTGACTTCACTCACCGGTAAAGAATGTCATACTAATGTCTTAGAAAATGACGTCACACGAGTTTTCAAAGCACTGTATCATCTTCATTGTTTGTTTACGTGAAAAACGAAAAAATACATGTCCAATATTTTTTGGAAATCTTTGTGACGGACTAATTAGATTTTTTTTTAGTTAACTACCCTATTATAATACACGTGTATTATATTGCCTCTGTAGGATGGTAATGCTTTTAGCGTTAATTTTAGGATCCATTCCGATAAATTAGCTGCATTCGGTACGACTGGAAGCCAACAAAGTTGGTAAAAGCTAGGCACATGATAATAGGGATGTTAACTAAAAAAATCTAATTAGTCCGTCAGATAGATTTCCAAAAAATATTGGACACGTATTTATTGGATAGTAGGTAATCACGTGAGCACACAAGACCCGTGCGACACTGTGCCGCCTTACTGTGGCTGGTGGCGAGCGGCACCGACTCTTGACGCATTGCGCGTCTTCGCGCCAGACGCTTTCAATCAAAGTCGTTTGACGGTGACGGGCAGCGGGCGGCCGCGGCAGCGCGCGCGCAGGCTCAGCGGTGACGGTAGTCACGGTAGGGTGGGGAGGGAGCGAGACAAGACACGCCGTCACTCAAATTGTGTCTCAAATGTTTTGTTCTGTCTACCTTTCATGTCATACTTTTGGTTCTAGTTTAGTTTATTTTTAATTTTTTTTTAATATCTTTTGTAACATTCGTTTAATTTTATTTAATAATTGTGTCTTTAGTTTTGAGCCATGTGAAGCAATATTAATAAGCTTATTTTATTTTATATACGTACCTAATATTGAAGCTCTTGGCTTTCGTACGTTTTTTACGGGTGACCACTGAAAACCAGCGCTGTGCTGTGGGTGACCATAGCACAGCACCATGCTGAGTGGCAACCTACTTGTCGCAGTTACGACGTGCATTATTTATATATTTTTTTCTTTTTTAATTTCCCTGCTTGTTGTATTTTACTTTTTTTTTGTGTGTATTGTTTTATTTCCTGTATGCATGTATGTTTCTGTGACAAATAAACATTTTTTCTTTCTTTTCTTTCTTTCTTTCTATTTTTTATTTTTTCACGTAAACAAACAATGAAGACGATACAGTGCTCTGAAATTTCGTGTAACGTCATATTCTTAGACTAATATGACATTTTTTTTGCGGTTAGTGACGTCACAAACCCCCACTCAAATCTTTTACGCGTTTTATCTTCGTCAATTTTGATTGATTTGATAATACAAAAAATACGTATCCAATATTTTTCGATAATCTTACAGACGGACTAATGAGAATCGTATTTTTTTAAGTCAGTTAACATCTCTATTGTGATAGTAAAATAATCGATAGCAAAAAACAAACTATGGTAACTCGTTTTCTAACCAAAAGTGACCGTCAGGTTGCATAAATACGTGAGTGATTGTTGATTGTCCATTGAACACTAAACTTGACAATTTGATATTTTTTATTGTGTGAATAAACTAGTGTCAGAGTTTATGGGCCATAAGCCTCTGATCTTACTTTACATGCCGTTGAGAAATATCTCTTAAACATTCTGGTTTTTCCATGATATTTTGCTTCACCGAAGTAAGTGATATATTATAATTATATAATACACACATGAATCCGAAATATTAGAGGGCTTTGGATCATACTTGAAACCTTTGAATTTAAATTTGTTTTGTGTTGAAAGAGTGTTTCTCTTGGATACCCTCCGTCTGGGGTGAGCTGAGAGATTTGTCGGACGCTAACCGACTGAAAACGCATTGTTCATACTACTGCCATGTGTCGAAGCCTGGGACTACTACTTAACAAGTGTGTTTGCTAAGTATGAGGTCCTGAATTCGATTCCCAAGTCTGGCAGAGCTGTAATTGGGTATTTTCATCAGTAATGTTCGAAGAAACCTCAAAGTATCAAATTTACGCTCAGTTGATGGTAATTGACTCGCTTTATTATAATATGGAACTTTGACATAGCTGGCAAAATGTGAGTGTGTACTATAAACACCTTTGCCATTGCCTGAACCTTCAAAGATTACGGGGCTGCGGGTTATTCGAAAGAGATACCGCGGCCTCGGCGCAAAGGGCTAAAAAGGAACATGGATGATTTTTTGTCAATAGAAGTCTGACACTCCCTACCGCTCTGCCCAGCAGGGCTATTGCGTATCTTTTACATGACAGTGGCTAACCTATAGTGCCTATCAATTACTGTCAAATGGTTCTATTTTGTACGAAACCATAACCAATTTGACAATTAATCCATAGACAATATAATAGCCACTGTCATTTATAAGATACGCAATAGCCCTGCAGAGCGGCGTTATGAAATGAGTTTTGCGAGTAAAATCCTACTAATAATAGAAAGGCGAAAGTTTGAAAGAAAACAGTTGTGCCAATCTAACAACAACAAAAAAACAAAAAAACTGAATTTGGAACCATAAACAAATCATCCATTCCCGATACTTTTTTGACTGCATGTTTATTATGTATGTAGGGTAAACTTGCCTAATTCGTACTTACGCCAAATTCGTACTCCACTTAAAACTCGGCTTTGGTAATAGCTATCAGCGCCTCTAGTGTCAAAAAATCGAAATAACAGTCGGCCATTTTACCACCTGACAGATAACACCTGTGAAGCTGCCCTCGACAAAAATATTGAAAAAGTAAGTTTTTTTCAACTATTATTGTAATATTTTTACACATTTCGTAAGAATTTTATTCAAATAAGGTCGTGTATAACTTATTTTACGATTTGACACGTATTCATGAGTATATTTGCGATTTCATCTGACGTGTTATCATACTCGTAACTGTTGTCAATTTTTTTGGCGGTAAATTTAAAATTTGTTTGGCTCTTGCTCCTAAATCGTACTCGAGTTAAATTCGTAAAACGTACTGGTACGATTTAGGAACCAATAAAAAAACCAAAGATTATAACTGCGATGATTGCCGAGAATTGGCGAAGACCATACGTCGAATTTGTTAAGAATTATTACTTGTTTTAATGACACATTGTTGATTATGATGCTGATTCTCAATACTGTATACCAATGAATAGATCTCAAAGTACGAATTAAGGATATAGCAGTACGATTTGGGATGAATGGTCTTAAATCGTACTATTTTAGTTTTTTTTTTAATTGTTTATTTTTGTAAAGTTTATAAGGTTTATGTTAAATTTGATTATAGAACCAATAAAGCATTTAGCAAACAAAAATTACTTTTAATTAAAACGAATTTATCTTTCCTAATTTTCTAAATATGATGGTTTTCTCTTATGGGGTACGAATTAGGCAAGTTTACCCTATGTATAATAATAATATAATAATAATAATAATAATGATTTATTTCTCTCAAAAAGGTACAGACAATGGTTCGTATTATATCAAATCAAATTAAATTTGTAACCTTTGTGAGAGCTGGAGTCTATAGTGGGTTCGGGACCTGTATGACAGATCTCCAGGCTCTCACCCTCTTAAGCAATAGTGTTAAGTAGGTACTAATTTGAACACATCAAGGCAAAATCTGCGAGTTTGTAGTGAATGGTGTACCTGAGAGTGTATGGTGTGTGTTGTGTGTGTGTGTGTGTATGTTGTGTGTGTGTGTGTGTGTGTAGTGCGTGTGTGTGTGTGTGAAGGTATATTTGTAAGAGTGAGTGTAGGTATGTGTCTTGAAAAGTTGTCTACAAATTTACTATCTAATTTATCTTAAAACAGCTAGAATATTTTCCGTCTCAGAATAATCCAAATCAAGAAGCCAATTTATTATTTTTGCTTTACATTTGGATTTGCACAAGGGGTATATGTTTAAAATTTTGTTAGTGTTGTTATACACATGACTGCTAAGGAAGCGAAAGAAGCGTTGGGCCAAAGCAAAATTTGTACGAATAGAGGGACAGACCGAATGCTTACGTCGTTGGGAGATCACAGAGGGATCGTAGGGAGTGTGACCGTGAGTTGTCATTAAGAGGTTAAGTATATATAATTTACGGACAGTCAGAACCTTACAAGTTTTGTAAAGGTCTGTGGTAGGAAAGCGATAGGGTAACTTCCAACCAACTTTCAAATGGATGGATGGATGTTGGTTACACTTTCATGCAAATACTACGAATGGATTTGGATAAAATTTGGTTCACAGATAGTTTATAATCTGAATTAACATTAGGATAGTTTTTAACCCGATTTTATCTACCGTGAGATAATTTTCGAGTTTTAGCGGGCGAAGCCGCTGGCAACACCTAGGTGGGAATATTAGTAGCACAGGGAAAACACTCAAATAATCTTTACAAACATGCTCATTATAAATGCCCACAGCCATATCACAATACATTTCAAGAAAGAAACATTCAAAGCAAAAATACAGTTCCCAAAACTCCGAACACAATATTACGATTATTGACAAAATCGACGTGAATTGGACACTTCCGAAACGTTTGAAGGTTTGAACGTAAATTACCGGGAATTGTTCACGGCTTGCTAATTTTGGGGGTGAGCATTGAGCCATGAAAAGATTGCTTATTCCGTGTACGTGCTCATTTGAAACCACCCTTAATACAAACGGGGAACATATGGCTTAAATTGATATGCTGTGAATGTTTCGAGATTTTGATGTATTTCAGTTTAATGTATCAGCTGGTACATAAGTCATTGATAATATTATTTTTGAATTCGGAGTGAGAAGAGGTATGTTTACTGACTTAAAAAAATATGATTCTAATTAGTCCGTCTGTTAGATTATCAAAAAATATTGGATACGTGTTTTTTGTTTTATCAAAACAATAAAAATTAACGAAGATAAAACGCGACAAAGATTTGAGTGGGGGGTTGTGACGTCACAGACCGCTAAACAATGCCATACTAATGTCTCAGAAAATGACGTCACACGAGTTTTCAAAGCACTGTATTGTCTTCATTCTTTGTTTACGTGAAAAAAGAAAAATACGTGTGCAATAGTTTTTGGTAATCTACATGACGGACTAATTAGATTTTTTTGGTTAACATACCTATTGTTTCAATCGAACTTTCTTAGGGATTTTAATGCTAATATTTAAAAACGTGCACTGTGATGTTAAATACTGGTATGTAGCTATATCTCGTTAGACTGGAATCTGAAAACCTGCACAGTCGTCCTCCAGCTCGTGGCTTAATTTTTTCTACTTTTTTTTCTAAATTATTACTGCCTACTAACATAGTTTATAAGTTACAATTGTTACTAACCATTATGGATCAATAAGTTATTTGAAATAAAGTCTTATTATTTATTATTCATAACAGCCTTTCAGGTGTATCTTAAGATTAATCCGTGCTTGCCTTGGTCCGTAGATAGGTAACCATAACCACCAACTACATACCGTGCTGCCTACGTGCTTCTGGAAGCACGTTTAAGCTGTTGGTCCCAGCTGTCTATCTTTGATACTCGTAACCAAGGGGATCGTATCACCCAGTACTTAATAACAAAGTCGCGGATGTCAGATAGGCAGTCGCTCCATGTAAAATACTGGTAATAAATTGCTTCAGCTAAGATTAGTCCCGGTTTAATCCCGTTTTAACTACACCGTGTCCAAAGCTTCTACAATAGGTCTGCGACGTAGCGGCTACGCTTGCTACACAATAGAGAATTTCATCAAAAAAATCTAATTAGTCCGTCAGATAGATTTCCAAAAAATAATGGACACGTATTTTTCTTTTTAAAAACAAAAGACGAAGACGATACAGTGCTGCGCAAAGTCGTGTCAAGTCGTGTGACGTCACAAGGTTAGTACTTTTTTACCCACAAATTGACGTCAAAAGCCCCGACTCATGATCTTTGACATGTTTTATTGTCGTCGAATTTTAATAAAACAAAAAACACGTATCCAATATTTTTCGACAATCTAACAGACGGACTAATTAGTTTTTTTTGGTAAAATACCCTATTCATTGAGGTAATTCAAAAAGGTATAAAAAACGAAAACCTGTACAAGAAAAATGAAGGAAAGAACGATCAGAGTCTAATTCTTTTACCTGTCTGTGTAAATAGATTAACCCTTTCGATTATAAAATAACCTGTATTACGAGATAAAGGTTACCCTTGCAAAGGACCCCTATTTGACCCAATTTGAGTCTAAAACTCAACAGATGTTTTCGAAACTTAGTGACGCTATGTCGAAAACATATTTTTGTTGAACCCGTCCTGTGGCGAAGTCGAAACTCGTGTAATTAGATGAATTTAGGGTATTTCATTAAACATACGTGTATGGGTATTAAAATTAATTAAATTTTCTTGAATCTGTGAAAGTTTATTTTACTTTTGGTGATGGTAAAGCTTAAAATCGCGTAGGAAAGTACTTCATCAACAGCCTATTAATGATCCCACTGCTGGGACACAGGCCTCCTCTCTTTAAGAGGGAATGGGCTATAATCTACCACGCGGGCCCAGTGCGGATTGGTAGATGTCACATGTCTTCGAATTTTTTGGTTCTAAGACATGCCGGTTTCCTCACGATGTTTTCCTTCACCGTTTTGAGAGCAGCGGTGCTGAAATAGATTACACTGTGAAATGTGCCTGCCTGGTTCGAACCCACGACCCACTGTTCGTAAGTCAGGGTCGCCACCACTGGGCCACCGCTGCTCCCAAGTACTTATTAGTACTTTCGAATTTCAAAGTATCAGCCACGGAGCTCCGTTTTGTGCGCGGTTAATGGCAATAGGCTCGCCCCCTACTTCATTGCCCTTCAAAAATAACTGGCAAAATTTCGATGTACTGTTAGGTACACCTTTGCCTAACTCTTCAGGGAAAAAAAACTCTTCATGGATTATTGGTATGATGTTATGTTATCATTCAGCATCTAAATTTTTTGGCCCACCAATATAGTAAGTAAGAAGGCAATATATTTTTAGAAACAAAAAACCTACGTGCATTTTAATACAACGTTCCTGTCTGAACGTAAAATTACCTGTATTTCAATATCAGCAGTAAATGCTATACGCCCCATAATTTCAAGCTCCGATAACTTTGTTTGGGAGTGTGCTGCCGACGCCATTTTGTTAATTTATTAATCGTTCGGAAGTAGGTCGAACGGATATAAACGTAGTGTCGGTGTAGTGTTTATTTAGAGTTTCGGAGTTAACAGCTTTATTTATTAACATTAAATGTCGCTGGGAATACATACTTTTATTAAAAAAATGCAAAAATAACTGTTTGGCTGTCTGCTCCATGCTTATGAAGATTTTTATATTGTTTTTCACATATAAAGGGTGTGAAAGTACCCTTAACGCAAACGAAGGGCACTTGTTCTCCCCACCACCAAGAAATCCACCTACGATTAAGTTCCCGTCAACTTACTTGGTAGACCATTATATACAAATTGCTCTTCGTACATTGCGAAATAAGCGCTTAGACTTTTTTTTATTACCTGCTTGCTGAAATTCACTGAAGATTTCTTTGGCTATCTGTGCCTAATTTAAATCTGATAGCTATTTGCCCGGTCCCTTTCACACATGGAAGGACGCTATTTTGGTCACAAGTATTTAATTACAGACAGGTCTAATCTCATTTCTCTTACGTGAAATTTTATAAAACATTTTGGAATTAATCAAAAATAAAGGCAATTCTAAAAATTTCATCATCTGCTTAGCCTTTTCCCAACCATATTGGGGTCGGCTTCCAGTCTAACCGGATGCAGCTGAATACCAGTATTTTACAAGGAGCGACTGACTATCTGACCTCAACAACCCAGTTAGTACTCGGTATTACGATGACCCTTGGTAGGACTGGATGTATGTCAGACTTTAAGGCCAGGCGTCACCTTTAACATCTGTCAAAGATTGACTAGTGACAGCCGGGACCAACGGCTTCACGCGCTTTCCTAGACACGGAAAAATGTAGTTGGTGGTCACCTATCTAAAGGAATAACCTAGGCAGGAGCATCTCAATCTAAACATTGACCCGAGCAACCTTTCCACATCCGTCTCCATCGATTTCAATTTCTCCATCAATTTCATACGTTAAACAGTTTGAAACATTTTGTTAATTTTAATCGTTATACAATTTTAACAAAGTAACAAATTTTATTTTATTTGTTAGAAACAAATAAAATAAAATTTTGAAGGTTTTTATAATTTTTTTTTATTATTTTTGTTGTTGTTTTTCCTTTGTTACTGTTATCAATTACTTATTATTGGCATTTTGTTATTTTTTATTAGATAATGTTCTCATGCTCTTGTTGTTTGTAACATTTGATTTTAGTAGATTTTTATCTTTTGCTAAATATTTTAGAATTTTAAATGTGTTTATATTTTCGAGCGTATGGCACTCGTGGGCAGCAGCTGAAAAACAGCTTCAGGTGGTGCACTTTGTGTTGCCATCTGGCATTATGCTGAGCTGAGGCCCTTTTGGCATTACTAGTTTTAATCATTTTGAATTTGTTTTGTTTATTTTTAAGGTATTTTTGTCAAATAAACAAACTTTTCTTTCTTTCATATCTATGTTTAAGAAGCCATTCTAAAAACTCCATTGAAATCGTGTATCCCAAGTAATTTAACAAGACGTAACATAAACATTGATGCGTAAGAAGAAGGAAGAACTTTCTCGTACGAGCTCCTTTGCGAACATCTTAGTCTTACAACTCAATCATAACATATTAACAGTCAATTCTTTTTAACATTATGACGTAACTTTTTGGTTTCCCGAACATCAAAACAAACCATACCGCGATCCTTTTAAAAAACTTTCAAGGGGAAAAAACTTTACTTTTAAATTTTGGAACCCTTGAATCCGTTTCAATGGATTCAAAAGCGATGGAAGGGGAAAATAAAAGGAAATTTAAGGCGAAAATATTGCAAAGAAGTTATACGATTTAAAAGTAAATAAAGATAGGGCCGAGGGAAATCACGAATCGCAATAAGAAAGCATGTTTATTTCTTTATTGAAGTCTCTTAAGTATTGGATTGATACGGCGAGTCCCAGTTTCTTAATAAACATTTATCGTTTTATATTATACTCAGCACCCACGCAACTTCGTCTGCGTCACAATAATACAACAACAACAATAATACAACCTTCCTCGATAGATAGACTATTCAACATAGTAATATTTTTTAAATTAGTTAACTAATGTGGAAAGAATTTTCAAAGTCGTCAGTCATTTTTGAGTTGAATCGTAAGAAAAAAAATCATCATCACCATCAGCCTTATATTGGCCCCAAGGTAGGGACTCAGGCCTCCTCTCTAGGAGAGGGATGGGCTATAATCCACCACGCGGGCCCAGTGCGGATTGGTAGATGTCACATATCTTCGAATTTTTGGTTCTAAGATATGCTGGTTTCCTCACGATGTTTTCCTTCACCGTTTTAAGAGCAGTGGCACGTGATGAAATAAATTACACAAAGTAACGCGCCTCCATGGGTTCGAACCCACAAGCAACTGTTCGTAAGTCGGGGCCGCCACCACTGCTCACAAAACAATATACAATAACACCTTGTAAATATTATGGTGCACTAAATAATTTGAATTTCCCGGAGACCAAAATCTCCACGTATCTACATTGGGAAGCGAGGGCCGGCACAGCGGACCGCGTAATTATTGTGTCGCGCGGACATTTTTACATTGCAATATCTTCTAAGATATTTGTTTAAGCTATATACAGTAAAAAACACAAATATTCTATATTAAATTTTCGTTCTAACAAACCCATTTATTTAGATATAGATTAATACCACATGGGTTAAATAAGCTTCGCAAAAAATTACTCTATTGAACCTAACATTTCAATGGTAAAAAATGGTTACAGTGAGTTAATCTTAATAGATAGATACAGCATGATTAACTCACTCGCGGATTTCTATGTAGAACTTTTAAAGGGGAACATTTCTTTGATACATCATATTTGCATAACTTAAACAATTTTCGCAGCGCACGCAACGGAAGCTCTCAATAAGGAATATCGTTTCCCGTTTGTGCAACATTTTTATTTATGCTCCACTCCTTTTGATCCTAGCGTGATGTTATAGCCTAAAGCCTTTTTCGATAAATGAACTATCTAACACAATTTTTTTTTACCGATTCCAACCAGAAGATCCTGAGATCTTAGCGTTCAAACAAACAAACAAACTCTCCAGCTTTATAATATTAGTATAGATATGTGCTTGTTGGAGAAGATTTTGTAATATCATTGTACTTTAACGCTGTCACCTAGTAAAGTTTCCAAAAGACTAACTTAAATCATCACATGAGTCACTATTTCTAGTTTTCAGTATGAATGAGTATTTTCTAGACTATTTTTTAATGAAATTTTTAATGGTTTATTGATACTCCCCTGCCTCGCTGATCTATTGTTATCGCAAGCGTGACTGTTGGCCATAAGGCTCTGGTTTTGTTTTCATGGTGAATTTCTCAGAACCTACCAGCCACTGAGTCTATATTCCTTCATTTCATTCATTCATCAGCCCGGTAGATGGCAGTCGACTTTTATGCAACTGCATGACGAAATGTTTGCCCGCCTGAATCGAACTTACCGCGTTTCCGTACTAAATCAATTTGCATCGGCTTGATTGTTTGAGATTTTATTAATTTGTTATCGGAAGTGAATAAATAGGCGGTTGTAATCAGTGTTGAGACTATTATTTCGTACCTCACCATATCGAACTTGGACTCTGACAACGATGTAACCGAAATAGTTGAACTACCTACCTACCACAGGCGTGATAATAATAATAATAATAAAATTAATAATAATAATAATAATAAATTAGCCCTCGAGATTACATGTCCCATGTCACAGAGCGCATCGACTTCCTGAAGCAGAAGGTTTATGCATGGGCCAACCGTATTCGACGGTATAGACGGCGGGTTGATCGGTACTCACAGAATCGCATGTTCCAGAGCGATGAAAGGTGGGTATACCGAACTTGGGAGCGACGCGAGCCAAATATGACGGACGTGTGTCGCCCGGATGATGCTGCCACGAGTTCATTTTGGCGTAGCGTCTGGTCGGTACCCGTCTGTCATACTGAGGCTGACTGGTTGCGTGATGTCGAGCGAGTGTGTGAACCTATTCCAGAAATGGACGCTATTTTAATAACACCACAAGATGTAGCCAGTGCAGTTCGTCCGTTACCGAACTGGAAATCACCTGGTCCGGACGGACTGCACAATTTCTGGCTCAAATGGCTCAGTAGTTCACACACTTGCCTGGCATCCCAATTCCAGTCATCCTTAGAATCTGCGACGCTACCGCAGTTTTTAACCACAGGCATTACCCACCTGCTCCATAAGTCAGGTTGTCCCGCGGAACCCAAGAATTATAGACCGATCACGTGTTTGTCGACGGTCTATAAACTTCTTACATCCATTTTGAGAGCAAAAATCAGTAAACACATTGAGAAAAACTCTATTATGTCTGCCTCTCAGAATGGATGTAGGAACGGGTCCCGCGGTACTAAGGAGCTACTCCTCATCGACATGGCCATTAGCCAACAGGTTCGTCGGGCCCGCAAGGATCTGTCGACATGCTGGATAGACTATACGAAGGCTTACGACTCGGTGCCACATACATGGCTCATGAGGGTGCTGGAGTTGTACAAGATAGACGCAACTCTACGCGCCTTCCTTGAGTCATGTATGGGGCAATGGAAGACTGTCCTTCGATATCCGGGATGTCAACAGATTCAGGGGAACGATGAACCTGTATGGATCAAGCGGGGAATATTCCAGGGCGACAGTCTGAGCCCGCTTTGGTTCTGCTTGGCCCTGAATCCTCTCAGCACATTACTGGAGGATTCAGGTCTAGGCTACCGGTTGAGGAGAGATGGTCAGGTGATATCTCACCTTCTTTACATGGATGATCTGAAACTCTTTGCCCCCAACAAATTGCGACTGATGGAGTTACTGAAACTAACTGATTCTTTTAGTAGCGCCATCAGGATGGAATTTGGTGTGGACAAATGTGCAGTCATGTATGTAAAGAGAGGAGAGATTATGGAATCCGAGGGAATTCAGCTTTCGGATTCCATACACCTCAGATCCCTTTCCTCGACCGAAAGCTATAAATATTTGGGTATGTCGGAAGCGTTAGGCATTAACGTAGCTGACATGAAGCAATCGTTGAAGGAGCGCTTCTTCGGACGCCTGAAGAAGGTTTTAAGTAGCCTTCTTTCAGGTGGGAATAAGGTGCGCGCCTTCAACGGTTGGGTCATGCCGGTTTTAATGTACTCTTTCGGCATACTCAAATGGACTCAGACCGAACTTGACGCATTAGATAGGAGAGTTCGTACATTGCTGACCGCAAATCGGATGCATCACCCACGATCATCGGTGATGAGACTGTATATCCCGCGGAAGTGCGGGGGTCGAGGCTTTTTAAACGCGAAGACCTTCCACAACCGCGAGGTGTGCAGTCTCAGAGAATATTTTTTAAAAACCGATGTGGGTATGCACCGAGATGTGGTCGCAGTGGACAAGGGACTCACCCCGCTGTCCATGGCTAACGAGAACTGGCGCAAACTTGTGGTACTTACTGCTGATGACCGCAAGGTAGTATGGCAAAGCAAGGAGCTTCACGGGCGCTTCTACCGGGCTCTTCATGGGCCCGATGTAGATTTTCTAGCGTCCGTGTCCTGGCTACGTTTTGGCGACCTCTTTGGGGAAACTGAAGGTTTTGTCTGTGCGATTATGGACGAAGTTATGTTGACGAACAACTACCGGAAATATATTATGAAGGATGGGACGGTTGACGTGTGTCGGGCATGCCATCGTCCGGGTGAGTCCATCAGACATATTATTTCTGGTTGTTCTCGTCTAGCTAACGGCGAGTACTTGCACAGACACAATCAAGTAGCTAGGATTATTCACCAGCAACTTGCCTTGAAATATAAACTTGTGGAGTCGGAGGTACCGTACTACAAGTATGTGCCCGACCCAGTTCTCGAAAATGACCATGTAACGTTATACTGGGATCAGTCTATCATCACTGACAGGACTATTGTTGCCAATAAGCCTGATATAGTGGTGATGGACCGATCAGCGCGCCGCGCAATGATAATCGATGTTACCATTCCACATGACGAGAACCTCGTGAAAGCTGAAAAAGAAAAACAAATAAAATATCTTGATTTAGCACACGAGGTTGTCGATATGTGGCATGTGAACTCGGCTATCATTGTGCCGATAGTCGTAACGGCCAATGGCCTTATAGCCAAGAGTCTGGACGACCACCTGTCCAAACTTTCGCTCGGCGGTTGGATCAAGAGCCTGATTCAGAAGGCAGTACTCCTCGATACGGCTCGCATTGTGAGGAGGTTCCTGTCTCTGGAGCCCTAACCACCGGTAGCTTGGACCCTGCTCCCGTCACCGGTGGACGACTATTTTTTATATTTTTAAATGTTTTTTTATGAGTTTTATATGAAATATTTAAAAATGTAAATTTTATGTGAATAAATAAATAAAGGAAATAATAATAATAATATTCCACAACTATCACACAACGCCATCTAGTCCCAAGCTAAGCAGAGCTTGTGTTATGGGTACTAGACAACTGATAAACATACTTATATATTTCTAAATACATACATATTATAGATAAATTACACCCAGACACAGAACAAATGATCGTGCTCATCACACAAACATTTGTCCTGGGTGGGAATCGAACCCACGACCTCCGGCATAGCAGTTAGGGTCACTAACCACTAGACCAACAGGCCAATCAAATGATGGTGATGTTATGTTATATGTTGTTGTTAATATGAGTTTAACTTCTTTTTTATAAATCGTTTGTCTTTAATGCCCTCGGCGACTTCATATTCATGTAGAATCTTATCGTAACAGACCAATGAATCTTACAACTCTGCTTCGACCATTGAACTAAGTTTATTGCACGCAAGCTTCGACAACGCATCAGTGGTTCTCTTGGTGTTGCAAATGTTCAGCGGCGTCGGTGATAGATCAGCGTGGCAACAAAAACATAATTCATTAGATCAGCAGGGCTAATGCGTATCTCTGTTGTCAGATTTATTGATTATCACTTTGGCTCTGTTTGCTTTGATTAACTGTCAAATGGTTCCATTTTGTACTAAAACATAACCAATTTGACAGTTAATCCATGGACAATATGATAGCCACTGTAACTTAAAAGATACGCAATAGCCCTGCAGATCAGTTGGACGGAGAGGTTGGTTTTCAAAGGGATTGTGAAGGTCAGACATTCTTGTCTAATAAAAAAAATTGTGTTTGTGATAGCTATGTGAAAAATATCAATAGGCTATTTCACAAAACAAATCTAATTAGTCCGTAGATTTCCAAAAAATAATGGACACGTATTTTTTCCTTTTTCACGTAAACAAAAAAAAGAGGACGATACAGTGCTTTAATAAGTCGTTCCAAGTCGTGTGACGTCACAAGGTTAGTACTTTTTACCCACAAAGTGACGTCAAAAGCCCCCACTCATTAACTTTGACACGTTTTAATGTCGTCAATTTTTATTAATTTGATAAAACAAAAAACGCGTATCCAATATTTTTCGATAATCTAACAGACGGACTAATAATTTTTTTTTGGTGTCTTACCCTATTGGATTCCCATAACGTTCCTGATGATTTTTTTTATACCGGCCATTTTAGTATGATACTACGAATTACCCTATCGGTATGTTTTTACCAGAGCAAATCAATTTTAAACGTCATTAATTATAAACGTAACATACCATGTACAATTTCTTTGGTGTGTAGTACAATATCCTGCCAGTAGCTCTCAGTCCTTTTACCAAATTAATTGAAAAGTAACAGAATATGGCTAAAATTATCTGCTATGCAATTTATCATTCATGAAGGTACGACTTTATTAAAGTTGTGTTGTTTTATGTAACGCTTTCGCCTAACTTAATGACAACATTTCACAAAATACCAAATTATTATCTAAAAGCGTGAAACCAACCTGGAATCAAATTGCTGTATCACTGTCGACGTTTCATCTGTTAAAATGGATGACTGATTAAACTAGGGACATATTGGATTTTAACTTTGTTGTAAATGAAGTCACATCATGAAAATATTGATATTCAGATGACAGGAGTAACCATGGAGTTTCTTGCCGTGTCCATATCAAACAACCAATCATTTGATTTTGAATTTGGTCAGACTGAAAGCCGACCCCAACAATCGGAAATTAAAAGCTAGTCATATGATTTTCATTTAAAATGTCCTCAAATACGTTCTCCGTTTAAACAGTCACACTGCATAACGTGAACAGATTGTTACATTTTATCTGACTACCCGCAATGCCAGTCACAGACAAGCTACCTCTTTTGTTTACACACTCGATTAAACATGAAATGTAACCCGATTTAATTATAACATGTTATGAAAACCTTTTCATTGCGTGTTTACATAAAATCGTTAGCTGTATGAACAGGGACCAGAATTTACATACTTTTTGTTATATTCATTGCGGGTTTGATGTGTGATTAGTATTAAGGCCTCAGTTCATACTTAATAGGTTCTTATTCGTCGGATTCTGCCAAGACAGTCGTGTACCTGTGATTTTTTGTATTCATGTACGATTGTACGTATTGTAAAATGATCGCTTGCTTCGGTGAAGAAAATCATCGTAAGGAAACCAAACCAGCATGCCTGAAAGATATTTCCTTCTCTATGTACAGAGAACAATAAAGGAAGTCTAAAAGTGGAGCCAATAACTGAAGAGTATGATAATCGGTTGTCATGATATGGGCATGTGATGTGGAGGAATGATGAAAATGATGTGAGGATAGTTTTGAGCATGATAGCATGATAAAATAAAGTTAGACCAAATAAACTATGGATGGACTGAGTTAAGAGCGCGTTTACAATACAGACGAAATTATGCTGTTTGTTCAGTACATTTTCTGACTAAACTGAACCAAATCAAATAAAACTTTGAACTAACAAAAAATAGATTGGTTCTCTATCTTCAAATGCAAGAAACGCTTTTCTTGAAAATAATAGTTTTTGATACCGTAAAAACGATGTACCTACCGTTGCCATGTTTTCGATACCGTGTTGTGTTTAGGTACATTTTTTGTTCTACTAATAATATATTTTAAGATTTCTAAAAATACTGTAAGTAGGCAAATATAGTCTTATTATTATTATTAACAAAACGAGCCCAAACTCGGCACAACGAGTTCGATCCGTCGAAGAATTTCAGTAGCAGTCACCGACCTTCATGTCACTCCATCAAGTTCGCAGGTGAGGTTTCATCTTAGCTAACAAGTACGTATTACATACAAAACAAAAATTTCACCGTATCAAAGTTAGTTCACTTGACTATTTATTCCCGTAGCTAACAAGCCAACGCTTGTGTGTGTGACTCGTGTCTATGTAATACGTCCTTAAGGATGATAATAGTATGGCAAGAAAGGAGGTGTCTCTTAAGATTATGAGATGGCATGCTGTCGATCTATGATGATCCATGATGATGAAGTCTATTCCTATCAGTTCCTAGTGATTTAGCTAAGAAGAACAAGTGGCTCAATAAACTCTCCAGAAACTTTTCAGTCGGTTAGTTCAGATGAGAAGGACAGAAAACCTCCTTCCTTCTTCTCGATCGATCCCCTCTCAAACAAAATTGAAGCATCTATTAACACATTATTGAATCAGGAAGGCCGAAAATCGCCCGTAATGAGGTGACAAAGTGCGATCACACTTTTAATGGCTAACCTCATTTCCACATTGTTTTACATTTTATCGGCCACAATCAATATTGTGAACAGAATTAATTGGTATTCATTAATTCAAAAATTGATTTACTTTTTATGTTACGGTAACGTTTAGACGAAAGGTTTTGTTTTTTGTAAAAACAAACGCGCGTGTAAAACGCGTTCGTAACTTGTTTAAAGCGCGTACACAGGGTTGCAAGGTAGTTGGCAGTTGCATGCGCGTAGACGCGCGTTTGACGATCGCCCCGTGTGCATAGGTTACAAGGTTGCGTTCAAATTCCGCTTGAAGTGCGTATACGCGCTTCAAACAATTCAGACGCATCGAGACGTCTGCTCGTTTAAAATACGGCGTGTGATAGGGGCCTTAGACGTAGATGTATTTGAAACAGATTGCCATTGTCAATGCGTACTATAGTTTTTACTTTTACTCTAGATCAAACGACTTAAAAGCTTATTTAAATAGCTTTAAAGTGGACCTCATCACAAAGTATAGGTACCTACATCATATAAGTAATTTAATGAACATACTTTTTCAAATAAAGTTTAGGTTGCAAAGAATCCAATTTTAGGTAGAATATATTCACTATCCACATAAAACCGACCCAATTTAGTCATCTAAAGGCTACAAAGTCGGCTATAGCCACGCAATTTGTAAAGAAATTTGAGAAAATAGTCATTTCTACTACATGTCAAAGTATATGAGAGCTTGTTACATACTTTGAACCATATTACCGAATTCAGCTTCTTATAACAGCCATTCGCGAAAGCCGATTACTGAAATGATGTGGGTAGAGACTCCAGTTGTTAGCCAGGCATATCCAAAGTTTAGTTTCATCATTTTTTTCATCCCTTCTAATAATAAACTGTCCCTGTTTTACAACAATAACACTTTACTCAACAAGTAAATTAGGTTAATTGTATAAATACATCATTTTCCTTAATTACGTCACCCAATCTGTCTTATCCCTAATGAAAATCTCTGGGGAAACAACAATAAACGCGAACGACAATAGTGTCCCTTACCTTATTTTTGGTACAAGAGATATTTTCGTAAAAATGCTTACGCGTTCTGGAGTTACTTTTTCTGATATGCGTTATTTTCGAATAAAAAGAATTTAGGCACGATTTACGAACGAGTTGGTATAAAAGTTTCTTTTATTGTCCAAATTATTGGCTTTGAAAGCCGTTTAGTGTTAAGGCTGCTATTTTCCTATTACCAGGTAATAGTAAGTTACCGATATCTTTTTTATTTCAAAGGGTTTTCATATATTTTATAGCGAAGTAAGTAAGTACATTTCTTTTTGGATTTTTGTGCTTGAGCGAGCGTAGCGAGCGTGGGTTTATAAGTAGAGGAATAGTATTAAGGAACTTCGTGACATGATTAAGAAATCATTCATCATATAAAGAAATCATTCGAAAATATTCAGAGAACATAACGTCACGCCCGTAATTCCCCGCAGGGTTAGTTAAACTGAATTAAGCAATTTACTTGAGTCGTGTTTTGGAATACTTACATGGTCGGTACGGTGACCGATTTTGAGAAAGGTGTTAAAAAAAGATTCGTTTTAAGGAATTATTTCAAAGTGTCCCTTTAAAACCCTATATCATGCCATCGACCGCACAAATCCAGACTCCGTGACTCCTACTAAGAAATTCCTAATGGAAAATCCAATAACACTTTGCCAACCCAGAAATTGAACTCAGGACCTCATGCGCAGCTGTTGTGCTTTAATGTGTACCTAACTACTTATAAAACTAGGTACATATTACGCCTTACAATGTGAACCCACGGTATGCACGGACGTTGAAGCATAGTTTACCGATTACAAATGAAGCGATACATTAATCGAGTAAACCACACTGGTTTACCGCATCGATACAAGGGCATTAACGTGATTGGTTAGATTAGCTGGATTGTGGAATGCATCGAAATAATTATTCAGTGTAATTATGGCTTTACGTTTGCCAATTTCAGTCAGCATAATATTGTTATTGCATCAATAGGGACTGGCTTTATTAATAAGCCTGAATGGGTGACAACTCAAAGCATTTTTTCAATTAAAACATTAGCATTCTTTTTTATTGGGGGGTGGGAAATCATCAAATAACCCCTCCCGCTCTTGGGCAGAGTGAAAGGGAGTGTCAGACTTCTACTGACTAAAAACCACCCATGTTCCTTATTAGCCCTATATGTCAACAATATCCCGTAGCCCACAGGGGCGTGCGCCCTATATAGGCTCTTAGGCTTAGCCTACCTTACCAACTGAGCATTTCTTATAACTAATTAACGATGCAATAAAATAACACTATGTACAAATTAATCATAAAAAAGTTCAAACTCCTGTTAAAATACTTATAGCAACTTTTCGCGTCCCACTAAAACTCATTGACAAGGATTACGATTAGTACGAATCTTATAGACAAACACTCGACTTTTCTAAACCCATTCATAATTGTATGCACACAGCGTCACATCGGTACGTATGGCCGTATCTATGAACCGCACACATACATAGATTTTCGCAATTTTAACGCAGCAGCTCCTACGACTGTAGCTGAGTGGGCTGTGATTGGCTGCAACAACACAACCAATCTATAACCCGCGAAGTTCAAAATTTGCATTTTTTTGCAATTTGTAGGCCAGTGCTAGGTTGTATGTTGAATAAAATATGACTACATACGTCTTAAAACCGGGAATCATATTTTAATGAACATACAACCTAGCACTGGCCTGTAAATTGCAAAAACGTAAGGAAATTTTAATTTCGCGCTTCGCGAACTTCGGGCTTCCGTGCATAGAGCGCAGCACCTGTTTAGTTCGATGTTCGCAATATTGTCAACTTGTCACCTCATTCATTGGATTTCGTATAATCCTGCAAAAAATGTTGACCGCTGTTGTGAACAAACTCGATATGAAAATGATGCAATTTAATTTGCTAGTATTTTTCTATCGACAATAATAACCTAGAAATTATTTTTTACGTAAGAGGAAGACATTACTGTTTCATTGTTGTGACAAGCAATATATAATGCGATTTTGTTTTGAAACCGAAAACGTACAGTTAACGTTATTAACAGTAGTGTAAATATTAATTTTGTTGTGTATTACTTGTTTATTCACGTAACAAATAACAATGGTATTTACTTGTGAAGTTTGTGCTGATAATGTGTGTTTATTACATGTTAAAGGTAATAAGTGTTCTCAATTATCGGTCAGTGGGTCGTCTTAGGGGCGGATCGTATAATGATAAGATTCAAGTTGTATCTAAAGGTAGACATGTACCCGAATTACGATAATTTATCCAAAATCTTGCAAGTTACGTGTTCTGTAACTATCACCCACTCACTTGGATGAGATATTTGAGGTGGCCGAATCTTTCTTCTGTTTGCATCGTCATTAGAAAATCGTGAGTTAAACCTTGAATAATGTGGTGAGTTTTTGAATGGTATTTAAAAGTTTTGTTTTTACAGGCTTACTTTTATTTTATTTTTTGCTGTCATTTATTCGTAGCCTACCCATCGTGGGGGACCACTGCACGCCACTGGTAGCCCAAACATTAGCACCTTGGAATGTCAAACAACAAAGAAAAGAAGCGAAGCTACATTCACAATCGTACACTCCAAAGCATAAATCTCTTTGGAGTAGTGGAAGCAAATTAAATAAATGATTGATTGATTGAAATCACCATCACGTGCCTTTTCCCAACTATGTTGGAGTCGGCTTCCAGTCTATCAGGAACCAGTATTTTACTTGGAGTGATTGCCTATCTGACCTCCACAACCCAGTTAGTACTGGGTAATCACTGCCGCACTCAGAGAGCTTTAATGATTAAATTTAAACATTAAATATCTCTGAGTACCGCAGTTCACGTCAGTCAAAGATCTTCAAATGACAGCTGGGACCAAGCTTAACGTGCTTTTCAAAGCACGGAAGTATGTAATGTTTAAGTATTCTCTATGTGGAATAAAAACCAGAAATATTTGCATGTATACTGTATGTACAAGAAAACATGCCTTAGCTCGTTTCCTTATTTAAATTATATTGTAGCTTCTTAGCGCAAAGTCACCCAAATGGCAATGGAGAGAGCTATGCTCGGAGTCTCAAGACAAGACATCCGCAAGAGAACCAAGGTTACCGACATAGCCCGAAGAATAGGGATGTTGACTGACTAAAAAAATTAGTCCGTCTGTTAGATTATCGAAAATTTTTGGATACGTATTTTTTGTTTTATCAAATCAATAAAAAAATTCTAAGATAAGATGCGTCACAGATTTGAGTGGGGGTTTGTGACGTCACTGACCGGTAAATTATGCCATACCATTGTTTTAGAATATGACGTCACAAGAGTTTTTAAAGCACTGTATCGTCTTCATTGTTTGTTTACGTGAAAAAAAGAAAAAATACGTGTCCAATATTTTTTGGAAATCTATTTGACGGACTATTTTGTTTTTTTTTGTTAATTACCCTATTGCCTTTAAGTGGCAGTGGGCAGGGCACATTGCTCGCAGAACGGATGGCCGAGTTCTGAAGTGGTGTCCGCGAACCGGAAGATGTTGCATTAGAAGGCCTCGCACCAGGTGGACAGATGACCTGGTGAAGGTTGCGGGGACCCGCTGGATGCGAGACGCACAGCATCGGTCAATGTGGCACCTGGGGGAGACCTATGTCCAGCAGTGAACGTCTTTTGGCTGAAATGACGTTGATGATGAGGAGTTTCTTCATTACTCAACGCGATGTAACAGCGGACCGTGTTTGACAAACGATTGATGTACCCGGAATTCAGAAGATTCAGTGTCGTGAACATTTAAAATAAAGTATTGTGTGTTGAAAGGTGTGGGGTCTGTAATCTTTTTGAAGTTTATTCAACCCGGGATAAGACCCGACCTTTCGATACCTTTAAGATATTTGTGTAGCTTTACGTTGGTTGTAATATACACTAGGATACCGGATAGACTAAAGCCGGGTGTTGGCTTCATAATCTTATCGTCATAACATAACATCAGGTCAGTAATCCCGTAAGTGTAAGGTAGGTAAGAAGGAGGTGCACCTGTCGTGCTCGTAATAAGGAAGTATATAATCAACCGCGAACAGATCTTGGAGAAGAGATTCCTGAATTAAACTACCAAAATTTGATATATTGCCAGGCAACTGGCAATATATATAGCATCCTAGCTGTATACGTGTCTTTGAGCCTATTAGCCCCGTTTTGTTTGTTCTTTTTCCTGCTGATATGGAGGGAAATATAAATTATATTTTTCCTACTCCTACACTATTATTTTCTGATTAATTTGGATACAAGACAGTTCAATTGTTTCAATAGGACTTTGTGGGGTTTCATTGTCTCAGCGCTTTTCTGGTGGTCGCCACTGTTGATTCTAGATTTCAATGCGACTAGTGTGGCGGGATTGTTGAAACAAAAAGGTCAGTCAGTTGTTTAACCAAGTGAAACTATGGTGTATAGGCAGCATAATACTTCTTTAGTCAGACTTTCTATGAAAGAAGGTAAATAGTTTACTGAAAACTGCAGTCTGACACTATACTGAATACTTTTACTGACTACTAGCTCCAATTATAAACCCAACTGTTGAACTTTTGTCTTTCACTTAAATATTAAAGCATAATAAAATTTAACTCTAATCCAGATAAAATTAAAACAAGTGTTACCTGTTTCCGACATCCGTAATGAAAATGTTATTTACATTTCCCGCCGCTTTTCCGACCATTAAAATTGTTACTTGAGAGGAACCTAAATTGGCTTTCTACGCGTTTTAAAACATCCCTCCATTTACATCCTAGAGAATTAAAAAAGTGGTCAAGTGCGAGTCATGCTATCACACGAAAGGAGCCGTAAACTTTTAAAAACACTTTTTTGTATGGCAAATAAAATATTTTTCCATAAGGGTAAATGAAGACAAAATAAACGATGAATGGACTGTGTGAAGATTGATATGGCAAGAAAGGAATTGGCTGATGTGATCACAAGTAATGGAGAACTATGGAAGAAGACGGCTTTTTTCAATTAAATTGGGTTGAGAGGAAGATAATGACGATTATTTTATTTTTACCCGACTGCGGTGTAGTCCAAAAGGAGGGTTAAGTGTTTGGCGTGTCTGTATGTATGTATGTCTTTTTCTTTGTTCCGTCATAACTCCTAAACGAATGAAGGGATTTAAATAAAACATATGTCGTTAGATTCGTATTGATGGCGCGAGTGTCACTGGCTACATTCAAATAAAAAAAAACAAAGAAATTTGGGGATTTTGGGGGCGATATCGCGAATTAAAAAAAAACCCTTACCATCGAGTAGGGTATCAAAATAAAGGGTTTTAAAAGGAGATTACAAAAACATATGACACTGATATGTTTAAGTCTGGTTTTACATAATTACTTAACCAAAGAAACTAATAAAGTTCAAAATATAAATTTATAGAAAAAATCCTAGGGCACTAGGTACTTATTATACATAAACATACTTTTTCCCAAGCGAGACAATGAAAAGTTGGAAAGTCAATTTATTTTGCAAGATGCAAAACGAAATTGGTCTTCAACTTGCTCATATATGAGGTTGTTTTAGGCAAACTTTGGCCACAGAACCCAAAAAAACAGCGAGGTATAATGGTTTTCAATTTTAAAACCGTCTGGCTTATAACTGCAGTAAAAGATTATGTTAGATCTAATCATAATCCATTAATTAAACTCAACGGATATTACTCCGATCCTTTTACATCTTTCTGGAAAAAACGATAAGTATCATGACTCAAATTCTTTTTATTTACTTTAGTTAAAGTCAGGCTTAGTATTTCCCTAGCGTATTAATTTGGTGTACATTTTTCTGTCTTATTTTTAGTTGACCTACTAGTGACCTTTTTACTTTTAGGGCTTTTTATTTTTGCCTTGTTGACATGCGATTTGGAGGGTATTCTGTGAATAGTAGGAAAAGTAAGTAAAATAATATAACAACACGCCTCTAACCCCTAAGTGTTAGGCAGAAGTGTATCAATTAGTATACCTACATTTCAACAGTAATGTTTAAGTAACATGTAGAAGTGGGCTTTCCTATTGCCATCAAACGGGCACAAATCAGTCACTTATCAAACAGGCATAGGGCATCAATCAGTTACTTATACTAACACAAATGTTATTAGTATGTATATTTAGGTTGAGGTATTTGTCTATGGGTCTTTGTTACCTAAAAATAAATATATTCTATTCTATTCTAAATTCACAGTCCATGGCTGTTACTGAGAATTTTCTGGTAGAAAAGCACAATGAGACTTCGCATGACTTGGGAATCAAACCCACTTGCAACCACTCGAGCAATGTGGCAGACAAAACTACTTCATTTAGTAAAAATATTGAAGTGTATTATTTTAAAGGGAAACGCTCCCTTAATCCATCAGTAGACAATTAGCATAGATGTGGAGCAGATATCATTAATCCCATGAATATTTATAGCGTACAGGTAGACGGGTGAATTTTCACATTGAGGGATTATACGCCTTCACGGTCGTTTAATGTACGTCATCTTTTAATTCATTGGATCAACGGATGAATAATACGCGCCGTGATATAATAAATCATGATGGAAATTTATTCACCTATAGGTACATTTATTAGGTAGGTAGAGATAGGTACCTATTTTATATACTCACACAATAGGAATGTTTACTAATTAAAAAAAATGTGATTCTAATTAGTCCGTCTGATATATTATCGAAAAATATTGGATACGTATTTTTTGTTTTATCAAATCAAAAAAAAAATACGAAGATAAAACGCGTCAAAGATTTGAGCACTGTATCGTCTTCATTGTTTGTTTACGTGAAAAAAGAAAAAATACGTGTTCAATATTTTTTGGAAATCTATCTGACGGACTAATTCGATTTTTTTAGTTAACTAGGTACCCTATTCTGTAGGCTTAAGAAGCGAAGGTTAGAACGAAAATAGTACAGGGGTGTTTTTAGCTTTAGATGCTTGTGTTGTGGCTAAATAGTAACAATCGTTCAGTAGGGCTATTGCGTATCTTTTAAATGTCAGTGGCTATCATATTGTCCATGGATAAACTATCAAATTGGTTATGGTTTAGTACAAAATGAAACCATTTGACAGTAATTGATAGGCACTATAGGTTAGCCACTGTCATTTAAAAGATACGCAATAGCCCTACAGCAGGGCTATTGCGTATCTTTTAAATGACAGTGGCTATCATATTGTGCATGGATAAACTATCAAATTGGTAATGGTTTAGTACAAAATGAAACCATTTGACAGTAATTGATAGGCACTATAGGTTAGCCACTGTTATTTAAAAGATACGCAATAGCCCTACAGGTCGATTTTCTAGTAGGTACAGAACCGTTTTACGTCCGACATTATTATCATCATCTCAAGTCCAGTTGAACCCCAGCGTCGGGCAATAGCTCCTCGGCGGTTTGCTGAATTGGGTTTTTTATCGAATTAATGAAAAAAATGCGAAATCGAGATGTTCCATTTTAATGAAATAAAAATACGATTTAAATCATTACAGAGTTCTTAATGTCGTGATTAATATGAAATAACAATCAGAAAGATTTATTCAATAATGAAGACAAATCTCTCTTCAACTGAAACAAACTATTTTTAAGAAAACTCTAGATTTGAGGGACAGCAATCCTAACAGATTTGCCGACAATACGGCAAAGTCGTGTAAATATAAAAGCTTTGTCAAATTGAACCTCGCGGCTAGGTGGCAAACGAATGTGATTTTCGGCGGCCAGAGCAGAGTGAGCGGACGGAGCAAGCGGAGCGGAGCGAGCGCAAATGTAATTTGTGTCGTTTCGACGATCAGGGCGACTTTTAAATTTCTCTTTGAGCGGTGAGAGAGTTGTGCAGCGTACACATTTTGTTAGTGGTTGCATTGCAGTTCGAGGTTCATGATATTATTTTTGGGATAAAATATTTTTAAAATGGAATTACTTTTATGCAGTCGAAGCTTAGAATCGTCCAGGATTTTAGTTCTAAGCTTCTTAAATTAAGGTACCTACGAACCCCGGTTGGGGATGCGGATCCCGTCGAAGCTGTGGGTTGTTCGAAAGAGATACCGCGGCCTCGACACAAAGGCCTAAGAAGGAACATGGATGGTTTTTAGTCAGTAGAAGTCTGACACTCCCTACCGCTCTGTCCAGAGCGAGAGGACTCATTTGATGATTTTCCATGCTCCACAAAAAAAGATACCTACGAATGTGTAAATCTGTAAAATGGGAGACAAAGCCTCTGTGTCACCCTATTTAAAATGTCTTCTAAATTTGATATTTATAACTTATACGGTGTACATAAGTATGTAAAGTGTACCTTGTAACCATTCTCCAGCAAAAGCTGCGACGTTACCCTAAAATAAGAGGTGAAGATGCTTTACTATAGGCAAGCAAGGGACACCGACGTCAAATCTGGTTATAAGAGAACAAGCCGTTCCATGTTAATTTGATCGTGTAGGTATTGCAGGCAACAGTTGTCATTATTTCAAATACTGCATACACGCAGCCCCGACGGGATTATATTAGTGGGCTGCAGGTTGTTCGCAAGAGATACCGCGGCCTCGACATAAAGGGCTAAGAAGGAACATGGGTGGTTTTTGTCAGTAGAAGTATGACACTCCCTTTCGCTCTGCCTGAGAGCGGGAGGGGTTATTTGATAACTTTCCACCCGCAAAAAAAAAAGTCTTGTATCAGTGCTTACAAACATGGTCGTAAGTTTTTACTTATCTACAGTTCTTGAGTCATTGATAGTAAAGAGGAATTCTATTGTATTTTAATATTGCTGTTTTATTTTTGCCGATGATAATCTAGCACTCATAGTTTCTATTACGTATGAATGTGAGTGAACTCTGCACTACAGCCTGCCTTTTCAGGAAAAAGCTACACGCAAATAAATAATAATTGAATATTAATTATAATTATTAATAATTAATTAATATTATTATTATTTAATATTTATTACTACACGTAATTGAACAGTAAAGATTTTTTCTATTTGCTGTTCAAAGTACTTTGAAGTTCGCCAGTGGAGATGTTTTTTTTTCTCTATTTGATACTTATCAAAACGTTCTAAACAACTCTATTTACGAGTGTTTACTCCTTAAGGCGCCTCCCCGACCAAAACGCCACGCAAACCGTTTTTGTGCAGTTTTTTGGAGCTATCTACTTGTTATTTAAAAGAAATATCAACTAATAAAAAACATATTAAATTTCTACATAATCTTGATTCCATAATTGCAGATTTATTTTTATTTTTTATTGAGTATATCTTTAATAAATCTCCTTCCAACACAACCCCCGAAATGAGAAATAGTGATTAATAACACGCATCTCCTCGTAACGTAAACATTATTTAATTTTGCTACTGACACTAATGGATAGACAATTTAATAATGAACATTTTGACACAAATAAAAATTCCAAAAGACCAAAATTTTATTTTATATAGATTTTATTCTAAAATATGGGCGTATTCACTACTGTACAGTACAGAGGGAACGAATGCTCAAGGTTAATTGGTCAGGGTACGGCCTTAATACTTAACATCTTTGCACACAGTAAAACATTCAGTTTACGACCGAGAATGGTTTTTGAACAGTAAAGATTTTTTCTATTTGCTGTTCAAAGTACCTTGAAGTTCGCCAGTGGAGATGATTTTTTTTTCTCTTGGGCAGAGCGGAAGGGAGTGTCAGACTTCTTCTGACTAAAAACCACCCATGTTCCTTCAACAACATCCCGCAGTCCCGACGGGCGTCGGCCCTTTCGGCCCTTCCATGTTGCTGACATCTCTTTGAGGCGTGCGTGGAACACGAACGCGCCTTCGACACGGCCTGTCGTCGTCATAAGACGGACGGACAAAGATCACGAGTAGGGGCTTGTGTCGTCACTTTTTGGGTAAAAAGAACTTACTAATCTTGTGACGTCACACGACTTGACACGACTTTTCGAAGCACTGTATCGACTTCATCTTTTGTTTACGTGAAAAAAAGAAAAAATATGTGTCCAATATTTTTTGACAATCTATCTGACGGACTAATTCGATTTTTTGGTGAAATACCCTAATATTGTCGTACCCTGTAACATTAGGATTTGAAACATAACTGCGAATGCGTACACATCTGTCTATCCCTTTTATTTAAAAAAAAAACGTTGCCCCACACTAGGAATATCTCCTGTATTGTGGGTGCGTTCACAAACATTTTAACTCACCCCTTTGAGGATTAAGAATCCGTTAAGCCTGATGACCATCATTCTGCTGCTGATAACAGACGCCGTACAACTCACTAGCTGTTGCCTGCGGCTTTGCCCGCTACAACTCGAAAATTATCCCACGGAAAGATAAAATCTGGATAAAAATAATACTACCGGAATAAAAAGTATCCTATGTGTTTATCCAGATTATAAACTATCTGTGTACCAAATTTTATCTAAATCCGTTTAGTAGTTTTTGCGTGATAACAAACATCCATACTTACAAACTTTCTTACTTTTACAAACGCGTTTATAATATTAGTAGGATTGCATCGCTTTGCGTGGTCTCCAATATTACTCCTCTTCAGATATGATTTTAAGCAACAAAAACATTAATAATTTAAACATAATAAAAAGCAATTAAGCGGCTGGGTATACTTAATTCCATAGACAGAATACTGAGAGGAAACAAGACCATTATCATCTCACACTAAAGACGTCCACTGCTGGACATAGATCTCTTCCAAGTGTACACATTGACCGGTCCCGTGCGTCTCACATCCAGCGGATTCCCGCAGCTTTCACCAGGTCATGGGTCCACCTAGTGGAAGGACTTCCAACGCAACATCTTCCGGTTCGTAGTCATCATTCCTGAACTGGGTAATGTGTCAACTAAAATCCATTAGAGAGATTAATGTGGAACCTTAGAAATGATTAAAGTAAAATGTAACAGGAAATTCAATTTGTAAGTCAAGTCAAGTCGCCTTCCTTCACAGTTTTAGAACAAGTGTGTGGTTTGAACTGGAACTTAAAGTTCCTTTAAACTTGTCTTTGGAATTCAAAACTAAGTTCACACCAGTTACGGTGTGGTAGCACATTTGGTTGAGTGAAGCTTGCACAAGCACGCACAGGCTTCACCACAGTTTTGCCTGCGCGTATGGTTGGTAATGGTAATACAGTTTTAGCAACCATACGAGCGATGTACCGTGTGCACTGTGTAATCGCGCAGGCAAGACTGTGATGAAGCCTGTGCGTGTGGTAGGCCCATTACCCCTTGGTAATGCTGGTTGTCCGACTACCGGTAACTAATATCAAAGACTAGCGGACCTGGCAGACGTCGTCCTGCTCGATCCCCATCTGAAAATGGTTTCAATTTGACAGCAAAATCCCCACTAACAAAGATCCGACATTTATTGAATTCATTTGTTACAAAAAATGTGATAAATGAAGAACCGCTCGACCGATTTTGTGTAAACTTCATATAAACCATCTACCTACTAAATAGTCTGAACTAAGCCTAAGCATTTGGTTTGGATAGGTGAGCCCGTTCTTGAGTTATAAAATTACAACAAAAAGTGCCAATGATTTATATATTAATATATAGAAGAAGATATACAAATGACAGCCGGGACCAACGACTTACCGTGCTTTCGAAGGCACGGTAGAAACTCCATATGTAATGACGGTCACTCATTGACAGACTGACCTAGGCAAGCGCGGCTTATCCTTCACGATCGACCCGCATGGCTGTTTTAATCACGAGCTCCTCAGGCAATAGGTGAGAACTTTAAAACGTCAGCTAAAACTATGTACAATAGGGACCTGTGCTATTCACAACACAATGTGAATCAAAATTATGCAAATAACCAGTACGAACACGAGCTGTCGCACTAAAACAGGAGAACACAGGAATTTACATACGTTTTCTATCCAAAACGAATAAACCTCGACGGAATTCCAAGAATTCGGTTTACGTGGCATATTGAACGAGCTGCGTTTAGAACGCCACGTAACCGACTTTACGAAAGGAAGAGGTTATTTGTTTTAAAATTAAAAGTAGCAAATAATAGTAATTTCGATCATTGTATTAAGTTGCAAATAATAAATAATCATTAGGTATCAAAATATAGTTAAGAACATGAAAAAAATTGTCCCTGAACTTGTTAACCTTTCCAGCGCAATCACAACATATAAAACAAAGTCCACTGCCGCGTATCTGTTCGCGATAAAGTCAAATACTACTGCACCGATTTTCATGCTGTTTACACCAATGGATACAGAAGTACTTGAGGAAGGTTTTAGAATATAATTTGAAACCGGCAAAGCCGCGGGCATCAGCACGTTACAAATAAAAACGTTAGCTCTTTTATTAATCACTCGAAATCTGAATTTGGCATACTCAATACTATTGTCTTATTCAGATCGTCTCAGTTGTCTTGTGTTTGCTGACCCTCATTCTTAGATAACACAAGTAAAATCTTGTAGAGTTCGATTCTAGGTATCAACAGCCAATTAATGTTCCCATATGCTGGGACACAGGCGTCCTCTCTTTGAGAATGAATGGGCTATAATCTACCACGCGGGCCCAGTGCGGATTGGTAGATGTCACATGTCTTCGAATTTTTTGGTTCTAAGACATGCCGGTTTTCTTACGATGTTTTCTTTCACCGTTTTGAGAGCAGCGGGGATGAAATAAATTACACAAAGTCTTGTGCCTGCCTGGGTTCGAGCCCACGACCTACTGTTCGTAAGTCGGGGCCGGCACCTCTGGGCCACCGCTGCTTACTGCTGGAAGGATGTTACCTGTTCTGTATTTTTTTGGAATTCCGAATTAACAGCCCAGGATTAGGATTTCTATCCCGTTGATAGTAATAGATCTATTCTCTCTTTTTCTTCTTCCTAATCCTACCTCTTTAGGTGGAATCGGGTCTCCTGATTTTCTGGTGCCAAGACGACCTATTTCGGTTGTCGGATCGAGTAGTTCTTCCCCTAAGCGGAGCTTCGACATGCACGTCCACCACGTAACCAAAAATCCTCGTTCATCGTGTCTGTGTAATTTCACGTAAGCCTTCGCCCCTCATCATCAACAGCATATAATGTTCCCACTGCAGGGACTCAGGCCTTCTCTCTAGGAGAGGGATGGGCTATAATCTACCACGCGGGCCCAGTGCGGATTGGTAGATGTCACATATCTTCGAATTTTTTGGTTCTAAGACATGCCGGTTTCCTCACGATGTTTTCCTTCACCGTTTTGAGAGCAATGGTGATGAAATAAATTACACAAAGTAATGCGCCTGACGGGGTTCGAACCCACGACTCACTGTTCGTAAGTCGGGGCGGCCACCACTGCTCCCTTCGCCCCTATTAAATGACAAAATAACTTGCGAAATGTGAATACAAAACTGACGTAATATATTATGACGTATGTAATCCATAAACTACTATTCGATTTAAATAACAAAGGCAGGTATCGACCTTTTCGGCATATTGTGGCGTTTTAGAAACTTCATTGAGTCGCTTTGCACCAGATTTGCATAGAACATGCCAACTCATCAACGAGAAGTTTGCGCGGCGCTAGTCAAGGCCGACTGTTGTGTTGTTATTCAGGTACTATTACACGGGATTGGCTGAAGCTGTATAAAATATAAAAGGGTAGTTAACAAAAAAAATAATTTGTGTCAGATAGATTTCCAAAATATATTGGACACGTATTTTTTATTTTTTCACGTAAACCAACAATGAAGACGATACAGTGCTTTGAAAACTCGTGTGACGTCATATTCTAAGACATTAGTAAGTATCACATTTTTTACCGGTGAGTCATAAACCCCGACTCAAATCTTTGACGCGTTTTAATTCAATATTTTTCGATAATCTAACAGACGGACTAACTAGAATCATATTTTTTTTCTTAGTAAACATCTCTATTCATACAGGATCAAAAGTACTTATTCTTGGGTCTTCGTAATAACATGTCGCCTGTAGTCTCCAATGGGTTAGGCCGTAGTGTACCCATTAGTATACTCACATTTCCCATTAGAATACGCTATGTTTGTCATGTAATTGGGGGCGAGCCTATTGCCACAAATCAGGCACAAATCTAGACTCCGTGGTTGCTACTCAGACATTCCTGATGTAAAAACGCAATCACACTTTACCCGATCTTGGAATTGCACCCAAGACCTAACGCTCAATTTGCCAAACAATTTTCGGCGAAAAGGCAGGACACCACCCCATACATATGGTCTAAAATGCCATAGCGCCAGTTATTATGTTATGTAATATATTATGGCACCTATGATACAGAAACTCTTAGTACTGATGTTTGTGAGTAATCACTTGTCAATAAATATTATATTATTATGTTTATACTTATTGCGTAACGCAGTTACTAGGGGTAGTATTACATCCTGAACTGAACGTTATTTATTTTTAATGGACACGCATTTAATTTATGTCTCGAATTTGTTACGCATTTCATATTATAATTATCCTAATGTAATTCAGCAATTTTAGGCACCCAGGTAGAAAACCAACTGTATACTGTATATATACCTACTCTATACGGTATACTGTTAGACTGAAAGTCAGCCGATTTGAAGTTATGAGAACTGACGTAAATCAAGTCTCTATACCATGAAACTACACGAACAATTCAATTAATTTACCGTTAAGTTGTATGTTCCTAACAACAGTTCTGTTGTTTGATTTCGATTGTGTTGAAATGGAGTACATTCTCATTAAAGACGAAATACGATTCCGAATTACTTGGTGACGCAACCGAATTACGTTAGAGTAAATACAACTTGGAATTAAATGGATATGTTATTTGTATAGTAACAAGCACGAGTTGAAAATATATTTAAAAAAAAAACCGACATAAAAGACAGTCTGACAGGAGCAAAATAGTCTGAAACTACGTTTTCGAAAAATCTAAGCAGTCATTATAGAACCTTCTCCATAGGCAAGCCGAACCTAAGATGACCCCCTGATCACTCTCGTGGTTTATTTCAGACTAATTTTATCGCCAGGGAATTGTTAAGCCCCGCGAGAGACGCCCCGGGCGTCGGTGACCATGCGATGGCTTCCGGCTATCGTAGGCGCGCGCCTGTGGAAGGTAGTTATGAGTTAGCTCACCGCGCGTCCATCTTATGACGATATGCCGTGTCGACAGCGTTCGTGTGCCACGAGCGCTTCAAAGAAATTTCAACACATTAGTAGGGGGACCCCTTCTAATGTGTGGCTAACGCCTGACGAGCCTGCGGAACTGTAAAAGAAATATCGTGGCCAAAGGGCCAAAAAGGAACATTGGTGGGTTTTAGTCAGAAGAAGTCTGACACTCACTTCCACTCCACGCAGAGCGGGAAGGGTCACTAATTAATAACTTCCACAGAAAAAAAGAGGCAAACGGTTAGTAAAACCTAGATCTGTATGTATCAGCGGCGCATATGTCACAGAACATATAAGTAACGTTCATGGAAGGTTATTCGCGAATTAAATAGGACTCCAAGATCTTTAACATACAAACACATCGGGCAATCGGTTCTGTTTCTAAAACATATTGCAATATTCTACTGCGTCAGGTGAAAAAGGAAGCTAACCGTAATGCAACAAATAATATATAGAGAGGTGTGGTTCTTCAAGAAATAACTATTAATGAATCATTCAGATAATACGCAAACATACTCACAGAGTTTTATATCTAACAGCATAACAAAGATGCTCGCAACACGGTTTAGCTTACACACTTAACAAACACGCGAAGCAATCTTTCAAATGCATTCTCAAATCAACATTAAAATGAAAGTTTTAACAAAAATATTTGTGAAAGACTTACCTACTAAAGTACTTTTTTATAACACACCACTCATAAGCCCTCTGGCTAGCTAGACTTAATACTTCAAAATAAGTGGCTTACTGCGTGCACACATAAAAGACTGCAAACTCAAAGCAGATTTAAATTTCATTAAATGAGATGGTACAGTCAGCAAAAAATAAAATTAGGTAGGCTAAAGAAAAGCTGCTGCGCTGCGTATTGCGGGTTAAATGGGAATGTTTCCTGACTATAAGTATTTTGATTCTAATTAGTCCGTCTGTTAGATTATCGAAAAATATTGAACACGTATTTTTTGTTTAAATTTTATCAAATCGAGAGAGATTTGAGTGGTGGTCACTTACTGGTAAAAATGTCAGACTGATGCCTTAGAATATGACGTCACACGAGTTCTCTAACCACTGTATCGTCTTCATTGTTTGTTTACGTAAAAAAAAGAAAAAATATGTGTCGAATATTTTTTTTGGAAACCCACCTGATGGACTAATTAGTTTTTTTTTATAACTAAGTACCCTATTGTTGCGCGGAACATAAATATGTTTATGGCCTACAGATACTTGATGCAGGTATATCTGTTTGTATTAAACACAAACATTTAAACTTACATTATAACACAAACACAATACAGGAGAAAACTTCATCCGCAAAGTTTTTTGACAAGTACCTACATGATTTTTTTTAATGAACATTTTTCTGATCAGCCAACCATTAACCAAAGCTCATTTGCAAAAAAAATAGACAGACAGCCCCGACTTTGGATGTCAAATTAGAAAGAAAACTAGAAGCTTTCGTTGACAGTACAAAACCGCTATATTTCAAATAGTTCTAAAGTTTAAAGCAGTGCTCTCACGTCTGAATTTCTTCGGAATATAGTAAGGCTCAAGTCGAACGCAGAAATGTTATAAAAGTTTTGTCATTTGACATTTTTGCCGTTTTGGCACTGGCTTTTGTGAATTTATTCTCTGATATTCTGGATCTTTTTTTTTTCATTTACAAGGAAACTATCGAGTCAGTTAAAGTGGGAGTGAAAGAACACCATGACATAACCGCCAGCTAAGTATTCTGTATATCACACTAGTAGCATTACCCAAACATTTTTGCTTGGAAATGACTTTGTGTGTGTAAAAACTCACGGTTTACGGTAGCGCCCAATGTGACGCACTAAACGTTATGAATACATTAAATAGTATGTACATGGCGGTATTTAAAGTAAAGTTATAGCATTTAAAACTACACTGATATAACTGGCAGTATTAAAAAAAAGTGTAACTAAGTTGACACTTTGAGCTTCAATATCTCCGTGACTAGAAGGTAGCTAACTAGTTACGGTTCAGTAAGCAAAATAATTGCAAAGGCGGAAGGAACACTTTCACCCTTCCGGATCCTGAGTATTCGCACCAGCGCGCCTGAGAAATATTTCTTAACGGCATTTAAAGCCAAGTCGGAAACCCATGGAATGCATAAATCACACTGACCCCCGGTTAGGCATTCACCACGTGATAAAGAAGAGGAGATGTATTAAATTTTGCCATACAGCTGTACCAATACCTGCAAACCCAAAAAAATATGCAGCACCAAGTATGAACAAATCTGCCTTTTATTCAAAACGACAATAATTCCTATACCTTTTATTCAAATCCATAATAACCTATATATTCACGTTCCAATAATCGCTTTAAAAGCACCATTACTGGCTAAAACAAATAGAATATTTTGCATTTCATCTCGCTGCAATGCGTTTGAAGCCGGTTCATCTGTGTAAGAACAATGACTGCTATTGTCAATGGAAGCTGAATGACAATGGATACGATTGTGTGCCTCTCCTAGTGGAAATCTTGCATTTGAAGGCTATATCCGATCTTTGGTTGTTGGCTTGCTGGAGACCATTTTAATTGGGTGTAAGTACTAATATAGGTCATAATTATCACTTTTAGTTAACCGACTAACCGGAGGAGGTTATCTATTGATTCGTTTTTTTTTTATTGTGTGTATGGTCAGTGATATCTTTAACAATTTGTGAACTGATATCAATGTTTTTTTTTGTTTGGATAAGCGTCGATCTAATACAAATCTGCTGAACTTCGGAGATATACAATATCCTCAATGATAGAAAACAAGTCGTTATTGCTGCAATCACTTGGATGTGTAGAAATATTTTACACAATTCCATAACATAACAAAATAAATTGGGATAAGTACAGGAGAATGACGATAAAGGAAAATGAGTTTTATTATAACACACACGAGAATTAGTTTTAAAATAATTTTACAATAATAATAGGGTAGTTAAAAAAATAAAACGAGTTAGTCCGTCGGATGGATTTCAAAAAAATATTGGACACGTATTTATTCTTATTTCACGTAAACAAACAATGAAGACGATACAGTGCTTGGAAGACTCGTGTGACGTCATATTCTAAGACATTAGTATAGCATTTTTTACCGGCCAGTGAACGTCAATTTTTATTGATTTGATAAAACAAAAAATACGTGTCCAATATTTTTCGATAATCTATAACAGACGGACTAATAAGAATCACATTTTTTTATGCACGTAAACATCTCTATTGCAACCAATCAAGTAAAAAAAGTACTTTGACTTGTGAAAACTAAGTTAACACAAATGCGAAGTATACGTAAAATATATTTTCAGGAACAATGACTGGAGTCGATATTTTTAAAGTACTTGGGCAATCCGGGGCCTTTCAGAGACTTAAAACTGAAGCCAAAATCCGCACACACAGCGGGGGGGATTGAGGAAAAACCTCACAAATTTTAACACCGTGATGTCAGATTCTGCATAAAAGGATTGTTCGAAAATTTACTTTGAAAATTTTAAAATGTCAATTTGAATTTTACTTTCATAATAAAGTGAAAACGAATTAAACGTATGAACAGGATTGTTGTAAATAGGTAGGTTTTAAGCGAAAAATGCTTTGTTTTTGAGACAAAGGATTACACTGCATCTTGTGTAGGCACCATAATATTATAGTATTCAGTTTTTAAGGTTGAAAATGTGTATTATTTTCTTTAAAATAAACTTTTGTCTTAACATCATAGACCTCATCCATTACATTCCATCAGGCGTGATTGTGGTCAAGAGCAGGCCAATTTTGCAATAGAATAAGACCTATTTTTGTTCCTGACCGTACCATAATGAGTGAAAAAACTAACAGCTAATATCTTGACAAGATATCGGTAAACAGTCAAGTATTGAACCTAAAAAAAAAGTAAAAACTAAAGCCCGACTACGACAAAAAAGACGCCTGTCTATTGTTTACCCGAAGATTATATACCATAATCATCATATTCCCAAATTTTACTTACCCGAATTTCATTTGGCCGAATGTTTTGTTTGCCCTAAAATACATATGACATACTTTAAATTGCCCGAAACTTAGATACCATAAGATACGAGTGCCATACGTATTGTTTTTCATATTTTTAATTGCCATAATAATGATTAGACATAATATCTAGACGCCATAATGATTATTAGACATAATATTTAAATGCCATAACAATTTGACGGCACGGTTGGCGCAGTTGCTCAAGCAATGGACTGCTGCGCTGCGGGTCGCGGGTTCGATTCCCGCACGGAACAAATATTTGTATGACCTTCAGATAGTTGTTCCGGGTCTGGGTATTTGTGTATGTGAAGTTTAAATGTTTGTAAACGCACCCACGATACAGAAGAAATTCCTAGTGTGGGGCAAAGTTTTATTTAAAAAAAAAAAGTTATTAACTGAAATGGCACCTAACCTAAAGCTTAAAATATTCTATGCATGGTCGAGGGTGGGCTTGGTCGACGGATACCGGCTACGCGGGGCTCCTATTTCTGGGTACTTTATTAAAAAAATAACCACAAAGGGCATGGCGAAGGGGATAATCTGTCTGAGTCGGGGTGTCTTAAAGTCCCGATTGCATCCAGTTTCTCCAATTCGATGGCAAATGATAGATAAGAGAAGGGGAAATGAATATTACTTCATATAATATTATGGCTGTTGACTATAATCGCAAATGATATTAGGGCAAATAAAATTCGGGCAAACGGCGGTATAGCAATAAAAACCCACGCTGAAAAAGTATCTAACAAGATTTTCAGGATTATTTTGGTGTTCATTCACTGTGCCTCAATACTATTTACTTGTAAAAGCTAAATTGTCAAATAGAAGCTCTTTCAAATGATGAGAGGCATCTGACATTGGTCGGGTGTAAATATTTGGAGATGATAATAATATAAGGGTGTAAAAGTACCCTTAACGCAAACGAAAAGCACTTATTCTCCCCACCACTGTGACGTTTTCTTTTTTAAATATTTTCGATAGTAACCTAGTAAACTCAATAATTATAATACTTCGTCTCACTGCTGGAAAAAAATATCCCACAAGTTGCACCTCTACACCACATCTAGGCTTTTCCAGCTATCCTATTATCATCATCATCATCACCCTATAATGTTCCCACTGCAGTGACTCAAGCCTCTTCCCTAGGAGAGGGATGGGCTATAATCCACCACGCCAGCCCAGTGCACATGTTTCTTCACGATGTTTTCCTTCACCGTTTTGAGAAATAAATTACACAAAGTAATGCGCCTGCCTGAGTTCGAACCCACGACCTACTTTTCGTAAGTCGGGGCCGACACTACTGGTCCACCGCTGCTCAGCTATCCTATAATCTTTAGTATTTCAACCCTAGAATCACCCACGGTATGTTATAGGCCTCACTTTTTTTCTGCCACTGTGCATACGTCATCCATACGTTTCCCGCGCTCCTGCCAATATCGCCAGCCAAAAAAAAAACTTCGGCGTTTGGAACATCATTGATCTTGCAATAAGATTCTCCTATAAATGTTTGTCCCAAATCTATTATCATAGTGAATATTCAAGTCTCGACGGCTGCAGATAATTTATTGCGACAAAAAGCCCGGGTTTATTGGAATGGTCCTCGGGACTACGGAACCCTAATAATGAGTTTTGGACGAACAGATGGAAGTTGTTTGAGAGGTTTTTGTATTTAGATACATTGACTGCGTTGTAGAGTTATATAGAGTTTGTTTATTAGCTTGATTTTATTAGTGAACTTGAATTTATTATTTTAGACCTTTTTTGGTGTCACGTTTTATGGTAGGAGTCAATGTAACGCAATCAAAACATGGTGCATTAAACAGAACGAGAGGCGTGAAGGTGTTTAAAGTACAGCTATAATATCAAAGCTTTGATTTAAATTAAATTTTGCGAAAATCTTGCAACTTTGACCCCCAATATCTCAATAACTAAAAGATTCCCAGGTTCGTATTGAATTAAAATAAAATAATAGATGGACATCCCTGTCCATCTATACTCCCGTACTAGTGTCTTTCGGCTTCGTTAAGCGTATTTTACACTTATTATAATAAATTATTCTATGACATTTACATGCTTCGCACCAGATATTGGTCACACAGTGAGCAATTATTTATAATTGATGAAGATACACACTAATACACAGTTTCTCTATTATACAATAATTATAATTGACGGTATTTGGTTTGCGATGGAAACCATTAGTAAATTACGTATGAATACCGTAACTACAGCAGTTTCTACTAAGGCGTCAGTTCAAAATCATGGAAATCTGTAATCTTCTATACAAATAAAGAAAAAACGTTTATTTAACACATGCCACAAGTCCACACAATAAATATAAAAGACACTGAAAAAACTAAATTGAAAAATAACCAATGTTTGCATCTCACGGCTGCGCCAATTATGTCCAGGGGAAACAGCTAGTAGGTATTACAAATATATTTTTTATTCCTTTATTTATTTTGTACATTTTATTATTTAACAGAGTCCAAGCAACGGTCAGGGCTCCAGAGAAAGGAACCTTTAGTACGGCTTTCTGTATCAAGCCCTTGATCCAGCTGCCTAACGAGAGCCTCCTCAGTTGTTGGTCGAGGCGCTTCGCAAGTAAGCCATTGGCTGCAACGACTATCGGCACAATGATCGCTGAGTTCACAACTCACATGTCGACAACTTCGCGAGCCAAGTCAAGAGTTACTTGAACAAATTAATATAATTATTATATATAGTTTTAAACGAATACCCTATTGTTTTAGTCGTAGTAAGCAGTACTGCGAGCTTGTGGTCTAGGGATCGATTCCAAGTTGAGCAAAATACTATCAGGTTTCCGAAATCAGAACTTCGGTCCGTTTGATGAGAATAGGCTGGCTTCCAATACGTGGGCCCTTTTTTGGGGGGTGGGAAAACATCAAATAGGGGTTATTAATAGGGGTTGTATGCGGGTACTCCTAGGGGCCTTTTTTTTTGGGGGGTTTGGAAATCATCAAATAACCCCTCCTTCCAGAGCGAAAGGGAGTGTCGGACTTCTACTGACCAAAAACCACCCATGTTCCTTCTTAGCCCTTGTGCCAAGACCGCGGTATCCCTTTCGACCAACCCGTAGCCCCGACTAAGTGGTATTAGTGAAATTGAATGTACTGGTACCTACACTTCTAGCTAGTCTTTCTGGCATAACATGCGTGATGCCATCACTACATAGTATAAAGTCGCCTTGTCTGTCCCTATATCCCTATGTATGCTTAAATCTTTAAAACTACGCAACGGATTTTGATGTGGTTTTTTTTTAAAAAGATAGAGTAATTCAAGAGGAAGGTTTTAGTATCTTTTTTACATCCGTGCAAAGGCGGGGCGGATCACTAGTGTTAGATAAAAACAAGTCACTCCGAGGTAGGCGTTTTTATTTGTAAGACTTTACGCATTCCCACGAGACGCCGCCTAATTACATCCGGCGTATAGAGAACTCAAGCCGCTTACAACCTAGCTGACTCCATTTACATTCACCACAATTTAAGAAGTTATTATATTCATAGGTAGGTAATGTATTCCTTGGGGATATATTACGTGTGTATCATCTGCTAGGCTTTACCCAACTATGTTGGGTTGGCTTCCAGTTCAACAGAATACTGCTGTGTAACCTAGTTTTACCTGGAGCGACTGCCTATCTGACCTCCAAACCCCGTACGTTTTGTATAATACGATACCCCATGATGAGACTTACTGACTGCCAAAGATCTGCAATTGATAGCCAAGAATAACGGCTTAATATGCTTTCCGCGGCACGGCAGAAACTTGGTATGTAATTAGGCAAGAGCGACTTAATCCTGAAAATCGACCCCGAGCGGCTGTAGTTGTTAGCCACGACTTCCCCATTACATTTCATTAAGTGGCCAAATCATCATCATCATTTCAGCCTAAGAACGACCACTGCTGGCAGTAGGCCTCCCTGAAGTGTCGCCATATTGACCGGTCCCGTGCGTCTCAAATCCAGCCGATACCCATAACCTTCACCAGGACATCGGTGCGTAGTAGCGGGAGGCCTTCCAACACTACATCTTCCAGTTCGCGGTCACTAATCCAGAACTGTCACACAAATTTATGCAGAAACGAATTTATCTTCTACTAGCTTTTGCCCACGCGTGAAAATGTCGATTATCCATACAAACTTTGCCCTCCGTTTAAACCCCATTGAGATCTGAATTTTATAGATAAGAGGTATAAGTGTGTGAAATTTTACTTTTCTAGCTCTAAAGGGTTTGGCCTGTGCGTTGATCCTCAGTCAGTCAGTTTTGCCTTTTTTATACATATAAAGGGTGTAAAAGTACCCTTAACGCAAACGAAGGGCACTTCTTTTCCCCACCACTGTGACCATTTTTTGGCTCTAGACCATACCTGGGAACGGATACCTGGGGTAGTTACGGAGATATTGGGGGTCAAAGTAAAAATTTTGCACAGCTGTTTTTGTAAATACTACTCAGGTTATAACTTTACTTAAATTACCTCCATGACCCGTTTACTATTCAAAGCATCCACTAGCACAATGTTGTAATAGTGCTACATTGAGTTTTACTGTAAAATGGGATTATTGAGATTTTTTGCGTTGGGGTACTAAGTTTGATGTACAGAATGCTTGGTTGACGTATGTGTGAAGAGTTCGTTTACACCCTGTATAGATAGATAAATAGAAGATAGATTCCTATAATATGTTACAATAATTTAAGTCCCACTTCAGTTAAACTACATCAACTTTGACTCGTCGCTCCGCCACCTGCGTAACTCACACTCAGTTGAACCAAAGTAACTTTCATACCGAATGGAAATGTCGGCAAGTTGTCGGTTGTTGCTGTACTCGTATGTAGTCAGTTTTATGCGGTTTTATGTCAAAACTTGGCGTAACGGTTGATTTTCTGTTTCTTTGCAACTAAAAGTGGGGCACGTAAGTTTTTTCTTAATGTTGTGTTTTGATTCACAAACGAAAACTATTGCCCATATTTGATGTTTAGCGATTATTTACACCAAATATCATCATCAGACTACAACAGTCCACTGTTAGACATAGTTTTTTAGTCTTCCACATTCATTTATAAACCAAAGTTCTTAAATTAAAACGAGTTCAACAAAAATGTTAAATTATCATTACTCATTTTTGTTTAAATACTGAGAAAATAAATATTATTCCTTCTTAAAATGGTCGCTGAAAAGGGGCGGCGAAATGCTCCTCACGTGCCCACTGACGTTCGGCAAAAAGACGCGTCCACTTTATGGTTAAATATGAACAAATTCCATTACATTTCAATGCTTTAAAATTTATTTTGGTTTGGCACAGTATAATAATAATATGTCTTCTCCTTCTATTTTTTTTATACTATACTGACACACTTATCTCTTGTCTCTTGTCTTGTTGAGATAAGTGTTCAACTCAAAAATTCCAGTTGCACCTTGATAAACTCTTAATAGCAGCGGCGGTGGCCCAGTAGTTGCGGCCCCGAATTACGAACGGTTCGAACCCAGGCAAGCACCTTACTTTGTGTAATTTATTTCATTACCGCTGCTCTCAAAACGGTGAAGGAAAACATCGTGAGGAAACCGGCATGTCTTCGACTTCGGTTTGGATAAAAGTATTGTGAGTGAGTATTTTATAAGGCCTCTCTTCCCTCTTTTCACTATCTAGTGCTCCGGATTGCCAAAACCAAAATAAATCGAAGACATGTGACATCTCCCAATTCGCACTGGGCACGCGTGGTAGATTATTCCCCATTCCCTCTCAAAGAGAGGAGGCCTGTGTCCCAGCAGTGGGAACATTAATAGGCTGTTGATGAAACCCATAATAACTATGATTACACAATCAAATTCAATTAAACAACAGGAAAACGAGTAAGAAAGCATAGAATTTCGTTATAAAATACAATAAACTTGCCATGGGACATTACGTCGTAACAAAGTTTCAATGCAAATGGAAACTTTCTGTTATTGGACATCTCCGTGTCAGTTTTATTCACTCGCCTACTTTCTAGTAGGTGTTACACACCTACACAGGCTTTCAGTCATGATTAGAAGCTTTAAATGCCTTATAAAATGTTCAAACAGTGTGGTTTAAACAATTTCATAGACTCATAGGCATCATAAAACTCTGAAAAACTCTAAGCCATAAGTGACTACATACTGACAGCCTGACAGCCACCTGCACAGCTCTAACATTTGCATATATTAAATCCTGAAAGGTGTAATTGTCATGGACACGCTAAAAGGAAAATGTGTAAGTTCTACTACAGAAGAACGAGAAATCCCTAGAGATAAAATAGCATATCCTTTAAAGTTTTACTCCACTTCATAGAGATAAATAAGCACGCAGTCAACTGTTTATCGTATTTATAACAAACTTCTCCATCGAGTAGGAAGTTTACATGAGAACAGTGCCATGTCAGTTTTACAGAAGAACTTGTCTCTTGCCAAGCGAGAGAGGAAAAGTTCTAGATAAAACTCTAGGAATGTACTGTCTCAACCGTCTGGAATAAGTACATCTTGGAATTTAATTTAGAATAGATTAAAAGGATCGGGAGCAGTGGTGGCTCAGTGGTTGTGGCGATCCTACTTAATGTTCGTAAATCGTGGGATCCAACCAAGGCTGCATTACTTGTGTAATTTATGGCATGGACACAGCTCTGAAAACGACGAAGGTTTTCCTACGCCGTTTTCAGAGCAGAGTCAATGATCGTGAGGAAACCAGCATGTCCTAGAACCCCCGACGGTCCCAGCTGTGAGAACATTATAGGCTGATAAAAATAAAGATCGTATTAGTGCACACAAGACACTTTAAAGTGTTTACTTGTTTTTGTATTAGTGAAAGTGAAACCGATTTATAAAGTTAAGTAACATCATACATACGTCACATCACGCATGTAAGCACAAAGGATTAGGTAAGAGGTATATCGAATATTACTCCCAGATAATGCCAGTTATATTAAAGCCCCATATAAAAGAGGGCAAGCTTATTGCCATCAACTGGGCATAAATTCAGACTCAGAGGCTGCTACTGAGAATTTTTAACCCGTCTCGGTAATCGAACCCATGACCTCCCGCAAAGTAAAGTAAAATCATCCTTTAAGCCTTCCCCTTTGTCAGCCGGAACGGGTCTAAATTCAGTACACGCGGGTCCATTGCGGTTTGGTGGAAGTCACATTTGGTGTTGGTCTGGGACATGCTTCGACGTCATGAAAGCCAAGTCATTAAAGAATGACACCTAGTTAGGCACTAACCATACTAATAACCTTCATTTTGGGCTTCGCCGCAGTCGGGTAAAAAGAAGAAGTGTCATCATCTTCATTATTATTTCAGTCGAGAGACGTCCACTGCTGGACGTAGGCCTCGTCTAAGTATCGCCACAATGACCGGTCCCAGGAATCTCGTCCCCCCCCACAACCTTCACCAAGTCACCGGTTCTCCTTCCGGTTCGACAGCCTGTACTGATTCGGTTAAAAAATCACGAACGATTTTTAATGCAACATTTAAAGCTGTTAGCATTCCATTTTAAACGAATCAGTCTAATAAATTCAAAAACAAACTAAAGGGTTATTAATAAAGCGCAGTGAATTAGTCGAATATTAAATGGTCAATTTAATAACAAGCAAACATCATTTTATCTGCTGATTGGCTATCATTGGGTCAAATATTTTGTTGGTAGTATCATTTTGTTTGCTTTTCATAACATTAACAATTTTGTTTTCCTGCATAATAATAACATCAGCTTAAACTAGAGATAGCTTCATTGAAAATCTAACAAACATATAGATAAGTATAATATCAGCCTATAAAGTGGCTCAATAAATAGCAGATGCTCGATCGAGCGGGTTGATCCGTGGATGGGTGATCACACGAGTTATACCTACCAAGTTTCCTCTGTGTCTCGGAAAGCACGTTAAGTCGTTGCTCCCGACTGTCAACTCTAGATCTTTGACTGGTAGTCAGTGACCCGTAAGTCTAGCAACCATTACAACCAAGGGCTATCGCATTATCCAATACTAACTGGGTTGTGATTTGGAAAAATCGCGAAAAATCCGTACTTTACATGGAGAGTTTTATTTAAAAAAATTCAAAATTAGTTTTTAAAATGACATGGTCACCGACACTCAAACAACTCAAACATGGTAAAATTCGCACAAAGCACGAATAAAATGGTTTCTGTCTTTGAAAAACTAACGCTCTTGGCCTCGCCTTTGTTTTGGCAATAACCGCAGAACGCAACCAAATAACAAAAAAAAAGTTTGTCAAATAATAATAAAATAAATCTGGCTTAACCCTCTGAAACAGTAGGTACTTCTTTCACGTCAATAACATTCACTTTCCCTTACCCAATCAATACCAATTTGTGATCTTAAAGTCCTAAAGCAACATGAATTAACACAGCCCTAAGATAACCAAAGCTTTACAAACCTCTTGTCCTTTCAACTAACTTGCTATCTCTGCCAACATACCCTGATATCCTACTCCAATCACTTTACTAAGCTTGCGCTCACAAGTGCCTACGGTCTACCATCGGCATCTCTTTGTCTTGCGTGTTGCACAAAGCAAGTCTGATTGAGACCAATCAATACACATGCAAATATTTACCTCTGGTCCATAATATAGGCAGCGGTGGCCCAATGTGTAATTTATTTCATCACCGTTGCTCTCAAAACGGTGAAGGAAAACATGGTGACGAAACCGGCATGTCTTAGAACTCTCTACAACTAAAAAAACCTAAGACATGTGACATCTACCAACCCGCACTGGGCCCGCGTGGTGGATTATAGCCCATCTCTCTCATAGAGAGGAGGCCTGAGTCCCTGTAGTGGGAACATTATATGCTGATGATGATGATCCATAATGTGGTCAACCACGCGATACTTGAAGTACGGAACTCACCCTTACTACTCTGTTGGAAAAGTCTCTGTTAAAGAGAAATTATCATGCATGTGATGTTGACTGGACGTGACCAGAATAGTGATATTATGGTAAATCAATGAATATTGTTCATTTTCAGCTTGTTTGTGCGATTTCAAAGTAGCGATAAAATATTAAGGATTGATTTAAAAAACCACAGATGTATTGTAGATAAACCTGGATAACGCAAGTGTATAATGATTCGGAGGAAAACCAATCTAGACATGTTTTGACTACCTGACACTATTTAGTTACTTATCATTCAAGGTACTATACAAACAAAATAGACTACGTTTATGTTCTTTATATGTCTAGAGTTACGAGCATGTTACGAGTATGTTTTTGAGCTGTAACGTTACTGTTTTAAACAAATTATATTGCTACTACAGTACCTCTCTAACTGCGGTACTCAGAGATATTTAATGATTACGTAAGCCGTCTCTTAGTGACTTGACATACTTTTGTATGACAAAACTGTCAAAACCTTTACTAAGTGATGGCCTAACTAATCATTAAAGCTCTCTGCGTGCGGCAGTAAGTATGTATTAGTAATCTTAGTACTCGTTAAGTATAAAATACTAAAGCCAGCCACTCAAAGTAGGTGCTCTTGCAGTTGTTATTTTCTTTTCTTTTTAATTGTTTAGAGGCTCAAGTGATTGGTTTGAAGATTGGTCAATTAGTAAATGTAGAACGGGGAACTAATGGCTCAGGGTTTAAATTGTTTTTACTAAAACACGAAAACAGTAATAAACAGATCGCTGAATCTGATATAAAAAATCTAGCATAACCAATGACGTATTATATACAGGGTGGAATTTTGTAATGCCACCTGGAGGGAAAGTACTCTTAATACTGCAGATAGAAAATTTTACTCAAAGGAAACATTCCTTTATTTCTGTATAGACACGTCATGAACTAACATGGCGGCGCTTCAAAACAGCGAAAGTATTATATGACTACTTTTACGCGTAAAGGGAAAGAAAATATGACACCGTACAGCGGGATGCCTGTTGATGTCTGTTTTCTTTGTGTTTTGCGCAGGTGTACACACACGATTGAAATTAAGAACAAACGTAGCGTCGCGCGAGAGGTTGGTGCGTAACTAAGCGCGATGTGGCCAATTGGCTTCATTTCATGTTGTCATTTTTGAGGTCGGACAACGTATCTATAGTTTTAATATATTATTGAGCATAACTAACTTTGTGCTATTTTCTATATTTAACTAATACATGACATACTCGTATTTAAAATTTTAGCTGCATGAATGATATGCAATTAGTAATTTTGTTATTTGATGTCCTCCTAACAAGGTAAAATGTAATAAGTTTATTGAAGGAAAACAGACAATGACTAACATCACAACATGAATCCAAATGATTGATGATCGATAGATAAATGAAAATAAATAGTATCAATCTGCGCAGAGCAACCAAAACTGGCTCAGTTTATATAAATAGTTTAGTCAAAATAGTTTTTGTAAATAACTATACTAAATTTAAAATCTAATAACTCGCGATCTTTTTAGCTCCATTTAATATTAAGCGGGATCACTTCATGTCTCTTGTAGCAAAAAATTCAATATCCGAAGAACGTAAATAAAAGCTTCATAACAATTTTTAAAAGCTATTTCTTGCTTTCTCCAATCAACTGAGCTAAGTGCATCGGAATGACTTCCAGAGGGCAATCGCTCAATAATCTTTAGGGCTAGCCCGCACTGACGACTTTTAATCGACACATTTTGCAACTATAAAATCGTGCAGTCGAATAAAGAGATTTTAAATGATTTTTCATTGAGTTTGCCTCAGAGACACTAATGAGGGATAAGTTTTGAGGACTTGGATGCACAAAATAACTACTTTTGTATAAAACAATAGGAGTATGGCGTAAACGTCCGCTGACTGGTGTGATAAATATCATACTAGAGATTAATAAGAAAATAATAGCTTCTTACTCTTTTAGTAAGAAAAACATAATTTCCACTTCCATCCATATCAGCAGGAGGCAGAACAAAAAACATACAGAAGAAGTCACAAAATAATAATGTCTGCGTAAATAAAGTCGCGAGAAAAGTTATCACATCACACTAATATTATAAAGTCGAAAGTTTGTGAGTTTGTGAGTGTGTATGTTTGTTACTTCTTCCCGCAAAAACTACTAAACGGATTTAGATAAAATATGGTACACAGATAGTTTAAAACCTGGATTAACAAATACGATAGTTTTTATTCCGATTTTATCTTCCCTTGGGATAATTTTCAAGTTGTAGCGGGTGAAGCCGCTGTCAACAGCTAGTAGTTTAATAAATAAATAGGCCAACTGAAGGTCCCGCGTCTTATGTTTCTCTGCAGCTAATTAGACGATGACATAACAATATTACTTTGTGAACATTTTAACCTCGCGTTAACGAAACAGCGTCAGACCCTTGTCATCATTTAAGAGAAGTGGAACAACATTATCGAGAAAACAGGAAGGAGGCATAATGTTATGTAATTAGTGTCTTTGGTGTGAAATATAATGAGATAATTGATCACTTCAATTTGATAGAATAGAATATAATACATACATAAACTCAAGCCCTTTACCCATGGGGGTAGGCAGAAACCACAGAACGCCACCTGCTACGATCCTTACGTTTTTTGCCTCGTCTACCTACATTCATACATCTGGTCATACACGCACGCCGGTTCCGAGTACTACGCACCAGTCTTTTCTGTAAAACATCACCAATAAGGTTGGTGTATGTCTTTCTAGGGCGTCCCCACCTGGCGATGTCTCCCAACCCTGCCATGTCAATGCCTTACGTTAATCGACTAAGTATCACTCATCCTCTCTACATGACCAAACTCTTTTCACTTTCTGTCACTGCATAATTATTACCTCTGTGAATCCATAAAATGTCTTGTTGTTTTCAGATTCTGTTTGTGTATGTAAGAACAGCAGCTATTCTTCCACGAAAACATTATTTTGGTTACTATCATTCCTCTCAAAAATCCCTAATTCTATTGTCTTTAAAATAAGCCTTTCATGTAATAATGTTTTGATAAGATAAGATAAGATAAGATAAGATAATATTTATTTGCATAAACATGTGGTCATACATGCAAGAAAATGCATGCAAGATGATAATAATAGTATTAGGTCCAGACATGTTTGCCACATGATGTGACGTGCAATTATATAAAAAAACATAATTAATGGAAACAGTCCCTCATGTCCATAATAACTATAAATTGAACAAATAAAGAATAAAAATAACACTGTCATAAATTAAAAATAACAAAAATCGAATACACATTAGCAGCATTAATACATTCTTAAGACTGTTATTTATACAAATCATGTCAACAATAAAATATAACATAAATAAAAAAGCATTCAAAATTAATCAATCAATTCCATTGTAAATTAAGAAACACAAATGTAAAAATAATAATCAAATCATAGAAATATTATAGTAAAAACACAAAAAATAATAATAATCAAAACAAACCAGCTACTCTGTCGATTCAAATCTTTCCTCTAGGAACTCGTTGATGTTATAGAATGCTTTCTTTACCAAATATGTATTAAGTTTTCTTTTCAGGTGTACATTATTAAGTTCCTTCCAACTTTTAGGCAACTTATTATAAACAGTTGGAGCCATATGAAAAACGCTTTTGCGCATAAGTGCAGTCCTACAGGGGGGTACGCAAAGTTGGGTTTGGTCACGCCTGTTCCTGGGAAATTGATCTTCTTTGCGCGGAAATAAGTTAGGATTGTTCCTGACAAACATAACGCATTCAAGTATATAAAGAGATGGCAAAGTTAAAATTTTATGCAATACAAAATAGGGTTTGCAGCTGTCCGTAGTTTTCAAATGAAACATTGCTCTAAGGCATCTCTTCTGTGCCTTAAATGCTACTTCTCTATTAGTCGAGTTACCCCAGAAGATAACACCATATCTGAGAACAGATTCAGCCAGACCATAGTAAGCGGTTAATAACGCCTCCCTATTGACATTTCTTGACAGCAAGTATAATGCATAGGCACAACTACTAATACGTCTACACAGAGCATCTATTTGGTCCTTCCAATTTAACTGTCGGTCAATAATTAGTCCCAGAAACTTAGTTGTATTAACTGTGTCAATTGTTATATTATTATATGTAATGTCAAGATTCGCAAATGTCAATAAACGCTGGCTAAAATGCATAATAACTGTCTTACTTAAATTAATTTTTAAATTATTATTTTCTAACCATTGTATAGTATTGATCAATGTATTAATAATGTCATTTTTATATAAGTCTTTATTTTTACAGGGTATAGTAATAGTACTGTCGTCCGCAAAAAGTGTTACAGGATAGTCAATTGACTTTGGAAAGTCATTTATGTAGAGTGTAAAAAGTGGAGGTCCTAGAACACTTCCTTGGGGAACTCCGTAAGTAACGGTTCGTTCCTCCGATAGAATGTTTTCTTCATGTTTGGTTTTAGCGTTTAATCTACTTATTTCGGTTATTTGTTTTCTGTCGTTCAAATATGATTTGATAAGTTCAAGAACATTCCCTCTAAAACCGTACGCATCAAGTTTTTTTAATAATATATCATGTTGGACATAATCAAATGCCTGAGTCATGTCACAAAATATAGCACAGACTGGATTATTTTTATCCATATTTGACATAACCACGTGCAAAAAATCATAAACTGCCATATTTATCGTTTTCTTTTTTCTAAATCCTTTTTGTTCGGAACAGAGTATATTGTTCACTTCTAAATAAAAACTAAGTTGATTATAAATAAAGTATTCAATCACTTTTGAGAACATCGGTATTAATGCAATCGGCCTGTAACATTCCATTAGTTCTCTGTCTTGTTTTTTAAACAATGGCTTTATAACCGATTTTTTTAAAGCGTCAGGAAATATGCCTTCACTCACACACAAATTTATAATATGACTGAGCGGCTGACTTATTTCATCGGCTACTGATTTTAGTATTTTTGTACTGATCCCGTCATAACCCACACTATTTGTATTGTTTAATGCTAGAATTATTTTCGATATGTCATTCGAAGAACTTGGGGCGATAAACATAGAATCCCTTCTGTTCAAAATATGTTTAGTAACTCTGTGCCCTGAATTTATCGAGGGTTGAATTTTGTCAATAAAAAAATCGTTAAATAAATTAGTAATTTGGTTTGGATCCGAGACTATTTCATTATTAATTCTAATTTTGGGGATATTATTCTTTGGTATATTTAATTTTGATTCGTTTATAATTTGCCAGGTAGTTTTGGACTTATTAATTGATGTCTTTATTTTGTAATTATTTTGTGATTTCTGTGTTAAATTTATTATTCTTTTAAATAGTCTTGCGTAATTCTTAAATCGCGTTTTGTTCTCTTGAGTAGGTTTTTTTCGATACTGCCACAACAATTGACGTTTTTTCACACTACATTTTTTAATCCCGCGCGATACCCATTTTTGTTTATTGTGAACATTAACTGAAATACGATGTAAGGGGAAGCACTGATGCCTGTCGGGGCCGCGGGTAGTCCAACGGTTATCGCGGCCTCGACATAGAGGGCGAAGAAGGAACATGGGTGGTTTTTAGTTAGTAGAAGTCTGACACTCCCTTTCGCTCTGCCCAAGAGCGGGAGGGGTTATTCGATGATTTTACACCCACCAAAAAAAAAAAAAAAAAAAAAAAGGGGAAGCACTGATCGTATAATAGAATGAAAATATCTACGAAATTCTCATATGCTAAATTTGGGTCCTTGGCTGCATAGACATCTGAAAAAGTTAGGTTTTGCAGATAGCCTTTAAACTTATTTATGTTGTCTTTATTGTAGTCACGTCTTCTTTTAGTCCACCGTTTAAAAGTACAGACGTTACTAATTGGACACTTCAATAACTGTGCAGTATGGTCAGACAACGCCAACTCCAATATTGTGGCTTTCCAGGACTTTTTAAAATTATGCGCAAAATTGTCTATGCATGTCTGGCTCTTAAGGCGCGTCGGTTGATAAAGTGCTCGTTTTAAGTTAAAGCTTAATAATGTATTTTCGAAGTCTACAGATTGCCTGTTTCTCTTAAGAACATCTATATTAAAATCCCCTACTAAAACAATATTTTTACAATCATTTTTCACAATAGTCTGCAATATTATCTCTAATTTATTCATACATTCGTTGAAATTTTTAGCGTTAGGTACTCTATAAATACAAACACAAACAATCCTATGAGTAAAAAGTTCAATGGCACAGCATTCAAAGACACCCGTTGATGACATTTTTGCTATTTTTGGTAACTCTCTCCATTGAAGGCCTGTCTTTACCAGTATACATGCACCACCTCTCTTGCTTTCTTTTCTACTGAATGAGGCCGCCAAGCAGTAATTCTTTAAATTAAGGAGATTGTCGTAGCCCTCCATCATGAAATGCTCCGTTATGCACAGAACATCTACGTTTATGTTTCTATCTGACAATTCATTCAAGCTGACTGCAAGGGTGTCACATTTCGCCAGCAAGCCTGCTATGTTTTGGTGCAGGATATATAAATGATTAGTCACGAAAAAAACTGTCATCCGTTGTAGCTCCTTCGTTTTTGTCTATTTCATTTTGTTGTGTGTCAGCGTAATTGTGAGTAATGTCAGTAAATAATTTAAATAAATCATTTAATATTGTTCGTAGTCCAAGATTATTGATAGTCCCTGTGTATATATTAAACATGCTGTCGTCATACTTCAGATTGAGGTTGCTGTCTAAAAGGTATGCATGTCCATGCGTCATGATGTCCAGGTATAAGAGATTATTGAATGTCTCTACTCTACAGTTGAATAAAGTCGCGTCAAAGGGATGCTTATATGTAGGCAAACAAACAATTATATTGGTATTTCTAATATCTTGAACTATACTTCTCAAATGGAATATAATATCATAATAGTCGTTAGTTTTTTTGAAGTCTTCTTGCCCAAGGAGAATGATGCAGCAATCTTCCATAGTATAGTTTTTTAGTTTGGTACCCAGTCCATCCAGAAGCTGTTTTGTATTTCCATTTGATTTTAAATAATGCAATAGATTGCAGTTATTCTGAAATGCATTTTCAGCAGTTTACAATACATTATGTTTATTATTACTACTTATAATGCATATCTTTGGTCTAGGCCTATCCGTGTGACTATTCGTTTCTGATAAAGGTGTTAGAGTTGTTTTGAAGTTTGTGTTATTGTTTGAAGCCTGTTTTCCATTAACAGGCATATACCTTTTCCGGGAACTTATGTCTTGAACAGCCTTTTGTTGAGTTAATTTCTTTAGCGGAGTTGATAACTTCCTTGACTTTAAGTTAGGAGAGCCCACGTCGGTTGTTAATATCTTAGCAGTTTTTTTTAAAAGCTCACATTTATTCGTGACTTCAAAAAGTGTTGATTTTAAATTACTGTTCTCAATGGATAGTGTGTTTATCTCTTCATGGGCTGATAATAGTTCCAATTTTAGTTTTTCTATTTGACTTTTTAAAGCATCTGTTTCATCACTTAAATCGTCGGATATGTTTGGCAAACTACTTGCGCTGCCATCTAGCGTCAAGTTATTTAAACTAGGTTCTTCGAACGTAGTCTCCGACAATGACTTTGTTCGCGTTCTTCGTAGCGTGATATTCTCGAAAAAATTCATCATGGAGACAATTTGGAATAAGAATTTGTTAAATAACAAAGGAAAAAGAATAATATTTAGCGGGGATCGAACTTGCGACCAACCGGTACATCTTTTCAAATGCCCACTGCGTTACACCGCAAGGCTAAGCGACCGTCTGTGACAACGTCGAAATTATTGACTACACCTTGGTCTTGTTTGGTTGGTGCGTCGAGTACCAGTCCAAAGGTCATTTCTTTGTTCTTTCGACGTGACAATGACGGTTGAAGAAAAAACAATATTTTACGTAATGTTTCTTTGTTAAATTCACTGTTTTAGCAATATTGCAATCATGGCAAACGTAATCATTTAGTTTGAGTTAACACAGGCACTATTGCAGAGAATTTAAACTTTCGTACGATTTTGATACACAGTTTTTTCTGTTTACTTTTATTTGATCGATTCTTCACAAATTGTCACAATAATCACTGGATAATAATGTCAGCTGTATATTGTTGTGTCCTTTCACTAATTTAGGCGTTTTTATTCACTTTATTATGACTCTAATATTTTTAAACAATTTTTAGTACGGAGCTGATGTTTACACTGGCGACAGCGCCATCTGATGTGATTGTGTGATTTAATATTTATCCATTTTTATATGACAAAAACATTATTATTGATTAAAATCGTTAACAGTTCATGAGGAATAATATCACCAGTAAAATAAACACGATCAGCACATCTAAGATCGGTTTAAGACTAGCGTATTTGTAAACCCTCCTACACCTATACCTACAACTCTGACGGTCAACTCTACTGCTTTAACTGTGACCGGGTATTTAAAAACAAATTCGGTCTGGCCAGCCATATAAGAGCACACGCTAGGAAATAGCTTGTAAGGGTCGCCGTTACCGAAATCGGTAAGGAGGAATAAGCTAAGTTATAGCACTAGTTTACGCGCGTACACGTGCTTATACCGGCGTGCGCCATGGGACATGGTGAGTCCGGTGCGCGTGGAGGCGTTTCTCGCGGCTCACGCTTATAAGCGCATTGACAGCCGTAAAAGTGACTCATGAAACAAATAGCGCAAGTGTATGCGCGTACACATCATCTTCCTGCCCTTAACCCATGTCATTTGGGGTCGGCGCAATATGTTTTTTTTCTTCCATTCTGCCCTGTCAGTCGTCACGTTATCACTTATTCCTTTTTCCTTCATATTACACCTCACACACTCTATCCATCTTTTCTTTGGTCTGCCTATCCCTCTCCATCCATCTACATTTATATTCATCACTTTTTTTGTCACATGCAATTCATCCCTCCTGATCACACGCCCATACCATGACAGTCGATTCCCTTTTAACATAAAGGGTGTAAAAGTACCCCTAACGCAAACGAAGAGCACTTGTTCTCTATACCACTGCGATCATTTTTTTTGTTCTAGACCATACCTGGGAACCCCCTAGTTACGGAGATATTGAGGGTCAAAGTTCCAAAATTTGAACAGCTGTTTTTGTAAATACTAGTTTTTCAGGTTATAACTTTTATTAATTACCTCCTTGACCCTTTTACTATTCAAAGCATCCACTAGCACAATGTTTTAAGAGTGCTACATTGAGTTTTACGGTAAAATGAAAATATCGACCCAAAAAAAGTCGTTTCCCAGCAAAAAAATTTGCGCGGGGTTACTTAGTTTGATGTACAGAATGCTTGGTTGACGTATGTGTGAAGGGTTGATTTACACCCTGTATAAGTTTCGGTGCGTACAAGCTCGTTTTTGAAGCGTGTGTACGCGCAACACGCGCCTTGAAAACGAGATTTCACGCACCGAAAATTGTGTAATCTGAGACTTCTTTAAATCACTTTCAAAACCGATCAGGCACATCACTGTTACGGAATATTGGCTCTGACAACATCATCTGACTGCAATATTTGTGCTTATATTTTACGTTTAACTTGTCTTTGAAATTCAAAAATAATTTTCTTATTTATTTATTTTTCCTTTCGCAGACCTGCTTGTAGAACTTTTTTTTTTTAATAAGCTGTGTCTTTGTACTCTAAGTTATATTAAGATATTTTCTCTTGCTTGTACATAATAAACATACTCGCCACTTGTCGCCTACTCTAATTCCCCAGTCGATCGCATGCCTCGTTCCAACTTATTTCTTTTAATAACCAGCTACTCGACGACGGCATCCAGTAATTAAAATGCTAGCATTCCAGTACTCGCTTCGTATAATTTCCTGCTACAGAATTACTAGTCCGTATTGCACGGAATAAACATTAAACATGGGAGTTTATGCGAGTTTGTGTTTGCGTGTAACGTTTTATGGGACAGTGACGTGTTTTATATGAGAGTTCGTATGAATGGAGCTTCATTTAAAGTAATAATGGTTTTTTTAAAGCGGTTTTGTTGTTTTTTTTATGTTCAGGAACTTTGTTGTACATTTTACGGTTGTTAATAAGTTATGAGAGGTACATTAACAACTACACGCTTTTCGAATACTTACATGAAGCATTCAAGGTGGTCGCTTTATAAGATAACTAATTGTTGTCAGTGGCTTCACCCGCTACAACTCGAAAATTATCCCACGAGAAGATAAAATCGGGATAAAAATAAAAATATCCAATGTGTTAATCCAGGTTATAAAGTATCTGTGTACCAAATTTTATCCAGATCCGTTTAGTAGTTTTTGCGTGAAAGAGTAACAAACATACACACACTTGGGATTTTATTATACATGAGACTTTAACATAACTAGCAAAATGTGGGTGGACTATAAGATAATCATCATCATCATTTCAGCCCGTAATCACCCACTGTTGGGTATAGGCCTCCACTTTCTTCCCTGTTCTGTGTGTCCCTCATCCATCCGTATCCCGAGCTCCTGACGATATCATCCACCCAACGTGCTTTAGGACGGCCCTGGTTTCTCATGCCCAACCTTGGCTGCCATTCGGTCAAAATTTTACTCCATCGGCCATCACCACGTCTAGCCAAATGTCCTGCCCAACTCCACTTTAGGCTTATTGCCCTGCCGCGGGAGACGCTCCGGGCGTCGGGGGCCACGTGACGGCTTCCGGCCACCGTAGACGCGGGCCTGTGGACGGTGAGTGATGGGCTAGCTCGCCGTCTATCCGTCTTATGACGACGACAGGCCGTGTCGACGGCGCGTTCGTGTTCCACGCGCGCCACATAGAGGTGTCAGCAACATGGAAGGGGCCCGCAAGGGCCGACGCCCGTCGGGGCTGCGGGATGTTGTAAGAGATACCGCGGCCTTGACAAATAGGGCTAAGAAGGAACATGGGTGGTTTTTAGTCAGTAGAAGCCTGCCCTTTCGCTCTGCCTAAGAGCGGGGGGTTATTTGATGATTTTCCACCCGCCAAAACAAAAATCAAAAAGTATTGCATTGTCTCCGACGTCGAACACTTTCGTACGACTCCGGATCTCGGTGTTGCGCACTATTAGATAAACCTCTTATAATCCTTCGGGAATTATTATTATTATTACAGGTGTAATGTGTTATCACTAACATAATATAAAACAAAGTCGCTTCCCGCTGTCTGTGCCTATGTATGCTTAGATCTTAAAAAGTACGCAACGGATTTTGATGCGGGTTTTTTTACCCGACTACGGCGAAGCCAAAAGGAAGAGTACTGATTTTGACAGTCTAAATACGTATGTATGTTTGTATGTTCCACCGTAGGGCCTAGACTATTGAGCGGATTTTAATAAATGATATAATAACAATAGATTTGTAAAAATGCGACATCATTCATCATCATGCATGCGACTACGGCTGTCTTCTATTAGTAGATTATGCACCAAGGGGAGTAATCTGTACTTACCCTCGAGTGATATATACTGCTTTATACTACACTTAAGCACAAAGAAGTAAAAGACAAAATAGCAAATAAAGCATTTTATTAAAAAGTTACATTGACATTGTTACAATTGTTAAATGTTGATGTTATGTTATTCCGGGTAGTTTAATATTAGTTTTTAACATTGAATAAATGGCCCATAGGCTAGAGGGCTTGTATTTGTCAGCTTTTTCCTTAAAATATGAGAGTAAAACATTTTCTGACAATAAAACTGCTTTTTTCACTTTTCCACTGCATAAATATTTCGTATTCCTTCATATATTTCATCTTGGATTTTTTAGGCAAGAGATTACTAACAATATCTTTAGCATCTGCTATTATGTCGGGTGGAGTTGTTGTTAATAAATTGCTATCATTGTCACTAGAATCACTCATTTTAACTTGTGATTTACACCGCCAAACTTTAAACTTTACCAAGAAAATTGTTTGTACAAAATACGTCAACCAACAATAAGTCTTTTTTTTTCTTTAAATTTTAGCGCGTCAAACAGCTTCCGCGGCTTTAGAGAAGGTAAGAACGCCCCGTTTCCCAGGTTCCAACTTACGCGCGTGTTAAAGCGGGAGAGTGTTAAAAATCTCTCGAGAAAAGAGGTTTGAAGTTTGTCGGCCTTATCGGAATGTATGCTACCTGCTTTAAAAGTTCTAGTGGCCAGTACTTTTTATGGTAAAATTAAATCGTTTGATTGCCAACGTCATCAAGACTTAAAAAAAAAAACAAAACGCGTTAGTAATGAACGCATTACTACCCTGATTTTCTGGGCAGTAATGAACAGCTTTCAAGCCTTTTAGTGGTGGTATTGGTACACTTACCAAGCAAGTGTAGTATAAAACAATTTAACTTATAATAAATTAAATTGAAATATACAAATTATCTACTTCCTAGACGATTTTTCTAGTTTTCTACTTTTAAGTCCGCGTATTTGTTACTCTGAGATTTTATTCGTATTCGGGTTTTAGTTTTTTAAACTTATTTTTTTTATTAATAAATAGAGTAATTCAAGAGGAAGGTTTTAGTATTTCTTTAACACCCTCGCGGGCCGGAGCAAGTCACTAGTGTTATTATAAATTGGTGCGTAATATAAACCAGCTGTTGTCGTTATTTATTTATATATTTATTAGGCTTCTCAACAATGAGTACACTGTTACAATTATAATTCGTACATTGCAAACTTAAGACTAAGCGCCTCATTACTTACAGAGAAGCACAGCATACGAAAGCAATGTGATGAATAGGTAACCTACTATAAATCCGTCTGCAGTTATATCAAAATTTGGTTTATATCAGAAGCTTAGACATGAAAAGGTCACAGACTGTGTTTATTTCACAATTATAATATTATTATTATGTTAAGGATTAGTGTGGATTACTCTAATCCATATCTAAAACGTATGCTTTCGCAGAGTTATAATGGAATGATGGAATCCATACTAATATTTTTAAAGCTCTGTTTGTTTGTTTGTCCCCTGGTCACGACTAAATGGCTGATCGTATCATAATAAAATTTGGGTAGGCCCTAGATCATAGCCTAAGGAAGGACATAGATTATCTTTTTTTTTTACTCACACAAACAAGCCACAATTTCCACGCGAACAAAGTCGCACACAACAGCTAGATTCTAATAAGCAATGCTTAATGTATTGCTCATTTATTAAAGCTGGTATATTAATCTTCATTTATCCCATTAGAGATTTAAGAGATGAAAGCATAGGCTTTACAATAGATAATAGCTAGAGCTGAAGCTCTGTGTATTAGACCGTGATGTTCCGAGCTCGAGGACATTTACAGTAATAAATAGTCAATGTGAATATTATGAATGGGCTTTTGCTGATGTGTCTTGATGAATGGTTCAATGATAGAGTTTGCAATTGTAAAATGAACTGGTTTCATAATTTGAAATGACATTTAGCAATTAAATGCAATGAAACGTCATTCTCTCGTAAAATGTTGAATGCACGTTTTACCCGACTGCAAGGAAAGGGTAATGTTTTTAAAGTATAATCTTTATTTACCAACAAATAAATAAAAAAGGTTTTATAAAATAATAAATATATAAAAAGGTTTTATTTATTTGTTCAGCTATACTGATACTGTTAGCCTGCATCATCCCACTGCTGAGGAAAAGCGTCTGTCTCCCCATAACTGACAATTGTTTCAACCCATAATAATGTATAAAATAGGTGATAATAATATCTCAAAGTTGCAAATCGTCTCAAAATGCATGTTTGAACTTTGCTAAGTGTATCCATTATTATTCCTCTTGACTCCAGATTGAACCAAACATTGATTGTGTGGCTGCCTTACATTAAAAAAAATCTCAGTTGAAATTGCTTTTCATGAAATAAAAGAGAATCCCATAAAAGTAGTATGTATAAAAGTTATAGGTAAAGCTAACATCAACGTAACCAAAAAACAAACACAAACTGTAAAAGGTCATAATACGCACAAACCACGCTCGGACGTGTCCATCACCAATCTATTCATGCAAATCCAATACGTACATATATTAGCAGATGCTAACTAAACATGACGTATGTGTACCTAAGCTTAGGAGCTATTGTATTCCAGATTGCATCGTCAGATCGGAGCGCATTGCTAACTCGACTAATTTAGGAAGCTGAGGATGAACTGTGTTATAAACTACATATGTTTCGGTGCTGACCACTTTTGGTACCTATTCAGATTTCTATGAATAACTTTACAGTTACCCGGGTTCGCACGGGTGCAATGTGGGTACTACATATAATTCAACTTTCATATTGAACCACTCTATCTATTGCCGAAAACTGCGTTAAAATCCGTACCGTGGTATAAGAGATATTAACGTTGAAACAGCGGTAGCGACTTTATTTTAGACTATGTAAAGATAACATAACATCAAGTCTGTAATCTCCAGAGGATTAGGCAGTGGGCAGTGGGCGTTTAGTATACTCACATTTCGCCAGCTATGTTTGAGTTACTTACATGTCATATTCGGTGAGACTCACAAATATAGGTTCTGTTGTAGTTGTTATACTGACAAATGGCTGATGGGAAACTCCAAAAACACTTTGCTCCACCTGGGAGTCCGAGACCAACGAGGCAGTTCAGAATGCTGTGGATACTAGTAGTAACTTTGTCATAAAATCAAATTTGTTCTGGTGTTAACCACTTTTGGGACAAAATCAGATTCCAGACCACAGACACACAGTCACAGAGAGACAGAGTTTTTCAGAGACCTATGTATCAAACAATATGTTATACTAGCTGTTGCCAGCTACTACAGCTCGAAAATTATCCTACGGGAAGATACAATAGGGATAAAAAAACTATCCTTTATGTTATTCCAGGGTGTCAGCTAACTCCATACCAAATTTTATTAAAATCGCTCCAGCCGTTTAGACGTGCTGAAGTAACAAACATACACACTCATATACCTACTCACAAACTTTCGCCTTTATAATATTAGTGTGATTATTAGTGTGATTACTGACTGCCTGATTAGTTTAACGGTCGCTTCACTCGCAACCGCGCAGGCCTGCTGGTGCATGAGGTTATGGGTTCGAGTGATATTGGAGTTTTCCATCAGTAATTTCTCAGTTGCAGTCACGGAACCTGGATTTGTGCCCGGTTAGGGGCAATAGGCTTTAGACTTAAACATACTGGGCGAAATATGGGCTGTCCTACCCTTCCGAGATTACAGGCGCGATGTTAAGGTTTAGAATATTAATATGAATGTGTCTAAAGAATTATGTTAAACATCGCCTGTGTTTATTTTTGATTCAAATATAGTTCATATTACAGACGTTGTACCATCCGTTTTACGACTATGCCACTGATAGCTGCGATCCAACATAAATCATAAAGTAACAAGAATAAAAATCAAAATTATTTTGTCAGGGTTGCAAAATGAAAGGACTGTTCCAATCTTGAGTACACACGGCTACACATGAAGCTTTTCATTTCCAGTATTACACATCCTTGCTTTGTATAGATTTCCTGTATAATGAGAGATCAGCATAAAATGGTTAGATGCTCGTATCTTGATCGGTCGCTGTGTACAAATACGAAGAATGTTCTTAATGTAAATTGCTGGATAAAACAAACGCAAGAAACATTTAGAGTTAAGGAAAAAATATTTCATTGCCATTATTTCAAAACTTTTCGGAAGCGTAAGGATCAGATAACAGACAAAAATAGGGGGGATTCGGGGAACTTACGGCTGCCATTATGGGGATCCAGGGGTAGGTGACCTAAGGGTGGGCCAAGGGGGAAATAATTGTTACGGTAAATAAACTGCCTTTGTAGATAGTGATGGTAAAACGATACTGTGGGAATGTGAGAAGGAAAGAAATTGGAGAACGTAAAATATATTTTTGTGCAAAAAAATAAAATACTTCGTTTTTATTTGTAGTTTTGTTGGGCGAAATACGCGGCTTAGGTAAATGAACGGAATTCCGCTTATTTTACAAACTGACACATAGGATTTAGCTATCATTTCTGGATAACAAAGTCAGAAGCAATTCCAACACACATGTCATATGAGATTATCATTTGGCAAAGTCCGTTCGGCATCTACCATCGTTGAATCGTGTTTCGGTCGGTCGAAGCTAGGTTTAGACCCGGTATCCACCAAAGCGAAGACGAGCATAGCGGCCAATTTCGACCAATCACGGGAAGGGCGAAATACCAGATGTTTTTCCCACACCACAGTGCGCATTTCGTTGTGCGCGTTTCAATTTAATTTTTAAAGTGCGTTGACCCTTCGTCGTCGTTCCCGTTTTCATTGTACGAAACACATCTTTTGCCTACATATTATACGAGCGTAAAAATAACTGCTAAAATGTCAGTACATCTTTGGATAAATCTTCGGGGATTACAAGCGTGATGTTATGAAGAACAGTAAAAGTTTGTGATACGATCCGGGGATAGAAGGAAACGTACAAAAACGTAGCCAAAAACCAGACTAAAAAACCGAGACTTTATCCACTATATAAAACTACCATTATTTATTTAAACTTACACCACTATCAAACTCAGCCAAACATTTGTTTGCTACCATCAAATATGAATCTCATATTCTTATTCATAAGACCACTTACTGAAGTCTTGAGGTGCAAGATATAAATGAGAATCGCTTACGTGGAGGCAGAGCCGGATTAAACCCGTAGGTAGCAAGAGTAGCAATTACTATGGGCCCCACGCAAAAGGAGGCCCGTATCTCCAAACCGGCCTTCCTTTGCCTGAGCATCATTTCTTAAATGAAAATTATTAAGACGTACTAAATTGATTTATTTGTGCAGTATCGTCCGTTTTTTTTTTTTTAATTTCTTATCAAAAATATTCTTTTTCATGACAATCTAAACTCTGGCTTACTTGTCAGAGCCTGACATTGCCATATAGTTTTACTTTACTATTAAAAACCAACAAAATTGTAACCTGGGCAAATAAACGTACCTATTTAGTATAATTTTTATTGTTATATTAAGAGCCCAAAGCAGATCAAGGGCCCCTCGATAGACTTTGCTACGGGCCCCGCGTTTGCTAAATTCGTCACTGCGTGAAGGAGGTACGGCTGGTTCTTACCCACCATAAGCCTATGGGAGGGTACTTTATTTTTAAGGCAGCACATTAGTTATGGCCTGCATTAACTTTCTGACTTCAAACCATATGTTTTATTTTGAAAGGCTTTTTCTGAAATGAAGTATACGAGGTGAGTTTTTCAAGTGAGAGTGGATGATCCGAAAGTATGAGGAATAGCAAAATAAAATCTTATGCGTCTGAAACCCGATTTTGATGAAAGCTAAAACTGCATTACTGTCCTAGATCTCAGGGGCCGAACACATTGATTACGAAAAAATTAAACATTTTCTGTATTATTATTACACTATTCGATAGTATCACTAATAATGATCAAATTATGGGAAGTAAATGATGATTTTGCGAAAAGGTTTTAACTAACACTTACATGTCACTTTTTTTTAACTAGATGGGGCCGGTGTTTCGTACCTGACTAATTTTGAAAAAAAAACATCCGATACAAACTCTGAGGTCATAGTCTCTTATAAGGTTCAGACATAATCTTGGTATAATACACACCATGTCATGAAGACTTAATCAGATTATTGTCTGAGATGGTCTTTTAAAGAAAACATCACACAGATTTGAGAGACATTTCTAAAGAAATTTCTTGGGAAATAAGCAGATTATGTTATTTTCCTGTGTTGTCTACTGTGTGTACATAAATAGTAAAATATAACTTACCGTTTTGCAGAAAATAGCGTTAAACCTGTTTTTGTGACCTTTAACTTCGAATATTTTTTTTCCAGATGTCGGATCCTCAAGGACTTTTTACATTAAATTTCATTTATAATAGTGTTTTGAACAATCCAACTAATTTTCAGCCGGGTAGGAATTAGTGTAACCTTGGATGTCTGACTTTTTTTATTGGGGTCCAGAAATACATTTTACGGTAAAACTCAATGTAGCACTCTTAAAACATTGTGCTAATGGATGCTTTGAATAGCAAACGGGTCATGGAGGTAATTTAAGTAAAGTTATAACCTGAAAAACTAGTATTTACAATAAACAGCTTTGAAAACTTTGGAACTTTGACCCCCAATATCTCCGTAACAAAAAAAGGATCGCAGTGGTGGGGAGAACAAGGTGCTTCCGTTTACGTTACTTTTACAACCTTTATAGATTCGATTTTCAAGTGTTTGGATGTTTCTCGATAAAAATCTGAATTTATAGGTAGAACTTATTCATAAATAGCAAAAAAAATGGAGTTTAAACGAATTCCACACCTCTACTAAGCCTTTTAATCCATGCGTGATGTAAGCAAAATATATGAACACACAAATTAATACACTGTAAACAATAAACAGGAATGTATCGACTTGTGACCTCATTAATATTTATTGAGAACGTCTAAGCTGTCAGCGATATTACAATGAACAACTTTCATCGTGGATATTGTAAACTGAATGCTGACACAAGTTGGTAAAATGTAAACCAGCTTTTGTCGATATGTCATTTATATTGATAACATGTTGATATCGAGAAGGGATGATTATACTATTCGTAACGACAGTGGTAAAAAAAAAACAGGAACTGATTAATTATTTTATTCGGGCAGAGTTTCCACTTACAAGTTTCACAATAGAGCGCGACAAGATCTCGAAACTGAGCTTACAGGGCATTATATAGACTTATATCCCCACCGGAGGCATCCGGTAGTCATGGCGGTGTCTTCGCTTGACTGTGATTGACTCGCTAGTGATTGCTATAGTGGCTTGGCTATGGTTGCTTGTCATTGGCTGGCTAAAGTGGCATGGCTATGGTTTGCTAGAGTGGCATGACTATGGTTTGCTAGAGTGACATGGCTATGGTTAGCTGTCATTGGCTGGCACGCTGTGAGCAGGCTGTTGTAACATATAATTATGTTCAGTTCGAGATGATTCAGTAGGTACAGCTAGGCAGCAAAACCGAATCAACATTATGTGATTTGTTTACTTCTAAGTGGGTTGATGTATGTCGTGTATGTTTGAGTTTCTGTGAGAGGATGAACGAAAGATGATTTTTCTTTGCTTGTTTTGTTTGATGATGCACGAAAGGCAACTTTTCTCTTTTTTGTTTATTATTTGTTATTTTTTGTTCCTGTACAATATATATTGTGGTTATAGCTATAGTTTAATTTTTAATTTTAATTGTAATTTTTTTTTATGTGTTTATAGCATCGGTTTAGATACTCTGTAATGTTGCTATAATTAATATTAAATAAATCAATATATGTCAAAATCAATCCAAATCAATATAATTAATTTTATATACGAGTAAGCCTACATGGGCAATCAAAAATGTGGAGAAAAGGTGCACAGTTCAATTTGATAGTTTCCTATGGAGAAGGTTAGAAGAATCCGCAAGAAACTAAATGGTTACTATTTTAAAATATTATACTTAAATGAGAATACTTCTATTCGGAAAGTAATTATTTGTTCGATTAAGTCCCACGTAATAGTGGACGATCCTATATCCAAGAACTAGGCATTTTATACTCCAGGGTAAAAGAAGAATTTTATTATTTTTCTTCTTCTTCTGGAAAACATTGCTAGGAAACCGGCATGTAATAGAACAAAAAACTTCGAAGACATGTGACATCTAACAACCAGCACTGGGCCCGCGTGGTGGATTATAGCCCATCCCTCTCCTAGCGAGGAGGCCTTAGTCCCCTTTTTGTTTTTTCCCGCTCTTGGGCAGAGCAAAAGGAACTGTCAGACATCTACTGACTAAAAACCACCCATGTTCCTTCTTAGCCCTATATGTCGAAGCCGCGGTAACTTGTGAACAACCCGCAGCCCAGGCCTGAGTCCCTGCAGTGGGAACATTATAGACTAATGATGATAATGATTCTAAAGAAACTAGATTGACGAATTCGTGCGAACACGATATTACCCGATACTACTCGTATACCACGTACATCATACTAAGTAAACTAGATATAATATCTAATGACTATTATTGTCATGCCAAACAGTTGATAATAGGTGTATTAGGGACAGGTTTTGTCTATTAGTGCCTGCGGCATAATTGTATACATTGTGTTGACTATTAACAAGGATGCTACTACTAGCTGACCTACTATAATTAGTATTACATAGCTTCACATCTGCAATTCACGAAGGGTTACGCATTAGTGTACACCCACTTTTAGATAAGCCCGCCACAGTATACCCAAACCACTGTAAAAAAGTGACGACCACCAGAAGAGCGCCTAAACAATGAAAGTATTGAATAACCAATATTTCAAAGATTGATCACAGGTGGAAGAGGTTTAATTAAAATATTCATTCATTAAAAATTGAGGAGGAATTATTCGATATGTAAGCCTAAACAATCGAAACTGTATGATTGAGTTTTTTTTCCAGAAATTCCGAACGTTAAAGCCATTTTACAGAACACAATAAAGCTTCGATCAATTTTTCAATATCCAGGGAAAGTCTATTTACTACTAACATGCCGAATATTTTATTTGTCAATATCGAATTGAATACAAATAACCCTTGTCCCATTCTGAACATACTTGCAGTTCTCATGATATTGTGGACCTTTTATAGATATACGAGTATGATTCGCCAATGTTTAACTTGTTTATTCCGTCTGACAAATATTTAACTGAACAGTATGTGAGATGGGGACTAAGGGGCATATTGTCGAATATTTTACATGTTTAGAAAAAGTGTTGTAGGTGGCCTCTAGTATTTCAAAATGGTCAATTTATTCACGATCCGTACCTATACTTTTATATTTTTGTTCTTTAAATGCCTAAAATTAGGGTCTTATTTTGAGGGTGAGAAATTATCAAATGACTCCTACCGCTCTGGGCAGAGCGGTAGGGAGTGTTAGACTTCTATTGACTAAAAACACCCATGTTCCTTCTTTAACCTTTTCTTTTCTTTAATCTTTCGAACCCGTAGCTCCGACGGTACCCGCAGCCCTGACTGGTAAAATTAAGTTCTTGAGTTGTAACGTTGATGTGCTTTTAGGTATATTTCGGCATTTACTTTAGGTCCCATGTTATAGTAGGCGAAGCTTTTAACGTCAACCGAGCACATAATAATATCCAGACTGCGTAGATACTACTGAGAAATTGCTGATGATAAAACTCAATAACACTTTGCTGAACACGGACCTCATGCTCAGCAATCGCTTGCAACCACTAAAACAGACAAAATGTAAAATATATCTAGACAAATAATTATCATTATTTTCTTAAAAACAATCTGCTCTTGCTGATTTTCAATTGAAATATCAACAAAGCGCTAACCTTTGCATGGACGCTCATGTATAATAGCCGTGCCGAAAGAGCATTTCCATTTGGCACCCAAAATGCAAATGTCGTTTCTGTTATCCTAAATTGATATTAAAATGAAGCACAACTTTATGCAGCTGTGGTGCAGCTTCGAATAATATTGTTGGTTGTCTTCAATTGTTTTTATTCATCAGTTGAGACAGCTGGAGGATTCAAAGTTGATTACGAGAATTTATGAATGTGATTTTGAGCAAAATAGAAAATGTGCCACCGCTTTGAACATAAATACATATTTATTTACAAAAGCACTAAAATATTTTATAAAGTATTTGAAAATTTATTATTAAAGAAAATACGTTACAACGATGTCGCTCATAGCCCAGGTGAAAATGTAAAGTTAAACTATTTTAACTTAACATCTATACGTTAAATATTTTTAATTATTGAACCACAACAGTATGTAGCCATTGGAAGTGGAACAGTATAGAATAATATCAAGTACCGAATTTACGTATATATAATGTAACAAATAAAACAGAAATAATCAAATCCCTGAGAAAATGTATTCAGATCTTCTTGACATATTCTCAGGTATAAAAACAAGGCTGCGAGACAGTTCAAATGGCTGCGGGAGTATTCCAAACAAAACAGATACCGCGGCCCGGAACACAAAAAGCTAAGAAGTAACATGGGCCGTTTTTAGTCAGTAGAACTCTGACACTCCCTCCCGCTCCACCCAGAGGGAGGGAGAGATCATTTGATGATTTTGTATTTACAAAAGAAGTATTCCTCCAGTGCTATACAGGTCAATAGTAACGGTCAATTTATATACATTTGAATTTGTCTGTCGTAAAATGTAGCACGTTTCCATTGCGTGTTGCTTGAGTTTATAATATAATTCATTTTATTTTGTTGTTTATTTTCATACACTTAATAAAATTCGTGCTTATGGCACCAAAAGCATGTTAAGCGAGCTTTTGTCACAAGTCAGTTTCCTTACGTCACTTGTATGTTTGATGTATTAATAGACTTACTGCCGCACACAGAGACCGTTTAATGATTACCAAAGCCATCACTTCGTAAAGATTTTGACACTTTATTGAAGGTTTTATAATGTCAAATCTTTTCTAATTGAAGGCTTATGTAACCATTCAATATCACTGAGTACGTCGGTTAGAGACTGTTAGACTTATTATATCGAAAGTATAAAGATGCTACTAGGGCGCTGAGGCAATATCGAGTTTTTTATCTGGCCAAATTTCAGTTACCAGTTATGAATCTGCGTCTATTGTTTTCTCGAATCATTTTCCTTCCTTGAAAAAAATCACGCCTGAACCAGTTTCAAAGATTGTAAAGAAATACTTTTTACTAAAAACTTTTCAATCAAGCCTATTATTTACTTTGGTGTACTTGATTTCCCTGTAGATTCTTTTTACCCCTTCACTTTTTTTCTTTTATGTTTTCTTTTTTTTTTTAAACTGATTGATTCAGACAGTTTGGAAGTACCAAAGAAATTGTTTGCAAAGATAATTGAATTTGAAGTTTGAAATGGGTGGTAAAAATAGTCAAATACTTTTAGTATCTAGTCAAATTATGTAGATACCTGGGTTGTGGTTTCATTCAATTTCAGATATTGTCTGGTTCCCCGCCGCAGGATTTAATTTGTCTAATATTGTGACGTAGAGAACATTTTGGAGAGAGAGTCAAAAGTATAATAGATATTGTATGTACTTATGAAATTAGTATTTTAAGAATATGAAAACACTTATGGGTTGATCTAATGGTTTCTAATAAAAACATAGAAATACATTAATTAAGTATTTTAATTTCCATCGTATTTTTTTTTTTTGGTGTGGGAAATAACCAAATAACCTCTTCCGCTGCATGGGCAGAGCAAAAGGGAGTGTCAGACTTCTACTGGCTAAAAACCACCCATGTTCCTTCTTAGCCCTTGTGCCGCGGCCGCGGTATCTCCTTCGAACAACCCACTGCCAAAACCTTACGTGGGCTTAAGATTAGTCGGAAGTTAGTTTCAAGTAAGTATGGGGGAATTTAATGTTGTACTTGATTTTGACTTGCTTTTAGGTACAAGAAAAGGGAAAGTATTGTATTATTCTTGGGCGAGATGAATGTTTTCATTGTCTTATCCCAAACGATAGACTATCACTGTTGTGTTGTGCTGTCCGGTTACACCCTAATCTTTCATGGTAGGAACACACTGCATACACAAATAGTCAGACGTTCTTACGAAATTTACATACATTCATAAATGAACTAACATTTTTTAGGGTTCTGTAACCGAATGGCAAAAAACGGAACCCTTATAGATTCGTCATGTCTGTCTGTCATCCCGGGTATGTCACAGCCACTTTATTCGGAAACTATTAAGACTACACAGTTGAAACATGGTACGTAGATGTATTCTGTAAACCGCTTTACGATTTTTGTAGTAAAATAGAAAAAATAAAGATTAAGGGGGGTCTCCCGATACATGGAACTGAAACTGAAAAAACTTTTTTCATCAAACCTATACGTGTTGGGTGTTTATAGACAGATCTTAAAAAAATACACGGAGGTTCGTTATACATTTTTTTCTCAAAGTCAATAGTTTGAAAGATATACACTTCCAAAGTGGTAAAATAACTGCATTCGATTCGTCTTCAATCTTCGCAAGTACGATCATGTGTCTGAACAGCGATCGCTATTAAAGTGGTTACCTATCCGAGAGCGCAGAGCTTTAATAATAATAATAATAATCATTTTATTTCAGGCAACTAGGGCCCATACTTAAAATACACACAATAACATAAAACAATAATAACAAACTAATACATATAAAATATTAAATCATACAACACTAATTAAACACGTAACGTCGGCGTCGTGTTTCGCTGCGAGGCGTCGCGTAACCGTCCTCGGAAACGACGGAAAACAACACCTTTCGGCCAAAAGTCTTCCTGCAAAAGTGTTTCTGCTTTGAGGGCTTTGACAACCCTGTTTGCCCTTCTTCACAAGCCCACTTTCCCTTCTTACCTCACTTCCCTTTGCCAATATTTATGCACTGCTCACAGCAAGACTCTTCGCTCCGCTAATAATCGTCTTCTACGTTGTCCTTCTCATCGCTCTGGCTTTATAAAATCGTCCTTCTTTGTCCAGGCGGTCTTCCTCTGGAATGAACTCCCTCAGGTGATCAGGACAGTAAACGGTCAGTTCACTTACAAAATGAAAGCTCGCGAGCACATTCGCAAGAAGTTGGCAGCTTCGTCTCACAACTAAGTTGTTAAAGTTTTTCTTGTTATCTTTCAAAATTTTAAATATTTTATGTATATATGTATGTATGTATTTATTTTTATAAGTTAGGTATATAATTTTCTAATTTTTGTTTCTGTTATGCACCTACTGTGTAATGTCTCTGCATCACTCTAAGGTAGACTGGTAGAAAATGCCCAAGGCATTATGTCCACCTTTGTACGGTTTCATTACTTGTGCATAAAGTTTTAATAAATAAATAAATAAAATGTATCCCCCCCTCCAACTTTTAAACTAAGTGAGTGAAAAATCTAAGAAAAATATATGCTGTAGATCGCAATAGAAACTTTCAAACAAAATGGTTTGAAAAATATATAGTAAATACTTTTTGAGATATATATGGCACATTCAAAAACCGCAAATATGACTTTGTCATTCATACAAACACTATGAAAAACAAACTTATCACAAAATATGTTTTTCTGTTGCTGCCTTCCATACTACGATGATACGGAACCCTTTTTTTATTTTTTATTTTTTTTTGGCGGGTGTAAAATCATCGAATAACCCCTTCTGCTCTTGGGCAGAGCGAAAGGGAGTGTCAGACTTCTACTGACTAAAAACCACCCATGTTCCTTCTTCGCCCTCTATGTCGAGGCCGCGATAACCTGTAGACAACCCGCGGCCCCGACGGGCGTCGGCCCTTTCGGGCCCCTCCCATGTTGCTGAGATCTCTTTGAGCGTGGAAGACGAACGCGCCGTCGACACGGCCTGTTTTCGTCGTAAGACGGACGGACGGCGAGTTCGCCCATCACTCACCGTCCACAGGCCCGCGTCTACGGTGGCCGGAGGTCATTGCGAGACCCCCGACGCCCGGGACGCCTCCCGCGGCGGCTGGGACGAGAGGTTCTCTCCCTCTCGCGTTCCGCCGCCTCCTTCGCTAGCATCACTGCTTCGCAGAAGGAGGCGACGGCGTCCCATTCACCCTCGCCCCGGACCACGGCTTGCACCAGGGCCGGGCGCGAGAGGTCGCCGCCGCCGATCGCCGCTACTAGAACACGGCGGGGCTCCGCCCAAGCGGGGCACACCTCCACTGTGTGCTCCACCGTGTCCTCCGGCTGATCCTCACATCCGGGCGTTTCCTTCCGCCTGATTCAGTGCAGGTACCTCCCGAAACAACCGTGTCTGGTGAGGACCTGCGTCAGACGGAAGGTGAGGGCGCCGTGACGCCCCTCTAGCCACTCCTCAAAGAGGGGACTTACCGCCACTATCGTGGCGTGCCCTGCACGGGGTTGCGACAGTCGCTGTCTCCATGTCGCCATGAATGATACGGAACCCTTCATGTGCAAGTCCGACTTACACTTGGACAGTTTTTTACCGTGAGGGTCGACAGAAACTACAGAAATTCACCTGCTATTATTAAGCAAACTGATTACTATACAATATTTTAAATCTTGGATTTACATAATTTTTGTACATTTACTAAATATATTGATAAAAAGCAAATGACTGCCATGTTTTCCAAATCTAAACATAGCGCCTTCCAGCATTGACAAACATAAAAACAAAAGCCTCTCACGTTCTAAAAATTCAAACCAGCCATCAACCAGCACATAGCACCGAAAATCTCGAACATTGAAACTAATCAAACTAACTATAACCTTGTTTAAATCACAGCTCCTGCCTCTGACGTGAAGTATCAAAACTATTTGAATAGACCCAACTCTGCGACGACTGTTGGTATTAGATTGTCGCTCCGAATCACTTGAGTGTTCTTGCCTCGAGTTCTCGATTCACGACTTTGCTCGTCTCTGACTCGCTCGAGTCCCCACTTGACATTTAATCTTCGACGCATATCGATTTAATGTTTCGAATAAATGTGTACGGATTTGTTTAATTCGGTAACTAAAGACGTGTCGGTTGCTTTCCGTGTGGCTTAAATTTAATTTCACTTTGAACTGACATGGCTCATTCAGCTCCTTATTTTGAATCATATTTCAGCGGATTTTTTCTCAACAAAAAAATCATTTTTGTTTATTATGATTCCTATATCAAAAACAAAATTCAATATTCCTAAAATTATATTCTTTATACGCAGAACTCCATTTATGTAAATAATTCGAGGCGTGAAACCAGCTGTACACCTTTGTGCTTTTTTGCCAAATTCGTCGAACTCGTCGTCGCGTTTGCCGTTTGCTATGTGCGTTTTCCCACGGTAACAATACATTGTGTATGAGGAAATAAAATAAATCAAATATATCGATTCTAATAACGTTTCTGAAATATTTTCTGCAGTATGATATACCTACTGAATTCCTGGCTAACCCTTGTAACCTGTATAATTGGTTCATTGTTAATAACAATGTTCATATTAAAGACGTAAAAATATTTCGAAAAAAAAAAAAATTATGAAGTTGCTTGGAGACAGTTTTGACACAAAAAAAGAATTGTATTTAAAAGACAAACACAAAGGATTTCTTTAAAATGGTACACATTCAGTACTACTTAGCAACAAAAACAAATGATCTGAATCTATGAATTTATACTGGACTAAAACTAAAATGTAGGCCATTTTAAAACTAGATTTGTGTAACGGTCGAGTCTATACGGATTGTGGGATAAGATTCAAAAGACAGATCGAGATAACAAAGGCACCGTTGGCGAAGGAAGCCATCATTATAAATGTCGTGACCTAACCTTTAGTGCTCTTTGCATTCGAGTATTAGTAGGTAGTGCATTTTACGTACATGGACTATTAGCTATTGTTGATGTTGATATCATGAGTATTACGTAATCAGTACATAAAATTAAATGTTGTACTGAATAGATCAGAATGCTACGCTATGAAAAAGATGTATGAAAAAAGATTGCATGTAGCAGAGCTAAGAAAGAACAGAAAAAGGAATAAATGGGTACACTACAATAATACGAATTTCAAAATACCGATTTTCATAATTCCGAATGATTCAAAATTCCTAATTTAACAACTCCGATTCATCATTCATCCTTTTTTTATAATTTCGAAATTTCAATATTCGTAACGTTTATAATTACTATTCTCAAAGTTTAGTTTCAACAAAATTGATCGAATAATAAAAATTCCGACTTAATGATAATTCGAAACATCAAAGTAAGAATTCCGATTATTGAAGTACTGATTAATTATAATTAAAACTCCAAATTAATAGAAACGCCTTGTTAAACTGAATATATTTTTTTTATTGGGGCACACAAGAGTTTACTAAAGTTTTACCAAAACTCCATTGACAAATTTTCATTTTACAACCGATTTTCGTATATTTTATCTCGAAAACAACTTATTCCGCAAATGTATTGTTTTATAAACAGTCGTTCTAAAAACATTTGATTGGCAAACAATTATTTTTAACGAATGCATCAGACATTTATACATTTTTTCCTAACCTAACCGAATCCAACTCCCCGTGATGTCAACCGTCTAGGGTTTAGCGTTTTCGTCCGCATCTGTGTTTGTTTGGGGGGTTTGTGCATAAAAAACAAAATTGATTTATTTTCTCTTTTTTTAGAAAAATCCAGAGCAGTTTTCTTTATTCCAAACGTTATTTATGGAATAAAATAAAAAAAATAATGAACTGTTTGTCAAATAATACGTTATTAAATAAAAGTTTATCGGATAATTATTTTGGCCTTTTTGGTTATGTTTGAGGAGAATAGTAGGTACTGTGTGTAGGGATCGTAGCAGGTGCCGTTCCTTTGTTTCTGCCTACCCGGCGCGCCGTCGGAAAAAGGCTTGAACTATAAAATACTGAGCTAATTTCTGTTAGCAATAACCGAAGACACAGTTTTGAACTTAAAAACTAAACTTTGATAAACAAAATCAAAACACTAAATTTTTTTTTCACATAGGCCTGCATGGGAACTAGTAAAACGTCGACAAAAACGTGCACTGTACGACAAAAATACGACTTGTATTCCGATATTATTATAGAACTCCTACACTTCTGCACTTAGAGTATATTTAAGTTCGAAATACCTGACATAAATGCATTTAGAGTGCATGTCAACACATTGATGTATTGCTAATATAGTAAAATTAATGTTTTCTAAAATTATTGCGATCGTTTTGTTGATAAATACGATGAATCAAGTTTATTATGTTCCCTGAATTTATGATTAAATCAAGAGTATTTTCATTTTATTTACATAAACATGCCAGCCATGTTATTAAGTGAGGATTCAGTATAACAAAAGAGTTTTGAAGAAGATTAATAGACTCAACGAAAATTATGCACTTCAGTTTTCTTATGAATGATGTCTTAAAAAAGGAAACGTAAATAATTATTATATTTATGTTCAAATCATAACTACGCATTCGCGACACCGACATCTGATTAAAACAAAAAACATCTTCTTTGCAGTATTTTTCCTTATGATGTGGTTAGTTACAAAAAAAAAAATTCCGTGACCATGGCATGCACCAGGGCCGGACGCGAGAGATCGCCGCCGCCGGCCGCCACTACGAGAACACGGCGGGGCTTCGCGCAAGCGGAGACCTCCACGGTGTGCTACACCATATCCTCCGACCGATCCTCGCAATGGTCGCATCCGGGCGTTTCCTCCCAACTGATTCGGTGCCTCCCGAAAGAACCGCATCCGCTGAGGACCTGTGTCAGAGGGAATGTAAAGGTGCCGTGGCGTCTCTCCAGCCACTCCTCAAAGAGGTGACTTTCCAACAGGTTTTAGAGTTTTTATGCCGCCCACAGACCTCTGAGTTATCGTTACATGCTGATTTATTTGCTCTGGAAATAATGTGTGATTAATTACTAAATCTAGATCTGGTTATATTTTTTTCAGTTAGAACAATTAAAAATGTATACGTTAAAAATCTCTATATCATAAGTGATAAGTTAATTAAATAAGATAAGTCTTCGATTTGTTGTTATTTAAATGTGTGATGGTAATGTGTCGTGTCCATACTTAAAGTCGAACCGTATGTTTCAAATTAGTCCATTGCACTATTAATTTTGACATATAATTATTGATTCTAGTCACCTTTTCGGAAAGGTCGATTCTTATGGACGGAAATAAAGAAAGTTAAAAAAAGAGAAGGTATTGATTAGTCAGGATCAATAAAAATAAAGAAGGACACCCATACTGCAAGAAATCTATCGTTCCACGTGATTCTACAAATTCACTTATTTTAGGGGGCACTATCGAGCGCGACCTTGAAATGGTGATAATGATGTATCTTTGAATTCATTCTATAAAACTGCCTACTTAAGTTCAATGCCCTCAATTTGACCTAAAATGCTCTCCCTAAAAATATAACAAACAGAGTGATATATGACAGTTATACATGGAATTTGATCATAAATTACAATTTATCTTATCTATCTGAATTAACGTGTCGCTATATACTTTTATATTTGCGTTAAAACGATTTATGACTAACACGGCGATAAATGGGTCTATTTAGGAGTTAATCAGTTTTTTAATCTAAATTTTTGAGAACAAAACAAAGCTTTTTAACAGAAACTCGCTCATAATTGTTTGTACTAGGATGTGATAGAAATGGCAGAAAAGTCACAAGAGATTTTTGTTTTTCAACCAGAATGCAAACCGTATATACTTCTTACTGCCTCAGGGATGTGGGCCTCGAACAGATTCCTTAAAGAAACGTTGACTCTTCCCATGTGTGCATGGTGAACACCAGGGTGATTTTATTGAGGTGGAACTTCCACACACTGCGGTGTTACTACAGACCCCATAGGTGTTTGTAATGCAAGAGACTGTATGACGTGGTGGCGTGTCATGTGTGGTTGTAATTCTCAGCAGTGAGGGAACGACGAATAAGAAGATTGACAGTAATTGAAATCATTTATGGACTAAATGCTGCTAGTCTATTAAAACGTTTTAAAATTTGAAAAGCCCCCGACTAAAAAAAGATACAAAAACTAAAATATTGGTACTTCTATTTCAATATACAAATCAAATCCTTTCATTTGACACCCTACTCAGATATATTCGTTTACTACCCCTCTTGCACCCTTTCTAACTATTAAACGGCTAAATAAATTTCCTTCAAACATAGCTAAGAACACTCCCAACTAATTCACTTATCAAACAATAAAACAAAAATTAAAATTGGTTCACGCGTTCGGGAGCTATAATGCCACAGACAGACACACATACACACAGACAGACCAGTCAAACTTATAACACCCCGTCGTTTTTACGTCGGGGGTTAAAAACAGATGTCCATTGTCGCCTTAACGTTATATTAACTTCTAAAAAGTAAGCAACATGGATGATACATTCATAGGTATGGTATGGTGTGGGACTCCATATCACGTTTTTTTCAGAATGCACGCAGAACTCGTAAGTCTGTTCATGTTATACATATAACAATGATCCGCCTCGTATTTCTGTAAACACACAACGCTTTTTCACGTCACATAATGTCATATTTTAATACAAGATGGGGCCAGTGTTTCATACCTGACTATTCTGAGAAGGAATAGCTGAAACAAAGTTAGAGAAAACCGCTTCTTCGCAACGTAGGTATCTCGTTTTAGTCCGGGGAGATAGGAAACCGCACTTCTCTCAAACTTTTTCCTACTCATTGCGCTCCAATGGGCATGCAGTTTAACACCGATTTGTCTCACATAATATATACCTACTCATCTATAATAAATGGAATACACAAGTTGCCACTCAAACGTAAATCCTGGGCTTGTTCCAACTAAATTGGATAGTACTGAAATCTTGATGACGTCACAATTTATTGGGGTGAAGCACACCTTTTTATGAGTTCATCGTTGCCTAGGGTTGGCAGTTCCTTTGCGTTTTGTGGTGGGCTGTTTCGATTATCTACCTTTTTACTTCTGGCAACAAGATAGAACACGACAAACTGTCTTAAAAAATAAAAAGGTTTATATCAGCTCGTGTTTTGATTTAGGGTGCTCTCATATTAATGACATAATATGTTATAAAACATGGTTATTAGCAATGTTGTAGACGTATTTATCAGCGAAAAAAATTTTGACACGCCTTAAAATTAGATACTCTGCTTTCTATCGTTTATTTGTCGTTGAACAGCTGTTTTGCGACGGTAAGAAACTTAACAATGTGTCACAGTACGTGTCACAAAACGTCAAAACTTGGCCTTAGTTTCTATAACCACAGCGAGCACCTTGTATAAAATTATAAATTAAGAAAACATGACACTTACAAACCGTTTTTTTTTTTCATTATCAGATCTGACTAGACCAATTTTTTATTTACCCTGCCTACTTACAAGCCAGCCCTAATGTTCACGATAAAAACGTCAGGGCAGCGCTCTCATTACAGTTGTCAGACTATATCTCTCCGTGAAAGCTAACCCGTTAATTTGAAGCTGGAACTGAGCTGACCTGAGCGAAATAGTAAGTCTGTCTGATGCAATTGGCTTAGTTATAAGTTCTTTGTTACGCTGTACTTGCATTAACGAGCTCCTAAACTAGAGATTTACTTAGCAATATCCACTGCAACGTCCGGGCTTCTATGTTTTTCATCAAGGCCCAGAAATACTTCAAGTATTACTTGAATACGAGGCGATAAACTGCTTCGCAAGCCATTTCTGCGCATTCTAAACAAATACTATCGGCCATTCCGTTGTGGAGTTATTTGTAGATCAGGCTCGAACTTACGGATAGGGTATGCAGGTTTGCTTTGTTTGTTGGTTTTCAATATATTGCCGGTTTATTTTCACAAATCAGGACTCCCGGACTCCCTCCGGACTGTCAGTATGTCTTCAACAATATTTTTTAGCAATAATATTGCGGTGATGTAAATTTTCTGCTATATAAATGTTACAGCGGTCCACAAAAGTTGCTCCCACATAATATCAACCGTGCAGTATCGCCAGTTTCAATACACAGGTGTGGCAGGAAGTTAACAACTACTAAAGGGATGGTACGTGAGAGTTTCGGGGGTATGCAAATTGTCTGCTCATGTATGCTACCCGCGGCTGGGGTAGGTGGGAATTTACAAGCGTTTAAATGGAATCTAAGGTATGAGAAAAATTCACTTACACCTTTTTTGCGAGTAAGGAGTATGGAATTTATTGTAATGAAGTACGTAATGTAACCAGCGTTTGAAAAAAATAAGTATCCGATCAATCATGTCAACATGAAAAAAGTCAATCAAAAATAAAATTTTATTTACACAAACAAGAAATTGATATTTTTATTTAAGTGGACTTAATATAAATTGGAAACAAGTATTAGAATGAACCCTAGATTTAAACTAAGATATTGATATGCTCTTTGTGACCTTTGAATACTACTACGAATTCCAGAATTTTCAAATTTAAATTTGTTTGAGGTTTCAAACCATCAAAGCTACCAAGTAAGATGGTATTAGCATATTAGATGAACTTGATCAAAGCTATAATGGGTGTAAAAGTATCCATACCGAAGCCAATGTTTTTTGCGTTAGACTTAAACCTGGGAATATTTCTAGTTACGAAGATATTGGGGGTCAGTCTCATTTCCTTTTAAACTGATTTTTTTTTCAAATTTTAATTGTACTCGCTTGCGTTAAACTTTAATTGATTCTGTTTAATGCATTGAAGTAATTTTTTTACTCCAAAAAAAAAACTACTAGAGCTACATACTACTAATACTAATATTATAAAAGTAAAAGTTTGTTTGGATGTATGTATGTATGGATCGATGGATGTTTGTTATTCTTTCACGCTTCTGAACAAATGTGGATGAAATTTAGAACACAGATAGTTTATAACCTGGATTAACATATAGGATACTTCTCCAGCTAGTTTGATCCCGTGGGAGAAATATCGAACTCCACGCGGGCGAAGCCGCAGGCACAAGCTAGTACTACTTTTTTGGGAAACAAAACCCAAACGTACCCAAATTTGAAAAGTGAGTTGTTTGTATAGAAGATAACTTAATAAATAGATCTTATGATGTCATATTAGACATTAAAAAATACCACGCTTCGTACGAATCGTGACCCTTGCGTTACCTAAGTATTTCGGGAAAAACGATTTAGCAATACACCTTTGGTTTATAAGCTAACTAACAATACCAGTATATCAACTGTACAAAATATATGAAGCCGTCAAACGAAGCTAACTCAAAGGACACAAGAGACTACAAACTGCTACAGAAGTACCTTTGTCACAGCGCTCGCTATCGATGCAAATTAGTTCCAATTGCTCCTGTATCTAACGAATTATATTTTAGAAGCTATAGCGGTGTTAGTTAGGAAATTATTTAGTTGGAAACTAGAACTGGGGTTTGCATTATACGAGTACTAGCGATTTGTCTCGGCTTCGCACGGAAGCATGTATACTACTGAAAACCTTTCGCTTTCGGCAATCACTCCATCTGTTGTTTAAAATTGCATTAAAATGCTTTGTGCACTTGAGAAAGATTAAGCGTACAAAGAGCGGGAGCGATTTTGTTTTATTATAAAGAAGTACATGACAGTGATAAGTACTTACTGAATCGTGAAATAATATCCGGAAAAACCTACCGCTTATAACCAGCGCATTTATTTACATAGCATTACATCACAACAGCTTTGCTTGTGAATACCATCTTCTTATCAACCTTAGAAATACCATCCATATCGTTGTTGATCATTCTCCGAAAGTATAAGTTTTAGATATACGGTTTAAGAAATTTTATTTCGCTCAAAAAGAATACAATTATTCACTTCTATGAGGAAAAAAAAAAGCATAATAATTTACAGTAATATAGGCGACGGTTGCGCTTGTTGTGGCAAACTAAAATTAAGATAGATAACAAACTAAAATTAATTACTACATTTAAAATTTATACACAACTCAGGTGGTGCTTTAATAGCCTTTTAAAAGTTGGAAGTGATTTTGATTCCTTGATAACTTTAGGTATAGAGTTATAAAGTTCAGCCCCCTCATATACGATAGTCTTTCTACCGTAATTTGTCCTCGGTGCCCTTAAAATGATATGGTTAGCCTGCCTCGTCATGCGCTTTTGAATTTGCATTCTTTTTGTAAATGTTATTTGTGTATGTATGTTTCTATTAATTATTTTACGTACTAGTATGCAGGTGTTATATTTATAAATTTGATTAATGTTCATTAATTTTGTTTCTTTAAAAACCGTTTGAGAAGATGTTAGATAATGATAATTAAATAGGATTTTAATAATTTTATTTTGAGATGTTTGTAGCTTTTTCAGGTGAGTTTTGGCAGTATTACCCCATACTTCGATTAAATAATCGAGATGTGGCTTAACCATCGAGTTATAAATAATGTATCTGACCCGTAGTGGTAGACATCGGACAATTCCTCTAAGTGCACCAGTTAGTGATGATATCTTTTTTCTTACTTTCTCAATGTGAGGTTTCATTGTAAGTTTATCATCAAGAGTAAGACCTAAATATTTCTCCGTACTTGTTATTAGTAATTTTTGACCATTTATATTTAATTCATCATGTGTATGAAGTTTTTTATTTTTAGCACAAAATATCATGTATTTGGTTTTACTAGCATTTATAGTGAGTAGATTGCATTGGAACCAGATAGCTAGTTTATTTAGATCATTTTGGGCTTCTTTAATAATTTCTCCTATATTACTGCCAAAGTAAAAAAGACTAGTATCGTCGGCATACAGTGAAATAGATCCTTTAAGTCCGATTTCATTAATATTGTTAATGTAGATAAGGAAAAGTAGAGGCCCTAGAATAGACCCTTGTGGCACTCCACACAAAATGGGTTTGGGCTCACTTCGATGTTGACCAATACCGACTACTTGGTATCTATTAGTAAGATAAGAATTTAATATGTTTAATGCAGTGCCAGTAATACCGATACTTTCCAGTTTTTTAAGAAGAAGTTTGTGACTTACGGTGTCAAATGCTTTTTTCAAATCAATGAAGATCCCAAGAGCTATTTGTCTTTTATCAATGTTAGTTTTTAAGTTAGTAATAAGGTCAATAGTCGCGGATAGGGTATTAGATTTTTGTCGGAAGCCATATTGATTTTTGGAAATAAAATTGATTGAATTTAAGTAAGCTTGTAACCTATTATGAACGATTTTTTCGTATATTTTAGAAATAATTGGTAAGACCGATATTGGACGATAATTACTCACATCTGCGTTATTTCCGGTTTTATGTATTGGGGTTACTTTGGCAATTTTTAATGTATCAGGAAATATTCCTACCTCAAGGCTTTTATTAATGCAGTTTGTTAAGTCTTCCAAAAGTAAATCTTTAATACATTTAATTATTTTAGTACTGATGCCGTCGATGCCGGTGCTCGTGTTAGTTTTCAATTCATCAATAATTTTTGAAACTTCTTTAGTAGTGGTTGGTGACAACTCTGTAAGTTCTACACCAGCCTGCGTACTTTTACTCAGTATCGAAAGCGCGTCAGTTGCATTATTTTGATAAAATTTTGGGATTTCACTTGCTAGCACTGTACCGATTGTTGAAAAGTAATGATTGAAACTCTCACATATAAGTTTTGTATCGGTAATCGGACCTTCAAGTTTTGTAGGGGCTGAGTTATTTTTTATTTTATTGCACGTTAAATTATTAATCAACTTCCACATCTTAAAAGGCTTTCCAATACAATTTTTGAAAGATTTTATATAATAAGAACTCTTTGCTTTCTGAATAACAGCTGTCGCGTTATTTCGTGCAGCTATAAAATTGCTCTTTATTTCTGCGTCTGTAGGATTTTCTTTCAATTTCTTACCCAGTTCATTTCTAGTGTTGATGGTTTTAATTAAATCTTTGTTTATCCAATCAGATTTAGGTGGGTTTAGAATCTTTACCTTTTCAGTTTTAGTTTTGTTGATCTTAGATTTTAGGTACTCCTCAAGTGCCAAATAGTCATCATTTTTATTTTCAAACTTGTTTTCAATTATGGTTTTGTGTAGATTTACATAATCAGTTTTTTTGTATTTGATTTTCTGCAGTTCTGCATATAATCTTTTGATTTCAAAGTAAATTTGTTTGTGATCTGAAAACGACGACTCAATTACTGCCAAATGAAAGTTGTAGTCGGTGATTTGCAAGTTTGTACTAATATGATCTAGGATAGTGTTTGTAGTTGAAGTTTCTCGTGTGCAGTATTTTTTAGCGATCCTATTTAATATTGTGTAGCCATCTTCTTGTAATAAATATTTATAATCTTTCACGTTTCTATCAGGTTTAAGAAGATTTAGGTTGAAATCCCCAAATATAATAGCTCTTTTCATCTTTTGTAAGTAGTATGAATACGTGTCTAGGAAATTTGTTATATTCGTACGTTCCGGTTTATAAACAACTCCAATATCAAGACAAAATTTTTCTAAGTGGACCCAAAGGTAATGGTTATCATCTTTAGTTCTTTCTTCGATGAAGGTTTGCTTCAAAGAATTGTGTACGTAAATGGAAACGCCTCCTCCTCTGGTATTTGTTCGGAAGTTGTAATAGTGGGTATAGGATGGTACTTTTAGTCGTTGTGCCTCTTCATCTGATTTGATCCACGTCTCGGTTAGAACTATAATATGTATAGCATCATGGAAGGATTCCACAATACATTTAAGTTCATCATGTTTGCCTGGCTTGACAATGCTTCTTGCATTCGTGTATAGGAATTTCAGAGATTTAATAGTAGTGATAATATTAGTGTAGTTGTCTGTTACCTGGTAAGTAATGGTATTTTGCGCTTCCACTTGTGGGTCATTTTGCGATGTTGATACTGTCAGTTTTTTGATACAGCCTGAGTAATTTTTGGAACGCCTTTCAGATATTTAATACTCAAGTTTGTCTCACCATTTTCTGTGCGTTGCTGGAGTTCTTTCCGGAGGCTTTCTAAGTAGCTTTGTTGTTGGGGTGTTTGGTCGGGATATATTTTGATAGATTTGTCATTAAGTTTTGATTTATTGCGCAATATATATTTGGGTGCGTCTTCTGATGCATAGTACATCTTAATAGGACGACTTTTTTTAATATCATATTTACCAAGGCGATGTAGTTTAACTGGTTGAAGACAATCTAATGTAATATTGCTTATTGCTTTAATAACTTCTGCCTTGTCATAGTCATGTCTTGAAGCCGCGTTGACAGAATGAAGTTCAGATATGCCAACAATAACCAAGTTCTTGTTTCTTTGACAACGTTCTTGAATTTCTGACAACACGTCCTCGCAATATGTCAGATTTGGAGTAATGTTATCAATCGCAGTCTTCGAGGTAATTTTCAGCTGATCAACGTCAGTCTGAAGAGTATTTATCTTTTGAGCCGTAGTACTGTTGGAAATTTTAAGGTTTTTTATATCAGTTTTTAGAATTTCTTGATCCTGGACCAATTTATCAGTGGTCGACTTAATGTCTTTTAACTGTTCATTTATGGATGCGACATCATCTCTTATTTTTAAATTCATTTCCTTTTGTTCAGTAGTGAAATTTGACAGCAATGTTGAAATGAGATCTTGAAACTTTTGGAATTGCCCTGATAAATCGTCGTGAGGTTGTTTCCGTTTGTAGTTACGGCTAGTTATGTTTTGTAACTCATCATCGTTCAGCTTTGACAGGTCTGGTTGGGAACTTCCCTTAGCTTCATTTCTGCTACCACCATTAGTCGGAGATAGCATGAAACTCATTTTATAAATTAAACGGTTATCAACAAAGAATCCACAAAGGTCGGTCGGTTCGGTTATTTATAATCCACAAAGTTACCTCACAATTGCCTCGGTAAACAAAACGTTGCAGTGAACCGTGGCTCCAACTTAAGGCCGCCTCCTGTGTAGAAACTAGTTTTTTGCAAGAACTGCGAGATTCTAAACTAGTGCCGCCTTCGTCGCTGCGTCGATAACAATGTTGGTGTAGGTCAGGGATTCACTTTTCGTAAGGGCCGGTAGATTAATATTTGTCACTGTTTTATTTCGTCCTATTTTGTGTTTATTTCACCGTTTTTATTATTTTTTTATAGTTTTATTAGTTTTTATCACTTCATTCACTTGGAACTAGAGTTTTTTTGCAGTTGTTACCACTATAAACAATGTATTTCTCATTTAAAAGAATTATTTTCGAGTAGCGAAAAGATGTGCGTCTAGCTTAAGCGAGCCGCCCGTTACAAAGTTACAAAGTTACATAATTATCATCTTTATCAGTCTATGATGTTCCCATTGCATGGACTCAGGACTCTAGGCTCTCTTATAGGCTGTGCGCTCAGTTAGTACTCGGCTAATAACATACGGGCTGTTTGGGCCCTGAGAAAGGGCTAAGTCTCATTTTATCCTAAATGTTGCTTTTATTTGAAAACACAGCTAGTTTGATAAATATATTAAATCGCGCCTATTAGTCCTAGAAATGTTAGGCAGTGCTTTAAGTAATAGTGTACCCATATTTCACCTATGTTTAAGTCCTATGTAATAGGGGGCGAGCCTATTGCCACCAACTTTAGACTACATAACTGCCACTAAGAAATTCCTGATGGAAAAACCTAATTACACACTTTTATTACCCGACTGCGCTAGAAGATGGGTTATTTATTTATTTTTTGGGCCACCAATATAAAAATGTTTTGTTTTATTAATGGCATTTTATCATAGGTTGTATAAATAAAGTACTATCACACCGATGGATTCGTTTTGATGAATCACGCTATGAATGTTAACAAGCAAAACCTGTAACATTATTTAATAGTTATTGCTAGAGGAAAATAGCTTATTTAAAAACTTTTGGAAAAGCCTTTGTTAAAATATAATATCTAATTTCTAAAACTAGCGAACTCAGAATATCAAAGGAAAATCATGACTTTGTTTTCAATCGTTCATATCGAGAAAAACAGCTTTATGAACAAATAATAATTACTTATTAATATCTCATTTCGTCGTTTAAGTTCTAACACCACATAAGTAAGTTTTTGATGTTTTTGACAATTTAATGCCTCTTGCTGGAGAATCGGAATACGCGCTGTTTCAACTAATAAGAAATGATCAAGGTTTCTATCTTATTTGACGGGGACACAAATTAAAAAAATATATTATAATATGACTAAAAGCATAATGAATATAAATGTTTGTGGATGGAGAGGACGAGAAAAACCTGGAAAACGGTGAATGGAATGTTTCAACATAATATTGTGACGGTTGACAGCAGAATCACGTCAAACTAAACCTTTTAAAGCCGAAAGTTTGTGAGTGTGCATGTTTGTTACTTCTTCACGCAAAAACTACTAAACGGATTTGGATAAAATTTGGTACACAGATAGTTAATAATCTGGATTAACTCATAAGATAGTTTTTATCCCGATTTTATATTCTCGTGGGGTAATTTTCGATTTGTAGCGGGTGAAGCAGCTGAAAACAGCTAGTGAGAGATAAAAACAGTGTTACAGTAACCCCAAGTAACATGGGACAAGGGGAGAATGAATAAACATGAAGGGATGGATGAATGACATCTATGTAGTCGGTAGTAATTATGCAGTCTTTTCACTCTCCCGTAAAGTTGCTATTTTTGACTTACATAGTTTCAGAACTTATAAGCACCGATTTATTCTTAACGTCAATCCCATTGAATCCGTAATCAAAAACCGATATTTTCACAAAGAAACATAATGACTTTAATAATTGCATCAATATTTCATCTATTTCTAAATCAAAGCAAAAATTGTTTTGCAATTTTCTGTAATCGATTCAAGACTAAAAATAAAATCTTGTTGGGAATAAAGTTGATATCTTTCAACAAAGAATATGGGGAAGAAATCAAAGGTTTTCAATCTCAATGGGAAATAAATTGAGTCGCAGTAGGTGGCCGCGGAAATAGGTTTCTAACTTATATTGATTACGTCGTCAAAGGCTTGCAGATCTTTTCTTTGATTTTATATACGTTTATGTACTTAGTAGGTGTAACGTTCTTACAAAGTATCTTTAGTTAAACTTAATAGAGCAAAACTATGTGTAGTCATAATAGAATAAGGATGTTTACTAACTTAAAAATGTATGATTCTAATTAGCCCGTCTGTTAGATTATCGAAAAATATTTTAATCATATTTTTTGTTTTATTAAATCAATAAAAAAATACGAAGATAAAACGGATCAAAGATTTGAGTGGGCGTTTTTGACGTCACTAACCGCTAAAAAATGTAATACTAATGTCTAAGAATATGACGTCACACGATTTTTCAAAAGACTGTACCGTCGTCATTGGTTGCTTACGTGAAAAAAGAAAAAAATACGTGTCCAATATTTTTTGGAAATCTATCTGACGGACTAATTAGATTTTTTTAGTTAACTACCCTATTCAATGAAAACTTTGAGGACATTATGTTCATAAAGTTGTTGTTAGTTGTTCTTATTTAGTTTTTTTTTTTATATTATTTTGGAGTCCTTTTTCTCCAGCTCTGGGCAGAGCGGTAGGGAGTGTCAGACTTCTACTGCCTAAAAAATACCGATGTTCCTTCTTAGCCCTTTGTAACGAGGCCGCAGTATCCCTTTCGAACTACCCGCAGCCCCGACGGAATTTCGAAGTATACAGTCTGTCTGACATTAGTATGGCATTTTTTACCGGTCAGTGACGTCACAAACCCCCACTCAAATCTTTGACGCGTTTGATCTTCGTCAATTTGTATTTGTGTTGATAAAACAAAAAATACGTATTCAATATTTTTCGATGATCTAACAGACGGACTAATCAGAATCAATTTTTTTTTAGTCAGTAAACATTCCTATTATAACATGACGACTGACAGGGCAGAATGGAAGAAGAAAACGTGTTTCGCCGACCCCAAATGTCATGAGATAAGGGTTGGAAGATAATGACTTTACGATTTTAATAAAACTACTAACCTTCGCCTGATATTTTTCATACGCTTCTGAGAGTATGTAAGTATAAAGCACACTTTTTGGTTAAGTAACAAGTTGGCTGAAGTTTTAGTTTAAATTCGTCATAACGTACGTATCACGTCTCTGTGTCGCGGCGCGGCGCCAAATTGAACGGTTATGTGTACGTGTGTGGTTTGTCGTGTGGTACAAGTTATGGGAATAAACGTCAGTTTTATAGGGTTCCTTATCTCAATAGGAAAAACGGAGCCCTTATAAGATAAAGACCTTTTTTCTTAGGAACACGTGGAGGTATCAAGCTGAAATTCATGTCAAATTCTTAAATTTACTGTCCCTTGTAGTTGTGAAAAAATAATACTTCTGAATAAACGCAATTTAAAGGCACAGCCGTTTACGCTACCAATTTTCGACACTCGCAACTATTCGCAAGGGAATTAAAACCTACTTATTACTCCCAGTGAACCATGAAAATAGGTACGAAACAACGTCTTAAAGTAGAGATAAAATAAAAATTGAATAAATACATTTTTAGTTACATCGTTTATATTTTAATTTTAATATTATTATTTTTGTTTTGGGTTAGAAAAATCGTCAAGGATGTCCACCGCCCTGGGGTGAGGTTGAAGGGTCTGTCAGACTCTAACCGACAGTTAATAACCACCCCGGTGTTTCCTTCCCACACTTTGTCCGTAGAACATGGGGGCTAGTGCACTTTCCACGATCCCCGGCTAGTTAAGCGTTTGCTAACTCCAACATTTTAACATATTTATCGAGGTTTAGTGGCTCTTTTCGATTTTGCAAAATTAGCTGAGAACCTCAGTAACATGTAAGAGTTTTTGATTAATGCCCCTTTTCACAAACACTAAGGCTTATATTTTTAAAGTGAGAATAGCGTGAAGTTGGCATTTTGATATCTATAGACTTATATGATAGCGTTCACTATTCAACGTGCGCCGCGCCTGTCGATAAAATATTGCACGTAACGAATCGCAAGTCCCATGCAATATACTCGCCCTCTATTACTTGGGACTTTAGTATAACTAGCGAAATATTGGTGTAATATTAGTCACGCCTTTGCTTAACCCCTTGGGGAGTTCAGGCGTGGTTTTACCGTGATCTGTATTTGAAATATTATGATGTCTAAAACGATGTAGGTACTATTTATTTTTATCGCCTATTACGTCTGACTTGCGTTACGCCAGGTAAGCCACCCCAGTGTACCCAAAATGGCCAATGTCACAGAACACTTGGCTTAACAGTGCGCGCCATGAAAAGTGTACGCGTTTATTTGGCACGCCATTTGACGGTATTGGGTACATACCTACCCACTTTATTACAAAGTTATAATACTGAACGTTTGAAATAAAGTAAATGTGGAGGATTTATGTGCTATTTCAGATTCTGTAGTCAAATAAATTGAGTTAATTTAAAATTTAAGTACTTATATTCAATAAACTGAGGTTTATTTTAATATGAATGCTTATATTTACTTTGTTCGCTTCGGTAATGTAGTGCTCATAATTTGTCATCTACCATCTAACAACTGGGCCCGCGTGGTAGATTATATAGCCCATCCCTCTCCAAGAGAGGAGGCCTGAGTCTCTGCAGTGGGAACAATATAGGCTGATGATGATGGTGAAAATAAATTAAACTAGTTCACATAACATTACGTCTGTAAGATAGAGGGTTACCCAGCGGTACACCCACATATCTGCAGTTACGTTTAAGTAGCATGTAATAGGAGCGATCCTATTTCCATCAATCGGACACTAATTCAGACTCTGAACTCCAAGAAATTTCTGAAGGAAAAACCCAATAACACTTTTTCCGGCCTGAAAATCGTACCCGTACCCACAACTACACACAGATCAACAAGGCAGTCAAAAATCTTTACCCTTCCTTTTGGCTTCGCCGTAGTCGGGTAAAAACAACAACTAAAACCATTTAAAACTAACAAAATCAGATATACGCAATATCTATTTACATGCTTGGTTGACGTATGTGTGAAGGGTTGATTTACACCCTGTATACTCGCAGTTAGCGCGATGCTATGGTTCCCTATCTGAACGAAGCACTACAACGCGTTTAGGAAGAGTCCGTACATTAACCCATGTTTGACGAACGCTCGAATGAGACCCAAACGGCCTACCTACACGATATATGGCGAACTCCTCGAACTTCTGTTTCCGTCTGTGTGTTTTCGGGGTGTCGAGTGCTCGCAAAGTTTAGTTGTTCATGAGACTTTTGTTCGATATGCGATTAAAGCAAATAGTTCCGCAATAGTTTTGATAAAGCTTGTATGTTACTACCGCACTCACTAGAGATTTTTAATGATTTCTTAAGCCTTCACTTAATAAAGATTTTGTATGCCTCGGTCCCGTCGAGGCTGCGGGTTGTTGGAAGAGATACCGCTGCCTCAACATAATGGGCTAAAAAGGAACATGGCTGGTTTTAAGTCAGTAGAAGTCTAACACTCCCTTTCGCTCTGCCTAAGAGCGGGAGGGGTTATTTAATGATTTCCCACCCCCCAAAAGAAAAGAAAAAAGGGTTTTGTGTCTGAAACCTTCACAAAGTGACGGCTTAAGTAATCATTTAATACCCAGAGTACGGTAGTTAGAGACGGTTACTGTTACTGTTAGCCTGTATCCTCCTCGGGTTCCATTACTCGGTCAAGAATAGGGTTATCGTGTTTTTCCAGCAGAAGTTTCCCAGTAGCTACCATTGAGTCTGGATTTGTGCACGGTTGATAACCATACCCTCGCCTTATGTTACACTAGTGACATAAGGCGAAGGCCGCCCCGGCTTCGCAAGGGTTCAAAAAAGATACTAAAACCTTTCTCTTGAATCACTCTATCTATTAAAGAAAAAACCTCATCAAAATCCGTTACGTAGTTTTAAAGATTACATACGAGTACATAGGGATATAGCGACAGAGAAAGCGACTTTGTTTTGTTGTTTATGTTCACAAATATACATATTTTGTTAAATAACAATTTACTCGCCAAACTAAGTAGTTTGTTGGCAAGAAGACTATGTAGTGTAAGTTTGTTGGCTATGTAGTGATGATATTACTTGGAAATTGGTTGGTTGGGAAACATTGGTGGTTGGGTACACCTCCACCTAACACTTCAGAGATTACTTCGGGGTGGCGTGATGATTTTAAAAAGTACTAGCAGTTGCCCGCAACTTTTAATGTATATTTCGGGGATAAAAGTACGTACGAAGTAGCCTATGTATATAAAGGGTGTAAAAGTACCCTTAACGCAAATGAACAGCACTTATTCTTCCTACCACTGCGATATATTTTTGTTGTACGGAGATATTGGGGTCAAAGTTCCAAATTTTTTACAGCTGTTTTTGTAAATATACCAGTTTTTCAGGTTATAACTTTACTTAATTTGCTTCCATGGTCCCTTTACTATTTAAAGCACCCACTAGCACAATGTTTCAAGAGTGTAACATTGAGTTTTACCGTAAAATGTGATTTTTGACCCCAAAAAAAAAGTCGTTTCCGAGCAAAATTTTTGCGTAGGGTTACTTAGTTTGATGTACAGAACGCTTGGTTCACGGATGTGTGAAGGGTTAATTTACACCCTGTATATCCATGTGTTAAATTTTATCTACTAACTACTACTACTGTAGTTTATGACAACTTTTGTAATATAATGCAGTAATATGAAATAGCTCGTTTGAACTTTACGAGTTATTTCATGTTACAATATGAAATAGTATTTCACTTTTTGCTAGACATAAAATATTTTAGTTTGCCTAAATGAAGGTACGTGTGGTGTGAACTGGTTTTATGAACCTATATTTTTTCTAATATATTCCTGTTTTATGATGAATAATATGGCTTACATTGTATTTTACTGATTTTAATAACGTGGTAGGAATTTGTTATTTTTGTCTAATGTTCATGTAATTTTTTTGTTATAACATTTTCAGGATGATGATTCTGCAGTGTCTTTTTTTTTTTGGGGGTGGGCTAAGCTGGTCTTGTCTTGATCATCTCGCCATTTTCTACGAAGTCTACCGCGACGCCTTTTTTTTTTGGCGGGTAGGAAATCATCAAATATCCGCTCCCGTTCTTGGGCAGAGCGAAAGGAAGTATCAGACCCCACTGACTAAAAACCACCCATGTTCCTTCTTAGCCCTTTATGTCAAGGCCGCGGTATCTCTTGCGAACAACCCCGACGGGCGTCAGCCCCTTCCATGTTGCTGTCATATCTTTGAGGCGCGCGTGGAACACGATCGCGCCGTCGTCACGGCTTGTCGTCGTCATTCGTCGGACGGACGGCATGCTATTTCTGCAGTGCCTCCGGGATGTTTGCGAAGACTCAGGCTGATGGTTTTCATTTAGCAAAAAGTCGTCTCACATTAGGAGCGTGCGTGGGAGTCACAACAGCATCTTGAAAGGTATAGCTGAGGATGTTCGTGCACCTGTGTTGAAGCATTTCGTTGAACTGGTGAATATCTTGACGGATAATGTCTCAGCGCAGGGGTACTTAATTATTTTTGCGTACATACAGGATTAGATGCATGTAATTGTCTTTTGTAATTGTATGAACTAACAATAGTTTTAGTTTTTGTATACTCACCTTTGGATTTTAGTTGTCCTAAATTAAATTAATTTGAATTTTATTTAATTTTAAACTTTATTTTATTATGATTGGTAGAGAATTATTATTTTGTTGTATTTGATTTCTATTTATTTTTATGTGACTCTTTTTATATGTCATTGAATGATTTAAACATGTGTCGTGTCTAATATGGGTTATGATACCTGTAATAAATGAATTTTATTTTATTCTAAAGTATTATGTTCAAGATTGATTGGAAAAGTTTGGCAGTTTTTAGTAGCGTGATCAGCTACCGTCTGTACTTACAGCACATACAAGAAACGTGTGGACATTTTATTTTAGGCTGTGGTGAAAGTTTTTTCATGAGATTCATACCGTATAAAATAAATTGACGGCACGGATGACGCAGTGGCTGAGCGATTGGACTGTTGCGCAGCGTGTCGCGGGTTCGACCAAATATTTGTATGGCCTACAGATAGTTGTTTCGAGTGTAGGTGTTTGGTTTCTGTATGTGAGTTTAAATGTTTGTAAACGTACCCACTATACAGGAGAAATTCCTAGTGTGGGGCAACGTTTAAAATAATAACTATAATGCCATACATTATTAAGGTAGAGTATGGGTCCCGTCGGGGCTGCGGGATGTTGTAAGAGATACCGCGGCCTCGACATAAAGCGCTAAGAAGGAACATGGGTGGTTTTTAGTCAGTAGAAGTCTGACACTCCCTTTCGCTCTGCCCAAGAGCGGGAGGAGTTAAAAAAAATAAAACAAACTGCCATACTGGTAACATTGATATCGCTATAATGGCTAGGAATTATCTTTTACAGTAAAAAAAAAATCAATAAAACTTTGCTTCACAACTACCTGTCTTTCTACTATTACTAAAGTACATAAGTACTTCATCTAAATAAATAACCCTCCTTTTGGGCTTCGCCGCAGTTGGGTAATAAAACTCGATACGTTTTTAGACCGTTTTTTTGCGTTTATTACAAATCTTGAAAGACATCTTACCGCTGAGGCGGGTCGACAAACACTTGTATCCAAGACAGCTCAACAAATATTGAAACAGTGAATGAATTTTTGTTATTTACTTCATACTTCGATATAATTACTTGTTATTTTTGTTGGGAAATATTCTGTTTGTTTATAAAATACGTTCTGGATTATTTATTTATTTAAGTTTTCTTTACATTATTACCTATGGCATTCTCTACCAATCAACTTTTTTATGATGCAGAGACAAATTGTGGTAATATTTATTAATTACTAGCTGTTACAACGGCTTCGCACGCTACAACTCGAAAGTTATCGCACGGGAAGATACAATCGGGATAAAAACTATCCTTTGTGTTAATCCAGGGTGTCAGCTAAATCCATACAAAATTTTATTAATATCGTTCCAGCCGTTTAGACGTGAAGAAATAACAAACACACACTCACAGGCTTTCGCCTTTATAATATCAGTGTGATACTCGTACAATGCGGACAACGTGTCATTGGGTTTTATCATCAGGAATTTCCCCGTAAAAGCCTCGTAGTTGCACAGAGAATTATGGAGCGGTCCATGCTAGGCATAAAACTGGTAGACCGAGTTCCAAACGTCGATATCCAAAGACGTACAAAGTTTACCGATATTGGAAGGTGCGTTATGGAACTCAAATGGGATTGGGCAGGACACCGGGTAGAAATGGCAGGTGGAGTAAGGCTGCCACCGAATGGCATCCTAGAACGGGAAAAAGAAATGCAGGTCACCCGGCGGCGAGATGACAATAAACAGGTTGTAAATTAACCCTTCACACATCCGTGAACCAAGCGTTCTGTACAACAAACTAAGTAACCCTACGCAAAAATTTTAGCCGGGAAACGACTTTTTTTTTGGGGTCATAATCACATTTTACGGTAAAACTCAATGTTGCAATCTTGAAACATTGTGCTAGTGGGTGCTTTGAATAGTTAACGGGTCATGGAGGTATTTTAAGTAAAGTTATAACCTGAAAAACTGGTTTTTACAAAAACGTCTGTGAAAAATTTGGAACTTTGACCCCCAATATCTCCGTAACTGGGGGGTTCCCAGGTATGGTCTAGGACAAAAAAAAATTTGCAGTGGTGGGGAGAATAAGTGCTCTTCGTTTACGTTAAGCCTTTTATACCCTTTAGTTGCCATCGATGGAGAAACCTGGATTAGACTGGCACAAGAACGTGGCGATTGGCACCAGAAAAGAGAGGCTTATACCCAGCAGTGTGTGAATTCAGGCTGTGGATGACGATGAGCCTCGAAGTTTGGACATAAGCACACCCACATTTCGCCGGTTCAGATATTAGGGTACATCTCTGCCTAACCCTTCGGGAATTACAGGCGTGATGTTATGTTATTATTATGTGTTAAACTTCCTGTACAATAGGGATGTTTACTGACTTAAAAAAATTTGATTCTAATAAGTCCATTTGTTAGTTTATCGAAAAATATTGGACACGTATTTTTTGTTTTATCAAATCAATGAAAATTTACGAAGATAAAACGCGTCAAAGATTTGAGTGGGAGGTTGTGACGTCACTCACCGGAAAATAACGTCACACGAGTTTTCAAACAGCGAACTAATTAGATTTTTTTTGTTTGCCCTGTTGGTGGTAGGTACTTAATGCTATACATAAGTCTGTCGGCTTTGTTATGTATTTTAGTAGCGATATTTAAGCACCTAAAGGTTACTACCCTCAAGGTTCGTTTATTATTACATTATTGGCCTAAACTCAATTATTCCTGACATGGGGAAATCTTCATTGATACCCTAGGCTCGAGAATTCGGTTACATTGGAGTCTGATGGAGTAAACTAAAACCACAGAAGGGTGACAAACGAGCGTTATTTTGTGAGTCGTGAGTCGCAGAATTTCGGTCGCAGAAATTGTGTGTGTTGTGTGAGTCGGCAGACAACTCATTTTGCGTCGCCGTGTGAATCAAATAGGACTTGTGTATCAAACCTATTGCAGCAGAATTTCGCGACAGAAATTCTGCGACTTACGACTCGCAAAATTACGCTCGTTTGACCTCACCCTAACATGTTTAGTAGAGTCGAATCTAGCGCAAGACGCACGACACGACAATATGATTGTGTTGACATTAGGCAGTCTCGGAAATATTTGCGGCAGTTTGCGCATCCCACGCGGGATTCGCTCGCAGTTTGAATAAGCTTTACGAAGATTATATTGTAATCTCTCACGAGTTTCATATGACTAGTTAATAACTAGTCATATGAATAGAGAGAATATGTACAACTCAATTATCTAAACAAATATAAAATGAGTAGTTCTATAAATAATAAATTTGAAACTAGCGTAAATCCAAAATTTTACCAATTTTACAATCTCTAACTTTAATACCCAAAATCCCTTCTATATTTGTTCTAATTTACATATTATAGCATTCCACATTATGCCTACACCCTTTCCTCGAGCTTTGAAACTTGATATTTATCTAACCAATTACTTTCACTAACTGAAATCTGTTTTTGAGCTTCTAAAACAGACAACCCACTGAATGTTTGAATATAAAAATAACTGAAAATTATCCTTTTGCGATCAAGTGATTGATGTTTTGTTTATCTTAGGGGCATGAGTAAACTAACTTATTTTTTTAGGGGTGGTGGGAAATCGTCAAATGACTCCTCCCACTCTGGGCAGAGCGGAAGGGGTGTCAGACTTCTATTGACTAAAAACCACCCATGTTCCTTCTTAGCCCTTTGTGTCGAGGCCGCGGTATCTCTTTCGAACCTATAACCGCCCGACGCCTATTTATTTCCCTGAGGCGTTAAATTTCGAAAAATACAATATTTTTTTTCAAAATCAAAATCAAAAGTCATTTATTCAAATTAGGCTGATAATCAGCACTTTTCGAACGTCAAAATTTACATTACTCTACTTATTTACAAGAGACAGTCCCCCAAAACGCCCACCCTTCGGCACTTCCTAGTGTTTATATTCCAAAACTTTCCTCTATCCATTGGTGGAAACAACATGAAAATCGGTGCAGTAGTTTTTGAGTTTATCGCGAACAGACAGACACGGCGTAGGACTTTATTTTATAATACAAACTGCGGTACTCAGGTATATTTAATGATTACTTAAGCACAATCACTTCACTCACTAAATTTGACATACTTTTGTATGACAAAACTGTCAAAACCTTTACTTAGTGATGGCCTAAGTAATCATTATAGCTATATATTATAGTGATATAGTGTCCACAATGTCTGATGTCAATGTTAAACACCATAACCTTTTGATCAAAGCCTGATTACCGTAGAAACCGAAGAAATAAAAAACAAACTGACATAATTATTGCAAAAATATTTTTAGTGTGCGATATTAAAAATAAAAAACAGGAAAATAATAGTGACTTGTTAAAATTTACCCGACTACGGCAAATTCAAAGGAGGGTTATGATTTTGACTGGCTGTATATTATGTATGTATGTGAGTATGTTCATCTGTTCCCTCATAGATCCTAATCTACTTATCGGAACTCGACATAATGCAGTATCATTAGTACAGTCTTAATTTTTCGGTGAACATAGACTACGTGGCATGTCACAAAAATTGATATGGCGCCCTCTAGCGGACAAAACGTATTGTGTTAAAAATAAAAATGAAGATAAATACGCCGTGTTTGGTATCATTTGAAAGGGCTTCACTTGTTAATTTCCAAAATATTGCTCAAATTTAAAGTGACGCCTTATAGCGGGCAAAAATATATGTGCTAAAAAAATATTTAACACCTAAATTGTTTAAATAAAAAAAACTTACAAACTAAAACCCGACAACGACAAAAAGAAACAAAGTTGAAAAGTATGAAACAAGATTTTCAGGGTGCTGAAAAAGAGAAGCCGCAGTCATACGTTAAAAGTGTTTAAATTGGTACCTCCTTTGTCGTTGTCGGGTTTTTCACATCATCATTTACAGCCTGAATTTATACACTACGGCCCGGGGTACAGGCCTCTCTTTTCTTGAGCCAATCTAAATGGTCCTGTGCTAGTCTCATTCAAATTTTTCCCCCGACAAAAACTATGTCGTCCACCCATTTTTCACATAGTACAGATAAAACTGGTTTTAATACACCGCTGTACTCCGCATTGTATTAAGCCAAAATAGCACCAAAAAGTTCTTTACTCAGATACAGAAAATATTTATTTTTCCTGATAAAACTGGTAAAAAATACCGAAAGGTAAAACTTCGACCTATCAGCATTATCAATTTGGCTAGCAGCGGTGGCTCAGTGGTGTCGGCCCCGACTTATGAACAGTAGGTCGTGGGTTCGAATCCAGGCAGGTGCATTACTTTGTGTTATTTATTTCTTCACCGCTGCTCTCAAAACGGTGAAGGAAAACATCGTGAAGAAATCGGCATGTCTTAGAACCAAAAAATTCGAAGACATGTGACATCTACGAACCCGCACTGGGCCCGCGTGGTGGATTTATAGCCCAACTCTCTCGTAGGCTATCATAATTATTGTCCATGGATTAACAGTCAAATTGGTTATGGTTTAGTACAAAATGGAACCATTTGACAGTTAATTTTAAAAGATACGCAATAGCTCTGCAGGTGCGAATTATTCACTAACGGTGTACGTTTGTCTCTATATGTGATGTGATGTTTGAATGTGGCTAGAGACGAAAGTTGTACGATAGGATCGCGTGTTATATGTAGTTTCTGCCCATCCCCATGAGAAAAAAGTTTTTTAATAAACGTGCGTTATATGACTACCAAAATATAGTTGTTAATTAACTATTTATCAACAAACATTGTGTAATGGAATTCGTTAAAAATACCACATAACTACAAATAAAACTATTTTCCTTTATGCACAATTTACAATTGTTAGCGTGTTTTCGGAGTATTTGTGATTTTGCACTGATAGAATTTGCACGATAAAAAAGTTTTGTTGCAAAAATGTTAGGCAAACGAGAAATATGAACCAGTTTGCTATATCACGAGAGGTTGATTCCTGACAACATCGAGTAGCGTGGAAAAGCATTTTGGCATTTTCACAGGAACTTTAAAGGTGGGAAAAATTAATAAGAACATTATTCACTTTAAAAATGTGTTGTAGCCTGCCAATGTGGTTTAAGTCACTTAGAATGTATCGTCATGTGGAATTCATCCTAGCTTGTTTAGGCAATTAGGTGTATATTTGGAAATTTTCACAAGTTTTCATTTTTACCCGACTACGGCAGGCGGGCTATGATTTTGACAGGCAATGTTTGTAAGTACATATGTGGGTACGTTCATCTGCTTCCTCATAGCTCCTAATCTACCAAGGAACTCGACACATGAGGTATCGTTAGAACCGTCTTAATTGTCCGCTGAAGATAGGCGATGTGACGTATCACATAACTGGATTTGGCGCCCTCAAGCGGACAAAAAGTAATGAGTTAAAAAATGTAAATGGAGATAAATACGCCGTGTTTGGTATCATTTGAAAGAGCTTCACCAGTAAATTTCCGTTATTGCTCAAATATAAAATGACGCCCTCTAGCGGACAAATCGAAATGTGTGCTGGGACACATAGTAGATGTGCCACTTCAACGGAAAAGTAGAAAAACAAATCGCAACAGACAAGTGGAAAACTGGCCTGGACTGGACTGGACTGGCCTGTTGGTCTAGTGGTTAGTGACCCTAACTGCTATGCCGGAGGTCGTGGGTTCGATTCCCACCCAGGACAAATGTTTGTGTGATGAGCACGATCATTTGTTCTGTGTCTGGGTGTAATTTATCTATAATATGTATGTATTTAGAAATATATAAGTATGTTTATCAGTTGTCTAGTAACCATAACACAAGCTCTGCTTAGCTTGGGACTAGATGGCGTTGTGTGATAGTTGTGGAATATTATAATATTATTATTATTATTATTATTAAAAGGAATCGCAAAAAAAAAAACTTGAAGTTTTACGGCAGATTGTTAATCAAGTTGTCGAATTTCAAAACCTGCCCAGCACAATTATTTTTTGGTCGTAGTCGGGTTTTCGTTTTTTATTGTTTTCAGTTTTGTTTCTTTCTTTTGTTGAATTTCAATTAGTACTATGTTCATTTTTACTATCTGACGGTCGAGCCAGTACGGACGGACCCGCCCGGCGAACACAGTGGATTTTAACAATAACGGATTAAAATATCAGTCGAAGTCCGATGTCTGAAAGATGGTTTAATTGAATTCTAATACGCGAAGAGCCACATTGTTTAATGATAATGTTTTAACGGAAGGAACTGAAACCATATTTTTAATATACCTACCCCCATAAAAAGAGTTTGACTTGATGTAGTATGTAAGTTAATCTGTGTTCTCAATTTTTTAAGTTACAATCAATGAAAGAAATGTCCAATAAGTTTGTTTTATTTATAATAACTTTGTGTCAAACATCGGATTCCGATAAGTAATTTTTGCGTAAGAAAGAAACAAACTTCCATCCATCCTCACAAACTTTAACAGTAAGAGAAGTCAAGAGGTTACTCTCAGAAAAAAAATAACAAGATGTTATTAAAACTTAGCAAAAACTTTCGCTTATCTTCGTTGCGTTCCATCTGCAACTAATATAATGCAATATTGTGTCTTGTACTGCCATCTGGTGGACATTGGCTCACAAGTTAACAACACGAGTTGGAAGCCGTCCAAATTAAATTAGATACGAGTACTACAATAACAAGTTCTTATAGAAAGGGTGAAAATTATGGTCTTCCATAATAATAGGGATGTTTACTGACTTCAAAAAATATGATTCTAATTAGACCGTCTGTTAGATTATCTTAAAATCTTGGATACGTATTTTTTGTTCTAACAAATCAATAAAAAATTACGAAGATAAAACGCATCAAAGATTTGAGTGGTGGGTTGTGATGTCACTCCCCGGTAAAGAGTGTCATACTAATGTGTAAAATGACGTCACACGAGTTTTCAAAGCACTGTGTCGTCTTCATTGTTTGTCTACGTGAAGAAAGAAAAAATACGTGTCCAAAATTTTTTGGAAATCAATCTGACGGTCTAATTAGATTTTGTTAACTACGTTACAACGTTGTCTATTTCCTTCATGTCTTTTAGGTGTGAAAGTTTATTTCCATTGCTTTATCTTTTTATATACTGTGATTCACTGAGAGGTGATACCAGATTTCCGCCTTTAAACAGAGTTGTAATAGATTTGAAAGGAAGTTTAAAAAGCAAATTATTTTATTACACAAATTCAAATTTGTGAGTATTAATGTAAATCTAATATCTGAAAAAAAAAACAATATATTATATATAAATCAATGCCACTTTTCGTTGTAATTTTATAACTCAAGAACGGACTCACCTATCCAAACCAAATGTTTAGGCTTTGTTTGCACAAAATCGGTCGAGCTGTTCTTCATTTATCACATTTTTCGTAACAAATGAATTTAATAAATGACGGATCGTTTTGTTAATGGGGATTTTGCTGTCTTGGACCCGGTAGGTGGCGCTGCTGTCCGGGCAGTACGACGTCTGCCAGGCCCGCTAGTAATTAATTATAATAATATTCTTTTGAGTTTCCTCCCTTTCCTTGATTAACCTTCGTCAAGCTTATACTCAAAGCATTTATTAGACACGCGACAAGCATTATTGCACAGGTAAAATAAGCTATCTATGGTATAGCCACAGGAATAATGTATTTAAAATAAAAAAAAATAAAAAAAACATAAGCCTACACTTACAAAACGTCGCGAAAAAATGCACGGTTCGGCATAATTGTTTACTACGGAGAAGAATCGACTAGATTAGTAACTGTAAATGAACTGTGAAACCACACACATCATTCTCATCATTCGTCATGAGCAGCCAGTCCACTGCTGAAAATAGGATTCTTTAATTGTACGCCATTTAATCCTCGATAATACAAAATTAAGCAAATACGATACAATCTCGCGCGGCGGCGAGATGGGCAGACGATTTATTTGCCAAAGAGAGCCCAGCAGTGGGTGAATTCGGGCTGTGGGTGATGATGATGATGAAGCAAAAACAGTTTAAGAAAGTATATAAAACAGAGCTAGATAGATAAAAAAAAACATCCATATTAACCTAGAGTGCTTTCAAATCAAATCGTCCAAAAGTTCCCAACCTGCTCTCAAATAAACCTACATAAAAAAACAACAGAGTGATTCAAAACTGCTTGACTGGAATTCAAAATGGCGGATTCAAAGGAACGTTTCGCATTTTTTTCTTGTTCCTCGTTAATTGTTTACGGACAAAAGATCTAATTGTTCTCGACGGAGGACAGATGAAAACTGTTTTGTACTCAGTTCTGATCTATGTGTCAGTAAGGAAAATGCATCATTGGTAACTAGGACAGAAAGTGTAGCATTGTTTGTTAAAGAGTTACTTTTTGGACATGATTAATGAATGAAATTAACAATAAGCGCGTACATAATAATAAAGATTAACTTTTATAAACATCTCAAAACATGTTAGGTCAAAAGAATTAACATGCAAAGACGAAGAAGTGTTAATTCGTCGACCGCCTGCGCGCAGAGCGAAATTTGTACTGAAGTGTGCACTTTGTGTGGTACGTTCGAAAATTCGTTCGTTGTTGAACAAAGACAAAATGTTGTTCTTGTTTTTTCTCCTACACTCTGTGCAAGTTTGAGCGAGAGAGATAAAAGTTTAAGGCTCAATATCAACAAAAAGTAAGGCATGGGAAATCGTGTTTTTTGCAAACCCGTTTCGGGTGTTTGACAAACAGCGGTCTAAAACCCGTTTCGGGTGTTTGACATCTCTCTTATGTAGCAGTTTTTGATGTTATGTTTTAGTATATTGTTAGATTTGGTATTGCATAATTATGGTTTTATTTTATTCATAAATCTGCCATTATAGATTTAGATATTGTCCCAATAGATCTTTGGATATCCACTAGCTGGTTAAATTTGACCTTCTCTTCTTGCAGTATTGCATCAGAATCGGTGTTGTCAGTTAATCAGATAAAATTCCATTCGTATTTAGGTAGATGGTCTTTACAATGCAAATGAGACCTGATTAAAAATTCTGTAGTCCATTAGACGTTAAATAAAAATACTAAAAGCAATTGGAGGTGTTAAATTCAGCAGTTTTTGTAGCACCAGCAAAGTGCCAAAGGAATATTTTCAGTTAAGAAAAACGAACGACGTGCGACATACTTTTAGCATCTGTGCAATGCTCATAATTTTTGTTTGTGCGATATTTAAATTAAGTTGTTTAAAGAATCATTTCGGTAAAAATGATAAGACCGTGTCTATCCTACAGGGTATATGTATGGTCTCATCATTTTTAAGATTTTTGACGGTCTTATCAGGTACTCAGTGATTATTCCCTGTACTAACAAAGTTGTGTATGATAAAACTAGAAAAGAGATATTTGATTAGATGACGAGGAATAGAGAAATTTGATAAAAAATATATGCTGCGCCGACCCCAACTAAATTGGGTTAAGACCACGAGATTGATAACGATCCACGAAACGACTTCTTGATGAAGTCGGTCCGTGTACTTGCTTAACCTCAAGGACCGGCCTTTGCAGCTCTTTTTATTTAGCCATTCATTTATCTTCTGTTTTAAAATACTAAAATATTTTTATTTAATAGGACGTAACCAGAAAAGACGGTGGTTTATTCTGTGAAGCGCTCTCCCATCTCATCACACTAAAATATTTCAATCCAACGGCATTAGATGAAACTTGATGAATAATTCGACGCAGAATTCAAACGAAATTAAAATAAAAAGTAAAAAAAATAGAAATTAAAAAATAAATCACTTGTACGTTAGAGTAGGTAGCAAGTGAAAAACAACTGACTTTATGAAATAATCTGTTTATATTATCTGTAGTACTGGAGTTTAGAAAGTTCTGTTTCCTGTGAATGGCGCAATTAAAGGCTGAAAGCGATTATGGAACTGACTATGTATTTTGGTAGTATTTTTTTCGTAAAACAAAATATTGTTGGTTTGAATATATTGCAGTGTTATCTTTTGAACATAGCTAAGAAATCTTGAAAAAACATAATTAAATTTAAAAATACGTAATATTTATCACATATCTCATTTAATTTTTTTTATATTAAATCTCGTTGCTTTTATTTTTTTGTTGAAGCAGGTATGATTAATAGGCATGACGAAAGATTTTGAAATCCTCTTCCGTAATGTGGGTACATCTTTTTTATTTACGAAAAAACCTTTATTTCAGTAATAAAGTAAAGTTTAACGAAGATATAAGCCATTTTTGAAAAAAAAATTAAATAGAGCGCGAAAACAGCTCGCAGTGTCATGGCGTCGGGTCTGACGTCACGCCTATGTAAACATGGAAATGTCAAAGCGCAGCTAGAGGAAACTAAAACAAACATTACCATAATTCGTGTGTTAAAAATGAATAACAAAGTTTATAAGTGGTGTGCGGTGCCTGAGTGTAAAAACACATCAATAGCAATAGTTTTAGCATTACATTGAATGCCAAAAATGTTGTCCTCTGGACCTGCATAGCTGACCCGGTGATTATGATAGTAGGTTGTTACTATGAGAAAAGATACTAGTACTTACATGCTTTGTAGTTACAGAAATTTACTCCTTTTGTTGGTTATTAACTCAGTAGCAAACTTTTATTACAAGTTGCGAAGGAGCTAACCTCAAAAATAAACTGACAAGTTTATTGTAAAAATAACATATGAAAGTGAAAATAAACTAAACTCCTACAAGCTCAAAACGAGTTTGTTGTATTTTTATAGTGTTAGATACTTACAAAATTTACTTACAGGGAGGTTTTCACATTTCGGAACTCGGACGAGCAAAATTCTTTATTTGACCCAAGGAAATCGCCCAACATCAGTAAATCTATCCTGGGCAAATTTGAACTGTTTGCTTTTACAAAGCCTGATTCCATTGCTAAAGATGTTCACAAAGTATTGTAGTAACAAAAAAATATCCAAATGCGTAATCGGCAACAAAACAACACAGTGAGCTAGTGACAGCTAGTGATGTTTACATTGGCGTGACGTAGTGCGCTATGATTGGTGTTTCAATCAAAATGGCCGATATCAGTATTTTAATCTTTTATTTTATTAAAAATCTTACTAATCTTAATTTTTTAAATAAAACTAAATCAGTGTTTTAAATCCTTCTCGTATGTAATTTCCCCTAATATATATCATTAAATCATTGATTCTTTGACTATGTCGTCACGCCTATTGTCTGTGTCAGTAAGGGGCACCCATACCTTTTTCACTTTAAAAATTACTGTCGAAAATCACTACCTCTCTCCATAACCATTTGATATTTTTTATTGCATTAGTACATTATGGTACAAGTGTGTTATGTTGGAGATTACCGCTGAGGTGGCGGCTATTGAGACCCGAACCGTTAGGTGAGGGTCTTAAGTGAGCCGAAGACGGTAATCATCAATACACACGTGTATCATACGACGTTTTTCAACACACTTGTGAAGAAAATAATACTAAAAAACCATTTTCAACAGTGAAAACGAGTTGTGAAAATTTTTACGTAATGGCGGAAAAAAAATTACAGTTTTCCTATGCGCGCATCTAACAACCGCGACTGACTACAAGAATAGGGTTTCTTTTTTTTTGGCTTTTCGTGGATAGCGTTTTAGCCATGTACAAAATGGCGACTTCAAAGTTTTATTTATGTTTGAGTCCAAGTTTTATTTATTAAAAAAGTACAAGTTGAAATTATCTATTTAAATACGAAGTTGCAAGCAATAGGTACATTCATTTATTTGGACTGTTGAACACGATTTTTTTGTATCGAAACTTTTTTAAGAACAAAGCAACTCAATAAAGCAAGCAAAGCGAATAATAGCAACGAAAAAGTCACAGTTTGATTACAGGTGTCATTATGTGCCTAACTGCAGTGAAATTACAGGCATTTTATGAGCAAGTGTGTTAAAAAGTATATTTATCTAGATTTATATGTGCTTTGTTTATGTATACGCAATTGATACACTAAACAGACTATTCAGTAATACCTCTACCTGTAAACCATCCAAAGATTGTCTTGAAAAGACCGCTTTTAGCAATGAGACCGCTACTTTCGTGTAATGGGCTTTTTGTAAATATTACTTGTATGGTGTACATATCAAAAATATTCTATTCTATTCTAATTTCTAATATTGAGTTTAAGACAAACCAGAGCCAAATTGACTCAGTAACTTTACCAATAATCTATCAACACACAAAATCGTTGATCCCAAGCTTTCCCTCCACTTAGAACCTAATTAAAACATAATTTCCCATCCAAACAGCGCTTTATTAAAACAAACAATCAACGGGAAAGGCCGTGGAGCCAGCCAATACGTGCCATGACGTCACTAAAACGATGAACTGGAGCTGCAAACTAAAAGAGAGAAAAAAATCTTCGGCCTTGTATGGAGAGGGCAATCTCTTGCACGTAATACGCGCCTACACACAGGCGTAATTAAAACCGACAATCCGACAAATCCACAATAATTATGGCAAAAGATACAAGTCGGTAATTTTTTTTTCAAATAAAACTTACAAACGACAAAATTAACATGTTGGAAAATTCACAAAGATAATGTTGCAGAAATAATTTGACTGATTTTTTGACAAGTTTCATTAAACTCGTTTTTTACCCGACTGCGGCGAAGCCCAAAAGGAGGGTTATTAATGATAATTATGTCAAGATTTCGACTATCGATTTTCGACATAATTATGCGCGACAATTGGCTATTTAACTTCTGTTAATAATTCACGAAAATGTTATGTTATTTTAATGAACTAACAGAAATAACAAAAAAGCAAAAGAATCGATCAGAAAACGGCTTAGTTTTTAACTGTTTTTTTATGATGTGTTAGACAAAGACAGCGTTATATAAACGTGACGTCATATTTCATACCGCCATAGTTACGTCACGGTTACGTAGTACAAATGGCCGTTTCGCGCGATAAGGATGCGCGGGAAGGTGCCCCTAAAAACTTGCATATAACTACTCCATTTTTTATGGATATTATTACTTTTTTCACACATCGTTTTATTTATGTTAGTTCTTTGAAATAACATAACATTTTCGTGAATTTTTGACAGTAGTCTTGTAGCCAATTCTACAATTTTTTTTTAAATATATTTTTGAATTATTATGAGTCCAGCATGGAAGTCTAAAACATGCGAGCATTTGGGGATGGATTCACTCAGTTAGTACATAGAAATGGACCAAGTGGACGCATTCAAGAAGCTTTTGTTATCTTGCCTTGTACGCGCGGAACGGTTCGTGCCGAATCCGTTCTATCTGAATATTGTTTCAGAGCATGCCCGATTTACCGCGATGCGAATTGTGATATGACGCTCTCCAGTGAAGTTAGCTGATGGGGCATGCACATGTCGCACGTAAGTCGCGTCCATATCGCACCACGTGAGGATATGAACGGAGCGTTAACATGATGCTCCGTAATGAGGCGCATGGTTCGTAATGAATCTCATTAACGGTAAAATTGGGATACTGACAGGTTGATTGAATTATGTTGATAGAGAATTTTAAAATAGGTTCTGTGTTGTTATATTAAATGCCATTTTTGTTAAAACATCTCTAGTGTTAGTGTAAGTGGTTGCAAGTTCACTATTAAGAGGACAAACAAGTTGTAGTACAATTTGACTGAACTTCATTATTTTGTCCACCAAGTTTCCTTCTCATATTGGCAAAAAACAAACACCATCATCATCTATGTGAGGTATTACATAGTTCCATTTAATTTAAATGCATTTGATTAATTAGCAAATTTCATGTTGATCGTCTAATGCCATCGAAGTGTGAAGTTCAATATTGGCCAATCACGCAATCAAATGTTGTAACACGATTACCGCATGATGTAGTTTCTACATTTAATTAACTTAAGAAGCAGGAACTAACTGATTTAGTAATACAGCATTAATTAACTCGATACGCCATCATTCTAGGAAGAGGCACACTGGTTGTGGGTGAAAGCCGTTCGTTCAGACGCTACTCCAAAGTCCCCAGTTAAAAACTAAAATTACTACTGAATAAACAGAATGTAATATTTTCATCAGGAACTTCTCCGTAGCTGTATCTGCCACACAGTCTGAGGTGACGACCAAATAAAGCTATGCAAATCAAATTAAGCTGTTCGCACATCGTACGGGAAGCTCATATAAAGTGAGGTCAGGTTGTACTGATTATAATTATATAGCTTGTTTATAATTCGGTAAGCTCTACCTAAATCTACGGGAATCACAGGCGTGACGTTATTGATATATTTTTAATTGTTATAAAACATGGTTCCGTAGTCCCAAAAGAAGGCGTATCTTCCTCATGACTATTAAAGTACCGAGAACAACTGGAATGCATCGAAAATTCGGGCTTAAAAGGGACAATCAATATATAAGTGAGTTTGTCTTTTATATAGGGTCACTTTTAACTGGAAAAGTTAAGTTAGTAATTGGAAGAATATAAAACATAATTAAGTAAAAAAGGGCATTTTCTTTCCTCTACGTACGAACTGCTAACGAAGTTCAAATATACTCACAATGGAAAAAAAACACCTTTTCATTTGTACCACACGAAATGCAGACTTAAAATATAGTGAAATTACGAGAGAAAATGCAATGTAGAAGAGCCGGAGTCTTGCCGCTCTACAAACTGAGTTCACTGATGAAGTATTAAATGAATTCCGTCGGATCTGGGCTGCATCAACTTCTTTTGAAACATTATTTAATTTAATGTAGAATATCTTTAGGATGTGTTCGCACTTTCGGACTAAAAAGTGTATTAATTTCTGAGTGGAATTCGGGGTAATAAAATAAGAGACGCTCGTATCAATCTTCAGGGTAAGCCGTACTTGTTGGCGTTGATATGTGGATGGGTGACAACCATTACAATATACTGAGTTTCCCCCGTGCGTCGGAAAGCCCGTTAAGACGTTGTTCCTGTCTGTCATTTTCGTAGATCTTTAACAGGTTTTGTGGCCCAAAAGTCTGGCAAAACAGTCTTATCAAGGGGTTTAACATTAGCCAGTACTAACTGGGTTGTGGAGGTCAGATAAGCAGTCACTTCATTTAAAACATCGGTATTCTATAGCTGCATCTGGTTAAACTAGAAGCCACCCCCAACATAGTTGGAATCAGGCCAGGCAATCGATGATGATCTATAATTATTATTTCGTACCAAGGACCTGTTTTTCCGCCAAAGTTGTTCGAAACAAAACGTGCTCAGTTGGAGAGTTTATACATACCGCCGGTTTAGAATGCAAATATGGTGCGGTTCCGATTCAACAAACAATTCATCATCATCATCAGCCTATAATGTTCCCACTTCAGGGACTCAGACCTCCTCTCTAGGAGAGGGATGGGCTATGATTATGTCACATGTCTTCAATTTTTTTGATTCTAAGACATGCCGGTTTCCTCACGATGTTTTTCTTCACCGTTCTGAGAGCAGCGGTGATGAAATAAATTACACAAAGTAATGCGCCTGCCTGGATTCGAACCCACGACCTAGTGTTCGTAAGTCGGGGCCGACACTACTGGGCCACCGCTGCTCTTCGAACGAACAATTGTACACCAGATATCTTGTCTTGCGTATCTCGATGGATATACACTCCAGGAGTAGTTTGGACGCCTGTGGCATCTTCGGTGTACCAAGGAACTTCTTTTTTTTTTGGAGTGGGAAGTCATCAAATAACTCCTCCCGCTCTGGGTAGAGCAGTTGGGAGTGTCAGACTTCTACTGACTATAAAACCACCCATGTTCCTTCTTAAACCTTTGTGTCGAGGTCGCGGTATCTCTTTCAAAAAACTAGCAGCACCGACGGGAATAGTAAAGATTCTTAGAGACACAAAAAGGGAAAAAACTGAGTCATTTACAAAAAAACGTATCTACATGACATGTTAGAAAACATGGTCGCTTTCAAAACATTTTCTATTTCTACAATGACTTACATCGCGACGTATCCTTCTCCGCAGGTTATCAATATTGTTAGATATTCCGTCTGCACGCACAGTTTCTCATTTTGAATCTCCCTTGGTCCGTGCCCTGGCAATGCTGAATGCTTTACTGGCATCGACATTGAAGTGTGATTTATTTACCTCGCGATGGATAGACGTAATGTCAGGGGTGTGTTTGAGTTTCTGTGAGTGGATGAACGACACATGTTTTTTTTTATTATCTTATCATTCCTAACAGTAAATATGTTATTTCGCCATCTAACTAACAGGTAACTTCACCATCCTATTGAAACCAGGTGCAATTAAATATCAATATTTGAAAACATTGCAGTGCGACTTTCAATAAATTCTTCTTTTGAACCCAGTAATTGAGATCTATAATCTAAAATAAACTAATTTACCAAACTTGCTTTATTACCAGTTACAATTTATGGTACCATTTTTATGACAACTTATCTTCAGTATAATGTGCTTTTTAGAGTACAGATAGGTTACTCAACCATAGAAAAGCAAAAGCATAATAAAATCAGCGTTTAACTATCGTCTATGTGATTGGGACTGTGTAAAATTAATCAACCACGAACAACCAGTGCAAGTTGAAGGGTGTATTACAAGGCACACCTCAGCCTAACCGGTCGGAGTTTACAGGCGTGATGTTATGCCTATATTTTATGTACATAAACACACTACCTAGGTGATGCATCGTAGGCTGATATCAGTAGAGGCTGCTCGAAAATGTACGAATAATACGAGGAACTACATGTGTATTTTCGAATTGCTGTTTCTAGCCAGTTTACTCGTTATGTTTTAATTTTTTACTGTTTGAGAGCAATGGTGATAATACACTACAAAAAGAAAGTTACCTGACCCTATCCAATAAAAGTCACCACTATTGAACTGAGCCAACACTTTTTTTTTTTTTTTTTGGTGGGTGTAAAATCATCGAATAACCCCTCCCGCTCTTGGGCAGAGCGAAAGGGAGTGTCAGACTTCTACTGACTAAAAACCACCCATGTTCCTTCTTCGCCCTCTATGTCGAGGCCGCGATAACCGGTGGACTACCCGCGGCCCCGACAGGGGAGCCATTACCCTTACATCACAATCATCTTCATGCCATTTTTTTTAATTGGGACAAGCCTGCCACACTATTCCCAAACCACTGTAACTCCTGTAAGCCAGATTCAACAGTGGCGGCCACCAAAAAATCGACGAGACAATGACGCTCGATGAAGTCCCAGAAACAATTTAACTGTCTTGGATCTGGCAACGAAATTAATCAGAAAAGAATAGCGGAGGAGTAGGAAATACATAATTTCCACTTCCATTTTCCTCTGTCAACAGTCACGCTGTCATTTACTCCATTACTGCTTTCAAGAAATACGAGCTCACAATGTATATTCGACAGTGTAGACAAGCCTTAAGAAAGTTCTGAGTCTACAAAGTATTTAGAGATCCGAAACTCGAAAATTCTCTCGTTTCCGACCACTGTTCAATGTGTATCTTTATACATAGCAGTATTTATGTTTGGTATTAAGGGGACAGCTTGGTAGTTTCATTTTAATCCTTCGTTTATAGTATTTTGCACGTACATTCAAATGATCGTGATTTGTTTTGTATTGCATTGCTGTTTACATTTCGTATTTAAATTCCAAATGTTAACACTGCTATTTTATTTATTTTATTTTTACCCGATTGCGGCGAAGCCCAAAAGGAGGGTTATGTGTTTGGCGTGTATGTATGGATATAATTATGTATGTCCGTTTCTTTGTTCCCTCATAACTCCTAAACGGATGAAGGTATTTGAATAAAATATACGTTGTTAGATTTGTCTTGATGGCGCGAGTGTCACAGACTACATTAAAATAAAAAAACAAAGAAATTTGCTGATTTTGGGGGCAATATCACGGATTAAAAAAAAAATATTCGGTTACCATCGAATAGGGTATCAAAATAAAGAATTTTAAAAGGAGATTACAAAAATATATGATACTTATATATTTAAAAGAAATTCAAGGTCACAAATCCTATAAACAAAAAAAAAGTTAAATCATCTGCAAAGAATTTTACGCGACCAACGAAAGAACAAACCCAAAAGAACTAAAAAGTTGGAAATAAAAAAAAAAATTCTTAATAATTAACCCCTGACGAAAACCAGGGGGTTTTATAAGTTTGACGTGATTCGATTCGATGAATGATTGATTGATTGTTTGATTGTTTTTTTTTTTCGTGATTTTTGTTCGATTTTGATTTTGTGGTTTTTGTTTGAAAGGTGAATTAGTCGGGAGTGTTCTTAGGTTTACATGTACATTAGGTAATCCGAGTTGGTTCAAAGATATATGTAAGTAGTTATAGTTCGGTATTGAGAGGTCCCCCGACACGACAAAGTTTGAATTAAAAAAAAAATTAAGTATCTTGTATGTTTGCATATTAATTATAACTTTTTGAAGTTTTTTGAGTCGGGGACTTTTTAATTTAATTTTTTTTTTGTTAGTTTGCATGCTAAGCTCTTTTTCTATTGACAAAGGTGTGGAAAAGTTTTTTAATTTTCAAGATTTATTTTAGCGCAATAAACTAGGTGTTAAATTAACGGATCGTGTTCGAAACACAGTGCTGCGTTCCAAAACAAAAATAGCTGACGTGGCCCAAAAGGCTGCTCAACTCAAATGGGACTGGGCAGGACATGTCTGCCGCATGACAATCTGTGGGCCAAAATAGCAGGAAACTGGTGCCCTGACACAGTGAGACGGGGTCGTGGCAGGCCACGAAGGAGATGGCGGGATGAACTGGATCGGTTCCGTCAAAACTGGAAGGAGGACGCGCGGGTTCGAGAGAAGTGGAAAGAGTGGAGGGAGGCCTTTGCCCTGGAGTGGGACAGAGCAGGCTAGTAAAAAAAAAAAAGATTGATTTTTTCATTTTACTTGATACTTTGTACATAATTATTTTAAAATTATTATGGATATATTTCGCATTATTCTATGGCCCAACCATATTTACCTCAAAATGTTGTTGGTCGCATATTTACAATACTCTGACTGAACCAAAAATTCATCAAATAAGTAAGTTCAATAAACATTGTCTAATTCAATTTCTCGCCTTCCTAAAAACCACATCAATCCATTTTCCGAACGAACCATATTACAATAACATTTCTTATCTTCCTCTTACAATATAAATTGATGTCAGTCAGCCGTCTGTTTTCTTCCGAAACTTTCTGGATTGCCTTTCTTTTGAACTATTGTCTGCATGCTCGGGAAACTGCAGATTCTATAAATTAAATTGATGTTTCAGTTTTATTGAAAATACTTTGTTTGATTTTATAAGTTTTACATTCACTGATTTGTGTTTACGTGAAATAATGTTTGTGCTATTGTGCGACATTGTCTAAGTTGATACGCATGAGTAGATGTAAAGTTTCCAAAGCAAATTAATTTAAAAAAACTGTTCTTATTTCTGCTTTTTTTTCGTATTACGTCTGAAACGGCACCAATTTTAATTTAAATTTTACTGGCAGATAACTGTGACCGAGCAGTGGGAATATTGAAGGCTGATTATGTCCGGCAAAAAACACATTTACATCCAAAATTTAAATAAAACTATAAGTAGGTTACCCAACAAGTTTCGTATTAAATAAATAAAGCCCCTTAGTAGTAAACGTGAACAAAGTAAGCTCATTGAGTAAACACGAGGCCGCCTCATTAAACTTAGCTTCGATATGGTGGTTCAAGCGCCTTTAATTAATTTATTCACCAGTTTAAAGCGCTTTTATTTTGCGCGCTTTATTCATGATAAAGCTGCTTTAAGCGCTATTTTTATGTGTCGTTCATTTTGGTAGGTGTTTTGTAGATAACAGGTATATTTAATGAGTTGAAGGTAATTGAGTTTTGTTAACTATTTGCTTCTGAAAAATGTATACAGATAATATGTAAATGCGTGGTAGGTCTAACCAAGTATGCTATACTTATAAATTGGGTGGCTGCGTGCTTAGACTCGGCCAACCCGATCAGCAGGGCTATTGCGTATCTTTTAAATGACAGTGGCTATAATATTGTATATGGATTAACTGTCAAATTGGTTATGGTTTAGTACAAAATGGAACCATTTGACAGTAATTGAAAGGCACTATAGGTTAGCCACTGTCATTTAAAAGATACGCAATAGCCCTTATTGCGTATCTTTTAAATGACAGTGGCTATCATAGTGTCCAAAAATTAACTATCAAATGGTTCCATTTTGTACTAAACCATAAACAATTTGACAGTTAATCCATGGACAATATGATAGCCACTGACATATTTAAAAGATACGCAATAGCCCTGTTGAACGACTAAGTACTCGACATAATTATTTACTTTATTTGACCTGTACCATTAGCATGTTCAGTCCGAGTAAATGCTGAGGATTATGCAGAAATGTTTATTGGTAAAACAAGTTAGATACAAACAAAAACTTTTTGATTGGTTCCGTTTTTTAGGCAAATAGTGCCTGTTTAAGGAGATTCCTCTCATTCCATAGCAATAAGTGTTACACAAAAATCAAAACGTATAATTTTAATGCTAAAACTACATCCATTAGTTAATAATTTACATTAAATCGAAGTATGTATGAGTGGCTGAAAATATGCGTGAGTGTATGTGAGTAAGAGAGAGAGAGAGGGAAAATGTATTTATTACGGCATCAATCATCTTTGCAGTCACGATCGTTTATAAAACGAATCCGAAGGGCAGCGTTCTCATCGTCTTGGCTTGATTCACGAACGTTTGTCAAACGAGACCGAGAAGCACCGTTAAAATCATCTTTGCTTGATTCACGAACGTTTATGAAACGAGACCAAGGAGCAACGTTCTCATCGGCTTAGCTTGATTCATGATCGATTATAAAACGATCAATGCTTCTAGTGAGGTACCCGCAATCGGAGAAGTTAACCCTGAATATCTTGCCGCGAGTGATCTTGCACAACAAATATTACATAATAGAAGGAAGATTAATATCAAACTTGCTGAAATGAATTATAATGGTCATTTAGATACAGATCGAAGTACTGACGGCTTTCCTAACATAAAAAAATGCTTTGTCATCATTTTTCGAAACAAAACGTTGGGGTATCTACAATTTGAATACTCAGGATTATTAAAAATTAGTTCGGTTAGAGTCTTACATATACTAACCCTATATTAGAAAAATAAATTCAGTCAGAGAGTCAAACATTTACAATCCCTATATAATACTAGAAAATAGCAACACTTCTCAACCAACCTCAGTTCCACAACAACTTGCCACTATAATTGAAACAACTAGTATGCTTTGTAGCATAGACGAAGCAGTCCCTAATCTGGAAATAAAAATGATTTCTTTCTTTCTTTAGAAAGTGAAGTATCATTGAATCCCAATCCAACTACGAACAATGATGAAATGAGTTTAACTGAGATTACGAGAAAAACAGAACCACCATTAAACATAAGAGCTTGCTTTGTACAGTCTTTTTACTTAAGGCAAAAATGGCTTTGGAGAGGAAAGAGACATTCAAATTACCGAATGGAATGGGCTTATAGGGTCGCTTCGTCACTGCTACTTGAAGTACCTATGGCTGAACTGTCAGACATTTTGTGCCACGAATATTATTCGGAGGTTATATTAATTATTTCCAACTTTTAATTAGATTTTAAAACCAACAGAACAAACACAAAAGTATTTACAATGGAGTTTGTACATAAATATCCTATTTATTGCAGTGTAGGTGTAGTTAAATATTATATATCTAAAACCTTTACAGTACTCTTTGTATTTAATTTGAACATTTTACGCACATTTACTCGTATTAACCCCGATTCAAAATGCGACTCTGGTGCGCCTAGGGTGTGTAAAATGGCCGCTTTAGTAAAATCGTAATATGAATCAAGTTAAAAATTCTAAAAATGGACTTTAGAGTTATAGACATTAAGACCATTTTAAGAATTTGAAATTTTAACGTGATTCATACTAAGATTCTGCGTGGATTCTGATAAAGCGGCCATTTTAGAACCGCAGAAAGTACCACGCAAACTTTAACAGATATCTAGTAGCCGTTTAATCGCCTTACTTTGCCTTTATAATATTTATTTTTTATTTTACCTTTCTTTCAATGGTTTATAACATTTTGACTGAATGATTTAGCATTATAACTGTTTGGATATAAGTATAAAAAATTAAAATAATATTATGGATGTAAATTACTAGTTATTGACATCATTATCCATTTTGTCGCTGAGCAAAGAATGAAGGATCCAATTATCATAGCATATCCCCGTTAATCCTCCAATAAGTAAATTAAAACAAGATATTAAAATAAAACAAAATCTCGATTTGAATATTATTCAAACATCATTTATATAATTCATTTATCTATAACATCAAGTTTTTGTATAAATCCTTACGCTATTTCTTAAGTCAATCATCATTTAACACTTTGTTCACTAAACATAATAAACTGAAAGTTTTTATTTTGAATGATATTATTCTAATTTATAACAATAGTGCTTCGTCTGTCTCTTGTGTGTAACAAAAAAGATTGAGTAGATTTTAACTCCTCGGGAGATAGAGGTCTTCCTCTGAACTCATCTTCAATATCCTGAAGTGTTCTATCCTTCGTTTCAGGCAAAAAGAAGTAAGCTATAACAAGACAGTAACCCACTATAGCCGCATAGATGCAATAGGCTCCATGGATACCTAAAGTACCGAAAAAGAACGGAACCGTCTTAACGACAATGAAAAGATTGGAAGACAGGAAGAGGACACTGATTCCTCCAGCTAGACTTCTATATGCAAGAGGAAACACTTCACCAGCAATGATGAATGGTAAAGGAACAGTTCCAGTTGCGATTGTGAACATGTGAAGATGAACCAAGGCCACACCAACAGCTGGATGGTCGAGGAACACAGGCAGCATCCCCTGGCCTTTACAGTAAGTGTAAGCTGCTGTGAGTAAGAAAGCAATTATGTTGACGATGACTGTAGCAAACAACATCGTTCTTCTATTAATCTTCTTAATAACAAATACGGCTATTGCATTTGAAAAGATTCTTTGGGCATCAAGAGTGATGACTAAAAGAGCTATGTTAAGTTCAGTACCGATAACATGATGGAAAATATCTATAGTGTATGCAGCTAGAATGTTAGCTCCTGCCCATTGTCCTAAAGTATTAATATGCATCATTATGAAAATCGGTTTGTAGAACTCCTTCTTCCTGACAGTAGCATTAAAGTAGATGACACCACCTTTGATTTTCTGTCCAAAAGACTGAGATGTATTAGCGTTAGCTTTAGATTCTCTTACTATGGCACTGGCTTTAATCATCTTCTGTAACTCTTCTTCTTCATTCTCATTTCTTAGCCATCGGAAGACTTTCTTACAGTCTTCGTATCGCCCTTGGTCAGCGAGCCAACTTGGAGACTCAGGAGAGTAAATAATAATCACGAGATCAACAAAGGCAATGCAGGCACATGCTAAGGCAGTTGTTTGCCAATGTAAGTAGGAGCCCATAGTATGAACTATTAATACTCCCGTGGCTATACACAAGGAAATCATGGCCAAAAATGCGCCTCTGTTATGGGGGCTACAGTACTCGGCAATCAGGACTGGCCCTAGAGAAGCACTCATGCCCATACAGAGTCCTTGAAGAAATCTGGCAACGAGAAGGACGGGAACACTCTTAGCCAGAATGATAGAGAACCAGCCAGTGATGAGTGGAGCGATGCTGACGAGGTTGGCAGTTCTTCTGCCATAGTTTGCCATGATGACAGGGACAACGAAGTTTCCCGCTACGAGCGCAAAGCCGATGATTGAAGCTGGAATGAGATTAAACATTAAAGTATTATGATGAATTATTAGATGAAATATTTTTTTTTCTTACGCACTTTTTTACATCATCAACATTATCTCATCAACCACTAGGCCACTTTTCTCATTCCTTCATTTCATATGCCCAGTGTGGACTTGGACTACTTTTAATTTCCACATAACTTCTTAGTCAAATGTGTCATCTTTCAAAGAAATAAATAATATCTACAGTATAACCATTTCTTCTTCTTTACGTGTCGATGAACACAAATTTTGTTTGACCAGTATGTACTTAATCGGTTTTTGGAGTTGAGTTTACTTTTTGGTGTCCTTATTTTATCTTGAAATAATTTCCCCTTAGTGATTCACCCAAGTGTTCAACATTACTACCAACTTACCAATCCAAGATCCTGAAGAGTCATCGATAGGTATTATGGAGTCTGGTTTCCGGAGTTGCGGCAGGAGTATGGCATTGAACCCCATGATCAGACCGTGGGCTGCCATGTTCAGGCAGACTCCGATTGTGACGAAACACTGGAAAGTCACGGAGGGACATTTTTCTTTTAACCTTAGCTTTCCTACTCTTGAGCAAAGGCCTCCCCCCACATTCCTTCCACTTTACTCATTGTTACGCCTCTTCTCGCCATTTGAAAACCATTAAATACCAAGAAATTTTAAAACGACATCAAAAAACTGCTCCTTAACGCTATAGCTGAACACGTGCCCAAGAGACTGGCGGGATTGCCATGCTGTATAGCAATACTTAGCTACTGGCCAAGGTAAATGTTAGCCCTTGGGTCACGGGGAAGAAAGAACTGAATTATTGAGCTGTGTACGTCTAAGAGAAATTCTTGATAGAAAACCCAACACCACTGCTCGACACGGGAATCGAACTCACGATCTCATACTTAGCAGTGGCACTTGCAAACATTCGACCAATGAGGCAGTGAAAAATTGAGTGGTCAGAATGACCTTGGTTTAATTTCAAAACATCCTTGATTTGAAACGTATTTTTTTCTAAAATAAGCTTAACTTGCCATGAAATAAAAATGAAAACATCAACTCACCTGCTTTTTGAATGGTGTAATCCATCCAGAGGTCTTCTGCGCCATTTTTATTTATTTTAAAATGAACTTCGACTCACTGATACACGTTTGGTTTATTTCAGCTTAATGTAAACTTCTCAAAATAATAACCACATGTGAAATATCCACTTCTCACAATATCAACTTTTTCAAGTCTCAAATTCGTATAATGTCGACAAAATTACGTCTCAAAAGGACATCTAGGTGATGAGCTAGACCAATTTAGACAAGTTCGTCATCTGTTTGTGACACGTGTGCTAATTAGGTATGCATAAAGAATGTGTACAGGTACCGGTCTAGCAATAGCATCGTCGTCAATCCCTTTTTACTTTTCATGCGACGAAGCTTGACGCCACAGAAATACTGTTAATGTTTCTCCTAGTTTTGACAGTTTTGTATTTATAGTACTTTTTTAAAGTATGTTGCCCCACACCGGGAATTTCTCGTGAATTATGGGTGCATTTACAAACTTTTCAACTCAAATGCACATACCAGACACCTAGATGGACACCGGATGGACTATCTGTAGGTCATACAAATATGTTCCGTGCTGGGATCGAACCCGCGACACGCAGCGCAGCAGTGAATTGCTCAGTCACTGCGCCAACAATGCAGTCAAATTTGACTATTTTTTCACCCATTAAAAGGGAGAAAAAAAGTTCCAGACCGCTTTACAAAAATCACCCGCTCTTGGCTCACACTTCTATTGGATTAAAAAACGAAGCTAAAAATTACTAATGATGATAAAAAAATTACTAATGCTGATAAAAAAATTACTAATGATGATAAAAAATATTTTAAGTAGACTACAGCCCGCAAAATTTAAATTTTCTTACGAGTTTTGCAATTTGCCGGTCAGTGTTACATATTACACATTATTAGAAATGTAGTCTGACATTTCTAATAATGTTAGACAAAATACGATTCCCGATCTATCACGTATTTATTTACATAACTAGCTATTGTCCGCGACTTCTTTCGCATGATAATATGGTCGTGTACGTGTGAGACTGCCTTTGGACGTACTATGTAAAATCGAATGCCAAATGCCATTGCCAATCAAAGCGCCGATGGCCGATGGGATTATATTCCCATCGGCCTTGTCATAAAATCTGTTCCTGCTTGACATTGGCTAAACTATAGTCTCTCTCTATCATTTATCGGGTACAAAAAGTCAAGGATTTCAAGTAAACCTGCGAAAGCCCTTAGTCCAGGCTGTCACAAAATTCTTTCTTAGCTAATTTCTCCTACTTATAGACTCTAGGCTTCCTAAAATTCAGGTTAGTAGTACAAAAAACTAAAACAGAACTTATATACACATGATAGCGTCCTCAGACCTCTTTAATCCGGCGCTATCACAAAATCCGTCCTTAGGTAGACTTCAGCTAACTATAGACTACGGGACGTAGTTTTTCCAAATTCATCTTTATACGTCCAGCTGTTTTCGAGATTTCGTGATACACTCATCACGAAAGTGAGTGAACTTTCACTTTTATATATGAATCGCTCTATTTCATTGAGTCGCGCTTGCTGTTTTTGTGTATAATTTGCACGTACTTGTTCCATTCGAAGCCTATCCTCCTATTTCTAGTCACTCTAGAACGCAATTCTGACATACCAATACGACTATTATAATTCTTACTGGACATCGGTGTAGCTAGCACGTAAGGTAGCTTGTTGTACATTTAATTTTGATTGACTTTGACGACCAAGTCTGGTCGCCTTCTCCATGGCATTTTAAACGGTAAAAGTAAATATTATTATGCTAGCTTAGGTTCTCGCGGGTTTCACGCGTACAAATATAATTTGACAGGAAAAAGATGTCAATCAAGCTTCACAAAAATATACTATCTATAACATAGACAGGAAGTGTACCTACGAATTATAATTATGGAAAAGAGTTTTCTATCACTACTTATTTTTTACATAATATGCAAGCCATAAAATTATAGAACACACCCATAAAACGTCAACTATGTTGGGGTCGGCTCTCAGTCTAACCGGATGCAGCTGAATACCAGTATTTTACATAGAGCGACTGTCTGTCTGACCTCCACAACTCAGTTAATACCCTTTTGTTAAGTTTGGTTGTCACTGACTACCTGTAACGACTGCTAGAAATCTTTATATGGCAGCCGGGAGTCGGGATATTATTATGGCGAATTTATAATGGTGTAATGGTTGCTTAATGTAGTAGGAATGACCACAATAAAGACGAGAATCGGATCAAATCAGTGTCGCCTAACCATGCTTGTTATATCTTTTTAACCTACTTCCCAAAAGAAGGAGGTTTTTTTTAATGAAATTTTGCATTAACCCTCTGCCGGCTTCATCGAGCTGTCTGACAACCTTCGATCTGGACATGCTTTACCGTGGCCGATTTGAACATCTCTAAAAGACTCCGAACCCAAGTCAGCCGTAACAAAATCAATCTCTTCAGATGGGGTTCAGAGACGGTTCAGATCTCAGTGTATGCAGCGTATATTTCGACAGATACTCATCCTCTTTCCATCTGGCACTGCATGCCCTGACACCTGCACACTTGATGATCTTATAACTGCATCAGCGAGTGGAGTGCGCATTGCAGAATTTTGGGCCAAATTAATTTAATTTATTAAGTGAAGATTTGCCATCGACTCGATAAAAAGGTGGGAAATAATGCATTTACTGTTTGGATACGTCACTAGTTATTGTCATAATTCTCAATTTTATCACTATAAAAATAACAATAATTGGTATACATTCATATTTATTTTAGGCTGGTAACCTTCCTTTTTAGTTATATCACATCTTCTTTGTTCATGGGTTGCACTGGTTGCACACAATTCAAAATTAAGTGTTTTTGTGAATTGATCCAATAACAAAATAAAACGATACAAATTTGAAGCTCGTGAATCCTTCAGTAAGTAGCAAAAAGCATAATACCAATTTTGTTTATCGGTATTAAAATGAAACCTCTCTTTGAATTTTATTCTAACAATATTTATTTTGTACTTCACTTATTTACAATATTTGTTTTTTTTAATTGCTTATTATACTCTATTTACAAGTCAGTCATCACATTACACTTGGTTTCACTTTTTCAGTTTTTTTGTCAAAAATAATACTCTAATCTACAAAAATATTGTTCTATTAATTTATTATTTTTGTAAAAATATTTTTTTTCAAGTATCACAAAAGTATCACTTTACATTCACTTAGACAGCAATACTACTGCATCTTCTATCTCTATTATGTAACTTCCACGACGTCAAAGATTGAGTAGATTTTAACTCCTCAGGAGATAGAGGTCTTCCTCTGAACTCATCTTCAATATCCTGAAGTGTTCTATCCTTCGTTTCAGGCAAGAAGAAGTAAGCCATAACAAGACAGTAACCCACTATAGCCGCATAGATGCAATAGGCTCCATAGATACCTAAAGTACCAAAAAAGTACGGAACCGTCTTAACGGTAATGAAAAGATTGGAAGACAGGAAGAGGACACTGATCCCTCCGGCCAAACTTCTATATTCAAGAGGAAACACTTCACCAGCAATGATGAATGGTAAAGGAACAGTTCCAGTTGCGATTGTGAACATGTGAAGATGGACCAAGGCCACACCAACAGCTGGATGGTCAAGGAACTCAGGCAGTAGCCCCTGGCCTTTACAGTAAGTGTAAGCTGCTGTGAGTAAGAAAGCAATTATGTTGACGATGACTGTAGCAAACAACATCGTTCTTCTATTAATCTTCTTAATAACAAATACGGCTATTGCATTTGAAATGATTCTTTGGGCATCAAGAGTGATGACTAAAAGAGCTATGTTTAGTTCAGTACCGATAACATGATGGAAAATATCTATAGTGTATGCAGCTAGAATGTTAGCTCCTGCCCATTGACCTAAAGTATAAATATGCATCATTATGAAAATAGGTTTGTAGAACTCCTTCTTTTTTACAGTAGCACTAAAGTAGACGATACTACCTTTAATTTTCTGTCCAAAAGACTGAGATATATTGGCGTCAGCTTTAGATTCTCTTACTAAAGCACTGGCTTCAATCATCTTCTGTAATTCTTCTTCTTCATTCCCATTTCTTAGCCATCGGAAGACTTTCTTACAGTCTTCATATCTCCCTTGGTCTGCCAGCCAACTTGGAGACTCAGGAGAGTAAATAATAATCACGAGATCAACGAAGGCAATGCAGGCACATACTAAGGCAGTTGTTTGCCAATGTAGGAAGGAGCCCATTGTATGGACTGTTAATACTCCTGTAGCTATACACAAGGAAATCATGGCCAAAAATGCGCCTCTGTTATGAGGGCTACAGTATTCTCCAATCAGGACCGGGCCTAGAGAAGCACTCATGCCCATAGAGAGTCCTTGGAGAAATCTGGCAACGAGAAGGACGGGAACACTCTTAGCCAGAATGATAGAGAACCAGCCAGTGATGAGTGGAGCGATGCTGACGAGGTTGGCAGTTCTTCTGCCATAGTTTGCCATGATGACAGGGACAACGAAGTTTCCCGCTACGAGCGCGAAGCCGATAATTGAAGCTGGAAAGAGATAAAACATTGCGTTATTGCCTTATATGCCATATAATATTATAAATATGCCATTCATGGATTATTTTTAGTTTGTAAAATCAGTGATGCTATTACAAGGAATTAATATAATTTTATATATTCTTCCATAATCACTGCTTGAGAGTTGGCTGACGTTTATGAGCGATGACAACTCAGTATATCCGGCTCTCAAGACCGTTTACATACGCGGGGTTGCGATAGTCGTAGAGAGGATCCGGCAGCTGGGTCTCGAGGTGGCGCTTCACAAGTCGGAGGCCATGGGCTTCCATGGACGTGGGAATGCGCTGCCGTCGGGATCCCAGTTAATGGTGGGAGGGGTTCCCATCGGCGTCGAGTGTACCTTAAAGTACCTAGGACTCGTCCTCGACAGCCGGTGGAACTTCGTGGAACACTTCCGACGTTTGGCTCCCAGACTGGAGCGGGCTGGGGCTGCCTTTAGGTGGCTCTTGCCCAATCTGGGGGGGCCAAACGCCTCCTGCCGGAGGCTCTATGCGGGGATCGTGCGATCCATGGCCCTTTACGGGGCCCCGGTGTGGGCGCCTGCTTTGAGGAAGCGGGCCGCCCACTACCAGAAGGTCATGGCCGTAAGGATGGTACGGGGGTACAGCACGATCTCCCGCGAAGCGGCGAGCCTCCTTGCCGGATTGCCGCCGTGGGATCTGGAGGCGATAGTCCTCGCGCGCCTGCATCAATGGCACGCGGAGGCGCTGCGCCGGGGGGTCACTCCGCTGCCGCGGCAAATTGCTGCGTGGCGGACAGACCTCCGGTGCGATCTCATGGCGACATGGAGACAGCGACTGTCGCAACCCCGTGCAGGGCACGCCACGATAGTGGCGGTAAGTCCCCTCTTTGAGGAGTGGCTAGAGAGGCGCCACGGCGGCAATGGACTAACAACTTACCAACCCAGGATCCTGAGGAGTCATCGATAGGTATGATGGAGTCTGGTTTCCGGAGCTGCGGCAGGAGGATTGCGTTGAACCCCATGATGAGACCGTGGGCTGCCATGTTTAGGCAGACGCCGATTGTGACGAAACACTGGAAAGCAAGAAAGAACTGAATTATTGAACTGTGTACGTCTTGGTGAGACTACGCCTGATAATCATGTTGTTAATGGCTGAGGAACGAACGGATTAATTTTAAGTCGTTCTGGAACCGGAAGCCAAAAACTTAAACGTAGCACTTACATTATTTGACTGTTATTTTAAATAAATAACAATAAAAGAAGTCACGAAAATAAAATGTATAATTTTTTCTTTTGTGTTTAATTTAATTATTTGAACTCGAAGTACGATATTTCGTTTATGAACGAGATAGTGGCCGCGCTGCTACAATTTAACTCGGATGTAAGAAAAATGTGATACCATTGTAACTTCGTATTAGATGTTTCTAAAAAATAATAACAATGCTAATAGTAACTATTGTTCGACTGGAACCAGAACGATGTAAAGTTAATAGTGTAGGTATAACTACACATGCTCTTGGCAATGAGAACACTGCAAGGCATTTTGAGCCAGAGGATAAATAAAATTAGGTTTTTTAAAGGTATGTTTGCCAGCCAGTAGGTACCCTAAAAAAAATAAGAGAAGTAGACCAAGCATAATAATTTTATTAATTTCAAATAAAAAATTACGTAACATTTACTACTCGCGGTTGCGTTCGTTCCACGAAGCTCAATCAGTCAGTTTATTTCACTATCTTCATTATTTGAGCCAAAGGATATCGACTACTGGACATAGGCCTCCCGAAATGTTGCTACATTGGCCGGTCTCATGCTTCTCGCATCCAGCGGATCCCCGCAACCTTCACCAGGTCATCAATTCACCTAGTGGTAGGGCTTCCAATGCAAAAACTTCCGGCTCCAGGTCACCACTCCAGAATTTTTCAAGCCCATCGGCCATAAGTTCTTCGAGCAATGTGCCTACTACCTAATTCATCTCACTACGTTGGGAATCATGATTCTCTTGCGGATGTTTTCATTTCCGATTCGATCACGTAAGGAAATTCCGTACGTAGCCATCTCCATTGCCTTTTAAGTAACTTTGAGTTTTCTAATGAAGCCCATTGCGAGCGACAACGTTTAAGACCCAGTTGTTAGTTTACATGGTCAATTAAAACATGTTAATACAAATAACCTTTTAACCTTGATATTGCCAGCTGAGATTGAACCCGGAGTTAGAAGTGAAATCCTATAATCGTAAACTGAATTTTGTTTACTAACTGAGATTTATTGAATTGTGAATAACCTAGATAGTTGCGTTATTCCTGTGTTTAGTGCTGAACTAATTCGTTTAAGCAGATCTGAACATTTTGCACTCGTGTGGAAAATAGCTGATGCAATATTCATTTTACTAGGTACCATCGACCCATCTCAGATAGAATGCAAGTAGAACCCCAACACAGAATATGTCACACTGCTCATCTCTTGCCCATAAGCCCGTTGGGGCTGCGGATCCCGTTGCGGTAGCGGGTTGATCGAAAGAGATACCGCGGCGTCAACACAAAGGGTTAAGAAGAAACGTGAGTGGTTTTTAGTCAGTAGAAGTCTGACACTCCCTTCCAGAGTCATTTGATGATTTCCCACACTCCAAGGAAAAGGACTTAAATAACTGTTCGAACAAAATTTAAGTTATCGATGTTTGCCGCAATTTTTTCTATAATTTTAACATAACATCACGCCTGATATAACTGGGTGTTACTAATAGTATACCCTTTTTCGTCTTAAACCGATAACTAAGATTTTGCCCGATCAGCAAATAGCAACCTGGCAGTTCTGCTGTTGCTTTATTCAAGTCCAATGAAGGGCGCAAATAGTCGGGTTGCGGGTTGTAAGAGATACCGCGGCCTTGACATATAGGACTAAGAAGGAACATGGGTGGTTTTTAGTCAGTAGAAGTCTGACACTCCCTTTCGCTCTGCTCAAGAGTGGGAGGGGCTATTTGATGATTTCCCACCCCCAACAAAAAAAAAGGGCGCAAATAGTTCAGTACACCAAGCAGGAGAGGTGGTGTGACTTATCATGTGGTGGGACTACACACACTCGCATTCTGTTCGGTATGTGACCAGTTTTAAGTCCTACGTATAAGGGGGACTAGCCTATTGGCACACATCCAGTCTTCGTGGCGAGTGGCGACTGAAACATTCTTGATGGAAATAAAACCAATAATGGTCTAAGAGCCGGTGAATTCACCGTCTCCTCCACTATACCACTTTGCACAGAACCTCATGCTCATTAGTTGCGCTTGAGACCACTCGACCAACGACACAGTCATAAATAATATGATTTAGCTATTTCATGTATTTGGTGGTCAGAAGGGTCTTGGTTGGTCACTTAAATAAAGGAGAGAAGGGAAGTGAAAATTATGTTTTGCCTACTCCTCAGTTATTCTTTTCTGATTAATTTCGTTGCAGGATCCAAGACAGTTAAATCGTTTCTCTGGGACTTTGTCGTGCTTCATTGTTTCGGCGCTTTTCTTGTGGTCGCCACTGTTAATTCAGGCCAACAGGAGTTACAGTGGTTTGGGAATAGTGTGGCGGGCTTGTCCCAATTTAAAATAAAAAACAATCAAACAAACATACCTTGATATGAAAAAGAAATGAAAGCACGAACTCACCTGCTTTTTGAATGGTGTTATCCATCCCGAGGTCTTCTTCGCCATTTTAATTTAATTTAAAACTAACTTCGAACTCACTGAGATAATGTCTGAGATCTGTTCATAATGTAAACTTCTTCTCACAATACCAACCGCACGCAAAATGTTCACTTTTTACAATGTCAAAGCAAAATGGCAATTTCTCTAAATGTCCATTTCTCATTATTGTCATTAGCACGTGAACTATTCACAATGTCAACTTTATAAAATGACTTTGCATAAAGACAACTCCACGTAGTTTCTAGCTAAACAAGGTAATTTGACTGCCGCACTCAGAGATACTTAATGATTACTTAAGCTGTTACTTAGTAAACGTTTGACATATTTTTGTATAACAAAACTGTCAAAACCATTACTAAGTGATGGCCTAAGTAATCATTAAAGCTCTCTGAGTGCGGCAGTGAATGTAGTAATAGTTATTAAATAGCTAGGCATATTTTAAAGGGTATAATATGGTGGTGATAGATATCTGAAGACTAGAAAATAAAATAGCAAAATTATATATGAGCCGATTGAAAAACTCAACAACACTGCCAAACTTGGTAATCTAACCCAAGACTTCATTCTCAGCTGACGCTTACGATCACTAGACCATCGCATATATCTACTACTAATATTATAAAGAGAAAAGATTTGTTTGTTTGTTTGTTTGTAACGAATAGGTTCCGAAACTACTAGACCGATTTGAAAAATTCTTTCACCGTTGGGAAGCTACACTATTCCCGTGTGACATACGCTACTTTTTATCCCTGTATTGCCACGGGAAAAGGAACTACGCGGGTGAAACCGCGTGACGTACGCTAGTGTACGAATATCTACAAACATTGCACGAACTACGTATCATCGTACATAGTTCGATAAATTTACGTCTCAAAACGAACGTCTTAGTGAAGTGCTAGACCAATTTAGACAAGTTCATCATCTATTTGTGACACGTGTGTTAATTAGATATTCGGATCAAATGTGTACAGACACCAGTCTAGCATCTATTACATCGTTGAAATACCTTTTTACGTTTGATGCGTCTGTAATTACATATTATTATAAATACTTTAAAAACATTTCTAATGCCCGAAACGTTGTGACAATGGATGGGTGTTTTGTTACTCTACCACGCATAAACTACAAAAATAATTTAATGGAATTTTACACACAGATATGAGTTTTATTCCGTTAGTATGCTCCTCTAGGAAAATGAACACTATGTGGACAAAGCCGCAAGCATAAGCTAGTTTAATATTAAGGTCATTGTAGTCCGCGAAATTTAAATTTTCTTATGCGTTTCATTATTTTGCCGGTCCGTATTAGACTGCATAAAATGTTGAACAAAATATGCTCGCGACCATAACACGTATTTATTTAAATAATTATAATCCATAAAATATTCAATACAGTCATCTTAGTTCATTTCATATCATTGATAAAAATATTCAATGATTTTAATGAACTTTAATGACACTGACTAGCATAATTATTGCATAAATAAATCGTTACGTTACGGCTACCTTGGCGCGATTTTTAAAAGATCTCGGCCTATCTAGAAGAAAAACATTTAGTTGACTTCTTAATCATTTGACAATATATAAAATAGAAATAAAAAATAGAAAAAAATAGCATATCCGTTTTGCATTTCCAAAATACTATCACAGACTATAAACAATCCCATTAATGTCACAATACTTCCTGAAAGCCGACATTGAAACCACTGACATGACATTGACCAAAGTTTACACGGACATACTGCCGAAAGCACTGCACATATTTTGATGAAATTACACCGATTTATAGAACGAGTTTTCTACAATTTTTATTCAAATGGAAATACTATCACGCTAGCATTGTTAGGAGCTGAGCAGTAATGAGAAACGTCGGAACGTTAAAATGGGCACGTATTAATAGAAATATTGGTGGCAAAATGCCATCGTACTGTTCTGAAACGCAATGAAGATAGCTTCAATGCAGTTTAACTGTTTACAGAGTACGTTACAGTTCTATAAGCTTCGTAAATACGCCCGTGAATCATTACAGATCTATAAACGGCTGAAGTATTTCTAGTGAGGTTTACATCAATCTGCAGCTTTGCTATTTTACGATTGCGAAGCTAAAGTAGGACTTATAGATCGCTAGGTGGCGCTGTGATTTTTTTCTGAATTTAAACAATAGACTACGCAGTAACTATTGTGTTTAATTCAAGTACGCCTTCAAACAAGCGCAGAGTAAAAGTAGTAAGCTATTCCATTCCATATTATCTATGCTTGTCTTCGGTGTTATACGAGTATACAGTGCCAGTCAGCCTCAGTCAGTCACCCAGTAGATCCATCATGGCTCTGAGCAATGAATCTACTGAGAATGATCAAATTCTTCATCATTTGATCAGCGGAATCAGTAGGTAATTTGTATAAACATTGATTTATTTCCTATCACAAGTGCTTAGACTTAATTCAGCAAAACTTCGATTTTGCATTGTCATTCTACCACCATACACACTAATTCCATCTATAGTAAACGTTAAATTTAATTCCCCCTTCATATTAATTCAAGTAATATGAACTCTTTGTGTCTGAGATGAGATAAAAATAATTTTTGAACGGTTAATCTATGCGCAAGCGATATTATATCGATTGAGTGACAGCTAACGTTAATTTCTGAATATGGCGGAAGGTGGCGCTAACAGTAGTCTTGTATACAAACTTTACAAACGCAGAATGGGTCTTAATCAACATGAACTCTGCTGGCTGTAACACACTATTTGAGATTAGGGCTTTTGAAATGCAATGTCTGCGAAGGGAGTTATCTGTGCCGAGAAAATGGAGGCTGACAAAAAAATTATCAGACAAGAATAGCGGAGGAGTGGAAAATCCATAACTTCAATTTTCCTCCTTATCAGCAGGAAACAGAACAGTGCAAAGTCAGTAGACATAAAGGGACGTATACAAGTGGGATAAACCCAGTTACATTCATCATTTTGAATGACTTAATATACAGCCTCGTCGGTATGAAGCTCATACAGAAGAGTTGGGAAATTAATGGCACCCGACGTATTCGGTCTCTCTTCTTTACACCTGTACTTTGAGAACTGTGCAAGTGTGAACATACAGAAAAAAAACGAAACACATTACTTCATTATTATTTTTACCCGCTGGTACGCGAGCCACACCCCTATTCCAAGAAAATCAATACCAAAGACCAAACAATTTAAAGATATTTTGGTCCCAGACGCAGACAGTTTACACACTTATTAGCTACCTAAGGAAGCTAGAAAAAGACAAGGGTATAAATTTAATTCACGATCACTATTTGAATACACTTTACGCTTTAACTTGGTAGGTTATTAGTAAAAAAGGGAAATATCTGGGCACGCCGACACTCGCGCCGTTTCACGACGGCTCACGTTTTGTACTAGCGTCGCGCGTCGGTATACAAAAGGAGTCTACATCGGTGTTACTCCTACTCGGTTTCATAATCGACCGATAAGACTGGCCATTGTAACGGAATGCATAACCTCACGCTTGTAATCTCCGAAGGGTTAAGCAGAGGTGTACCCAATATTCACACATAATAATAAACACGTATATTGGGGTTTTTGGGGAAGTCTATGAGCAGCAGTGGACGTATTTCGGCTAACCTATTAATTGCGGTAGGCTTACAAGCATTTTTTTTTATCAACATCATCATCAACAGCTTATTAATGTTCCCACTAATGGGACACAGGTCTTCTCTCTTTTGAGAGGGAATGAGCTATAATCTACCACGCGGGCCCAGTGCGGATTGGTAGATGTCACGTCTTCGAATTTTTTGGTTCTAAGCCATGCCGGTTTCCTCACGAAATTTTCCTTCACTATTTTGAGAGCAGCGGCTGAAAATAAATAACGCAAAGTAATGTGCCTGCCTGGGTTCGAACCCACGACTACACACACCTGCTCGTAAGTCGGGGCCGCTACCACTGGACCACCATTGTCAAGCATTTCTTTTACTAAGTTATAATTATTATAATATTATTTACACAAGGGAAAATTCTCCGTTGAAACTTACTACTTATGTTGCAAACATTGTACCTACACCATAAACGTAAATAAAGTGATATATTCTTATTATGAAAACATTTTGTTTGTTTGTGAGCAATTATGCGAAACGTGTGTACTCCATTATGTATTTAACTGCACATTATGTCATTAAAATGCATTTAAAGTTGAATTTAATGTCATTAAAAGTGAAATAAATGACAAAATGGACTCAGTAGTAGGTACTTTGTAAATATTAACTGTGAGCATGCATGTGTAAATAATGGAAGTTTTGAATTATAATCGTGACGTGTTTTGATAAATGTTATAAAAAAAAAGTTAAATCTTGTTTCACAAATAAAATTGACTTTGACTTTGACTTTGACTTTTCAATTTTGAGGTTATCACGTTTACGTGATCGGCAAATAATTGGTGATGAGGGTGATACAGCTACCTAATATAGCCTATTCCCAACTATGTAGGGGTCGGCTTTGATACTTACTGGATCCAGCTTAATATTATTATCTATATTCTACAAGGAGCGACTTTTTACCAGTCTCTATTGAACACATGAAGCACCAAAGTGGCTGAAATGCACAGTTTTTGTGACATCTGAAAGCTTTACACTATTATTTAAAAATTAAATCAGTGAATAAAAAGCTCATTTTTAATTACAGAGACCAACAATAATAAAATGTACTAGTTATTGTTTGTAATTAAAAACAACAATAGTAGATTATTCACCAAGAAGAGTAAGGCACAGATTACTAATCGAGTGTGCATTTGAGGCCCGACGCGAAGCGGAGGGCCGTAAACCACACGAGTTTAATAATCTGTACTTACCCTCGAGTGATATATACTGCTTTATACTACACTTAGGCACAAAGAAGTTAGCATCTGCTATTATGTCGGTTGGAGTTGTTGTTAATAAAATGCTATCGTTGTCACTGGAATCACTAATTTTAACTTGTGATTTACACCGCCAAACTTTAAACTTTACCAAGAAAATTGTTTCTACAAAATACGTCAACAAACAATAGGTCTTTTTTTTTCTTTAAGTTTTAGCGCGTCAAACAGTTTTCGCGCCAAAAGACAATTGCCAATGTCATCAAGACTTTAAAAAAAAACAAAACGCGTTAGTAATGAACGCATTGCTACCCTGATTTTCAGGGCAGTAATGAAATTCGATACAATATAACTGCCTAGATTTTTGAGAAGGTGTAATGAACAGCTTTCAAGCCTCTTAGTGGGGTAGTATCTATTGGTACACTTACCAAGCAAGTGTAGTTTAAAGATAATAATATCATACATAGTTAATTTAATTTAAAAAAATTGAATAACAAAAATCAAATCTAAGTCATAAAACGTGCAGTTAATCCAGACAAGCTCTAAATAATTCTAAACACGAAACGCAAATAAAACTAAACATGCAAGGACCATTAATAGTATTAATATAATTAAATTCAATAAATTCTTCGAGCACAAACAAAGCAAATCAAGACAAAATTAAATTTAATTAAAAGAGAAAGCATTGACTAATTAAAATAACAACGGTGGGGACAACATAAACCGCTTTGTCACGGCTTTAACAACGAATATTACTTGGTATGCAAAATTTAATAAAGAAAGTGGTACTTACTACTCCTAATTTAAAGAGAAGTATTAATTCTTATCTTGGCGCCCTGTTTATGTTTACTGTTACCCATGAATTTCACCACGATCACTAAACAGGATTTATATCACTATAATAATTATATAACAGTAACTGCGTATGAGACCATTTACACCCGTAAATGGTCTCATACGCAGTTACTGTTAAGAGAGGTCCATTTTAGGACTTTTGACGCAATAGGGTATTTTACCAAAAAAAATATCCGAAAAATTAGTCCGTCTGCTAGATTATCGAAAAATATTGGATACTTACGTATTTTTTGTTTTATCAAATTAATAAAAAAATACGAAAATAAAACGTGTCAAAGATCATGAGTGGGGCCTTTTGACTTTGACTTTGTGGGTAGAAAAGTACTAACCTTGTGACGTCACACGACTTGACACGACTTTTTGAAGCACTGTATCGTCTTCATCTTTTGTTTACGTGAAAAAAGAAAAAATACGTGTACATTATTTTTTGGAAATCTATCTGAAGGACTATTTCGATTTTTTTGGTAAAATGCCCTATTTATATTATGATCAGCTAAAGTGGCCATTTTAGACCCCCAGGAGGGCTACTGCGTATCTTTTAAATGACAGTGGCTATTATATAGTGTCCATCAATTAACTGTCAAATGGTTTCATTTTGTACTAAACCATGACCAATTTGACAGTTAATCCATAGACAATATGATAGCCACTTACATTTATAAGGTACGCAATAGAACTGAAATCACTGTTGTTTTAATCAGTGTGTTTGATCAAGGATTATTCTCGTAAGCGGATAATTAGACTACGTAGCTTCTGTCATACAGACGTCCATATAACATTTTATCTATCAAAAAGTAACACAAAACTCCTTAGGAACCGGAAGAGAGTAAACAAAAAGTTTGGTCAAACGATGTATTTTGAAGAAGAGTTACAAAATAAAGTTTGCCTTTAGGGACCAATGAAAGACAGAAAACAGCCCTGTTCTGGTTATAACAGCTAACAAAACTTATTCAAACTTTTGAGTTGGATATTTATTTGGATGTTAATCGGTTTGTGTTTATTTATCACTAGCTGTTGTAAGCGGCTTCGCCCGCTACAACTCGAAAATTATCCCAAGGAAGATACAATCGGGATAAAAACTATCTTATGTGTTAATCAGGTGTCAGCTAACTCCATACTAAATTTTATTAAAATCACTCCAGCCGTTTAGACGTGAACAAGTAACAAACATACACACTCACAAACTGTCGCCTTTATAATATTAGTGTGAAGTGTGATTTAATAGCTCTGAAAGGATAAAGATTTTGCCTCGTTGATCTAGTGGTCTCAAGCTCCACTGCTGAGCATGAGATCATGAGTTCAATTCCCGGGTCGAGCAAAGTGTTATTGGGTTTTCCATTAGAAAGTTAGTAGCAGCTGCCTGTCTGGATTTGTGTCCCGCTGTAATGATGGCGATAGGCGCACCCCATTATTACGTGAGGCTTAAACATAACTGGTGTGGGTGTACTGTACCATTTAGGTACACCTCTGCTTAAACCTTCGGAGTTTACAGGCATGATGTTCTGTTATGTATAGTATTTTAAGTTACTCAATACTCAGTCTTAATTTGTCTGTTTAAGTTTTATAAAGATGTTTTAACTACCAACATGTGTATTTGCCTAGATTTGTCTTTTATAATTGAACATAATTATGCCACTTGAGATTTATAATTAACTAATTTATATAATTAGTCCTTAGTTCTAATTAAACTAAAATAATTATCCTCATACGACCTAAATATATTTTGTGGCTTCGTAAGTGCTACTTATATTTCTCATAGAATATTTATGTAAGCAAAATGTGTACCACATTCAGTAAAGCATTTTATTATTCAAGTAATTCAATTTATGTGATTTTCAGACCACAAATAACAACTTAGTAGTGAAAGTAAAAGCATAATTGAAAAACTTTTCAAAAGCCCTACTATACTCGTACAAAATCTATATTAATATCTATACTAATATTATAAAGGTGAAGAGTTTGTTTGTTTGAACGCGATAAACTCAGGAACTATTGATTGGAATTTAAACATATTTTTGTGTTGGATAGTCCATTTGTCCAGGAAGGTTATAGGTGCACGCTACAACTAAAATGAGTAGAGAATAAATGAAAAATGTTGCAAAAACGGAAAAAAATATTTCCTTCTTGTGAGCTTCCGTCGCGTGCGCTGCGTAAACGCTTTATGTTACGCAAATATTGTGTATGATGGAATTGTTCCTCTTTAAAAGTTCTAAAAAAACGACCGCGACAGCCTATTATTATGTCTACCTTTTAAGATTTACTACTCACCATAACCATTTTTTACTATTAAAATTTTAGGTTAAAATGAATAATATTTTGCGACGGTTGTTTAACTTGTTTAAGCCCTATTGATCTATATTATGTAAGTACTTACATGTGTTTGTTAGCACGGAAATTTAATATAGGACATTAGTGCCCTTTCCTTTATACAGTTTCAACAAATATATTGGAAGATATCGCAATGTAAAAATATCTGCGCAGCAAAATAATTACGCTTGTAGCATTCATTTGGTCCGGTCCGGCGCGCGGCGGCCGACGCGCATAGTTTCGCAATGTAGGTAACCTACGTGGATCTGACCTCCTGGAAATTTAAATTAAAAATATTTGCTGCACCATGTTTACAAATACAACGTGTTATTGTATATTTAACAGTAAGAGATACCTATAGTAATTCACACTTCACTACATAGCATAAAACAAAGTCGCTTGCTCTGTCCCTATACCCCTATGTATGCTTAAATCTTTTAAAACTACGCAACGGATTTTGATGCGGTTATTTTTAATAGAAAGAGTGATTCAAGAGGAAGGTTTTAGTATCTTTTTTGCACCCGTGCGAAGCCGGGGCGGGTCAATAGTTAATATTATAATCTAAAGTAACCTAAACAGGATAGATAACATTTCTTGTTTGTTATGATTTAACTCAATTTATGTTGATATGATTTGTTATAAGCTATATTATGTGACGCAGGCGTAGTTGCATGGGTCAGCTTGTGTTTAATACAAATATTATTTATATACAAGTTTATTTATTTGTATATAAGAGGTTATTAGTGTTATTGGTTTGGTTATCAAACATTTCTCAGTAGCAGCCACGCAGTCTGAATTCAAGCCTGATTGATAGCAATAAGCACACCCCCTATTACTGTACTTACCTGTCGAAATGTCGGACCTCTGTCTACCCCTTTGGGGCTAACAGGCGTGATTTTATGTTACATTTGTGTGGTTTAAACCCTTTAATACTTTAAAAGAGAAATTGGCTACTTCCAAGAAGGGTACAAGAGACAAATTAATCACTACAACGGATACCACTTTTCAATTTGTCTTCGACAAACCGTACAAGCACGCAAGAGAAGAAATGAAAAGGTTCACTAAAACTACGTCATAGAATAACCAAGGTATCTGATGGTCCCGTCGGGGCTGCGAGTTATTTGAAGAAATACCGCGGCCTAAAGGGCTAAGAAGGAACATGGGTGGTTTTTAGTCAGTAGAAGTCTGACACTCCCCTCGCTCTGCTGGGTTATATGATGATTTCCCACACCCCAAAAAAAAAAAAGTGTCTGATGGTGTAGCCTTTTGGTCTGTCTAACTGGATGCAGTGAATACTAGCATTTAACATGGAGTGACTACACAGACTCCGTAATTACTGACTTTACTGATCAACAAGGCAGTCTAGCCTAGTGAGTTTGCTTGGTCTACTTCCTTCAATTGTTGAAGCCGACTCCCAGGTATCTGGGCGCAGCTATTTAAAAGTAACTTTATAGTATGAACCTTCTTCACTATTTTATCTAGTAAAATAGGACTCCTTGCAACTGACCAGTCACGCTCAGTAATTACTTGTTACAAATGTGCTCGCCAGTCTCTATTTACTTGCTGTTCCTAAGTAGTTCTTTAAAACTTTAGATTGACAAAACGCGCTTATGAGAAGCATTCTGTTTGTAATGATTTGAAGCAACTGTAATAGGTCGTCAGTGACCCAAAAGTCTGACAATCAGTCTTACCAAAAGGTATTATTTATATACCAAATATTAATTGGGTTATGGAGGTCGTATAAGCAATCGCTCTATGTAAAATACTGGTGTACAGCAGCATTCGGTTAAACTGGAAGCCGACCCTAGCATAGTTGAAAGCTGGCCAGACATGGTGACGGCCAAACTAGGTCAGACCAAAACTGGCCAGACATGTACGTTCGTTTGCTATACTTTACAAGATAAACTTCCTGCGTACTTGACATTTAGTTGACCGCCGTCTCAGATCAAGCCGTCATCTCCATTCGGTCAAGGGGAGATTATTATAATATTTTTATGAATTATTGGGTTGTATACGCATTTAAAGTACACATATTTGAAAAACTTACCTAAATACCACCAGCCTCACAGGTGCGTTGATGACCCTGAAACAAATTTCAAATAATAACATGCTAGATGTGACAGTAGACTTAAGAGGAGGAGCTTGTGGCTTAATAAGAACTGCCACTCGGGTCGATCTTTAGGTTAAGCTGCGCTTGCCTAGGTCGATCTGTGGATGGGTGACCGCCCGTTTCCTCCGTGCCTCGGAAAGCACGTTAAGCTGTTGGTCCCGGGTGCCATATATAGATCTTTGGCAGTCGTTACAGGTAGTCAGTGACCTGAAAGTCTGACATCCAGTCTTACCAAAGGGTATCGCATTACCTAGTATTAACTGGGTTGTGGAGGTCAGATAGGCAGTCGCTCCATGTAAAATACCGGTATTCAGCTGCATCCAGTTAGACTGGAAGCCGACCCCAATTTATTGGGAAAAGGCTAGGCAGATGATGATGTGACAGTAGACTTAATAATCGCACGTTGCATTATTCTAAAACATTTAATTTTGTTTTGGTGGCTAGACGCTGTGTTGCTCGCACCACGTGAAGTTTCGCTGCAGTGATTTTTTTATGGTCAGTTTGTTATGCGAAAAAATCGTACTTGTGTATAATCTCACTTTGCACCAATTCATTGCAAACCCTTGTGATATGACCAATATTTTCCAGAACTTCCAATTTTAATTCCATAGACACTTACTTATACACATAGTCTGCAATAGAGGCTCGCATTTATTTTAGTTTTATCTCTCTATATTTTAAGTAGTCCTGCCAGTGCTAGACCCTCTTTGCGGTCCCGTACACTATACATTAGATATAAGATTGATTAGGATTACCACTAGAAGGTCGATACAGATTCCTACGAGATACCTAAACGATACGCGTGTATGGATATAAGCCAGAACTAATTTTAAAGAATGTGGGATTAATTAACTACCTAACAAGTTGAGTATGAAGGTATGTGAAGTGGTTAAAATGACATGTGAATTAAAATGACAATATAGGGGATCGTACAAAAAAAAAAAAAATTAGTCCGTCAGATAGATTTTCAAAAAATATTGGACACGTATTTTTTCTTTTTTCACATATTATACAAAAAATTAAGACGATACAATGCTTCGAAAACTCGTGAATTTCTCGAAAACGTCACATAACGAAACGTACGTTTTTCACCAACAAATGACGTCACAACCCCCCACTCATGATCTTTGACGCGTCTTATCTTCGTCAATTTTTACTAATTTGATAAAACAAAAAACACGTATCCAATATTTTTCGATAATCTAACTGACGGACTAATTAGAATCATATTTTTTTGACCCAGTCCGATCCCCTATTCTCTTAAAGAAAAGTCTAATAACCAACAAAAATATCAACGTAAGAAAACGGAACTTACGTATAATTCTGGGTTGTACGTATCTATATAAGCTATATTATTGCAATTTTATATTTATATATTTTACTCTATGTGCAATAAAGGATAAGAATATAAAATAAATAGTTCAAACACTTCTTTTCGATCACTGTGCTATCGTCAGTGAAATTCATTGTTATGCTAATTAACCTACCTCGTCAATATTCCGTGGCACAGCTATTTCGTACAACTGCCGAAAAGAAATATTGTAAATTGAACATACGGACTATTTAAGTTAGAAGTTAATTTATTTAACAGTGAACTCCTCGGGTAATACCACATTTACATTTTTACATTTACAAATCAGTAATAAATATCATCCTAACCTAAATATAACCGTGAATAATCAAATATTTCACACTACACGATCCATTATATCTCAGATCCTTTGTTGGCTAGCTTGCAATTGATAAATCCCTCCCTCGGGTGTCATTGTGTTCTCCCTAGAGACTATACTGAGATGCTTAACTTCGTATTTCCAATAGGTCAAAATATTTTGTACTAAGTTAGTCCACTTTTACAAATATATCTTAAAAAACGAGTGTGCCAGTATATCAACTATTGTGGAATGCGTGTCTGACAACCAGTCATACTAAGGGGTATAATATTTATCATCGTAGGCATACAGACATACATAGGTCTCCCCCAAGTGTCGCCACATTGAGCGTTCCAATGCCTCTTGCACCCAACAGATCTTGGCGGTCATCGGTCTACCTAGCGAAAGGCCTTCCAACGCAATGAAAATAAATACTAATTGAGTTATGGAAGTCAGATAGGCAGTGACTCCATGTAAAGTACTGGTACTCAGCTGCAGTTGGTCAGACTGGAAATCGCCCCTACATAGTTTGAGAAAAGGCTAGGCAGATGATGTTGTTAGACTATTAGTACAGGACAAGTAAATTTACCAAAATGTTAATCCTCCACGAAGTAGGTACAATATTACTGTACTAGTATTTTCGTCATTGGTTCCGCCGTGTACGGAACGCAAATGAAATGATTACTCGCACAATTTGGTGATATGAGTTTGTACTTTTGAGTAACGTCGTTGACGATGGTTCACCCTTGTTTGGTATAACAACTTTTGATGTAATGTTACGAATTTGAACAACGTTTAAGAAAATAATCAAATTGTATAACATCGATTAACATAATTTTCATTTTATCGAATATTTATTTGCAATAACAACATTTGCGCTGTTGATCAAAAGGTATAATGTTGATTTGATGTAATGTTTAAGTGGTATAACATGTATATTATCGAATATTCAATTGGTGTAATCATAATGTAATGCAGAACACAAAACATTGTAAATATTTGCATTTTTTTATTTTGAAAAAGAAATCACCTAAATTAATCTTAGCCTTAGTTTTCATTTTAGAATTCCAGGGTAAGATATTCCATGTTCTGCAAACTAAACAGCTTTTTTTCTATAACAAACAGAAATATTTGTTTGACAAAACGATTATCTGTAAATTTTCACAACTTAAAGTTATAAATTTTTTAGCAACAAATATCTAACCTTCCCAACCTAGCTAGTTCCACCACAACTTAGATAGTAGTACTTAGTGGGTAAAGCGATACCTTCGGTAAGACTGATTGTAGATTTTTGGTCTACTATTACGGCTTAGCGTGCTTTTCGCGTCGCGGCGAAAACATAAAAGATGGCCATCATTCGGCGGACCCACCTTGGCAATCGCGGCTTAAAGGACGACCCGTGCGTCTGTTATTATTTAGCCCTGCTCCTGTTTATTACGGACTGTAAAACAATATATATTATCTAGAGATTAGCGACGTAAAATTATGTAACTATGTATAAGAATGTCTTAATATCCAAAGTTAACCTTTTTGAAACTGGGTATGAATAAATTCCCTTAAATAATTTCAAGAATTTCAATATATTTTCTGTTCCAGCGATCGCTAGGTAGCTGTGTGATGTAAATGGAACAATATAAAACACTCCGCCACTGCCACAAGATTGGTGCCTTTTTTACAGATTGCTAGTTTTCTACCAGCTTGCACTTTGCTCTTGTTTAAATTGAACTAGATGGTTTCATTAGTGATCTAAATGATCATTTTGAGTGTGTGTAGTTTGTTTTCTGAGCGTTTGTCTACTGCACTCCAAAGGAGACTAACGTTAAAATTACCACACTGTGTTACTCAAATAGCAGCAAACGGTGACGAGGTCCAGGACGAAATGGCGGGGCCTCAAACACTATTGTTTGAGGGTAGAGTGATAATTTAAGCGCCTATCTCTTTCTTAATCCAATAGATCAAAGCCTGATTTGGAAGGACCCCTTTGCCCCTTAGCAGAATAGTGTTAAACAATACTTTGTATCTACACGAGCTATCATATTATTCAAATGTGTGGACATTTTTGAATTTATTGCGCACTGTCATGTCTGTAAATATCAGGCTAAAAAGGATTGTGGATTATGTTGTCCGATTTTGCTTATACGAAGTTGACACAAGGATTTACGCAAAATAACGCAAAAAATGACGCATTTTAACTATACGGTATTTGTTTCGAGGAATACAAATGTTCATTCGAATATCGGTTTAAAAACAAATGTTTTCACATTTACAGCAACCATAAATTATTTTTTTAAACTTCATGTACAAGAGTAGTACAGAGGTAGACTTAATGCCATAAAGCATTCTCTAGTAGTCAACCTTTGTGTCAAACAGGAAAGCATTGAGGTTTATGACACTTTTTGTTCTTCAATAATTGCTTATATATTTTTAATTCCACATGGAGTTTTTTTTTGGACTCGACTCGATGAATCAGACCCTGAGCTCAGTAGTACGCTGAGGGAGAATCATACGTTTACTGAATGCATTGTAAAAGTTTGTGTCACAACTAAATGTCTACTCTATAATTTCAGACCCAAAGGACCATTTTTGGTTACATAAAAATCCTGTTTCTGCTTAATTAAAACGGTCCAATTCAGCGTATCACATAAACTGCCAAAAATTTGCTTTAAAAATTTTTAATTGGCCAGTTGTAGGCATGTCGTTTGAAACTGTGAACCAAAATACAAGTTTAATATTAAAACGGAATGAGAGCCGACCATTTAGTCTCAGTTTCATATAACATAGCGCTTGGTGTTATTTTCGAGTTTCTTTAAGTAGGGTTGCCCCATTTATAAAGTGATAAAATGTAATTTTTAAGTTATGATGACAAAGATGATTTAAATATTAAAGTTATAAGGTTTTTTTGTGGATTTAAATGAAAAAATAATGGAAAATATAGTGAGAAAATGTATAGTACGAATTAGAATGGGTATAAGAGTAGAGGAGGACCAAAGAAACGATGGATGGACTGTGAAGGATAATTTGGCAACAAACAGAAGTGTCTGACGATATAAAGAGTAATTGAGAAGTACGGAAGAAAAAGACGAGGTTGGAACAAGGTCGGGTCGTGGTTGAGGTCTAGTCGCGGATATGGGTGGTGTCGCCGCTCGTGCACTCAAAAGTACATTCACTATTGTTTTCTCTGTCTTCATGCATGCTCTGCACAGAAGACTGTCAGTGATTCTTAAAGTTTTCGTACGATCTTTAAAAAAATCAACATCAAAATATTTTTATTTCACATAGGCCTACATGGCACAGCACGGTTTGCGCAGTGGCTCAAGCACGGAACAAATATTTGTATAACCTACAGATATTTGTTCCGGGTCTGGGTATTTGTGTATGTGAGTTTAAATGTTTGTGAATGCACCCACGATACAGGAGAAATTCCTAGTGTGGAGCAACGTTTTATTAAAAAAACACAAACACACCCAAACACATGGACACTTATAAAACGTCGACAAAAAGGTGCACTTTACCGACCTACACAATGGCGAAACCGTATATAAAATCTAGTATTTTATTCGTCAGTTCGTGTATCTCTCGGTCAATTTAGTCGATGTTTGAAATAGACTGCAATGCAATATATTTAAATGGTGTGACGTGCCGAAACTCGATAATGGTTAACGTTAGCATTTGTCCCGAAACCGCAATAGATGGCCCGATCCATCACTTTAGAGATGCTGTTCTAAGGAGAATTTATTGAATGCCTATTATGAACCAATATAATTTAGATAGTGTTGAAATTACTTTTATTAGTTACTAAAGTATCGCATGTGAATAAAAGAGTGATGTGTGAGGATTGTTATGAGAGTGAAACATGTAAACGATACCGTGACGGTTGACAAAGGAGAACGGAAGAAACAAACGTATTGCGCTGGCCCCTATCAACATAGGATAAGGTCAGAATGGTGCTGTATTACCTAAATAATTACAGCAGCTCATCACACTAATATTTATATATTTTATACATTTTTGTCAGTGTGTATGTTTGTTACGCTTTCACGCAAAAACTACTGAACGGATTTGGATAAATTTTGGAACACAGATAGTTTATAACCTGGATTAACACATAGAATAGTTTTATTTCGATTTTATCTTCCCGTGGGATAGTTTTTCGCTGGCAACAGCTAGTGGCTAAATAATTACAGCTGCGCGGGTCCGTCTTCAATGCTAAGCCGCGCTTGCCAATGTCGGTCCGTGGATGGGTGACCACCACTGTCAACCAAGTTTCCACCGTGCTTGGGGTGCACGTTAAGCCATTTGGCCCTGCTGTCTTTTGTAGATCTTTCGTTGCGGGATTCCAAGACAGTTAAATCGTTTCTCTGGGACTTCGTCGAGCTTTATTGTCTCGGTGATTTTCTTGTTGATTTTGGCTTACAGGAGTTACAGTTGTTTGGGAATAGTGTGGCGGGCTTGTCCCAAATTAATGTCGTTACACGCAACTTGAAAGTCTAACAACCAGTCTAACCAACTAGTTTTGTGTTACCTAGTAACTGGGTTGTGAAGGTCAGATAAGTTCCAAATAAAATATTAATATTCAGCTGCATTAAGTGTGACTAGGAGATGAACTTTCGCCAGCTTTGTTTGAAAATCAGATAATAGGAATTACCAAGGAAAATATAATTATATCATCATCCCGGTACAAATACTGACTTCATGGCTTCTGCTGAAAAAAATCTGGTATAAAAACCCAATAACCTTTTGCCAGACCTGAAAGTCCAACCAGGACCAACGAGGAAAAGGTTTTCACTGAATAAATACAGATACACAATAATTATTCAAATCAGTTTCCGTAAGAGTTATTATGTGCGGTCACGTTCAACAAAAAGCTTAGGCATTCTGTTTCTATTTACCTTTAATACTCTTTGCTCAAGATTTTATTGTGTTTTTTTTTTGTGACCGTCAAATAAATGAGGAAAAGATAGAGCTAAAAGATTGCTGACCGATGAGATCAACAATCTTTTATCTTGCGTTGGCTTGAAAGATTATGCTGACTCCTTTTAGCTTGATTTCTTTACTGAGATATAAAATGTAAGAAAATGAGATTGTGTATTTGCTAGTAGGTTCACTCTTGTTTTCTTTTTTTTTAACTACCTAAGTTAAGTTCTTAATTAATTTTGAAGATTTATTTTCAGCGTTTTCAGCAGAAATCCAGCCATAATAAAATATTATCTGTGAGACGAAAATCTACATCTACACTAATATTGTAAGAGGAAAAATTTGTATTTTTGTGTGAATATTTGTATTGAATAAACTCAAAAACTACTGCGGCGATTTCAAAACTGCCACTTTTTATCCCTGTGTTCCCACGGATTTCACCCACGTAGTTCCCGGCTACGTGGGTGAAACCGCGTGATGTTCGCTAGTCTATAATAAAATATTATATTTTGTCCTTGTTTCCTTGGAAGATAGGTAGGCCTTTAGTGTGGGACGCAACTTGCGACGATACTCTTGCGCCATCGCATATTCTAATACACCCAGATAGTGTTTCGGGTCTGATTGTTTGTGTATGTGCATTAAAATGTTTGTATACTCACCCATAGTACAGGACAAATTTCTAGTGTGGGGCAATGTTTAAAAAAAAATAAGTAGGTAAGCGTCAACCCTAAATTTTGAACGTAACTGTCGTTTGTATAAAGCGAAACGTTTTCGGCACAAGTAAACAGTTCTGATTCGGAACCGAGAGTTTCTGTCGACGATTATTAACGACTCTGTTTGCGAAGCGATTGCATTGCGATTAAATAGTTAATTGATGCAGTACCTACATTTAATAAATCTCCGGTTATTATCACTCATTATGGATAATTGCGTAAGTTGGTTGTTAATTCATGTCCGAACTTTCGTGTTATTGGCATCGCATTATATAAGATAACATCACGCCTATAAGAGGGTAGTTAACAAAAAAAACGAATTAGTCCGTCAGATAGATTTCCAAAAAATATTGGATACGTATTATTTCTTTTTTCACGTAAATAAACAATGAAGACGTCATTTTCTAAGAAATTTGTGTGAGATTCTTTACCGGTGAGTGACGTCACAACCCCCCCCCCACTCAAATCTTGTCAAGTTTTATCTTCGTAAATTTTTATTGATTTCATAAAACAAAAAATACGTATCCAATATTTTTTGATAATCTACCAGAAGGACTAATTAGAACCATATTTTTTTAGTCAGTAAACATTCCTTGCTTGGTGCAAGGGATGTTTACTGACTAAAGACGGTTAAGTAAAGGTGCTTTACTGTAGGCCGTTAAGTTTTAAGTCCCATGAAATAGGGGGCGGTCTTTTTGACATAAAAAGAACTCTAATTCAGATTCCGTGGTTGCTACTGACAAATTCCTGATGGAAAAACCCAATAACACTTTGAGACCCGGGAATCGAACCCACGACCTCATGCTCAGCAGTCGCGCTTCCGACCACTAGACCCTCCAGTCAGTCAACAGTCCTAAGAGCTAGGGCCGAGGGATGTCGAACAAAAAGCACGCGTGCCATTGATGGTACGTTACACAATATTTTATTTTTAGAGATAAAACATAAGATTCGATTAGAAACCGTTTGGTAGAGGACAACATCCAATCCACTAAAAATAACCTCTTATAACCCTTATACTATGCATATAAGTTACTTATCATCCAATGTTCAAAGAAACATTTATTACAATACTAGCTTTTGCCAGCGGCTTCACCAGCTACAACTGGAAAATTATCCCACAGGAAGATAAAATCGGGATAAAAACTATCCTATGTATTAATCAAGGTTATAAACTATCTGTGTACCAAATTTTATGTAAATCCGTTATGTAGGTTTTGCGTGAAGAAGTAACAAACATACACACTCACAAACTTTCGCCTTTTTAATTTAGTGTGATGTGATAGGTATTTTTGTTTTGTTAGTTAAAAAAGTTTTTGGTTAAAAATATTTAGTTTAATTTTCTGCTAATGATGATTAAGCAATGTCATTGGACGGTATGTGCGAGGTCTCAATAAACATTGCTTTAAAAAAAATGGCACCTTGATCCATAGAGGTTCGCCATCCCTGAACTAGGTATTATAATACTGTACTGCAAGTATTATGATATGATAATTCTACAAAGTTCGAACTTTTGTCAGTCCGTACTGTTCATAATGGACACATAATAAAAATCACAGAACTTGTGACAACGGCAACGTTTCTACATGGACTTTTATACTGTTAAAGAAGAATCTGTCAAGAAAGACTTAAAGAACATCCAAGGAGTACCTAAGTTGGAGTCCAACTATCCAGTTTTTAAAACTTTTTAAAAGAAGCTTGGAAGTAGTGCGAACTTAGTAAAGATTTCCAGTTCAGTTCGAATTTCTAACGTTCTCCTGATTAAATGAAGTTTATATACGTCCCGTCTAATACTTGTATCGAAATGTAAGTAAAGACGAAGGAAGTTCATGAAATTAAGTTTTTGTACAATACATTTTTAAGTTGCGGGGATCTGCTGGATGCGTGACGCACGGGCCGATCAATGTGGCGATACTTAGGGGAGTCATTCGGCTGAAATGACGATGATGTTGACATTTAAGTGAAATAAAACATTAATTAAGCCATTTACTTAATTACTTAATTAATGTTGAATTTGAATAGTTTTCCATAATAACAGCACGATTGTAATCTGGTACAGAGTACGGCCACATTTCGGTTAACGTTTAAGTTCCATGTTAGTGCTTAAAAAATACTAGTCGTCATATTAACTTTGAAAACCAAATACCTAGAAACAAATAAATCTGATTCCTACGGCCAAGCATACGATTTGATTGCTACAAATGAACTTTTTAATATATTAGCCAAAAAATACAAATCGAATTGAAAACTTCCTCCTTTTTGGGAAGTCGGTTAAAAACACGATCACATTTTATCAATTACTTGCCTACTGAAAATAATCATCTAATCTTGTTTCTTCAGATTATTCAAAAGCAGAAATCCATTGTGAAAAAAAAAAGATATAATCACATAAAACCTCTGTGCAATTAACCCATTCCACGTTTTAAAAAATCCAGCTTAGTATGGTAATAAGGCAGTGGTAGTAAGCGTTTTTCGCTCTAAGCGTTTCAGCGTATTACCGTTCGTACTTTTGCGGTTCACCTACTTACTTTGTGGTATTTTTTTTTGGTTCTTTGGGTTCGTATATTGTAGGCTGTAAACAGACCATGCAACACTCAATACTCAATACTTTATTCATTCCACATGTGCACTTAGGTAGTAACTGTAAACTTATAATTAAATCACATAGACCCTGTCGAACACATCAAAATAAGTGAGTTAGGAGAGAGGAAGCACTTTTAATTTATAATTATGATATAACAGGTACGTACTTTCTACCTATTCACTTATATTTTAATTAATAAGAGAGATGTAGTAACCTATTAATTAATTAATTAAATACTTTTTAAGTTTCGACTAGGTGCTAAAAAGTTATATTCATTTAGCGAGTAGTAGCTTTTATTGATTAAAAATTGTCTTTTTTTAATACATGAGTTTATTCTTCTTTTTTATTGATGCTGGTAGTTTGTTATATACTTTCATGGACATTACATAGGGATTTTTAGAGTGCATTTTTAATCGAGAACTTTGTATGTTTAGCCTAGATCAGTGTCTGAGTAAATAGCGAGACCGAATCACGTTTGGAATAAAATTCTTATGTTTACGCACAAATGTGTGATGGCTTCCGGCCACAGTAGACGCGGGCCTGTGGACGGTGAGCGATGGGCTAGCTCGCCGTCCGTCCGTTAAGACGGACGGACGGCGAGCTAGCCCATCGCTCACCGTCAAAGGGAGTGTCGGATTTCTACTGACTAAAAACCACCCATGTTCCTTCTTAGCCCTATATGTCGAGGCCGCGGTAACTTGTGTACAACCCGCAAGCCCGATGGGCGTCGGCCCTTGCGGGCCCTTCCTATGTTGCTGACATCTCTTTGAGGCGCGCGTGGAACACGAACGCGCCGTCGACACGGCCTGTCGTCGTCGCTTACGACGACGACAGGCCCGCAAGGGCCGACGCCCATCGGGCTTGCGGGTTGTACACAAGTTACCGCGGCCTCGACATATAGGGCTAAGAAGGAACATGGGTGGTTTTTAGTCAGTAGAAATCCGACACTCCCTTTCGCTCTGCCCAAGAGCGGGAGGGGTTATTTGATGATTTTGCACCCGCCACAAAAATAAAAAAAATTGGGTGTGTGATGTTGACTATATGATACACGCGTTGGTGCAAACTAATTGTAGCAAGTACTTGCTTAAATAAATAAATAAAACCCGCCGTAACTAAAATAGTGTCCCAAAAAGTCTGCCCATTCCTCCAATGCCTTTCCTACAAAAACCAACTAAATCGCAGTACATTCTACACACAATAAAGCCTTTGCATAACCATTTTCCACCACTTAGGGTCGTAAATTATTCCATTGCGCTGGTCCAGGCAAACATAATCACTTTTATTACGTCCTGTTTACTATTGCAAGACCTAACTTGTTATTTCTATAGGCTACGCGGGGTAAGTGAAGTCGGGATATTTATTAAAGTGCCCGCGGAATGTGAGTGCTAGGATGTAAAGAATGGAAAGTTTGTGTTATTATTTTTTGATTGAATGTTTTTGTAGATTTCAATGAATGAGCTCGTTTTTTCAGTTTAAATGGTTTTATTAGGTGCTTAGGTAATTCTATGAGAAGATTAACTACAGTACTTTCACAAATTATTAGGCCTTGTAACTGTAGCTTTGTTTTATGAATTGCTCTTCTAACATTCAAAAGTGCCTGTAATGGTTTAATCGAAATTAATGCTTAAAATGATGACCTGGTGAAGGTTGCGGGGATCCGCTGGATGCGAGACGCACGGGACCGGTCAATGTGGCGAAACTTAGGGGAGGCCTATGTCCAGCAGTGGACGTCTTTCGGCTGAAATGATGATGATGATGAAATGCTTAAAAATGCTTATGGTGTAAGTTTCTTTGTTGTTGTTTTTTTTTGCATTATTTGACCGGCCATCGGTCAGTGTAATCAACATGTTGAACAAAATATGATTTGTAGACGTGATGTATGTATTTACAAAATTATAAATATTACAATCATCATCACTAAATTTTATGATTTTTTTTTTATATATTTTATAGTTATTCAATGGGATCAAATCAATAGGAAGGGATTGTATTGATTATTTTAATGAACTTTCTTTTTTCTTATTATTTTTGAGAAGTGGACGGATCGATCAACTATTTATCAGTAGCAGCAACGAAGTCTGGATTTGTGCCCAGTTGATGGCAATAGGGTCGCACCCTATATTACATGGAACTTAACCATAACTGGCGAAATGTGGGTTTACACCTCTGCCTAACCCTTAGGTATAACAGGCATGAAGTTATGTTATGTATGCCTTACAGTAATTCCTCTGAGACATTGAAGCCTTGTCCGAGAGAAACTAATTTCACATAAAGCGTCTTGAGAGCCATTTACTCCGTATGCGACGTAACAGGATCCGTCTAAATACGGCTTCATTGCAGTCTTTTGAAATCCGGGCTGGATTAATGTCCGACAAGTCAAGGTAGATATTTTTTGTTCTTAATTTTTAATTATTAAAATTTTAAAGCATAAATAAAACTAAGTTAATTCAATAATACCATTCTGAAAAATCTGGGTTTTTAGACTTGTGCGATTATCAAGAAACTTGCCAACTTAGTTAAGAAAACAAAACTTCAAGAATTTTCACGGCAATCTGCCTCATTTAATTTAAACATGAATAATCTATAGCCTAGAGTTATTTTTGACATTACTAATAGTCGGTGCTTAACACCTGTGACTGAGTTTCAGTGTCAGACGTTGATAAGGGTCTAAAGTTTAGACAGCTACGAGTCTTCAAACTAAAAATTTGATTTAAATTTTCCACAAATAAATAAAATCAAAGCGTCTGTTTGTAATATCAAAATAACAGCTACTTTCTAAATGAAAGTAGAAAAGTAGGTACATACGGTAGGTACAGAACCCCATATTTTTTTGTTGTTCCGACTAATCTCCAAAACGGCTGAACCGACTTTGACGGAAGTTTCAATGTCAGACAGTTGATGTTAGGTCTATCATAAGCTCCTTTTATGTTAAAAAAATAATAAGTGTTTCGAGTAAAAACAAACCCTTGAAATTGTTAATTAAATCCGATTCAAACGAAACGGCTGGACCGATTTTGACAAAACTTTTACTGGCAGATAGTTAGTGTTACAAAGAGTTATTCAAAATTGATAAAATGAACAAAATCCGATTTTAATCCAAATCTCCGAGCGAACGAAGGTCACAGGGGACAGCAGAAATGTATTTCTTTTGGAATTATTTTAACTCTAATGCCAAAATAATAAGTATATTTTGAGGCATAGCGAGACAAATCTCGTATAACACGCCCAAGGCTTTACGTGGGCTTTCTCTTTGTAAAACTGATTTGCAGCTGTAATGCGGGTTATTGTGCTTGGTTTTCAAAAAGATTAATGAACGCCCTATGTTGTCGGTAACTGAATTAGGACTCTTTCTAAATGAATATAACTAGGTTTTTTGTTTGTTGCTCGCTTGTCATCATCATTCTCTTATCCCAATCAGTACTGCATGCCTACTTCTTCCACACTTCTCTGTTTCTCGTCATCTCATGAGACACCTCCTTTCATAAAATATCACTCTTAACAGAGTCCATCCATCGTTTCTTTGGTCTTCCTCTACTCTTATACCCATTGAAATTTATATTTATTTTAAAAACTTCCTCACAGCATTTTTTCATTCCTCCTCAATTAAAAATAAATAACCTCTGTTTTTTTTAATACGTATATATTTGCTAATGCCCGCTGCTTCACCCATTAGTATAGCTTAAATTAGCCCAATGCCGGAATCAATGAATATCCAAGTTAGGCATCCAAACATTAGTCTATACGAATGCCAACTTTCATGCAAATCTACGCCAACGCTTTATTGGCTGGCGTTGAAATATACCCATAATTGCGTATTTTTTTGCGTTGTGTTGTACAGAACGCTTGGTTGACGGCTACGTTAAGGGTCCATTTGGTTACCATTAGGACACTTTGTGTGTTTTGACTCAAAACTTTTGAACTGTCTAAATATCGGTCAATTAGTTCCAATCCTGAAGGCTAAAACTTGACCTTTGTAAAACTTTAACAGGCACTTACTTAAATAGTTGAGACCTCGGAATACCTGTAATATAAACAGAATAAATTATAATTTAGTTACCATTAAAAAGCTATCTCTTTGCCAACGAAGTGACATGTAAATGAAGACATCTAAATAACAATTTAAAACAGTTTATATCGTCGCTTTATTCTCTTGTTTACCTTTCAAAGGACCGGACGTAATTAATATATCTTTAAAATCAATGAACGCTCACCCAACCGTTATTATTGCTTACACGGCCCTCGATTCGTGACGTCAATCGCTTTAATTATTGATTAACCTTTCAAAATACTACGCTTTAGCTGTCGTATTAATGTGTGTAAAATGTTAAAAAATTCTGTTTGAGACTGCGACTAGGCTTACCCAAGGATCATCCACTGGGTTACCTATTAATCAACGGCTTGCCCAGTTATTGAATTGGACTGTGTAGAGTGTAGGTTAGAAGTTAGACACTCCGTGTTAAATAATAGTGATGCTCAGTCAGCCCGAGCATCTAAAAATGGGGAAATACTGAAATTACCCCTTTTTTAAAAGGGGTGATTCCAGAATCACCCCTTTTTTCAGTGACATTTCCCGGTCCCTTATCCAGTTGTTTAAGACTGAAAGAGACTGGGGACTTGGAGACCAGAAACCAATACCTAAATATTTAGGAATCGGTTAGGCAGACGATGATGATGACATTGTTGTTTAAACTTTTCAGATCAAATGTATGAATGATTGTAAAATACGGTGAAAATTAAAACAGTTCATAAATAGCAAATCATTCACAACACGTTCTCATATTCTATGCTATGAAGTTTAATCTATAAATTCCGCTTCATTCCAGGCTCTTACATTTTTCTGTAGAAAATTGTGGGATCCACCAGCATGGAGTCGGTTAGTGCGACACGTACAGTTGTGTGCAAAAATATAAAAGCATGCATTTATTTAAAAAATAAGGTTTGGTAACACTAATTCAACTGAATATGGCAAATGATGATTTTTTCGAAGGCGGTGCATGCTTATCTGTAACTAATTCATTTTAGATATGAAGACTCGACTCGACTCTAACGCAGACAGAGAATAGAATTTCATGATAATTGCGACTGAAATACTATGTATTATACCAATATATCGATGGTGACGATTGTATCTATGACGTAATTACAATCCCGGTACTCAAAAACTAACAATGTTGACAAAAGTTAGGACACAAAGTAAGGACACGACAAAGTTTATACAAAGTATTATTTACCATTTACCACTTCCCTTAACAGGATGGTGACAAGTGTCTAAAGGTTTCAAATTATATCTGACACCGTTTTATTACAGAAAATTTCGTAGTTTTTTTTTAAATCTTCCATGTAGAAAAAACCATAATATCGTATTAAAACGAGTGTGTCGATATTTTCGCTTATAACTGTACTAGTGTTTGAAGTGATAGGTTAAAACTTATAGATGAGGAACATTTAGACGAGTAAGTAATATCTTTTTGAAGAATGTTTCATATCCTTTTGAAAGTATTACTGGAAAAGTTTTATTCGTAGCACTGAGTTTCAAAAAGATGTTTGAATAAGAACTCCAAAGTCGGTGTTTATGAGCTCTTTGACTATAAAGAAGTGTTTGCTGATGTCGAAATTAAGACGGTTTTTTGGTAGAAAGATTTTTTATGAATGTTTCTACCAAAAAACCGTCTTAATTATTTAGACAACATTATTTGGGACGAGTAGTTAAATAATGAAATATGCTGTTTTGAAACCTGTTCTTTTGTTGGACTCTGAATAATTTTGAATTTGTTAGGAACTACATAGTTCATCTCATCATCATCAGTATCTTCAAGTTGCATACTTAATGCTTTAGAACCTTTGGTGTTAAATTCTGTAGTACTCAACATTCATTACTCGTGAAACTTTTTCCATAATTACTTACTAAACTTAACTAGCTATAAAAACTCGCACAGAATCGATCTCTTCTGTAAACATTCCCTCACCCACTTTGTAAAGCTGTCACGACTACCAATCATACGTCAACACAAATATACTCAAACGTGACACAAAGTGTCAGTAAGACGAATTGTCGTCAAGTGCTGGTTTAGACTGCCTTTCCACCAAGGACCACTGATTTGCATAGCGTAGCTTAGCTCTGGTTTAAAGGGTTGAATGAAGCAGTCTTTATCGGCTCCACTACATTACTTTCTCGTTAGACAACTATTTAAAAATTGCATTGTTCTTCTAGTTATTGAGTCAATGTTTTACTTAACTTTTTCAGTATGTTTGTTTATGAAAAATTCTTTGCTCGGGTAGAATAGAAAGATAGTTTCCTAATTATAGTGACCAAAAGTATATCCCCCAGTTACAAACGTTCCGACACTCAGTGTGAATATGGTGTTCCAGACCTGGCTATAAACCACTTTCTGGAGCTTTCAAAGAAATCCTACACTTTAAAATGTCGATGTCGATGTACCATCGATGCTTGACATAATTGTGACTTAAACTAACTTTTTTAGTATACACGGGATTGGTGGGGACTTTTGTCGTTTTATTAGTAATGTATTTAAACCTACATCTTTTTTAGCTTTAAGCGAATATTGTTTTAACAAATTTCTACTTAGGGGCTTTAAGTATGATTTCTTGCTACTGAAGCGGTTTGGATGCATTAACGAAAAGAATCTTTACTCAGTAGACAAAAAATAGCTTAGCATTATCGCCTTATCTTCCTCGCTCACGTTGGAAAAGCAACCTTCTTGATGAATAGGCAACACGTGTTTCTGCGCGCTCCCATCTGTTATTACTGATGCGGTTAAGACCTGATGAATATTCCCAAAACACTGTTATTTGGGTAACATATTAGTTTTGCTACTACTTTTGTAAAGGTACCCTTCTCGATTCTTTTTAAGGTTCCTTTGCCAAATTACAAAAACAGAACTATGTAGTATCAGATTTGTCCTGTCCGTCTGATGTCTCAGCCATTTTACGAGTATTTCAAGAGGAACCACAATTGAAATTTAGATAGCAGGTGGTCTACAATGGCCACTTTATCAGTTCGAAATATGAATTGCGTTAAAAAGCGTAAAATGGACCTTTCTTAATAGTAACTGCGTCTGTGACCATTTAGGAAAATCGATTATTATAGGAAAAAAAAAACATAAATTGCGTTAAAATTCGTAAAATGGTCACAAACTTAGTAGACGCCCAGGTGTGTTTTATGAACCTTGTAAAACAAGGGGTGGCCGTCGTGCTCCATGCATGTAACTGACAGTAATAAAAAATTAAAATCAACGTGTATAAACGTATGGAGTATGTTTATTTCACTTAATTCATATTAAAGTTTTCTTATTTAGCTCTTCAAATATTTTTTGTAGTAAGTAACTTTCATAGGGTTATTAACCTTTAGTATCTGCCTTGACTTCAACCAGAAATCGACCTTTGGTCACACACTACTGGTTTAAGCCCAATGCCCTGTAAAAACACTTGAAAATTAGACATTTGGGGGTGATGAGGAACAGGGTGTAAAGTTCCTCATCCCCCATAGAAAAGGGAGGATCCTCCGACCAGACGGGTGTTGTGTCTGGTGGGCTAACTGCCCGACATCTGTAAGTCGGGATTTTCTATATACGCTAATGTGGCGGATAACTTTGATAGCGCGATGCAGAATTGCCAATGTTAGTTCGCATCTGTTGCGATAGATGGCGCTGTCGCCACATCACTCCCCTCCGAGACGGAGGTCGATTGCAGGCTGAGTCTTGATGCTTGCCAGGCCAGTGGAAGGTTCCAGTGCGTCGGAACCGGATGCCGCATAGTTCACGGTGAGTCGGAACTGTCTGCGGCGATACCCCAGTGAGTCGGGGTGATGCTGCAAATATGCTCCAGTGAGTTGGAGTGGTGCAGTGCTGCGTAGTGGCTGGCTGCTGCGTCGACCAGGAGAGAAGGGCGTCTCTGCTTGTTGACCGGCCGAAGTGCAGTGTGCTGTGCCAAGGTCGCTGATGAGGCTGAGGGTGATGACCAGGTATGCGCTTCCGCTGCATGCTGGTGGTCAGGATACCCGATGATGCCGTAGTTGCTGGCTGACGGTATGACTCGCTGCTCGAAGGCTCGAGGAAGTGATGATAAAGTAGTTGCACGAAGGCTGCTCATTGTTCATGCTCGGGGTCACCAGTTTGGGAGGCATGAGGAACAGGGTGTAAAGTTCCTCATCCCCCATAGAAAAGGGAGGATCCTCCGACCAGACGGGTGTTGTGTCTGGTGGGCTAACTGCCCGACATCTGTAAGTCGGGATTTTCTATATACGCTAATGTGGCGGATAACTTTGATAGCGCGATGCAGAATTGCCAATGTTAGTTCGCATCTGTTGCGATAGATGGCGCTGTCGCCACAGACATTTTCGTGGACAGTTGTAGTAGACATTTTTAAGTGTTTTTACAGGGCATTGGGCAAAAAAAAGTCTAAATATTGTGTTGATTATGGTTTTTAACCTATTAGTTAGATAAATAATCATAATATTATTAAACAAGCAACGTTGTTATTTCTTGCCGGGAACAAACTCGCATTACTTCAAGGTTTAATGCATTAAACATGCATTTCAGTCTCGTCGTCTCTCAGGTAATGAGCCACTAAAGTAAATAAGAAAATATAAAAAATGACATCTACATCTGGTTGGTTGCGAGGGAAATTATTCGCCTCTGACATTCGTGCCTCGCCTAATGGAATGTAAATTGGATAAATATTTGCAAGAGGAACACGGGTTTTTAGACTGCATACAGTTGCTTAAACCTTGGTCATGTATTTGGGAGATACGATTTGCGTCAAGTAAAACGAGTTCACTAGTTCATAGCAGAATACGACCCTCTTTTTTTTGGAGTTTGGGAAATCATCAAATTACTCCTCTGGGCAGAGCGGTAGAGAGTGTCAAATTTCTATTTTTTTTTGGGACAAGCCCGCCTCACTATTCCCAAACCACTGTAACTCCTGAAAGCCAGAACCAGTCTTCAGATTAAGTCGTGTTTGCCTAGGTTGGTTGTAGGTCTTTGTACAACGACTCTCGGTCTGGACAGTACCCCTAAAGTCTTTGTGTGTGTGTGTGGCCCCCGACGCATGGAGCGTCTCCCGCAGCGGCTGAGACGAGAGGTTTTCTCCCTCTCACGTTCCGCCACCTCCGTCGCTAGCATCACTGCTTCGCAGAAGTAGGCGACGGCGTCCCATTCCATCTCGCCCTGGACCATGGCTTGCACCAGGGCCGGACGCGAGAGGTCGTCGCCGCCGATCGCCGCTACTCTAACACGGCGGAGCCCGGCCCAAGCGGGGCAGACCACCACGGTGTGCCCCACCGTGTCCCCCGGCCGATCCTCGCAGTAGCGACATCCGGGCGTTTCGTTGTTTCTTTTAAAGGCTATGGGCCCTATGTCTTCCTCCGCCTACTCGCTGCCCTCACAGTCACGTCTGATGAGCAGACGTGATCCAGAGTGCAGCAAGTAGGGTTTCTTCCTCCAACAAGCACACCGTCAGAGATCCCGAATACTGTTCACGACTCCGGGCGGTGCGCCTCTCGCGTGTCCCTCTTTGTCTGTACTCTCACACTTTGACCTTTCTAGCATGAGTATATCTACCGGCAGAGCTCCAAGGATCATTGAGACATATAAGCACCACCACGACGGTAACGTGGGGATACTCCGGTGGGGTTGCCGTATCCCCTGTGAGTATCTTTAATTTGCACTAATAGGTATTTGTTTGTAATCTCCGAAACTAAATATACAATTCTAAACATCTTTCACTTGCAGAAACCCTATTAAATTATTAAAAGGCTACCAAATATTTTTTATGTCATGCATATTATTAGCTGAGCTATTTACAATTTTTGCAGACGAAGACGAGGGATAAGTAGTAGCTAGTATTCTAAATTATGATGAACTTCATCAAAAATTCTGCAGTGTAGAAAAGCAGCGCATTCACACAGACATGGAAAGTGACTTCGCTTTCTACAATAATCTACAAAATAGTGACAAAGACTTATACAAATAATAATTGTTAGGCCAAAAGGAATAATCCACAATTCTAGGTCTTATTGGTTTAAGCAATCGCCTCCAGACAGCCTCGAAGAGTTGGAGACAAAACGTGCCATTTTCTCCTAGTAAGACTTGCCAGACAAAACAATAGCACTAATTGGCACAATCTGGTCCTAATCCCTACGTTTCTGTCCCAAATAAACACGAAGGGCACTTGGTCACAGTCGAGATATTAGAATCAACATAATTAACAGTATTTCAAGTAGGAACAAACCCCGTCGGGGCTGCGTGTTCTTCGCAAGAGATACCGCGGCCTCGGCACAAAGGGCTAAGAAGGAAAATGGGAGGTTTTTAGTCAGTAGAAGTCTGACACTCCCTACCGCTCTGCCTAGAGCGGGAGGAGTCATTTGATAATTTCCCAACACAGCAAAAAAAATATTAGGAACAAATGGCTGAATCGACTCACACACCCACGCAAGGTTACAGTCATTTTAGGAAGGGTCAGCGTCGTCATAGCAGCCCGGAATTACCTACTACTGGGCATAAGCCGTCCCTTACATTCTTTTCGAGCCGATGTCGTCAACCCAACGAGCTTTAGGAAAGCCCTAGTTTCTATGGCCTAACCTTGGCCACTACTCGGTCAAATTCCTGCTCAATTGGCAATCTCTGAGTGTGTCGGTGTGTCGACGGCGCGTTGGTGTTCCACGCGCGCCTCGAAGAGAGGAGGTTTTTAGTCAGTAGAAGACTGGCACTCCCTACCGCTCTGCCTAGAGCGGGAGGACTCATTTGATAATTTCCCACCCCCAAAAAAAAAAAGGTGGCAAGTTACTCAAGAGTAAGTCAGAGCTGTCGCATCGAGACAAGTGGACATCATTTTATGGATGTAACAAAAGTTTAGTGACCAACCTTAACACCCGCGGTCCATTGCACATAAAGGGACTGCAGTCTTTTCACAGTTTAGTCTAATCTTTACATTTACTGTCGTTTTAATAAGATTCCTTTTGGCTTGACATAATTGAAAATGCTATCAAAGTTACAGAGTCGTTTATTCTTGTTATATTAGAAAAAAAGAACATTTATTTGTGACATGACGTGTAGATTAATTAAATAATATATACATTTATAAACAAAACACCTACAAAGTATGACAAACTTTCTATAAATATAGCAGGATGGATCAAAAACGTATTAACGTCATAACTGACCACTTACTATGGAAGTCCCTCAGAACAGCGTTGTTTGTCAATGGATGACGAGAAAAACCGGCCAAGTGCCAGTCAGAGTCATGCACAGATGGTTTCGTACAAAAAAGTTAACAATTGTTAGAAAAATATATATATGTATACGTATATCATGGAACTAAAAATTTACAGTTTTCGAAAGTTTTCCTTAATTTGTGCTATAAGACGTTGCTTCGTACCAATTTTCAAGATTCTGAGTTCACGGGAAGTACCCGTTTTGATTCCTTTGCGAGTTTGCAGCATAAACTTCTGTATCTTTTGATTGCATTGGCTTAGAAGTTTAATTTTTTCGCAGGTTTAAGGGACATAGACCTGAGTATTTGATAGCTTCAGCTTGATACCTCCACGCGTTCCTGAGAAAAAGGGTCTTGACAGACAGACAGACGGACAGACGGACGGGCGGACAAAAAAGTGATCCTATAATTGTTCCGTTTGTTCCATTCGAGGTACGGAACCCTAAAAGCATACCTACTCAAGTCAACACAACAAAAATATTTAAATACATAAATGCGTTAGGGACTGTTGTTGGTCTACTGGTTATTTTTACACCATGACTTGGTCCTTAAATCCACCAGTTCTCATAAATTCGAACACTGCCCACGAATTACTTATCAACTATGCCGGCGGCATTTCGACAAGCCGCACATTGGATACGGTATTGTGTTGGAGAATAACAACTTCAGAATATTGTTACAGGTTCTATAATTGGTTGGATAGTTATTGGGAAATTATCTCGCTTTTCTAGGGATTGCAAGCACGACTGTTGAGCATGAGGTCCATGGGTGCGATTCCCGGGTAGGGTAAAGTTTTATTTGGATTTTTCCATCAGGAATTTCTCAGTAACAGCCACGGCAATAGGCTCACCCCATATTAAATGGGACGTGAACATGAGTAGCAAAATGTAGCTGTACGAATAAGTATACATCTGCCTACCCCTTCCGGGATTACAGGCGTAATGCTATGTATGTTATGTATACAGAAATAAATAAATAAATTTTATTGTTTTAATTCTATTATTAATTGACGACTGCAGCAAACAATCACTCTGAACGCAATACGCTAAAAAAAATGCCCAAACAAATCAAAAACATATACAGCCAAAGACAATAACTTCGTATACAAACAAATTACTAAGATTTTAGCTCAGTATCTGCAGCAACCATTTGCAATAGCGTATCCACTAATCGATACCGCAAGGCATTCCGACCAGCAGGGCTATTGCGTATCTTTTAAATGACAGTGGCTATCATATTGTCTATGGATTAACTGTCAAATTGGTTATGGTTTAGTACAAAATGGAACCATTTGACAGTAATTGATAGGCACTATAGGTTAGCCACTGTCATTTAAAAGATACGCAATAGCCCTGCAGGATATGTAATCCAGTGTAAATCACTGCTACGGTGCTTTGCGTCCCAAACTTAAGGCTGTGTAACAGATAGTTGTACTGGGTACACAGGGTGTAAACTGGAATGAATGAATCCTTCACAAAGCAGTCAATCAAGAATTATGGACATCAAACTACGTACCTACCGCTACACAAAAATCATTGAATTCCACACGGGTCATGGAGGTAATTTAAGTAAAGTTATAACCTGAAAAACATGCACAGGAGCCAGCACATCGCTGGCGCTTGTTTATGAAACTAAGGCACACTGCCCTAAAATTATTGCTTCATGATCATCATCATCATCATCAGCCTATAATGTTCCCACTGTAGGGACTCAGGTCTCTTGTCCAGGAGAGGGATGGGCTACAATCCACCACGCGGACCTTTGCGGGTTGGTAGATGTCCCATGTCTTCGATTTTTTTGATTCTAAGACATTTCGGTTTCCTCACAATGATTTCCTTCACCGTTTTGAGAGCAGCGGTGATGAAATGCATTATGCAAAGCGCCTGCCTGGGTTCGAACCCACAAATTACTCTTCGTAAGTCGGGGCCGCCACCACTGGGCCACCCCGCTGCTCCGTAAGTCCGTAAGTACCATTATTTGCTTATTCTGGAATTATAAATCACGATATATCATTGTGTTTATGGATGCTTTGACTAGTAGTAAGGTCTTGGAGGTATTTAAAGTAAGCCTATAACATCCTGTAAGTTTGTCAACTTTGACCATCAATATCTCCTTAACTAGTATAGATCACTCACAGCTTTTTTCTAATCCAGACATTTTGATGCTGTGTGAACGTATGCATTGTAGTTTTATGCAACTTGAACTGACACTTCATGAAATTAGCCTTTTTTTTTGGCTGGTAGAAAATCATCGAATAATTTCAAATCGTCTTGATTAGTTCTCTGCTCTTGGGCAGAGCGAAAGGGAGTGTCGGACTTCTACTGACTAAAAACCACCCATCTTCCTTCTTAGCCCTTTATGTCGAGGCCGCGGTATTTCTTACAACATCCTGCAACCTCATGAAATTACCCTTAATATTTGATTAATTAAAAACTTCATGTCAAAAACTTAATAATACGACTACCAATTCCTTTCCTAATAAAATTACCCGAATATCTAATCAACCAAAATACCCGTTCACTTACTCCTAACTTACAAACAACAAAGTTACAAACAATCGTTCACTTCTAAGTGTTATCTCGAGAACTTGGCTCTTTGCGATCAAAACGATTCAACTAACTTGAACCTTTGAATTAAAACTCGCTTCTAGATAAGAAAATTCGCTTTATATACGAAACTAGAACTTAGTTCTTAGTGTTTTAAACTAGCTTATGTATGTACCTGTATAGTACGTATGTATGGGTGATGGAAACTTTTCCACGGAACTTAATTTGTAATCTATTTTTATTTATTTATTTATTATTTTTTTATTTATTTTTGCCTTGTCAATACTCAATTCTTTATTGCATTCCACAATGTAGGCTTAGGTGTTAAACATTTTTTTAAAGTAACAATCATAGACCCTGTCGGGCACAGCAAAAGAAATATAAATGTGAAGATTAGTACTTACATTTACGTATCTTATAATCTAATTTATTATACAAAACAGAAAAAAAATAAGCTAACGGCGCTACTAGTAAAATTATGTAGTATTTGAGGAATAATATGTAAGTTTAAAAACAAAAACAAGGAATTAAAATTAAAACACATTTGGGACTATTTATAAAATTGAAATCGTAAACTTTGGAAGTAATAATAAAATAAAACTCTAAAATTAAAGTCTAAAAAAATAATAATAAGTATACAAATTATATCTATATGTCTAAAAGTCCAATTGGTATCATTATTTAGTATAAATATATCTATATGTCCCAACTACATATGTTGGGGTTGGCATCCAGTCTTACCGGATGTAGCTGAATACCATACATATTATGCTATATTAGTACTAGGTAAAACGATACCCCTTTTTTTTGGAGGGTGAGAAATCATCAAATGACTCCTACCGACTCTGGGTAGGGAGTGTCAGACTTCTACTGACTAAAAACCACCCATGTCAGCCCCTTCTTAGCCTTTTGTGTCAAGAGCGCGGTATCTCTTTCGAACAACCCGCAGCCCTGACAGGAGTCGGCCCTTGCAGGGCGCCTGCAAAAAAACGCTATACTTTGGTAAGACTAGTTGTCAGACTTTCTGTTCACAGACTACCTGTATCAAATGACAGCTTTTTTTTTTTTTTTTGGTGGGTGTGAAATCATCGAATAACCCCTCCCGCTCTTGGGCAGAGCGAAAGGGAGTGTCAGACTTCTAATGACTAAAAACCACCCATGTTCCTTCTTCGCCCTCTATGTCGAGGCCGCGATAACCAGAGGACTACCCGCAGCCCCGACAGGCGTCGGCCCTTTCGGGCCCCTCCCATGTTGCTGACATCTCTTTGAGGCGCGCGTGGAACACGAACGCGCCGTCGACACGGCCTGTTTTCGTCGTGAGACGGACGGACGGCGAGTTAGCCCATCACTCACCGTCCACAGGCCCGCGTCTACCGGCCGGAGGTCATCGCGGGACTCCCGACGCCCGGAGCGCCTCCCGCGGCGGCTGGGACGAGAGGTTCTCTCCCTCTCGCGTTCCGCCACCTCCTTCGCCAGCATCACTGCTTCGCAGAAGGAGGCGACGGCGTCCTATTCCTCCTCGCCCCGGACCATGGCTTGCACCAGGGCCGGGCGCGAGAGGTCGCCGCCGCCGATCGCCGCTACGAGAACACGGCGGGGCTCCGCCCAAGCGGGGCACACCTCCACTGTGTGCTCCACCGTGTCCTCCGGCCGATCCTCACAATGGTGGCATCCGGGCGTTTCCTCCCGCCTGATTCGGTGCAGGTACCTCCCGAAACAACCGTGTCCGGTGAGGACCTGCGTCAGACGGAAGGTGAGGGCGCCGTAGCGCCTCTCAAGCCACTCCTCAAAGAGGGGACTTACCGCCACTATCGTGGCGTGCCCTGCACGGGGTTGCGACAGTCGCTGTCTCCATGTCGCCATGAGATCGCACCGGAGGTCTGTCCGCCGCGCAGCAATTTGCCGCGGCAGCGGAGTGACCCCCCGGCGCAGCGCCTCCGCGCGCCATTGATGCAGGCGCGCGAGGACTATCGCCTCCAGATCCCACGGCGGCAATCCGGCAAGGAGGTTCGCCGCTTCGCGGGAGATCGTGCGGTACCCCCATACCGTCCTTACGGCCATGACCTTTTGGGGCACGTTCAGGTAGTGGGCGGCCCGCTTCCTCAAAGCAGGCGCCCACACCGGCGCCCCGTAAAGGATGGCCCTTTACGGGGCGCCGGTGTGGACCGCACGATCCCCGCGTAGATCAAGTGACAGCTGAGACCATGAACTAACCGAAGCAAGAACTTACCTAAAAATCGAATCATAGTACCTGCAGCTGAATTTAGGAGCAAAAATATTAGTTATGTTTACCTTGGATCCGTTAAAGGACAGCAGAACATTTTAACCTAAGGGCAAACTCAATTGTAATTCATACAATCGTTCAGAATTATTAAAAAAACTAACAAACTGAATTTCGCATTTATGATATTACTTAGTCAAGGTGTACGAATCAGTTCGTTTGCTAGTATGTTCTCAAATAAATGAATTCTGAATAATCTGATACCTATCCGTAGCTTCTATGAAAATTAATTAATGCAAAAACACCATTTCATTAAAATGAATGAACACTACGATTTCAGGAGTCGGAAAAGCAATTGCATTTTCGGTTTGCAGGAACTCTGTCTTCATTTAAGAAATGGGTTGAAATAATAAATTACCAAAATGTATAAGAAATGAAGACAATGTCCGCAAATTCAAAAGTAAATTGCACTCATTTCTAATAGATAAGACGTATTACTCTATCGAAAAATTTTTAAATGATAAAATGTGACATTTCCATCTTTATTATAATTTATTTTTCTATTTGTGTAATTTATCTATAATATGTATGTATTTAGAAATATATAAGTATGTTTATCAGTTGTCTAGTACCCATAACACAAGCTCTGCTTAGCTTGGGACTAGATGGCGTTGTGTGATAGTTGTGGAATATTATTATTATTATTTGATTTGTTTGATACAACCATTTATTTGACATTTCTTTTTTTTTTACAATCTAACCAAATTTGACATTACTATCCTTTTATGTTTAATTTACAGCTGACATGCATGAAAAATAAATTATAATTGATTCAATAATGATTTATAATACCTAATAATAATACATTGAATTCTAATTCAATCCATTTAAAAAACGAATATTTGTACACCAAATTCATAGGACATGGAGTTCAATTAAAATGTATGCTAAGACCTTTATACCTGTGTTCACAAATAAAAATGATTTGATTTGATTTGATTTGATTAATAATTTTGATTATTGCTTGGATTTATTCAACTATTTTCAGATACATTAAGCTGGACTGGAGGTTAGATAATATATACCTGACTCGCCAGTGTTCAGATTGACCACCATTTTTGTTCGTACATGAATCGAAATAAAACAATAAACACATGACAGGAAGGATTGCTTTTATTTATTAAAATGTTGTCAGCTTGAAACAACGGCAGCCTGTTCAATAAAAATTAAATGAAAATCACTTTAGTACCGATAGCCTAATTGCTTAGTTTAATTATTTAAATACAACCAAGCAGAGACTACGAAACAGAGTAACTAAAAATCCAGCTCAAAATCCAACTGAATTTATTAACAAACATCGCCACCGCACAAATATAATAATTTCTCCACAAAGATATGCAGTTTCATTTTGAGAACATTACAAACTAACAAACTAAACAATTTTACTTGCATTATAACTAAATTATATAAACGCTGGGACGAATTTAAAGTCCCTCTACTCTACGTGATTTGAAGACCAAACATTTCGTCCTATTTCTCTTTCTGTTTTACGAAAAACGGTCTTTAATAAATTCAGAGTTGCGGTCTTTACACACAAAAATTTTTCGTGTGTTTCTTTTAATAACTGTTTGTTTCAAAGGGCTGGATTCTACAAACGATTTCATTATATTTATTCTAGCACTGGCATTTTTTATCGCAGGAATTATAAAAACTGTTCATCTGATAAAAAAGTTTTGGAATATTATTTTTGTCCTAGTTCTCTAGTAAAGGTACCTGATAAAAAGGTCTGAAATGTTCGTCCGTTATTTCATAAAAGTGGCGTCTAGAAATAATGTTCTCAATAATCTAGCCATCAGCCCTTCGCCACGTTGTGGTCCCAAGGACTCCTGGAAGAAGATCCTCAGCTGCAGGGTGCCACCTACCTACCCTAAGCTGACCTTGACGACGGAGAAGGATCATGAAACTGGAGCCGTTGGTTGCGGGCAGCCACCAGAGGCAGAACCACAACCCTGGGAGTCGGTTCAGGCCAGTGTACCCTACCACCTTTAACCTCCGTAATCGAGACGTGAGACGGCCATAAAAGTATAGGAGAATAAAATATGATAAGCGAACTATACTTCGCTTATTATTTATGAACCCCCTACCTAAAGGCTTACACCCTCCTAAAGGGTAAATGTCACAGTGGCAGCCATGTCTGGATTTACGTATGGTTGATATCAACAATTCCTATTACACTGGATTTTAGCATAACTGGCGCAGCATAACTGTTGATGTAATATTAACTGCCGCACTCAGAGAGCTTTAATGATTACCTACTTAGGCCATCACTTGGTAAAGGTTTTGACAGTTTTGTCATACAAAAGTATGTCAAATCTTCAAATCAATCGTTCGTCCACGGTGAGTTTACAGCAACGGAATAGCAAACGGTGAGTTTTCAACAATGCAGGTACATAACTACTCATCATGAAGTTTGAGTAGTTAAACCGGCGTGAATGAATGACGAGATGAACGATTGTCCCGTCGGGGCTGCGGGTTGTTCGAAAGAGATGCCGCGGCCTCGACACAAAGGGCTAAGAAGGAACATGGGTGGTTTTTAGTCAGTTGAAGTCGGACACTCCCTTCCGCTCTGTGTAGAGCGGGAGGGGTTATTTGCTGGTTTCCAAACCCCAAACAAAAAGATGAATGATTGTGGACGTGGCCAATGTCCAGCAGGGGAAGTCTTTTGGCTGAAATGATGATGATGATAGAAATACCTGTTAACGCTTTACTTGCAAGACGGACTTGGTAGAGATAGACGCGTTTATATCGAAATAAATTAATGTTGCCGTGGACGTAAACCCTAAAATGCTGCAACCGCATTCGAAATGTACAAAAGAGCGCTAAAATGTAGCCTTCCACGCTTTGATAAACGCTTGGGGGGAAACAAAGTAATCGCTTTAGAACTACGCTTCGGAACAAACTAGTGGTATCAGATAAAAGGACACTATTAGTTGGGAGTTCTTTATTGTTTTATGCAAAGAACAATGGCGAAATCTTAGCTGAATTTATTTTGAGCGTCTAAAAGTGACTTAAATACGAAGGCAGTTCCATTATTTTTTTACGTTTTTTCAAAGTATCACATTAACTAGTTAGGGCCGGATAAAAAAAATATTTTAAATGAAAAGTTAATTGATTTTTTCATTGACCTCGAGTGTTGCCATTTTATATTTATTCTGCCTAGTGACAGTAAACTCAGCATTATTGTGTTTTATTCAGTTTTAATTTGTTATTGTAATGAAACTGAGTAAATTAAGTAACAATACTGTTTATTTCTAAGTGGAAGTGTTCCTTGCTGGGAGGTAAAACCTTTGTACTGTAAAAATAAATAAATTACTTTCAATTAATGACTGGTAAAAAGACTAAATACTTAGTTACAAATAATTGTGTTTGACAATGGTTGATTACGTCAGTGTCACAGACGCTTATGCGCTTGCGCTTTTTTGTTGATCTCTCATTGTACAGAAAATATATACAAATCGAAGCCACGTTATACTGGAAATGTAAAGCTTGATGAGCCGCCCTGTGTACATGATACCAATTGTATACCTATAGTAAGGCGTGCCAAAGAGTATTTATAACCACTGGGATTACCTACCTTTTAAAAAACATTGCATGCTGCAAAAACTGGGCAAGGAAAGTAGAAATACTAATGCAATGTTGTTACCATAGACATAACCTACAAAAGTTCATCACTGAATTTCTATTATTCTCGGCCTTCTCGAACCAAAATTCTTGCGCAGACTAATTCAGAAGTTGACGGCGAGTTAAACAAGATATTTTTCATTTAAAGACGACGGTATTTTACATCAGCTAAATTAATGTATGGGCGGCTGCCATTGTTCTTTTGTTTGTGAAGTGTCTTTTATTTATTATGTTGTCGTGGTCGCGGAAACACTGGTCTGGAATGTTAATTGCAAGTGGGTATTATTCTTTATTTGTTCAGTCCAGTTATTGTTTAAATGTTCACAAAATTTATTATAATTTACATGTGCAAAATATTTTAATAAGTTGAAGTGTGTTTTATCTAAATGGAACTTCCAAAATTCGAACAAAGTTACAGTCAAAGTCCTTATTTCAATTAGACGAAAAACGAAGTCAAAAGGTACTTGTTTTCCATAAAACTGCAATGTTGTGGTTGTTCTAGACCATACTTGGGAACCCCCTAGTTACGGAGATATTGGGACTCAAAGTTCTAAATTTGCACAGCTGTTTTTGTAAATACTAGTTTTTCAGGTTATAAATTTACCCGAATACCTCCATGACCCGTTTACTATTTGAAGCACAATGTTTCAAGAGTGTTACAGCGCCGCCGGTGTTAAAATATGAATTTTCCTCCCTTAAATAAAAAGTCGATTTCCAGCAATATTATTGCGTAGGGGCACTAAGTTTGATGTACCATAATGATTGGTTGACGGTAGTTCTTGAAGGGTTCGCTTACACTCTATATTTAAAACTCTTACAAATCGGTATCTATAAGGAACGCGTGTTCCACCCTAGGTGCGTGTTCCCACGCATCCGTATCATTGCTGCACATCAAAGTGTTTCGGCCAAATGCAACCTTATTTCAGCAGTGGGAAAGTATGGGCTAAATCATACCAACCTTGATATTTGTTTAAAAACCCTAAGCTTATGTTAATCCTGTTTGCTTACAGTTTATACAACCTTAGGTTTTAAAAGTTCTTAATTCCCCGGAATTTGTTTAAAAATCCCCGTATTTTGTATTACACGACTAATCCGGTATGACCAGCCTTATAGAAAAATAAACAAAGCTTTTTCGGAATAATAATTGAACGTAATGCTTTAGTTTAGTTTGTTGGCAAGGCTGCAAGTGTGACTGAGCGTGGTAGCCAGAATAAATTTATTATGTCCTGTGCATATTGCTACGAGCAGCAGTGGCCCAGTGGTGGCGGCCCCGACTTACGAACAGTAGGTCGTGGGTTTGAACCCAGGCAGGCACATTACTTTGTGTAATTTATTTCATCACCGCTGCTCTCAAAACGGTGAAGGAAAACATCGTGAGGAAACCGGCACGTCATAGAACCGAAAAATTTGAAGACATGTGACATCTACCAATACGCACTGGGTCCGCGTGGTAGTTTATGGCCGATTCCCTCTCAAGGAGAGGAGGCCTCGACGCCCGTTGGGGCTGCGGAATGTTGTAAGAGATCCCGCAGCCTTGACATATAGGGCTAAGAAGGAACATGGGTGGTTTTTAGTCAGTAGAAGTCTGACACTCCCTTTCGCTCTGCCCAAGAGCGGGAGGGGTTACTTGATGATTTCCCTACCCCAAAAAAAAAAGGAGAGGAGGCCTGTGACCCATCAGTGGGAACATTAATAGGCTGTTGATGATTGATTGATTGATATTGCCATCAACCTGACACAGATCCAGACACTTAGACTGCTAATAGAAACTCCTGTTGGAAAAACCCAATGACGTATGTTAACGTATGTTCTGCCTGACCCGGGGGGGTCGAACCCAGGATCTCATGCTCCACCGTCGCACTTGCGAACACTCGAGCAACGAGTCAGTCTGAGTCTGATTCCAATGTATAAAAAAAATGTCACAGCGCTTTTATGTTCGAAAGAGATACCGCGGCCTCGACACAAAGGGCTAAGAAGGAACATGGGTGGTCTGTCTCTCCCTACCGCTTTGACCAGAGCGGGAGGAGTCATTTGATGATTTCCCATACCCTAATAAAAAATGTAAATAAAAAGGTCCACCACCTCATAATAATATCTAACTCTATAAATTCATCGTTGCTTTGGTTTTCCTTTACTTTTATCCACATAGATACTCAAACTTAACTCTTAAAATGTTCCTCATACCTCCCTATTCACATTCTCTTCTCGGTCACCGGTTGCATAAATACGAGTTAAATTAATTAACAGAATTAAATCTCGCACACTCAGAAAATTAATCCTATATCTGGTACAGTCACGTAGTACGTTTTAACTCGTAACGAACGTTCGTTAAGTACAGACAAGCTCTCTATCGTTTTGTTTTATTTTCTTACTTTATGTTAAACTAGGTATTACTATCGGCTTCGCCCGCTTTAACTCGAAAATTATCTCACGGGAAGATGAAATCGGAATAAAAACTATCCTATGTGTTAATCCCGGTTATAAACTATCTGTGTACCAAATTTTATCCAAATCTGTTCAGTAGTTTTTGCATGAAAGAGTAACAAACATTAATCCATACATTTATACATACTTACAAACTTTCGCGTTTTTAATAAAAGTTGAAGTTGTATTTACTCACAAAACTTATTAGCTGCTATAGTTAAATACAGAGAAGTAACCATCATATTTGCAAGCTACTTCAATACCACCTTGTATTATAAGGCACGTGCCATTTTTTTAAATATTCTGGTTTACAAAAATGATAGAAGAAATTTCAATCACATGACCACAGGCACGACTTACCAGACTTATTTTAGGACCCATTGTGATACGACTTGCGTCATTGTTGACTTTTCTATCCATTCAAGTCAAGTCTCACCGCATGGTATGCTCTAAAATCTTTCATATGTTTTCTCGGCATCAGCTTATGGACACAGGGTTAAACACTAAACATAAACAGATAACGCATAACGTGTAACACCTCAACCTAATCCATTACCCGACCAAAACATCGTTCACGAGTCACGACAAATCAAATTATGACCTCCAAAATTTGGCGTTAGAGTTCCTACTGTCGTAAGGAACTTTGACACGAAGATTTGTCCACGTCAAGTCAATGAAACGGAACATTTTTCATAGCAGTTATTAGAAATAGAGATAACAGGTGTAGAGTGTAGCTGTTTTAGTCTAATATTGATTTTCCTAAGCCTAAGGTTTACGTTGAACGGGTGTAGAATGTAATTTATGGGTTAGGTTTATGAGTGTTTGGTTTGACATAAACGTTCCACATCAAAATAGGAAGGTCAAATTCAAACCCAAAGCATTTATTTCAATTAAACCACTACAGGCCCTTTTAAATGTCAGAAGAACCATTCTTAAAACAAAGCTACGAGTGCAATTCGTTATTCCGAAAGCCACCACGCTGAACCACTCGTCGCCGAAAGTCCGCAACAACGAACACTGCGAGCACGAATGCACGCAGCGACGCACACCTCAACAACGAATGCGCGAGACTCCGAATCACGGAACAACGAATGCACGCCACACCGAACCACGAGACCACGCGTTACTACATACTCTCAAAGTGCAACTTATTTATTTTCTTACTGTGTTTATCATTTTTATAAAAAATATTCCTGTAATCTATTTTAAGTCTTTAAAAATATTGAATATAATATGATATACGTAATTTTCTAGTGACACTGTTGTCAGTACTAAAAATAATTGCGTTCTATTTCTGACTCAAACAATAATGCTTTGATGACTAATTAAATTAATATCTCAATTACCGTGATATTCAAGAGAAATATTTCGTGGATGGAAACTCGAATATGTCTCCCCCATCTAACAGGAAATTCCATTCGTCCGATTTACTAACACTCTGTATAAAGTACAAACCTTGAATCGCCCTGTAGGTAGATAGAGTTACCGGTCGTGACCAAAATCAAAAAGTTTATTTACCAAAATTTCATCAATGTAATTTGATCCAGCCTTTCAAAAAACTCAACAAAATAAGACAAGCTATCACTGAAAAGTGGCAGTCTGACAGGCTTTTACTTTCGACCCAATTTCGTGTATCGCTTTACAAAACACGGCCTGAAATAGCTTAAAACCCTTTTTAAATGGATTCGTGTATGTTTCATTTCTGTGACTCGTTTGAATCACGCCGATTCAATTTGGGAACCCCATTAATGGTGGTGTGTGCGGGTTAAACAAAAGAGCAGCTTGCAGCTCTCTCTCTATTCTGTTGAGCCTACGAGTAATTATTTAGGTCGCAGTCTTATCAGATTATCAGTATTGTGGTATTTTTTTTATGTAACAGAACCATGCTGATATAGGGGTCTTTTGGCCTCGTACGACCAATCAAGCTATGCAATATCAATTTCTGCGGATCTCTTATCGTACGGAAAATCTATATAAAACGAAGCTATGTTATACTGGAGAGCTTTTCATTCATTTTTACAATAGTACCGTGGTGAAAGAAAAAAAGAATAAGTCTGTATTTAAACTCGCACAGAACAAAGAGATAAAACAAATAAAAAAAAAATAACATTACAAAAAATACATTACACTAAATTAGTCCCGTACATGCGACTACATGTTAAATTATTATAGCTAAGTATGAACAACTAACTAGTAAGTAAAAGACAAACTTTATATTTTTAGTTTCTAACCTCTTCCAAAACCTTTTTTTTGGGGGTGGGAAATCATCAAATAACCCTTTCCGCTCTTGGGCAGAGCGAAAGAAAGTGTCAGACTTCTACTGACTAAAAACCACCCATGTTCCATCTTAGCCATTTATGTTGAGGCCGCGGTATTTCTTACATCATCCCGCAGCCCACCTCTTCCAAACCCTTCAGGCATTACAAGCGTGATGTTTATATTTGTATGCCCTGTGATGGTCGTCTTTCAGCTGAAATAATGAATCCAATATAACTTATTTTCCAGTGTGGGAAGTAACATACGATGCAGTAGTTATAAATAAATTCTTATCCCTGCACGTGTAGGTAGTCTAACTTTGGAACCATCTGGAAAGTATTCCGAAAATTTCGTAGGTTATTAATATCCGGCCTGTCCTTAATTATGTCCTTTTTAAATTCTTTGTCCTTTGAAATTATAATTACACCGTTGACCCGATGCCTTTTTGGATCAATTTTGGTTCAGAACATTATAAATTATACATAAAAAAGGATACTAACTTGCCACTTGACTTCATCATGGGAAGATTGATTGCCCGATGGATATTTCAGCGGCTTTCCTAGTAGCCAAAATTTGGCTAACCCATAAGGCAATTAGACTGTTCAGAACTCTAACATCATGAAGAGTAAATAGAATTTAAAAAAAACTTTTAGGCTTATATGAAAGTAGATAAAACAAAATAAGAAACAGCCACAAGACACTTTTAGTTAAATAGATATGCGCAGATAAGTTGTTATCATAATATTATTGTATTATTGGGATCTACACCACAAACTGCAAATTAAATTTACCTACAAAATCACATCTCTACATTACAAAAAAGATCAAAAGAAAATAAACGATAGGTAGAAATTAACACGAGTAAAAGGACAAGGTTTTAAATCGTTTCGTCCGTCATTAGCCGGGCAAAGTCAGGCCTAATTACCTCTTTAGTCAAAACCTTCCTGTCCCTAATGCTAATTAGATTAACTGATATGTAGGCTTATGTATAGAAGCTTTAGTTGATGTGAGAAACATGAACTGAAGTTCTCAAAACGTTGAAGGAAAACATCGTGAGGAAACCCGGCATCTCTTAGACCTTATGACGGACTGGCTGACCGGCATGACTTATTACTTTGCGTAGTTTATTTTATCACCGTTGTTGCTCTCAAAAAAGTGAAGGAAAACATTGGGAAGAAACCGGTATGACGTAGACCCAAAAAAAAATCGAAGACGTGTGGTACTGAGCACGCGCGGTGGATCATATCCCATCCCTCTCCTAGAGAGGAGGCCTGAGTACCTGCAGTGTGAAAAGTCTCGACTAATTGATAATGATGATGACTAAAACGTTAGTATGTTCAGAGATATCTTCGACAATTGTAAACCGATTATGATTTCTGTCAATGTTAGGATTTCTTCTGTTACCAACACACAAACAGTCCATTTTGCATTTAATGCATAATTAATGTTTTATATAGGCAATAAACAGCTGAAATTATTAATTTAAATTAATATTTACTTTACACGACCACCATCAATTAAAATATTGCATTAATTTCTGAACATCTGTTAATAAATTAAATCTAATGACAGCATTGTGGCCCGCGGCTTTCATTTAAATAAACATGCACTTTATTTCAGCTTGATTTATGATGGAAATTTTAATTAAATGGTAATGTCAGCAGAATAAAGGAATTTCGCGCAAAAATCAAATTAAAATCACTTTTTCTGTTGGCACGAGTAATTTTTGTCATAACTGATTGCCTTGGTTTGTTCTGTTTGTAATCCCAATTTATTTGCGGGCGGCGAAACTTGTCTCCTTCCATACTACTAGTCATCTCAACAAACAGTTGAGAGGACCCGGAACTATACCCTATTCACAATGACACGAGGGACTACACTTACACTTACAATAATGGTTAAAACAAAAAAAAACACAAAATTTCACGAACTTCGGTGTGTCTAGTGGCATTGGCCTCCTTTAACAATTTTCATTGACGTCTGTCGCGAGGTACCCTCCTACAGTTTGGGCTATTCCTTTACCTACACACAATATTTTTTTTCCGAAATGTGAAATAATTTTCTTATCCTTACCCCAAAAAACCATTCAAAACGACAACCTTACAACATAAATAGTAGTTAATTAACAAAAGTCTTTTACAACGTTAGATAGGTTACAAATCGTAAAGAAACAGGAATTTGGGTCAGAGCGTGTTCCGGTCATCGGAAAAGCTAATTTGTTCTGGTTAAATCACATTATTCGCACACAATTAATCATTGTGAACATGTGAACACGGAAATGTTTGTTTTGCCGTGAATGTAGCGAAGGCGCCGTTTAGGAGGAGCCCCTAATTAACATGCAGATTCGTTTAAGATAAATTGGAAAGCGTTTTCAGGCAGCTTTGAATGTCCGCTATTATGATTCATTAATTTCATAAAGGAACATTTTTGAAAACATACATACCTACATATTATTTTTGTTGAATAACATAACATTATATTTCCCGAAGGATTAGGTAGACGTGTACAATCAGGAGCACCTAATTTTCGCCGTCTCTAATGATTCCAGTTTCATGTTACGTAACGAAACTAATATTTTGGAACCATATTATCAAATCAAATCAAATCACTTTTATTTGTTAACACAGGTAAATAAATACAGATCTTGAGTTTGGTGTACAGAGCTCTATGTTATGCCAGAAGGCGTAGGTACAAATATGGTGTGCATCTAGCTCAAATAATACGAATTTAAATAAAAAAAAGATGTTGAAATCATGGATAATTAAACTTTCGAAATAAAATAAATCAATTAAGTACATATTATAAAAAAAAAATGTGTGATTCAGATTTAAAGGATGAATTATTTAGTCATAAATGTCAAGAAATAAAAAAAAATAAGTAAGTCAGAATAATATTGTCAAAAAAAAAATTACAAAAGTTATGTCAATATTTATAATCAATTTTATCTCCAAATTAATTCATCATTTAAGTTGTATTTGTCTATAACAAAAACAGCATGAAGTAGGACATATTTCAAAGATGCAATCGATATTTCACCAGAAATTCGCGTTTGAAGTTTGACAAGTGTATACATTTTGCTCGTGACTGTACAGTAAATATCTGTTTTATCATAATTATATTTTCTAATCTAAGAAATATCTTATTTGTCGGCTCGCCCCCAAATAATCAGAAATTAGAATACATGAGACTAAATTATTGGTGTAGTGTGGGTGTACTTTGATTTGTATCTCTGCCCAAACTTTTAAGAATTACAGGCCAAATGTTATTATAATAAGGAATACACCATTTAATTGTATTTTAGTGTCTTGATTTTCAGAGTATGTTACGTCAAGACATAATCCTACAAACATTTGTCCTACACAACAAACATGATGCTAAGAATACCGTTTACATTTGTACTTGCTTCAACGACAACTAACGTGATCTCTAACAACATTACTTAAGAGCTCTTGAACCGTATTGATAGAAATATTACACTAAACTGATTCTATTTATATCTCCGGTTACAGTTCAGAACATAACCCAATCATTTAACCTCATAGTTCTGGGTACAATCGATTTAATTTACCGCAGTTTGTTTAAATAGCTGTTTCTTAGAAAACAATCTAGTTAGTTCTGCATACGGTAATGCTTTTGGGGTATCCCAAAAGCTAGCTTCCCACGGTACGTGATGTCGCGGATGGACGCGGACCAGGGGATCTAAAATGGCCACTTTAGCAGATCATAATATGAATTTCGTTAAAATCGTAAAATGGACCTTCCATAATAGTATCTGCGTCTGGGACCATTTTAGAAAATAGATCATAATAGGAAAATAATAGGAAATGCGTTAAAATAGTCACAGACGCAGTTATTATTCTGAAAGGTTTATTTTTTATAGGCTTTTAAATGCATATTATGATGTGTTAAAGTGGCCATTTTAGACGACCTCACACGACACGCACCGCGGAAAGGGTCTCATCCGTGGTAGCACAGGACGTCTGTGGTGGTGCGCCGGTATCCATCGCGAGGAGGTAATTTCAAAGATTCGGTGCAAAGTAAAAGAGAGCGACAATAATTTCACTTTGCAATTAGAAATGATGACATCAAAAGATCTACACCGACCGACACGCACCGTTGAAAGAGCCCTGTCTGTGTGCGTTGCCGTCCGTGGTCGTCGGCTGCGATGATCCCCAGAATCACGCACCGTGGGCACCCAGTTTTAGACGAGTGGTCCGATTTTCGGGTCATTGACTACCTGTATTGACTGTCAAAGATCTACAAATGATAACCGGGACCAACGGCTTTCCGAAGCTTGGAGGAAACACACATACCTTATCATAACATCACGCCTGTAATCCCCGAAGAATTAGCCAGAGGTGTACCAAATAAAACACTCACATTTAGGTAAAGCCTATTGCCATCAACCAGGCACAAACCCAGACTCTGTGGCTGCTACTGAGAAAGTCCTAATAGAAAACGCCATTGCCCGCACACTTTGCCCGAGCCGCGAATCGAGCCCGGGACCTCAAGCTCAGCAGCCGACTTGCGACTACTAGATTAACAAGGCAGGCACGGAGGCAACTCAGCATTTAATGACTGGTCACCCATCCACGAACCAACCTAGGCATGTGCGACTTAACCTGCAGATAGACCCGCTATCGTTATTTAGACACGAGCTCAACCGACGCGGACAGTATATTGTGACTTAATCCTTTTAACGTTTCTTCAGTACGATGGCAAATAAAAGTTTAATTGAATTACATATTATTATGGGTACTCGTCGATCGTTTTAACCACAGATCTAATAAACCTAGATTACGCAAGTATTACGATCCGTGTGAAAACCAGGTGTGCCAATTTTTAACAACCCACTATGACGTCACAAGCACTATTTAGTTAATCTACAAACAAGTTACCATACAAAAAAAATATGTTATGTACACTATAATAAATGAGATGAGCAAAGATCGTCACACACTAGACGCCTGAGGAAGAACAGCGCCGTCGAGGTCGAACGCAGCGAAGGTGGCGTGACGATCTGAACATGTTTGCGGGGCTAACATAGCCAGAGATCACACATGAGCACGATCACCAGCAGTGAGAAAACAAGTAGGCTAGTAAAAACTAAATTTAGATTACATTTTTGTTATTTAAATGTTTAGGATAAGGTTTGGAGTTGTAATGGTGTAACATAGTTGTTATAAACTTTGCTTGCTGCTACGGTAACCGCGAAGTAGTTGCTCTTGCGATATCTAGGTATACACTATATCTAAATATCTGTGGTTTAAACAGCTCGATTTCTAGTTAATATGTATGTGTCATGCACCGCGTACCGTCCGCTTCAACTTTTTAATTAAAAAGCAATTTTAAAGTTTATTATTACGTTGAGATTAGAAAAACCCGATCGTAAACAGTGCACTTAGACTTGGTAACCCTTTGGGTTTTTGTGATTAGAATACCGATAATACAATAACGGGAGATGAATTAAATTAGTAGTATAGAAGACATCCGAGGTTACGTTAATTCCCACCCAGCTGAAAATTGATAGGATTTTGATTGATTCGAAAAGTTAAAAGAGTTGTTATAGTCATATTATTATATGTTTCAGTACACTACGTGCTTAAATTAACATTCTTTCATCTTTTTGAATTGTATTATCTCAAAAACGGTGGATCTTAGAAATAAAAGTGACTAGACATTTTTATAGACTTATCTATAATTTTGTCTCGGCTAATTTTATGATAAAACTAACCGTTTTGCTGAAAATCGCGATAAACCCGTTTTGTGACCTTTAACCCCGAGTAATGTTTTTTTCCAAGTGTCGGAGCGATGCGGACTTTTTACATATTATTTATAATGGAGTTTTGAACAATCCTACCAATAGGGTATTTCACCAAACAAAAACTAATTAGTCCGTCTGTTAGATTAAGGAAAAGTATTGGATACGTGTTTTTTGTTTTATCAAATTAATACAAATTGACGAAAACAAAACGTGTCAAAGATCATGTGTGGGGGTCGTTGACGTCACTTTGTGGGTAAAAGAGTACTAACCGTGTGACGTCACACGACTTGACGCGATTTTTCGAAGCACTATCGGCTTCATCTTTTGTTTAAGTGAAAAAAGAAAAAAATACGTGTCCACTAGTTTTTGAAAATCTATCTGTCGCACTAATTAGATTTTTTTGGTGAAATAGCCTATTTTCAGCTGAGTGGGAATTTTGGTCTAATTTGACCAGACTCCTATCAGAGTTTCAACGTTATATACTACCACTGACACTGCCTCGTTGGTCCAGTACTACTGCTGTGTAAGCGGTCCTGGGTTCGAACACTGGTCTGGTCAAGTATTTTTGTGATATTTTTGGTTTCTTCACGTATTTTTCAGTAGTATTTATGGACCCCCACGCAAAAATGTATGCTGGGAAACGACTTTTTTTTTGGGGTCAAAAATAACATTTTACGGTAAAACTCAATGCAGCACTCTTAAAGTATTGTGCTAGTGGATGCTTTTTTTTTTAAGACGTTGCCCTCCCTAGGAATTTCTCCTGTATCGAGGGAGCGTTCACAAACATTTAAACTCACATACACAAATACCCAGACCCGAAACAACTATCTGTAGGCCATACAAATATTTGTTCCGTGCGGGGATGGAACCCGCGACATGCGGCGCAGCAGTCCATTGCTTGAGCCATTGCGCCAACCGTGCCGTCAAAGGAAAAATAAAAAAAAATAGAAAAAGAATAGTAAAAGGGTCAGGAAGGTTATTTAAGTAAAGTTATAACCTGAAAAACTAGTATTTACAAAAACAGCTGTGCAAATTTTGGAACTTTGGCCCTCAATATCTCCATAACTAGGGGGTTCCCAGGTATGGTCTAGAACAAAAAAATTATCGCAGTGGTGGGGAGAACAAGTGCCCTTCGTTTGCGTTAAGGGAACTTTTACACCCTTTAAATGAAGGACTAACTGCCTCTAGGTCGCATGGTTTGGGCGTTTGCCGCGTGACCCGGAGGTCGTGGGTACGATTGCCACGGGAAGCCTACATTGTAAAGTTTCCAGTTTGGCTAGGACATTGCAAGCTTGAATCACCTGATTGTCTGATAAAGATTTCTGCCTGTAAACTTATTAGCTTGTTTGACTAATGTTTGAATATAGTTAATATCAATTTGTAGAACCTTCCATGTGGAGCAAACACAAACATTCCACCAAAACGCTTACATCAACAAGAAATCAGCTTGAATTTCTTTCCTACGTCAAGTCCTGTGATATGCCCCCTGAGAGTAAAGGTAGATAAGAACTAAAGGAAAGTTTTATCAGGCAGACACAAACAAAACAGTCTTCTGGGTGTACGTAAATAACTAAATTCAAAAAACCTACATTTGAACTAACATCCTACATAGTTAGTCAGGTAAAATACTTCCAAAATGTTTATTCTAACATCTCAAGAGATTACGATTGGTAAGAACACCAATCCATTTTGAGTCCTCAAGAACGAGATATAAGGCGGTCGGAATATGACCCGTTTTTTGTGGGATTACGTTTTTATATACGGCGTAGGTAATATAGAATGTATGAAGTCTTTTAAAGAACATATTTCAGTCGTGGATAAGATATTTCGATGGCTATAACGCAGACACCAAATCAGTGTGGCATTTTAAAACATATAATTATTTAGGAACCTTTACAATTGCCAGCAATAATATTTCAAGATTATTTTTTCCCTGAAACCATCAATCCACATCAAACTAGTGAAGTTTCCAAGTTCTTGTCTGTATTAGATGAGGTTCGGTGCTCAAATGGGTAAAAATAATTTGTAATAATTCCATTTTATATACGAGCCCCATAGGGTTTTTTGTACCGAATTACTGTATGCAGTTTCTGACTGCGTATGTAATACGCGCTTATCTTTCCATAAACAGCTCCAAACAGACCTATATATCATCTGTCTAGCCATTTACTAAAAATTTGACAGCACGGTTGGCGCAGATGTCGCGGGTTCGATCCCCGCACGAAACAAATATTTGTATGGGCTACAGATAGTTGTTTCGGGTCTGGGTATTTGTGTATGTGAGTTTAAATGTTTGTGAACGCACCCACGATACAGGAGAAATTCCAAGCATGGGGCAAAGATTATTAAAAAGTATATATTGGGGTCGGTTTTCAGTTTAACCGTACCTATGAAAGAAAGAACCAAACCAGCTACCAGTATTTAACATGGAACGACTACCTATCTGCAACAACCCAAACAGTACCTATTTAAGAAATCCTATTATGAAGACTGTAGAGTCAAAATATAGTATAATAAATTAATATAGAGAGTGAATGTCGTGAGCAAAGATTTTAGTATCAATGTATAAGAGTTTAGCAAGACAAAAAAAACGATGGATGGACTGTGTAAAGAATAATGTGGAAAGAAAGGAGGTCTGATGATGACGAGGTAGGTGCGGGTCAAATACGTATGGCTGTGGCGCGGCGCGGGCAAGGTGAGCAGTAGCCTCATAGAAATAAAGCGCAATATAGGATACTCGGAATGTCGTGACTCGGGCGTGGATATGACGCGCGATTTTGGCGCCCGTATTCTAAATTGCGCTTTAAGTCTATGCACTTGGTATAAAATTTGAATTGAATAGGAAGCCGCCTGCGCCATGTCCGTGCCCGACGCCATTTATGTGTGGCCTGCGCCTAACAGAGAGGCGCGGCAAGTTCTCTTTTATCATATAAAAGAAGACATGCCGCGCCGATCACAAGTAAATATAGATCAAAGGCGATGAGTCGAAATATAACATGAACTATAAAACCACATATTCACCACTTCACACATTCTCATTTACACTCCACCGTTGCTCACTTCACATGCACTTTGTTCGACAGCGGTTTTGATGTAACAAGTAAAACAAACTGAACTTAGACCGAAACTATGAAGTTTGTCTCAGACTTGAACTTACTAGGATTAGAAAGTTAGGTAGAAGGATATAATCTATGTAGGGTGAACAGGCTAATAGTTGGACCAACTTTGTTGTGTAAAGTAATAGACACGACTATGTACTTAATGGTTAGGGTGATTAAGTGTTCCTATTTGTTGGGAAGCAAACTCAAATATAGACTCGTGACCAGGAGCGAAAGAATAACCTGACAGAGTTAGTGTAAATTAAGAATTAGAAAATGGCTTGGCTGCCTTTTTTATACGCAGATGACCAAGTTCTTCATGCAACATCAGCGGAACTGTTGCTAGATATGATAACTGAAATGAATAAAGCGTTTGAGAGAAAAGGAATGAATGTATATCTGAGCAAGACAAAGGTTGTGGTATTTGAAAGAGAAGAGGGAAAAAATATGTAAGTAGAATTATTAGGATTGCCAACCAACCTGGCAATGCTGAATTTTGCTTTCAGCGTTCTGTACTTTCCCTTTTGATAATGCGAACGAATTTGTTACCGAATGTATTTTGCACTAAATAAGGGTAAAAATAGAACAACTTCATCTTAGTACAATAGCCATTTATTACACATCGGATCAAGATGACTGAGATTCTCAGATGACATAAATCAGTACTTTAGGAAGGCCACGAAATATCACAAAAGTATCATTATGTGATGGCTATGCCTCATATTAGCTCAGCTAGTAACATCTGTAATTGGGATTAAGTATGTCAGTTTATCAGAATTTATTCCGTTAAGTTCGTACATTATGTGGGCGTAAGATGGGTTTCGTACAAAGAAACACACTGTTTTTACAAAGCTCAAAAATAATTACATAACACAACTACCAAATCATACAGGAAAGTGTGAACTGCCAATCAATCGTTTTAAACAGCACTATACAGATGGCTTATGGATAAAACCTTTTATTCTGTAAATAAGTACCTCAGCTTTAGAGATTTACGTTGATATTTTCCTATTCTAATTAATTTATTAAGAAATTATTGAAATTTTTCTATTCTTATTAACATACCAATGATTAAATTCGATTTAAATGTATTACTTAATTTTGCATGCTAGTTTTAGCGAATTGTTTGAGCTACTGTAACAACATCTGAGCATCAACATTGTACTACAATTCTAACAAATAACTTTCATTTTATTTCACACTAACATGGGGTACAATGAATCGGGAACAGTTTTGGGACGTTTCAACTCCACTGAGATCAGACAGTCTTGTCTGCTGAGCATAATTACACGGGTTTGATTTACGGGTTGGGCATATTATTAAAGGGATTTTAATAAGAAAGTTTTCAGTAGCAGCTACGGCATCGCTACGAGTCCAGTTGATGGGAATAGGCTTGCCCCTATTTAACTTAAACATAACTGGCAAAATGTGGCTGTACTATTAGATCCCTATACCTCTGCCCAAACATTCGTGGACTAAAGGCGTGATGTTATGGTATGTATTAAACAGCCCGGGTTTAAGTTTAACGTTAATTAAATTTTGATTAATTGCCAATACCCTACAACAAGGCACCTCACCCTAGTCAATAACTCAGCTATCTAGTTCTTTAGTCCCTTCATAAAACCGATAAAATTGAAGTCTGAGCTTCAAAGTCGTCTGAATTAGATGGATTTATGAGATAACAACCAATGTAGGAATGTTTGGGGAGGATTTATCGGTGGAACAAGACAGAAATAATGCCCGAGGATTTGTTTTATCAATAAATCTGAGATACATTTTGAGAAGAAACATATACTATGATAAGATTCGGTGAAATCGGGACACAAAAATTGTGTGACGTGGACAACCACAACCTCAAATACCGTACAATTAACATGTGCCTAAAAGAGTGATGAATATAAATGTTGATGAATTTGAGAGGAAGACTTTGTACCAAGAAAACGATGGATGAATTTTCTATGAAAGGATAAAACCGGCCAAGTGCGAGTTGGACTCACGCATCGAGGGTTCCGTACAAAGTAGTAAGTTTAAAATGATTAAAACAATAAATATTACTTACAGACGTCGCGCGGTTTCACCCACGTAGTTTACGTTCCCGAGGGAATATAGGGATAAAAAGTAGCCTATGTCACCCGGGGATAGTGTAGCTTCCTAACGGTGAAAGAATTTTTCAAATCGGTCCAGTAGTTTCGGAGCCTATTCGTTACAAACAAACAAATTTTTCCTCTTTATAATATTGGTGTAGATATATGATGTTACTAAAAATGTATGATTTTCCTAATTCATACTTCATCTGTGCTCTAAGACGTTGCTTCGCACTAAATTTCTAGATTCTAAGTTCAAGAGAAGGACCCTGTAGGTTTTGATTCCCATGCGAGCGTCGAAAGTTTGCAGCATAAACAGCTGTATCTTTTGATTGCGTTGGCTCAGAAGTTTTATTTTTTCACAGCTCTAAGAGACAGTAGATTTGATTATTTGATATGAATTTCAGTTTGATACCTTCACGCATTCCAGAGAAATTTGGTCTTGACCTCAGACCAAGAAAAAAAGATAGACGGCGCGCCGCAAACACCAACAGTGAAGCCACAAAAACCCACCAAAGACAGATAGACGTACGACAAAGTAATCCTATAAGGGCTCGGTATTTTTCTTTTGAGGTACGGAGCCCTAAAAAGAGTAGATAGCGTGACGATTGATAGAGGAGAGTGAAAATAAAAATCGTGTTGCGACGACCTCAAGTAACGTGGAAGCAGGAAGGTGATGACCTACCGCTAAACCTTCCTTCCTTGCCCTCTATGTCGAGGCCGCGATAACTAGTGTACAACCCGCGGCCCAATATGATACCCCTTGGTAAGCTAACTGGTTGTTAGAATTTTGGACTGTCTTAGATCCACAAATGACATCTGGGACCAACGACTTATCGTGCTTTCTGAGATATGGAGGAAACTGGGTACGTAAAAGGTGGTCATCCATCCAAGGACAAACCTAGGCAAGCGCTGCTTAACCTAAAATCAACCCTGACCTGCCCTTATTATTAACTTGATCCCTCATGTAGATGATTAATTAACAAACAGTTCACTGTTTGTTAATTAATCTTGCTGCCAACTAGGTGGAAATTCGAATTTCCACGATTTTTTTCTCTAGTATCTAGATCATCACACCAACTACATTTGCTTTCGAATTTATATTCAGAGCGAAAATTTGTTCGCGTTGGTTGAAACTTCTTAACAATGAAAATATTTTCAATGGACTAGCTTTTAAGTTTACGTTCAAAGGCACTAAGTAAGATGCAGTGAAACTTAGCTACTTTATAGTTACAAAGTTACGTTAACGATCATTGGTTGAACTACCCCTTACGTACCCTATATCAATACAAAAACGTTCTCGGTATCTTTTAAAATTTCAAATTTGTTTTTACTTTTACGCTTGACTCAAATTATCCAACTTAGTTTTCTTTACTTATATTATAAAGAGACTAGCTGGTGCCCGAAACCCTTGTATGGGTGATTTTTAATTTAAATTGTGTCTTTTATATACTTTCATTGCATTTAGTAAATTTCTGTTATTTTGAAATTACAGAAACATTAATATTTTAAATTAATTTAGTTGTATTGATGTAATTACATGAATAAAGTTTGATCCTAAATTATCATGTAAGTGGTACCCACCTTCCAAAATACATTTTTTTTACCAATAGGGAACCACATTCCCAATTATCATAGCCTATGTTTCAAAGGTCCCGTGAGATGAATTTCTGACGACAACGCATGTGAAGTCACGGGAAAAAGCAAGAAGTGTATATTTTAGTTTAGTTTAGTTTCCAACATACCTACACACTTTAAACGTGGTCGCTCACAATCACATCAGAATGCTTAAAGTCGCGGTAGACGCTCCGGGCATCAGGGGCCACGTGACGGCTTCTGGCCACCGTAGACGCGGGCCTGTGGATGGTGAGTAATGGGCTAGCTCGCCGTCCGTCCGTCTTATGACGACGAAAGGCCGTGTCGACGGCGCATTCGTGTTCCACGCGCGCCTTTAAGAGATGTCAGCAACATGAAAGGGGCCCGACCGGGGCAAGGACCGACGCCCGCCGGGGCTGCGGGTTGTTGTAAGAGATTCCGCGGCCTCTACATAAAGGGCTAAGAAAGAACATGGGTGGTTTTTAGTCATTAGAAGTCTGACACTCCCTTTCGCTCTGCCCAAGAGCGGGAGGGGTTATCTAAACACTTCCCAACCCCCCAAAAAAAAAAGTCTTAAAGTCACACAAAGGGCAATGGGGAGGGCTATGCTCGGAGTGTCCTTGCGAGATCGAATCAGAAATGAAGACATCCCAACATTACCGACTAGCCTTAAGTGGCAGTGGGCAGGGCACAATGCTCGCAGAACGGATAGCCGATGGAGCTGCAAAGTTCTGGAGTGGCGACCGCGAACCGGAAGACGTTTCATTAGATGGCCTCCCACTAGATGGATCGATGACTTGGTGAAGGTTGCGGGGATTTGTTGGATGCGAGACGCACAGGACCGGTCACTTGGGGGAGGTTTATGTCCAGCAGTGGACGTATTTCGGCTGAAACGATGACAATGATGATGATCCACAGTTTGGAACTCTTTTTCATTCCTGCTCTTCATGTGCTACCTGCTTGATCGAAAACAGAGCTGACTATGTAAAACGGATAAAAGGCGAAGGTAGGTAACATAATGCACAGCTAGATTTTCAAGTAGAAACTACCCCACTAAATTCAATCTGTGAATAAATTAAAGTTCGAGTTAATAAAATAATGAATAACTCACGTGACCTTTCACTCGGAAGGTAGTTCACAGAATTTGGGTCTACCATTGTTACATTCACTTCCGAAGTATATTCAATCAATTTGTCTAGTCGAACGATCACACAAATCTGAATAGATCTACGAATACAATCACAGCTACGAGTTTTGTAGCGGCTACGACGTAGCAGCTACGCCGTAGCAGCTACGCCGTAGCTCGTAGACGCCTCAACACGATGCCGCGTCAGTTTTTTAGTTGTTTCACAAAATAATGATATACTAAATTTTTTACATGTTTTTAATTTTATAACACTACTTTACAATTCAGTGGATCCATTGGAACAATGTTTTGAGTGCATTCAAAATAGTCCTATCGTAAAACGTAAAGATGCTCCAAATAAAAAAGTTGTTCACCAATTGAAAGTTACTAAGCTTGACGTACTGAATGTTTGATTAACGGCTTGTCATCGTAAAGGGTCCGTTTACAACCTTTATGTAGTTTCTTCTGACTCCCATGGAAAAAATAACGTGAATTTATGTACGTTAAATTAATATAACACGGTGTTATTGCTGAATTTTCAACATTACGCAATAATAATAATTTGTGACACCAAAAGTTAGCACACTTAGAGCGTTTAACCAAGAACTCAGAACAAGAACTTGTGTTACAAGTATACAGAATGGTTTTGTATGGCAGTCAAAGCATTAATGTTTTCTTTAGCAACTCATGAAAGACAAAGCTCTGTTATTTTGAGTAACAGTCTTATAAGTGTCATAAGGCAAATGATATTAGAAAATCAATAATTAAAAAAAATATTATTTCAGTCAAAGATCAATAAGTGACTGCCGGGACCAACAGCTAACGTACAAAAGCCCAGCATAGCTATTCACAAACAATCGAATCGAAACCGAGTCGACCTTGACACTTAATCGGTTATCAGATATCCGGATCCAATGATTGTCAAATGCTATTCACAGATTCGATCGACATTGTAGTACATAAACATTTGTGGTGAAAAATTGTATGGAGCCAATACATTATCTCTAATGAGTATTTCTATAAGTTTTACTGTAGATTGTACGGAACTTCCGTCGAGTAACAAAAAATATAATTAAAAACAATTTAATTTTTTTATTTGAAATGGATACGTAACGACTCTTGGCATTTTGTTCTGAATTCTGATTGGATTGCGCTTCCGATAGCAAATAGCTGTCGGCAATCACAATCGAATCTGTTACTCGGCTTTGGTTTTGTGAATAGCGATTTTCGATAGTCCGATGGATCGATTGGATACGACTGATAATCGAAAGGTTGTGAATAGCTATGCTGGGGTTGCAAAGATATATTTTTAAAATTCATTAAATTGTTTTACAAATGCTATGAGTATCAATATTATGTTATTGGTTTTACCAAGTGACGCTTTGCCTGCTTGTTATTTAATTTCAAATCAAAATCAAATCATTTATTGCATGAAATAATTGAACCGTTTATTCAGCCAGTGTTATTGCGAGTGAATCTTCTGAATGACCTTTCTTATTATATTTTGACGCCTACGCTTCAGTCGAAGTATTGTCTTGAATTCCAATTAATCATTTTGTAGGCTGTTAGTAGAACTTATGAAAACATTTGTTCGTCTACATTCTGATGTGTTGAGTTTATGCTTCTATAATAGTGACGGAATTATTCATTATTAGAAGCGCTTCAAAACATAAGGCATTAAGATTTGTGGATAATTATATTGAGTGGCAAGCGAGAGATTGCAACTTTGCTCGGTCACGAGCACTAAAATGTATGCACGTAGCGCCTTCTTAAAGTGATATACTAATCTCTTAACTATATTTACATAAAGTTAGAAACGTATCATATCTTATACCCATAAAATTACGAAATAGATCTCAATTAGAAAATCACTCTCGAATCTTCTAAAGTGTAAAATCTTGTAAATACAAATTAATGGTCAAGACCCGTTGCACCCCGTCGGGGCTGCGGGATGTTGTAAGAGATACCGACATAAAGGGCTAAGAAAGAACATGGGTGGTTTTTAGTCAGTAGAAGTCTGACAGTCCCTTTCGCTCTGCCCAAGAGCGGGAAGGATAATTTGATGATATCCCAGCCCCCCCCCCCCCCCAAAAAAATTACCCGTTACACTATTTATGTGAATCATAGATGATCTGAATCCACTCTCATTACAAAAGTCGTGTGTCAAATTGAAAAGCTAAAAGATTTGCGTCTGGTTAAATATTTTCTCAGCCAGTTGACAACAGAGCTAACTCAGGCTTAGGGCTCAGGTATTATAAGAATAACCAGCCGTGAAGGCTGTTTTAACGCAACCCCTTACTAAAAATAAAAGAAAACATCGCGATCAAGCCTCAAATTTAACAGTTGTATCATAAAACAATTTTTAACCGAAATCCTACTTCCTACTAATATCATAAATGTGAAAGTTTGTGAGAATGGATGTGTGGATGTTTGTTACTCTTTCACGCATAAACGGCTGGACCGATTTGGTTGAAATTTGGTATGTAGATAGGTTATATTTTTATCCCAATTTTATGATCCGTGGGATAATTTTCGAGTTGTAGCGGGTGAAGCCGCTGGCAACAGCTCGTAAATAATAAATTATTGAAATATTAATTATTTATTTATTCATAAACACATACAATTGTTATATCAGGCAAGATCCAAGTTAACAAAAGTAGTCATAAAGCACATTTTAAACTAAACAAAACTTGGAAGCAGGCGGGGGTCCCTTATATTTTCATTTCATTTCATAATTTAATGTTCAAATGAACCCCGCCTGCTTCCATGTTTTGTTTAATTTGAAATGTGCTTGTTATTTGCTTTTCAGTTTTTCAGTCGGGTTTTTTATTTCCAACTTATTAGTTCTTTTGGGTTTGTTCTTTCCTTGGGCGCGTAAAATTCTTCGCAAAATAATTATATTTTGTGTTTGTTTATTGGATTTGTCACTTTGGATTTCTTTAAACATAGAAGTGTTTTATATTTTTGTAATCTAATTTTAAAACCCTTCATTTTTCGATGGTAATGTTTTTTTTTTAAATTCTGCGTAGTGGCCCCCGAAATCCGCATTTTTCTTTGTTTTTTTAATTTTAATGTAGCCAGTGACACCCACGCCGTCAAGACAAATCTAACGACGTATATTTTATTCAAATCCCTTCATCCGTTCCGGAGTTATGAGGGAACGAAGAAACAGACCTACATACAAACACGTTAAACACTAACTATATAGCTCTCCTTTCGGGCTTCGCCGCAGTCGGGTAAAGACACATAACCCTCCTTTTTGGGCTTCGCCGCGGTCGGGTAAAAATATAAATCATTCCTCTTTATAATATTAGTGTATAAGTGTAGAAGAGACCTTACAAACCACAGATAATAAAAAAAATACCTATCGAAAAAAAAATACAGGCCACAAAACCTGTCACGTGCCGTCCTAATATGATCGATGGGGACAAGATTATCCTGTTTTATATTTCCAGAAACTAGAAGAAAACCGAGTCACTTTAGATGATTATCTGTTCAATAAATCATCAATTTGACAGCTGTCATCCCACACAAAGATGAGTGATATCAATTCAATTTCTTGTAACTAGATGTTATGTGGTACACTTCCTTATGATCAGGTCATGAGCGACACATGATGATATTTATAAGTAACTAGCTGTTGCCAGCGGCTTCACCCGCTACAACTCGAAAGTTATCCCACGGGAAGATAAAATCGAGATAAAAACTATCCTTTATGCTAATCCAGATTATAAACTATCTGTGTACCAAATTTTATCCAAATCCGTAGAGTAGTTTTTGCGTGAAGAAGTAACAAACATACACACTCACACACTCACAAACTTTCACCTTTATAATATTAGTGTGATAGTATAACCTAAGAGATTGAAAAATTAAGTGTTTTTATAGATTTGTTTTGCTTGCTTTTAAAGCGGTCGTCAAACCATGTCAGAAGCCCTCGCGGCTGCGGGTTGTTCGGAAGAGATACCGCGGCCTCAGCACAAAGGCGTATAGTCGGTAGAAGTCTGACACGGGGTTATTTGATGATCCCCCCCCCCCCCAAAAGGCTATGATATACTAGATTAATAAATATATAGTTAGTCCACGAGTACTTTAAAAATATGCACCTATGCCTATTTCTTCAGGAAAAAGCTAATAATTGCTGCAGTTATTTATTTATTTATTTATTTATCTATTATTAGTACACTTACACACACACACACACACTTAGTTCTTTTAGTCACATTCAGACTTTTACATAGATTTACGAGTAAATATAAAAACCTCCAAAAACGAACAGCTCATTTGGACGCAGCTACATAAATAACAATGCATGTTACAAAGCGAAACTTCTGTAATCCGACCGTTCGTTATTCCGCCATATTAGTTTCCCGAAACGCAGAGGGATGTGTGAATGCACGTCAAAAACTTTTTGATTGGTTTAAAAAATGAGAGAACGGGACTAACATACGGACTAATTGACAGGTAAAAGTAATATTTAAATACAGCTTTTTTCTATCTTTTTTACGATAGTAGAAAAAATATAGGGGTTGATTTTTAGTATTTACGACTGCAATTTTAACAAACCGGCGCGTTGTAATTTGTTAACTTAATATATTAACTATAGTAAAAATACTATAGTAATATCGAATCGGACTGAGTCAAAAAAATATGATTCAAATTAGTCCGTCAGTTAGGTTATCGAATAATATTGGATACGTGTTTTTTGTTTTCTCAAATTAATAGAAATTGACGAATATAAGACGCGTCAAAGATCATGAGTGGGGGGTTATGACGTCATTTGTAGGTAAAAAATGTACTATCATGTGACGTTTTCGGAGAGTTCACAAGTTTTCGAAGCACTATATCTTCTTCATTTTTTGTTTATGTGAAAAAAGAAAAAATGCGTGTCCATTATTATTTGGAAATCTATCTGACGGACTAATTAGTTTTTTTTGTCCGATCCCCTATTGCTATCTAAAAAGTGTTATTAAATATTTAGTGTTAGTAGTAGTGTTAGTGCTATTAAGTGTTATCGTGTTATATTAAACATTTATATTGTGTCTTTCGAAATCCTGTCATTTTTCGTGACGCCTGAAACATTACCTAAATCAATTACAATTGACTGGTGATTGCAGATTGATTTGATTTGTTGGTGCGTTTCAATAATTTACACATTCATAAATTGTCGAATATATTTATTACAAACTTTGCCCGCTGCAACTCGAAAATTATCCCACGGGAAGATAAAATCGGGATAAAAACTATTCTATGTGTTAATCCAAGGTATCGGCTAACTCCACACCAAATTTTATTAAAATCGCTCCAGCCGTTTAGAGGTGAAGAAGTAACAAACATACACACAGTATGGTTTCCGTCCCGGTATCTCGACTGAAGATGCAGTACATGATTTGACGCAGTTGGTTGCTGGGAATCTCGATAGGAAAACCAAATGTCTGGGAATATTTCTAGATCTTTCGAAGGCATTCGACACAGTTTCTGTTTCCATACTTATTGCCAAATTAGAGGTACTTGGTGTTAGAGGTATAGCATTGCAAATTTTCAAAGATTATCTGAACAACCGAACCCAAAGAATCAAAATTGATAATTACTTCAGTGATGAAGAAACGTTATCTTACGGAGTGCCGCAAGGTAGCATTTTGGGTCCAATTTTGTTTCAAATTTATATAAATGACTTATGCAAAATGTCCCTCCCCAACTCGACGATCTTTGTATATGCCGATGACACCGTAGTTGTAGTTGACGGGTCAACATGGGATAGTGTTAAACGTAACGCGGAATTGGCACTACGTGAAATAATAAAATGGCTTAAAGTAAATCTACTTACCCTCAACTGTAAAAAAACATTATATATTCCATTCGCAATCCGTCAGAACACTGCACCGGACCACACCTTTGCGATAATAGCGCACACTTGCTCACAAATATCATCATCATGCCAATGTCCAACACTCATGCGTACAGATCACGTCAAATACCTCGGTGTTCAAATAGATTTTGGGTTATGCTGGAATAAACACATTGATGCCTTAACCTCGAGAACGCTGAGACTGATACATATCTTTAAGACACTGAGAGCCTCTGCAAACCTTGATACCTTAAAAATGGTGTTCTATGCTCTGTGTCAGTCCGTTCTTGGGTACTGCATCAGTGTATGGGGCGGTGCAGCCAAAACAACTTTTCTTAGAGTGGAGAGAGCTCAAAGAGCAATATTAAAAGTGATGCTACGTAAACCCTATCGCTATCGAACCACTCAACTCTACTTAGATAGTAAGGTTCTAACAGTTCGTCAGCTCTTCGTGTTGCAATCTGTTCTGAGGAGACATTCCAGTGTCCCACCATCTGATCCCAACAAACGAACCAATATTCCTCCAGGTACACAACACAAAACCGCTTTTGCCAAACACCAATTCTTTACATTAAGCTCACAAATCTATAAGAAAATTCATAAACAACTGAATATTCTAGATTGCAATAAATTTAAGTTAAAAACTAAGGTGACAGAACGGCTACTTCAACAAGACTACACACAAACTGAATCACTACTAATATACATTGCCTAATATTGCCTTATTTTTGCTCTTATTGCCTAACATACACCACACACTCGCTATTATCATACAACAACTCACCTCACACACACACACACACACACACACACACACACACACACACACACCAATTACACAATCCCACACACATTCACCTATATACATACATAGTTTTTAAATTGTTATTTTAAAATAACGTTCCTTTCCCTTTCTTTTCCTTTTTTTGTAAAAAATATAATGTTTAAAAGTAAATCTTCATAGTTAACACAAACAATAAGTTAGCACAGTCCGCAGTTGCATAATCCATATTTTTTAAGTAACCTTACAGCTGAACACTGTCTCTTAAGATACAGGTTATCCTAGTTTGAGAGGCAGGGCTCACAATATCTGTATACAGACTTCTGCAGCGTTAGTAAGCATCTTGTTAATCAGTGTATACTAATGTACTTATGTCTCTTTGTGTCAATAAATATTTTTATTATTTATTTTATTATTATTACACTCATACACTCACACTCACAAACTTTCGCCTATATAATATTAGTGTGATGTGATTGGTTTGTTTCGTCAATTTATTCACATAATCTAAATAATTTGTCTCCAAATCGTAATTCCAACAAACGGCAATAGGTACAAATTAAACATAGTCCAGTCCTGCTTATGTAGGTATCATAACTGGGAACCTACCTGAACCACGTCGAGCAAACATTTTTCTATTTAGGTTCCAATCTAATTTTAATTTCACGTCTCGTGTACCTACGTTGAATTGGAGTCTGCGCTGCATCTCCCAGATTAGCTACATGAACTTTAAATGTTTTAGTTTGACTTTGTGATTGTACTTATTGTTTTATATTTTAATCTATGAAGCTTCAGGATTCACAGCTTGATAAAACATCACGCCTGTTTATTTTATAAGGGACGAGTCCATTGTATCCTGCACAAATCTTGAATCGGGACAGCAGAAATTTATTTCCCGTCTGTCTCATCATCATCATCATCATCAGCTTATAATGTTCCCACTGCAGGGACTCAGGCCTCCTCTCTAGGAGAGGGATGGGCTATAATCCACCACGCGGGCCCAGTGCGGATTGGTAGATGTCACATATCTTCGAATTTTTGGGTCTATGATATGCCGGTTTCCTCACGATGTTTTCCTTCACCGTTTTGAGAGCAGTGGTGGTTCGAACCCACGACCAACTGTTCTTAAGTCGGGGCCGCCACCACTGGGCCACCACTGCTCTTGATCCGTCTGTCTGGTAAAATATTATTATTAGCACTTATGGGACCATAAGTGCTGTTACTGATTTATGAGTTTTTTTTTTTATAACTTTTAGTAATATACCTACATTTAGGTTCTTGATACTGCAGTTGCTTCTCAACGAGAGAACTTGTCAACGGTTAATAGTACCATGCTTTGTATATGTGTACAATGTTGATAATAAACAGAATTTTCTTTTTTTGTTTTTAATAAAAGGTTTCTATAAAAGAAAAAGAAACCTTTTACATTTTCAGTTTTTAAAGTTCCAACTTGTTCACACGTTTCAGAAATATACTGTACATGTAAATGTTTTGTGTACCGTTTATGTATGTACCTATATTCTGGCAAATTAATTTTCATTTCATTTATAAAAGTTTAAATGGTAACTTTACATTAAATACCTCTAGGACCGTTATACCCTCCCATGCATTAACACAAAATCCGAGGGCGTTACATTGCGTGCTACCAAAAAAGATGAACGGGACACAAAAAAGTCGTTCCCAAGCAATAGGTATTGCATAGTGTCACTAAGCTTGTTGTAGAAAATGCTTGTTTGACAGCTTTATAGAGCCTTTTAAACCCTGTGAGCAGTTAGTTGGATCGCCACGTCTTAACACGTTGATTGCCAAACCATAATACTGAAATTACCTAGTTGGCCAAACTAAAAATAAATTGATAAATCTCCCAATGCGCTCCCACATCGAACACAGTGTTAAGTTTCACAATTAAAGTGTTGAGTTACTAACAAACACAACACCTCCATTAAATAAACTTACCTAGATGTACACAGAAATCCCTAGGAGTGTCATTATTCAGACAAACATTTCCATCTGGACTCCGCACAAATACCTATCGACTATGCTAACATTTGTTCAGCACAAGAGTCTAACTTGTGATCGGAATAGACAGACAAGTTGGAGCGAGAGGAGGGTGAATAATACCTACTTGATTTAATTAACTTAGAAGGAACGAGTAGTTCGTCGAGGAAAATGCAGTCTCGTTTAGGAGCGTGTTCGAGATGATTTTGTGGAGAAGTCCAATAAGGGACTAGAGAAATAGCGATCGTTTTTACTGCTTCGGGTTTCTTATTAATAAAAAAAACATTGACAAAACCACTAAACAGACAAAAAGCGTCCCCTCCATTTTTATTGAAGTAAATTAGGAGCTATGAGGGAGAACATACTCACAAACATACATAGCCAGTTAAAATCATAACCCTCCTTTGGATTTGCCGTAGTCGGGTAAAAACTAGGTTTCAATTTTATAAAGTCATCCCAAAAACATCTAACGAAGCCACACTAACAATAGTGAACTTTTAAAGCACGGGACATAAATATTTTCTCAAAACTTTGTTTCGAAGACAGACTATCTTTTAATTACCAAAATTTTGATCATAAAATTGTTTAAAAAGATAGGAAGGAAACAATTAATCATTCAACATAATGGCTTTTTAAGATAGTCTTTGTCTGGTCTGATTTATTTGACCTTACTAGATAACATAACATAACATCACGCCAGTAATGTTTAAGTCCAATGTCTATTACATTGGACTTGGTGCGACCGTATAACCATCAACCGGGCACAAATCCAACTCCGTGGTTGCTACTAAGAAATTCCTAATGGAAAACCCAACAACACTTTTCCTGATTCGGGAATCAAACCCACGACCTCATGCACATCAGTCGCACTTGAGATTACTACACCATCGAGGTTGACCACACAAGATCTCCAATACAATTACAGTAAGTGTGTTTGAATGTCAAGTTTAGTGCTTAAGGAGATAGTTGACCGGAAAAGAAAAGGGTATTCTTTAGGGGATACTCCCCTGAGCAAGGAAAACATTCTAACACATTTTAAACGCACAGACTCTGTTTGTACAAGGTGTGTTTTCTCTTGAAAATCATTTTCTTAAGCAATGTTTTTTTTTTGTAATTAAAGTAGCTGCGCGATTGGCGAGTAGCGAGTAGTTTTTACGCTAGTAAAAAAGTTCCATTGAAGAATTAAGAAAGTTATTGACAAAAATAAGCCAAAGGTCCCTTCGGCATCAAAGATAATAAAAAGATCCTATGATTGATAGTTTAGGAAAAAATGGTAGTAAGTTACAAAAACAGAGGCAACTTTGCATATTTATTTATGATGATAATTTTTATTTTTTAGTTGTGAAAAAAATAGGATCTAATGTTTCCTAAAAAAGGCCAATTCACGTATATCAACACCCTAACATTTTTATTCAAGCATAAGTTATGCTACAATGGCTGTCTAAAATTGATAAAGTCAATTGGACTGGTGCACACTGTTTGACTTTGCTGGAATTGGACTGTTTGTTTAGGTTCATAGAAACGGATGTTTGGAAAATGAACGCTGGATTAAAAAGGATTATTCATCCATTTGGAACGCCTGACGAATGATGGGCCAAAATAACCACGTTGTGGAGCGCTGACATAGCCAGAAAGTGACGCGGTAGACTTCGCACGAGACGGCGGGACAAGATAGACAGACCCAACGACACTGGTCGTTCGGATCTATGGCCAATGCCGACCACTGGGTCGGCATTGGCCATAGATCCCAAGATTTGGAGGGCGTTTTGGGGAGAATTTTACCCAGCAGTGAGATGAGACATTACTTATCAGGTCAGTCATGGAAAGAAAATCTAAAAGAATAACAGGAACTTAACACATATTCCACTTTTCTAAACGACCAATTCCTCTAGCAAGCTTTCCCTGTTCAGAAATACAAAATTCCACATTTTCGTTTAAATTTAAAAACAACTCGAGCTCAATGCGTTTCCAATCGATTGGATCCCTGCTCGGCAAACTAATCGGAGCATTTGCAGTGCTTTTGAAAATAAACTTTTATAGCGACAACACAGAACATACGTTCAATCGTCTAGTTTACTATTTGCTGATTAGGATAAAGTTACTGCCACTCAGGCCACATCACTGCTGAGTGTAAGGTCCTGAGTTTGTATCCCGGGTTGGAAAAAGTTTTGTTGGGTTTCGCTGTCAGGTTTTTTTCCGAACATTCTATAGTTTATCATATTGCAAGATTATGGAATACCAAAAACGAAACATAAACCTAGGAAGTTGCAGTAATGAAAGGTTGACTTAGGCTGTCACGAAATGGCGACCAAGAACTGGCAAAAAAATGTGGGTCGTCCGGCAACGAGATGGGCAAACCACATAGATGCCATCGGGGAATAATCTGGATGAGCCTGGCACGGGACTACGACAAGGGCCTAAAAGAGATACCGCGGCCTCGCCACAAAGTGCTTAGATAGAACATGGGTGGGTTTTAGTCAGTAGAAGTCTTACACTCCCTGCCGCTCGCGCTCTGCCTAGAGGAGGAGTCATTTGATGCTTTCCAAACCTCCGAAAAAAAAAAGGACTACGTAGATTGCCACAACAAAACAGAGGCCTATACTTAGTAGTGGATGAATTCAGGCTGTAGATGATTATGATGATGATGTAACGTAAAATTGACTGACTGTCGTCGACCTGAATCACTATCAGTCCAATGAAGGTTTATAAAGAAGTTAATTTGCGTTTAAGCGTTTAAAGCAGGCCCAACATGCTGCTGCGCCCTGCTGTGCCTACGACGCAGCTGTATATTTCGCGTCTGCATTACTTTACAAAGATTGAGGAAGTAGTGCAGTACCTGAAAGTGAAGACCAACTGGACTCTGAGGGTCGAAAGGTTGGAATCGCGCCACAACATCAACTTTAAGTCATTTGTGGTGCGTGTTCCAATCGAACATCTCCAGACCTGTTTGCAGGAAGACTTTTGGCCGAAAGGTGTTGTTTTCCGTCGTTTCCGAGGACGGTTACGCGACACCTCGCAGCGAAACACGACGCCGAAGTTACGTGTTTAGTTATAGTGTTGTATGATTTAATATTTTATACGTATTAGTTTGTTATTATTGTTTTATGTTATTGTGTGTATTTTAAGTATGGGCCCTAGTTGCCTGAAATAAAATGATTATTATTTCCTTTATTTATTTATTCACATAAAATTTACATTTTTAAATATTTCATATAAAACTCATAAAAAAACATTTAAAAATATAAAAAATAGTCGTCCACCGGTGACGGGAGCAGGGTCCAAGCTACCGGTGGTTAGGGCTCCAGAGACAGGAACCTCCTCACAATGCGAGCCGTATCGAGGAGTACTGCCTTCTGAATCAGGCTCTTGATCCAACCGCCGAGCGAAAGTTTGGACAGGTGGTCGTCCAGACTCTTGGCTATAAGGCCATTGGCCGTTACGACTATCGGCACAATGATAGCCGAGTTCACATGCCACATATCGACAACCTCGTGCGCTAAATCAAGATATTTTATTTGTTTTTCTTTTTCAGCTTTCACGAGGTTCTCGTCATGTGGAATGGTAACATCGATTATCATTGCATTATCATTATTATTAAAGTCAAAGTAAAATCTAATCTTTGTTTAAAAGCTTACTATTCCATTAACGACTGCTTAAATGATAAGAATAGTTGAGCGCTGAGTTGAACACAAGACAATGTTTGTTATTTATGTTCTTTCTCCAAGATTAGTTTACTGATATGTTATGTCTTTTTTATTATTATTATATACTTTTTTATTTTTTACTGCTTTTTGTGTCTGTAGTCATTGACTTGCGTTACTATTGTATCGAGTCTGGTTCTTCTAACCAACCTAACAGACAGATGTGTTGCTGGGGAGTTTGTTCCGTCACTTCTTCTATCCAGTAAAATCACTAGGAAGGCCCCCCTTCGACACTTCCTAGTGATTTACTTTCGGTTTCAGGAGACTGTCTCTTGTAAATAAGTAAAGTAAAGTAAATTTTGACTTTCGAAAAGTGCTGATTATCAGCCTAGTTTGAATAAATGAGTTTTGATTTTGATTAAAAAGCTACAACGCCAATCAATCTATCAAAACCGTTTCTGTTTTTGTTTGTAATTTTCCCTAAAGTAAATTGGTTCCAGTAAACAGAATTCAAAACACAATCACCCTTCTAAAGAAAATCTATTAATAAACGACAGAACCCGAACTCTAGAACCAATTTCCAAGTAGTTGTTTTCAATAGTTTCAGAGAAAGAATAAGATATTTTAGTTAAGTTTAGGTTAAGAGATGCTTAACCCCTCAGGGTGAATTGAATGGTTGTCTATGGATGGTTGTACAAAAGTGAATTTATATAAGGAATGAAGTTCTTCTGTCAATTTACAGGTACGTGGAGCTTCTTTTGGAGAATATTTAGGTGAATCTTAATAGAGCTGTTCTAAGTTTTGTTTTATAGTTTATTGCAGTAATAAAGTATTTTTTATACATAAGAACATGAAGAAAATGTTGCACAGAAACATTTTCTTCATGTTCTGTGTGTCGCGGGTTCGATCTTCGTCAGGAACAAATATTTGTAGGGCCTACAGGGAATTCTTCCGGGTTTGGGTGTTTATGTATGTGATTTTAAATGTTTGTAAACGCACCTAAGATACAGGAGGAATTGCAAAGGTTAGGCAAAGTTTTTTTTTATAAAACAATTCAAATACTTAATGCTATGTTTCACTTTTGTCTATTTTCTTATGGAAGTATGCAGTTAGTTCACCGTTACTTCAGTTTGAACTCCAATTCATTTTAGCCCTATCTTGGAGGGTGGAAAATCATCGTGTCAGACTTCTACTGACTAAAAACCACTAATGATCCTTCTTAGCACTTTTTGTCGAGGCCGCGGTCTCTTTCGAACAACTTGCAGCCCCGACAGATTCATTTCAATCTTACTTCGTAGTATTAAACAAATTTAGCTAATTCTTTTAAAGCACAAAGTTCACGGATATATGGAATCCCGTACCAAGCAGTTTCAAAATCAAACTTTGTTTTCTTATTGTCTACAATTATTAAAAAAACACACAAAACAAAAATTACACAAAAGAAACAATTGGCATGACTGTTTAGTAGATTCATCAAAAAAGTATCAAGTGCATTCTACATCTCTATGACTGGCTGTCTGAATGTCATATTGGGAGTAAAACAATATTCATACTTTTATACTTTAAATTAAATTTCCAAGCGCAAAATCAAATCCCGGACGCATAATGTCGTTAAAAAAATATGAAAATAATTACTATAACATTTTGATCTTTTCCATCAAAGAAGAACCCGAACTATCCAAGTTGACTCAGATTATTTCATAGCACTAATGTCTGTCGTCTCAAGTGCATCGGTGCATAAATGATAAGAAGCTCTTAGATTCCGGGTAATGGAGCGTTAAGTCGTCAACGCGTCAATATTTCAACAGGGCTTTAGAATTACTGTGTTCAACAACAGCAGTGTTTTAACGTGTATTCTCTCGGTTTACATAGGAGAATATAAATGGTTAAATCTCTCATAAGAAAAAATCTGAGGGTGGCACTTAGTAGGGACTTAAAAAATGGCATGGAATCAATAGGGATATTTACTGACTTAAAAAAATGTGATTCTTATTAGTCCGTCTGTTAGATTATCGAAAAATATTGGATACGTATTTTTTGTTTTATCAAATCGATAAAAATTGACGAAGATAAAACGCGTCGATTTAAGTGGGGGTTGGTTTCATCACTGACTGCTAAAAAGTGTCATAATAGAGTATGACGTCACACGAGTTTTCAAAGCACTGTTTATCGTCTTCATTGTTTGTTTACGTAAAAAAAATAAAAAATACGTGTCCAATATTTTTTTGTAATCTATATGACGGAATAATTAGATTTTTTTTGTTAACTACCCTATTGCAAGCCAACTATACTTATATACAAATAAGCCTTCTGTGTAATGACCAAGAGTCTGTTCGCTTGATATAGTGAACGAGCCCCATCAGGCTCATGCCCGTCGGGGCTGCGGGTTGCTCGAGAGAGACCAACCTCCACTCAAATATTTGACGCGTTTTATCTTCGTAATTTTTTATTGATTTGATAAAACAAAAAATACTTATCCAATATTTTTCGATAATCTAACAGACGGACTAATGAGAATCACATTTTGTAAGTCAGTAAACATCCCTATTAGACTAAACAGACCGGAGTTTCTAAGGGCGGTGGCGGACTGATTGTAGGACATCGGATGTTGACAGATCTTGAATGATTTCGATCCATTCTAAAAACCTATTGCCAGCAACGAGGCTCAGACTTCATGACCGCTACTGAAGAAATTCCTGATGATAAAACCAAATTACTCTTAGCAGTTATCAGTAGTCAGACATTACGGCATAATTTACTCTTTTCTATTTCATATTTAAGTCCTCACATCATCCATACATCTTTCAGTTTCATCATGAGGTACAGAGTACAAAATGAGGTATTCCCATCTGAGCACCAATCAATATTTTGACGTGGTGCACTCTAATGGAAACATATATATTATATTGTAATTATATTTCTGGGCTCCTGGTACTTTGTGAAACTTTATTGTCCTTGTCTCTCATCTCCAACAAAAAAAACTGCATGGTATTAGAAAGGCATATAGATTTGATTTTAAGATTCCAATTTCTAATAAGGAGGTATTAGGAATTGGAATCTTAAAATCAAATCTATATGCCTTTCTAATACCATGCAATGTTTTTGTTCTCCTGGTAGTTTGTAGAACTTTACTAAAATTATTATCGATTACTTTTACTATACACCCCATCACTAGCAGTTACCAAATCGTAGGTTATTGTTGCCATTAGTAAATATTGATTGGTGATCAGATGGGAATAGATTTGGTGCTCTAAGCTTAGGTACTCTAAAAATCGGTGCTGAGATGGGAATACCTCTACAAAAGACCCTTTTCTGTATAAAAACAAAATGCGAACGGTATTGCGTGCAAGCAAAATTAACTTGCACATATTAATAACTTCTGAGTACTTAATAACAGTTGCTAGCACACGCACTACGAATCTTAAATGAACTTTCACACGTATTTTAGGGACCCCATTAGAGTGCTACACAATTCATTTGTTAACGAAAAGTAACACGCAATGAAATAAACCTTCTAAAGCCCGTTTAAAACAACACCTAAACTAAAGCATAATAGTGACCCGGAACGTCTGAAAACCAGTCTTACCAAAGAGTACCGTAGACCCAATACTCACTATGTTGCAGAGGATAGATTAACAGTCGCTCAATGTAAAGTACTGGTAGCCAGCTATATTCGGAAAGATTGGTATTCGACCCCAATGAAGTAGAGAAAAGTCGATAGGACGGAAAGTTGATAAATAATAATAAAGGCATAAAGGCGAAATTCAGATTAAGGACTACATATAATCCTGCATCGCGACATTAAAGTTATTAACGAGTTAAGAGTATAATGGTACTCCATGTGAAGCTCGACACCTAGTTCCACATTAGCTACTTTATAGAACTATAAAGTCGGCATTCATTTTCAAAACAATAGGCATTAATTTAGCTGTCGTTTTGTGTTAGTGAAAAAAAACGACCATAAAGGTACGTAATGGCAAGTAAATACAAAAATAAATAGAAATAAAACGAAACAGTTACACGCACCACAAAATCTACTTCCTCACTTACATACGGTCTACGGTTGTGTATTTAATCAATGTAGAACAGGGACGGGGACCTGAGGCACGCGATACGAAGACTTCACGGCATTATTTTTACAAGGAAATCGTACGAACTCAAAGGAGGAGCTCATGGATAAATAATAACAACCACTTTAGGTTGGTCTGTAGATGAGAGATCACACGTACTGAATTTCGTCCACGTATCGGAAAGCAGATGGAGCTATTAGTCCTGGTTGACATTTGTACATCTTTGACAGTCGGTACAAAAAGTTCAAACTTGAATGTCTGGCAGTCTGCCTTACCTAAGGGTAAGACATGATATATGACAAAAACACTTGGCTTTCACCCTAACTGAGTGCAACTGAATACCAGAAAAAGGTATTTCACCAAAGAAATATAATAAGTTCGTCTGTTAGACTATCTAAAAATATTGAAATTATCACGGTTGAAATTACCTTTGACTACTTGTAACGACTGTCAAAGATGTATCCGCTTACCGACGATCAAGCGCTGCATAATATTAAAAATCGAATCAGGTAAAAGTACCCTTAACGCAAACGAAGGGCACTTGTTCTTTCCACCACTGCGATCATTTTTTGGTTCTTAACCATACCTGTGAACGTAAGTTACGGAGATATTGGGGGTCAAAGTTCCAAATTTTGCACAGCTGTTTTTGTAAATACTAGTTTTTTAGGTTATAACTTTACTTAAATCACCTCCATGACCCGTTCACTATGCAAAGCATCCACTAGCACAATGTTTTAAGAGTGCTACATTGAGTTTAACCGTAAAATGAGATTATTGACACAAAAAAAAAAATGTCGCGTCTCAGCAAAACTTTTGCGTAGGGGTACTTAGTTTGATGTACAGAATGCTTAGTTGACGTATGTGTGAAGGGTTAATTTACACCCTGTAGGTATATAGCTTAAAGACTAACATACATAATTATGATAAGCTTTTGTTACAATATATGCTCCCAAAACGGTGAAACATCGTGAGGAAACCGGCATGACTTAGATCCAAAAAAATCGAAGACGTGTGACATCTACCAACCTGCACGGGGCGCGTGGTCAATTATAGCTCAGGGACTCTGGCCTCCTCCCTAAAAGAGGAGGCCTGAGTCTCTGCAGTGGAAACATTTTAGGCTGATGGTGATACAAAATGTGTTAGTTAATATAACCCTCCCAGTTGAATACGTCCATGCGTGCCTGTGTACCTTGTTCTGTTCTGTCTCCTGCTGATATGGAGGGAAGTGGAACTCCTCCGCTTTTATTTTGCGATTAATTTCGTCGCGGGATCCAAGACAGTTAAATCGTTTTTCTGGGACTTCGTCGAGCTTCATTGTCTCGGCGCTTTTCTTGTGGTCGCCACTGTTGATTATGGCTTGCAGGAGTTACAGTAGTTTGGGAATAGTGTGGCGACTTGTCCCAAACAAAAAAAAATATATATAACTCTAAAACTATATCCCAGATTGCAGCAGTACTGTGGTAGTACTGCAGCCGTTAACATTTAGCCACAGCCAAATAAATACAGCACACAGAAAAACCTTTCTCCATCTACCCAAGAAACCTAAACAAGCCATTATTACTTCCAATTTATAAAATTACACGAAACATTTATCACGGCCATACGCAGTACGAAGTAGAGTTAAGTTACGCGTCCTACGTAACTTATGCGCATGATATTACCATCCGATTGAATAATTAGCGTAACCGTCAGTTTATTGGTACTACACGGAATTAATAAAGCTTACGCAACGTAATTTGAAAGTTTTACATGGTGATATTAAACTTAGTTTACAGTAAGGAACAGCTCCTATATGGGACTTTTTTTTTTTGATGTTGGGAAATCATCAAATTTAATTACTACTCCCACTCTGGGCAGAGTGGCTAAAAAAACAAACACAAACAAACTCTACTCTCTCACTCTCTCTCTTCTTCTTCAAACTTCTACTGACTAAAAACCACACATGTTCCTTTTAAGCCCTTTGTGTCCAAGGCCGCGGTATCTCTTTCGAACAACCCGCAACCCCGATGGGTTAATGGACTTAGAGTTGAAAAATTGCAGCAGTTGGAGCAGTGCTGGTCTAGTGGTGTGACCGTCTGACTGACAATTCATTTGTTATCACTTGTTTCGGTGAAGAAATTAAAATAGTACACCTAAAGAGTACACCTTTGCCAAAACCTTCAGGAATTACAGGTGCGATGTTATATTATATTCATTTCTTGTCTTATTTTCTTGAAAATTCTATAATCGACGTTCTTCACGACGAAGTGTTCTTTTCTTTAATTAAAGTTCCATTTTTAACCGAAACAATTTGCGCTCTTTTGTTAATACCTAAAGTCAAGTACACTACAGCAGAACTAGTGGGAAATTTTGTTCCCCAAGTTCTACGATTTTGTACCACCTTGAATCATGGAACTAGTGGGAATGATCCCATATAACAAGCTGATTAAAAATCTATGAGTCTAAAACAGCACTATCATACAAACCTAAATTTATGAACACCCAATGTGCTAAAACATCCATTCAAAACCAGAAACTAAAAGGAAAACCAATGGAATCCGTGCTCTAATCTAGAGACCGAACCACTTTACAAGCATTAAGCGCCTTTACCCACATACATACAAATGATCTGCTTACGTTGCTTTTTCTATGAACCTTTCAAAGCAAAGGTTAGAGTTAGATAAGAAAACCTACTTTTCACACGTTATTCGTAAACGATATTTCAATCACGTCACACAGATCAAGATTTTTACACTAAATCAAGATTCCAATTTCTCGACTAGACATAATTTCCTACAAGTCTCTGTATGAAGTACATACAAAATCCAAATCATCATAATTTTTCTACCCATAACCCATTCCATTTGGGGTAATCAACATAAAAAATAACAAACAAAAAAAAAAGAAGAAGAAATTAAAAAGATTTATTTTTTTGTCAAGTAATTACTTATTTACACTTCTACTGGCTCTTGTACTCGGAGTTACTGTACAAAAACCTCCTCCATTTTGAAAGTCGGTTAAAATAGTCAGGATTAGGTCAGGTATTTAAACATTTGAATGTTCATGCATTTAAAGAAAATACTACTTAAAACGTTAGACGTGGTTAGATAACAGATAATTAACAATAAATCAAGCTCTCCCAACATAAACGGTATGTGTGAACCGAGAATTTCTATTCACAAATTGTTCAAATTAACTTTTAGTTTATTTCAGGCGTTCGTACGAGACTTACTGACCGAAAGTAATGCTGGCACAAATATTTCGTACAATCCTTTCATAAAAATATACATGAAACTCTGATCCAATTTTACCGATCGTTTCATAAAAATATTTTACGAAAAAATATTAGTGCCAATTTCGTAAGCTTTGAATAATGATAATACCGTCAATAAATTGACATCATCATTTTATTATATACACGGCTTGTAGCAATATTAAATAGTTGACCCAGTTTTTATATCCTAATATAAATAACAAACCACAATAGGAAAAAATTGAACCCTAAACAATTCACTGAACTAATTTACCCTCCATTAGAACTATTAAACTCACACCCTTCACAGAATTCCTTGCACAAAAACATGGAAATCCCAAACTCGAAACAATACTACACGGGCTTCATAGAAAGGCCAAAACCACGATACCATTAAGCCGCTTAAGCGCTAAAACCCGATATAAAATCGACGCGCACCCCAATACAAGGCTACTGAAATTGGCGAAATTGCTCATCACAATCAGTGGCCATAGTAATAGTTAGGGCCGACAATGCAAGTAGCACACGTCCCGGTGCAACTGGAACTTTGGCAAACCTCGTTCGAGCGCGCGCTCTCCGAACCGTCAGTAGACAGTAAGGCGCCGAGCAGACCGCCCACCAGTTGAGTGCGAACGCAAGTTCAAGTTCGAATAAACATTATCCGAAATTCTATTTTCGAATTTTAAATCCAACTGGAACAGTATCATTCAATTGTTTTTTCATTTGTTGTTGATGCGAATTTCGTGAGTGTGTTTTAGTGGAAACAAAAGTGTTAGTAAAAACTTTTTTTTCAGTTCGTCGCGAAGTTTTGGAAGCTTGGACGAGTTGGCAATTCGCAGGTTTGTAAATCTAATTTTGTTTATGAATTTAATTTAAGAGAAAATTGAAATGGAAAATGGAATCCGTTTTTTTCGGTATTGCCCTGAAGGGCTAAATTAAAAATTAAATTACACTAAACGGTGCGTATGTTTTCTTAAAAATTCTCAGCGAATTTCCTTGCAGGTTTTTTGCTTATTAAATATATACTAACTTATATTTGAACGTGATTATGCCGTCACTAATTTAAACCAACAAATCATCGTTTTAAACATACAAACTGCATTAATCACAAACAATCAAATTACGCTGTTCAATTATTCATGTCAAACACGTAAAGCGTTAACACGACTTCCCCGAAACGGAATACACTGAATTTTATTTACTGATGCAACAATTTATTTATGATTGGCATAATACTGACAACGCATAATATATGCTTTAAAATAAATTCAAAACGGAACGCGACTGGATTTATTTCGGAACGAATAACTAATTTGTTTTAAGATTCGGATTTTGAATGTCGGATTTAGACTGGTTTGAATACCTTAAAGATACAAGAAGACACAAACTTCAGATTACCAACTAAATAACTGTATATAATTCAGCAAGTTACATGTAGTAGTAGGAACCTAAAATATACTTTGGATTCAATATTTCTATTTCGCGGAGCCTACGTTCAAGTATTCCGCGAACACAAATTACTTTATGCATAATCTAATGATTACAAACTGAACTACTACTACGAACTATTTTATCTAATCAGGATAATTCCATACTTGGAAGCTCACATAAATAAAACCAATTTAGATTGTCTAAATTGCTTTCAAACCACCTTATTTGTAACTAATTTCCTCTCATTGTTCAACACAGCGTTTCCTTCTCATATTAATTAGGTTTGAGAAAATACTGGATCGCAAATATTTCGTAAGAATATTAAAGGTCTGAACATAATCCATTGGCCCCGTCTTATAGACAGTTATAATATTCGAACATGAACAAATACGACGCACTTAGCACTATTGGTAGACGGATTAGTGTGGACAGTATGTTAGCTAAGCAGAATGTTGTTCACAACCTTTCTTCTTATTGTCATAATAATGTAACTGGTAATGTAGAAAAAAACAAAAACAGTCCATAGACATACGAGCTAATTCACACAGGGTTTCCAATTTCAAAACATCACTTTGAAATTAGAATGAAGTCAAATCCGTGAGGATTTACCCTAAAACAAGTCTGAGAATGTTGTTATAAAGTTTGTTCTCCTTGAGTGTAGGTTAGAATTTCAAACAACAATAGGGGATCGGACTGAGTCAAAAAACAATGACTCTAATTAGTTCGTCAGTTGGATTATCGAAAAATATTGGATACGTGTTTTTTTGTTTTATCAAATTAATCAAAATTGACGAAGATAAGATGTGGTTGTGACGTCATTTGAAGGTAAAAAATGTACTATCATATGACGTATTCGAAGAGTTCACGAGTTTTCGAAGCACTGTATTGACTTCATTTTTTGTTTATGTGATAAAAGAAAAAATACGTCTCCAATATTTTTTGGAAATCTATCTGACAGACTAATTAGTTTTTTTTTTGTCCGATCCCCTATTGGATTCTTGATGATTTACTTTAAAAACAAATGACTTTCGTCCGGAAAAAGACACACTTGTTCATGCCGAACAACACATTGGAATTCAGACGATGAGTCGAGATTGCTACCTACATTTTTCTTCAAAAACAAATAACAACCTTCTGTAAATTGTGTGCGGTCACTTGGCTAAAGGAAAACAAAAGTCGATTTCTTTCACAAGAAATCGAACGTGAAAAACAATACATTAAATTTTATACAACTTTTTCACAATCGACTCTCAATTTGTTGAAGCAAATCTTCCTGATTGTATATAAAGTAGACCATTAATATAAAACTTAATGGTTCTTGAATTAATAACTATTTTCTTGAGGAATATTAAAAAAAATCCGTATACCATTAGCACAGTACGGTATGAATAATAATACAGTGCCTAGAGTTCGTAGAAAATGGCGTCGTATTGGACTTTGCCCTAAATTGATTCACTAACAATGCTTTGGATTATTTCACTAGTCAAGTAATTAGTTACTTTTTTTCAATTGAAAAGTTTAAACTGCGGTAATTTTAATGTGCTTCAGTAAAACCGATGTATTATCGTTTTCAATTTGAACCAGTATTAATGAGTGTGGTGTGTTTATGAAATTCAATAAATGTGTTAGTAATTGAGATTTATTAATTCACAAACATTAAAAAAAATGTTTTCATAATGCTTTCCAAGTGTTAGACAGTCTGCATGCGAAACTAACTCCCGATTCCTGAGAAGGTATTTAATTATCTGTTCACTGTAATTCTGAAAGCCAAAATGACAGCCTGAATGATGAGAGCGTCTAAATTGAAATGTCTGTTTGTAATGTTAAAATAACAGCCTTTACTGAAAGCATATACATACTGTACTGTTAGCTGGTGTTAAAGAGAGTGACTTTTATTTTAGAAAATAAATTAGAATTACGTGATTTAATTTTTAACCAGATCAGATTTAAATAGGCAAGTAATATTTTATAATAACGCAGATGAAAGTCGCTGGCATCAGTTAGTACTTTCAAATGCAATGTGCAACCTCATTTCGGAGATAAATTAAGATCAAAGTTCTTGAAAATACGAGGTTTGCCCCTCTGTTGGTCTTTAATGGGAATCCATTGGAGTAGGCACACCACCAGCACGTCACCAACTGCGATCCCTATATTCCTTACCTTGCCCACCGTCTTCTCGTCTACGTCGTTTTTCTTGCGTGATCGAATCAGAAATGAGGACATCCGCATGAGAACCAAGGTTGTCGACGTAGCCCGAAGAATCGCCAGACTTAGGTGGCAATGGGCAGGGCACATTGCTCGCAGAACGAATGACCGATGGAGCCGAAAAGTTCTGGAGTGGCGACCGCGAACTGGAAGACGTTGAGTTGGAAGGCCTTTCAACTAGGTGGACCGACGACCTGGTGAAGGTTGCGGAGACCCGCTGGATGTGAGACGCACGGGACCGGTCAATGTGGCGACACCTGGGGGAAACCTATGTCCAGCAGTGGAAGTTTTTTGGCTAAAATGATGATGACTTCGTCCACGTCGTTTTGTATCGTCATTAGATAAGACATAATACTCTCAAATATGTTTCTGCACCACAAACATATATAATCTTTACATAAAATGACACAATGTTATGTCAATAAACATTATGATTGGTCGTTGTTATTTCAGTCACCTATCTTAATGGCCAACATAAATAATTCATCAAAAGAAGAAATAAATAGGTTATTATGATTTTATGATGTTTTCCTCACGTTTGTATTTATAAATACTGAATGAGCCGATCTTTTTCAGATTCGCTTGTTTGTCCAATAAAATCATTCATATTTTTTGAAGACTTGATCGTGGAATTGTAGGCAGATAACATATTTATATTTTATAATATTAGGTGGTCTTTATAAGACTGAGTGAACGCAATTCACACCTCAGAACGCTTTTGAAGGCTTAACAGCTTTATAAGAAGACTAAGTACCTACTCTTTGATATTGCGAAGATACGGGCAATAGTGTCACCCAAGTGTCTTCAAGGAATCGATAAATAGGGTAGCTAACAAAAAAAACTCTAAGTAGTCCGTCAGATAGATTTCCAAAAAATATTGGACACGTATTTTTTCTCTTTACACGTAAACAAACAATGAAGACGTTACAGTGCTATGAAAACTCGTGTGACGTCATATTCTAAGACATTTGTATGACATTTTGTACCGGTGAGTGACGTCACAACGCCCATTGAAATATTTTACGCGTCTTATCTTCGACAATGTTTATTGATTTGATAAAACAAAAAATACGTATTCAATATTTTTCGATAATCTAACAGACGGACCAATAAGAATCATATTTTTTTAGTCAGTAAACATCCCTATTGTAAAATTATATTTACGTTTCTAATAATAGAGATCTGGCTTATAGATTATCCTCTGCTTGCCAAAATAGGTAACTAAAGCAGCTTTAAGAAGTTTTTGTTGTTATTTATTGGCAAATATTTAAGCCGAGGCGTTAACTGCCGTGTCATGTTTGGTAATCTGGCGCATATAAAAAATTGTTAGATGAGTTGTTTTCAGAAAATATTTTTTTGCCTGTAATAGGGGATCGGACTGACTGACAGCAGCAAACTATCTGTGTACCAAATTGTATACAAATCCGTTCAATAGTTTTTTGCGTGAAAGAGTAACAAACATCCATCCATTCATACATACATACTTACAAACTTTCGCGTTTAAAATATTAAGTAGGTTTTATAGGAGAACAAGAGCATTTAAGACAGAATTCATAGAAAGTCTCCCTTGATCATGATCGTATCGATAAGTAAACAAAATCTAGACAAAAGTGGTTTTTATTCAACAAGGCAAGTACTAAAGTAAAGTCCAAAGTAAGTTCCTACTAAACAAGAGTACCTGCCTATTGAGTCAACAATAGCAATGCATACGTAATAAGTTCAGCAGATTCAGTACAACACACTAACCTATTTATCTGCGTTTCCCGATGCAACACTAGTGCTACGATAAAAGGCTCAGCCGTACTATACACTATTTTGTTCTTTCATAAATATGTTCAGATGGGAATACTGTGATCTTTTTATTTACTTTATTTACTGAAAAAAATATTATAAAAGTCTTAAGAGACGTAATCTCATGTGTTATTGAGAAGCTTTTACAGCGAGAGTCTTCAGAAAAATCTTCAGCCTTCTTCAGTTTTCAATAATGAAGTTATTTTTAAAACAATGTGGTTATGTAGTTATCACAATGACTTTCTATTTTACCCAAAGGATGATTGGTAGAGAATGCCTTGTGTATATTTTTCTTAATAAGATATTCTTGTTTAACATCTTCAAAAAGCTTCTCGTGCTTATTACTATTATTATTATAGCTAGTCTGTGTTGTCCCACTGCTGAGCAAAGGCCTCCCTCCATTCTTTCCAACGGTCACGATTCAGTGCAGTGTCTCTCCAATTCTCAAGGAAGACATCCAGTTCGTTCCGCCATCTCCTTCGTGGTCTGCCACGACCTCGCCTCACTGTTTCAGGGCACCAATCTTGAGCTTTACGGGCCCACAGCTCGTTTGGCATGCGGCAGACATGTCCTGCCCAGTCCCATTTAAGTGTGGCAGCCTTTTGAGCCACGTCAACAATTTGCGTTTTGGAGCGCAGTGTAGTGTTTCGAACCCGATCGGTTAATTTTACACCTAAGATACTGCGCTCCATAGCATGTTGGCAAACCTTGAGTTTGGACTTTTGGATGTTAGTCAAAGATTCTCGTGCTTATATTTATTAAATCAAACCCATATAAAAGTAAGGACATAAAAATAATGAAAGAATGTCGTTTAAGAATACCCACTACATAAGGTAAGGTACTCTCCATTATTTCATATCATCCAATACCACTTGAAACTCCACGTGAATCGTTAAAATAATTTTGTTTCCCTCTGTTTGAAACACTGGCACCATTTGTGTCAAAAATTGGGTCAGTCACAAAGACATCTTTCGAATGGATTTTTTGTGATGAAAAATTGAGGCATGAAGGATGAAGGATTACGTTTTCAAAATATATCCAGTTTCAATAAAATTGAAGAAAATGAGTCCTTAGCCAGATTTTAAAAATATCTCTGAAAGATTATTAGTAATCAGTTTTTATTTAGTAATCGAATAGGATTAACTTTCCAGCTCTTTAAAAAAAATGCAATCTTGAAACATAATAAAATTATATGCCATCCTAATTGATTTTATTCGAACGTAAAAAAGCAAAACATTAAAAAAATTGTATTTCAAATTCTTGGTACCTTTTAATTTTACCTGTGATTTGGAATACATTTTCAAGCAACGTTGCATCATGTTAACATTTATTTTTAATCAATTTGAAATTTCATTAAAATAAATCTCTCTCTCTCTTTACAAAAATTGGGGTCATAATTTTATTATGAATTTGATGTAGGTACATTACACGGCCCGGAAACATCACAAGATTTGAGTAGACCTTTGATTCTAAACGCCTACCTGCATGTATGTATGTAGTACTCGTATAAGCACACAATTGGTCGATATAGATTCGGTTACGGCGTAGCAACTACGCAGAGTGCTACGCCGTAGCTGTTAAACATAGAGCTACGCCGTGCCAGCTACGCAGCCGTAGCCGAATATTTTCATTGAATATCAATATGACTGTAAGTATGTTCTTTTATGGATGTACTCGCTTTGTTATACGCGTCATTGTTTTCAACGAACAGTATTAACCTCAATTAAGATAGTCTTGAGTGAATATACTTTATTTTCAAAAGTTATCGACTTTGAAAGTCCTTAAGTACTTAAAAGATAAATAATATTTCTGAAATCTAAATATTTTTTTCTTTAACAAAAAAAATTTCATGGCCGTATCTCTATTGTGGTGTTAACAATAGAATACATTAATACAAAGAAATGATTGCACAAAGGGCTGGTTGTGTTCTATTTTTAGGTTCAATTTAAAGTTCATGCTGACTCACATAGTCATGACTCGACCGTTATAAATTGACATGTGTCGGGTATGGTGCCTGTCATTTTATTTAATGAGTTTGGTTTTGGATGCAACAATGTTAAAAAGTTGAAGAGTTTAAGCAGTTTTAGAAATTATGAAGTATGGTCAATCGACTCTGGTGAATCATTTTCTATTTTTTTTTGCAATGCAATAAAAATGCTGAAAAATATAGGTTTTACTTTGATGACTGAGCTTATAGAGTTTAAAAAAAAAAAACAATGTAAGCCATTGATCCAAATTGACATTTGTATATCTAATATCTTTTGTACTCAGTGGCTCAACATTCTGACAACGAGTCTAAGCAAGGGTTTCGTATTTCCCCGTTCTAAATGGATTATGAAGGTCACTTAGGCAGTCAAAATACTGGTATTAAGGTACAAAAGGCTACGCAGATGATGATCATGTAAGAATTTATAAGGCTGTATAGAAATCCCTTCGGGGCTGCGGGTTGTCCTGTCGAATGGCTGCGGATTGTTCGAAAGAGATACCGCGGCCTCGACACAAAGGGCTAAAAAGGAACATGGGTGGCTTTCAGTCAGTAGAAGTCTGACATTTCCTTTCGCCCTGCCCAGAGCGGGAGGGGTTATTTGATGATTTAGCAGCCCACCCAAAAAAAAAAGTTTGTATAGAAATGTCCATAATTTTGAAAGTGATATCCACATGTCTAGCGTCTCTGGTTTCCTAAAAGAATCAATATCGTTACGTACCTATAGTAGAATTAAAGCCATTCAAATAATCCTTGATTTTGATTTTGAATGTTTTCATAGCAAAAGCCTCTACATAACGGGGTTAAAAAATACGGCAGATTTTTTTAACACAATAGTTTTCGGAACTCGTTTTCAGGAGTTTATAGTGAAACTATCCCGGTTAAAATGCTGTTTTTTTTTCCTTTTTTATTTGCTGGCAACATTTGAAAATTGTTTCCAAAACATTTCATGTGAGAATCGTAACAAAACGATTTCCAGTCACTGTTAATTGACACATGTCGCAACACGTTAATTCTAAACGATACTTTGTGTGCGGATGATTTTCAGAATTTGAATGGATTAAAAGGGGATAGACCATTTTGATTTTATTTCGAAATCGCGGCCCACGATGAAAGTGGTATATCCATTCATACTACTTTCATCGACATTTAGACGAACAAATAAAATCCAGTAACACGGTACCCCGAAGTATCACGTTACCGAGATATTTGAAGGTAAAAATCGACAAATGAGTACAACGACAATCATCAATCATTTTTATGCTCTAAATTGTTTCTAAATGATCGTTCCCAAGTGTAATAATATTATGTGCAGTAAAAAATCGCTTCGCATCGCAATGACACGCTATGTTATGTCAAAGAATAGTTTTCTCGTGCTCCTAGTAGTATTTAACATACCTACTCTAAAAGGTCTATTTTTTATCTGGTCATTGTACTCAATGTCGAACTTTACCTTCAAATATCCGATAACGTTACACTTCGAGGTACCATGTTACATGACATTTTTTTCGTCTATGCATCCTCTACCCATATATACCAATTTCATCGTGGACCGTGATTTCTAAAAAAAAAAACAAAATGGCGGTGAGTCGATATGCCAGCTTCCATACAAAAAAGTTCAAACCCCTTTAATTAATCTACTTGATCGTCTTAACTGCCTGGATAGTCTAGCAACTGAGCATGAGGTCCTGGGTTTGATCCCCAGGCCTGGTAAAGTGTTATTGGGTTTATCTATCAGGATTTTTCAGGTAGCAGACACGTAGTCAGAATTTGTGCACGGTTGATGGCAATTGGTTCACCGCCTGATACATGGAATCGAGTAAAACAAGGATTTGTTTTAAACGTTGTTGCCCCACTCTAGGAATTTCTCATGTATCGTGGGTGCGTTCACAAACATTTAAACTCACATACACAAATACCCGGACCAGGAACAACTATCTGTAGGTCATACAAATATTTGTTCCGTGTGTGGATCGAACCCGCGACACGCAGGGCAGCAGTCCATTGCTTGAGTCACTCAGCCATTGCTTGAGGCGCTCATTTTAGGCGTGATATTATGTTAATGAAAAATTATTTTTTGGCATAGTGATATTAGTGATATTGCTTACGTGTATTTGACTTACAAGTGCGGAAATGTGTGGTCATCAAGAGTTAGATTCACAGATCATGCTAAACTTGATTTATTGCGAGAGTAGTGGAAAACCTTAAATGCCAAGGTCATTTGATGTTTATATCTCACTGTCAAAGGTTTTTTACGTCGCCACATAAGTCGTGGAAGCTGACACTTATCTTGGGGATTACCACCGCTTAGATGCTAGATATACCATTAAATGTTAGAAGGAAATATGTAGGTTTTTTATACGTTTGGAGGCAGGTTTTTTAATCTACCTCGAGAAATCCTGTTCCGCATATTTCACGATTTTCGAAAAACCACTATTAACCGAATAAAACCAAAAATGGAACAGAATTTGTATCAAGTACCCTAACAAGTAAGTTAACGTGAACTTAATCGTTGGTGACGAAACTGGTTCTAAAAATTTACAAAATTAAGCTTTGGTGAAATGAATGTCTTTTTTATGTTTTTAGTAATAAATAACAAACCGTAAAGTTATATCATGTTTTTTCTTTGTATAAAGTTTAAATGAAAATGGTACCAGTAATACTAAACTCATGGAGCTGTCAGCTTCAACATTGACAGTACATGGAATATAGACATTGACACTTCATGAATGTGGTTTAGATTCTGTTGATCTCGTTTAGTAATATACTGCAAAATTTTCCTTAGAATTATACTAAACTTAAAATGAACATTTATTTGAACTTTAACTGCCGCACGCAGGGACCTTTAATGATTACTTAAGCCATCACTTAGTAAAGGTTTTGATGGTTTTGTCATACAAAAGTATGTCATACCTTTACTAAGTGATAGCTTAACTAATTATTAAAACTCTCTGAGTACGGCAGTAAGTAAAATAGTGGTACATAGGCGGGCTTAATGCCACAAGGCATTTTTTACCAATCAAGAAACGCATATATAATAATATTGAGACTAATAGGTACATTCACCTGCAAAGATGCATGGACAATTCAAAACTAAAATCGTGTGAAGCGAGAAATGACGCTACCTAACGTGAACTTGTCATCGATTACAAACTTTCACAGAAAAATAGACACTAAGGTATCCATGTAATTTTGGAGGTCACTGTTCAAATAAAATAAACTAACAAATACGAGTATTTAAACAAAATCAAAATAAAACGAGAATAATAATTACTAAGACTCTCAAATCAAATAAATCTCATGATTAACCTTACCAATGTCACTGAATGTCTTTAACCTTACTCTCTATATTACACAAGTTCAATTACCTGTCACCTTTGAGAAAATTCAAGTAAACAAAAATGAAAACACAAACAAAAACTCTACAGCAAATATTTGTAAAGTTAAAAGTAATTGATCGTTTCATAAAACAGTGCTTAAAACATTTAGTCCTTCATGAGAGCTTTGATCGAACAAAACTACTCGTAGTTGCAACAAATACCTATTTCAAGGAATAACTCAAAAGGAATGCTTACTGACTTAAAAGAATATGATTCCAATTAATTAGTCCGTCTGTTAGATTAAAAAATATTGGATACGTATTTTTTGTTTTATCAAATCAATAAAAATTGACGAAGATAAAACGCGTCAAAGATTTGTGTTGTTGTTGTTTGTTTGTGACGTCACTCACCGGTAAAGAATGTCATACTAATGTCTTGGAAAATGACGTCACACGAGTTTTCAAAGCACTGTATCGTCTTCATTGTTTGTTTACGTGAAAAAATAAAAAAATAACGTGTTCAATATTTTTTGGAAATCTACCTGACGGACTAACTTTTGTTAATTACCCTTTTACTGCAGACGGTTGAGGTTTGTCTATAGTGAACCGTTTCATTCTTTGCTTGCAATTTAATAATAATTCAGTTTTTAGAATTAGTGAAGGTCTACCGTTTGACTAATATTTTTTCTTTTCTTTTTTTTAAAAACCTTGCCCTACACTAAGAATTTCTCCTGTATCCTGGGTGCGTTTAAAACATTTAACGTCACGTACACATACTTCCAGAACCGGAACAACTATCTGTAGGCCATACAAATATTTGTTCCGTGTGGGGATCGAATGCGCGATATACAGCGCAGCAGTCTTGCGCTTAAGCCATTGTGCCAAACGTGTCGTCACTACAATAATACTCATTGAAGGAACGTTATATATAAATGACCTGTCCAGACATAATATTAATACTAAAAAAAAAATTTTTTTTTCAGCGTGAGTTTTATTATTACGCTTCACCTGTACTTCATTGTACTGGGAATGAGCCAGGCGTCGCAAGTCTTCTGTCATTTTACAACCACCTTCGCGCACTGTGCCGCCACCAGTACACCGAAACATGTAGCAGGCTGATGCGAGGCTCAGTGTAAATTGAACTATAGGCCTGCAGTAATAAGGCCCTAACATAAACAGTTTTAGTTTATCATAAAAAAGTTTCATGATTTCTTCATCTCTACAAAATATAGATTTGACATTGACTTAGTGACGTACAGGCACCTTATGTCTTCGAACCACCAAAATTACAAGCCGGAATATCCTATCTAACAACAGTAACAATTTGGATTTTTTCATAGATTACTGGATGGAGTAATCTAAAAACAACCCAAATTGTTACAAGACTCCGGACAGACCATAAAAATGCTCTTGTACACACCCAGTCAGTACTATCAAGGCGAGTGTTGTTAGTCTAGGCCTTTTTTTAATAACTGGTTATTACGTCCTGAAGACCTTAAACTTAATGATAAGACTAGTTACGGACTCGCCGGCATTCCTCTGAGCATTTTATTTCTATCGCCTAATGAACTGACGCAAGTAATTACTACTCAAAGACTTAATTATAGTTATAATACTATTATAAGAACTAGACTGAATTAAAGATTGTCAACGAAAAGATAATACAATTACTCTCTTGCTTTTATTCCCTGGAGGAAAAATGGAGGGGTTCATTGCGCTTATATTTTTCTAATTATGTAAAAGCATACTTAATTAATATAATATCACGTTCCCGCTTCTAGGAAATCAGCCTTGTCTCTGTAAAGAGTGGGCTCAAATCTAGCACGCTGGCCCAATGCGTACTGGTGTCACATGTATTTCCTTCCTATTTGTTTCTACGCCAGGCAATTTTGTGCTGTAAAATTTAAATGTATGAGAATCAATACAAACTTTAATTATCATTTTATTATGCTAGTTTTGTCATATAATGGGGCACTTGACAAAAAATCTAATTAGTTTCTCAAATAGATTTCCAAAACCTATTGCACACATTTCTTTTCTTTTTTCATGTAAACCTAAAATGAAGAAGATACAGTGCTCCGAACGGTGTGACGTCACAGCGTGATACATTTATTAGCACGCAGTAACGTCACAAGCCCCCACTTTAGATCTCTGGCACGTTTTATTTTCGTAAATTTTTATAAACTTGATAAAATAAAAAACACGTATTTTTCGACAATCTAGCAGACGGACAAAACAGATTGATGATTTGGTCAGTCACGAAACAGCCCTATTATGTCCCATTTTAATAAAAAACATCTTGAGTTACCAAACCAGCATGGCCAAGAAGTATTTCTCAACGGTATGTCTTCCTCCGTACCACAGAAAGCATGTTAAGCCATTGGTCCCGGCTGCCATTTAAAGATCTTTGATAGTCGTAAAAGGTAGCCAGAGTCCCAAAACTCCCTTACCAAGGGGTATCGTAATACCCAGTACTAACTGGGATGTGGGTATCAGTCTATATCTCTATGTAAATATACAACTGTAGGCAGTTAGACTGAAAGCCGACAGAAAAACAGTAAAATAAAAAGCTAATTTTAATAATATCACCCAGAGACATAACTCGCCTGTCAGCTCTTATTCGTTTCTGAACTAAATGATAGTCAGATTACCTTACAAAAGCTTTGCTAAACTAGCTTTAGAAATTTTTCATGAAAACGAAGAATTTTTACTCAATTTTATAGTAGAAAGCAGAATAGGATAGAAAGACGTTATCGCAAGGCATTCCTCCATTTTCCGAAGAAACTAGCTTTTTTATTTTTATTTGAACTCTCTTAACTTGCCTTTCAAGAATAAATTGTTTAACTTTAGTGTGAAACTATACTGCACCTAATTTAAAATTCAAAGGCAAGTTTCAATTTGATTGCTATATTTCCCCGCTTTTCCTGTTTGTTTCAATTGTGGTCACGAATGGGCGATTACACCCTTTTCATTTATCAGGGTTGTGCCCGCATAAACAATAACGCAAGTTACCCGTGGAGTTAGTTTAATCTTCGTAATCACCTAAGAGCTGGCTCAAATAATTTTATCAAACTTTTGAAAGCCCCGTCGTTGCTTTTTTATTAGTGGGTAGATTATTTAATTTCAAAACTTTATAAATAAAACTGTCGGTAGAATTTTGTAGGAGCTTAAAAAGGAAATATTTTGTTTTTAAGTTTCTAGGCTTATAACTGTAGGGTTTTAAAGATTTTAATAAGGCGGTTTTACTTTTGAGAAATGGCAACACAGTCCAACTGTCAGTTTTGTGGGGGAAAGGGTAGTTTAAAATACGTTGACTTGGCCGAGGGAGCTCAGTTTGTTCTAATCGACTGTGGTGACTATATCTGATATAAAGTGAATACAAGTCTGGATAGAAAAATAAAAGTATAAGTCTATCTTCAGTGAGTTTTATTATACTTCAGAAGTGGGATTCGGAAGGTGAGTTATTTGATTTTCTTTACCTTAAAATTAACATGTGGTTGCCTTACGACTCGCTGTCCTATTTGGTCGGGGTACTCCCCGATAATATGACAGGGAAAACTGGGTTTCTAACATGTTCTATGGCCTTATGGTGTGATTTTATTTAGTTGGGGTACCCCATGATAATAAGATTATAAAGTGAGGTTATGATTATTGTGTACTTTTTATATGTGAGCTGGAAAGAATGTTTGTTACCACGTGGTCAGGGTACTCCTTGATAGTGATAGCATGCATTTCAGGCAACTATGAGTCGCGGTTTTATTTGATGGGGGTACTCCCCGGTAATACGATTGCGAAGTAAGGTTGTTATTTATTGTGAATCTTTGAAATTAGATTAGATTGTGTTTGCTTCTATTTTATAAGGGCACGCCCTTATAATTCAGCTGTTTTTGAAGGTTGTTTGTTTAAATATTTTTACTAAGAAAGAAAAAAAAAAAAAAAAAAAAAAAAAAAAAAAAACCTTTATAAAGGGCTTAAGTTGCTAGCATTTGATCGAGGTTCTTGATGCTTATGCTAGATAGCTCAGAAGTCTGGTTGTGTGTCAATGCTTGATCAGGGCACTCCTTGATAGTGTTGATAAACAGCTGGGTGTTATTTTAGCTCGTGTTTTACGTTTATATTTGTTTTATTGAACATTTATGTCCTTAAATGTTGTCCATTCCAGTTTCACAATGGAAAAGGATAACGGCAACGCCCAGTCATCGAATGTTTCTTCTTGTGGACGCCAAGAAAGTCGAAGGCGCCTGCTAACTCCAGTAAGATGCTCGTCACATCATCGACGAGATATTTCAAGTGCTCGCTGCGGTGGCACTCAAAGTCACAGCGAGTCACGGAGGCAAAGTTTTCGTGAGAAGGAGCTTGAGTTTGAGCAAGAACGCGAGCGGTTACGTGTACTGGAACAGGACCTACGCAGAGAACGTGAGAACATACCAGAGGCGCATGGGAATCGTTCCGGTAGAAGCATGAGGTCGAGCCGTCATCTCTCAGGGAGCCGGCAGCGCAGCTGTAGCCCTAGTCGGTCGCGTCAACGGGAGCAGCAAGCTACGAAAGCCAAGCGGAGACGAGGTTCACGTGAGCGGAGCAATGATAGTCTACGGGGCGACGGAGCATCGCAGGATAAAAGGTCACGTACCCCTTCTTTTACTGTTAAAGATGTTATTGATTTAGTGCATTCTATTAAACATGGTTTTGCATCTCAGCCGGCTACAGGTGCATCAATTTCAAAGAATATTGATTATAAAAATATTCTCCCTAATTTTGACCCTTCAGCGAAAAACCAGCGCATTGACATTTGGCTGCGAAAAGTAAATGAATGCGCTACTGTATACGGCTGGGATGACATAACAACAACACATTTTGCAATGCAAAAGCTTCAGGGGTTGGCCAAAGTTTGGTATGAGGGTCTGAACACTATTTTGCATACTTGGAAAGAATGGCAAGAGAAATTAATGAGTGCTTTTCCTTGCGAGCAAAACTATGGCCAAATCCTGGAAGATATGCTTAAGAGAAGGAGTAAATTTGGTGAACCAATTGAGGTATACTATTATGAGAAACTTGCGTTGTTAACTCAGTGTGACATTTCGGGTAAACGGGCAGTGGATTGTATTATCCACGGAATCTCTGATAGGACTATGAAATCGAGTGCTTTGGCGCTCTGTTGTTCCCAACCTGATCAGCTTCTCCAGTTCCTAATGAGCAACAAAGAAAGCCAAACTTCAGATCGTAGTTTTAATAAAAATAATTCGAACCAATCCAATTCTAAAACAAATCAGAATAAGTCTATTCAGCCTCAGGGATCTGGGATTTTCTGCTTTAATTGTAAGGAGCGAGGTCACCCTTACTTACGTTGTACGAAACCACTAGTCAAATGCACTAAATGCAACAAAATTGGTCACAAGTTTGACAATTGCTCGCAATATCCAAAATCTGATAATATAGAGGGTAAAAGTGAAGTACCATCTAAAACAATGTGTATTTCAAGCTCCAGTCCCAACTCGAAATTCATTAAACAGGCCACAGTGAATGGCAGGGCCGTAGAAGCATTTATTGATTTCGGTAGCGAAGTGACATTGGTTAGGGAGTCTATAATTTCGAGTATTAATCTGGCACATGATCAGGTCCCTTCCGTTATGAAAGGATTCGGGAATGAGATGGTCCGGTCGTTAGGTAATATATTGCTCGATATAGTGGTAGATGGAGTTGATGCTAAGGTAGTTTCTAGAGTAGTCGAAGATTATCTGTTAGATAAACCTATTTTAATAGGCCAGTCATACACAGAGCAACCGCATATTCTTGTGTTCAAAAATTCCCGCACGTTGCAATTTCATAAATTGCACACTGAGATTCCAATGGTCTATCCTGATGCAGATAACATTCGACTTGCTGAAGTTAGGATCTGTGCTGATGTCGAGCTCCATGGACCTGCATATATAAGGGCTCAAGTAGGTTCTGAATTTAGTGGTTGTTTAATGCTGTTCAACAAAATCGTGGGTTGTCCAAATCAAGAGGTTGTTGTATGTGGTGGTGTCTACCAAGTTCAACGTGGGCATTTAGATATTCTTGTTTATCCATTTTCCATCCCCTGTAGGCTACGAAAGGACTTTGTTGTTAGCAGAGGAGAAAAAGTAGATTTTGTTCAGAGGATAGTAATGCAGTCTCCGGGAATTGCAGAGTCTGCAGATACTCATGATAATGACTGTGAACGCGATATTCTGGAGGAAGATGTACGCATAGGTGAATCCGTATCAAAGGACGATAGACAAAGGCTTATGAACATACTTAAGCAATATAAACATTGTTTCGCCTCAAGTTTGAAAAATTTGGGTTGTACAGATATTACGCAGATGACAATTGAGTTGAGTAGTCAACGTCCTATTGTCTATCGCCCTTACAGGTTGTCACATCACGAACGTGAAAAAGTGCAATCTATGTTAGGTGAAATGTTGGAAGCAGGGATCGTTAGAGAATCGGTTTCGGATTACGCCAGTCCCATTATACTGGTTCGTAAAAAAGATGGCAGTTTCCGAATGTGTGTTGATTACAGAATGTTGAACTCTGTGACCGTGAAGGAAAGATACCCGATGCCGATAATCGAAGATGAGATAGCAAGGTTGTCCGGTCAAGCTTGTTTCATAACGCTTGATTTAGCATCTGGATATTATCAGGTGCCAATTTCGGAACCATGCAAACATCTAACAGCGTTTGTCACTCCAGATGGGCTGTACGAATTCAACCGTATGCCATTTGGTTTGGCCAATGCACCAGCGATTTTTCAGAGAATGATTAATAAGGTCTTAGGGTCAGCTCGATTCACTCATGCTACAGCATACATGGATGACGTGCTCGTTTTTGGTAAAAATGCTGCTGAATGTCTCGATAGGCTTGATCAAATTCTAAAGCTGTTAGAGAATGCTAATCTTACGCTAAATTTGTCAAAGTGTAACTTTTTACACGATAATATTGACTATCTTGGTTATGAGATTAGCTCATCTGGAATTCGGCCGGGTGAGAAGAAAATTCAGGCAGTAATGCATTTTCCACAGCCAGTTAACGTTCATGGTGTTAGGCAATTCCTTGGGCTGGCTAGTTATTTTCGAAAATTTATCAAAAACTTTGCTCAATTAGCGTCGCCAATAATGCAGTTATTAAAGAAGGACTCCGCATGGGTTTGGGGTCAAGAACAAGACAATGCATTCCAATTGCTTAAATCACAGTTAATAGACAGACCAGTTTTGGCTATTTATGACCATGACGCTGAGACTGAATTGCATACTGACGCCAGCAAGGATGGCGTTGGAGGCATACTCTTACAGCGGGGTAAGGATAATGGACTTCTTCGGCCAATTGCTTATTGTAGTAGGCGAACTTCACCGGAAGAAAAACATTATCACTCCTACGAATTAGAAACACTGGCTGTTATTCGTTCATTAGAGAAATTTCGGGTGTATTTATTAGGTAAGGAGTTCAAAATAGTCACAGATTGTAGTGCTCTCCGTTCCACTTTCATGAAACGCGATCTTATACCTAGGATAGCGCGCTGGTGGCTTTTGCTGCAAGAATTCAATTGTACAATTGAATATCGATCAGGCACTAAAATGTCCCACGTAGATGCATTATCTCGTAATCCTATTTCGAATGATTCTCTGACTGATTCCTCAAGTCTGTGTCCTCAAGTAATGGTTATTAGTAACGAAGACTGGTTACACACCCTTCAGCTAGGGGACTCTGAGTTGGAACGTATTAAACAAGTTTTAGAAAAAGATTTAGATCCGAAGAATCTCCAATATATCAAAGATAATTATGTTGTTCAGGATAATAAGTTATATAGGTATGTTAATGGAGATAAGGGTAATGTCCGCTGGGTAGTCCCAAAAGGGGCGAGGTGGCAAATATGCAGAATGAATCACGACGATATTGGGCATCTAGGATTGGAGAAAACATTGGAAAGGATTAAAACTAAATATTTTTTCCCAAAAATGTCACGGTTTATCAAAAAGTATGTGTCCGCCTGTATTGATTGTGCTTACGCTAAGAAATCCAAGTGTACAAACGAAGGCTTATTGCATCCAATCGAAAAAGTAGAGTCACCGTTTCATACCCTGCATGTTGACCACCTGGGTCCCTTCGTCAGATCCAAACGAGGATACTCTTACCTTCTAGTAGTAGTAGATTCATTTACTAAGTTTGTCTTTATAAAGCCAGTCCGAAATACTAACACACAAAATGTAATTTGTGCCCTGGATGACATATTCTATACGTTTAGAATGCCTGACCGTTTGATCAGTGATCGTGGCAGTTGCTTCACGTCTAACTTATTTAAAAGATACTGCTATGATAAAGGCATAAAACACATCTTGAATGCCGTCGCGAGTCCCAAATCAAACGGCCAGGTAGAAAGATATAACCGGACTATCTTAAATTCACTGAAAGCGCTAAACCTGAGACACGATGAAAAGGATTGGGACAGCCAGTTAGGTAAATTGCAATGGGGGCTGAATAACACTGTTCAAAAGACGACCGCTAGGAGACCATCTGAGGTCATGTTCGGCACGTTCATGAACAGTGAAATTAATCCTAATTTGAATGAGATAGCAGACGCCACTAGAGAAAATATAGATGTGACCACTATCCGAAATCAAGTTAAAGCTAGAATAGATACGGAACAAGCAAAGCAGAAGTTACGTTACGATCAGAATAGACGCCCTGCTAAGATATACAATACGGGAGATTTAGTCAAAATTACTAAAGTTTCTTTTAATAATGATGGGAAGAGTAAAAAACTCCTCCCATCTTACGTGGGGCCATTCAGGGTCACTAAAGTTTTAGGTCAAGATAGATATAAGGTAGCGTCTATTCCAGGGTTTAGTAATAGTACAAATAAACGCACTACCACGGTAGCAGCTGATCGAATGCTGCCGTGGGTCCATGTTGCTGCGTTAGAACTAAATAAATCAGATTCTAGTGAATCTAGTGATGATAGCGTACAAAGTGATGCATAGTGGTCATCAATGTACGTTTCTATAGGAACAATTATTACAGAATGTTTATTATTATTGTTTCAGACCGAGCGTGAGAATTGATTGGTTCACGTCATCGGTTATTACACAAGTGGAGGCAAGAATTGATTGGTTTGCCTAGGATTTTGAAGTCTCTGATCAGGTATGAGAATTGATTGGTTCATAACCTGGTAGAGTAGTGGCGTCTCTGATCAGGTATGAGAAATGATTGGTTCATAACCTGGTAGAGTAGTGGAGTCTCTGATCATTTGTGTGAGAATTGATTGGTTCACAACCTGAGAGTACACCAGTTTAGTAGCAAAAATTAATTGGTTTGTACTAGTATAAGCTAAAATCTTAAAAGTTTTGAATTTTTATCACCCTAGAATAATATTAGCTTCTTTACATTCAGATATTTTTGGCAAGAATTGATTGGTTTGCCAAAATTGTTAATTATTTCAGATGTGAAAGGTTGTAATATATAATGATTTAAATTGTATAACTTTTATTGAATTGTGGTAGTAGATTATTATTTAAATTGTGGTAAATGACCTTTCTCATTGTAGATGTTCATTTTAATTGCGATAATAGATGTTTAATTTGTAGTTGAACCGCATTTAATTGTTTGATGTTTTATGTTGACTGTCATAACGAAGTATTTAACAGATAAGTTCTTTATTTGTGTTTTTGAATTAATAAGCTATTGTTATTAAAATATTATTTTAAGTTGTGGTCTAATTGATGTTACAAAAAATTTTTTTTTGCTGTATTTGTTTAGAACAAAACAATTTAATCTGCATCGCTTGTATGTTCATATAATTATTTTTACCATGAGGTCTCTCAGCCAAGAGTGTAGGGTATTGTTAAGTTATCACATGAGGCGTGCATGAGGGCATACACGTCGTCAGGACGGTCGAGTGTAGGGTTTTAAAGATTTTAATAAGGCGGTTTTACTTTTGAGAAATGGCAACACAGTCCAACTGTCAGTTTTGTGGGGGAAAGGGTAGTTTAAAATACGTTGACTTGGCCGAGGGAGCTCAGTTTGTTCTAATCGACTGTGGTGACTATATCTGATATAAAGTGAATACAAGTCTGGATAGAAAAATAAAAGTATAAGTCTATCTTCAGTGAGTTTTATTATATAACGATGATTTAACTTGCACTTTTTATTGTAAATAACATTTAAAGTTTAAAGCACAAGCACAAACAGCCTTTAATCTACCCCACTGCTGGGAATCAGTCCACCCCTGCGTGAGACCTGTGGCTCATAATTAATCACGCGGGCACGGCACGCGGATGTTACGCGACTGACTTCAAATTCTGTTTACCGGTTCTGGGACAGTTTTTATTTTTTTATTCAGTGTTTAAGAGGGCAGGGGTGGCCTAAGTAGTAGCAACCCTGACTTACGACCAGTAAATCGAGGGTTCGAACCCAAGCGGGCGCAATACTTTGTGTAATTTATTTCATTACCACTGCTCTCAGAAAGGTAAAAGAAAACGAAATGGGGAAACCAAAAAATCGAATATATGTGACATCTACCAACCCGCACTAGGCCCGCGTGGTGCATAATAGACTACTCCTTCTCATAGAGAGGAAGCCTGAGTCCCAGCTTTGGGAACATTATAGACGATTATACATATGCCAAAGAGGTAATAAAATATAGAGGACTTATTAAGCAATCATTAACTAAATCACCTACATGTTTTCTTTCGCACGTTACTCATATTCTAGAATTCAAATGTATCATTATTGACATCGAGCTTCGAACCGCGCATGATTCAAATATTAAAATAACTAAGTACAAAAATAGCAAGTGGCCCAATTTACTTGGATATTTATCTGGAACACGTATTGATATCATTAAGGGGTAACAGTCGGACGCTTTAGTCCTTTGGGAATGTCGGATGTAAAGACAATCATTTGTCACTTCTTTAAACCGAAGGGTTTTTAGTGACACTTTCATGGTGAAAGAAAGGTGTTTGTAACTGTTCTGGGTGGATTTTAACTCAGTGTATTCATTTTTTACTTTCAGTAATCTTTTCTAAGTAAACATGTACTTTCAACTTACTCTACAACTATAGATCAAGGTAGCTTGGTATCCTAAATTTCAGTAAAGAAATCCCTGACCAGTACAAATAGAAACCCTTTCTGGCTCACTTGCATATAAAATACGAGCTGCGATCTGTTATCCTACAAATCCGGAACATCACAATGGTCATAGCAACAAAGGCGTAAAGTGCCAATACGTTCGGAGGGCCACGAACTAGAAAGTTCCAGAAGGTCAACTTCACATAAAAAATGAAAACGCACGCACACATAGATACGCTTTGGTGACATAGCCTGGCCCACCGCCGAAAAGTTGCATGTCTGTCAGTCTTCTTCAGACTGTACGTCGGAGAGTGTAAGCAGGAGCTCCACGAGCTGTTTCCACTGCGTGAAATTCCCTGCCTGGGTCGGTTTTCCCGTGTTAATATAACACCAATCTATTTAAGTCTCGAGTAAATAGCCTTCTTGTGAGTGAGCTCGTTCCATCGCCGACCTCATCTTTGCCCTTATTGGGGTCAGAGAAAGCCCTTCTAAAAAAAACGTACTGTGACGAAAATTCGAATAAAGGTTCGGTTAAATCGAAACGGAGAAATTACATAAGCGACTCCGTTTACTGTTCTTGTATGCATAGATACTAAACTAGTTGCCGCCAGTCGATCTGTAATTTTGTCGGTAGCTGTTTAGCAGATCCTTAGAGGTGTAGCGCAAGGGTGGCCCGCATAATTCAATACGAATTTTCCAATTTTCAGGATGATGTTAATTTTCATGTTACAGAATGATAATCATTAAAATCATCACTACTACTATTTGTAGTCATGAAAAAGTCATTCATAGCGATTCCGTTTTTTGAGCACTTGCTTGAGCTGAATTGAGCTGAAACTTTGTATACACTTTTGTTGGTAATTATGAAATAAGCCTTGATCCTGACAATTCCTCACGCCTCAAAACGCGAGAACTCCTCAACAGCAAGTAGCACGTGCACGAAACCTTGTTTACACGTTAAATTGTGTTAGACAAATCTAATTTCAATTCTTTTCTTTTTTTACTAAATTATTCTGCCTCGAATGAGAAAAGAAGTGTGAGCAAATAACAAGTACGTACATATGTATGGAACAGAACTTCTGTACTTTTCTTTGGTACGACTGACTACGAACCGTGGCGAAAGAAAACCATTGATTTTCAATTTACTTTATTCGGATATGTAGGTACATACCAGCTTCCGAATTTGATAAAAAGCCGCCAGAATCCTCTTGATGGTGTAAGTCGAGGAAAATCTGCTATTTTATATATTAAAGATGGAGATATTTCTTCATTATGTCCCTGAGCGCTTTATTGGCGTAAAATCTATCGGGGATATGAAAATACCGATCAGACATTATGTTACGTCTTCAATGTAGGTATTATTATTAATAGACGAAATATATACAGTATTTATCAGCATTTTCTGTTGGTGTTAATATCAAAATAGCTTCGATGTTTTTGTTTTTTCTTTCTTAGTAGGTATTAAATATTGTATATATTCTGCCCTTTGCGACAACTTGTAATCACTAACTGTAAAAGGATAATACAAGGGTGTTGGAATCCAAGTTTAAAGAAATCAATGTATTACCCAGTTCACTGACAGGCCACCACTTTTCACCCTTATGCCCAAAATTATAAGGTTTGAAGTGGTCGATCGTCAGTAAACTTATATTAGCTATTTAAATACATTTAGAAGATATTTACAGTAAGTATTTTATGAAAAATACAGAATGGTTTTGTAAAAATAAGTAAGTTATATGATTTCGGTGAAATACCTAAATGGCGCCAACGGGTATTGGAATGACACTTGACTATTGCAGTCTAATATAGAGGTTTGAAAAGGTCCAAGGCGCCATTTTAGCGGGACATTCTTTTCTGAACTTTGAAAGTGTAAGAAATACCTGTGTAAGTACAGTGAATTCTTATAATGAACTTGTAAATGTTATGATGTAGCTATACTGTTCTGTGATTTTATTCTGTGCTTATTTTAATGTTCTGAACCCAGTAAATAAATCATGCTTTAATCTGTTAAAATAGTAGCTTTTTTTTCTCTTTTGCTCTGGCTTGTCTTACACTTTACATCCGACATATATTTTAGAAAATAAAATATTGTATTTGAAAATAGTCTTTTGATAGTAATTACAACAAAAAATACTGAAAAAGAATTCAATTGATGACATTGAACAAAAATTAGATTTTTTTAAATTATTATTAACACATAAAAAATCTAGTCTTAGTGATTATGACACACCCATAACAAAACACATTCAACAACTTAAAACCAATCAATAACTCAAACAATTTATAAGTTATCGAACAATGTTATACGTAAGTTACGTACGTTACGTATAGAGAACAATAATTCTATCTGAGAATACAGATGTCTAATACTTTATTGAATAATATCACAAATTGATGTAATTTGTTTCGTTTGAGGTTTATAATACTCGGGGGAATCGTTTTGTGGGATCACAGAAATAAATAATATACCTATCTATTTCTGAAGTTTATTTGGTTTCATTTTATTTAACTTTTAAATTGATAGCTGGTATCTAAGATAAAATTTATTTGCTTAAACATGAAAATTCTCAGTAACAGCCACCGAATATGGATTTGTGCCCGATTGATGGGAATAGGATCATCCCTTAATACATGGGACTTAAAAAAACGAGGGAAAATAGGGGGGTGGACTATTTGGTACATCTCTGCCAAATCCTTCGGGAATTACAGGCGTGATGTTATGTATTTTATTTTTTGTATGTGTTTTTTTGTCAAACAGCGTTTCTACTACTCGTACCTAAGTATACTAATAGTTTTATAAGTCCAAATACAAACACCACAATTAATAAGAATACCCTTTACCGCTTCAGTCACCTACAATAGTATGTATAAACATTATGACAAGGTTTCATGAATTATATTAAAGAACAAAAACAAATTTTGTTGACAAAGTGTCACGTTTTTTAAGATATGGCCTATCTTTAGTACAACTCTCTCTCTCTCCACTCAGTGAATAGAACCCCTCCCATGGAGCGTTATGGACTGTCAGACTTCTACTGACTAAAAACAACTAATTTCTTTCTTAGACATTTGTGTCCGAGGCCGCGGTATCACTTTCGTACAACCCACAGCCATTATTAAAATACGTCAGCTGTTTACGAAAAAATAAACTCCGAAATTCTTTGAGCAATAAAAATATGAAGTCAGCAACAATATATTACAAAAACGTGTGCCCCACAATGGCCTTACAATATATGCCACAAAACATTATGTACCATGACTTGTGTCTTACACTTTCACCCGCAAATATGTGTTTATTTTCACTTCATGCGCCGAACTTTTCACGAGTTGTATTATTTCTTTTAGCACAAGTATTTTAATATACGTGAAACCTGAAAATATATGAAATATTTGCGATTAATTTATCTCAGCCTACAAAAATACTGTGAAGAAGTTTTTTTGTTAGAGTTCAAAGAAATTCCGATGTTTTCGATACGTAAGTAAAGAACTGAGATGTTTGACCTGGTATTGTAAGCAAAGAAAACATGGCATAATTTAATTAAAGTCTTGTTAATTGTGTGTTACATGGTTTATTTTTATACTTAAGTTTTTCTTTTGAACGATATTTCCTTCGTTTTTATTCTAGATGGTAGGTAATGTTGACGTTCTTAAATATTAAATTTTTGCTCAACTATATCTTTGTTCTATCATCTAGCTTTTGTATATTTTTGTCCGAATTTGCTGTATATGTAGTAGTAAAAGTCTTACTGAGTTACAAGATAACCCTTTGGTAACATGAAGGGTTATCTTGTTACCCAGTTACTGGTTTTCAGTGATTAAATAGACGATCGCATCATCGTAATTACTGTAAGTTAGCCAACCCCATTCGTTTTGAAAAACATAAATCTTGTACTTACACTCCTGCCAAGAAATAACAAACTGAAAATCACTTTTAATTCCAAAATTTTTTTGAGAAATGTTTGGCAGCTAATGATGACTAAAAACGTACATCTTGCACCAGTCTTACTGCCAAGAAATAAAAAATATATAATCACCTTCAACTTCCAAGACCAAGTTATATACCACCTCCAAGATGACACAAGAAACAGCTGTTGTCCAGCCAAAACGGTCCACTTCGGCTGAACAGAGCCAGAACACAATACCTGACAACTTTCGAACGTGTTCAATAACATTATTGGCAAAGTTTTCCGGATGCGACCCACATGGCGAAATGTTTGCTGCAAATGACTGCGGTTGTGTGGCGGACACATGTGGCTGTGGTGTGGCTGTTGCCCGGACAGATACCGCGTTTTCATGTTGAAGATGGCTTGTTTAGGAAAATTGTTTTGACATGTTTCTAGTTGAGTTTCACAGAAAGAACTCACACCGAGTTCTTTCTGTGGAATATTGTGGGGTAAAAATATATTTGAGGATGTAATTATTTGCTGTGTTTTAGGAGTAATTCAGCTACTGTTGATAAGATAGTAATAAGAATAGGAATAATTTATTCAAAACTTACAATTTAACTGTGGCAATAAAAAAAGAAAGAAACAATGAATCTCTTATACCTACATTAAAAGAATAGTCAAATTCAATTCTAGAATATGAATGTAAAATCTTTTAAAGTAATTGTGCGATCTAATTTAACTTTTTAATAAAGTCTTTTGAAGTATATTTTTCTTTGATTTCTCATTTATTTGTTTACTATTTATGTTTTAATGGTACTTAATTTTCAGGTAAGTCATTAATTATATAGTGAAGATAATAAATTGAAGTAATTAAATAGAGGTAGGTAGGTTTCTAGCACAACATTTTCATGTAAGTAATATTTATAAAAGACACAATAGAGTTTTTATCATGTCCTTTAGTTTCTACTTGATTACCTTCCTACACTCGCAGCGTAAAGCTCCTTGACACCAAGTTGGCAACGCCTTACCGTACTATATGAAGAGCTTACTTTACGAGACAATTCCACGTCACCCAGGTAATATAAAAGAACTTGCACGGTAACTTACACTTTTATTTTAATCTAACTGGGCCCTGCGACTTTCGTTTGCGTGATATAATTTAAAAGTTTTTTTTCACCAAATCCGTTTATTTTACTAAAATTAGTTACATAAGACCAGCGATTTTTCAATGGAATCAGTCGTATTGTTTCAGAGATAGCCGAAACAAACATACAGACAGACAAATTTTTATTCATAATCATCATTTCAGCCGAAAGACGTCCACTGCTGGACATAGGCCTCCACCAAGTGTCGCCACATTGACCGGTCCCGTGCGTCTCACATCCAACGGATCCACGCCACCTTCACCAGGTCATTGGTCCACCTAGCGAAAGGCCTTTCAACGCAACGTCTTCCGATTCACGGTCGCCACTTTAAAACTTTTCGACCCCATCGGACATCCGACATTAATTTAAATAAATCACATTTAATTTTGTTGAAATGTTCGTTAGTCATTTTGTATGTCATCAATCATCATCATCATCATCATTATCAGCCTATAATGTTCCCACTGCAGGGACTCAGGCCTCCTCCTTAGGAGAGGGATGGGCTGTAATACAATACGCGTGCCCAGTGCGGGTTTGTATTTTGCATGTATTTGATTGATATTCAGAAACCACTAAAGGTTGAACCCGTCACTACTAAGCTAGCATATCCCATTACGGCGATGATTGGAATTTTAATCTGTTTCCATGTAAGCTTATGTCGGCTTCAATAAATTTAATTTATATAAATCTCTCTTAAAATTTAAAAATCATGTTATTGAAGATTTATTTATTTTGATTGTAGATTAAAATAAACAAATGCAAATGATTTGATTTGATTAATTTTAATGATTCCTTTGAAGTAGGTCTGAGTTTGTTGGCGTGTGAATGAATATATCGGAATTACTTTAAAAAATGGAAACGCTCGCGTGGGATATCATCAAATAACCGCTTCCACTCTAGGCAAAGCGAAAGGGAGTGTCAAACTTCTACTGACTAAAAACCACCCATGATCCTTCTTAGCCCTTTGTGTCGATCTCTTTCCAACAAAAACAGGTTGAAACTTTTGTATCCGATCTCATATTCAGAGACACATCCAAAACTTCCAAGTCTTATTGAGACAAGAAAGTCCGTCCTAATACAAGGTATAACATATCACCCACGAATTTGTTTCAATACCTTTTCTCGGCACCCAGCCTTGGATTATGTGGCCTATTCAATTATGACAAACAAGGAATTTTAATTGAGTTTCGACTGCCACCTGAAAATAAAAATCAAATACTTATATTAGAGTTCAAAAGAGAAAGAACAATGGCGAAATTTAGCTGAATATAATTTGAGCGTCTAAAAGTGACTTATATACGAAGGCAGTTTTATTATTTTTCTAAGTTTTTTCAAAGTATCACATTATCTAGTTAACTTCGGTTTAAAACAATATTTTAAATGAAGAAGTTGTTTGATTTTTTCATTGATGTTTAGTGTTGCCAAGTGACAGTAAGTACAGCATTATTATATTATAATCAGTTTTAGTTTGTTATCATAAAAAACTGAGTGAAATTAATCAACAATAATATTATTTTTAAGTGGAAGTGTTCCTTGCAGGGAGATAATATTGTAGTGTAAAAATAAATGAATTACTATCAATTAATGACTGGCAAAAATACTATTATCCCAAATCTAAATAAGAATAAGAATAATTAGAATAAGAATAATTTATTTCTATAAAAAAGTAGGTATTACAAAAATGTACATTTAGGTGCAGTAGTGTTATTTCTAAACAATTGTATAATTAGTGCTTATAAGTAATCTATAAGTAAAGTATATATAACTGTTGCAAGTTACGATAGTGGCGAAATCAAATGTTAGGTAGCGACCGTAAAAAATATAACTTGTTTTGACAACTGTTGATAGGTTGGTGATTGTGATTACAATGTGGATTACAAAGGGATTACCTACCTACCTTTTACAACAAATTGCATTCTGAAATAATTGGGTAAGGAAAATGCATGCACCAATGCATTATTGCCCATTTACTTCTCCGAACAGGAATTACCATAAACATAACCTACAAAAGTTCATGACTAAATATCTAATATTCTCGGAGTTCTAGAACATTCTTGCACAAACTAATTCAGAAATTGACGCCGAGTTATACAAGATATTTTTCAATTAAAGACGCATGAATTTAATCTCAGCTAATTTAATGTATGGGTGGCTGCAATTGTTATTTGCATCATTACAATCAATCGAATTGAGAATCTCCTCCTTTTTGAAAGCCGGTTAAAAATACAATCACACTTGTAATAGCCGAAGGGTCAAACAAAGGTTCGTCCAGGTTCACCAAAAAATTTTCTGATCAAAAAACCCAAAATCCTTTGCTCGACCTGAAAATAGATCCCTAAAACTCGTGCACCACTAAACAAATAAGGCAGTAGTATCAAGTCAAAATAGAAATTCAATATGAAAATCTCATTATTTTTTTTTAAACGTTGCCCCTCACTGGGAATTTTTCCTGTCTCGAGGGAGCGTTCACAAACATTTAAACTCACATACACAAATACCCAGACCCGAAACAACTACCTGTAGGCCATACAAATATTTGTTCAGTGCGAACCCGCGACACGCAGCGCAGCAGTCCATTGCGCCAACAGTGCCGTCGATATTTAAACACACATCCAAAAATTCCAAGTCTTACTCAGACAATAAAGTCCGTCCTAATACTAGGTATAACATATCACCCACGAATTTGTTTCAATACCTTTTCACGTTCCCTTGGCTCGGATTAATGTGGGTCATTCGTTTCGTTCTGTCACTGGTCACTGTTAATAATGTCCACATTTATATACCTAGTGATATAGTGGAGAACTGTTCTTATTGATCTTGTGTCTTTTGTTTTCCGTTTATTTTGGCTTGGAGTTGAAGGTGGATTATGGGGAGGTAATGTTGCTATTTGGGTGTTGTTTGTTTATATTGGAAATGCTTGTAAAATACAAGATTGCTATTACTTATATTGTTTATGTAAAATTAACTGTTTATCATCATCATCATTTCAACCAGAAGACGGACATAAACCTCCCTCAAGGAACAATTTATTGCTAAAGCTTGGTTCCCACGGTGCGTGATTCTGCACAGCCGACGACCACAGGGCTCTTTCAACGGTGCGTGTCGGTCTGTGTAGATCTTTTGATTAGCTTCATTTCGAAATGCAAAGTGAAAGAGAACGTATCGTCGCTTTCTTTCACTTTGTACCGCACACCTTTGAAACCGTCGCACCGCCACATACGTCCTGTGTTATCTCGGACGAGACGGTTCCCACGGTGTGTTGTGCGAGCTGGTCCGCGTCCGTCTGCGATATCACGCACCGTGGGAACCGAGTTAAAGACGCAATTCTTTTTCTATATCTCAATGATCTCAAGGAGGAGCTCGTGGCTTTTTTTTTTTTTTTGGGAAAAGCCCGCCACACTATTCCCAAACCACTGTAACTTCTGTACGCCAGAATCATCAGTGGCGACCACAAGAAAAGCGCCGAGACAATGAAGCTCGACGAAGTCCCAGAGAAATGATTTGACTGTCTTGGATCCCGCAACGAAATTAATCAGAAAAGAATAGCGGAGGAGTAGGAAAAACAGAAATTTCCACTTCCCTCCATATCAGCAGGAGACAGAAAAGAACAAGGCCAATAGGCACACAGGGACGTATACAACTGGGATAAGCCCAGTTGCCTAGCACCACGGATATTGTTGCCATTAATATTACTGGGTCCTAAGTTGTGAGCTGTTATATTTGATTCCAATAATAAGTATGACAAAAATGTTTGAACGCACGGAAATTTGTTCTAGTTTCTACAAGGACCGTATAGTAAATAACTCCGGATGTAACCTGTACACTATCCAACATAATATTACGTTCATTCTGCCAAAGACTCTCGAGAGCTCTCGAGAACTCGTGGCTTAATAATAACTGCCACTCAGGTCGATCTTTAGGTTAAATCACGCTTACCCAAGTTGGTCTGTGAATGGGTGATACCGAGTTTCGTCCGTGCCTCGGAAAGCACGTTAAGCTGTAGGTCCCGGCTGCCATATATAGATCTTTGGCAGTCGTTACAGGTAGTCAGAGACCTGAATGTCTGACGACCAGTCTTACCAAATGGTATCGTATTACCTAGTAGGTAACTGGATTGTGGATGTCAGATAGGCAGTTGCTCCATGTAAAATACTGGTATTCTGCTGCATCCGGTTAGACTGGAAGCCGACCCCAATATAGTTAAGGCTTGGCAGGTGACGTGTTGATGATCTCAAATTGTGTTAGACAAGTGTGTGGCCACCTGCACAGCTCTATCATTTGCTTCAAGTAAATCCTTATTGGTGCAAGTGGTTGTGCGTGCCGGCTGGGCAAGAACGGAGGAGGCGCATATCCTGCAGAGGAGCTCCACACTGGTAATTTGTTTGGGATGATTGGTTTCTTAATATTTGTTTCCTTGATTATTCGATACTGGTTAAGTACGTGTACCAGTTTATTTTGTCAATTTCTTCAATAACAACGATAATTGAAAAAGTTTAAATTCATGAAACTTATTGCTATTCAGTGCACACAGCTTGAATATGTTAAGAGAAAACAGTGTCAATATTTTTTCCAACAATGACGGCTTAGACACCTTTTGAAAGCAGTTTGTAAATTATGGATGTATCAATCAGTATCATAGACGTGCTGTTAATGATGTACTGATCACGATCAATCATACATTTCATTGGTATAATTCACCCTTAAAATCGTAACTAAATTCATTTAAATTATTCACATCACGAACGACGCATTCCTGACTGAATCAAAGAGCTAAATTAACATACTCATTGTATATACAACTATATTGTGTAACTATGTAAATTACATTCGCAAACTCACTAAATTAGGTTCTATTATCTATTGTGCCAGCTATTCAGCTTTTTAGCAAATTCAGCGTCAAATGTCAATTTAAAACAATCTAAATTGCAGTAGGTACTAATCTAGCGTAACTATAATAGGATAGGAGACGATTTACATAAACTACTCAAATATTGAACTAAAATGAAACTAGATATGAATTTGATCATCAACTCAGCCTTTTCCAAACTATGTTGGGGTCGGATTCTGGTGAATACCCTAAGGTTGACTGGTAGAGAATGCCTTGTGCCATTAAGTCCGCCTATGTATCACTATTGTGCATAAAGTTTAAATAAATAAATAAATAATAAATAAATACCATTATTTTACCAGGAGCGACTGCCTATCTGACCACGACCCAGTTAGTACTAGATAATTAATTTGATATTCTTGGTAAGACGTGATACAGATAGATATGAACTTGATATTAACACGGGGTTTGCTTGCTTTGACACCTGACTGACTTATTGGAAGTCAGAGAGTCAGATTATGTTACAAAGCGATTCATATTGATGTCTGTTCAGTATAACTGTGAAGTAATGTGATATTAACAGTATCTTAACAATTGTTCTGGTTTCCTAAAAGTCTGCAAGATTTCATTATTGTGTTCAAACACAATTGACAGACAGAAAGGTGTGAGAAAACCACTTTGCGGTTTAAAAGAAAGTAGAGTGACTTTGAAATAATTGTGTTGAGAAGATGAGTAACTAACAAAAGGTTGTACACTAGTTACCGCGGCCTCGACATATAGGGCTAAGAAGGAACATGGGCGGTTTTAGTCAGTAGAAGTCTGACACTCCCTTTCGCTCTGCCCAAGAGCGGGAGGGGTTATTTGATGATTATCCACCCGCCAAAAAAAAAGAGAAAGGAGTGTTCGGGGAAATCAATATGACTTTTTCGAGCACCTTTTTTTTTGTACAGGTTTATTTTTCCAAACCATAACGAATCAAATGCCAAAGTGATCACAAACCAAATGTTTATCGGTTTTTACTCGAAACCAGTTGATGGGCACTTGTATTTCTCGTTTTGTTTGTTGTAAAAAAAAGGATAGTATACGATATATAAACCCATTTTATTAATTGATCAGAATATTCTGGCTATAATAAATAGTAAACTGCAAACTGCGAAACATCTGAAATCTCAAAAAAGATTATTGTTTAAATTGTAAATAATGAATCGGTTAATAATTTTAGTGTTGGGCTGCAAAATGAAATACCATTTATTTAATTGATTGATTGAATAATTAGTTTCATCTTTCCAGCTAATAATGCTGAAATAAATTGAGATTGTGATTTCCATTTATACTTAATCATCAGATTAAAGTAGCTTTACGTTTCAGTTTCGATGTAAGAATATAATTTAATCATGATTCGAAAGCATTGTAGCTAGACCAGTACTTATTTTCAGAAGTTTTTGTTTGTGGATGAGAAATCATTAATTGAGACAGAGCAGAAGAGAGTTTCAGACTTTTAGAAGCACTACGTAGCACTGCATCACTCCGACTCACTGAAGCATAGTACGTAGCATCACCCCGACTCACTGGGGCATCAGCGCAGACAGTTCCGACTCACCGTGAACTATGCGGCATACGGTTTCGACTTACTGGAAGCTTCCACTGGCCTGGCAAGCATCAAGACTCAGCCCACTATCGACCTCCGGTCGCGGAGGGGAGTGATGTGGCGACAGCGACATCAATCGCAACCGATGCGAACTAATTTGGAAAGTCCTGATTCGACATTAGTCTATATAGAAGATCCCGACTTACATATGTCGGGCAGTTAGCCCACCAGACGCAACACCGGTCTGGTCTGAGGATCCCCCTTTTTTTAAGGGGGATGGGGAACTTTACACCCTGTTCCTCATACCCCCCAAATACTAAAACGTGGATTTTAGTCAGTAGAAGTCTGAAACTCCCTTCTGCTCTGTCTTAGGGCTAAGCAGGAACATAGGTGGCCATGATCCTATTTAGCCTTTTGTGAATTTGTATCGCTTTCGAACAGTTTAGCAGCCACTGGAGTAACGCTGCCCCGGATAAAAGGTATTCATTCTCCGCGTCTGTACACCGGACCACGTATATGCAAAATTTCAGTATGAGCAGTTTAGTGGTTTAGAAAACAAACTTACTTTAGCATTTATGATTTAAGAATTCGTTTGATATCGTTACTTTCTTAGCGACTCCTCAGTTCGATTTTCTTTGGAAAAGTTAACAAGTTAAATATTAAAATGAACTGAAGAAATTAATGAATAAATGACCAATTAGAAAAAAAATTGCAAAGCAGAAACTGGTCGCAAGTGATGAAATAAACAAAAAATTACAATATTGTATTTCAATAAGTTTATGATAGTGACAGCTGTACCTACTCAATAAAGATTAATACTCCAACTTTAAGCCCTTACTAGTTACTAAAACAATAAGCAAGCGATTATCATAAGAAAACTTTTGGTGGCATTACAAAGTCCACGAATTTAACGAATTTACAAAAAGCAAGAACCTGCTTGAATTCGTGCTCAAGACCCACAAACGCGTAATTCGCGGTCATTACCACAAAACAGAGCTCATTCTTCTTCTATAAATAATTTGAAAAGATATAATTTGAAATTCTAATTTCAAATTATATCTAATACCTGCAGGGTTATTGCGTATCTTTTTAAATGTCAGTGGTTATCATAGTGTCCATCGATTAACTGTCAAATTGTTTATGGTTGAGTACAAAATGGAACCATTTGACAGTTATTTGATACGCAATCGCCCTGCAGAACCCATTTAAACTTACATAACTAAGTAAATTACATTAAAACAATACACACGTGTCCTAGAATTACAATGAGAAGCCACTTAACTAAATGATACAATAGCATATACCGGAGACAAACAAACGCTTAGAAACGCGTTAAACAGTGTAACCACGTACCTAATTAATTCTATACAATAGTCTTTATTTGATGAAGGAAACTATTACCATAGTAATAGGAAGGAAGATAAACCTTATGAATTAGTTACGGTATTAATTATTATTTATTTAACCTCAAATAACGAAGGTTTTAATTCCATGTTGTAGTGCCTTTCTAGAAAGGTTACTTTAAAATTGAAATTCGTGTTCTACGAAACCGTTAGTAGGAAATATGCTTTCGGTAAACTGTAATACTGGTTTATGAACTATGCACTGTGCTAACTAAGCGACCACTATCTACCATCTTTCAAGTTAGTTAGAGTGGAAATGTTGTGGATTCTGGCCTAGCCGTATTTGTGACACCTCAGTCAAAATGTACTAAACAGGGTGGCCTGTTAAGTCCTTTCAACATCGGCCAACTGCTCTACCGCCTTTCCAATACTCCAATCACAAGCCATTCATCTGGATTATGTTTTTGTCTAGCTGCTATTAGGCAGCCTGTGAAGGTCATCGCTGCATCTAGTCTAAAGACATCTGGAATGTTAAGCCAATGTTTGACCAGATTACGACTTAAAACGGCACTTAATGCGTAATGCAAAAAATTGAAAACAAACGTTTTACTACAAGAATTCAGCTCACAAAACAATTACACTTAAAAAATTGCAGTCGTCCATTTCATGGAACAACCGACATTTTTTATGAAACAACCGACGTTATTTCAGCATTGCCCGTAACTCGTTTAACGCAAACCTGACTTTTACCGCAGCATGCAACAAGATTACCGAACTTTTCCGAGCGGTTCCGAAGTGTATCACGCGATTATATGAAACTGTAAAAAGTGTTAGGATACACACACCGAAAGTAAAGTCAGGGCGTTTGTAATAATCGACACACGAAATTATCAAGCTGTTATGAATTTATGAAGGAACAGCGTCAAGAAATACATATTTGAAGTAACTAATGCAGAGAACAATCGTAAAGTGCTACAGGGATACCGTAACTGAAGTTAAGACCTATTACGACACACACACATTTAACAAGATCGACGTTTTGTGTTGCCATATTTCTCCTCAAAAACTGCACCGATTCAATTATTTTGGACATTAAACTTTCAAGAAAGAGTTTGTCTAGGTTTTTATCAATTTCTTTTATGTTAAAAACTTTTCAAATTTGATAGTTTTCTAATCACGGCCATAACAATGGGACAATTTTTGTTAATTTAAGAAAATGTGATATTTTTTTTACTTATTAGTAGCTGAAAAAAATGACACACATGAATGACTGGACGTGTTTAGACTATAAATTGATTTCCATTTGAAAAAGGGTGTTCTAGAGTGATTATTCAGAAATAAATATGGGGAACACTTTTGTATGAGATTCACATCACTGCTAAAAACATTTCTGCAGCCAGGAGGCGATGAAACGAATTTTTTTCGACATCGGTTCACCGATGCGTATTGCCGAGACAACGGATTGCTCCTACGGATGAGCAAGCAACAGATTTTTCCCAATATTGTCAGGTTTGCCTTAAAACGTATCAAAAATATTTGAGTGGTTTCGAAACTTTCGAATTGTTGTTCACCAACAGGAATTGCCTAAATTAGCGGTATATGCCTTGTTGTTAGTGAAAATGGGCATTCGAATCCTTTGTTACAGACACACTCAATGGAGCATTAATTATTTAATTATTTTATAAAATTACCGACTTCGCTAAAAAGCGTCAAATAAAATGTGTTTTGTTTCATGGACTTTCTTTGCTACTTTGCCGAAAATAAACTTATTTTCCGTTTTTAACTGATTTTTTGGAAGATAGTTTTTGTTACATGTTTTTTTTTAGTTTAGGCGCACGTTTACGTAAACTAAATCTAAGTTTTGCCTCTAAAGCAGTACAGACAAGCTTTTCATCGTTTGCGGCACGCGTGTGTGTTTTATAAAACGGTACAAGGTAGAAAAGCATAATAATAATAATAATAAGTTTGACAGCCCTGACCGCCGGTAGCTTGGACCCTGTTCCCGATACCGGTGGGCTACAATTTTTATATTTTTAAATGTTTTTTTATTGTTTTTTTTTTGTAAAGAATATTTAAAAGTGTAATAAGTTTGTGACAAAATAAATAAAGGGAATAATAATAATAATAATAGAATTATGTCTAATACAAATCCGACGTTTAGAGCCAACTTTTAGCCAAACTAAATCGGGTTATAAATATGTTTCAGATTTCATTTCGGATATAAAAGTGCGGTTTTGGCCGAGAAAAATACTTAGTTAACAGTAATTCAAACGTGAAATAAAATCTCGTTGTTGTTGCAATTTTGCGGATGCAATTTTATTATATTACATTGTATTCATGGCGACACATCAAGCAAGCTATACATTACGAGTAAAATGGCCTCATTTTGTATCGATTACCCGTAGGATTGAAGGATTCTGCCCAATATACGGTATCTTACACCATGCCATGAACGTATCAGGAAAAATAAAAAACTTTGTATTGCGAAGTATGAGACAGTGTTCGCCTAACGAAACTTGGACCGCGTTTTGTTGCTGTTTTTGTATCATCATCATCATCAGCCTATTGCAATCCACTGCTGGATATAGGCCTCTTTAATCATCCAGTTGTTACCAGCTACTCTGCGAAGATCATCGCTCCACCGAGCCTGAGGGCGTCCCACCATACGCTTGCCGATTCGCGGTCTCCACTCAAGAATACGTCTACTTCAACGGTTATTGGATCTACGGCTAATGTGGCCGGCCCACTGCCACTTCAGCTTACTTATTCTGTGAGCTATGCCGACAACTCTGGTCCTGTCGGATCACCTCACGTGATCCCTGAGAGAGACTCCTAGCATAGCTCGCTGAGCGAAGTGAGCGACCTTAAATTTATGGACCAACCGTACCGTGAGTGTCCACGTTTCAGCCCCATATATAATAACAGGCAGGACGCGCTGGTTGAAGATCTTAGTCTTTAGGCTCTGCGGAATGCGCGACGAGAAGGCGAAGCTTCCCAAAAGCTGCCCAGCCCAGCTGGATTCTTCTATTAGCGTCTGTATCATAGTTGTTTTTACCAAACTGTAAAATTTTTCCAAGGTAAATACATTCTCGAACAACCTTGAGAGGACCAACGCCGTGCACACGATTGTTTTTGTATGCGAGTTCATAATTATGTTTGTCAACGCATCCACGATAAAAGTATTGTGATCTTTCTAAACACGTATGAAATGAACGGGTATGATACGCGGATGATAATATATAATCCTAATAATACGCCCAAGTACCATTCCGATGTAGCTAATACGTCCATGTTGTTCAGGTCCTTTGTTCAATTAACAACAACAAAAACATCGATTTACCTGAAAAATAAAAATAAAACGATAACAATGACGAACGGGTTCAAAGTGACAGAAGTTTTTTAATCTCTTTGCTGTGGCTTTGTCGCGCGACAATTGTTCAGTATTCTGTCGACAGAAGTCCGCTTTAAAGTTTCTCACAATCGACACTGATTACCTAATGTTTTTTTCTTGTTTTTGTTCCGTATTTTATTCAATGATTTGAGGAATGGATTAGAAAGAACTTGTGGCTTTTACTAAGAGTACGGTATGGTTCTTTTGGCGCGTGAATCACACTGTTGGTAATACTTACTAATATCTATTTATTTATGTGTATTTTTGTTTGTAAGTTATGCTAACATACAAACAAATATACACATGTAAAATATACATAAAGCGGGTATCTCTGGAACTAACATACAATTCTAAAATTTTCTTTATTGGCAGAAAGTTAAATTATTCATACATTTTATTTGTATCATGCCTATTAACCGAGCTAACACAATTTTTGCACACGAAGTCACGGACGAAGATTGAAAAATAATAACCACCATTTGATTTTTAATATTTTATCATGTTTTCTCACAGCTAGTGTCGATTACATATGTTATAAGATCCGAGTGATCGGTACTATTGCACCACCTGAACTTTTGTGGCATTTATCACGATTTTTCTGTTCTTAAATAAATGTTAAATCCAATATTGTCCGGATGCCTAATAAAGAGCTATGATAATTCATCGTAACATGTTTTTACTCAGAGTAAAGCTCACCATCGTAGTGTGGTGTAATATTTATACTGAAAATCAGTGTCAGTTTTTCACACAATGTGTTTATATAACTATTGGAGTTTCAAACTCATTTTAGACGTGTTGATCGGATTCAGTTTCGTTGGCATAATTTTATTAGGCGTAAGAATGCAGATTGCAGATCATGTAAAATAACTACCTACTGATTGTATTTAAAACGTATACTTTATGTTGTACTGGCTGATGCCCGCTGCGTCGCCCGTGTCAAATCATATACTAAATTCCTCGAGAATCACTCTATCCATTTGTGAAAACAACAGTTTTTGAGTTTACACGGCGGAGGACTTGTTTTATAATATTTAGGCATTTATAAAAAGACGCTTAAGTTGTACTCAACTATACTCGCATCACACCACTAACAAGGGCCAAAGGTCAAAGATAATAACTCCCACTGGTCACTGGAGTGGCATAAATACACGTTCTACTTAATCGTACCAATTAGATCAAGTTTACACTATCTTAGCAGTAATTATTCACACATATCGCGACGGCATGTTACTGGGGTTCATAAATCAACACCTTGTTTTGAGAACTTGAGTTGTTTATGGAAGTTACGGTTTAGCTCTCTGTCTGTTTGTCCTCCACAGAGCTGTATATTTTTGTCAAAATATATGATGGACAACGAGCTTAGTATGATAATTTACCCACGAATTTACTGTAAGTTATATGCTATCTGTGTGCTAAACTTTCATTCAAATACGGTCAGTAGTTTTTGTGTGAGAGTAACAAACATCTTGACATCCAAGCATCCACCAATCCTTAATTGGATTAGTAGGACAATTAAAATAAAGAACAGTTCCAAAAAAAATTGCCTTACATCGTCTAATATCTTCAACTTGGTCCGATTTTGTCTAGTGCTGTTTTTTTTTCTTTCTATCTTACAACTAGAGATCCTCTTTAGTATTTTGTGTGCACATAAACAAATAAATTGATTGAGTTTGCAGTGCACATATATCGCGACACTTCAGGGTGGTATGTTACTGGGGTACCATAAATCAACACCATGTTGTGACAACTAAACGCATCAATGTTATGTAGCTTTGATTGAAAACCAAATGAAGCATAGTCATAATTAGAAGTCATCATCTGCCCAGCTTTTTCAAAACCGTGTCAAGGTCGGCTTCCAGTCTAACCGGGTTCAGTTGAGTACTAGTAGTTTACATGAAGCGATTGCTTATCTGACCTGACGGATACAACTTAGGTAGTATTGGGTAATATAAAACCATTTAGTAAGACCTGTTTTCAGATTTACAGGTCACTGATAGCCGGGACAAACGGCTTAATGTGCTTCCCGACGTACTCGAAACTCGGTCTATAATGATGGTCCCCCATTCACGGACCAAAAGTCGGGAACCATCGACCCGAGCATAGCATAGCGATCCATATTACTGATACATACTGAGACACCATTGGAAGTATACCACGAAAAATACTACTTTTTATAAATTTTATGTTTAATTATATTTTTTTTTGATGATGATGATGACATTCCAAGGTAGAAGGACCGGGCTATTTTTTTTTTATGGGACAAGCCCGCCTCACTATTCCCAAACCACTGTAACTTCTGTAAGCCAGAATCAACAGTGGCGACCACAAGTAAAGCGCCGAGACAATGAAGCTCGACGAAGTCCCAGAGAAATGATTTGACTGTCTTGGATCCCGCAACGAAATTAATCAGAAAAGAATAGCGGAGGAGTAGGAAAAACAGAAATTTCCACTTACCTCCATATCAGCAGGAGACAGAAAAGAACAAGGCCATTAGGCACACAGGGACGTATACCTACAACTGGGATAAGCCCAGTTGCCTAAGGGCCGGGCTATTGCTAAAAGCGATATTTTCGACTCCAACGATCGAACAGATTGACGGTGCGGGTGGCGCGCGGCGTTGCAATTGGCATTGTAACTAACCCAACGTCAATTCGTCTGTCTATCACGAAACTGTGTGTTAAAACCGTAACAAATTAACCATAGCAAATTGTTCACAGGATTGGAAGAACACACTGAATGTGTGGATTGTTTTGTGTAAATAATAAAACAAAAAAAAAAATTAAAACGAATGGGAAGCCCAATTTGCTCTTGAAAAGTTTCGTATTTTGTCATTCCTTTGGCACTTTCTTTCAATAACAATTATATACGAGTATCATCATCTTTCTGTCCTTGTCTCTCGTTCTTTTTTTTTCCATTCAGTCACGATATGATTTACTCCTTTCTCTTTTATATCATTCTTCAGACAACCCATCTTTTCTTTGGCCTTCTTCTTCCTCTCCATCCATCAACATTAATGTCCATCACCCTTTTAGAAATAAGCATTTCACATCTACTCATTACATGTCCATATCAAGATAAGCAACCATCTACAACTTCCAGGACTTGAATGAGGCAAACAACATAACTGTCCAGATTACTATGTAATGGTTCAACAAAATCTGAGTCATTGTAGAAAGTACGACTTCCTTTTTAATTTTTTCTGTAACAGGCGCCAATTTCGAAGTTCCTCTTATCAAATAGATATATATTACAGTAATTAATTATTTACACATTTCACGAAACTTCATGTAACTGCGATGTGCATAATTCAACACTTGCGACAGTTTGTCGACGCATCCTTCTGTCGAGTTGTTTCTGATGAGATTTAATTTATTCAATGCACGGCCTCTGAGTTCTGTTAACAACACAGTTCCGTAACATCAAGACTCGCGTCTTTGTAACCTTAGCACCTGTTAGTAGAATATAATTTAACTAGCTTTGCGCTCGGCTTCATAATCACGTCAGTTTTGGTAATTGTCTCACGGGATCGTACTACAGATAAAAAAATATCATAATACAAAGGTATTAGATAACCTAAATTAATTATTTTTGTTACATAAAACTTTTATTCTATTTTAATAGTCACTCGTTTAAATACTACCCAAAATAAAATATAACTTCGATTCGTGCAACCACAAAGATAAAATTAATGTTAATACTGAGTATTCTACACATGCCCCAACCTAAACTTTTTCAGGACAAAAACAATATTTTTCCTTTTAAAAATATATAGGAAACATAAGAAACAGTATCGGACCTCACTTACGATACCATTCAGGATAAATAAATCGTCGTTTTCTATGTAACTGGCACTGTTTCCACGGATTTCTATTATTGTTCTATTGTACAATTTAATAGCATTGGTGTCAAGTCACATTGGGTTCGGCGGCGGTGACCTCTCGCGTCCGGCCCTGGTGCAAGCCATGGTCCAGGAGGAGGAGAAATGGGACGCCGGCGCCTCCTTCTGCGAAACAGTGATGCTAGCGTCAGACTGAAGGAGACTGATTGAAGTCTGAATTTGTACCCAGTTGATATCAATAGGGGAGTTCACAAAAAAAACTATTTAGTCCGTCAGATATATTTCCAAAAAATATTGAACTCATATTTTTTCTATTTTCACATAACCAAAAAATTAAGACATTGCTTCAAAAACTCCACATAGCGACGTCAAAAACCTCCACTCATGATCTTTGACGAGTCTTATCTTATTAAATTTTTATTAATTTAATAAAACAAAAAACAACGTATTCAATATTTTTCGATAAACTAACTGACGAACTAAACAGAATCATATTTTGTTCAGTCAGGAATCATCCCTATAACCCCCTACCCTCCTGCCCTGCCCTCTACGAGTATAACATGGTACTAAAACATAACTGGCGGATTGTGTGTCTTTCTACTATTGAATACACCTCTGCCTAAAAATTCGGGAATTAGAAAAAGCGTGAAACACTATTTAGCTCCTGAATCTCTTTTTAATTGACATACGAGTTTATGACGTCACAAACAGTGAAAACACTCGCTTACAGTCAATAAAGACCCTTATTGCCGGTCGAAACCTTCCTAAGAACCGATAAACCACAATGGCGAACTATTTCTACATCAATTTGATATATTTAGTCGCGTTCAACAGTAGCTTGGTGAGCTATGCTGATGGTGGTCACAACGGAATTGAATTGTTCAGAAATATATACATACATTTAAAACTCACACCTATTTCCCATTGTGATAGATTCAAATTACAGTACCTGCTCCAATCCCTTCATACTCATTTCGCTTACTCAACGTTCATAAATACATATAATCATACACGTGTACGCCGCCGATTGCGAGCACTACGCACCTGAATTTTCTGAATAACATTAACTATAAATTCAGTATATGTACTCGTATGTACATCAATGTTCCTTCTCAACCCTATATATCGAGGCCGTTGTAACTTGTGAACAACCTGCAGCCCCGACGGGACCCGTAGCCCCGACAGGGAACACTTGAAGAACCTTGTCCTAATATCTAGGAGAAAAAGATCACATTTTACACAGTACTAAATTGAAGTTGCTAGGTTGGAGTAACATCCTCCCACTTGACCAGAGTGACAACAGCGAGGGTAATTGTGATGCTGTGTCGCAAACCATGCTCCACCTTCCATCTCATTATCTTACTTACCCCTCTTAGCCTGAAAACATACAGCCGTATGTGACCTTTGCGCTGCCGTCGACGAGGATATTCTGGGCTAAAAAATATAAAAATGTCATGCCAAAGACACGATAAGACAGTACTTAATCCAACCCACACAAGGCCCTCGTGATGGCTTACGCCCTACTCTCCCCACACTAGGTTAAGAGCATTAAGAGTATTTTTAACCGACTTCCAAACGGAGGAAATTCACAATTCGTCGGAAGTTTTTTTTTAAATATTTATTTATTTATTTATTCATTAACACATACATTTAAAATACACACATACATTTAATATAATTGTTATGCGTTGTATGTATATTGATTATTCTATATAATTATGTCTCTTTGTTTGTATTTTTCTTTAGTTCTTCTTTCAACTTATTAACTAATCTAATGCTGCAACTCGAAAAGTTTCTGCAATATTTCTTGTTAGGTAAAATACGTATTTATATTAAAATTTAAAAAAAATGTTTGAAGTCGCGATATTAAAAGAATGTAATGTTCAGTTCGTTAATTACTATTATTTATTTATTTATTTATTTTACTATTTATGTACACACAGTAGACAACACAGGAAAATAACAAAATATAACATTTGAGTACAAAGGTACTGCTTATTTCTTAAGAAATTTCTGCCAGCAGACCTGCAAAAGGAGAAATGAAAAAAGAAATGTAGACAATAGTGTGTGATAGGCGTAAAAGAATTCTGTGTGTATGTGCCTTATCTAACTTAATCTATATAATAATATAATATAATATAAATACACAATGCTACTAAACTATTATTATTTTAATATTTTCTCCAGAAAAAAAAAAACATTTATGTTATACTGTTTTCTTTGTTTCTAAAGAGTTTGTTTTTTAACAGCAATAGTGATATTTACTGACTTAAAAAAAATATGATTCTAATTAGTGCATCTGTTAGATAAAAAATTGACGAATATAAAACGCTTCAAAGATTTTAGTGGGGGTTTGTGACGTCACTAACCACAAAAAAATGTCATACAAATGTCTTAGAATATGACGTCTCACGAGTTTTCAAAGCACTTTATCGTCTTCATTGTTTGCTTACGTGAAATAGGAAAAAATACGTGTCCAATATTTTTTGGAAATCTATCTGACGGACTTATTAGATTTTTTAGTTAACTATCCTATTATTATTTTGCTCCAAAGCATAATAATAGAAATCAGATATTTTTTATTAAAACTTGCCAACTGAAAGCTTTCCAAAACTGAAGACTTTACTTTTTTACCGAACAATAGGCGACCAATATTCTTTTCGTTAGAACACTCAAGTTATTTTCAAGTTTACCCCGATACCAAAGAAGAACAGATCAATTTATTCAGGAAGGTACAACATTGATCCCTCACTTTGTAAGATATAAAGGTGAAAATATGTTGCGAACATTCATAAATAATTCTTCGACAGCGAGATAAATCTTATTTACTTCAAATATATGTGCATTTTTGTAACATCAAGCGGAAAGGGAATCCTTTAGTTTAAGTATTTTGGAAGGTGTAAGCAGCGCTAGACACAAAATTTATAAGATTTTGGTTTCTGGTCTACTATGATAAACATAATAAGTAAAGAAAAAGGGTGTTACACTTAAAACTAGATAAGTTTCTAATTTGTAATTTGAGCCCTTTTAAACATAATTTAGACCAAATTATAAAGAGATTTAAAAGTTATAATTAAGTTATGTCCAGAACTAGAACCAAATTGAAAAAAATATTTGAATTTTTCACTAATAGCGAGATACAATATTCGTGGGTGCTATAGGCTGTAAACTATGTTTTTATTGTGCAAATTAGCCAACTTATCACAATTGTATGCAGACGAAGTTTCGAGTGAAGTGATAGTTGATAAAAAAATAAATAATATTGTCACACTTTCAGGACAGTGTAAATACTTAAGGCATTAACTGCCGCACTGAGAGAGGTTTTGACAGTTTTGTCATACAAAAATATGTCAAACCTTTACTAAGTGACGGCTTAAGTAATCATTAAATATCTCTGAGTACGGCAGACAGTCCGCTTCTGTAGTATGTGCTTAAAGTCTGAAATAAGTAAATATCATCATTCGCCTAGCCTTTTCAATCCATCCGATTACAGCTATATACCAGTATTTTTCGTTTTCTACTATCTGGCATGAAGATACTTGTAACTAGTTATTACGCAAATTTTTGTAAGTTTCTTCAAAAATTTTTTTGTTATAAAGAAAATGTATTTTTCTGTTTTTCGGCCACTATATTTCGAAACATATTTCACTCATTTGACGTTTCATTTCCAATGTTGGTAATAGATCAAAATATGCGGTAAAACTATGTAGTAAGCTTTTCTCGAAAATGTAGCGAATTCAAGAGAACAATTCAATTTGTAATTCCCTGCTTTCAAACACAGTATTTAGTGGTTACGACTACGACTCAATTAACTCGCTGTCCAGTTACAAATTATTACAATTAATCAAGTCCAAATACAACTCAACTTTTGTCTATTGTCCAGTAATTTTCATAGAGGGCTAATTTATTCACGATGTTATCCCATCTCGGGGTCCATCGATCGATCCCTCGGCTTATATAAATAGATGGCCACAATACCCTCTTTTCACACCTATAAATATAGGTACGTAATATATATGTAGTTATAACGCGTTATAGTATACTAGATTTTACCTGTGGTTTGCCTTGGTTTATCCCATAAGAATTGTACATTTCTAAGAAGACATTGTAATCTGTAACACTTCGTAGCTCAAGAACTGTTTAATAATCAACTGTCCAATAACACCACGCCTGTAAAGCGGTAATCCCCGAAGGGGTAAGCAGAGGTGCACTTCATAGTAAATTCACATTTCGCCAAACGTAAGAAAGAAGTAAACTCATTTTCGAATTAGAATAGAATAATTACTTTATTGTACTGTACACCGACATTGAAACACTACTTATACAGAGTTGATATGAGAGAGGGGCATTAAATTACACTACGTATACTATACGTGTTTAGTATTAATTCGATACGGTACAAAAAAAAAAAGCAAAAAAAATTAGGTTTTTTTTTCAAATGAACTAAATAGCTTACAAATCAGACTAAAACGCAAACACCCTTTATAAAAAAATTTAACTGACCATAGTTACCTAGGTAACAAATTGGCAACGTCGCACGCGCGCGTCACCTATTTCTACATATTTCTTTTACGCGCGGGATGTTTTACTATGATTGTCACTGTTGTAGTGAAAGTGCACGTGTGTGTATTTATTTTGTTTCCTTGTTTGCATAGCCATCTTTTAGCGAAAATATTTTGTTTTTGTTGTTGAGTTGCGTCAGAGTGGCAACAACGCATCTCAGATTTATCGTTTTAAGGTGCATGACCTATGCGTTTAGACATAATCAGCTGTTAGGAAAGATACATCGTGTTCAAACGGGGCAAAAACTTAAAAAATCATTTGCGTCTAAACTACTGCTCCTATTTAATTGATTTTTGGTACAGGTGAATGTGTCGTATCAACTTTGTATATAATAATGCTTATTATTATTATAGCTAGCCTATATTGTACCCTGCTGGGCAAAACTCGCGATACCTAGATATCTAGATAGGTAACAATAAATGTTTGGATCGACTCGTGTGTATAGCGTGATCATTTTAAGTTACAGCTTCCTACATAATTATGGCCAGATACGAATATTTTAGAAAAGAGCGGGATTAAATTAGTATCTTTATATTATATTTATTACGTGTTTCCAATTTTTGCCGAGTTCTAAACAGAACAAAAATATGTACTATTCTCGTAAAATTGGGAAACAATATATTATTAGAAGCCGCTTCCTCACTTTGCCAGCTAAAAATATATTTAGCTAAATAAGCATCCCAATATCCAATCCCTAGTTAAAAGTAATAACAACATCATGAAGGCACTACGTATTGTATCTTCATGAATATAAATAAATATTATCAGAATTTTGAAGAAATACGTGTATTTTCTCAAAATTCTGGTTCATTATAATCTACAAGGTTATGAGACAGCCAAGGACAAAACTTGTCATCTTGTCCAAAGGGTTGAACTGAAGCAGGTGCCTACTTCAACATTCATGATTACGACACACAATTAACCTGTCTCTCAATCACCATTGAAGTTTGAAGGGTAAGTTTGGTGTCCGTGAGACCCCATTGTGTCTCATTAGGTATGTACAGTCACCTGCAAAATTGCATGGATACTTTAGAGTCTATTTTCCTGTGTTTATAGTCGATAACTAGTTTACGTTAGGTGGCGTTGGTTGGCTTCACACGATTTTATCTCGTTAGTTGACGTTACCTCTATGGTCACTTAAGAAGTTAGTGGCATGATATTAAAATGGAATAAAATATAGATAAATCATTCTCCTGCCCTTATCCCCTTATTCTTCCATTCTGCTCTATTACGCGTCATCTCATCAGACACTTCTTTTCCAGCCATATCATCCTTGACACAGTCCATGATTCCTTATTTAATTGGTCTTCCTCTCTACTCAAATATAGTCATCCACGTTCACAACACACGCTGAATGAGTTTCTTCCATCATCAGCCTATAGCACTCCACTGCTGGACATAGGCCTCTCCAATTGCACGCCACTTTTTTCTATCCTCGGCAACTCTCATCCAGCTGCTACCAGCCACCCTGCGAAGATCGTCGCTCCACCTAGCCTGAGGGCGTCCCACCTTACGTTTGCCAATTCGCGGTCTCCACTCAAGAACACGTCTACCCCAACGGTTATCGGTTCTGCGACAGATATGGTATGAATGAGTTTCTTAAAATAATATATTTAACAAAAAATAAAATAACCCTCCTTTTGGGCTTCGCCGCAGTCGGGTAAAAAGGTACAGGTTAATTTTTTTAGACAATGCCCTTTGGTGTATAATTTACAGATATTAACACAACGACACCTTTTTGAAAAAGCCAATAGAGTAAAGTATTTTTCTACTAACCTACCAAACCTTTGAATAGAAATCTAAAACACCTCGAGTTCGTGGTCACAAACAAACACGTTACGTGTTATCGCAATATATTAACGCATTTACCGTATTTACGATACTTTTGGGCCCCTACGTGGGTCGAAAAAAGGTTTCTTACACTTTTATGCTCTTTAGTATAAGTAAGTGTTATGGTGGTTAGCAACGCAAAGAAAGGTAAGTACTCGCGGGAACATTCGCTTCATATTTATACTAGCTGATGCCCGCGGCTTCGCCCGCGTGGTTATCAAAAACCGGACAAATTATTAACTTAACCTTCCTCAAAACCACTCTATCCATTGGTAAAAACAGCCTGAAAATCGGTGTAGTAGTTTTTGAGTTTATCGCGAACAGACAGACGCGGTGGAGGACTCTGTTTTATTTTTATAATAAAATGCAGTGATTTTTTTGTATACATGAAGTTTCAGATACACAAGTTTTTGTTTCACTACAAAAATATAACAAACATTAATTGTTCGCAAGCACATTCACATTCCGTTTTTGATACAGGCTTAACTACAATTTATACCGGCCGGTACTCGTCGTACCACACGCAGTTCTAAAATAGGATTCTAGTTTTTACCGTCTATCGGAGCATGCCCGTGGATTAAACGGGGTTGAAAGTGTAAAAATTCTATGCAAATATGAGACTTAACTAACATATTAAATTGCGTCCAGATGCGGCCCGACCAGTCATAGGGCTGGGTAATTTGTGATGAACGGTAACAGTTAGAATTTACGTACGGTCTGTGACCAGCATTTCCTGACCCCTCTTCTCTTGCCCCCCTTCTTCATTTATATGAGGGGTCAGATAACCATTGGGGCTGCGGGTTGTTTATAATAATAATAATAATAATTTTATTCAATAAGTAGTTTGTACATGGTATATAAAAGTGTCTTACATAATTAAATGCTATAAATAAGTAGAACCAGTACAACAATATAAAATGGGTCATAGGACTCCCTTTCCTAAACTAGGCAGAAAATCTGTCTGTATCTTAGGAAAGAGTTTGTAAGAGAGACCGCGGCTTCAACACAAAGGGCTAAGAAGGAACATGGGTGGTTTGTAGTCAGTAGAAGTCTGACAATCCTCTACTGCTCTTTCCGATGATTGCGCACCATTCAAAAAAATATAAAAGGCCTTATAATAAAGTGTGTAGATAATGCTGGACACTGACTGTACTACCTAACCATTTTCTTTTTCTGTAATCCCATAGAATTAACGACTGTGAAAAAAAATTTAGAGGTGTCTTATAGACACCTGGTTGGAATGGAGTTCAACGAGTTCTTAAGGTTCATTTTTAGGCTTCCGTAGCCGAATGGCAAAAAACTTAGATAAATAGATTCGTCATGTCTGTCTGTATGTCCGTCTGTCTGTCCGTCCATATGTCACAGCCACTTTATTCGGAAACTATTAAGACTACACAGTTGAAACTTGGTACGTAGATTTATTTTGTAAACCGTTTTACGATTTTCATCATCATGAGTTTTACGATTTTTTTCATCATTGTTCCCACTGCAGGGTCTCAGGCCTCCGTAGGAGAGGTGATGGGCTATAATCCACCACGCGGGCAAAGTGCGGATTGGTAGATGTCACTCATGTCACATGTGTCCGCACTAAGTAACTTTTAAACTGAGAGAATAAAAAATCTTAAAAATATAAGCTGTAGATCGCAATAGAAACTTTCAACCAAAATTGGTTTGAACAATATATAGGAAATAGTTTTTGAGATAAAGCACATTTAGAAAACCGCAAATATAACTTTGTCAGTCATACAAACACTATGAAAAACAAACTTATCACAAAATAAGTTTTTCTGTTGCTGCCTTCCCCCCTACTTCGGTGGTACGGAACCCCTCATGTGTAAGTCCGACTTGCATTTGGCTTGCAGTTTTTTTTTTAACTTAACTTGTCCTAGCTTGCATGCTGTACGCTATTGCTCGCAAAATGTATCAAGCAAAAGTGATTATTTAAATTTAAATAAGGCATTTAAATTATTAATTACATTGTTAAAATTGATGGCAAGCTGACTAAATTAAAAATCTGCAAAAAGATGACGATTACGTGTCATTTTTCAAACATTCAAAAAAATCTTAAAGCAAAATGCTTGCGGTGAGTACCAATAATAAGATAGGTATATATATAATAAAATAAGTCGAACCCAAATCAAACTCAAAGAAATCGCATGTTACAGGCAAACAGTTAATTCCTCACTTCAAACGTATGGCCGTTTGTAAAGTAATTTTGTATTCGATTTATACGGAATCAATTACTTAATTCACATGACCTCATTTGTACTTCACAGTAAATGGCAATACTTAATGGAATTTTACTCTTCGCGTGTTTATTAAACTCGTAAACCCTTTGCTGAACCTACTTAGTGGTTTCTAGAAACATTTGAACGATCGATCAAGAAAGATGCTTTAGTGGTTGGCGGCGTGCGTGTATGACCATATGTATAAACGTGCATGAGGCAACAAGAGTACGTATATAAGGATGGCAGCAGGTGGCGCTCTGTGGTTTCTGCCTACCCCTATGAGAAAAGACGTGGGTTTACTTAGAAGAATCACATAATAAGGAAATCGACATGTTCTAGAACAAAAAATCGAAGATATTCAACTTCCACTAAACCACAGTGGGCTCGTAAAGTGGATTATAGCCCACTTTCCCCCGCAAAGAGGAAGCCTGTCTCCCACAGTTGGAAATTAGGGTCAGTCCAGATCAAGAAGCATTTTACGAAAATTTTGTTAAAGCTATTAGCTATAATGTTTAGACGTGTTAGGTACATTTACATTTAGATCATGTAAGTATTTTTTATTGCTTCGTCGTATTTTTGGTGGTATGAGAAAATAATATCATTACAATGCCATCAATCGCTTCCTGAATTTCTTCAATACCTACACGAAGTAGTTGTGGACTTCTAAAGAATGATAGATGACACACACATTATATTATTGAACTATAGGTCTACATTTCCATGAAGAGACGTAAGTGTCCCAAAGACTGCCAATACATCATTCCTGTAATAACATCTGTGGTAAAGAACAACTGACAATAACAATACATTCGGTCTTTCTCGATCATTCAGCCGAGCTTTGTGTTTTGAGCGGGCTATTTCGGGCGCGGTCGACCGGCCATTTCAAACTGTCAACGCTGAATGACGTGAAAATTGTTTTGTATTCCAATTCTGAATTGCAATGTCTGACTTTTGTTTGTTTTTTTTTTATAGTTTAATAGCGACCCAGTGTTTGAATCTTCATATCAAAAATACTACAACTAAGTAGTGTTTTACAGTGATTAGTTGATAGGTGAATAGTTGATAGACTAAAGGCAAGGCGTGGCGTCACATCGCCACGTGGTTCTCATTGACCGTTGACTCGCGTCGCCGGTTTATGATACAGCATGGATGAGCATGATTTAGTTTATAGAGAATAGAATAGGATGCATGCCATGCGGAGAACCATATAACCTATTAGAGCACATGTGCATAGTGAATAGCTAGGTGCTAATTAATATTAAATACAGAATACATTGCCGGCAGCCATGTTAAATAGACACAAAGATTACAAATAGATATGGCTTGCCGGGACATAAATTTAGCAGCAAAAGAACACAATGGCGGAGTTCACTTACCCAATAACTGGGGACTTATCTAGTAGGCTGCTCGCTTGATGTAAAAAGGACAGAACCTATGCGTGCAGCCGTTTTTAAAGGAGGTCCTGAGCGACGTTCTCCCTCCATTGTGACATTACAGAACATTTAGGGTTGTACCTGTAATTTAGTGAGGTGACAACTTTTTAGAATTAGTCGGTTTTTAGTGAATCGACTAATTTATGCTACAGTAGACATCATCATGAGCAGCGTATAATATTCCCACTATTAATGGTACACAGTGACTAGGACCTCCCCTCTGTAAGAGGGCTTAAATGCAACACGCCAGCGTAGTGTGGGTAGATAGCACATGCCCTCGAATTCCGAGAGTTATGGTGATAAGTAACGATTTACAAGATACTGCGCTAAATAAAAATCTTCATTTTAATATGCATAACTGGAATTAATTGACTAACTGTAAGAGATAACCACATTATAATTCAGTCGTAGCGTCCCGAAGAGTGCCTTGCCTCGCCTCGTTTTACTAATGGTCAATAGCGACTGCCAAGCATGAGGTCTTGGGATTGAATCCCAGGATGGGCAAAGTATTATTAGGTTTTTCCATGAGAAATTTCTATTTTCAGCCACGGAATCTGGTTATGTACTTGGCTGATAGCAATAGACCCACCAGTAAGTAAGTAAACTTGTAATATGGGTGTGCAATTATGTATACCTTTGCCTATCCATTACTATTCAAGGATTGCAGACTTAACGTTGTGTATCACACAAACATTATAAAGGCGAAAGTTTGTGAGTGTGTATGTTTGTTACTTCTTCACGCAAAACCTTCTGAACGGATTTAGATAAAATTTTATATACCGATAGTTTACAACCTGGATTAACACATAGGATAGGTTTTATCCCGATTTTATCTTCTCGTGGGATAACTTTCGAGTTGTAGCGGGTGAAGCCGCTGGCAACAACTAGTTTAGAATAAAAGATAAATGATGTTTATTTATTTAGAGCAGCGGTGGCCCAGTGGTGGCGGCCCCGACTGAGGGAAAGTAGGTTGTGGGTTCGAACCCAGGCAGGCACATTACTTTGTGTAATTTATTTCATCACCGCTGCTCTCAAAACAGTGAAGGAAAATATCGTGAGGAAACCGGAAACCGAAACCGTCTTAGAACCAAAACATTCAAAGACATGTGTCATCTACCAATCCGCACTGGGCCCGCGTGGTAGATTATAGCTCATTCCCTCTCAAAGAAAGGAGGCCTGTGTCAAAGCAGTGGGAACATTAATAGGCTGTTGATGATGATGATGATGTTTATTTTACAAGTCACTTTTTTAAAACTAGATTGGGTCGTGTTTCGTACCTGACTACTCCAAGAAGAAACATTCGAAACAAACTCAAAGGTCATAGTCTCTTTTAAGGTCCAGACATAATCTTGTTATAAACACATGAAGACTATGCAGATTAGTGTCTGAGATGGTCTTCTGAAGAAAACACCACACAGATTTGAGTGGACTCGTCCAGTCAATGCAAGTATTTGTCAGTTGTCGTGGAACTCGACGTGTAACTTATGGAACTCAACGTCACGACGAACAATACCAAAGAAAGGACATTTGGGTGGGTTGATTACAGTTCTCAAACTGCCAGACAATCGTTAAAACCAAAGAAAATTTTAATCAAACTTCTTATAAAATTGGATCAGAATTGAATTAGACTAGCTGATACCTGTGACTTTGCCCGCGTGGATGTAGAGGAACTTGACAAATTATATACTAAAACCTTCCTCGAGAACCGCTCTATCCATTGGTGAAAAAAAATAAAATTTGAAAATTATTGCAGTAGTTTTTGAGTTTATCGCGAACAGACAGACAGACGCGGCGCGGCAGAGGACTTTGTTTTATAATATGAAGTGATCAGTTCGATGAATTCAATGCAAGTATAATAGGTCTAGGAAGGCTATTCCCATAACATATTAATTCTAGGGAACAGCGTGACCGACAGTAATTTCTGTGAAACCAATATAGCCGGCCACAGAGGTATAGACTATGGAGGCTCTTTGACAGTCGTTATATGTAGTTAATGACTCGAAAATCTGATAGCCAGTCTTACTTAGAGGTAGGTACCTATTGTATTACCTGTACAGTTACTGAGTAATACGATAGATTGGCATTTGGTAGCCTACATTTAGGAAGGTTATGGAATGTGAAAATGTAGTATAAAGCTTTTTAGTCAATATTAACTACCGAAATAAAAATCGCTGGTTCTTGGTAGTGAAAACAAAAGTGTAATAAGTCAATCAGAAATACATAAACAATAAGTATCAAAACATAGACAAGAGGTATAAAAAAGAGGCTTCAAAACATAAAGCCTAGGGCAGACTTGCACAGTCAAGGAAATCATTCCAGGTGGTCAGTCGCTCGAAAGACTGTTAGCCAGTCTTACTAAGAGGTATCGTAGTATCGTAATTACTAAAGTGGTGATGGTACTAACCGCGTTGTAGAGATTAAAATGGCAGTTACTTTATGTAAAATATTACTATTCAGCTGCATTCGGTTAGACTAGTAGCTGACCCAATCTTAGTTGGGTAAAGGCTAAGCAGATGGTGATATTTATGTGTTTGTAGGGGTCGAGGGCCACGTGACGGCTTCCGGCCACCGTAGACACGGTGAGTGATAGGCTAGCTCGCCGTCCGTCCGTCTTATGACGACGACAGGCCGTGTTAACGGTGTGTTCGTGTTCCACGCGCACCTCAAAGAGATGTCAGCAACATGGAAGGGGCCCGCAAGGGCCGACGCCCATATGTGCTGCAGGATGTTGTAATCGATACCGCGGCCTTGACATATAGGGCTAAGAAGCAACATGGGTGGTTTTTAGTTAGTAGAAGTCTGACACTCCCTTTCGCTCTGACCAAGAGCGGGAGGGGTTATTTAGTTAACTTAGTGTGTCTTCTATGTAAATTAAATTTGCAAAAATCAACCGCAGTTGGTACGGTCGCATCTTTACATAGTTTGTTGCAAGCCTTATCCATTCGCTGAACGACAAACACGCAATCAGTTAGCAGAACTCCATTTTGTTGTTTCCAAGAAGCTTTGTGGTAATATGATAAGGTTGTACACCTTAATATTAAAACCACGACAGAGCTAACATATTTTAGACCCAGAATTAACTCAGCTAAGTCTCACATTGTTTCAAAGTCTTTGTGTTTGTCGTCGCCGACTTCAGCTTAACCAAGAAGTTCTTGTTACGTCTTAATAAGTTTAATGCGAGAAAGGATCAAGTTTAGATATTACAGTTATGTGCCTTAGTCGTGTTCTGGGTAACTATAGCGGCTATAAAAATTAACTTTATGTATTCTGTGATAAGGTGGAATTTAGAAGAGTCTGATCTAAGTATGTAGTCAGTTTCATGCATTCTTCTTCTAAAATCGATGACTCGTATGTGATCGCTTTGGAGTTTTATAAGTATAAAAAGTATTTGCACAATTTTCTGAATTTTGTTGACCTTTGCATGAGAGGTTAGTCTAGATTTCAATAATATCGATTCAAGAAAAAGGGCCTACCCTTTTATTCGAAATGAATACGAAAGATAAAGTATTCCTCCAAAAATAGGTTTTGTAAGAAAGGAAAAAAAGACCAACGATATTTCAGGATCCTAGCACTTTTCCAATGTCAGCCGTATTTTTCTGGAATATTAGTTTACTCTAGCCTATATTACGTCCCACTGCTGGGCAAAGGTTTTGCCTTTTCTCCCTCCAAATCTCTTTGTTTTATACAATTTTTGACCACGCTCGCCCCTCTGGCATCGGTCGTCCCCCGAACATGATCAGATCGTCACACCACCTTTACGGCGGTTGATCTCGTCGGCTATCTCCAACCTCAGGCATCCAGTAAAACTAATATTCCAGACGAAAACGGCTCACTATGCGTACAGCCTTCTAGACTAACTGGATTCTCAGTAAGCGAATTAATGTAGGAACCTGATATTCCAAGGGAAATTCTGAGAATGAAACAGTACAGTAACTAAATTTCTCAGAGTATAGGGTTTTCCGAAATGTTAGGGACTCAAGGACTACTAGCCTGCTTTATTAAAAAGACACGTTTTATCGTATTGTCTCCGAATGGTCAGTTCTAGGACAGGTTAATTTCCTCACGATGTTTGCTTTTACTTTTTAGAGACATGCCGTAGAGATTTCTTTTTTACAAAGGAGGCCTTAACGCTTTGCAGTGGGACACCTTGTAGGCTAGGATAGGGGATATCCTATCAGAAGAGCCATTGTAGGTTAATTTTCCCATGCTAATGCACCTGTCTAGGTAAGAGTTGAGTTGTGGTAATTTCAAAATGGCCATCACAGGCCACCGAGGTCGCTTTCAATGAGCTATTTGTCTTAACAGCATTATCCTACAATATTTTGGTGATTTAAATACAGACATGTCTCTTGAAAAACATTATTTGACATCTTCATCTGCCTAACACTTTTGTCAAATTTATCGAGGTCGACTACGGTTCGGTGAATATCAGTATGAACGTAGACTGGCTATATCTGACCACCACAGCTCAGACAGTACTAGGTAATACGATACCCTTTTGTATGGTGGTCAAACTTTCGAGCAACTAACTAAAGAAGACCTTCAAATAAAAGCAGGAACCAACGGCTTAACGTGCTGTTCAAGGCTCGAAGGAAACACACCACTTTTTTTTTTTTTTTTTTTTTAATTGGGACCAGCCCGCCACACTATTCCCAAACCACTGTAACTCCTGTAAGCCAGAATCAACAGTGGCGACCACAAGAAAAGCGCCGAGACAATGAAGCCCGACGAAGTCCCAGGGAAACGATTTAACTGTCTTGGATCCCGCAACGAAATTAATCAGAAAAGAATAGCGGAGGAGTAGGAAAAACATAATTTTCACTTCCCTCCATATCAGCAGGAGACAGAACTGAACAAGGCCAATAGGCACACAGGGACGTATACAACTGGGATAAGCCCAGTTGCCTAGCACCACGGATATTATTGTCATTAATATAACTGGGTCCTAAGTTGTGAGCTGTTATATTTGATTCCAATAATAGGTATGACAAAAATGCTTGAACGCACGGAAATTTGTTCTAGTTTGTACAAGGTCCGTGTAATAAATAACTCCGGAAGTAACCTGTACACTATTTAACATAATATTACGTTCATTCTCCCAAAGACTACACTCCCATAAGATGTGATGTGCAGATTGTTCATATTCGCAGTCAGATGTAGAACATTGACAGAAAGGCGAGGCAACAAGCTTGAAGGAAAATAATTTACTCTTAAAGTTACCATGACCTGTGAGAAATTGGGCAACACAGTGATCCACCTCCAGCCATGTCCTGGCCAGCCGCTCACGAACGGATGGAAAGAACTGGTGGAGGTGTCGGCCTTTGATGAAATTATGCCACCTACATTGCCATTCAGACAAAAGTTCCTCCCACACGTCAGTCTGTGGTTTAAGTAATCTAGCTACTTTAGCACGGTCACGTTGCAATAAAAAGTCTGCGTCCGCGGTCTCTCGTGCGCAGTAGTACATTGAAGCACGGCGCTGCACTTCAAGATCGACTGGAAGTACCCCTGCCAGTACCGGTAAGGCTTCAGTACTAACCGTCCTACACGCTTTACACAAGAAAATCAAAGCCAACCGCTGGCTTTGAAGTAATTTACGTCGTGCCGCTCCTATGGTGGCCCTATCGGCCCAAACTGGTGCCCCATAGCACATACACCCCAAGTAAGTAGCCCCATAGATCGTCTTTAGAGTTAAAAATGATAAACCCCACGTAGATTTAGATATTCTCGTTAAGGCATAAAAGTTCTTTTTAGCTTTTTCACCGACGGTTTTTATGTGTTCAATGAATGAAAAATGAAAAAAAAAAAAAAAATTAAAAGATTCCCTTTTAAAAGAAGTTGATACGTTTTGTGTGGTGCAAAGGTCAAACGGTTACGAGCGCCCCACTGGGATATTAATTTTAGGCAAGTGTCAGCCAAATTTTCGAGTCCAGCCCGAGTACTTGACTGAATGAGCAGCAGGCCGTCATCCGCGTAACCGGTTAATGAACAGCCACATGGAAGCGGAATCGCGAGGAAGTCATCGAAGCCTACGTTCCATACATACGGACCCATAACCGAACCCTGAGGGCATCCCATGGTGAGGGACTTTGACATAGAATGATGTCCGAGCTTGAGTTTCGCGGAACCATTCAAGAAGTACGAGTAAACAAGATTGTATATGTTTTTAGGGCATCCACGAATTTTCAGTTTTAGGAGTAGCATCGGCCACCATGCGTTATCAAAAGCCCCAGAAATATCAAGAAAGATCCCAACTACGTACTTGTGTTGAGATGTATTGACAATTTTCCTGACAGACAGAGCCGCGTCTACGGTAGATTTTCCAACGGTAAACACACCACTTGACAAATTAATTTACACACCCAAATAATTTCGGAGTCGAAATGTTTGAAAACCGTGTTTTAAAAGACGTTACACTCTAACTCTTCCCAAACAAAGACCAGTACTTCAAGTAATAATTCTAGGTAACATTGAATTCTGTTATAATAAGTACAATGTATCTACCGCTTTATGACTGAGGTTTGCTCTGAAAGCTACCTCGCGTGTGTCGCGACAGATATAATAATTGCGATAAAAATTGCACATTTTATGTTACTACGTACTGTGTTATGGTGTTATATGATAGTCAGTTATTTTATGAGTTATGGGTTACAGTTTCTGGTTTTATTGACAGATTTTATTGTTCCAATATACAGGATGTAGTGTGATTAATGGATAAATCTGTATCTACGGGGGGGGGGGGGGACCCTGAACGCTACAGGCTTTTTTTGTGAGGTGGGAAATCATCAAATAACCCCTCCCGCTCTTGGGCAGAGCGAAAGGGAGTGTCAGACTTCTACTGACTAAAAACCACCCATGTTTCAACTAGCCCGTCATTCTCTTGCCCTTATCCCAATTCCAATCCCAAACGCTACAGCCTGTATACATTTTAAAGGTAATTATTGTTCAGAATCACATGCAATATTTCTCTATTTGGAGTACTCTAGAATTCCCTCCGTGACCCGTGTATTATTTGATGCATCCATAAGCAGCATGTTTATGGTGCGTTGCTTTGAGTGCCACCGTAAACCGTGAAATTTCACACCAAAAAATAGCGAAACTTTTATGAAATATTTGGTTAATAACAGATTCGTGAAGGGTTCGTGGCAATAGGCTCGACCCTAAGTTATGTAGGTTTGATCCAGGTACAATATGTCTATGGGCCAATTTCCTACTAGATAAAATAATAAGACGTCACATTCAGAAAATGAATTGAAAATAAGGTGCCCTTTTCTTGTTCCTACGTTTAGCTTCAAAATAACAAAGCCACAAGTTTTATTCTTTCTCTCTCAAACAGTTTTCGATCTCAACGTGTCGTGAACAACAGATTTTTCAATTTAATGTGCTTGGATATAAAACTTGTGAAGACGTTAGGGCTCGGACCGAGTAACAGACTAAAGCGAGTGCTAAAACAGTTCCCAGTAAATGAGGAACAAGATTATCAGAGATAAACAATACTTTATTAATTAGTTTGCTGTCTTTGTTACTTTATGGATGAACATCATCAGCCTAATTTTCCCACTGCAGGGACTCAGGCCTCTACTCTAGGAGAAGGATGGGCGATGATCCACCACGCGGGCCCAGTGCGGATTGGTAGATGTCACATATCTTCCAATACTTTGACATGCTGGTTTCCTCACGATGTTTTCCTTCACCGTTTTAGTGCAGTGGTGATCCCGTCGGGGCTGCGGGTTGTACACAAGTTACCGCGGCCTCGACATATAGGGCTAAGAAGGAACATGTGTGGTTTTTAGTCAGTAGAAGTCCGACACTCCCTTTCGCTCTGCCCAAGAGCGGGGTTTTTTGATGATTTTCCACCCGCCAAAAAAAAAGGGCAGTGGTGATGAAATAAATTACACAAAGTAATGCGTCTGACTGGGTTCGAAGCCCCGAATCACTGTTCGTAAGTCGGGGCCACTACCACTGAGCCACGACTGCTGCAATGGATGGACATGATGATGGAAATTCCTCTGAAGAGATTTTTTGCATGCCAAAACTTTATAAATACTTTGTTTACTTGGAAAGTTTGACATTGGAATTGCTGCGTTAAATCTTTTTTTACACGTGAATAGGAGAGCTACCAAAGGAATTAGAAATCAAAACTGGGGTTTATGGACTTATAAAGGCTGTAAAAAAACTCTTACCAAAGCCATAAAAACCCTTGTTCTCTCCGTCATTTAATTTTTTTTTTTGTTCTTAACCATTCCTGAAAACCTTTTTGTTGTGAAGATATCAGAGCTGAAAGTTCCAAACCTCACAAGTTTTATTTTTACTCACGACTGACTGAGAAGGTATATGCGTTTAGAGTGTGAGTTTTAGAGGTTGTTTGTTTGTATGCAAACGAATGTTTCCATTTATCTCCAGAACGGTTTGATCGATTTAAATGCGTTTTTTAAAGACTACTGTTTAAGGTAATAACTACACTTTAATAACCTGTATGACCTATTGACTATTCAAAGCATTCATCAGCACAATTTTTTAAGTCCAGTATAACGTGAAAAGTAGTAAGTAGTTAAAAGTGTCCTTCCAGCAATATTTTTTCGGTACGTTACATATTGCTTGGTTGATGGCTTCGCGAAGGGCCCGTTAACACTCTGTATACATTATTCAGGCATTTGTCGACACGCTACCAACCCGCAGGCAACCTGGTCGACGAGCATTTACCTAATCTGAGCTAGACCTTATATTGATCGCGGTAACAGTGCAGTTTATTGCAGGCTATTTCATAGGTTCCTTTCAGACAATGATTTCATTCACAGCATATTACAGGTCTCCATTATACTTGTTATATTCCAGTAGAATGTAGAGTGTTTGGCAGAATTCCGTGATAAATAATGATAAACAAATAAGTTTGTAAGTATCCTGTTATGGGTGACGTGAAGAGGTATTTTAATGTTTGTTTGTTTACTTTTGGTGTACGATAATATGTTATTTTAGGACATGTAAGGATTTATGTATATGAAATTGAAACCTTTATACATTCTTCTTCTAAGCGTGTTGCGTGTTGATGACTATTTAAATTGAGTGATCCCTTTTGGCGACGGGTTTGGCACTTGTCGTACCTGTATAATGATAAATTTAATAGATATTTAACAAACTGTTTTTAAATAGAGATCAAAGCTTGAAAATACTGCCCTAAAACGGGTCGACCTTTAGGACCCTTAGGAAGACCCTTGGTCACAATGTCGTCTTAGTGGCAAAATAAGGCTACACTCTAAGCAATATGAGTCTATATTATGATAGCATACTTTTGCGTGTAAAGCGGCACTTCGGCTATATATAGTACAAATGAAAAGCACTGCAGCGCCATCTATGCCACAAAGAAAAAATATATATATCTCGAAGAATCGCCAGACTTAAGTGGCAATGGGCAGGGCACATTGCTCGCAGAACGGATGGCCGGTGGGGCCAACAAGTTTCAAAGTGGCAACCGCGAACCGGAAGACGTTGCGTTGGAAGGCCTCCCACTAGGTGGACCGAAGACCTGGTGAAGGTTGCGGGAATCCGCTGGATGCGAGACGCACAGGACCGATGAATTTGGTGACACTTGGGGTAGGCCTATGTCTAGCAGTGGACGTCTTTTGGCTGAAATGATGATGATGATGAACGGAATATCCCGTAAAATTTTATTTAAATGCAAATAAATTCCTGGGAATCGTGGTCTAACACGGGTCTAGAAAGAGCTCTTCCTTCAAGATTGACGGTTATTTAGCCTCCTGATCTATAGTCCAATTAGCCCAACTCCTGATTAATGAGTTCGACAACAATACATCAAGTGCTTGGGCCAATATTGGCCGCGTATTTAACAATAGCAAACTTAATTACCTGACGCGCAGTCATACCGGTTCGACGTTTTGTTCTAGATTTTATCACATCGGCAAATCAGGGATCAGTAATTAAAATCTTGCTGCAAATGTATATTGCAGTTAGTAGTGTTGAGTATAAATGTGGATGGTGGTTTAATGAGTCAAAAATGACGGGGACCAAAGCTGGACACTGCAGCTCGCTAAATAAACATTTTCACACTTTTGATTGTCAGCCTTCTGTGCAGAGCATTCCTGCTACCAATATCTGATCAATGTTATCATAAAATGATGTCCTTTAATCAATTTTATCCATATAGTTCACATTTTTAAATATACCAAGACTTATAAAAAAACAATTAAAAATATAAAAAATAGTCGTCCACCGGTGACGGGAGCAGGGTCCAAGCTACCGGTGGTCAGGGCTCCAGAGACAGGAACTTCCTCACAATGCGAGCCGTATCGAGGAGTACTGACTTCTGAACCAGGCTCTTGATCCAACCGCCAAGCGAGAGTTTGGACAGGTGGTCGTCCAGACTCTTGGCTATAAGGCCGTTTGCCGTTACGACTATCGGCACAATGATAGCCGAGTTCACATGCCACATATCAACAACCTCGTGTGCTAAATCCATATATTTTATTTGTTTATCTTTTTCAGCTTTCACGAGGTTCTCGTCATGCGGAATGGTAACATCGATTATCATTGCGCGGCGCGCTGATCGGTCTATTACCACTATATCAGGCTTATTGGTAACAATAGTCCTGTCAGTGATGATATTGACTGATCCCAGTACAACGTAACATGGTCTTTTTCGAGAACTGGGTCGGGCATATACTTGTAGTACGGTACCTCCGACTCCACAAGTTTATATCATAAAATGATTATTATTATGATGTATACATAATCCTATTATTATCGTAGAAAACAATACACTATGCCCCCAGCCAGAGAAGTTTGTGATAAGGTCAGGAAATTTTTTGATCAAGTTGTCTTAAGTTATTATATTATATTACAAATTGTTTTGTTTTTTTAAAACGTTGCCCCACACTAGGAATTTCTCCTGTATCGTGGGTGCGTTCACAAACATTTAAATTCCCATACACAAATGCCCAGACCCGAAACAACTATCTGTAGGTCATACAAATAAATTATCAAGCAAACCTGCCACATTATAATTATCCAAGCCACTGTAACTTCTGAAAGCTAGTATCAACTGTGGCGAACCCAAACCAGAAAAACGCCGAGACAATGAAGCTTCGACGATGTTTTAAAGAAACGATTTAACTGTCTTGGGTCTTGGAAATGAATCAGAAAAGAATAGCGGAAAAGAAGGAAAACCATAATTTCCGGATGCAGCAGAATGCCAGTATTTTACATGTGACCGTAGCTCTAAAAATATTTAATTTAAATGCCAACTTCTATTAAATTAACACATCCCAACACCACACAGCCAATAGACTGCGCCTTAATTTTTTTTTTTCTTTAAAAAACGTTGCCTCACACTAGGAAATTCTCCTGTATCGTGGGTGCGTTCACAAACATTTAAAGTCACTTACACAAATACCCAGACCCGGAACAACTATCTGTAGGTCATACAAATGCTTGTTCCGTGCGGGAATCGAACCTGCGACACGCAGCGCAGCAGTCCATTGCTTGAGCCACTGCGCCAACCGTGCCGTCGAATTAAATATTGAAGGAACGCCACGTTTTCATCAAGGGAGAACGCTACACAACATGTCTGATTAATAAATTCTAAAACGCGGTTACGTGGCTCGTGGCTACATGTCTACAGGCTAAATGGCTAATGTTTTCAAACAGTAGCACACGAAGAGACGTGTTGGACATGTTAGGTACAACAGCTGCATGGGTGGAACTTTTCCGTTATGACGTCATGAAATGGTGAAAGTTTGCGCTGTGTGCAAATGGCCGTGTTGTTTATTGTTATGAACTAAGGTGGAAACTTATTGCTTTTCGTGGAAGTATATGCAAGTTAAATAAGGGCTTACAAGCGCAGCGAAAATGAGTAGAAATATTTGCGTGAATCATCTACATTAATTTAGAAGTAGATAGTATAATATAACATCACGCCGGTAACCCCCGAAGGGTTAGGCAGAGTACCCATTAGAACACACTGATTTTGCTAATTATGTTAAAGTCACAGGCAATAGGTGGCGAGTCTATTTGCCATCAACTCGGCACAAATTCAGACTACGTGTCTGCAACTGAAAAATGCTAGATGGACAATCCTAATGACACTTTACCCGACTTGGGCATAAAAGTAGAAATGATGCATAAAAATCTATTTTACCTGTTAAATATCGATTTTTGCAAAAAATATTAATGATTTCTGAACATGGCAAAGAGTAGAAAGTTCTGTTCCAACTATTTTGTTCTTTTCTATATCTACCCTGATAGACGTCACAGACGTGACGTAAAATGAAAATATTATAGCTGATGCCCGCGGCTTCGCCTGCGTCATCATCATCAGCCTATAATGTTCCCACTGCAGGGACTCAGGCCTCCTCTCTAGAAGAGGGATGGGCTATAATCCACCACGCGGGTCCAGTGCGGGTTGGTAGATGTCACATGTCTTAGAATCATTCTAAGACATTTCTCACGACGTGACGTCACATGACGTTTTCCTTCACCGTTTTGAGAACATCGGTGATGAAATAAATTACACAAAGTAATGCGCCTGCCTGGATTCGAACCTACGACCTACTGTTCGTAAGTTGGGGCCGACACCACTGGGCCACCGCTGTTCTCCCCGCCCTGCTGATCGCCCGCGTGGTTGTCGGAAATTTTGACAAATTATATACTAAAACCTTCCTCGATCCATTGGTGAAAGCAGCATATAAATCGGTGAAATATTTTTTTAAGTTTATCGCGAATGGACAGACAGACAGACGTCGGAAGACTTTGTTTCAAAATATGTAGTGATGTAGTAATAAAGACCTGTAACAGAGACACAGACGCGGCAGACTTCGTAATTTATAGTCCTGATTTCATAATTATTTTGGGCACGAGACCCTAGAAAAGACCTGTGTATAATGGATATGTAATTCATCTATTGCCTAGCCTTTTCCTATGTTGTTTAACTATGTTGGGTTTTTTAATTATTATTGCGACAAGCCCGCCACACAATTTTTTTTTTTTTTTTTTTTAAAAAACGTTGCCCCACACTAGGAATTTCTCCTGTATCGTGGGTGCGTTCACAAACATTTAAACTCACATACACAAATACCCAAATACCCAAACCACTGTAACTTCTGTAAGCCAGAATCAACAGTGGTGACCACAAGAAAAGCGCCGAGACAATAAAGCCCCAGAGAAACGATTTAACTGTCTTGGATCCCGCAACGAAATTATTCAGAAAAGAATAGCGGAGGAGTAGGAAAAACATAATTTCTACTTCACTCCATAGCAGCAGGAGACAGAACAGAACAAGGCCAATAGGCACACAGGGACGTATACAACTGGGATAAGCCCAGTTGCCTAGCACCACGGATATTATTGTCATTAATATTACTGGGTCCTAAGTTGTGAGATGTTACTATGTTGGGGTGGGCTTTCGCTCTAACCGGGTGCAGCTGAATACCAGAATTTTACATGGAGCGATTGCCTATCACACCTCCACAACCCATGCAGAAACCCAGAAAAAAAAAAGTTTACCTATGAACTAAACTACGCTTCTAGAATTTCAGGTAGCGTTACATAAATATTAGGGTTATAGTTCAAAAGCACGCACTGATGTTAGTTTAACAGGCACAGCTGTGAATAATTGATAACATGTAGCCAAATACTAACTCGCTTACCGGTAAAGTGGCAACTGTAGTTAACTATTTGCTTCAATTAGTACATGTATTGCTGAAATTTGTAAGTAAGTTTATTATGATTAGTTGATTTCACATAGGTCTTATTTAAACCTCTACTCACAAATAGGGATGTTACTTGAACCAAAAAATATGATTCTAATAATTAGTGCGTCTGTTAGATTATCGAAAAATATTGGATACTTATCTTTGTTTTATCAAATCATTAAAAATTTACGAAGATAAAACGCATCAAAGTGAGTGGGAGGTTGTTACGTCACTCAACTGTAAAAAATGTCATAGTAATGTCTTTGAATATAACGTCACATGAGTTTTCAAAGCACAGTATCGTCTTTATTGTTTGTTTACGTGAAGAAAGGAAAAAATATGTGTCCAAAATTTTTTGGAAATCTATCTGACAGACACTTTTTGTTTTGTTAACTACCCTATTTGTTAGTAAGTTTCTTATCATTAGTTGATTTCATATTTAAATATTTAAACATATCAGCTCATATTTAAACATATAAACACTATTTTTTGAATTGTGAGATTTCGAATAGGTTCACCTCTGTCTAACTCTTTAATTCATCATCATCATCGGCCTCCTCTCTAGGAGAGGGATGGGCCGCGGGCCCAGTGCGGGTTGGTAGATTTCACATGTCTTCGAATTTTTTGATTCTAAGACATGCCGGTTTCCTCACGAAATTTTCCTTCACCGTTTTGAGAGCAGCGGTGATGAATTAAATTACACAAAGTAATGCGCCTGTCTGGATTCAAACCCACGACCTACTGTTCGTAAGTCGGGGCCGACACCACTAGGCCACCGCTGCTCTCGTAACTCTTTGATTAAATCAGGTATAATAGTACATCAACATCATTATCCAAAGCCTGAATTCACCCACAACTGGGTAAAGGCCTCTCTCTTCTTGTGCCAATCTCCACAATCCTGTGCCAGTCTCATCCATGTTTTCCAACGACGGCAACTATATTGTCTGCCCATTTCACCACCGGACTACCCACTAATATTTCTTTAGCCAGTTCTTGGACGCCTAGTCAGTGTTAGTCCACCTTCCAGCTTTAGTTTTTCTTGGAGCGGGAAATCATTACATAACCCCTCCCGCTCTTGGGCAGTGCGAAAGGGAGTGTCAGACTTCTACTGACTAAAAACCAACCAAGTTCCTTCTTATCCCTTTATGTCGAGGCCGCGGTATCTCTTACAACATCCCGCAGCGCCAACGGGTCCACTTGTCAGCCTTAGTCGCTTATTGATACGAGTACATTCGTATTGTATCTTATTCCTAAAAATATAAATGTACATTTAAATATTGTAGAGACCTTAGCCATTGTCATCATTTCGGAATTAACTCTGGCACGTTGTAAAGAAAAAGGAAATAAATAATAGGGTTAACATTCGAACAAGAAAAATTACGACAGCTTAGGCGTCTGTCAAATCATGTAACGTGTAAAACATCTTCAGAAATCAACAACCTTTAGAACCTTTCAATTAACAAACGAATTTAAATACTGTTCATTAATAAAATCCTATTTCCCTACCCACCCACTCGGCTTCCTTCATAATTTAATTCTTAACTCTCCGATCAAAATATCTATATTTATATAGCCGGTTAATATAAACAAGTAGATTTAATAATCCAAAGTGTTCGTTAAGGAATACGAATATTAAATATTTGATCTGAGCTCGCCTTGTCACCAAACAGCACTCTTAACTCAATAAAAGCTTAGTGTTTCACTTTGACAATTATTATTGTCAGTCTTTAGTAAGGATGCGCGCTGATTCAGGCAAGACTTTGACTGACTGTGCAAAAAAAAACTTTTTAAGACTTCCAAAACACACAAAAGTGAAAATAAATTAATTTATGTCAGTGGTTTTTCTTTGTTGCATTGATATTTTTTGCCACCGACTTCGGGAACAAAAGTTATCTACAACATGATGCACGGTAAATGACAGAAAATGATGGGTCATCCACTTCTTTTAATAATTAGCGCAGGATTGCATCATCTTGGTGACCCAATATTGCCATCAATCGGGCTCAGATTCAGACATCAAGGTGGCTGTTACTGACAATTTTCTGAAAACAATAGGGATGTTTACTGACTAAAAAAAATGTGAGTCTAATTAGTCCGTCTGTTAGATTATCGAAAAATATTGAATACGTATTTTTTGTTTTATCAAATAATGAAAAGCACTGTATTATCGTCTTCATTGTTCGTTTACGTGAAAAAAGAAAAAAATACGTGTCCAATATTTTTTGAAAATCGATCTGACGGACTAATTAGTTTTTTTTGTTGTTTACCCTATTATCACGACGTTTATTTCAAGTGGGTATCTGTTTATTTTTCACCACTGTCTATTTATTTTAGTTCAATGGAAATCCACGGCTAACATTAAAAGTTGTCGATGTATCTCTCGTAAGGATTTTTCTCGTTACTTTTATTTTTCTGTTGTATTAGCTGTAAGTTCCGCTGGTCACGTACTTACGTGACCAACGGAACTTACAGTTAAGGTTTACGTTCTTACGTAGTTAAGGTTTAACTTAATTTTTGTCTTATTCTTCTTTGAAGGTTTTAAATGAAGTGATATTTTAAAATGCAAAATACGAAGATCTGAATCTTATGATTATAATAAAAGATCATTACTGTACGTAGCAGATGAGAAGGTCAGCAACCGTTGAGGGGTCCATATTGAATCATTTAAATTACATTGTAGATAAATTGTTTTGGAAAATAAAATTATTTAATACTAGCTTTTGCCCGCGTGTATGTCGAGAAATATCTTATCGGTTGAATTTCGAAAAAAAAATAGACGCGGCGCGGCGGAGGACTTTGTTTTATAATATATAGTGATAGTGATATATTTAGAAATATATATTATTAATTATTAGGAATTATTATTTATGAAAAAAATTAAGTAATTTATTATGCGGTTGTAACCTGAAAATGAACATTTAAATTATAGTATTTTGTTATTTTATGCATGCACGTATATTATAGTAATACTATGATATATTTCAAAACTTAGTAATTCATTATGGAAATAAATAGGCAATGTACATACATACTGTAGATAGCAGGTTTTATTTTTATAGAAAAGGTACCGTGCCGATCTGACCTATTGAAAATAATGAACAAAAGAAAAATGTTGAATTCTTCTTTTGTTTGCACGTTTTTGTGTAAATTATACGATTAATATTTACTTTATACATAGTGTAGGGTTTATTGGCACGCAAATTATAAAATTGCTTTTAACATACAGTTCATGATTCTTGCTAAACCCACACCCAATAAAAAGCTGGACAAGTGCGAGTCGGACTTGCACACAAAGGGTTCCTTACCATTTTCTATAAAAATCGCGTTTGTTGTGTGGTACAGCCTGGTGACAGAAAGATGGACGGATAGACAGCGAAGTCTTAGTAATAGGGTCCTGTTTACCTGGACCTGTGTACCCTTTGGGTACGTAACCCTAAAAAGGAACAAAACTGCAACGCTTACACGGTCAAATGTGCGAAACAGCTGTTTTTTTTGCGATTTCGTGTACCTATATTTCATACTGATACACAAACATTAATCACCAATATCCTACAAAAAAGAGGCAATAATTAATAGCTTACTTACACACGCTTGTTTACAAATCAAGGAAAGCAGTCTCTAATAAGAAGGAAATAAGAAACACAATAGTTTCCCCTAACAAAGTATCGTTAGGAGCCTAATTCTATTACTTTTACGTTAGCAGTCAGTGGCTTAAGTGGCGCCTACATTATCCGTGTTAATACGGTTTTTCCTATTGTTTGCTTACTTCTAAGAGGGCAATCTGCTTTTATTCGTATTGTTGGTATTTTGTTTTAATCGTTTCAAGTCTGAAATGATAATCGGGTTCACAGTAATGACTGCTCTTAACATTTGAATACAAAGTATACACTGACTAAGCTTCAAGTTTTTAGTTAGAATCTCTGAATCGACACCTGAAAGAAAGTGGGCCTATTTTGTTGTAACCTGTATAAGAAAATCATCATCATCATCATCATAAGCCTATAATGTTCAGGGTCACACACTGCAGGGACTTAAGCTTCCTCTCTAGGAGCTATAATCCACCACGCAGGCCCAGTACAGGGTATCTTAAATGCAGGGAATCGTAATATGAATCATGTTAAAAAATTTAAATTCTTAAAATGGACTATATAGTTATAGACATTAAGTCCATTTTAGGAATTTGAAATTTTTACGTGATTCATACTAAGATTCTGCGTGGATTCTGATAAAGCAGCCATTTTAGACCCGCTGATTGGTGGATGACACATATCTTGGATTTTTTTGGTTCTGTGACAAACCGGTTTCCTGAAATGAAATGAATACACCAAGAAATGCACCTGTCTAGGTTCAAAACCACGACTTCCTGCGGGTCTAAAATGGCCGCTTTATCAGAATCCACGAAGAATCTTAGAATAAATCACGTTAAAAATTACAAATTCTTAAAAAGGACTTTACGTCTATAACAATAAAGTCCATTTTAATTATTTTAAATTTTTAACATGATTAATATTACGATTCTGATAAAGCGGCCATTTTAGACACTCTGTTCGTAAGTCGAGGCCGCCACCACTGGGCCACCGCTGCTCGCTGCTGCATAAAAGAAAAGAAAAAGCAAAAATATTTGAGATCAGAAAAATTTATGTCAATCTTGGTAACTTGTAAATAAAAGCAAAACAATTTTCAAGCGATTGTGTTTGTCTGCATGAAATAAATTGGAATAAGAGAATGGTGATGGTGATGGAACCCGACCCAAAATGCTGCGTTGTTGAGTTGCGAAAAGGCTAAACAGATGACGTATTTGTGTCCCTCAGGTACCTTTTTTTTTTTTTTTGGTGAGTGTAAAGTCATCGAATAACCCCTCCCGCTCTTGGGCAGAGCGAAAGGGAGTGTCAGACTTCTACTGACTAAAAACCACCCATGTTCCTTCTTAGCCCTCTATGTCGAGGCCGCGATAACCGGTGGACTACCCGCGGCCGTCCCTCAGGTACCTCAAGTATTAAGTATGGGTTTACTACTAAACCTTAATAAACTTATGCTGGAGCAAACTGGTGAGTAAGACCTCATGGCTATATTGAGTTCAAACTTTAACCATATACCTGCCCAGAGTGAGTTCATGTTAATATAATAGTAAAACTGTCAGTGAGGCCTTTTCAACACGGTTTGTACATTTTGTTTCGGCAGTCATGTGCAGCCAGTCCTTACTATTTGATCAAGTAAAGTTGAAAAACGTTTTAAACATATTATAATTCTGATTTTAAGATTTTTATAGCTTTTAAATTTGACACGAAAACTGTAATTTTATATTATTTAAAATCCGTTTGAAATTAATTGAATTGTTTAATAACTCTCAGGGTTTTTTAAACAATTCAGGTTTATTTTTAACTGAAAAAAGTCTGCTGAAAAGTCAACAGTTTGTTTTATTTCCAGTGCTCAGAGATCAAACCTTGAAATGTATTTAAGCTAAGCTGCAGTCGCTGGGCTACTATTGATTTTCTTTAAAATAGATTAGGCCGAAACTCTGTCCAGAGATTGGCATTTGGAAACCTATATTTAGGAAGGCTATGCAATAGGTACTCAAATGTGGTTTGTTATATTAACTTATTCGGTAGAATAAGTTGGCTAATTTGCCTACAGGAACCGATCATGTTAGCCGTAAAATCAAAGATCATTAGGGTAATCGAGGTCTGTACCTATTGGAGATCACGACTCGGCAATCTGTGAGGGTTACTTTCAGCCTATCGGGGCTACGGGTTGTTAGTAAGAGATACCGCGGCGTCGACACAAAGGGCTTAGAAGGAACATGGTTGGTTTTTAGTCAGTAGAAGTCTGATACTCACTACCGCTCTGCCCAAAGCGGTAGGAGTCATTTGATGATTTCCCACCCCCAAAAAATGGGTTACTTTCAGCCGAGGTGAACGATGATTGTTGTCATAGAAGCTGAAAGAAAGTTGTTAGGGATCGAAAAATGAGAATTGGTACACATCGAGTCGCTTTCGTTTGTCTAAAATCATAGTAATTTACCTCTTTCATGTGCAGAAACTTCCACTCACAGCATTTCAAGAAAAATTCAATCAAAGCTTTTTACTCCCAATTCTCGTAACCCCGCACTTACAAACAGCAAATATCAAACAATAATCATCTAAAGCCGTGTTCCCATGTGCTATTAAATCAGATCTAGCTCTCAACGTGGCGTAACGCGTAACCCGAGACACGTGACATTAAACAAAAGTGACGGCTTAACGTGCTCGTACCTGTAACACAGAACTATGTTCAGAAGTACAGTTTCTGAATGTGGGTGTACTCATTAGTGCTACCACATTTCGTCAGTACCCGTTGGTAACCCTTTGGGGATTAGTCTTCATATGCCCCTTTTTTTGGAAATAATAAAAAAACACCTCCGGAGTGTCAGACTTCTACTGACTAAAAACTACCCATGTTCCTTCTTGGCCCTTTATGTTGAGGCCGCGGTATCGCTTGTGAACAACCCGCAGCCCCGACGGGCGTCGGACCTTGCTTGACATCTCCTTGAAGCGCGCGTGGAATACGAACGCGCCGTCGTCACGGCCTCTCGTCGTCATAAGACGGGTGGACGGCGAGCTAGCTCATTACTCACCGTCCACAGCCCCGCGTCTATGGTGGCCGGAAGCCATCACGTGGCCGCCACCGCCCGGAGCGTCTCCCGCGGCGGTTGGGACAATAGGTTCTCTACCACTCACTTTTCGACATCTACTTCACTAGCATCACTGCTTCGCAGAAGGAGGCGACGCCGACGGCGTCCCATTCCATCTCGCCCCGAACCTTGGCTTGCACCAGGGCCGGACGTCATTCTATTGCCCTTATCCCAATTCATCGGCGCATGCCTTCCTCTACCATATCTCTCTGTTTCTCGACATCTGATAAGACACCTCTTTTCTTACCTTATCATTCTTAATACAGTTCTACCTTCATTTCTAAGCTGAAGACAAGACTAAAGAGAAGGCTTCGCCTCGTTGGTTTAGTGGTTGCAAGCACGATTCCTGAGCATGAGGTCGTGTGTTCTGTTTCCAGGTCAGGCAAAGTGCTACTGGGTTTTTCCATCTGGATTTTCTCAGTAGCAGTCATGGTGTCTGGATTTGTGTCGGTTAATAATAATAATAATAAAAATATAATAATATAATATAATATATAATATAATATAATATATAATATAATCAAAATCTGTGCATGGGCGAGCCGTATTCGTCGTTATAAGCGGCGAGTGGAGCGGTACACACAGAACCGCAATTTTCAAAGTGATGAAAGGTGGGTATATAGGACTTGGGAACGACCAGACCAAGGTGTGATTGACACGCGTCTGCCGGATGATGACGCCATGACGTCGTTCTGGCGCAACATCTGGTCGGTGCCTGTCAGTCACACTGAGGGCGATTGGACCCGGGAGGTTGAACGAGCGTGTGATCCTATAACAGAAATGGGGACAATTATCATCAGCCCCCAAGACGTAGCTCGTGCAGTCCGTCCATTGCCTAACTGGAAATCGCCAGGACCGGACGGGCTGCACAATTTCTGGATCAAATGGTTCATGGGATCGCACGCTCGCTTGGCGTCCCAGTTTCAATCAGCCTTAGAGTCAGGATCGCTGCCCCAGTTCTTGACAACAGGAATTACCCACCTGCTCCATAAATCAGGTAGTACTGCGGAACCCAAAAATTATAGACCAATCACTTGTTTACCAACGGTCTATAAAGTTCTTACATCCATTTTGAGAATTAAAATCAACCAACATGTCGAAAGTAACTCTATCATGTCTGCCTCTCAAAATGGATGTAGGAACGGGTCCCGTGGTACTAAGGAGCTGCTCCTCATTGATATGACCATTAGCCAACAGGTTCGCCGCTCCCGAAAGGATCTGTCTGCATGTTGGATAGATTATAAGAAGGCCTATGACTCGGTGCCTCATACATGGCTCACGAGGGTGCTGGAATTGTACAAAGTAGATGCAACTCTGCGTACCTTCCTGATGTCATGTATGGGGAACTGGAGAACGGTCCTTCGCTATCCAGGATGTCGACAGATCGGAGGGAACAGTGAACCGATAAGGATCGAGCGTGGTATATTCCAGGGTGACAGTCTGAGTCCATTGTGGTTTTGTCTAGCCTTGAACCCTCTTAGCACACTGCTGGAGGGTTCAGGTCTAGGCTATCGGTTGAGGAGAGGTGGTCAGGTTATATCTCACCTTCTTTACATGGATGATCTGAAACTCTTTGCCCCCAACAATTTGCAACTAATGAAGCTACTGAAGATAACAGAAATGTTCAGTAGTGGCATCAGAATGGAATTTGGTGTGGACAAATGTGCAGTCATGCATGTGAAGCGAGGGGAGATTATGGAATCCGTGGGAATGCAACTCTCGGATTCCATACAACTTAGATCACTCTCGTCAACAGAAACCTACAAGTATTTGGGTATGTCGGAAGCATTAGGAATCAATATTACCGACATGAAACAATCGTTGAAGGAGCGCTTCTTTGGCCGCCTGAACAAGGTGCTGAGCAGTCTTTTGTCAGGTGGAAACAAGGTGCGCGCCTTCAACAGTTGGGTCATGCCGGTATTGATGTATTCTTTCGGCATACTCAAATGGACTCAGACAGAACTTGATGCCCTTGATAGGAGGGTCCGCTCACTATTGACTGCAAATCGGATGCATCACCCACGGTCGTCGGTGATGAGACTGTATATCCCACGGAAGTGTGGGGGTCGTGGTTTTTTAAATGCTAAGACCCTACACAACCGTGAGGTATGCAGTCTCAGGGAATACTTCCTAGAAGCCGACGTGGGGATGCACCGAGATGTGGTCTCAGTGGACAAGAGCCTTACCCCGCTCTCCTTGGCTAACGAGAACTGGCGCATACCTAAAGTATTAGACACTAATGACCGCAAGGAGGTATGGCAAAGCAAGGAGCTACACGGACGCTTTTACCGGGCCTTACATGGAACCGATGTAGATTTCTTAGCGTCCGTATCCTGGCTACGTTTCGGTGACCTTTTCGGGGAAACCGAAGGTTTTGTCTGTGCAATAATGGACGAAGTTATGATGACGAACAACTACCGGAAATACATTGTGAAAGATGGCACGGTTGACATATGTCGGGCATGCCACCGTCCTGGAGAATCGATCCGTCACATTATTTCTGGGTGTTCTCGTCTGGCTAATGGAGAATATTTGCATAGACACAACCTCGTTGCCAGGATTATCCACCAGCAACTTGCTTTGAAATACAACCTTGTGGAAACAGAAGTGCCATACTATAGGTATGCGCCCGACCCAGTTCTCGATAATGGTAATATTTCGTTGTATTGGGATCGACCTATCGTCACTGACAGGACTATTGTTGCCAATAAGCCTGACATTGTGGTGATAGATCGATCGGAGCGTCGCGCAATGATTGTTGATATAACAGTCCCGCATGACGAGAACCTCGTGAAAGCAGAGAAAGATAAGCAATTCAAGTATCTGGATCTGGCTCGCGAGGTTGTCGACATGTGGCACGTGAATACAGCAGTCATTGTGCCGATAGTCGTGTCTGCCAATGGCTTAATAGCCAAGAGCCTCGACGAACATCTAAGGAGGCTCTCGCTTGGTAGCTGGATCAAGGGCTTGATTCAGAAGGCAGTACTTCTGGACACGGCGCGCATTGTCAGGAGGTTCCTCTCTCAAGAGCCCTGACCACCGGTAGTTCGGACTCTGTTCCCAATACTAGTGGACCACTATTTTTTATATTTTTAAATGTTTTTTATATACCTTTTTGTAATTAATATTTAAAAATGTATTTAATATGTTATAAAATGAATAAAGGAATAATAATAATATAATATTCCACAACTATCACACAACGCCATCTAGTCCCAAGCTAAGCAGAGCTTGTGTTATGGGTACTAGACAACTGATAAACATACTTATATATTTCTAAATACATACATATTATAGATAAATTAAACCCAGACACAGAACAAATGATCGTGCTCATCACACAAACATTTGTCCTGGGTGGGAATCGAACCCACGACCTCCGGCATAGCAGTTAGGGTCACTAACCACTAGACCAACAGGCCAGTCAATGCCAGTTAATGGTAATAGACTCGCTCAATATTATATGGGACTTAAATATAACTGGCCAAACTCGGGTGTACTATTAGGTACAGCTCTGCCTAACCCTTCGGGAATTTGTTTTTGTCGATAGACGTTTCGCAGTTCGCACCGCGCAATTTTCCCCAGGTCAGGCTGTAAGTTTGCACGCTTGATGTGAGGAGTCGAACTTCTGTTACCATCTGTTTTGTAACTGTAGCTACCACGTTATTTGAAACAATCCATCTTTGTGTGTTTCATTGTACAGATTTTTCTCTAGATAAGTAAATCTCAAACATCAAGGAGATATGGTGTGGAAAATATTGTGCGGGAACTTGGCCTTTGGTGTAACTTAATCCTGTGGCCTGTAAAGTCTAAAACTACTTATCCATGTTAAGGTGATTGTGACAAGGTAGCCCGAGAAACTCACGTTTATTTTACGTTTTTTGCAATTTACCGATCAGTGCCAAGTTGTATGTTAAGAGGTTTCGCGACTGTAACTTATGTGACTTTACTGAGTATTAAAATTAAAAAAACAGTACAACCGTCTCAGTTCATTTAAGTCTCTTAAATACCATTTTCATCAAATAGTCACATAAGCAACAAAGAACTGAACTTAAAGAGTACACAGTAGCAACGATATCGTGATGTGCATGTCCTTTTTTTTTTGGATGGGAAATCATTATAATATGACCCCTGCTGCTCTAGGCGGAGCGGAAGACTTCAGACTTCTACTGACTAAAACCCACCTAACCACACATATTTTAGCCTTTTGTGTTCCGGGCCGCGGTATCTCTTCAGAACTGTCCCACAGTTCCGGCAGGAAGTGCATGTCCTAGAAACAAAAGTTTAAGTGCATGACTGTGAGATTTACCAAACGCACCGAACCCGCATGGTTAATTACAAACCACCCCTTTACTTAAAGTAGAGGCCCATAAAAAAGCCCTATGTCCCAGCAGTGGAAGTATTATAGAGGAAAGGGAGGGCGTTTTTGGGGACAGTCTCTTGTTAATCAATTTTCACGTTCGAAAAGTGTCGATATTCAGCCTAATTTGAGTTAATAACTTTTGATTATGATAGGCTGTTTATGAGCTAGCTGTTGCTAGCGGTTTCGCTCGCTACAACTCGAAAATTATCCCACGAGAAGACAAAATCGGGATCTAAACTATCCTATGTGTTAATCCAGGGTACCAGCTAACTCCAAACCAAAGGAGACGTAACATTTTTGTATGAAAGCTGGGAAACTAACCCCTGATTAGAATAAAGTAACATTTTTTCCTTATTTTAAATTGTGTTTTGTGTACCCAAATAAAATTTAAATTGTTTGACGTTTATCGTGACAGCTAAAAGAGGTAAAACTGAAACTAAACGGTAAAATATCAAAACAAAATGACATTTTGAATTATTCGATTCACTATGTAAAAGTAAAATAAATAAGTATTTTCTAGCGATCGCGATGAAATCGTCACACTTGCTTCTAAATAGTCGAAAAAAAATGTTTATGAGAATAATAAAAAATATTAATATGTAGTACAAAAACGCGTATCTTTCACATTTAACGTCTACGTTATGTATAATAATGATAAATAATGCTTTCATGTGACTTTGATTTCATAACGAAATCAAAATTCAAAACCGCAGACGCCATCTTATAAAGAGTATGGCAATAATTGAATAACTATTACTTTTTGCATACACTAGAAATCAGGCTTAAATTCACGAACGAATATTTTTCAATTCGTGAGATTTTTTATCTTTTTTGGTAAATGTACATCTTGAGACGGAAAAGGGGTGCGTGGCGCAGGTTAATATAAATAAGACCACGCAACCAGTCTACATAAAATATATTGAATAAAAAAATGGGTGTGGGAAGGTCTACGGACACAAACTCCTAAGGCATCCCTGTGGGATGTGCTGTACTGCCCTGATAGCCGGCGTGGCGATGACCGCAGCGATGTGCCACGCTGGATGCGTAGGGGTGATGGCCAGCTCTTCTTTACGTCGGCCGGCTCGGCCCACGTGGCAAGTATGGCCAACAGGTGGGAAGTCCGATGCCGGCCCGATTTTAGCACGCACGACGGAACCAGCCGCGTAACTAATGCGAACTTGAGGGTGTTCTAGCCGGAACTTTGGACCCTGGAACATGACGTCCAGCGTGTCACGAGATGACCAAAGGCCAACTCCGCTGATTGCGACACCAAGCCAAGCAGAGCGAACAGCAATAATAATGCACTAATGAAGGTGTTGGTGGATTGTCACAATCAGACGGAGTTTACATGTGGGAAGAGTGAAAATAAGGCATGATAGCACATTTTGAGTGTGAAGCACGAAAAAATCAAAATGCATTGAGCTGAAGGCATTAGATTGAAATGAAATACATGAAATAGCGTACACTTAAATAGATAAAATTAAGCATACATGCCAAGTTAACCTATAAGGACAAAGAACACAAAATATACACATATCATGCTATCCAACACTTACCCAGTATGGGGGTTTCAAAGACACCGAATTTAATTGCTCGATGGCGGAGAATTATGTTGATTAGGTAGGCAATTGTTTTAGGCCCGGATAATGGCGAGTTAAGACACGTGTGAAATCACATATAATTTAGATATGGTGAGACGTGTGACCGCTTCGGGAAAAACCAAAATTCCTAATGTCAAACGAAAAGATCGCGTTGGCAGCGTTGGATAGAGATGGGACATACGCGAGCCCATAGATAAATCCTCACTCGCGCGCCCGATAGTTGATGCATCTTGTGCTTTTAGTAATTACTATTTGCTACCGCACTACTTGTAATTTTCTATGGTTATTATATTTTGACGTCTGCGGTTCCTTGACAGGTGGATGAAAGTAAACATTGGAATGTTGCTGTTTTTATTGTTAATTTAGTTTATATGTTTTGTTTTGTGCAAAATGTAACGTGCGACGTTACAATCTCATGGCCGAAAATGATACATCTCCTTTATTAAAATCGCTCCAGCCATATAAACGTGAAGAAGTAACAAACATACATACACACTCACTAACTTTCGTCTGTATAATATTAGTGTGATTCGTGCCACAAATAGTCATTGTGGAATGTTTACCTCAAATGCTGTACCTATTTACTTTCTACCTAAAAAAAAAAGAAACCTAGTGAATTCTCGACCTCTTTTTTTGCTGATATATGGCATCCGAACAAATATTTGTGGCTCGCGTGGAAACAGTTGTTTCAAGTCTGTTTGTGACCTGTAAACATTTGTGGTACTGAACAAATCCTAATTCAGGAAAAGGTTTTTTAGAAATAAAATAAAGTATTTTTAGTTTCTCGCTTTATTGGGGCTTGTAGATGTAGAAGATTAAATAAGGCTACAGCATTGTGTAAACAGTTCATAACTCAATATTTGTGAACTGTTTATACAATTATGAAGCCTGTATGCGCTTGCGACAGTGGTTTTTTCTCTGTGAGACAGCATGAGCAATCAGCCACCATGATTTTTATTATTTTATTTCCTTAAAATATTGGTGTTAATAGTTATATTAGTACTTCCCGCTAATGACTTTTTGAGTCCTGCAAATATAATTGTACATTATTATATAACCTAATTTTAAGCTTGATACCTTGACACACATTGCACATAAAACTACACATAATGTTAAACCTTCAAATTAAATTTTGTGTTCCATTAATTATATCATCTGTAGAAACAATTTTCTATTAACTATTCACGCAATTATTTATAGAATAATTTTGAATGTTTGGTTTCGTTTATCAAGGTAATTTATTAAAAATTAGTAGACGCTTATGATAAACACTGATTTAATTAATATTGTATTACAAAATAATATCCAGGTTAATATTTGTTGGTAGCTAGGATATTATATTACAAACTAGATTTTCATTAATTAAAACAATTTAAAACTGTATCACAAATAGCACCGGAAAAATATCATCATATTTTCATTCTTTCAAATTCAAATCTGTATAAAACTTTTAACAACTTAAGCTCAAGAAACAATTCTGCAGTTATCATTTATTCATATTATTTAGCTCTGAAACGGTGCAAAAAGTACTCAGTTTTAGGGCTGTTAAAAATACTTGCTTACTTGAATATTGATGAAAAAGAAGTGATTTTCACTTTTTCTTATTTTGGACGGTCTTACGACGAGCGCAATATTATTTAACGAAGTTTTTTAATGGGTCTGACCAACGCCACAAACAACACAATACAGTTTATATACTACGGCACACTTAAAAGATCGTCTTTCATTAATAAAACTTTAACTTGTGAACTAGCTGGTCGTAGAAATATTGAAAGCCAAAAAATCTTGGAACCAAGTTGGAACTACTACTCTGTATTTTAGGTTACAAGGGTTTTTCGCAAGCGCAAGTATACATTCACTTACTGCACCGTCTGATGGGACTATGTGGCATGTGGCATGAAAAACAAATAAGGTTGATTGAAAGAATTATTTAATGCGTTAACTTAAAGTTGAAGTTCTTACTTAAAAGTCCCTGTAATATGTTACAACTCTTGACACAACAAGCTTCTCCCGTATCAAAACATCAAGCAATTGCAAAACTCCATATCGGTTCTTCGTCACTCAGTCTTACTGACAGCCCTACAAACCGCGTTAAACTCAGCCCTACGTGACTCAGAACCGCCTGTACCAGCCAATTAAACCCGGATTACCTGCGGGTTACCATGGCAACCGAGTAATAGATTCCTACTAAACCTCAGCTAGATTTTGTAAAGCTGTGCTTGTTAAATTGCAATTAAAGTTTACAAGTTCTTGTTTGAGTCTGACAGCCTTCATACTGCGTTTGAGCGTTCAGCGGAAATGCAGGTGCATGTTCAGGGAATTAGCAAAAAAGTTGTTAAGTTATTTTTTTTCAGTTAAGCAGTTTTGCAGTTTTAATGTGGTTGGTTTTATTTGCCCAATTATTGTGCGTGTAATAAAACTTGGTTAGGTTTGAACTTTGATTCTTCGTCGGAAGTGTTCTAACTTCTATTATATGTTTAAACTCTTAGATGTTACACAAAATACAAAACAGTAATTACTATTACAATTAATATGACAATATTATCCTACTAATATTATAAATGTGAAAGTTTGTGAGGATGTTTGTTACTCTTTCACGCTAAAACAACTAAACATAAATACGAAAAAAATTGATAAAATTTGGAACACAGATAGTTTATAGCCTGGATTAAAAAGGATATTTTTTATCCTGATTTTATCTTCCTCTGGGATAATTTTAGGGTTATAGAATGCAAAACCGCTGGCAACACCTAGTTAAAAAATATATGTATAACAAGTATTTAAAAATTTGAAAAATTGTAGCGTATTCGGATCATGAGCCTGATTCAGAAGGCAGTACTCATAGGTACATACGGCTTGTAATCTGAGTAGGTTCCTGTCTCTGGAACCCTTACCACCCGTAGCTTGGACCCCGTTCCAGACACCGACCGGAGACTTATTTTTATGTTTGAAAAAAGAAGAAATATTTAATAAGATCGATAATAAAATGTCAAAAGTAAATGAGTAATCTGTGCCTTTTTTTTTTGGCGGTTGGTAAAATCATCGTTTAACCCCTCCCGCTCTTGGGCAGAGCATAAGGGAATGTCAGACTTCTACTGACTTAAAACCACCCATGTTCCTTCTTCGCCCTCTATGTCGATGCCGCGATAACTAGTGTACAACCCGCGGCCCCGACGGGCGTCGGCCCTTTCGGGCCCCTCCCATGTTACTGACATCTCTTTGAGGCGCGCGTGGAACACGAACGCGTTCCGCCACCTCCTTCGCTAGCATCACTGCTTCGCAGAAGGAGGCGACGGCGTCCCATTCCTCCTCGCCCCGGACCATGGCTTGCACCAGGGCCGGGCGCGAGAGGTCGCCGCCGCCGATCGCCACTACGAGAACACGGCGGGGCTCCGCCCAAGCGGGGCACACCTCAACTGTACCGGGCGTTTCCTCCCGCCTGATTCGGTGCAGGTACTTCCCGAAACAACCGTGTCCGGTAAGGACCTGCGTCAGACGGAAGGTGAGGGCGCCGTGGCGCCTCTCTAGCCACTCCTCAAAGAGGGGACTTACCGCCACTATCGTGGTATGCCCTAGTTATCTGTGCCTCAAACACCAATCAAAACGAGGACATCCGCATGAGAACCAAGGTTACCGACATAGCCCGAAGAATTGCCAAACTTAAGTGGCAGTGGGCAGGGCACATTTGGGGTCACACACAGATGGGGTCGAAAAGTTCTGGAGTGGCGACCGCGAACTGGAAGACGTTGCGTTGGAAGACCTCCCACTAGGTGGACCGATGACCTGGTGAAGGTTGCGGGGATCCGCTGGATGCGAGACGCACGGGACCGGTCAATGTGGCGACACTTAGGGGAGGCCTATGTCCAGCAGTGGACGTCTTTCGGCTGAAATGATGATGATGATGTGATGATGAAACACCAATCTGCAATAGGTCGAAAGATCCTCCCCTTCTATGTAGGTTAAGGTACGTTCCACCTTAATCCTCATACTTCAAAAATATCATTACCGACGACGCCGTAGAGCTACTAGGTTTCTGGGCAAACAAAAATAAATACTGTCTAGCCAGCATGCAGCAACAAGAAGAAGAAGAATACCGTTATGGAAGAAGGCAAAACACAAATCTAAATGCCGCTATTACTGAACCAAAATCTAATCAAAATACAGCCCAAAAAGCCTAAAGCATTACTTAATTAAATAAATTAATGTAAATCCATATAGAACTCATCAGCGAAGCTACACATGGGATATTACCGTAAAATCGTAGCGAGGCTGAGCAGCGATGCGGTAAATGACGAGCCCGCGAAACAAATGAGTATTGAAAAGCTTTGTATTATTTAGGTGTGCTTATCCTGTCGGCATGATTCGGCACAACTGATCGGATATATGGAGATTTTTTTATAGAAAAAAATCACTCGACTAAGCTCGGGTTGTGAGGAGCTGATCCTTACACCTTGGCATGACTTGGTATCAGAATACCCGTGCTGTGACATTTAGCACCATGTTGAGATAGTTTAGTTAAAGTATGTTTTACTTTTGATTTAATTATGTTTTGTCCTGCGCTAGTCAAATAATTACTATCTCATTAATTTTTTGCGCAATTCATTTATTTAGTAAGTGGGTTTCGGGTTAGCTTACATGATCAACAAGTACTGCCGAAGTGTGCATGTTACCCCTAGTATTTCACCACACGAAACACACCAGTGGGTCTAAGAGAAAACGTAAAACGTGTATTAATTCTGTTCAAACTAGAAACAAAACTTTGTGTGGTGTCAAAATACTTTATCCAGCAGTGAAATGAAACTGTGTTTTGTTTCAATCGCGAATGTTCGAGACATCATTGTTTTCAAAGAGTGACAGACAGAGTATCACTCTCTGAAAACAATGATCATCAAAGACATTCATATCTCAGTTAGCGCACAGCCTTACATTCAAATAAATGAACCCACATAATAACTTCATCAAATAGCTGAAAAATATTAATTTCTGCTACTTTGCTACTTCGTACGCACGTGCCTAACAAAAAATGTAAAAATAATACTCAGCCTAAAATGCCTAAAAGCATTCATGAATATGAACAACTTTTTAGGTTACCAAGAATTGGAAAAAAGTCAACTGTTCCATATTATGTTTTGGCTGAATAGGCACTTGTTTTTACAGTATGTTGATTTTTCTCATTTTCTGAATGGTTTCAATAGGTAAAAGTTTCATATTCATAAGCTCCTTTATGCTACTGGAGTTATATCGTTGTCACTGTGTACAAAGTCCCTATTTAGATGAATAAAAAGTAAAGGTAAGAAAACTAAATAATAAAGCTAAAAACACAACCCTCTATTAGGTTCTACGGCAGTCAGGTAAATAAAAAGTGTTATGGAAATGAGTGAAATTTTAACCGTTATATGATCTGACAAATACCTGGAAAATATACTCTGAATAATTCAGAGAAGCGTTGAAATTGAAGCATATTTAAGGAAAACGTATTTACCCAACGTAGTTAATATATTTATAACAACTTAACCGCTTCAAAGTAATCTAGAATTATAGTACAAGCATATTTGGAATGGTTTCAGGAAAATGATTTAAAACAAAAACAAGTTTGTTTGAGACAAAGTGTCACGTTTTTAAGATATGACCTATCTTCAGTACAACTCTCTCTCAATTTCAACTCAGTGTAGAGACATAGTTTGATAGCTTATTGTATTTCAGGAATGCGACCCTTAAGGTGGAAGCTCACATCTGGCCCGCGAAATTCTAATTTTCTTACGTTTTTGGCAATTTGCAGGCCAGTGCTTGGTTGTATGTTTATGAAAATTTGATTTGCGACTGTAAGACGTATGAAGTTACCGAATTATAACCATCAAAATTATCAATACAACCCTCCAAGTTCATTTTCATGTCAAGATTGATTTTTGCATGTAAAAGTCATTCTTTAGTAATTTAGTCGTCGTTCTTTAGTAGTTAGTAATTTTGATGGTTATAATTAGGTAACTTCATACGTCTTACAGTCGCAAATCAAATTTTCATAAACATACAACCAAGCACTGGCCTGCAAATTGCCAAAAACGTAAGAAAATTAGAATTTCGCGGGCCAGATGTGAGCTTCCACCTTAAGAACTCTTTGTCTTACATGAAAGTTGTTTCTATTGATGCCAGCCTGCTATGGTTTAATGGAGGTTTTATGAGTGGTCACTATGTTAAAAATAAAAATAAAAGGGCCGGCCAGTCTTCTAGCTCGCCGTCCGTCCGTCTTATGAGGACGAAAGGCCGTGTCGACGGCGCGTTCGTTTTCCACGCGCGCCTCAAAGGGATGTCAAGGCAAGGGCCAATGCCTGTCGGAGCTGCGCGTTGTTCGAAAGAGATACCGCGGCCTCGACACAAAGGGCTAAAAGTAACATGGTTGGTTTTTAGTCAGTAGAAGTCTGACACTCCTTTCCGCTTCGCCCAAAGTGGGAGGAGTCATTTGATGACTTCCAAACGTCCAAAAAAAAAATAGGCCGGCCAGTCTTCCTACAAAAATCTTCCAACCCCTTTCCGTGCACATAGGTAATTATGCAGAGACAGACATATATAATAGGGCATTAATTACTATTGTAACACTGCTATCAACAGGCTCCAAAAAAAGAAAAAGCTTTTTAATTCAAAAGCGAATAACATTTTAAGTATTTTCACGCTTCATTTTTAACAAAAATAAATCACATGAGATCAAAGGCGACTTCTGAAACTGGAGAACATAAATTTTAAAACCTTTTTGAGGTTTACGTTTTTGTCCACAATGGAAAATTACACGATATTTTTTACACGATAGAAAATCTTAATCAGCCTGTAGGTAGTAATAGAAAATTTTGGAAGAAGTAGTGCATCACGATGATGATGACGAATTATCTTGAAACCTTCCCACTGCTGGGACACACTCTCTGTGAGAAAGAGTAACTTGATTTTGAATGTCTTGGAGTTCTTAATTCTCTAAGGGAGTCCCGCTCGATGTTTTCTTCCGTTTTGAAAACAGTGAACAATCAGTGAAATTCAACCAAAGAATTATATAACAGAAAGTTCGTCACCAACCGATAACATGAATAAATTATTATAAATTTATTGCGTACTATTTTAAAGCGACAAAATCTGTGGTTTGAAATTGTCAAATTATATGAATGTGGTTATTGGTGACGAACCGAGGGATTTTATTGAAATTGCATTAATATTTTGCAGAATATTTCGAATTAAGGCGAACCGGCACCACTAATCTGTAAATTTAATTGCAATATTTGTACACAATTATACAATTTGTCCTTTCATGGAGCTAGTTATCTGAGTTTTCGTCCATATTTACTCATACAAGTATTAGTACAAACAAAATAATCATTACAGATGTGTATTACAAATATTAGAAACAGCTAATAAACAATGACACGATTGGAATAAGGCTTCTACGGTAGCAAGTACCAACAAAGCCGGGCGGGTGATCATTGTGCCCGAAGTCAATAAGTCTTCTACCTGTCACAACCTATGAACGGTCGTGATCTTTACTCTGAGTCTGTTATTGCCCTAATTTGGGTCGGTGCCAACGCTCTAAGCTAGTTATTGTGCTTGGCGTAATATATGTAGGTATAGATGTATAGTTTATATTATATTTTATTTTATTTATAAAAAAGGTATTTCAAAAAAAAAAACTAATTAAGTAGTCCGTCAGATAGATTATCAAAAAATAATGGACATGTATTTTTCTTTTTTCACTTAAACAAAAGATGAAGACAATACAGTGCTTCGAAAACATCAAGTCGTGTGACGTCACAAGGTTAGTACTTTTTTTACCCACAAAGTGACGTCAAATGCCCCCACTCTTGATCTTTGACACGATTTTTTTGTAATTTGGTAAAATAAAAAACACTTATCCAATCATTTTAGATTTTTAGACTTATCCAATCATTTTAGATTTTTAGATTTTTTTTATTATAGATTATCGAAAATTATTGAATACGAGAGGGACTAATTAGATTTTATTGGTAAAATATCCTATTCCACGAAATCATATGTAAAAAAACTACTACAGCCTTTGTGTGTAGATATAGTGTGTATACCCAGCTGGTACACCTGTTTATTTTTTCTGGAGTGTAAAATTTGTCCCATGTGCTAAATGGCCAGGAATATCCATGAAAAAATGTCCAATATCTATTTTTTTTAATAAAATCATTATATTTCTTTGCTCATTCAACGGTTTGGGTTGTTAGTTAATGGCATCCACATGAAACTAAGGGTTCAGGCATGCGGGCTCTGCGCGATTGCCACATGCAAGCTTAAACGTAATTCACGATATTGCTTCTTGAGATAACGTTAAAGAGTTTTTTTTACATTTTATCGAGAAATTAATGATTTGAAACCTTATTCCTCGAACTGGTTTTAAAATTACTACATATTTTTTTTGAAAACTTGTCAATACCCTTTGTATAACAACTCACCCGTCAATCTAACCACACATGGTATGCAAAGTAAAATGAACAAGCACTTTGTGGCCAAACTCTTGGCCGATTCATTTTAGATTACTTTCGCTGAGAAGAAGATTGTAGGTATATTATGCCAGTCGTAGCTATTTAATATTATATTTAAATAAATACCTACTTATTACCATTAACATAAGATCGACGTGGTTATAACGCAGCATTGGTTCCTTAAAAAGACATCTGTCACTCTGCAAGTATCGACATAGACGATAATCTAATGCAAACAGGCTTTTCTTTACTCTGATTTTATTTTCAGTATGAAGGTTGATGGGCGAGACAGTTTAAAGCCTTCATTTCCAGTTTCGGCTGACCTTGTATTGTATAAGCTTTCCGTAAAATGACAGGTCAGTTTATAAATACGTTGGTACGTCTTATTTACCTACTTTCAAGTAAATTTTAGGGGAATGAGTGAATAGAGGGAACCAGAATGACAAAGATAAAAAAGAAAGAAAAAGTATTTATTCATATTATATTATGTTTCGTTTGTTTTGTTTTTATACACATATGCCATGACATGAGACATTTAAGGAAACAAATGGAAAAAGCCATCATCGGGAAATGGATGAGCGATAATTTAATAGGTAAAGTTTAAACTAAGATTCTCAAAAAAAGGAATAAAAGTTTCAAGTAATTTTTAATACTACTTATGTACTTAGTTTTAGTGAGTGGTATGTTTATGAAACCATCATAACAAAGTTATTACCTAAGGACTAATAACTCCGGGGCTGCGGGTTGTTCGTAAGAGATACCGCGGCCTTGACATGAAGGGCTAAGAGCCTAGGAAGGAACATGGGTGGTTTTTAGTCAGTAGAAGTCTGACACTCCCTTCTACTCTGCCCAGAGCGGGAGGGCTTATTTAATGATTTTCGTATCACTAAAAAATATAGGACTAATAAATCTCCTTTTAGGCTCAGTCAGGTAACAATAACGGCGCTCAATAAAATATTACAAACAAAGATAGTCGCGAAAAACATTACTCTTTTCTTGCAGTCTGATAAAAAGCATGGTGATCTATGCTCGTTCCTCTTTTGCATAAGAAGTATAAGTCAGAATCTCTCCCGCTCTTGGGCAGAGCAAAAGGGAGTGTCAGACTTCTACTGTCTAAAAACCACCAATGTTCTTTTCTGTCTTAGCCCTATATGTCAAGGCCGCTGTATCTCTTACAATATCCAGTAGCCCCGACGATCGTCGGCCCTTGCGGGCCTCTTCCATGTTGCTGAAATCTCTTTGAGGCGCGCGTGTAACACGAACGCGCCGTCGACACGGCCTGTCGTCGTCGTAAGACGGACGGACGGCGAGCTAGCCCATCACTCACCGTCTCTACGGTAAGTAATGTCTACGGTGGCCGGAAGCCGTCACGCGGCCCCTGACGCCTGGAGCGTCTCCCGCGGCGGCTGGGACGTGAGGTTCTCTCCCTCTCACGTTCCGCCACCTCCTTCGCTAGCATCACTGCTTCGCAGAAGGAGGCAACGGCGTCCCATTCCTCCTCGCCCCGGACCATGACTTGCACCAGGGCCGGACGCGAGTGGTCGCCGCTGCCGATCGCCGCTACGAGGACACGGTGAAGCACACCGTGCAGACCTCCACGGTGTGCTCCACCGTGTCCTCCAGCCGATGCTCACAGTGGTCACACCCGGGTGTTTTCTCCCGCCTGATTCGGTGCCTATAGTTTTCAATTCAATTCAATATTTTTATTTTTTTCTCTTCACAAAAGTTCACATACATATGCAGTTATAAAATACAATAATTGTAAAAATAACATACTAACAAAATGTATGATATTATGTTCCTTTGTGAGAGACTGGCGTCCATACTAGGATACCCTGTGTGACGGATCCCCAGGCTCTAACCTCGAATACAATGTAGTTTACCTACTATATATAAAAGCCAATCTGCATACTCAAACAAATCAATTATTTATTTCAGTTCAGAAAATACAGACAAAATTATTTTAAATTACAATTAAAAAAGATAAAAATAAAAATTAGTTTAGCTAAGGTGTAGTGTAATGCGTGTGAACTAAAGTGTGCATTGACCAGTGTAGGTGTAGTGAGTATGTGATGTGTGCAAGTGTAGTGTGTGATGAAAGGTAGGATGATGGAGTGGGTGTTAAAGTACCGGGTGATACAGTCATGATAGTTGTCTGACTTTGCTGTGGAACTGTAACTAAACGAAAATTTTTAACGTCCATCATAGTACCACCAAAGTTCAAAAGAATCATTTGTAAAAACTCAAGTCATCTGTGATGCCATTGTTAGCGAAAAGTTAAATATGGCGAAAAAATACTATTATAAGCAAATGACAGGCCATTTAGCAACACAGCTTTTGTCCCAGTATAATAGTCTCCAAATAAAATCCATTAGGGTAAGTTTGCAAATCATTTTGAGGGGCAAAAAGGTTTCATGTGACCAATGGTATTTCATATTTGGTCATATTTGAGTTAAAAGTATTCAAATTGGATTGATATTTTTGAATATTGGAGGTTGCGGAGAATAATTATTAATTTGTTTAAGGACTGGCTCGTTGGTCCAGTGTCCGCAAGCGCATCAAGTTATCATAAGGTACTGTGTTTAATTCACAGGTAAGGTAAAGGCTCGTCGGGGTTGCGGGTTGTTGTAAGAGACCATTATGTCGAGGCCACCGCGGCCTCGACATAATGGATTAAGAAGGAACATGAGTGGTTTTTAGTCAGTAGAAGTCTGATATTCCCTTTCGCTCTGCCCAAGAGTGGGACTTATTTGATGATTTCCGAACCCCCATAAACAAAATGCTAAGTGTTATTGGGTTTTTCCAACAGGAACTCACTTGCAGAAACGGAGGGATATGCGCCCGGATGATGACAAAAGGCTCTCCCCTAATGCGAAATGTGGGTGTACAGGCATAATGTTCTGTGATGTGTTCATTGACATTAGTCTAATGGCACCGAATTTCGAAATTTAACATCATCATCGCAGGAGAGAGCAGTGGTGGCGCAGTGGTGGCCCAGTGGTGGCGGCCCCGACTTACGAACAGTAGGTTGTGGGTTTGAACCCAGACAGGCACATTTCTTTGTGTAATTTATTTCATCACCGCTGCTCTCAAAACGGTGAAGGAAAACATCGTGAGGAAACCGGCATGTCTTAGAACCAAAAAATTCGAAGACATGTAACATCTACCAATCCGCACTGGGCCCGCGTGGTAGATTATAGCCCAATTTCTCTCAAAGAGAGGAGGCCTGTGTCCCAGCAGTAGCGGGAATATTAATAGGCTGTTGATGATGATGATGATCGCAGGAGAGTGAGTACATCATGATCGGTTCACTAATGTATTCATTATTCACTTCTGATTCATTTTGTTATCAAACATTTAACTTGAATGAAAGGTAAAAATTAACAAAAAGTGAAGCGTATTATATTTCTTTCTTTTAACGGCTTCAGATTTCAACGTGACAACACTAGTTTCCGTTATCTGGCCACGTCCCACGTTTCAAATCCTCAAGGGATCTTTGTGATATTTGGCACTGGAATAGCTTGTGACATACCAAACATAGGCTTATTTAGTCTTAGTGACAGGAAACAGGCCAAAGCTGAAGTTAGTTAGAACAAGGTATCGTATGTAATTGAAGACAACTGACACACTTTGTGTCCTATATATTATTGGATTTCGAAATGGGGGTTGTTGGTTCTGACTGTGTCGGACTGTATTATTGATCACTGGATCTACGACGCAGTCCGAGATCCGAATATCAATGTAAGAAGAAAATCGATATAAATATATAAAAATCAATGCCACTTTCCGTTGTAATTTTATAACTCAAGAACGGGCTCACCTATCCAAACCAAATGCTTAGGCTTTGTTCGGACTATTTAGTAGATGGTTTATGTGAAGTTTGCACAAAATCGGTCGAGCGGTTCTTCATTTATCACATTTTTTGTAATAAATGAATTCAATAAATGGCAGGGTGTCTTAAATGGCCGCTTTAGCAGAATCGTAATATGAATCATGTCATGACATTAAGTCCATTTTAAGAATTTGAAGTTTTAAGATTCTGCGTGGATTCTGATAAAGCGGCAATTTTAGACCCGCAGATCATTGTGTTAATGGGGATTTCGCTGTCAAAGTGAAACTTTTTTTTCAGAGTACAAGCATGTTGTTATGTCATTCATTTTGTTCAAGTGGTTCCGAGAATGGTTTAGATTTTTAGATTTACAATTAGACCCGGTAGGTGGCGCTGCTGTCCGGGCAGGACTAGGTCTGCCAGGTTCGCTAGTAATAAATAATTTACATACATAACATCACGCCTGTAATCCCTAGAGGGTTAAGCAGAGGCTTAAGTAAGTAAGAATATTAGTCATGCATGCAAGATATCATTATAAATTATGTTCGATATGTTTGCCACATACGCGACGTGCAAATATATTATGTTGTTTTGTTTTTAATACGCTAATACTATAACCATTTTCAATAAATAAAATAATTCAGAAGGTTACATATATTCGCTAAAAAAAAATTAAAAATGTCAATAGAATAAAATAAGAATACTATATCAATGTCAAACTTTACAATAAATTGTTAAAATTACAATAACATTATGTCAATTTAATAAGATATCAAATACATAATAACCAAATTTTAACTTGCTGCAAATATCTCGGCCATAAATTTATTAATTTTATAATAAGCTTTGGTCGTCAAAAATAGTTTTAATTTCGTCTTCAAGTCTATATTATTAAGCTCCCTTCAACTTTTTGGTATTCACACTAATATTATAAAAGCGAAAGTTTGTGAGTGTGTATGTTTCTTACTTTTTCACGCAAAAACTACTGCACGGATTTGGATGAAATTTGGTACACAGATAGTTTATAACCTGAATTAACAAATAGAATAGTTTATATCCCGATTTTATATTCCCTCGGGTTGTAGCGGGTGAAGCCGCTGGCAACAGCTAGTTTATTATAAATAGTTTACCCTTTAGTACTACCACATTTCGTCAGTTATGTTTAAGTCTCACGTTATAGGGAGCGATCCTATTACGCGGAACTTTTTAGACTGGCCAAAGACCGAGTCGGATATGCGGAGCTGACTGCCAACCTTCACTAGTTGGAGAGGCACTTGAAGAGAGAGAGAGACAGCAAACACACAAACAGCACAACAGTGTATTCAGCAAAAAATAAATGATTTGATTTGATTTGATTTGAGAGAGTGATTGTGTCATGGAAAACTGGAATGAAACAAGTAGGGACGCTCATTCGAAAACCACGTTTGATATCAATTCAAAAGAATGCACACATAGAAACACCTAATGAAAGGACTTCTCAAAAATCATGCCCTTTGGGAATTGAAAATACGGGTGGAATTTTTATAAGGCAAGTCATACTCCAGTAATTTACTTGCTAACCCATTTAAACCTTTCTGACATTGCGATGCTATTGAGTAACCAAGTGGAATTGTTCAGTATGAAAATACAATATTTTAATATTAGGCTTGTCATGCCAAGTAAGTAGGCTAAGTAGGTACTTATGTAAGAAAATTCTTACATAAGATTTTTCTGGTATTAGGTACCTCACGGTCGACATCAATCATACTAAAAGTATGTAAGTGGGTTGTCTACGTTGTACTGCGTAAGTACTATTAAGGTTAGGTTTAATATCTTAATGGATAATGACATAAACTATAGATTGTTTGTCATCGCTTATAAGAATTATTCAAGGACAAGGGAAATCTATGCTTTTTGAATATAAGTGAGCCAAAAAATGTGGACATTGTCACCTACTATAACAGGTATTAATTAATGTTTTACGTTTTCACAAATGAAAATACCATGTATTTTGGTAGCCATACTATTACAAAATAAGTTTTGAAAGTAGACACAGTTAATTGACAAGAAAATTGCTTGAGTTGAATTTTGTGAAGTGAATATATATTAATGCTCGTGACAATACTCGCATAAGGAGTATCTAAGAATCTTAGTAGGTGGCGTTATGTCATTTCTGCCTATCTCCATTAAAAAAGGCTTAAGTATATGTTTATGAAAACTGTTGATTTCACAAAAGCAGACTCTATGAGAAATTATGTGTGATCATCATCATCATCAGCTTAAATTGTTCCCACCGCAGGGACTCAGGCCTCCTCTCTGGAGAGGGATGGGCTAAATTCCACCATGCGGGCCCAGTGCGGATCGGTAGATGTCACATATCTTCGAATTTTCGGTTCTAAGATATGCCTGTTTCCTCACGGTGTTTTCCGTCACCGTTTAGAGAGCAGTGGTGCTGAAATAAATTACACAAAGTAATGCGCCTACCTAGGTTCGAACCCACGACCAACTGTTCGTAAGTCGGGGCAGCAACCACTGGGCCACCTCTGCTCTTACTAATTATATGTGAAGGAACTAATTACATAAAGAGTTACCTCCGTTCCTCGGAAAGCAGGTCAGGTCTTTGTTCCCGGCTGTCATTTAAAGATCTTTGACAGTCAGAACAGATAGTTAGTAGCCCGAAACTGACATCCAGTCTCACCAAGGGGTATCATATTCCCGTCGGAGCTGCGGGATGTTGTAAGAGATACCGCGGCCTTAACATAAAGGGCTAAGAAGGAACATAAGTGGTTTTTAGTCGGTAGAAGTCTGACACAGGGAGTGTCGTTCGCTCTGCCTAAGAGCGGGGAAGTTATTTGATGATTTCTCACATCCCAAAAAAAAGGGGTATCATATTGCCAGTACTTTTATTAGACCATTACAAACTTTTATCAGGATAGCAAAGAAAGCGAAAAAGTAAAATTAACTTAAGGAAGGTACTTAAGTTGACAGTTCCAAAGCGTAGACCTCTATGGAGAAGAATGGACAAGAAACTCAACACCCGCCGACAAACCGCTGCGCAGTTTGGTGGGTGTATAAACGTTAAAAAAGTTTGGTCCTCAATAAATGATTTATTTATTATTATTACTAACGACTCCGCCCACAAAGACGAAACATAAAGTTTACAACTAATTAATGTTCCCAAAGTGTCAATATTATTGGTAGATTCCACCACGAATTTCTATTTAAATACCGAAATAGGCGTTCTACTGAATAATCTCAAAGTTTAATAAAACTTACTTGTGTTTGAAAAAGTTAGAAAGCTATAAAAATAACTGTTGAATAATTCACAAAACTATTTTAGTAGTATGTTGGTTTTAACTTTCAACAGTGTAACTCTCAATTCTGATAATATCATACATGACTGACATCGAACCATATTTCATAAATAAATACCGAAATACGCGTTCTACTGAATAATCTCAGAGTTTAATAAAAGCTATTCGTTTTTTAAAAAAACTGTTGAATAATTCACAAAACTATTTTAGAAGCATGTTGGTTTTAACTTTCAACAGTGTAACTCTCAATTCTGATAATATCATAAATGACTGACATCGAACCATATTTGATATTTAGTTTTTATCATAAAAACCATGACTAATTTCTGGGTTTACTTTTCAAAATACGCCGTAGTGCCCCATAAAAGTATTCCAACATGAAATTACTTCATTTGCATCAGAGTTTGTAATTTGCTCAAAATAACGTTTCATCTAGTCGGTGTGAATGCACTTTCAAAAATGCTGTCAATTAAAACCATACAAACCATAAACTCTTTTTCCGCTGGAAGAAGACAGAAATCACTAAGTAAATAGTACTCCTTTTGCCTCATCCACGTTCATACATCTGATCATACACAGCCCGTTGCAAGTAAGCACTACACACCTGACCTTTTTCAAGAACCTTACCAAGCAAAGTATAAAAACCATGTCCTATTTAAAACCCATTAAAGTTTTAAAACAAAAGAAACCAAAGTGCCCGCAATTAAGTACTACAGTTTCCGTGAGTGCACACTATATTTTGTAATGCTAAAAGCTATCATAAATTGTAATCAAACGCGAAATCTATGTGTACTGGTAATTACGACCAGTAAATCTTTCTCGTCGTTTAAAACCGTAAACTTTTCCAAGCCCAACTATTGTAATTAATGGGAAGAAGCTTCCCTTTAATGGTTGCTTTACGATTTGCTAAGTACCCGGCCGACTTGTAGAATAAAGCTTTATATTAGACCACGGTAAGTTTAATGCACTTTATAAGAGCATATATAACCTTAGATTAAAATTTTGCGACATAAGAAACAATCAAATTATGCCAACATTGATGTCAAGCAATCAATCCGATGGAAATTTTCCGACAGCAAAATATACTAATTTCCATAAACGTGCCCTCCATGAAGCTGTCAATTAAACATTCTGTAAATTAAAATAACCCTACGCAAAAATTATTACTGCGAAACTAATTATGTGGTGAATAATCAAGTTTTATGGTCAATGTTAGCACATTCAAAACATTGTGCTGAATAGTAATGGATCATGAAGGCAATTAAATTAAATTTTTTACCTTAAAACTGACGTTAAAACTTGAAAAAATGTGACCGCAATAGCGGAGTGCACAAGAACCTTTTGGCTTCGTTGAGGGTAATTTTACTCCCTTTAGATGTATGTTTCTGTTTACCGAAAGTCTGACAGCCAGTCGTAAATAAATAAATATAATAATACTGGCATTCTGCTGCATCGGGTTATACCAAAAGCTGACCCCAACATAGTTGGGAAAAAGATTAGCAGATGATGATATAATGAGGCAACTACCCGTCGGTTTAGGCCGTGCATTCTCATTCAATTATTGAATATAACGAAGGTAGTTCATCTATTTCGGTTACATCGTTGGCAGAGCCCAAGTTCGACATGGTGGAGTTACGATATAATAGTCTTAACACTGATTACCACCGCCTATTTATTTACTTCCGATTTATCTTCAAATGCTTCCAACGTTAACGACAATCAACTGACAACTGACATCTGACATCTGTCAACTGACAGCTGTTAAACCTCTGTATCGACCTCACCCAAGCACACTGCTTGACGTTTCCGACAAACGATGATTATAGGTATATATATATATATAAAATGACTGACGTGTCATATATTAACAATTATATTATATGAAATATAGTATAATTGCCCTTTATCTGTGCATAGGTACTACTTTTCCAAAGGTCGATATGCAATATTTGTCGCCGGGTACTGTAAGTAAACAAGAATAAATAAAGTCTCATACGAAAACCCAGTTCGAAATACAGTAGTCTTGTAATCACTGACCGGACCGATTGTACGCACAGGCATCGAATTGCTCACTGCGAAACTACAGAACGAATATTTAGGTATACATACCAAAACAAAACACGGTGAATTCGATATTCAATAACACTGGAGGCTTTATTCATCTACAGTTTCCAATCTTGCCTAACAATCAAGGTATTATTTAAATCTATTTTTGTTAATTATAAGAGATGTTTATCAAACGAGTATTCATTTTACTTACTCGTTCGGAAAATGTAACAACACGTTATTATTTTTACGGTTTTGTTTGTGAACACACTTTTGTGCTCTGGTTTTATATCGTTTTCTGATTTAGTGCTAGCATACAATCTGTGACATGTTATAACTGAGAGAACATCAGCCTTGTAATCTTCGAAGAGTTAGGCAGGGGTGTACCTGATAGTAGGTTTCTCCCACGTAATTATAATCGGTTATATTTAAGTTCTATAAAATAGGGCAGTCTTCGAAGCTGCCATTGAGAAATTCCCAATGACATGACATTTTGCCCTGCCGTGGAATCGAACCCAGGCCCTCGTGCTCGGGATAATTCCAATCCTCCATTAGATAGTTTTAGACCCCATGAAAGCGTGTCGGTATGTTAGATATAGAGGCCCATACTGTGAGCTTGACCTCGGTTTGCTTTGATTAACCCTTTTTTTTGTGAAAACCACCCATGTTCCTTTTTAGCCCTATATGTCGAGGTCAGGGTATCACTCACCGGCGTGTTCGTGTTCCACGAGCGCCTCAAAGAGATGTCAGCAAAAGAAAGGGGCCCGCAATCCCGACGCCCATCGGGGCTGCGGACCGTTGTAAGAGAACCCGCAGCCTTGACATATAGGGTTAAGAAGAAACATGGATGGTTTTTAGTCAGTAGAAGTCTGACACTCCCTTTCGCTCTGCCCAAGAGCGGGAGGGGTTATTTGATGATTTACCACCCCCCCAAAAAAAAATGGGTATCTCTTACAACAACCCGCAGCCCAGGTTTGATTAACCTTGAAGATCGATTCATGTAGCTTTTATTATTTAGCTACGAGCCCCTCTTTTATGGCTCATTCAATGTTACTTATTCCTTGGACACGCCATACAATGGAACTTTAATCCACTATACGAAACATTATCTGGTACCTAAGCTAAGTAAAGTATTTTATTGGAAGTCTCGTAAAAAATAGATTTATATCAGTCTGTTGTTTTCCAGCAACATCGCAGATAATGATTCCTAGTGTAATTGAATTGAACTAAATAGGACGGGCTTTGTTTTTTTGTGAGCACTATTGGAGTAGCATTGACTTGTTCGTTTCAACAATTTTCTAAGAAATTGTTTTTTAAACACAAAATTTAGTACTGCAATATGTTAAAATGCACCTAGGTCAACAGTAAAGCCTTCCAATCGCTATGAGAGACCGCTGCGGCTGGTTTTTTTGTCTATTAACTTATGTCTCGAAGTCCGAATAGCCCTTTTTACTGCCACACTCAGAGAGCTTTAATGATTACTTAGGCCATCACTTAGTAACGGTTTTGACAGTTTTGTCATACAAAAATATGTCAAACCTTTACTAAGTGACGGCTTAAGTAATCATTAAATATCTCTGAGTAAGGCAGTTAGTGTTTAAAATTAAAAAATGAACCAGACCGCTTTTTTGTAGGGTGGGAAATCATCACCTGGTCTGGGCAGAGGGGTAGGGAGTGTCAGACTTCTACTGACTAGAAACGACCCATGTTCCTTCTAAGCTCTTTGCCCCGGTCCCGGTATCTCTTTCGAACAAACCCGCAGCCCACACCGACGTCGGCCCTTGCGCTCTTCAATGTTGCTGACATCTCTTTGAGACGCGCGTGGAACATGAAGGCGCCGTCGATACGGCCTGCCGTCGTCATAAGACGGATGGACTGTGAGCCCATTACTCGCCATCCACAAGCCCGCGCCTATGGTGGCCGGAAGCCATCACGTGGCCCCGACGCCCGGAGCCTCTGCCGCGGCGGCTGGAACGAGAGGTGAAATAGGCCCTTAGACTATGAAAACGCTTCTATTTTGTTTTATTTTGCACATAAGTATCGGGTATTAGTAAAATTTAGTTTCAAAAAATCATCATCTTCCTAGCTTTTTTCCATCTTTTTCCAATTAAACTAGGATTGGCTTTCAGACTAAACGGGTACAACTGAATACTAGAGTAATTATAGTGTGAAACTAAATTTGTCAAAATTCAAAAATATGAATTTCTACTAACTAGTTTGAGTAGCAGTAATAAGTTTATTATTCAATAGAATTCAATACAGTTATGTCATACATAATAGGTGAGCCACAAACTAAAAAACGCTTGTATCTTGTGGCTTGAAAAGATACAAGCAATAACTGGAGAGATACATTGGTTTTAATATTCAAACTAAAATAATATGAAAAATTAGGTGTTGCCCGTGGCTTTGCCCGCTACAACTCGAAAATTATCAAACAGGAAGATAAAATCGGGATAAAAACTTTCTTATGTGTTAATCCAGGTTAGGTTGCAAATTCCATTCAAATCCGTTTAGTGGTTTTTGCGTGAAAGAGTAACAAACATCCATGCATACTTACAAACTTTCGCGTTTATAATATTAGTAGGATATTCCTTCTGCAAGCCACAATTCTGACTGTGATAGATGTATCACAGTCAGAATTGTGGCTCCTGGGAAACACAACATGACACGTTCCATATTTGTGATTGAGGTGTTTTAATATGCTTATTCTTCAAATCTACTCGCTACAGTTTACTTTTAACAATTATTATGATATTTTAGTATTATCACACTAATATTATAAAGGCGAAAGTTTGTGTATTTTACCGAGAAACTACTGTACGGATTTGGATAAAATTTGGTACACAGATAGTTTATAACCTGGATTAACACATAGGATAGTCTTTATCCCGATTTTATGTGGGATAACTTGTACGAACGAGTTGTAGCAGGCAAAACCGCTGGCAACAGCTAGTGTTAAGATAAAACGTACATTTTGTATGCCATGTACCTACATTGTAAATATAATATTATGTGGGTCCTTACCAAGACCTACACATACTTAGGTACTAATCGATGTTAATCAATAAGTTAAGTCAACGCTAAAAATATGTGTAATAATATGTTTTGTTGTCTATAAAGGCGACCTACTTAGCCTATGTAACAAAGTAAATCCCGACTTGTGTACAAATAGAATAAGATCATTGTATGCAGATTTTATTAAGTTATGTTTAAATAAAGACCTTGAAAAATCAATCAAATCACATCAATATGATTATTATGATATGAGGGAGACCATTGTTCCGTCGGGGCTGCGGGTCCCGTCGGGGCTGCTAGTTGTTTGCAAGAGATACCGCGGCCTCGACTAGGGCTAAGAAGGAACATGGGTGGTTTTTAGTCAGTAAAAGTCCGACACTCCCTTTCGCTCTGCCTAAAAGCGGGAGGGGTTATTTGATGAATTCCCAACCCACAAAAAATAAGTGAGACCTTTGTCTAGCCGTGAGATAACGAATACGTCCATAGTTGATTTGAAAGTTGAGTGCAGGTCACAAACGTGTCACTGGGTATTTTTAAGAGGAATTTCTTAGTAGTGTGATGGCAGGCCTGGTCCTAAGGCCAAATCCTGTAACGGTAAAGATGACGTCCTGTGTTGTCATCTTACCAAGGTTCTGTGTTGGCTCGCGTTGATCGTCTAGTCTGTCTGTTTTCGTGAGTGAATATACTAAAGTGAGAGTTTAGCTTCTTAATTAGCCTTTGGGGATCAATACTGTGTTTAATCTAGGAAGGATTGAACTTCCTTACACCAGTGTTTAAAGAAACAATACTGTATCGTGAGAGTCATTTCGGGTTTTTAATCAACAATTAGATTTAGATTTACCACAAGTCAATCTTGAGTACACTCCACTGTGCGAACAATGTAGACTTATCAATCATTCTACTCGATAATGCGGAGCTTGTCTCTACGCGTCTATATTATTACTTAGTACAATACTTAATCAGTCTTCCTCTGATTAAACAAAAGACTTACAAGTTAAACTCAATTTGACATGTTAGAATGATTGTGTAAGTTGATACATGTGTGTTTGTGCTTGTTTAGCCACCGCGTCTGACTGATATCGTTCTAGCATTGGGGAACCCTGCACCGCGACACGGTCTTTAATCATTGTTATGGGGGACAATCTGACTCCCTATTTATTCGCTGAGAAGCGTTAGTGATTCCCACATCCTGTGAAGGCAGGTACTTGCATTTTTTTATTGCCAGATTCCCAGTTAGGGCAGGCATTCCCCCGGAACCATGGTTTTGATATGTGTTTATTTTTGAGTTATATTTAGATTTGGCCAAATCTAGGTCGGGGTCAGATTGCAAGACATGGCGTGTAATGATATGCTAAGTTATCACCACCAGAGGCGTCGTTCAGTCGTGTCTCTCAAATCATCAGCCTATCGGCGGCGTTAGGAAATATTAATGTATATTATATCACAACACATCCGAAATTTATCTATAATATGTATGTATTTAGAAATATATAAGTATGTTTATCAGTTGTCTAGTACCCATAACACAAGCTCTGCTTAGCTTGGGACTAGATGGCGTTGTGTGATAGTTGTGGAATATTATTATTATTATTATATTATTAATGGTTTTCTCTCTCAAAACAGTATTTCTCCTCTAAATAATTAAGTGATTATTGGCTTGCACCCACATAATTACATTATAGCTGCTTATTTTCTCATTCTATGACTGAGTCGCTGATATTAATGACTTGAATCAAGTGATGATTAAGTTACCGTAGCTTAGCGTCTCTATTCACTCAGTTGGGATTTTACTGATTTATACTAGGTTTACTTTAGTTCAGAAGGAACTTATAGTCTCAAACCCTTATTAAAATATCTGACTTAGATCTGGATTTCTATCTCAGATCTGGTCTATAGAAGTACAAATTATTGTATTTGGATAAATCCAATAACGTATAATCGTGTTATTCGAGCTTCAATATGCATGTGGAGAGCTCATTAATGGAGAACCAAACTGATTTAATACACTGATTTAAAACAATGCTTTTGTTATGACTTGACCTTACTTTTATCAATCTCATGTTATAACATTCTCTACACATGTAATCTTGGGATATAAAAGAAAGAGGTGATTTTGATTTAAATTATTTATTTATTTTTAATTCTTTTTTTTTTTTACGAAAGAAACTGTTTGTTTATTTAGACCTAGGTTCGCTAAGATGATGGCGAGCCTAGGTCGAGTGTCCCATTCCTAAACCTAGTCAGATAAGGGAAAACGGAACATCTCAAGCGAAAAACCCTTCTGACATACACAATTTAGATTTACACACATATGTACACAATATTTGACAATTATTTTACGAAAGAAACTGTTTGTTTATTTAGACCTAGGTTCGCTAAGATGATGGCGAGCCTAGGTCGAGTGTCCCATTCCTAAACCTAGTCAGATAAGGGAAAACGGAACATCTCAAGCGAAAAACCCTTCTGACATACACAATTTAGATCTACACACATATATGCACAATATTTGACAATTATGTTTCAGTTTATATAAATCGTAAGACAAACTGAGAGAGGAGTTAAGCATACATAATAGTTACACAGTTTTATTCAAGGTAAATACATAAGTCACAATATCCCATGATAATTTACAGTAGTGTATTCAACTTTCTAGCTTAAGCCATTTCGTGTAGTTCAAGGTCTGTGTGAGGTATATCTCTTATACAATGCAACACGCTTTACCCACAGTTTCCACCTTTCCATCGCCTCCAAAACTCTACACAGGCTATCACTAGGAGATAAATTACCATTATCAAGAATAGTATCATAGCTACTTTGTCCAGGTTGGACAAAGTAGTGTGTGTGTGTGTGTGAATATAAGATATCGAAGTTTGTAGCAGCCTCCATATTTTACTGGGCCGTTAAACAGATTTGGTGACTGAAGTTATAGTAAATTAGCTTGGGATCTTGCTTTAACACAAAATTTGAACTTGGAATACGTTACCAAACTTCAGCTCTCTCTCTCCGTCTCTATTTCACTAATACTACTTAGTTACACTGCTTTTAAACTTTATTTTAAGATACCAACAATATTCAATCAAATTAACTCTAATTTTCACTCTGCAAACATCTCGCTCGCTGTCTCAACTTCCTCTGTCTTGACGCCGTCTGTCCTCCGACTTTGACCACGCATCCCCCTCCCAACATCCAGATAGCTCCACCTAGCAATCATCAAATGCGAGTAAATCTGTCTTATTGGCTGTTTTTGTGCAGGACGCCTGCTCATTGGCCAAAAGCATGGCGTCGGGTCGATTCCCGCCAAATAACATTGCGTATGCGCCTCCCTGCATCGTCCATCCACACATCTGCTTAACAGATGTCCAGACTCCGGATAAGAGGTTACTTTAACGTACGATTTATTGCTTTTCGAGTAGTATTTTAATCCAAATTCAACAGGTCTTTAGTTTCTAAGTGGCTTGGGTGCGTTTGCTTATCTTTTGTTTTTAAGTAATTTCTTTCCACAAATATTTCAATAGGCAGTTTTTGACAAGGGTTGAAATTTATGGATGGCTATTAAGTAAGTTATTTATTTCTTCTATATGAAAAAAAATATAGTGGTTCTGCTAACGTCCATCTCAGTAGAGCCTCAGAGCCTGAATTTCTACCCTATTGATGACCATGGGTTCGCATGGGTTCCCTATTAAATGAGACTTAAAACATAGCTAGCAAAATGTTGATATTTTATTAAAAACGCATCTGCCTAATATATCAGGGATTGCAGGCAGGATTTTACGTTAACTGATTTAAAAAAAACTACTTCGTTGATCAAACGCTGCTCCTGAGCTTTATCTTGGGCTCAATTATATATTATATATTATTTTTATTATTATTTTTTTTTTATTTTTTTAAAAAATCTTTGCCCCACACAAGGAATTTCTTCTGTATCGTGGGTGCGTTCACAAACATTTAAATTCACATACACAAATACCCAGACCCAGAACAACTATCTGTAGGTCATACAAATACTTGTTCCGTGCGGGGATCGAACCCGCGACACGCAGCGCAGCAGTCCATTGCATGAGCCTCTGCGCCAACCATGCCGTCAATTAAGATCAGATTTCCTTACAGCAAAGGACCATGGGCACTTTTGTATGAACACTGGGCCCACTTTTAAAAGTTGTGCAACAGTGATGAAACCTCTGTCATATGAAAGCTCTTGGCGTGTACTTTATTGCATTCTATGGCAGCTAAGTTCAAATCTAGCGCGAAATTGGCGTTTTAGTACGTTTTGTAAATTAAAAATACGCATGACATGTTTTCTTATGCACATTTTTTTATTGCATTAAAAATAATAGGTAACTCATTAATTAAAGAATGATAAATATCGGCTTGGTCGTGTGCAATCTTTTAACGTGTGATTGTGAAGTGGGTGTTCTCTAAAAATAAAAAACGAGTTATTTTGGTGTTCTCTAAAAATAAAAAACGAGTTATTTTTGTTCGATTTATTACAGTATATTTCGACATTAATCTTAATGTAATAGGCAGATTTTAAAATGCATCTACAATTATATCGTCTAAATGTAATGCTGGTCGATGAAAACCATCCCCATGTCTACCTAGTCCCAAATACCATATTATGGATATGACATGGGCACAACTTCCGATAGTGCGTCTACCCGTGAGACATGTACAATAGTATTGTATAATGGCGTCTTTGCCTACTTGGTCACGGTCAATTAAGAGGTAAGTATAATATATCCTCGATCTAACGTGTCGTGACTGCACACGTCCCCTAAGCAGCCATACATTATTTTGCTGAATATTGCATTGCTGTAAGTCATTTAAATTGTTTTCACGATATATTTCTATCGTGTACACACCACCATCCCGTAAGTTTTCACTAGCGTATGACCTGGCAAGTTTCATTTGATAAGAGCCCAAGGAAATCATTAATATATCATCTTCCGTTAGCTGGGGAAAATCTTCTAAATGAGGCAGATTAGCTTCCATCCTTATGAAAGCTACCCTTTGTCTGTTTAAGTTTTTCAGTGTAACATAGTTAAACAAAAGATTTGGCGAGTTGATTTTCTCATTTATAATATTCCAAATATTATGACTGAGCCGGTGGTCTGTGGCTACTTTATAAAAAGCATTTATAAGAGAAGCCGCAATTTTAAAATCAACGAACATATGTGGCAATGCTCTGTTAAAATAATCTTGGCGTAATAGTTTAAACCTATTTTTAAACTTGCCATTCACCGCTTCCACCACCCAACGACATATTGTTACTAATCTTGCTTTGTTAGCTTGTTCGGTCGTCAATTGACTTTCGTTTCTATCTTTTGTTGGAGGAATATGTGGTTCATATCCTAATGATTGGAGATCTACTACACTATCTCTGAAACCCCTATCTAAAATGAATACATCGTTTTGATGAAACATCCAATGAAAAGGATTATCTTCATTAGCACATAAGCTTGTCATAATCGACGCATCACTTGTTGTTGCAGCGTATGGACCAAGAACATCTATTATATAACCGTCACTACATACCATTAAGAATGGTTTCAATAGATTTTGAAACTTGTGATGACTATAGGTCAAACGCTGAAAGAGAAAGTTACTACTTTTCTCTATATAAACATATGTTCCATCACATATTACTATAGCTTTTGTGTTTTCTTCATTACCATATATCATTTTTGGTAAAAACAAGTTCTTTTGAAGCATGTTTTGCCTGGAAATATTATCCATACCTAAATGAATGCTTACAAAATCGCTCACTAAATGGATTCTAGCTAATGCCAATTTTCTCTCCAAGGTCCTGCGTGACATATTAAACAGAGTAGCTAACCTTTCGTTAGACTCTCCTGTTCTAAGTTTGGATAAGTATACCCCAAGGAGTTTCTTCCAATACTGTATTGAATTGGGCGATGGTGAGTCCAGTCCAAAAAAAGATATCGTTGTCACCTAATGATTCCAATAATTCGAAATCGAATCTCGATCTTCGGTTAACAGCAGATATTAATATATTAGACATGTCTGTGAAATGAGCAACATTGAACTCATGCGAAACATTACAATTCTCACGTAATGAATGCCATTCGTTACTTTCCAGGTGATCGGTACATACTCTAGCATTTTCTGGGATGTACAAACGTTGTGAACAAAGTACGTTTACAATAATCGCGTTAGGAATTCTGTGACGTTCAATATTGTGACAGTAATTAAATATACAACGTCTTGCAGAGTTCGGTGCTCTAACATGTTCGGGAGCATAAAAAAATTGTTGAAAGTTTTGCACCGCGGGATCTTGTATACGAACGGAATCATCTTGGAAGTTTTCCGCGGGTCCTTGTTCATCAATCACGTCATCTTGGATGTTTTCCGCGGGTCCTTGTTCATCTTGAATGTTTTCCGCAGGTCCTTGTTCATCAATGGCATCATTATCGATGATCTCCGCAGGTCGTTGTATAAGAACAGCATTAGTTCTTTGCCAGCAACGGTGACAAACTTGTTGAGTATTATTGAATACTACCTGCAAAGATTATAATATATTTTATAGGTATAAAGATATAACTTTTCTGACAGCACAAAAAATCATACGGAACTCTTGTCATAAAGATTTTATTTGTAGTTAATAATATTTCCATATAATTCTTATCTTTACAACCCGGTCATAGGTAATATCTGTGCAACTGGCATCGATGACGTCATAGCAGCGCTTGTATGACGACGTGGCGAGCGCAGCGTCGCGAAGAGGAATCCTCGAGAGGCATAGAGGATATTTTGACCGTGTTAAATGTATATAATCGTTGGTATATCTGTTAGTTAACAGTGAACTGACTTTGATAACTCTTGTATTATTGCTTCTTTTACAGATGAATAATTCAAAGTAGGTAGTAGGTTATAAAACCATTATTATACACCAACTTTTTATATTTATTAACATAATTAAATCGATTATATTGAGTACAAGACATAGAAATGTTAAAATATAATACACTAATAAGTAGGTACGTACCTCGATCAGCGCATTCTGCTGAAAATATTCAGCAAATTGTGGACGAATCGCAGGTAGATCATCTCTTAAAACATGACTTCTTGTCCGCAAAACACGCGAGCGCATACACATAATACAGCAATTATCTGCCATTGCAAACAGTCACAATTCAATTAAATCAAGGTCCATATGCTAGCCAGAGTCACGATGATAGATAAAACTAAACAACAATATCCGTTACATAAACTGATAACAAAGTCCATTAACAAGCCGGGATCAGTAAGTCGTAATACAAGCCGAGAACACATAAATACACCGAGCGTAAACAACGTACGAGCAACGACTGAATAGACATGACATGATCATCCCGTCCGCGCATGAGTGTAAGAGGGTGGGGGAAGAAAGGGGTATGTACTGCGCGCGCGCAGGTACAAAACAGGTTTTTGTTCAGCAGGTAAAAAAACCTCTCCAATATGTAGCATAGTTGGTTAATTAATGATCGTAGAAATGTAAAACTAACTAATCATTGCAAATCAAAATAACATGTTCCAGGGCAATAGACGGCCTATGTGTTGAACTTTTAACGTATTTTAGTCAAACATGAGCTATTTATAATCCTAGATATTGACAGACAGCTAAATAAAATATAATGTCAAAACAAAACAGTTTTTTTTTAAATGCAAAAAAAAAAACATTTTCGCGCCGGATTTGAACTTAGCTGCCATAGAATGAAATAAAGTATACTATATGAGCTTTCATATGACGTATAATTCATCACTGTTGAACAATATTGAAAAAGTGGGCCCAAAATGTCGCATGGTCCTTTAAAAAGCATCCATCATAAAGGCTGAATTTCTGCCCAGTGGGACTTTAAACACAAGATGTGAAATGAGAGCGTCCATACTATAGGTACACGTCTGCCTGACCCTACGGGGATTCCAGGCGTGATGATATTGTTAATTAGCCAACCCAGGTCAACGCATGAATATAGGCCACTACTCCAAAACCACATATCTGTCTTGTGGATTCATGTGAGTCGTTGCGTACGAGAAACACCGACTAGAATTTCGATATTGAAGTTATCTGAAATATACAGGACGGAATATTGATAAACAGACACTTTTGCCAGAAATACTAAAAAAGAATTGTAACGTAAGGGAGTGTCAGACTTCTACTGACTAAAAAACACAGTTCCTTCTTAGCCCTCTATGTCGAGGCCGCGATAACTAGTGTACAACCCGTGGCCCCGACGGGAGATACTCGCACCTGAATCGGCAAAAATGGAACGTTAGTAGTATCAATTAATTCTGTAAAGGCTCTTTTTACCCGACTGCGGCGAAGCCCAAAAGGAGAGTTATGTGTTTGGCGTGTATGTATGAATGTCCTTTTCTTTGTTCCCTCATAACTCCTTAACGGATGAAGGCATTTGAATTAAATATACTTCGTTAGATTCGTCTTGATGACGCAAGTGTCACTGGCTACATTAAAATTAATAAAAAAAGTAGTTAAAAAACATTCTATTTTCATTTCATAATTTAATATTCAAATGAACCCCGCCTGCTTCCAAGTTTTGTTTAATTTAAAATGTGCTTGTTTTTTGCTTTTCAGTCGGGTTTTTTAGTTTTTTAACTACTTTTTTTATTTCCAACTTTTTAGTTCTTTAGTGTTTGTTCTTTCGGTGGTCGCGTAAAATACTTCGCAGATGATTTAACTTTTGTGTTTGTTTATAGAATTTGTGACTTTGAATTTATTTCAAACATATAGGTGTTTTATATTTTTGTAATCTCCTTTTAAAACCCTTCATTTTGATACCCTACTCGATGGTAATGGATTTTTTTTTCAAATCCACGTTTGGGCCCCAAAACGAGCAATTATCTTTGTTTTTTTTATTTTAATGTAGCCAGTGACACTCGCGCCATCAAGACGAATTTAACGACGTATATTTCATTCAAATCCCTTCATCCGTTTAGGAGTTATGAGGGAACAAAGAAACGGACATACATACATACATACATACATACTTACATACATACATACATACACGCCAAACACATAACCCTCCTTTTGGGCTTCGCCGCAGTCGGGTAAAAACAAAGTTTGCGGATTTTACATACCGCGGATTAAAAAAAAAACCATTACCTTCGAGTTGGGTATCAAAATGAAGGGTTTTAAAAGGAGAATACAAAAATATATGACACTTACCTATATGTTTATAAGAAATTCAAAGTCACAAAACCTATAAACAAACACAAAAGTTAAATCGTCAACAAAGAATTTTACGCGACCAACGAAAAAACAAACACAAAAGAACTAAAAAGTTGGAAATAAAATAAGTTAGAATGAACCTGCTTCTAAGTTTTTTTTTTTAATTTAAAATGTGCTTGTTTTTGCTTTTCAGTTTTTTCAGTCGGGTTTTTTAGTTTTTCTCAGAAACGTTTAGTATAAATCTGGAATACAACCCCAATATGGTAAGGAAAAAGCTAGGATGGATTTTATTGAAGATCTTAAATAAAAAGCATACAGAATTCGAAAAAGCAAAACAAAAAATTGTGTACCTTCTCCTAAATATGCCACATATTTTGAACGATGATAGATCGCTTCGTGTCGTGACGTCACTTATCTTCTCAACATGGCAGCCATGACTGACAGTCTTGATCGTGGTGCCTGACGTTTTGTATAAAGATTCTGTGTATTTGAAAGGCGGCACGTTGTTGAGTAAAATTCAAAAGTACTTTTTACATAATCAAATGGAAAGGCTGTTTCAATCGTATGCCTTAGACAACCAGACGATTTAAAAAAAAACTTTTTTTTTATAATAGATTAGGTAGTGGTGAATAAACTTGTAGAAAAAAAAACATTTGAGAGACTCTTTTTTTTCATATTCTTCTCATCAAACTTTTAACATTGATAGAAATGTCATTTAGGTGCAAAAATAATTCGTTCACCATCTTTTGGGGTTCATAATATTGAATTTAGACGTCACTTAGCTAACCATGACGTATACTCATGCAAACACGTAAATTTAGTCATCGATCACGGAGTTATGAGACAACAAAAAAACTGGCCAAGTGCGAGTCCGGGTTCCACAAAAAAAACCGAAAATTACGTTGGTTGTTTTGCCCCACTTAAATATTTTTTTAATTTTGTCTCTAGTGTTTGTTGTTATAGCGGCAACAGAATACATAATTTGTGAAAATTTCAACTGTCTAGCTGTCGCGGTTCTTGAGATACTAGCCTGGTAACAGACAGACGGACGGACGAAGTCTTAGTAATAGGGTCCCGTTTTTACCCTTTGGATACGGAACCCTATAAACAGCTGAATTGAGAACCTCCTCTTTTTTAAAGTCCCCCGTGATAGAAACTCGTAGAGGGTCTTATAATAATACCATAGAGCACTACTTTTACTACTAAAACCCCATCTTGACCACAAAGATACTCAAGAGTCCATAAACAAGAGCATGTACGATAGTGTAAAGCAATTACTCCACAGCAAGCTATAACAAGTTTTATCGCACGCAGTTTTATAGCTCATCGCGCTGCTAATGGCCACTTTGCGCCGTGTAGTGTTACGTGTGTTTGTACGTGAAGTTGTTTTATATCTATTAATATTTGCTAGTAATTTTATGTGTAAGTAATTATAATTAGAAGAAAATAATTAGTTTCCTAAAGCAGTAGGTATATGGGGCATATTTGCATACATAGTAGTCGTTGAACATCATGCGTGTTTGAGATAAATTGGCCAGTTAAAACTACATTATTACTAGCTATACTTTTAAATATTACTTAACTTTTAAAACCTGATTTCGTTACCAACTACAAAAAGATTTAATTTTATATTTGTAAAAAAAAATAATCTTATAATAATATCAGCTACCTACTCAGTGCAACCGTTTCGGAGATAAAAAGAAACAAACCGACTATAATTGAATAGACAAATTTACAACTTGTCAATTCAATTTTATTTATTGTATCAATAATAAAATATCAATGTTTATTTGGCGTGATTTGACACAACTGAGGATAATTTAAGCTTATTGTTCGTAAATCTAATGTTTTCTTTTGATAGCAAAACGGTATTATCGTCATATCAGTCTAAAAATTAACATCAAGTTTGGATTATTTATTCTAACCGCGCGAATGGCCGCCATCTTGTTTTTAAGCAGCTGAATATTATGTTCAATTTAATGCTATAATATCTGCAAATTCTTCTCTTTGCAAGACACCGAGATTATCGAATAATTAAATAAATTTTTAATTAATCAATTTGTTAAGCCCGGAAATCAAACAAAGGACCTCTAGCTAATCAGTCGCAATTGTGACCTCTATACAAACGTGGCAAATATATCCTTACAGATTACAAAACAATGCATAACAGTGTGTTTGTTATCACCCCGGCACACGTACTAAATCATAGTAACAGGAACATTCATCAGAGTAAAGAAATACCGCCTGTTATCACGTACGCCCAGTAATTATACCTTGTTGTAGGAACAAATTAGAAGAAAACAGCCTTACTTACCTACCTGAGGTAGATACTCGTATAACTAGAGGCTCGACTCAATTTTATACAAGATGTTTTTTTTGCTAACCCATCACTTTAAATTATAAATAGCAAAGAATCAACTGGGCAGCATTCGATTTATTTTTCAATTATCTTTTGTTTTTACAAAATTATTTACCAGATCCATGATTATGAATGTAAGAGTGTTTACATTCATATATTGATGAATATATTACGTGAAATTGAATATGACAACGTCAAATTTTCCTAGCTTTAAATATGAATAATTGGTTTTAATAAAAATAATTTATCCGTATTTATAATGCCTTCCCTTCTTTTCTTTATAATGCTTTACCTTCGATACTATCATACTTTCGAACTATGCATTTTTTTACTTTTTGATTTATTTTTACTAATAAAAAAAACCATAATTACCTATGTAATATTATAAATAGGACCATACCAAATAAACTTGTAATGCATTGTTGTTTATTATTGTAAATTAAATTTAATACTAACATTAGGCTAAGTAATTTTTTATTATCACTAACCAAATATGGATTGAATTCTGAAATAAATTATTTGAATTGTAATTTGAATATTGGAAAAAAATACGTTGTATAATAACATACCTATGTGGTGTTGTGGCGACATAACAAAACATCTAGAGTTATGTAATATGTGAAGGTTTCATTGTAATTTGGTTATGAACATGACCAGAAAAAACCTCATAATGTTTATGATAACTGCATAAAAGAACCTTTGTTTTTGTTCTGTACCTACTTTCTGGAAATTCCTAGTTTCCTGAAATTCTCTTTCATCAGAATTACTCCGGACATACCTGACTTGTTGCCTCCGGCCAGTCCTTTGTCTAGTCCTGTCTTAAGTTTAGACGTTTTCATAAAAAATATAACAAAAAGTTAAATATAACAGCGTTGAGGAGGAGTTTTTCGATGCCCTTTTATAGTTAGTTTGTTTTTAGGTTAGTTTAGTTTATATATTTAGTATAGTCTTACTTATATCTCAATTAAAGCATTAATAGAATATAAAAAAAACACAAAACTAGCAAACACTCAGTTTTTCGTCACACACTTTTTGAGTTTAGAAATGGTTACAGATAAACCACGCTTGGAAACGATAGACTTTATCTGCCCATGTAGACACCAGCGTATCAAAGTTCTCCAATCTGTAAAATTTATTCAATAAGTTTTATGTTTTTTTTCTTTATTGCATGATATTTGATTTTGGAACTTTTGCTATTTAATTTTTATTTTTAATATTGTTTAAATTAAATTGTTATAGATTTCTGCACTTAATATTATTATTTTAATTTAATTTAATTTAATTTATTTAATTTCAGACATCAATGATCCATTATGGTTAGTAACAGTTAGAACTTATAAACTATGTTAGTAAACACATATAAAAAATACAATAAAACAATATAAATTATAACTTATTTAATAAACGCCACAGAGGCATGTAGGCGTACCCAATGGCCCAGTATGGGACTGTCCCACCTGTCCGCTATAGTACTCAGGATGCTGTTGGGGCTGACGCGTACCCTGCGCATGATGGAGGCGCATCGCTTGCGCATGATGGCGTGAAAACCATCTATGCCCGCTTCTGCGAACATGCCGGAAGCACTGCAGTAGCGCGGCAGCCCCATCAACACTCTGAACGCGTTGTTGTATTGTACGCGCAGAGCGTTGTATGCCCTCTGCGTGTAGTTGACCCACAGACTGCATGTATAGAACGACTGACAGTATGCCGTGAACAGCGTAGCCTTTACGTCGATTATGAATTACTGAAATTTATGTAACAGTCAAAGTAGTAATAAAAAATGTACAGTTCTTCTTCCATAATAACGATTGCATGGGACATTTACTGATAAATTGTTTTTACATGAATACATTTGTTTGTTCATATATATTTGTACGCTTCACGGCAAAACATAGAAGAATCTAACTACGCATATTGTAACATCCCACACACCTATGTTTACAAATAAAAAAATCTTTTTTTTTTTTTTTAATCTTTATTTATTTACAGGGTTTTTTCTATACAGAATATGTCACCCCGATGATTACATACAATTAAATTACACATATACCTATACTAAACTAGCCTACCCGCAACCTTATAACCATAATAATAATACAATAAAGTGTTCTGGCTTCATCGGACAATGGAGAGGCCAGAACGCTATTATAGAAGCCTACATTAAAACTATTGACAAAAGCTTGCCGCCTTTGGGCTCCCACACGAGCACACTCCGCTAGGGCATGATGCACATCTTCAATAACTCCACAGACAGCACAATTTGGTGAATCGACTTTGCGCATCATGAATCCAAAGCTATTGAGCGGTATGTGGCCGGATCGGAGCCTCAACGCCGTCACAACCTCTTGCCTGCTCATTCTACCCTCACTGAACCAAAGCACTCGTGGAAGAGATGGCTGAATCGTTCTGTACCAGATACCCTTAGTCAAAGACCTTTCATCAAAATATTCTGACCATGATTGAATACATCTGTCTCTAACTAAGGGTAATAACTCAGTATGCCAAGGAGAACAAGGATATGTTTCTCCATCAGAAGTCGCTTCATTTGCCAAACGGTCAACCATCTCATTTCCTTCCAGTCCAACGTGAGATGGAACCCACTGCAAAACAATTGTTTTACGATTGGTAACTAAATCACTAATTATTTTTATAATATTATATGCTAGTGGAAGGCCCCTAAAAGGTGAAGTACTCGTGCATTTCATCAGATGGAGAAGAGCACTTTTAGAGTCAGTAAAAATAACAAATCGATCACCGGCCAAAGATTCGACATAAGCTAAAGCTTCAGCTATAGCAATTAATTCTAAATGCATTATTGAAATTCTGGATACAATTTTGAATTTAAAAGACGCACTTATTTGAGAATCAAAAAAAGCTGCACCACAGTGATTCTCGTGTCTAGAACCGTCCGTATACATGCAGTAAAAGCCAGAGTACTGTGCATTCAGAGATGAACAACATATCGCTTTAAGGTTTTGTACATTATAACAATGCTTAGGTTTATCTACTGATTCTAAACTAGGTTTTACAACATCTGATAAGTTTATATTGCTGACCCAAGTGTCCATGGAAAACATGCAATTTTTATTACTGCAGTATATATCTTCCTGCTGTAGATTATCATGAGACAAAACTAACAGTGGCTTTTTCTTATTTCTCCAATAAGGATGATTGTAACAAAGACCATTTAGCTTATGCAACAAATCGATTAAAAGGAAATGGTAGCACTTAGATTTTAAATAAAATTTACCAGCTAAATATCGGCGGCGAATAAAAAGAGGAGGCAATAACAATTCAGATTCCATAACGTGAATCGGAGTGCTTTTAATAAACCCACCAATTAACCGCAAGCACATGTTTTGTAATCTATCCAGTTTAATTAAATGACAGTCAGCGCTATTGTCCAGTAAAAAGCTACCAAAGTCGATACGACTACGAATAAGGGAGATATACAATCTTCTTAAGTGGTTGGGGTGAACACCCCATCCAGGTCCCACTAGAACCCTAAAAATATTAATCAATTTAAGCACACGATCACGGACTTCACCAATGTGTTTCTTCCAACGAAGGCTTCTATCCAGCCACAATCCTAGGTACTTGACGTGGTCTACTAACTCTAATAAAGTCCCGTTCAGACGTACATCTACATCAGGCCTTCTAAAACCTCTACTGAACCAACAGATTTTACTTTTTTCAGGGGATATGTTTAATCCTACATATGTCAACATATTATTGATGAGATCAAGTGTAGACTGGATCTTGCATTGTCCCTCACTAACAGAATAACACTGTACATATATAGCGAAGTCATCCGCGTACTGAGATATACTAATGTTGTTTTGCATACTTTTACAAATGCCTGAAGTTACTACATTAAATAATAATGGGGATAACGGATCCCCCTGAGCCAAGCCAGTACCAGAATGTCTACTAATAAAGCTATTACCTATTCTAATCTTGAGTACTCTTTTATGTAAAAAATTCCATAAATATCTACAGATACGGGAACCAACTTTAAAACTATCTAAAATATTTATCAAAACGGAATTATTTACATTGTTGTAAGCATTATTTATATCTATAAAACAACCTATAGTAGAATAACCCTCGGAAAAACCAGTTTGAATTGTGGTGATTAGACAGCTCAAGCCGTCTAAACACGACCTACCCCTACGGAAGCCAACTGTATTCTCAGAAAATGTGTTACTTTTTTCAAAAAACCATTCCAATCTTCGGTATAAAACATAATGGAAAATTTTACAAATACAGGATAGTAATGATATAGGTCGGAGTGAAGAAACGTTACTAGGGTTACGACCAGGCTTTGGAATAGGTACGATACAAATGTCGCGCCACTGGTGTGGAACAAAACTGTGATTAAAAAAGATGTTAAATAAAGAAAGCAATACTAACTTACCTTCATAAGGTAAATTCTTTATCATAGAATAAGATATGTCGTCGCATCCAGGAGATGTATCCTTAGTTTTGATACATTTATCTAGCTCCTGAATTGAGATCTCGCATTCTAATGTAGGGTTCCTATTGTGAACGGTAGGGGTCGAAGGGGATACAAAATCGGGTGTTAAGGAATTTAAAAGGTTTGTGGCGCTTGAAGCGTCCACATAACTTCTAGGTGAACGGTAACCTTTCAACCATCTCATTTTGCGCCATACTTCACTCGACGATGTAGTGTGATCAACTGAGGAACAAAATTTTTGAAAGTTCAATGCCCTAGCCTGTCGTATTAGTCTTTGGGAAATGTTAATTCTTCCTTTAAGAGTTTCCAGGTTTTGGGGTGTGGGATTACTTCTAAATTTAGATAAAGCTAACCTACGATGAGCCACAGTTTGTGACAGTTCCGCAGTCCAGTATGGTTTCGGAGTGAAATTTGACGTAGGATTTTGATTAAATTTAAACACAGGAATGAATTTTTTAGCCCCGTCATTTAGAATATCCAAAAATAAATTATACGCCTTTTGGGGGTCCTTTGGTAAACATATATTTCGAAACTTTTCTTTTAGATATTGTTTATAAGAAGTCCAGTCTGCGTTTCCAAAATTCCTTTTTATAACTTTAGGCAGGCATGATGTACTCAAAGTTGAAAGTTTAATAATTAGGTGGTCGCTGCCTAGATTTTCATTTAAAACGATCCAATTAAAGTTTAACGCAATATCTATAGAAACTAGTGATATATCTGGGGAAGACTGTTGTAAGTAGTTATCAACTAAACGTATTCGTGTATGTGTTCCATCGTTTAAGGAAATATAGTTGTTATCCATTAGTGAATCGTGAATAAGACTGCCTCTGTGATCAGTTTTATAGGACCAACTGGCATGATGGGCATTAAAATCACCAAGAATTAACGTTTTGGCCGACCATAATGATAACAAACCATCCCAGTCCTGCTGAGTGGTTACGATTCTCGATGGACAATAAACAGAAACAATATTCTCAAACGGTTCACAATTAAATACTTTTACGCAAACTACCTCCATACCATTATTATTAACGAGAATGCGTCGCAGCTGCGACTTAACAGATTTGTGAACTATGATAGCTACACCGCCGTATGAGTCATCACGGTCCGCGCGATAAACATTAAAACCACTAACTTTAAAATTACTTTCTGGTTCAAGCCACGTCTCACTAAGGGCGGCAATATGTACTTTTTCTTGACACAACAGTTCTTGAAACGAAGCTAACTTTGGCTTAATACTTTGGGCATTCCACTGCAATATGTTTAATTTAAGTGATTTATTAGCCATCACAGGGAATAAAAAAATTAAACAGTGCTTTTACCAACGGCCACTCTGATACAAAACTCACCGACACGAGGGTTAACCATTCTAGGCACAACTGGAATACACACTTGATCTTAAAAATTAAACCTGTCTTTTTAAGGTATATCACCTCCTTAATTCTCACACACAACTCTTTGAAAGAAGGGCATTCCTCTTTGCCCTCTTCATCTATCGGTAATTGCCGTACGTCTCCTTCGTCTGCGTCTGCGTTCCAGAACATCCAGTCTTCCTTTAGTGGGCTCTTTTTCTTTTTCGACTTTGGGGTATCACTGTCCCTTCTATCTGTGGCAGGAGTCTGTACATTGTGGATCGTAGCCTTTGTTTTTACTACTTCCGCAAAGGTAGGGTTTCGAGTTGATAAAACAGAGCCGTCTTCACTAGGTGTAGAAAAATGATTTTCAAGAGCAACCGGAGCTTGCGGAGGGATGATAGTATCGGGTGGAGCGGGTATATCAGGGGGTACATAACATTCCAGGGCTTTTCTATATGTACAGCCAAACTCCGACATAATCTCTCGAATCCTTCTCTCTTTCTTGTAACTTGGACATGATCTGCTAAGCGATATGTGATTACCCTTGCAGTTGACACATGATAATACTAATGTGTTGCAATTCTCATGATTCCCACCACACTTTGGGCAAACCACCTTTTTCGAGGGGCACATTTTCCGAACATGGCCTAATCTCCAACATTGGGAGCATTGCGATACTTGATGTATGTATGGCAATACTTTAATATTAATGTCACATACACGTACTGATGCTGGGACATGATCTCCCTCAAAACAAAGGCGAAGGGTTTCGCTGGGGCACCAACCACCTTCATCCCTGTTGCGACGATCTAACCTCTTGAAAGATAAAAGTTTTGCAGGGGCCGGACATGAAATATTTTTGAGAATCTCGTCATCAGTCAAATCGAGATCTACATCCTTAATTATGCCATAGCAAAAGGAAAGCTCTAAGGCCTTCTGGAACCTCCATCCTTTCACCAAGAGCTTTTCGCACATAAGAAGGTCCTGAGCAGCCGATTCACTTTCGAATTGAAAGCGTATTTTAAAAGGACTTAAATATTTAACTTCGCTAATCTTTGTTATTTTATTTTCTTTTAAAATACGTGCCATGGCAAATTGTTTTGGTAGACGTTCTTTGTGCGAAACGTATATCTCGAACTTTTCCTCCTTAACAGAATGTCTACTACCATGACAGACCTTTTTTTTAATCGTCTTAACTTCTTTCCAACCCTCTTCGTCTTCAGTACTGTCCTCTCTTTCCCTCTTATCCGCTCGTGACTGCTTCTCTTTATTGTTACAATCGTCAACAGCATCCATTTCCGCAGAATCATTTAATAAACTCTGTATATTAGTATTATTGAATACGGGTGTATCACAGCGTGGTGAAATATTAAAGTCATTCATGGCGCAATCTCGTCAGGCACACGCAGCCGGGAGGCCCGGCGCACACCTGTGGCACGTGTCAATGCAATGCGTCAACAACTCTCGCGCAGTGGGGATAATAATTATAACCGCGACACAAGACACAACCAGCCCGAACGAGTGCCGGTACGGGTATGAAATAAAAAAATCTTATTCTTATTCTTTTCAACTTTATTGCTAAAAAGTTAATTCGTAAAATTTTACAGTTTCGGTTAACTTAATATTCTGGCGTCTGTAGATGTGGATAATGCCTTCCTTTGAAATCCCGTAATGACTTTTTTTTATTTTTCAAAGAAAACTGTTAAATTAGAGGTAAGTATTGTCCACATGTTACTTACTCGTACTCCTTTGAAATTCAGGCAATTACTAATTACATTACTAATATTATAAATGTGATTGAAAGTTTGTTTGTTACGCTTTCACGCGAAAACTACTTAACGCGATCATCATTAAACTTATTCTTAGAGGTATTATTAGAAGTAACATAGGATACTTAATAAAAAAAAAGCCACACGAACAAAGTTGCGGGTAACAGCTAGTACCTCTGTAATACTACTTCTACTGGACTATTTGTCCTATTTAAGCTTATGTCACTTAACATACCAAAATAAGCTACCTAACTATATGGTCAGTACAGGATTCCCAAGTACCTGAACCAGTAAACCGTATATCATTGTCCGAACGTTCACTAATTAGTCTCTAATTACCAGATCAGGCATCCCGGCAAGTGATACGGAAGCGCTAATCACGTCATTACGAGGTCTTATTAAAATTCTAATTAGTGCCATCAGGGGAACTGGAAAATTTAATCCCCTACGGCTAAGTCGTTTATAGTCACAGCATTTATTATGAGATGAATATCTTTTTAATTTTATTCGACTTTTATCGTCGCTGGTTGGGTTATAGTATAATTTTTAATTGCTAGTTTGTTTGTGCAATTTAAAGACGAATTTATAATGTTGGTTTTAAAAAAATCGTGAGGAGAATAATTTTTCTTTGGCGACTACAAATTAAAAAGTACGAATGGAACAGGCTGAAAATAAACAAAACTAAAGTTACTTTTTACTCAACTGCGGCGAAGGCCAAAAGGAGGGTTATGTGTTTGGCGTGTATGTATGTCTGTTTCTTTGTTCCCTCATAACTCCTAAACGGATGAAGGGATTTAAATAAAATATTCGTTAGATTCGTCATGAGCACGCGTGTCACTGGCTACATTAAATTTAAAAAAAAAAAACAAGAAAAATTGCGGATTTTGGGGGCCATATCGCGGATTTGATAAATAAAACAAAATACGTGGCCATCGAGTAGGGTATCAAAATGAAGGGTTTTAAAAGGAGATCACAAAAATATAGAACACTAATATGTTTGAAATAAGTTCAAAGCCACAAATCCTATAAGCAAACACAAAAGTTATATAATCTGCGAAGAATTTTACGCGACCAACGAAAGAACAAACACAAAAGAAATAAAAATTTGGAAATAAAAAAAGTTGTTAAAAAACTAAAAAACTCGACTGAAAAACTGAAAAGCAATAATAAACAAGTCAAACAAAACTTGGAATAGCCGAGTTCATTTGAATATGAAATGAAAATAGAATAGACTCGCCTGCTTCTAAGTTTTGTTAAATTTAAAATGTGCTTGATTTTTGCTTTTCAGTTTTATTTTGTCGGATTTTTATCAGAATTGTATAATTATAAGTCTTCCTAACCGAAAACTAAAAAAACCTAATTAGTTCGTCAGATAGATTTCCAAAAAATATTGGACACGTATTTTATCTTTTTTCACGTAAGCAAACAATGAAGACAATACAATGCTTTGAAAACTCGTGTGACGTTATATTCTAAGACATTAGTATGACATTTTTAGAGGTTAGGGACGTCACAAACTCCCACTCAAATCTTCGACGCGTTTAATTATCGTCAATTTTAATTGATTTGATGAAACAAAAAATACGTATCCAATATTTTTCGATAATCTAACAGACGGACTAATTAGAATCATATTTTTTTAAGTCAGTAAACATCCCTATTATAGCGAAAATTAGCTATCGGTATAGTAGGTATAGTGCTTAAGTGTGTGCGCAAGTACAGGTGCACTCTCTGTTCTTTTTTGCTCTCATAGACCAATGGGACGGCCGTCTGACATGACCGGAGAGAGATCAGGGTGTCTAAAATGGCCGCTTTAGCAGAATCGTAATATTAATCAATTTAAAATTTTAAACTTCTTAAAATGGACATTATGCTTATAGACTTAAAGTCCATTTTAGAATTTGAAATTTTTAACGTGATTCATACTATGATTCTGATAAAGCGGCCATTTTAGACCCGCAGGTGCAGGACCAACGACTTGACGTGCTTTTCAAGGCATCGCATTTTACCGTCAACTTCTGAATTCCAGGCTTCTACTGAGAAATTTCAAATGGAAAAACCCAAAAACACTTTATCCCGCTCCGAGAATTAAGCCCAGGACCCCACGCTACGACCACGAGACCAACCGTTGGTCTCGTGGTCGCAAGTGAACGGGGCAGTCAGAATAACCCGACCCTCGTATCTCAATGACATAAATAAAGGGTGTAAAAGTACCCTTAACGCAAACGAAGGGCATTTGTTCTCCCCACCATTGCGATTTTTGGTTCTAGACCATACCTGGGAACCCCCTAGTTACGGAGTTATTGGGGGTCTAATTTCCAAATTTTGCACAGCTGTTTTAATAAATACTAGTTTTTCAGATTATAACTTTACTTAAATTACCTCCATGACCCGTTTACTATTCAAAGCATCCACTAGCATAATGTTTTAAGAGTGCTACATTGAGTTTTACCGTAAAATGTGATTTATGACCCCAAAAAAAAAAGTCGTTTCGTTTTTACTTTTTTTTTTTGGGGTCATAAAACACATCTTAGTTTGATGTACAGAATGCTTGGTTGACGTATGTGTGAAGGGTAAATTTACACCCTGTAGATCCTCAATCCAACTGAAAGTCCAAACGAACGTAAACTCTCAAATGGATGAATCAAATTAAATTAGTGGTAGCATCATACGTGGCAAAATACGGGCAAGTGTGATAAGCTTATCTGATTAGAGAGGCAAGGCCTTGGACCGAGGCTTTTGAAATCTTACCCAAATCCTGTTAGGCGAACCCTCTACGAGTTAATTGGGCTTGCAATGGTGAAAATCATTCGGATATGGTTGTGATACAGTGAGGATAGATGTTGTTAGTTAAGAGGTCCGTAAGGTATTAGTAAAATCAAACTTTGTGGTATTTTTATGCTAAGTTACGTCAAAAAAAATGTACTCGCACATTATGACAAAACAATAAAACCACCAAAATCCCAGAGCCCCCAGACATTACTTATTTTCTCAGAAATAAAACGTATGGGATAATTTAGTGTTAGTATGTAGGTACTTTGCGTGTATGCATTCCTGCTAGCTTGCCAGAGTGACCAGTTGTCAAGTACTGCTAAAAGCAAGTAAAAGTAACTCACTTTACATTTAGACCATTTCATCCCCGTCAGGGCTGCAGGTTGTTCGAAAGAGATACCGCGGCCTCGGCACAAGGGCTAAAAAGGAACATGGGTGGTTTTTAGTCAGTAGAAGTCTGACACTCCCTTCCGCTCTGCCCAGAGTGGGAGGGGTTATTTGATGATTTTTTTTTACTTTTTATAAGCAGCCAGACCAATCGGAGAGGCCAATCATCTTCTCAGACACGTGTGAGGGGTCGCTATAAGTAGGTATGACTACAAGCGTGATAATAATCAGTCAAAACTCCGTCATTTATAAATCGATTTTTAAAATTCTTTTTTTACTCGACAGAATATACTCCGCAGTACTTGTAAAATACGAATCTCTTTAAGTTAGTACAGAATTGGCCCAAAAATAGTTTACAACCTAAATTCACATGAAGAACCTAATAGTCTTGTGCGACAGATACCGAACTCCATGCGAGGGAAGCCGCGGGCATAGGCTAGTAAAGCTCTATAGCTAAATAGTCTATGCGACAGTTTCTCTCAACCACATTACAAGTATTTCACAGACTTGCACTATGTTATACAAATCCTAAAATACGACATATTAACGGTACGTTGGCAGGTAAACGTGTGGGATCTGACGATGCTAACGTAATTCACATTCAGTTTACTGGCGAGGAAAATATTCGCACATGAATGCTAGAAATTCGACCGTAGGTTGTGGGTACCTGCATTCGTGAATGGAACTGGTACGTTTATTGGAAGCTGTGAACGTTTGGGTGCCAAAAATGTTGTTATATCTAAGTAATGTATCGTTGGTCTAGTGTGGGGCAAAAGTGAAAGTCTGGATATATGTGTTTGGTTGAGGGTAATAAACTCAACAATTGATGTTTATCTATTAGGTTTTTTTTGAATAATGACTTCTTTTCGTTTGGAAAAATAGGTAAACGAAAATCAGTTTCCAAAAATAAACGTACCTACTTTATTACTTAAATAATAAAAAGTAAAACATTTTGTCACTTTTTCTAACCCGTCTGTAGTTCTCTTGTAAAAATGGATTGTAAGACTGCATTCTGAAGGTCGGCAACGTCGCTTATAATAGCTGTTAAATATATCGCTAGACGTAGATTTTTTTAACACAGCGAACTAATATAGGCTATTGTGACAAAGTGACAATTTTGTAATCTTTCTCCTTTTCTAGGTCGATATCATTACTTTTTCATTCACTACTACACGTAAAGTTATTAGGAGTAGTTTAAGGTATTTAACTCAATTCGCCGTAATAAGCTACTAACAAAACTTACGTCAATCCAATGATATATTAAAATCAAAGATACGTTGTCCGCCCTCAAAAATGACAACATGAAATAAAGCCAATTGGCCACATCGCGCTTAGTTACGCACCAACCTCTCGCGCGCCGCTGCGTTTGTTCTTAATTTAAATCGTGTGTGTAAACCTGCGCAAAACATAAAGAAAACAGGCATCAATAGGCATCCCGCTGTACGGTGTCATATTTTCTTTCACTTTCTTTTCGCGTAAAAGTAGTTATCTAATATTACGCGAAAGTAGTATTGAAGCGCCGCCATGTTAGTTCATGAGGTGTATATATACCTATGTATAAAACGTCATTGCGTCAATCCCATTAGAAATCATTTTAGAAATACAATATGACCACTTTTAGGATAATAGGGATGTTAACTGACTAAAAAAACATGATTCTAATTAGTCCGTCTGTTAGATTTTCGAAAAATATTGGAATTTTTCGGTTTATCAAATCAATAAAAATTTACGAAGATAAAACGCGTCAAAGATTTGAGTGGGGGTTTGTGACGTCACTCACCGGTAAAAAATGTCATACTAATGTCTTAGAATATGACGTCACACGAGTTTTCAAAGCACTGTATGTCTTCATTGTTTGCTTACGTGAAAAAAGAAAAAATATGTGGCGTCTGGCCTACTAGCAATATTGACTACTGCGCTGAGTGTCGCGGGTTCAATCAACGCATGAAACCAATATTTGTATGGCGGCTTACACATAGATGTTCAGGGACTGGGGGTTTGGTTTGTGTTTGACTTTAAATTTTTGTAAACGCACCCACGAAAAATAGGCAAAATAAAAAAAATACGCTATAACAGTTGTATATATTTTATTAAAATTTTATTTCTGTAAATTGTAGTTTGTAAGTATTGTAAATAAAAATTCATTTTGAAAAATAAACCTTGATATGTACAATATCTTTAAAAAACAAGATTAAAGATGCGCGTCCTTCACATCATATTTTTTCGTTTGGACAAAACCTCCTTTATACAAACAACCACATATTAAAAACAAAAGCATCTCTCTTACCTCTTTATTGTTCCAATTTTAAACACGTTGCTCCTGTCATGAAAACAAAATTAAATCATACAACAGAATCAGCAAAGATAGCGCTTTACAACATTCATGGTAGCAAAATACTCAACAAACTGGAAAACACTGAGTTGGGAAAACAGATTTTAATCTACCAACTCGCTGAGTCGCTGAATATAGCGTTAATATATTCGTACTGCAGACGGAGTTTCGCTTGAATTGTTTTTTGGTGTAACACACTCGTGCCTTGCACTAGTATTTGGAATTTATAAACAAATCATGTACATATTCAAGCTGGAATACAATCAGCTCTGGTATTTTATTTTTATTCCGGTTTTTATGTGACAGTTGTGTAAAAAAACTTATTATTAAAAGAGTCCATGGTTATAGTGTGTTGTAAACGACACTAGATTGATTATTCGGGTTTGTTTAAGCTTTAGCGGTATCAGATTGCCACGGATCACGGCGAGTTGTAAGTACTTTTTTTCGGGGTCAAAAATCAAATTTTACAGTAAAACTCAACGTAGCACTCTTAAAATATTGTGCTAGTGGATGCTTTGAACAGTAAAAGGGTCATGGAGGTAATTCAAGTAAAGTTATAACCGAAACAACTAATATTTACAAAAAAGCTGTGCAAAATTTGGAACTTTGACCCCCAATACGCACCCGCAGCACTCGCCGCCGCAAACATCCGGCGCCGCGCAACTCGACGCAGTAACCCCCGGAACGACGCATTGCACTCTAAAGCTACAGTCACAGACACAAGGCATGATAGTGAAATGTGTGTAGATATGTGAAAGTACTGTAGTTGCCCATTCCCTAGCGTAGATCTCTATGGAGAAGAAAGGACAAGAAACTCCATAGACACTCTTTTCAATCAGAATATTATTACAAAATCTTGGTAGGTACATTACATCATTCATGTAGAGATGGTATATTATGTGAGAACTATGTAGCAAGCGTGAAAGTTAAGAGCGGCCGGAGTAAAAACATATAATAAATAAAAAGATGAAAAATATTGGAAACGTGTTTTTTTGATGAATCAAATTAATAAAAATTGACGATAGTAGTATAACGTGTCAAAGATCATGATTGGGGGCTTGTGACGTAACTTTTCTGTAAAGTATATACTGCAATGTGACGTCACATGAGTTTCTGAAGCACTGTATTGTCTTCATTTTTTAATTACGTGAAAAAAGATGTTTTTGGAAATCTATCTGACGGACTAATTACATTTTTTTTGACAACTACCCTTTTGTATGCTATGTTATCACTCCTCTGTTCAACCATTCCTGTTATGTTATGAATTTATGATATACTTATAATGTAGTTTTAAAAACTGTATCATGTAATATTTTTTTAAATTATGTGTCATTTGTGTAGACTAATGAGATCCAATTACTAACTTACAACTTATTGTTGCTATTCTCCCGGTAATTATGAAGGTACAAGTAAAAGTTACGGGTTTGACCTTTATACAAGCCTCTTAATTAGAAGAGGGAAAAGTACGAACAATTAAATTCTAAGAAGATTGTCTCAATAATACGATTCTATAAAAAGCCTAGAACTATGCAGACATTTTTTTTTTGTGTTGTTTCATAACAAACAAAGGATGGCAATTTAAATATAATTTACCTGAATATGAGTTCATTTTGGCTTTGCTTTTGGCTTAAAAACTTTATTAAGTTTTCGGAATTGTTGTACAATTAATATAGTAATCCTCCCTTTAGCCTTCGCCACAGTCGGGAAAAAAATAAAAGTATATATTATTAGAATCACTCACTACAAAACAAAATTAAATAAAAAGAGAACAAAAAAACCTTATAACCGACATGCAATAAACTAAGGACAGGTACGTAGACGTTTATAAAACAACTGCATTACACAAAATTTTCAAACCACTTTAAAAATTGACGATCCACACATTTGCATATTTGAACGAAAGAAAGAAAACAAATGCTTAAAGTGGAAAATAAGTTCAAAGCGAGACCCGTATGCTTGGGCGAGAAAATCCAGTGGAATGGAAACAGTTTCCACAAGAGTGGATGGAGGGAGCCCGTGAAGATACCAGGGGTTCTCATTCATAACACGGGCCGAAGTTATAGGAATATTTTTTTATTTATAGGTTGAGGGGTAAATGCGAACGGTCGTTCGTTGCTGAAAAATCTGTAATACTTTTTAGGTGACTTCGAGAAAAGGTTGACGTTCTCTGTAAGTTCAACTGGCATAAATACGAGTATGTATTAATCACTTAGTTCATTTTTTATTAGAGATTAAAATTTAGTATATATCTGTCTGTGCACAGTCACGAAACTAGTTGATCACCGCGTCTTTCGAAATTAATATGAAAATAATAGTAAAGTTTCTATAATAGTGTAATTGAATAATGGTTCAAAAGACTCGTAGCGCCGCCATATATTATCATACAAAAGTTATTGTTGTTTTCTTCAGGAATAGTAACCAAACAACATTTATGCAAAATTTCACGATAATCGGTTAAGTGGTTTAGGTGTGAAAAGAAACAAACACACGTTTGAAATAGAGTAGTTACCAAAAAAAAACTAAATAATCCTTCACATAGATTTTCGAAAAATATTGGATACGTACTTTTTCTTTTTTCACGTAAACAATCAATGAAGACGATACAGTGCTTTGAAAACTCAAGTGATGTCATTTTCTTAAACATTAGTATGACATTATTTATCGGTGAGTGACGTCACAACCCCCCCACTCAAGTCAATTGTTATTGATTTGATAAAACAAAAAACACGTATCCAATATTTTTCGAAAATATAACAGACGGACTAATTAGAGTCATATTTTTTTAAGTCAGTAAACATCCCTATTTTAGTTAGGATATCTACACTGACTACTTGATTACACAAAGATAATGTAACCGATTGACAAGGTGTAATTTTTTTTGGTACAGGAAGCCCTTAAGTTGCAGCCCACAAAATATTACTTTACTAAACTATTAACCAAGTTTATCTTTTTAAAAATGCCATCTTCGTTACCAACTTCAAAGTAGATCTTAAATAATTTATTGTAACGTTGCATCCACGTTGGTGAGCATAAAATATGTTAGTCTAGGGAACTTTTAACATTATTTATTTAGTTTTGTAGGTGATAGCGGGTGCAAGGCAGCTTAGTTTCACTCCGTACACTGAAGGCTTAGTTTAATTGGATTCTTCTGTCGCTGTGATAGGATCGCAGTAGATAGCTGATTAAAAACAAGAGACTGCTTTGAAACAGCGATTCTTATATCCTATCGAACTCACTGACGGTCGACCACTTTTAAACCTTACTTCTTAGGACATTTGGATGAAATGATGTCTGACAGGAACCTAGAACCATAAGCTTCCCAGTCTATCTTGGAATCACAAGACCATCGAGGCAATCTATTCAAAAATTATAATGAGGTAGGTTGTAAGTTTGAATGTAGGGGACAATCTCCGGAACTAATAGAATAGACTTTTATTTTCTACCAACAAAGGTCATATTTTTTTACATAAAATAACACAACTACTTAACCTGACACTAAATAATACTTGGATTGAGATATTGGTCAGTAAATACATGCAGCAATGGTTAAGGTACAAGCAAATAAACCTCTCTTCGAATACCTTTTTTTTGGTGGGTGTAAAATCATCGAATAACCCCTCCCGCTCTTGGGCAGAGCGAAAGGGAGTGTCAGACTTCTACTGACTAAAAACCACGCATGTTCCTTCTTCGCCCTCTATGTCGAGGCCGCGATAACCTGTGGACTACCCGCGGCCCCGACAGGCGTCGGCCCTTTCGGGCCCCTCCCATATTGCTGACATCTCTTTGAGGCGCGCGTGGAACACGAACGCGCCGTCGACACGGCCTGTTTTCGTCGTGAGACGGACGGACGGCGAGTTAGCCCATCACTCACCGTCCACAGGCCCGCGTCTACTGTGGCCGGAGGTCATCGCGGGTCTTTGAATACCCTTAGGATGCTGTTGGACCTTGTTGTTTAATGATCCAATTCTTAATTCACACTGATAGATTCTGACTGAGAAGATAAAGACTGATAGATAGATCGTCGCTCGCATGACTAACTGTCCTATCTCCGTACTGTCAATTGTTCAGGAAAAGCGTTTTGCGGTTACGACATTTACGATAAATACTCTTTACGAATAAATGTAATTAAATATTCAGAATTGCCGATAGATTATTATTTTATCTTAGTTAGAAATGTCGTAACCGCAAAACGCTTTTCCTGAACAATTGACAGTACGGAGAAAGGACAGTTAGTCATGCGAGCGACGAGATATGCTGTGGGTTGTTAGAAAGAGATACCACGGCCTCGAACACAAAGAGCTAAGAAGGAACATGGGTGGGTTTTAGCCAGTTGAAGTTTGACTTCAACCGACAAATAGTTCAAAAACGAATCGCAACAAAATAGAATCGTAACTTGACGTTTTACGGGCAGGTTATCAGATTTTACAAGTAGGTAAATTAACAATCTACCCGTATTCTATAATAAATCTTTCTTGATAAATGGACTATCAAATACATAAAGAATTATTCAATTCCAACCTATAGTGCCTGAGATATCTCCCTCCCAAGCAGCCGTAACGCTATTTTTTTCCACGCCCGTGACACATTTGTGACAAAAAAATCCAAATACCCAACGTCTATAAAGAAGTTTCACTTCAAAAATAGATAGATATGTTATTAGTGGGTGTTATAGGGTATAAATTATATTTACATCGTGCATATTAGTCGAGCTATCACAATTTTAGGAGACAATGTCTCGGGCGGTTCGATAGTTACAACATAAAGGTATTGTACCTAGAAGTCGCTATATAAGGTTCTTAACCTGCAAGCCTTTGACATTATTAAAAAGTTTAATCGGTCATTGACTCTGACCCTTTTCTATATCTATGTGCTTAGTTAAAACGCCCCCTAAACTCCACGTTGACCTCTTTGCTTTAGTGATCATTTGTATTTGTTTAAAAGACCGGTGGTTTATTAAACTTTACTTTTGACTGTCCAACTAAAGTAAACCTCTTTTTTTTAATAAAATAAAACGATCAATAGTTAAACTTCAATTATAATTACACAATCAAATGAATGAATGAATAAATAATGAATTGGTTTGTAATTTCTATTTTGTTATAATACAATATGCCTACACCTACCGTGATAATAATATGATCTCTAATAAAGTTTATTACAGAATTTTATTTTACTATCGTAAATTGAATAAAAAATATGTTATTACTTTCAATAGAGATGAAAACCATAAAAGAAATCATTCCATCACCTTCGTCGTTACTAAGGCGATAAGGAATGATATATGTATTTTATGGTTTCTGCAAGAACCTATGCACGTAGCAAGGTAGAGGTGGTAAGAAGAGATAAACAAAATAAGACAGAAAAAACCGCTGTGTCAAACTCTAAGAATATAAGGTTAACAATAGTATTTTAATTTAAAAACTCTTTAAAATTGATCTTTTTACCATATTTTTGAAGCTATAAGTTTTTTTTAAATCACATTGTTACAATTTATGAATGCCAACGAGATAACAAAGCTTATCCATTTTAAATTTTTACCGTATACACAAAATCTAAATCAAGATTCAATTTCGATAAACTGTCGAGATTCCTTAGTAGCGCGAAACGATAATTCGCCAATAGGCTTAGAAATTGTGTTTGGCAAACGGACTGGCCTCGAATATCACTGGCTTCATCTTGAGGTCGATACTGCCTTAGGCTAAAGTTATAGGTGCTGTGTTAGAACTATGTCATACTGTTTGCATTTTGTGTGCACAAGACCTTCTTAGTTCATTGAATTATTTTAAAATCAAGTGAGATTTGAACATCAAATAACGTAAAGTCTCGAGTGAAAAAAAAAGAGTGTGTTAAATTACATCTCTTTTAAAATGAGTACTAACAGGTACTCATTTATAAATAAGTGAGTGAGTATTTTTTTTTAATCTTTATTTTTTTATAGAGGGTTTGATCAGACATGTTTATGCCACCCTCATAGGCCTCACAAAGAGATTCTACTTCTCTACCGTGGTGAGGAAAGTTTGGAGTAGTAGAGGAAGACCACAGAAACGATATGATGGCTAGGATACATGTTTTTATTTTTGAGGGCAATAATAATTATTGTCTTTACTTAAATTACTTGATGTAAAATAGGAAATGATAGGGACCTGTCAACATTGATTTAAAAAAAAAAGCGATTGCTCTAGAGACATCCGGGGAATATTATAGACCTCCTCTGTATTCTGTGCTTGTAGTGTTGATTAAATAAACAAATATAAACACTTAAAAAAATGCTATATACGTATTGGTGCTCATAAATATACAATTGATCATTTGAATTAATGTTTAATGTCATTGTATTATTAAAGAAACTTTCTTTAAGTTCTCCTTAAGTCTTTAGGAGCAATAATGTGCAAGAAATATACTATTTTTGTTCACTTATTCCCTCTAGAAACAATTTGCCAAACTCGTTATAACTACGGATACTTAGTCTACTAACTTTTTCGATACGCCAAATGGTTTTTATTCGAATAATATTGTATTTCTTATTAGATTATTAAACGACAAGGCTGGACCCTTGTTGGTTCTAGAAACAGTAGTATTTTTCTTTCTGTCCGATCTGACGATGTATTGGTGTAATGTAGTTCTCTGTCTGCCTTTTCCAACTACATATGTATCTGAACCATGTCTATGTATGTATCTGAATATCAATATTTTGCATAGAACGACTGACTATCTGACCTCCACAACCCAGTTAGTACGCGTAATATGATTCCCCTTGGTAAGACTAGTTGTCAGACTTTCAGATCACTGACTACCTGTAACGACTGCCAAAGGTCTATATATGGCAGCCGGGTCCAACAGCTTAACGTGCTTTCTGAAGCATAGAGAAAACTCGGTATGCAATGGGCGGTCACCCATCCACAGACCAACCTAGGCAAGCGCGGCTAAACCTAAAGATCGACCCAAGTGGCAGTTGTTATTAAGCCACGAGCTCCTCTGATGACGATGTATTTGGGTGTAATGTAGTTCTCTGTCGGCCTTTTCCTAACTATGTTGGAGTCGGCTTCCAGTCGAACCGTATGTACCCAGTACTAACTGGGTTGTGGAGGTCAGATAGGCAGTCGACTGCCGACCCATAAAATATTGGTAAGCCACCAATATTTTGCCTAGAATGACTGCCTATCTATAAAATATTGGTATGCCACCAATATTTTGCAAACTTTCGGACCGACGACTGTAATGACTGTCAAAGATCTTCAAATGACAGAAGGGACCAACGGATTGACGTACTTTAATAATTGCAAAACTTATAAAAATATTTGATTTTAGAAACCAAAATAGTAAGCGCTAAAAATTTAGTTTGGTTGGCTTGGTTAAATTCAGAAATATGACGGTCAAACTATTTATACAATAAAATAAAAACGATATCAATACCAAGGAACGACTTCGATATATTTTAAGTCAGTATTTTTATCCACCAATATACTCAAAGCGGTCAAGCGTTTAGGTGCCACGTGTATTACCTATAAAATTTCGCTTCGGGCTGTATTTTCTCGACCGTTCTATCTTTAGAAGAACATTTTCGAGAGATTTGGAGCCCGAGTAACATATTGGTAAGTTGGATTTAAGGAAAGTTGAGATTATTTGCTTTGTTGGTTAAACCTTAACTAGTGTATGCCTGCGGCTTGATATGCGAGATGGTTGGCAGACGGTTACAACAAGCTTCTCATTATGTGTATAATTCTAATGATTATTATTCCAAAAACTTCGGTTATACTAGCGTAGTTATCTCGGCAATTCGGTTACTGGAAGGAAAAGTGTCAAGACATTTTTAGTATACTATTTTATGATCTACACTTTTGGTGTAAACTAGTTTTGCAGTTTACGAGAATAATTCGTAAAACTGATATTTTTGACCTTTTACATGGAATAACTTTTTTAGTACACACGGGACTTTTGATATTTCATTTATAATAGAGTACTCAATACCTCTACTAGAGGTATTGAGGACCTCTACCAATTTTCAACGCATACTTTGCATTTTGACCAACTTTAAATGGAACCATTGGTAGCAAAAATAAATAGACTATGCTCTATTCTAAGGACCAACCAGTAAATACTCTTAAAACAGTAGAACCAATGTAATACCTTGCCCAGATGTCAGTTTTCACAAGAATCTCTAGCGTGGTCACAACAGAACCTAAACTTACTTCAAATATTACATGAAACAGTTTCGTGATTTCAAACTAAAACACGAAAATTATAATATTGCTTTCTCCGAAAACGGGTGCTATTCTTTCTTTTATCAGCGATAGTTCGCAAAACTTATCGTATTACAATTGAACGCGCCCGTAAAGTGAAAAATTCGCATGGATGCTCTGAATATTTATTATACTAAAAATATTGGGTGTATATGATTAGTTTTTGAATTGTGACCTGTTTCGGGATAAAATTATTTTCTATTTTTTCTAGGTAAGCGTGCTTTACTGTGTACTCTCTCTCTCGTGCATCAGGCGAACTAAGGGCAAACGCAAGTTAAGGTAAAAAAAACATTCTGAGATTTATGTTCTTTCTCCAAGATTAGTTTACTGATATGTTATGTCTTTTTTTATTATTATTATATACTTTTTTATACTTGCCTTACTATTATATCGAGTCTGGTTCTTCTAACCAACCTAACAGACAGATGTGTGCTGGGGAGTTTGTTCCGCCACTTCTTCTTTCCAGCAAAAACACTAGGAAGTGTCGAAGGGGGGGCGTTTTGGGGGACTGTCTCTTGTAAATAAGTAAAGTAAAGTAAATTTTGACGTTCGAAAAGTGCTGATTATCAGCCTAGTTTGAATAAATGAGTTTTGATTTGATTTGATTTTGATTTGATTTGATTTGAGAAGTCTACTTCTTTTTGTATCGAAGTTTCTTCCATATTGCACGGTTTAAGCTCAGTAGGTGACCACGTTTGTTGCAGGCGACAGATGCGATATTCAAGTCGTCAAGGGTACAGGCAACAGGCCACTTGGGACACTCCAGCCAGTTGGCCATTGTTTGATCCGAAGCACATGAACATTTAGAAGTGAAGGGCACATACTTTAATACTCCTACTAAGGGCCTGTTACACCATCTACGATTAAGTTCCCGTTAACTTACTAGGCAGATAATTTCATACAAATTCCGTTGAATTTTTGAACTAATTCAGTAAATAAAATTAAACAGGCAACTTCACTAAAAGCCACTGGCTTTTAGTGAAGTGGCCCTTTGCCTACTTAATTTCTCTGTTGTTTTACATAATTATGATAAGTTACTCCAAATAAGAATAAAATATTTTTAATTTACGTGAAAATGCAGACACATTTTTACCACCAAATAGTTTTTGCAGAATTTCAACCGGGAACATTCAACAGTAGCTTGATTCCCTAAAGAGATAAAACACCGGGTACTCTTTTAAAAAAAGCATAAAAATATTTTGCGAATTAGTCCGCCTCCATTGATGAGGAGACTTCGAGAGTTCTTGCGCTTGGGGAAATCATATTTATGTCCATTCCGTTACTTACTGAAAAACAAACAGATATTTTGCATGTCGGAAAGTTCTTGAAGATTACCATCCTATATATGCCTAACCTTTTCCCTGCTGTGTTTGGGTTTAGACTTAATTAGATAACGTTCCACAAGCCAGTTATTATGTAATAATATAATAGTGCTGCACTATATGTACACACAGCAACGATGTAGCGAGCAGTGGTGGCCCAGTGGTGGCGGCCTCGACTTCGAACTGTGAGTCGTGGGTTCAAATCCAGTCAGGCGCATTACTTTGTGTAATTTATTTCAACACCACTGCGCTCAAAACGGTGAAGGACAACATCATGAGGAAACCGGCATGTCTTAGAACTAAAAAATTCGAAGACATGTGACATCTGCCAATCCACACTGGGCACGCGTGGTGGATTATAGCCCATCCCTCTCCTAGAGAGGAGGCCTGAGTCCCTGCAGTGGGAACATTATAGGCTGATGATGATATGTACACACGGTGACACAGCAAGCTTTACATTTTCAGTACAACATGGAGATAGATTTTATATAGTTTTTTATAGATTTTCCACACAATGAGAGATCCGTATTAACTCGTGCGCACACATCTGCCTATCTCTTTGTATTAGTACAAATGATTTTTTATTAAATACTTCTTTCGAAATAATTATTTTCATAATTTTAAGATTTTTTTTACAGGCGTGGTGACGTATTAGGTCAGAATGCTTTATTATTTCAATGTACCTATACCAAATTGAAGCTTGCAATTGGATTTATGTAGAAAAATACATTCATTTAAATTAGAATAAATGTACATAAACGGTGGAATAAAGCGATAAATAAAATGTGAGGACTTATATGAAAGCGAAAGGAGTAAATGATGCCTTGACGTACCGAAGAAGAAATCAGGCATCAAAGATGATGATGATGATGATGAAAGCACTAAATAACATCAGACCAAGTACATACAGATTCCGTTAATATATTGCTGACGATCAAACTGTACATACTCGAATATATCTGCCGGATTCCAGGCATAGAATGTGAGCTGCTTTTCAGAGCAATAATTGCATTCGTGCGTAATCGGTTATCTCCGCCAGCGTTCGTGTCTGACCTAACAAAGTTATTGCAGTTCGCATTGCAATGTGAAACATATTATCTGTTTTCTGTTTTTCTTTTCTTCTACACAATAAATTATGTTTTTTTTTACAGCATGTTCAGTCACGGGTACTTTCGGTGATGCTAATTTGTGGTTATGCTTGAGCGAATCACAACCAATAATTATTTACATTATACAACAATTATTTTATCCTTGAAAAGGATGTTTTTTGATAGGTAGGTAACCGAGTTGTTGTTGTGGTGTTGTTGAGACTGTAGGTAAAATCTTGCTTTGGAAAATTTAAGTAACTAAATACTTTGGTGATCACCGAACAGTGGAACATTTTAGCAGTAGGTACAGCCAAGCGCTAATATACACCTTTTAATTGTTCGTAACAACATGTAATTTAATCAAAACAGTAGTTGATTAAAATTACATGTTATTACGAACATTGTATTTTGAACTCATAATTATGTTTATTATGAAAAAGATCCAATTCCAAGTTGTAATCGTTAAATTGCTTTTAAATTTCGAAAAGCGTATCACTACATTTTACAAACGCGATAAACTCAAAAACTGCTGAACCGATTGATGTTGTTTTCACCAATGGATAGATTGGTTCTCGAGGAAGGTTTTAGTATATTATTTTTCAAGTTCCGACATCGACGCGGGCGAAGCCGCGGGCAAAAGCTAGTACTGCTCGTGACTGTATATCTGAGGACCTGGCACTTACACGTAAATACGTCGATTTATATATTAAAAAAAAAACTCGTGCCACATAATAATAAAATATAGTGATTCATAATTTTAAGAATTAATTATTCATATCTATACCGTCGCCCATTCCCTCTCAAAGAGAGGAGGCCTGTATCCCAGCAGTGGGAACATTAATAGGCTGTTGATGATGATAATGATACCGTCGTACTGATTGTGAAACAATTTTTAAACTAAAATTCTGTTAGACAAAATGTATTTTCATTACCAAAATTGACGTTTTCACGTTGCATTTACTTCACGCGCTCGTTCTTGGCAGTATTTTCAGTTATGACTATTGTGTAGTCGTATTAATACTTGATATTTTATTCGTAGAGACAAATGAAACAAAAAGCCGACAGATGGTGAACACACAATTAGTTACAGAACTAATTGTGTTTTCATTCTCTCGTACCGACTTGGTGAAAAACCCATGTAATCGGCATTAGGACGTTTTACGACGAATAATTAATGATCACATCAACCGTCAGAAATACATTAAAAGTAGAACAACAAAGAAATCTTAAGCAACATTAAGCCTCAGCATGAAAAACATTTACTAACGAACAACGTCTTAACCTTAATTAACGTTTGAAGTAGGCAATTAAAGGTTAAAAAGGTGATTTTCAGATTCCAAATTGCTTGTAGAAAATACGTTTCAAAAACATTTCGGCTTAATTACGAGCATTAGCGGAGAATGTAATCATTAGTGGCTATCTCTTAGACTAAGATTTCAATGTGGCGTCATACTTGTGTTTCGACATTTTAATCTATGTTTTAATTAAGGGCGTGAGTACGACATATCGAGCTTTTTTTTTGGGCTCGTGGAAAATCATCAAATAACCCCTCCCGCTCTTGGGCAGAGCGAAAAGGAGTGTCAGACTTCTACTGACTACAAACCACCAATGTTTCTTCTTAGCCCTCTGTCTCGAGATCGCGGTATCTCTTTTGAACAACCCGCAGCCCCGACGGGCGTCGTCGGCCCTTGCATCTCTTTGAGCCGTGCGTGGAACACGATCGCGCCGTCGGCCTGTCGTCGTCATAAGACGGAAGGACGGCGATCTAGCCCGTTACTCACCATTCACAGGCCCGGCGAATTCCCGATAGCTCAACTCAAACTTTAAGTAGCTCTATATAACCCAGCTAAATAAAATTAATAGAAGTAATATTACTTAATTGGATTATAATCATATTCAAGTAAACATATTATGCTTATTCGGTTTACAAAGTAACTTCTAAATTCAAATAACCAACAATTAATTAATCTTCTATTGTATTTCCATGTCTAGTAAATAAACTTGTATGCGAATTTGTCAATAGAACGTCTGTTTTGGATCTATTAGACCGCAATTTATCGGCAATGTTCAATAATGAAACACCTGGGTGTGATAAATTATAGCTTACCGATAATTAATTAAGTTTAACTTGACTTTTGATAAGGGTTAAATACAAATGACTGTATTTTGGATATTTTCATTAATTTTGTTGTAAACAGTATTGATTTCATAGCAACAAAATTTAAATATCTATTTAGAAATCTACCAAAAAAGTCCCTTCGAGTCTTTAGGGGAGTTGTTTGTGCCTATTGATATCAACCGGGCTGAAATCCAGACCTTAGAGTGCTATTGGTCGTCGTGGCCGCGGGTTGTACCTACACTAGTTATCGCGGCCTCGACATAGAGGGCTAAGAAGGAACATGGGTGGTTTTTAGTCAGTAGAAGTCTGACACTCCCTTTCGCTCTGCCCAAGAGCGGGAGTTATTAGTGATTTACCACACGCCAAAAAAAAAAACATGGGTGCTATTGGTACATTACTGTAAAACTGGTAAAACCAAATAAAACCTTGCCCGATCCTAAAATCGAACTCAAAACCACATATTCAACAGTAGCGCATAAAACATTTCCTATTAGATAACCGTTGAACACAATAGAATAAATAAACATATGAATAAGCAAACTTACTCACTTTGCTAAAAAAAGGCTTGTTTGAAACACGTATCACATTTTATAAAGTCATCGAATCCGATAGACATAGACAGGAAACCCTTTTTTTGGCTTGTGGAATATCATCAAATAACCCCTCCCGCTCTTGGGCAGAGCAAAAGGGAGTGTTAACTTCTACTGACTAAAAACCACCTATGTTCCTTCTTAGCCCTTTATTTCGAGGCCACGGTATCTCTTACAACATCCCGCAGCCAGACAGGAAACCCTGGCAACAGGATCTATTCGGTTTACAAGCTCATTTTACAAATCCTATTTTCGAGACACTCGAGAGTAAAACGATTAATTCTCAAGCCTTGCCAAGATCATAAAGAAAGTCAAGGTTGTATTTTGTCGCATCTACAATGACTACAATGAGCATAGCACGACATTAATACATAATTTAAAAAAAAAAACAATGAGAAAACTGTCAAAACCATTACTAAGTGATGGCCTAAGTAATCATTAAAGCTCTCTGAGTGCGGCAGTAAGTTTTTATCTGCGCCACTGAAAATATTTCACTTATGTCTGTAAAACTATTTTTTTTCACGGTTTGGCCTATAGTTAGGTTCACACACTCAAGCAAAAATAAATCATGTCAATCAACTCTGTTGTTATGGGAAGGAAAAAAAACACAAACAAACGTAGGTTCTCTTGAATTTAAAATGTAGATGTCTCTTGAGCGTCGGCTTTGCCAGTTCCTTTGGGGATGACAGTCGTTATGTTATGCTGTGTTCAATACTGAATGGAGTTTTTGTTCCTAGCTTGAGATCACGAAGGAGTCTAGATACCAGTGCATTGAATAGTGATATGACCACCTGTGGTACGTAGTTGATTTTCGTGCCTCGACGAATAGGTATGTTAACTGACTAAACAAAATGTGATTCTAATTTTAGTCCGTCTGTTAGATTATCGAAAAATATTGGAGACGTATAAATTTACGAAGATAAAACGCGTCAAAATTTGAGTGCGGGCTTGTGACGTCGCTGACCGGTAAAAAATGGCATACTAATGTATTCGAATATTACGTCACACGAGTTTTCAAAGCACTGTATCATCTTCATTGTTTGTTGTTGAAAAACGAAAAAAATACGTGTCCAATATCTGTTGGAAATCCATCTGACGGACTTATTAGTTTTTTTTTTGTTAAGCGCCCTATTTTAATAGGGTCACTCACAGTCGGACACCCGGGCAAACAAGACTACGTGGAGTCCTTTCTGCAGCGATTCGTTTCTGTCACTAATATTCTATATAAAGATATAGATCTAGAACTAAATTTATATTTTAGCAGTTTATTCGGAGTACTGGAAATCGGAATTTCGTTTATCGGACAGACATCTCATCGGGCACTTGATTCTTCGAAAATATGAAAATCGGAAACAAAAAAATTGCAATATACGACTTTCGGAAAAATAAACTTCGTGATATTGAATAATAGAGATTATAAGTTTGAGGTATTATGACTTAAAGTATCAGAATATTGACATTCGAAAATAAAACGTTTCGGAGTATTTGTGTGTTCCCGCGAGAACTAGACGAGGCCGTCACAGACATCCACCATCCGCTATATTTCTTCAATCAATGTTCCCAAATCACTTATTTTTACACAGAATTACACCCAATGAACAAAGGATGGAGTTTCCCTGACAATAATAATGGCGTGGCCTTCAATGATAAAAGACTTTGGGTAATCAAACGTGATAAGTAAAGGGGAAGAAAATTGGTGTTAACTCAAGTATGAGAGAAAAAATTACACTTTAGGGAAAATAAATTGCTATGTAACCAAGTATGGCGTGTACCAGGTACTCCGACTCTTTGGCAGAATTTTAAAACGATTTTATGGAATGGAACAGTCATGGCAAATTCCAAAATAAAAAAACATAACATAACATTAGGTCTGTGCGTACAGTCACGAGCATATGTATACATGTGGCAAAATTCAAACGCAAATTTCTCGTGAAATAGCGATTGCAACTTTGTGATATGGCCAACTTTGATAATAGGGGTTTCAAAATATTAGTTCTGGTACGTAACATAAAAATTAAATCAATATAGCCGACGAAAATTCCGTACAGTTGGTCATGGGTTCGAATCCAGGCAGGCGCATTACTTTGTGTAATTTATTTTATCACCACTGCTCTCAAAACGGTAAAGGAAAACATCGTGAGGAATCTGGCATATCTTAGAACCAAAATTTTGAAGATATGTGACATCTACCAATCCGCACTGGGCCCGCGTGGTGGATTATAGCCCATCCCACTCCTAGAGAGGAGGCCTGAGTCCCTGCAGTGGGAACAATATAGGCTAATGATGATGATGATGATGATGCTATTTATAAGTGTATACATTGGTGCTCGTGACTGTACACCCACATTTCGCCAATTATGTTTGAGTCCCATGTAACAGGGGGCAAGCCTATTGCTATGACACACAAATCTAGACTACTGAGAAATTTCTGGGGTCACAGACGCAGTTATGATAGGTCTAATTTACGCTTTTTAACGCAATTAATATTATGATCTGCTAAAGTGGCCATTTTAGACCCCCTGGTTACAAGTTAAACATTTGTAAGCAACTTCAAACAACTTGAAAAAATTTACGATAACATTTTATGTATGAGTATCGTAAATATTTTAAACTATCTGTTGCCTTTTTTTTTGACGGGTGGAAATTCTTCAAATAACCCCTCCCGCTCTTGGGCAGAGTGAAAGAGAGTGTCAGACACGGATAGTCAGTGAAACTGACTAAAAACCACCCATGTTCCTTCTTAGCCCTGTATGTCGAGGCAGCGGTAACTTCTGAACAACTAGCAGCCCCGACGGGTATCTGTTAAGCCTGCGATTTCGTTCGCATGGATATTTTGTTGAAAAGGTTATTAATCAATACTACCAAAGGTCTCTTAATTTATTTCTTGTTAAAGGTCAATTCAATCTAAATCTGTTATTCCTTTTATCAGCGGCTTGGTCCGCTTTAAATTTGGTCATTGTCCGAGACAGCAACCGGAATTAAAAATTGCCTATGTGGTATTCCAGACTATAAGATCTCTGCGCCAAATGTCATTCAGATCCGTTCCGTTGTTCTACCGTGATTGAGCAGCAAATATCAATTCAAACTTTCGCATTTATAATAGTAATAACATTTGCATAGGTCTTGTTAAAAAAGTTAATATCTTTTGAAAAACCCTTTAACAGAACTTATAAAAGCATTGATAAGTAACCGAAAAGTTTTTTTTAAAAAAAAAACGTTGCCCCACACTAGGAATTTCTCCTGTATCGTGGGTGCGTTCACAAACATTTAAACTCACATACACAAATACCCAGACCCGGAACAACTATCTGTAGGTCATACAAATATTTGTTCCGTGCGGGAATCGAACCCGCGACACACAGCGCAGCAGTCCATTGCTTGAGCCACTGCGCCTACCGTGCCGTCATATTATTACGTAATAGATTATTACATAAAAAACATATTACCTTCGAAAGCCATGTTCTGACCGGTTTTAGACAATGTTTCTATTTCCGTAGTAGAACAAAGCTTTTCTGTAACGATCAATATACATAAGTTATCATGTCGTCTCTCTGGTACCGACTGGCAGCAAAACGGGCATAAGCAGCTTACGTTCCTAAAGACAATGTTAGTACAATTTCCTATGTAATTGCTTTTGTGTAAACTGCTGGAAATATCAATTGTAAACTAATAAAACTAAAATGGATAAAGACGTGGCCCAGTGGTGGCAGCCACGACTTACGAAAAGTAGGTCGTGGGTTCGAACCCAGGCAGGCACATTACTTTATGTAATTTTTTTGATCACCGCTGCTCTGAAAACGGTAAAGGAAACATCGTGAGGAAACCGGCATGTCTTAGGACTAAAAATTCGTAGACATGTGACATCTACCAATTCGCACTGGGCCCGCGTGGTAGATTATAGCCCATTCCCTCTCAAAAGAGAGGAAGCCTGTGTCATAAGGTGGAGACCCGAGACCCCAAGGCTCTCTACTACTACTTACGTAAAAATAAAAAAAATAAAGCTTCACACTCGATAATAATAATGTCAGCCCAGATACAGAATTATTGACAGAATGATCATGAGACAAGGTTTCTCATGTGGTTTAAACTATCCATATTTCTATTAAACTTTTCTTTTGCAGTTTACCCACGTCTGCCCTGCAAAAGTAGAACGCCATCCATAGACAAGTTGAAATTCTAGAACATTAAGAATTCATCGTGCGGCACCAGTGTTAGTTTGTATATCTATCTCTTCAATCTTCAACATTTAGTAGCCATCCCATTTTACTTATATTGCAGAGTAGTAGAGGCTTAGTTGTAATGGCCCTTACAAGTTTTAGATCGTGTGTGGGTTCGAACCCAGGGAAGTGTTATATTTTTTCTAATTTATTTAATTACCACTGCCATCAATACGTGAGGAAACAGACGTTTGGAGGGTATGAGGAACAGGGTGTTAAGTTCCTCATCCCCCAAAGGAAAGGGAGGATCCTCTAACCAGACGGGTGTTGTGTCTGGTGGGCTAACTGCTCCACAAATGTAAGTCGGGATTTTCTATACGTGCTAATTTCGCGGATAACTTTGATTGCGCGGTGTAGGACAAGTCATTTAGTTCACATGTGTTGCGACAGATGTCGCTGTTGCCACAGACGTGTTCCAGAACTATAAATTCGAAGACGAGTGTTATCCTGCTTGTCGCAGTCAGGGTCTCAAACGCAGTTTATTATGACTAGTCCATTTTACGCTTTTTAACGTTCTTCATGATATATATACATACATAAATACTTAAACTCATGCCCTTTCCCCATGGGGGTAACTACGCCTCGCCGTGTACATACACAAAACACGCACACACGTACAACATAAACTACGCCTCGGTCTTAAACTTTTTATTTGGTCGACACTCGAAAACCTTTCTTCCTCATCGGTTGTCAGTTCTTCGAGTGATGTGCCCTGCCCATTGCCATTTCAACTTGCATATTCTGATAGCTATGTCGGTGATCCTGGATTTTCGGCGGATTTCCTCATTACAGATTTTGTCGCACAAAGAAACTCCGAGCATAGCTCTCTCCATAGCTCGTTGCGTGACTCTGAGCTTATCTAAGAGGCCAGCAGCAGCATTAGCATACATACCCTTCACTAAACAGTCGAACCTAAGTAAAACTAAGCAAAAAATTTCTTTGGGATAAGCCTTTTTTTCGGCATGAAAAGTACCGTTTTATAGTAAAACTCATTGTAATTCTCCAAACTTTGTGTATGTGGATGTATTAAATATTAAACGGTCCGTGGAGGTATTTAAAGTAAAATTAACCTTAAACACTAGTATTTTAAAAACCTGTTTAAACGTTTGAGCTTTGACCTCGGATACCTCCGGAGAAGAAGGTTTGGCCTAGAACAAAAAAAATGTCGCAGTAACTAGGACACCGAGTATCTTACGGCTTCGTTAAAGTTCTATGTACACCCTTTATTAACACACAGTTGGTAAGTGAAACTGAAAGTAATTATAGGCATGTGCCCACGGAGCTACGAACAGCAATAAGTTTTCTATAGTCTATTCAATATTTAAAATTCAGTAGCCATCAAATTTCACTTCAAGTAAATTGCATAAAATCAGCTCACCTCCGATGCAGCTCAATTTTGAGCATAAATAATGAACGTAACGAAGTTAGCACCGGTGACATGAACACGGTGAGAGAAGTAATCCTATTATCGGAGGTTCATAAAGTCAGACAAAATGGCGGAGATTGGGCGGGAAAAATGACAACTGACAACGGAAGATCCTGTTAGATATAACGGAATTAGATCGGACAAGGTTGGGTCAGGAAGAGTAATCACGAAAATGTTAACATTTTACTGAATTTTTGGGTCTGATTTATCAATTTAGTCGGTTGTTGAGACGTGCTTAATCATTCGCAAAGCCCTAGTTTAAGCATGATTTTTTATTATTACTTACACTTACATAATTTTAATTTTACTAAGGCTTTAATTGTTATTTTACCATCTTTTGTACCACATTTGTTGCAAATAAATAATTTTGACTTTGACTTTAGTATTGTGGATCTGTTTTATCAATTATATGTTAAGAACCAAATATATATATGTTTTCATATGTGTTATCATATTTATCATATCATATATGTTAAGAACCAAAAGTGGACCGACGACATAGTGAGAGTCGCGGGCAACCGGTGGATGTAAACGACAGGCTGCTGTTTTTCATGATGATGAAGACCAAAAATTGTACCAATACTTTGTTGCGAATAAATTAATTTCATTGTTATTATTTTTTAATTATTATCTCGTAGGATTATCGGTTATTCGTCTCGAATCGATGACTCAGAGTTGTCCGACCAGAACGTAATGACACTAAACAGCTCTATCGTTTTGTCTTATTCAAATCCTGGGTACAATTAGTTGAGCATGACGGACTGTAAAGAAGGAGTGGCATTTTTCTTTTTTTTTAAACTTTGCTCCGCTCTATGAATTTCTCCTGTATCGTGGGTGCGTTCGCAAACATTTAAACGCACATACACAATTACTCAGACCCAAAACAACTATCTGTAGGCACTACAATGTTTGTTTCGTTCGGGGATCGAACCTGCGATAATAACGCAGCGCAGCAGTCCATTGCTTGAGCCATTGCGACAACCGTGCCATCAGCATATCCTGTCAGTATAATAATTTAACTTAACTGCTTCGCAAAAGGAATGTTTACTGACTTAAAAAAATATGTCCACCTGTTAGATTATAGAAAAATAATGGATACGGATTTTTTGTTTTATCAAATCAATAAAAATTGACGGAGATGAATTGCGTCAAAGATTAAGGTGGGGGTTTGTGACGTCACTGACCAGTCAAAAATGCCATACTAATGTCTTAGAATATGACGTCAAACGAGTTTTCAAAGCTTGTATCGTCTTCATTATTTGTTTACGTGAAAAAAGAAAAAATACGTGCCCAATATTTTTTGGTAATCTATATGACGGACTAATTAGATTGTTTTTGTTAACAACCCTATTATTTTAAAAATGTTTTATTATGTTAGTTTTTATAGTAGGAGGATTTAGTTTAAATATTAGTAGACGCACGATAGTGGAGGTAATTTTTTAACATAGAAAATGGTATAATATACCCACCAAAAACAAAACTTGTAAAAAAAGCCAAGCCGAGCTAATATCTATTTCGTTTAATGAATCAACAATACATAGGTTTATTCGAATTTGAAGCAGTCTTATTCATCGATTTGAAGTACTGCTAAAGTATCTACTCCACAAGCTGAATGAAACGAGTAAAAACTCGACAAGGTCAAGTCGTTTTATAGCGGAATTCCTATGGCCACCTTCCAGCTCCACCAACAGACCCTGGACACCATCTTAAGACAAACTACTCGACAAGACGAATCAAACGAGTCCAAACTCGATGGGGTTATGATATTCTAAAATGGAGTTCCTATGGTCAACTTCCAGCTCCATCATCAGATCAGTTCCATATCATCATAATATTGCATTGATAGGCGATATACATATACGTGCAAAATTTCAGATCAATCATAAACTAGGAAGTATGTTTAATTTAATAACACGTAAAATTAATTAACTGAAAAAGTAACTTTAACTTTGTAACCCTATACAATTATATGGGATTACAAAGTTACATATGCAGTTAGTTTATCTAGAAAACTAGACTGAAATTGTATACTTTTTTAGTTTTGCCATGGTTTATACACTAAACACTAATTGTGTTCTAAATTTGAAGCATCTATGTCTGCTAGAAGTGCCTTAGAATTTTGATGATCGGTCAATCAGTCAGTCAGTCAGTCAGTGAGTGGCAAAACTAAGGAACTTTGATTAGTTATAATTCTTAAACTACTGGTTCAAATTTAATTAAATTTACCGGGCTTATACAATGTCTAATTGGTTACTAAAAATTCAGGCTTCTAGTTTTATCCACAACGAAGTTATAGGAGGTTGAAAATGGCCTGAACTGATTCGAGAAAAGGATAGTACGGCCGTGCCGCTTTATTGCTCGACTTGGCGGGGGCACTGCCGTGCCCCCAGATAATAATATTTTCCTATATATAGTCCTACCTATTAATTAAACACTACCTAGCTTCTTTATTGACAGTACATAATAGCAACCTTTTAGATGCTATCTTTTTAATAGATACGATAAGATAAATTCACATTTTCCAACAGCCGGAACCCTAACGTTTAAGTTCTTTGAAAGTTAATTTCCGGGTTAATCAAGACATAAAAGTTAAACATAGCTAACTTGCCGCGCTTAGTTTAAAGGTCAATCAAAGTAACTCCTTTATAAACTCACTCGGAACTTACGAGTAATCGAGTCGGTCGAGTAACTTGCCTGGTGTAAAAGAGGCTTTATATTTATAATTTAATTAATTTTGTTTAAATTAAATTATAAATATAAAGCCTCTCACATGTATTCGAATTTTTTGGTTCTAAGACCGCACTTGGACCGCGTGGTAGATTATAGCCCATCCCTCTCCTAGAGAAGAGGCCTGTGTCCCTGCAGTGAGAACATTATAGGCTGATGATGAAGATGATTGTTTGTTACCCGGCTGCGGCGAAGCCCAAAAGGAGTAGTGTTTGACGTGTATGTATTATATGTTTGTATGTATGTCTGTTTCTTTGTTCCCTCATAACTCCTAAACGGATAAAAGGATTTGAGTGAGGTTCATTTAAATATTAAATTATGGAATTCAAGTAAAATGGACCCCACCTGCTTCCAAGTTTTGTTAAATTTAAAATGCGCTTGTTTTTTGCTTTTCAGTTTTTTCAGTCGAATTTTTTAGTTTTTTAACTCTAATTTAATACCTACATAGCCAAAACTTATTTTTAGTAACCAATAACAAGGTGGATACGACCTAGTTTTTAATTATTAGGCTTAGATGATTGGTTTGCCTCGTTGGTCAATAATCCATAAAAATAATAATATCCTGAAAATCAAATTCAAGATTTGCTTCACAGGTCAATGATTTTTTATTCCATTGACACAGTTCTCAAAATGAACAGTCGAATAAGCTAATAAGTATACAGCCAGCTAACTTGCATTTACTTTTAAGATTACACACATACATTTAGAGACTGATGTCAAATGATACAGCGTTTGAAATCAGTCGCTTAATGCAAAACACTCTTCTTCTCTTCTCTTCTTTTCCGCTCTTGGGCAGAGCGAAAGGGAGTGTCAGACTTCTACTGACTAAAAACCACCCATGTTCCTTCTTCGCCCTCTATGTCGAGGCCGCGATAACCTGTGGACAACCCGCGGCCCCGCCCTTTATTGCTAGCTGACTTTATTATTTAACCGAAATAATAAAGCTTGTTTATCTTCTTTGTCCCTCCACAATTTGTCCCCTTGAACACGTATTATTGTCAGTCCCATATACATAGTTGATCCTAAAATATGTAGTTTCATTTGTCTGGCCTACAAATTCAACTGTACTTTTTCAGGCGTGTAGGGAGGGGTCAATCGACCGCACTGTTAGCAATGGACAATGGAGACTCTTTTTATTTGCACTGTAGTGTACACCTCGCGGTGCGTGTGTCGTTTAGGTATTATTGCGTATCTTTTAAATGACAGTGTCTAACCTATAGTGCCTATCAATTACTGTCAAATGGTTCCATTTTGTACTAAACCATAACCAATTTGATAGATAGATCCATGGACAAATGATAGCCACTGACATTTAAAAAATACGCAATAGCCCTGCTGGTCACTAACATTTATCATTAACTTTAAACACGGGATATCTAGCATGTTAACTGTTTGTTTTGATTTCCATATTATATCTCCCGATATTTGAATTTTATTAACAATTTTTAGGGTTTAATTATTTTATTTAAATTAAAAATCAAAGCAGTCTTATTGCTAATGCTAACGGCCCGTAAAAGTCCCGTCAGAATCTGTCCAGGCGTTTCAAATCAGAGAATAGCCGGAACAAACAGATATATCACTAAATTTTCAAAAATAATGTTGTTGGTACAGCATTAATGCTTTCAGATGCATTCTGTAAAATGCTGTTATTTAGAAAAGAGATATGTCAATTTATTTGTATGAATATCTCTTCACACTACCTACCAATCCAGCTACTTGGTATCAAGTACACTCTTATCCAACACAAAACTAGATTACAGAGGTTATCTAGGTTGTCCAAAGTCGATATGATATTCTGTTGCATCTTCGAAACCAACAAAAACAGATTCGGGATAAGCTATAAGCTTTGCAAATTATAACTCAACCATCCTAAGAAACAAAGAATAAACGCGGCTCAACTAAAATCTTTTTCACACCGTTTCTTATAGACTTTGTGAAATTAGCGCCCCTTGGGTCCCCTCGACTCTAGCTCAAAGCAATTACTAAGACTGGCTAGATTAAAGAAATCTTCAGAGGGGACGATGTAAAAAGTTTTGCGTTTCTTTTTTATGAACCTTTATCTACATAACTACGGAGCACTGATTTTTTTTTCTCTCTCTCTCTCTCTATTTCTTCTACTTTTGGTGAATGTAATGCTGAATGTAGGTCTCTTCCAAATCTCTACAGTGTTGGCGGTATTTTTCTACTAAAATATTTTTGATATTCCTGGATCTTTTATTATAAAAGCTTTCAGTTCAGTTCGTTTTTTTTTATTTTTAGGATGAAAGTTATTCGTCACTTTTTGCGGAAAATAAGCAAACATATTTTTATTTTAAAAACGGAGACTACAGTACACTCTCAGTTGAAAACATAAAGAGAAGAAGGGTATTATGTAGTTGAAAACTTTTATTCGTACTCTAAATAACAACCTTCCTCCCATATAAGTATAAGTATAAGTATAAGTATAAGTATAAGTATAAGTATAAGTATAAGTATAAGTATAAGTATAAGTATAAGTATAAGTATAAGTATAACGGGCTGGTGTCCGCAACTCCACGCTCAATGCGCGTATTTTGCGTGCGGGTGGGAATATCACTCGATCCACCCCAGCTCCCCGAGAAAAGCCAGCAACCCCTTGGTGTTACTGGCAATCTCGCGGAGAGTACCTGGGTCACCGAAGTAACCTTCCTCCCATATACGAGTACCTTCTTAAACATAACTGTAGAAATATGGGGCTACCATTAGGTACATCTCTGGCTAACCCTTCGGACTACATGCGTGATTTTATGTTTTATGTTAATGACCAGTTCAGTTTGAAACTTAGGTATATGTTTCTTGTGCTAATAAAAACCTAGTAAAAACACAAAGGTTTAAAAATAAATGTGTGTAACTCGTGACTTCTTTGTTGGTATATTGGTCTCAAGCGCGAATGCTGAGCATGAGGTCCTAAATTTGATTCCGGGTTCGGGCAAAATGTTATTGGGCATTTCCATCAGGAGTTTGACAGTAGCACCAAGTACGGAGTTTGGATTTGTACCCGATTGATGACAATAGAATCGCCCTCTTTTTTTGGGTGGGTGGGAAATCATCAAATAACTCCCGCTCTCGGGCAGAGCGAAAGGGAGTGTCAGACTTCTACGGACTAAAACCCACCCACGTTCCTTCTTAGCCCTTGTGCCGAGGCCGCGGTATCTCTTTTGAACAACCCGCATCCCCGACGGGAGGATCGCCCCCTTACATGAGACTTCGCGTAATGTTTGCATGTATGTTTTAAAAACACAAAGATTCAACAATAATGTATTTAAACGTTACAAGGTCAAACAAAGTTTTAACACACAACGGGTAAAAAAAACAAAGTACCCCACAGACGCAAAACTTTGAAGTGGCAATTAAACAATACTCCTAAAAGAGTTGGTCATAAATACAAATACATGTACAAACACAAACGAGGAAAGTTTTCGTATCAAGTTGTTGCCTTTTTCTTTAGTTTTAATTAAGCCTAGCTTTATTTGTGAGAGTTGACTGTAAAAGTACCTTTTTAATGAATGTCCTTCTGCCTCGCGGAATGACAAAAGTTGTGTCACTTTAAATTGTGTTTTTTATCAACTCGTTTCATGCAAAAGGGAAATTGAATAGTCGTTTTGTTGGTTGCATAGGGTTTTGTTTTCTTTAGTGGTTTGGAAGAAAGAACTAATCGGTCGACAGACCACTCTCTAAGGGCACGGAAAAAATTTAAGGTTTGTATGTGTGGTAATGTGGAAAAATACTAATTATACCTACACAATATAATAATATAATTATGAGACCTATTGAGAGGCCTATGTCCAGCAGTGGTCGTATTTTCTTTTTTGTATGATGTATCCTAATACGATTGCATCATAAGAAATACAATCTAGCTTAATAATAAAGCATATGAGTAATTCTAATTTGACTTAATTTGCTAGGGAGACTACTTCTAAGAATATGGCTGAAATTATGATATTATTATTACTATTGTCGATTAACGAAAGGTATTTACAAGGCAAATGTGAGTGGCAACGCCGGGACCCCGACGCCCTAGAAAGATACACACTGACCTTATTGGTAAAGTTCTTTAGAAAGGACAGGTGCGTAGTACTCGCAACCGGCGTGCGTGTATGACCAGATGTATGAATCTAGACGAGGTAAAAGGAGTATAAATGGATCGTAGCAGGTGGCGCTCTGTGATGTCTGCCTACCCCCATGGTAAAAGGGCGTGATTTTATGTATGTATGTGTGTTAAACATTGTTGTGATGGATGAATCAAATAGTTAACGGGTCACCTTAACACTAGTGATTTAAAAACTTAAATAACTTGAGAAATGTTAAAACTTTGATCTCCAATATCTCAGTTACTAGAAAGTTCTCATGTTTACAAGAACGAAAAAAAATCCACAATGACGGAAGATAAAGTTGCCATAAGGTTGTGACAAAAGTCTTTTTACACCCTTTATGTGGCTTTGTAGCTACCACAACATCAATAGGTTTTCGGTCGCAAAACAAAATTAAACTATTAATCAGACTCGACAGCTTATACTTACTTTAATACCTACAATTCTCCAAAGCGATTAATTTATGAAGTCAACAGTTCTCAAGTGCCAACATAATTCAAAACTTACTCATTGCTACTATTAACTCTAATAACAGTCTATAATTTCAACACCCCAGCTTTATAAATGAACTCCATTCATTTGGTACAATATGAATTAAATTGAGTTTATAATTTAGTTTCTCACACGCTTATTTATTATTCATTAGTTAGTAATTGGCGGCTATAAATCTTCTTTTTGTTAATTTCACTCTAGTTACAGATAAGACAAATAGTATATTAATACAAGGATTTTTAAATACTCTTCTTCAAATGTCATAGTTTTGAGCAGACTTACGAACAGTAGGTCGCGGGTTCGAACCCAGGCAGGCACATTACTTTCTGTAATTTATTGTATCACCGCTGCTCTCAAAACGGTGAAGGAAAACATCGTGAGGAAACAGGCATGTCTTAGAACCAAAAATTCGAAGATATATGACATCTACCAATACGCACACATAATATCCCATTCCCTCTCAAAAGAGAGGAGGTCTATGTCCCAGCACTGGGATCATTAATAGGCTGTTGATGATGATGATGGTGATGAAATGTCCATACCACGACAGTCGATTCCCATTCGACTTTAATGTAAGTGGGGCAACTTTCAAATTTCCTGTATTATAGTCATACCTTACTTTATCCGTTCTTGACGCCACACATCCACTTCAACATTCTCATCTTCGCATGCAATCTTTCATCATCCATCTTCTTCATAACCCAGCTTTCAGATCCGTACATTACGACACGTCTAATCACGGATAACAAAATTTGTAAATGTAAATATTTACGGCGATGGAAAATCGTAAACCCTTGTGAAATAACATCGTTACGTTGCGCGTCGTCTTAAAGACCAAGGTCAAAGCCTGATAGAGTGGCGCAGGTGTCTCCAAGACAACAAAAGGATTATGTCAAAGGGGTGAAGCAATATGCAGTAGCGCCTCCCTCCGACTTTCTTAAGCGATAAAGATAAACTGCGATCACAAATTTGTCTACAAAAATGAGTATTGTTAGCAAAATGTAAGTAATTTGTGTTTACATACGCACAAATAAGATGAAGGAATTGTGAATTTATTCTCTTCGCGTATAGCCTTTATAATTAAGCCTTATTCAATCCAAGTACGAATTCTACGCTTTTATAGAACTTCGTCATTAAGAATAGTGCCTAAATCGTCCCCACTCAGCGTTAACTCACATTCACACTCACACCCACTCACAACTTGTAAATACGTTTTGTTACTCATCCTCTCTACATGATCAAACTATCTTAGCCTATATTGTCCCACTGCAGGGCAAAGGCTTCCGTTCCCTCCTACTTTTCGCGATCTAGTGCGGTTATAGAACAATCCTTTGAAAACGAGTCTAGCTCATGACTAGCTCTCTACATGATCAAACTACAAATTTTATGAATTTTAGTTACTATATTGTCATGTAGGCCGTTTGCTACAGAACATCATCTGTTACCATTCTTTGACCACTACTATTGCTTCATCTACATTCATATACGCACACCTGTTGCGAGTACTACCAACCTAACCATTATATTATTATAACCCCTAAGAACATACAGACAAATACGACAGATACGAACTCCAGCAACTAATAATGATTAGCAAAGTGGCAGGCAAAAGAGCAGTGGGTCGTAGAAAGAAATCGTGGCTGCGAAATATCCAGGAATGGACGGGAGTTAAGAGCCCCGCGGAACTTTTTAGACTGGCAAAAGACCAAGTTGGATATGCGGAGCTGACTGTCAACCTTCACTAGTTGGAGAGGCACTTGAAGAGAGAGATGAACATACAAGCCTTTTGTTTTCAGACTCTAGAGATGTAAAACATAAATAAAACCTCAATCTAATTTAGGTTCATAGTTGCTAAAACGGCGCGGCAGGCGTCTAGATTCTGCCTTATATAACTCGTTGCTACAATAACATATTATATTAACGCTCACCCTCTTACAAACCACAGGTAAATATATATTTGTAGAAAAACAACTTAAACAAACATAGTTGATGTTTGACAAAAACTTGAAAAACAACCTTCTGAAATCAATTCAATTAGCAATGTTATTTAAAGTAGGTATACATTATAACAATGTGCAAAAGGGCATTCAAAAGTCCTTCATAACGCTGTCAGCTCGTAATGTGCCTAAGAGACTAGGGCCCTATGTATGTCAATACTTAGCGCCTAGCAAATGTAAAAAACAGCTCTTAAAGTTAAGGGGAAAACAGCTGCTAAAGGCGAGTTTATAATGCGTTAAATAGTAGGGTTATGATTCACTGCAGTAAACAAAATCAGAAAAAAATATTATATTCTTCAGGATATATGCTAGTGATATAGAGTGTTGAAAACATAATACAACTAATTTTACTCGATAGAAAAAAATCGCGAAGATACCTCCAAAAAAAATTTTTTTAACGTTTAAAAACCATACTAAAATACATGTTTTGGCAAATAATTCTACAAGCAACATACTAAGGTCATAAATGTTTTATTCCAATCAATAGTCCTTTTGTAAATCGCATATTCTTATTCCCCAACATAATTTTGTATGGTTACAAAAATAGGGCTTACTATTTGAAACGTATTATTATATATATGTATATTACCCTACGAAATTACGAGGGTGCATTGTGGGGATGCGTTTCGCTGTCGCGGGGAGTGACACAAGCTCCGCCCACTAGATTAAGGTCGCTGGCATTTTTTGTCGCCTTAATCAATAAAAAACTAAAGCATTTATATTCAGTAGGCTAGTTACAGGCACTTTGAATTGTCGTAAGACAACGATGTAATGTAGTAACAGTCCTGGTCCCGAAGCATAAAAAATGTGAAAGAACTGGAGTGGTTCATTTTACAGCAGCGTTGACCATTATAGAGAAGAACTGGGAAGAAACTCCATGGACACTCTTTTCAAATCAGAATATTGAAACAAAATCTTAGTTATCTCATTCATGTCAAGATGTGCACGCTAAAATTGTCCATAGTAAAGACATTAAAAAAAAATGTAACAGAGAAATAATATCGATTGAAACAAATTGTTTTTTTTTTAATCATCCGAAATCATCAAACCTATTCCTCCCGCTCTGGAAGAACCAGAAGGGAGTGTCATACTCTTACTGACTAGAACCCATCCTTCCCTTTGCTTTTCAGACCCATTATGCCATATATATACCTACATACAGAGTACAATAACTGCAAACTCATTTCGTATTCAGTACCCACACTTATCGCAGACCGTCATCTTTTAACAATTACCAACTCTGTGATATCACCATTACCGTTATTTCAAAATGTTAAATTTATCAACCTATAAACGACTCGGGGGACAGTAAAATGTGATATTACTCTGTAATCGTTTCAATTAAGTGAAGCCCTAAAAGTGTTTGAAATAAAACTTAAAAGAGCCTGAAATAAAACTCAAGTGTATTGTTTTAGTTAAGGGTTACTGTAAAGATAAGTGATTTTATGTTTGGAAGGCTGATTTAGGGTTTTAATACGCACTTAAAAAAAGAAGAGAACGGCGTTTAACGGGAATGAAAATTAACTTACCTACCACTGAAAGTACCTTAATTTTTTATTTTTAACTTGTTCGTCTTACCGCATCGTTCTGATCTCATCATGAATGATGTAACCAGAATTTTGTTTTCATATTTTGATTTAAAAGAGTGTCCATGGAGTTTGTTGTCGATGTTTCTCCATAGAAATCTACGCTTTGGAATGCCAAAACGTAGATCTCTCAGTTGGGAACTACAGTACGTTCACAAGTTGTTATGCGTTGTGACTCTGGCTGTTTCTGACATTCAAAAGAGACTGTAGTGAATTTGAGTTTGAATTTAGTGTACTGTTCATAATTAAGCAGTGAGTATTCCAGTCATCTTTCTTTTCTATTGAGTTTTCCACCGATGGGATTTCTTTTTGGCAAAAAAGTCGAACTTTTAGACAAACTTTTAGCTCCTAACCTCTTTAGGGGATAAATTGTTAAAAAAGTATTCTAACTCATAGTAGTCGTCCCACCAAACTTTTTTTTTGTATCTGACAGTCTGTCAAATTGATAGGTTATTTGTAAAAACAATAGAGAAATTGATCGGCCTCTATTACATATTAATGACTAGCGGACGTCACGCGGTTTCACCCACGTTGTTCCCGTTCCCGTGGGAATACAGGGATAAAAAGTAGCCTATGTCACCCGGAGATAGTGTAGCTTCCCAACGGTGAAAGAATTTTTTAAATCGGTCCAGTAGTTTCGGAGCCTATTCGTTACAAACAAACAAACAAATCTTTCCTCTTTATAATATTAGTGTAGAAATGTGGGTGTACTAAGGTATACACCTCTTCTTAACCCTACGGGGATTACAGGCGTGATGTTATGTTATAATACTTGCAATAACGTGCCAATCAATCATAAAGAACAAGACAGAGTTAGCATTAGTAACTTCTTTATCTCCATTTTAGACATTAATCAAAATCAGTCGAGGGAATGTTCCAAAAAAAGATTTTACACTTTACCTTTTCCGAAAAGTTAATCTGTAATAAATTATGATTAACCTTTGATATCCCAAGAGATGACATCAGACGCCCGGAAATCTAAGTATCCCTTTTCGAATGACCTTTAAATGAATTTAAATAAATTCCTATGGGAAATAAATATCTGGGAAGAACCTGCTGTTATCGATAAAGGTTTTATTTATGCACGGTTGACTCCCTCTGGTGTTCATAATATGGAAATTTGGCTTCTTACTTTTTCCCAAAGCATAAACAGTTGACACGGTGAATATTTTTTTTGACTGGCTTTTTAGTCTTGTGATAGGTAGTATTATTTTAAAAGTTTCGCGACGGTTACATTCAAGAGTAAGAATATTTTTATATAAGGCTTCACATTTCTCCATTAAACAGATACAGACGTCTCACGTAATTTTACCGAATTTATGCTATTAATTTACACTTTTGAGTGTGGTTAAGAAGCTGTGTCAACAACACCAAGCTACACCTTTTTTTTGGGGTGGCAATCATCAAATAACCCATCCCGCTCTTGGGCAGAGTGAAGGGAGTGTCAGAGTTCTACTGAATAAAAACCACTCATGTTCCATCTTAGCGCTTTGTGTCGAGGCCACGGTAGCCCTCTCAACTCTAAAACATGCATCGGAAGTAATCTTTGCGCTGCCACTGACGATGGTGCGATGGAAGTTGCGAACTTCTGGGCTAACAAAACATAGAAATTGTAGTGCCAGCGACGCGAAGAAGAAGAATGGACACATTTCTAAATTACGACAGATATTCATGGGCACTGGACACCCACTCGAACATTCGTATCAAAAATCAAGGGTCTATGAACGGTGGGCCGCGAGTTGTACACTGGTTATCGCGGCCTCGACATAGAGGGCGAAGAAGGAACATGGGTGGTTTTTAGTCAGTAGAAGTCTGACACTCCCTTTCGCTCTGCCCAAGAGCGGAAGGGGTTATTCGATGATTTTAAACCCGCCAAAAAAAAAAAAAGGGTCTATGAACGGTGGGCCGCGGGTTGTACACTAGTTATCGCGGCCTCGACATAGAGGGCTAAGAAGGAACATGGGTGGTTTTTAGTCAGTAGAAGTCTGACACTCCCTTTCGCTCTGCCCAAGAGCAGGAGGGGTTATTCGATAATTTTACACCCGCCAAAAAAAAAAACAGGGTCTATGAACGGTAAGGATTAAGTTTGCTTGGCAAGTGAATATTCATCACGTGGCATAGGCGGTTTTCTTTTTGGCGGGTGGGAAATCATCATATGTGGAGTGGAGTGGTAGGGAATGTCAGACTTCTACTGTCTAAAAACCACCCATGTTCCTACTTAGCCCTTTGTGTCGAGGCCACGGTATCTCTTTCGAACAACCCGCAGCCCACGTGACATAGGTTCAAGCAACGAATGTTTACGGTGATTAGGTAACCTCCTATCACCTTACACTTCTCTCTAGTTCAACAAATAAAATGTCATGTTTCTAAAAATAGCAAAACCACACCTCTAAAATGCCGTAAAAAACGCGTATCAAAAAACCGGTTAATAAAATATTAAGTCGGAATTCTTGAAGGCTCATGCAAATTGTGATCGTCCTATAATACCACTCGAAGGCATTATCACACCCACTTGAATCAAATTGCTTCGCCTCTTCAATGGGAAATGTAAAGAACTTCCGAAATCTGGCGTTGAAGCCGAGATGCTTCCGGAATTTGGATTTTATTTCAATATCTTTATGTTTGAGGATATTTTTCATGTAATGCGTGTGTTTAAATTAAGTGTGGCGTGTGTGAGTGTGTGTGTGCGTGTGGGCTTGTGGCTTTGTTATGTGTTGATAAACTAAGGACACATAAATTTCCTACTTTTCCTCATTCTGGTTTCCAAAGACGGTCTTATTTAAATATCCTAGTTACTTTTAAAGTTTTATTAAAGAAGGTTTTATTGGCCTTATGACTTAATAAAACCTCTTTGTAGAAATGCCATAAATATTTCCGTATAAAATACTTAATGTAATTTTTTACTAGCTCGTGGGTCTAGTGGCCATATTTATATATATTTCGTTTATTATATATATTATATGCACATATTTGAATATAGTAATTAAAATTTACAATATTTATTTATGCACATACATATCTGTATTACATTTTAACAACAACGGAAGCAGAAATTGACGACGCATGCAGTCTCGTAACGATAATCAATGTCAGTGGATCTGCGTGTTCTGCGAAACATGAGAGAGATGTCCAATTATAGACAAATTACTGACATGATGAACGTTGCATAACCACGGAATTATCAGTAAACGATCGGTAATACAGGAAGATTGTTTTATCACGTTTCTTTTTGTATTAAAAACTTTTCGATTTTTTCTATTAGCACAGCTGTATCATTTTGGGCTCAAATTGGTCTAAAATCATTATTCTGGATGAAAACCGTGGAATACATTTGTATGGAGAATCGCACCACCTCGGCACCGTACCATGTGCTCTCGTAAAGATCTTTTATAGGGTTCCGTAGTCAATATGGAACCCTTATAGTTTCGCCATGTCCGTCTGACTGTCTGTCCGTCCGCACTATATCTCAAAGATCTTTAGTGCTAGAAAGCTAAGTAATTTGGCATGAATATACAAATGAGTTACGCCGACAAAGTGCTAAAGTAAAATATTGTAAATTTTTTAGGCAGTACCTACACATTAAGTGGGGATGATTTTTTCTTTTCCCGAAGTCTATTGTATGGGATGTCGTTGGATGGGTCTAAAAAAAATATTGCGAGTTTGCTCAAACAGTTTTTCGATTTAAGTATTCGTTTGTGAAATATTAAGCCTTAAAGTGAAAATTTTTGTTAGACTCAAGTGTGCCAACCTAAACCACCTATATGGGTTGTGTTTGGGCATGTGAAAAAAATCATGGTAGTAGCACATAAAACGAAAATAATAGGAAAACTCGTTCGAAGGTAGGTAGGCACTTAGGCAGGGTGGTTAATCAGTTTAGTTTAGTTTAATTTTGATGGGCAACTACGGAACCCTACATTGTGCGTGGTCGGACATGCACTTGGCCGGTTTTTTTTCAAATTTGTGACGTTTGAACATTAGTTTGATGGTTAACGTGATACAAACTACTCTTCATAATTGCAAGTGATACAGTTATACCAGAGTTCTCGCACCCATTACAATATGTTTGGGCACAGAAAACTTTTGTCTGTAATATACAGGGTTACTGGTAACTCTACGTGTTTCTTGCAGGACGCCATAGTAGGGTTAAAATGCAACAAATTAAGCCGCTAAATGTTCCCCCAATAATCAGTGCTTTTTGAGTTAGTTCGATCTTTCTTCAAGATTAAAACAACTATAGCTTTAGTAAATCCAAAACGATCTCCGTAATGTAGTCCATGACTAAGTATTACGTTTTATACCGCTGATAAGACAAGAATATCTTATAGTAATTTATATTCTTTATAGTATCTTTTTTATGCGCCATACAATTTTTTAAGAACTAATGTCAAAATTAAAACAAAAAAAATGGTGGTGGCAAATGTTTTAGACATTTTTTAAACTTTTCAAATCAAATAACTGCAAGGAATACGTAAACAAATGAAAAAACGAATCCTCCCGATGGGGGAGCATCATTTGTTAGCTCGTCAGTCCTATTGCAGTCCATAGACACGAAATAGGCCGTTTGTGTTATGCCTTCTAGAGTTTCGTGTCTATTGAGAGTCAGTCATTGCATTCATTCTGTGCATCAAACTCCAATGTGGTTTTCAAGGCTTTGAACTATAGACAAATAGGAGTGGATTCTGTAGAAATGGAATAGAGCTGTATAGCAATGTTTGTTTATTAGCACCGAAATTATTAGAACTGCTAATATTTTTATATATTATAAAAGTTGCAACACTCTGCTTTGATGTGAACTAGCTCATGCGGTTGTCGGTCAAATTATATGCTAAAACCTCCCTCAAGAACCACTCTATCCATTGGTGAAAACAACATGAAAATCGGTGCAGTAGTTTTTGAGTTTATCGCGAATAGACACACACACGTGGGAAAAAACAAAATCCTCCACTTTGTTTTTTTTATTTAACATGTAGTGATATGGGACCGAACTAAACTAGACTGAATTGATTTTAGACATAATTATTGATTCTATTTGTACCTATATATTATTTATCAGAGTTTTAGACTTTCTGCTTCAGTGAGTGCTTAGTGCCTTAGCTGTTGTCAGAAATGTAATGCTGCCTATGAGCTTCTGACTTGGCTTTACATGGCGTCCAATAAATACTCGTATCTCTTAGGCACGCTGGTTTTAATTCACCGAAGCAACAATATGCACAATCATGAATCCGAAAAATCAGAGGTTGTGTTCAAACTCTAGACCTACTATGATTTTGCAGTCCGGCGATCACATCACTAGACCATCACTGCAATATAGATTATTATTGTCATTCCTTTAGATACCTACAAAACTATCAAAATCAAAATATTCCGGTATCATAGACAACTTACTGCTATCGAAAATTATATTAATTGAGACACATTTACACGACCGAAATCCACCAGTCTATAATTTATAATAATTATCAAACATCAATAACAAACTTTGCATTAGTAATATATCGAAAATTCAAACGTTAATTTCGAGTGTGTGGCATTTGATGGTAAACACTAACAAAATTGTAGTCAACAACCGTAACCGTTGCTAAAATAATTGGTGCGGTAACTAATGCTCGGTACACAGTTGCACACGTCACGAAATATATATATTTATAAATGTATATATAAAGGGTGTAAAAGTACTCTTAACGCAAATGAAGGGCACTTATTCTCCCCACCACTGCAATATTTTTTTGTTTTTAGACCATACCTGGGAACTCCTTAGTTACGGAGATATGGGGGTCAAATTTCCAAATTTTGCACAGCTGTTTTGGTATATACTAGTTTTTCAGGTTAAAACTTTACTTAAATTACCTCCATGACCCGTTTACTATTCAAAGCATGCCATCAGCACAATAGCAGCAGTAGTTGTAAATAAATGTGGATTGGATATTTATGGATGGCCTTAGTTGAATGTTAATAAAAAAAAATCTTCAAACATATATGTGCGGGGTGTCTTTAGATAGGTCTAATGACGTTGAGGTTTCTGGGTCCACTTTTTCTCAAAGTCAATCGTTTGAAAGATAGACACATCCAAAGTGGTAAAATACAAATCAGAGGGGGCTCGCCGCAAGGGACGACGCCCGTCGGGGATCTTCGGCTTATTTTTGCCAATAACTTTCTTAATTCTTTAAATATATGGTTCTTTTTTTACATAATCGCTACTCGCAAATCGCGTAGTAAACTACATCTATAAAAGGATGATGTAAGGATCGTAGCAGGTCCCGTCGGGGCTGCGGGATGTTGTAAGAGATACCGCGGCGTTGAAATATAGGGCTAAGAAGGACCGAGGGTAGTTTCTAGTCAGTAGAAGTCTGACACTCCCTTTCGCTCTGCCCAAGAGCGGGAGGGGTTATTTGATAATTTCCCACCCCCCAAAAAAAAAAGCTTCCCTATTACGATAGTATGAAACTCTTTATGTGTTAGTCCGACTCGCACTTGGTCAGTTTAAACTCTGTAGTTTAATTATCCCCGATGGGTTAGGCAAAGACGTAGGAGGAAAAAGAAGAGAAATCTCTACGAATAATCGTAACGTCTGTAACCAGCCTACCTTAATAATGATTATTGTTACTACCGCTTTTAATATTAATACCGTAAACATAACTGATCGTTCCTCAAACAGTTACAACCGAATTTCTTTGGTGCGGTTAATGGAAACGTGAGCGCGCTAAATGTCCTCTAATTAATACAATGAATTGAGGTTTGGGTATTAATGAGGTGTTTTGAGGTTAGCAATTTACTTACTTTATGTTTAGGCTTTTAATTTGTATTTTCCGGGCTTTAAAACTGGTTAATAATCAACTTACATATACATACATGAATTTTTTAAGCCCCTTTCGCATGGGCGTAGGAAGAAACCACAAAACGACACCTTTCACCTACGATCCTTTTTTTTTGGTGGGGTTGGGAAATCATCAAAAAACCCCTTCCGCTCTTGGGCAGAGCGAAAGGGAGTGTCAGACTTCTACTGACTATAAACCACCCATGTTACTCCTTAGCCCTTTATATCGAGGCAGCGGTATCTCTTACAACATCCCGCAGCCCCGACTACGATCCTTACATCATCCTTTTACCTATACATCGCGACATCGTGTCATAACCTACTTCTAGTCCAGTCAAAGTAGATTTGAAATAACAATTATTAAATAGAGCATAGAGCTGCAATAGAGTATTTCGCCAAGAAAATATAATTAGTCCGTCTGTTAGATTAACGAAAAATATTGGATTCCTTTATTTGTTTTATCAAATTAATAAAAAAAAAACGAAAATAAAACATGTCAAACATCATGAGTGGGGGGCTTGTGACGTCGCTTTGTGGGTAAAAAAGTACTAACCTCTTCGATATATCGCTATTTCGGCTATAACTGAACTTTTTGAAGCAGTACTTTAAGACCTAGTTATATCCATTTCAGACGCATATACAATTAGGTATGTGTGTACGTTGAATGTTTCTAGGTACTCATACGCCATTAAGTTGAAACGTAAGATAAGAAGGAAATTTTTACACGTGACAAAAGACAGACAAACCGAATCTGATAATTATTAAGAGCTGGATACATGTCACCGACATTTCACCCACCCGCAACCGATTGATTGGGCACCAGAGGGGAAGTAGCTACGCGATTTGCGAGTAGCGATTACGTAAAAAGAACCATTTTAAAAATTAACAAAGTTATTGGCAAAAATAAGCCGAAGTCATGCCGAGGGGCGGCATGACTTTATTTAATATATTCATTTCAATAAAAAGGTCCTATGATTTATAGTTTAGGAGAAAAATGGTAGTTAGTTACAAAAACAGAGGCACTTTGCATATTTATTTATGATATTTATATTTTATTTTTATATTATTTTAAGGACATGTTGCTGTTTTTTTTTTTAAAAATCCGGTGACGGTTGCGAAAAAAAACGCCTTTGATACACGCCAGAAACAGAAAAAAAAGTTTGCAAATTCAACCTTATTTTTGCAAAAAAACATTGGAATTTTCCGCCAAAACTCCTTACAAACAATTAACGAACAAATCAATTCTATCTCGAAATAATTTGATACTTCAAGCAGACAAGTTTGACAAATTAATAAAGTTGAAAAAAATTTGGACGTGACTTAACAACCATTACGTAAGTGCATACAGGAGTATAAAGTAAAAATATATATATATATATAGGAGGAGGATCTCGTGGCTAAATAATAACTGCCACTCGGATCGATTTTTTAGGTTAAGCCGCGCTTGCTTAGGATGGTATGTGGATGGGTGACCACTTGTTATATTCCAAGTTTCCTCAGTGCAGCAAAGCTGTAACTGTTGGTACCGGCTGCTATATATAGATCTTTGGCAGTCGTTACAGGTAGTCATTAGTGACCTGAAAGTCTGTTAACCAGCCTTACCAAAGGGATTGAAACAAAGTGACTTCGATAGTGTGGACTGTATATTAAAGTTAAAGATTTTATAAGAAATAACAAACGGTTAACTAAAACTTGAGTGGGCAAGGAATGATTTTGTGATAGCTAACGCTCGGTAGCGAGGACGTTGACGCAGTCCCAAGCCGGCCGGTGCGCGCTCGCAGCTGGAGTCCGCCCTCCGCGCCTCAGCTCCCGCCCGCGGTCGCCCGGCACGGCTGATATTCTCGACATGCTCCCGGCGTTGAAGACTGGTCTTCAATGGTCAGACTGGAAGAGGACAGATGGTGTTGTAAGCGCGTCGGACTATGCCCCTTTTCGTCCTTACATCTGCGACTCGGCTTATTCCATCTCTTCCAGCTATGAGACGCACTATGCGACCGAGTGGCCACATCAGAGGTGGTGACTGTTGCTCTTTGAGCACCACCAAGGCTCCTTCTTCAAGCACCCCATTGGATTCCGTCCACTTGGTTCTCTGTTGGAGGTAAAATATGTATTCGTTAGCGAATCTATTCCAGAACTGTTGCTTCAGGTGCTCTATCCGCTGGAAACGTTTCAGGCTGGATATGTTCTGGTTGACGACTTGTGGATGCGGCAGGGATGTGAGAGATCTCCCAATAAGGAAATGGGCAGGAGTTAATGGGTATAGGTCTGATGGATCAGTGGAAAGTGGAGTGAGGGGACGAGAGTTCAGAATTGCCTCGACCTGAATCAGACACGTAGACATCTCTTCGTAAGTGAGATGTGCGAGGCCTAATATACGTCTAAGGTGGTGTTTGGTGGATTTTACGGCAGACTCCCATAAGCCACCGAAGTGCGGGGTGTAAGCCGGAATAAAATTAAAATTGATACCTGTATCCGCCATTTCTGAAGAAAAGTCCTGTTTTAGTATGCCAGCTATTTCGTTACAGGTGCCAATAAAGGTTGTACCATTGTCTGAGTAAATGGTCTTTGGTTTACCACGACGAGCAATAAACCTATTCAGTGCTGCAATAAAGGCATGTTTTGTTAAGTCTGAGACAAGCTCCAGATGAACCGCCCTCGTGGCTAGACAAACAAAAACACATATGTATGATTTTACTAATCTACATCCTCTACCCTTGCGGTCAGCTAGAAGGATGGGTCCGGCATAGTCTGTGCCCGTCTCTAAGAAAGGAAACTCTAATTGAACTCGTTCCTTCGGTAAGTTACCCATGATGGGTTGAACAGTTCTACCGTTGAAACGCTGACACTTGACACATTTATGAGTGGTTAATTTGGCAAGATTTCTACCACCCAAAGGCCAATACGTATGTCGTATTGTGGCTAAGAGTAACTGTGGACCAGCATGGAATAAACGTAGGTGAAGGATTACCATGCAAAGAAATGGTTGGATATCCTCGAGGTGTTTGGAGGATTGAAACAAAGTGACTTCGATAGTGTGGACTGTATATTAAAGTTAAAGATTTTATAAGAAATAACAAACGGTTAACTAAAACTTGAGTGGGCAAGGAATGATTTTGTGATAGCTAACGCTCGGTAGCGAGGATATTACCCAGTATTAACTGGGTGGTGGAGGTCAGAAAACCAATCGCTCCATGTAAAATACTGATATTTAGCTGCATCCGGTTAGACTGGAAGCCGTCCCAAACATAGTTGGGAAAAATCTAGGCAGATGATGACGTAAGATGACAAGAAGATTATTTAGTCACCGTCCAAATTTTTTCCAGGTATTAGGTATAATGGCACCTAATGCCTAGCTGCCAACTAACACCATTTTTGAAAAAAAATCATGCTTAAAATAATTTTCTCGAAAGAATTATCCGCTCTCTGTGAAACGTTAAAACTTAGTGTTGTGATATCTCTATATAATTTTTTGTATTGAGTGATACAAAAAGTAAAAACACGTACGTATTCAATGATTTTCGCCAATAATTAATATTTCAGAATTCGGACGTTGACTAAAAGTTATCTTGTATAGACGAGAACTTGTGAAAAAACAATCGAGATCCTATGTCTAACAATGTCTGACTCTTTGGACTAGTGGTAGCTAGCGCGACTGCTGTACATGAGGTCCTGAGTTTTATTCCCAAGTCGGGTAAAGTGTTATTCGATTTTTTAATGAGGGATTTCTCAGTGTCAACCACGAAGTCTGAATTGGGCCCGGTTGATGGCAACAGGCTCGTCATGTTTTACAAAGGACTTAGGCAAAATGTGGTTGTACTAATTGCTACATCTCTGACAAACCCTTCAAGTATTACAGGCGTGATCTTATGTTATGTTCTGAAACAGCTGAATTTCGTCCTTAAAAAAAATATACGAATCGAATTGAGAACCTCCTCTTCTTGGGAAGTCGGTTAAAAACATTCAGTTCTATAATTCTGATATGATGAAGATGGGATAGATTCAACGGCATCAGACAGAAAATAATCAATATAAAAAACGTAATCTTGTGCTCAGTACGATGCTCAATCGTTATTGTGAATAAAACAGTTTTCTTTAAATCCATCATCAATCAAGTTACAAGTATGTATTTTATTTTACAATACAGTAACACATTATTTTACACTCGCTACGTCAAATAGTACGGCAGCATTAGCAGTTTCCCGTCGCGCGCTGTGGGTTGTACGATAGAGATACCGCGGCCTCGACACTAAGGGCTAAGAAGAAACATGGGTGGTTTGAGGCAGCAGAAGTCTGACGCTCTATACCGCTCTGCCGAGAGCGGGAGGTGTCATTTGATAATTTCGCAACCTCCAGTTAGAAAAATCATACTAATCTGCATGGTCCTCATATGATGAGACTAATGTCAGGACTTTAAAGAGACAGTGACCTCTGAGTTTGTTTTGGCTGTTTCTTCTCTGAGTAGTCAAGTTCAAAACACCGGCCCCATCATGTTTTAAAACATAACATGATGTGACATTTAAAATGTTTTATAAAACCAATCACACTATATAATATTATAAAGCCGAAAGTTTGCGAGTGTGTATGTTTGTTACTTCATCACGTAAAAACTACTGAACGGATTTGAATAAAATTTGGTACACAGATAGTTTATAACCTGGATTAACACTTTCACCGATTTTATCTTCTCATGGGATAATTTTCGAGTTGTAGCGGGTGAAGCCGCTGGCAACAGCTAGTTTACAGAAATAAATATCATTTGATTTGACTTCCACTTGGAAAAGCAAAACTGTAAGCGAAAGCAATCATAATAACTACATATAGAAAAAACATTTTGTCCCGACATCATCTACAAATGAAACTTGTGATAGCTTAGTAATAATATGAAATTTCAATCAAAGGAGTCGACGAACCAATAGCGATATAGAAAGGCTTTGACACGCACCTGTCGTCAAGAATATATGGATTATTGATGTCTAGGAAAACATGAAGCTTTCATGGGTTTATGAGTAGGGTAGGTAGGCACGGGTGCGATTTTATATCAAACGACTTGGGTTCAATGAAATGATTTACATGTGAAGAGCGTTTTGGGGTAGTTTCTCATGTAATTTTGACGTTTAGTACCGTGTGGACCACAGACCAAAGAGAAGGCTCAAAAGTCGTACCAAAAAATCTTTTATCAAAACGAAAATTTTATGGTAATAATTTTCATAATCTTTTACGATATTATGGGTTAGGGATTTGATTTTTAAATTGTGAATTTTATTTAAAGTATAGAAGTATGCCCGTCGGGGTTGCAGGATGTTGTAAGAGATACCGCGGCCTCGACATATAGGGCTAAGAAGGAACATGGGTAGTTTTTAGTCAATAAAAGTCTGACACTCCCTTTTGCTCTGCCCAAGAGCAGAAGGGGTTATTTGATGACATTCCAACCGCCAAAAAAGAAAGATATAGAAGTATGAATATTGTATTACTACACATGGCGTTCACAAAACCGGTTCAAAAGTCGTTCTGTTAGACCTGTCAGTTGATTTTGACAGTTCAGCTGACGTCATATCGTGGAGGTTTCCTTACACTACTGACTTGCCAGATTTTGAGGTTATTTTCGATTTTGTAAAAATTACCCTGAAACTCGGATTATGTTTACAAAAAGAACTTTGTAGGAGTTAATATGATAACTATAGACAATAATAACAAACCAAGTCTGATTTTAACACAGCTTGGTATGGGATTATATATATCCATGAACATTGTCTTTTAACAAAAAAAAATTGGCACTTCATGCCTAGTAATTAACTTATTTATTTATTGCTTGTTCTTCCACAACAACTTCTTTACAAAGTCGTTTGATTCGGCTAGTGTAAAATGGTGCTCAGTCTTGTTTGAACCAGTGTGACAGTTCGATGACAGACGCGGCACCATACAAAGTTGATATCTGTTTGTAATTTACAAATAACAGCTTTTTACTGAACGCATATTAAAGTGTATGTTACGGTGGGCCGTGGGTTGTACACTAGTTATCGCGGCCTCGACATAGAGGGCTAAGAAGGAATATGGGTGGTTTTTAGTCAGTAGAAGTCTGACACTCCCTTTCGCTCTGCCCAAGAGCGGGAGGGGTTATTTGATGATTTTCCACCCGCCAAAAAAAAAAAGTGTATGTTACGGTATTAATTGTTTTTTTTCTGCGGCTAATCTCCAAAACAGCTGAACTAATTTAAAAGCAATAACTTAGGCTTTTGTTTAAGAAAGAGAAATAAATCCCTTGAAATTGTTTTAGAAATCCGTTCCGAATAGGGAAGTAATGTTTTTACAATAATTGCACGTGGACGAAATTCTCAGGCCACAGCTGTTTGTAATATATAGATGGCCCATTGACACTACAAAGAAAAATAAAACTCACATTTTTTTATCAATTGAAATAATTTCATTTTCCTTGTTCCAGAAATGTGAAGACAGGCCACAATGGCATCTCCCCACGTGGCACCGAGGGTCCGCAGCCAGCTGGACAGCTTCCTACTGAAGGTCGACACCAAGACCTGAGGATGAACAAACATCACTGGAGCCAACTTCTATAAAATGGAGTTCGCCACTGTTTTACCTACCAATGTGAGTTTACTACTTACTTTTTACCTAAGGAGGATATCTGGATATATTTGTATGGAGGATATCTAACATCATCCTAACCTTTATAACCGGATGCAGCTGAATATTAGTATTTTACGCGGAGTGACTCCTTGTTGACCTTCACAGCTTAGTTATTACTGGGTAAAACAATATCCTTTGGAATGACTGTCGTTCAGATTATCGGGTCATGGACTACCTGGAACGACAGTCAAAGACTCAAACATATTTTAGCCGGGTCCAGTGGCTTATCGTCCTTTCTGAGGCACGGAGAAAACTGGGCATATAATGATGTATGGTCACCAACCAGGTCAGCAACCGACCTTAGTTAGCACGACTTAACGTGAAAATCAACCGATGAGACTTATGATACTTTTTAGACATAAGCTCCACAAATATAATAATATTTATTGAGATATAAGTAAGACTATACTAAATATATAAACTAAACTAACCTAAAAACAAACTAACTATAAAAGGGCATCGAAAAACTCCTCCTCAACGCAGGTAAAGTGCCCAAGAGACTGGCAGCGTTGGCGCGTTGTATGGCAACACTTAGCCTCTGGCCAAAGAAAAAGCCAGCCCTTGGGTCATAGGAAGCGACAACAAGGCGTTTGGAAATATCCTTTACAAATAATTATAATGTGTAAAGGAGAAAGAAAGAAAAGGAATTTATTGGTTTCACACAGGACAAAACAAATTGACAAAGAAATAATAAGTAAACATAAGAGAAACACTTAAAATTAGGACATACTTAAAATTAAATAATATTAGATAATTTTATGGAAGTGATCTGCCAAAATCGGGAGATGGTGGCGATTAGCATATTTGCTACGCCGTAGCGACCAGTATATTTTCTACGCCGTAGCAGATTTCGTAGCGACCAGTATATTTTCTACGCCGTAGCAGATTTCGTCGTCGCTACGCCGTAGCGGCTTGCGTAGTTGCTGTGTTGCAAAATGCTCATTAGCTTCACCGACCGCAGCTAATGTGTGTTAGCTAGTATACTCGTAGTGAACTGCAAATTTTACACTTCGTTAATCGTCAAACAGATTCCTACTCACATCTTCTCCCATTTTTGAGTTCGGTTAAAGTTACCTACAGCAATTGAAAAAAAAATTGTAATTGTGGCTAAAATAACAAAAAAACAACACTCCCTCCAACTAACATAATATCAACATAACATCACGCCTGTAATCCTCGAAGGGACAGGCAAAGGTGTATTAATATATAGGGGTGAGCCTATTGCCATCAATTGAGCACAAAATCAACTCCGGGGCTGCTGCTGAATTATCTTAATGACAAACCCAATAATATTTTGCGCGACAAAAAAAAAGTAGTTTCCAAGCAATAATTTTTGAGCAGGGGAAGCGTAGGGGACGCAAAAAATATTGCTTAGAAACTACTTTTATTTTAAGTTTGATATTCATAATGCTTAGTTGACGGCTTCGTGAAGGGCTTGTTACTCGTCGGGGCTGCGGGTTGTTCGAAAGAGATACCGCGGCCTCGACACAAAAGGGCTAAAAAGGAACATGGGTGGTTTTTAGTCAGTAGAAGTCTGACTCTCCCTACCGCTATGTCCAGAGTGGGAGGAGTCATTTATGATATCTAACCCGCTTTAAATACAAAAAGGCTTCGTTTACACCCTATATTCAACTAAACAAACCATGATCATATCCTATAGAAAATCACATCAAAACAAGTTCCGTACAGTATCACATCGTTTCTCTAATCCAGTTACAAGTTAACTGAAATCATCGAACTAAACTTATATAAGTTTCATAACATTTGATGGGTATTACCTTCGCGGCATGTGGTTAAATTGCTTTACCACGAGAAGTTTTGAAACTACCTTCGGTTAAGTTCGCGGTGATTAAAAGACGTAATCGTTAACTGAAATTTGATTACCTACCGGGGGGATTTAGTAACATTGTATCAGAATTAACTATGATGAGAAGGTAGATGTATTGAATTTCATATAACATCACGCTTGTCGATAAGGGGACCAAGTTACAACAAGTTTTGGTAATTAAAAAGTGTCTGTCGCAGGTCTATTTGAAATAAATGCGTTGAATTAGACGGCCTTGACGAGGCCGTCTAATTCTTAGATTATCGAAAAATATTGGATACGTGTTTTGTGTTTTTTTATCAAATTTATAAAAAAATTACGAAGAGAAAACGCGTCGAAGATCATGAGGAGCTTTTGATGTCACTGGCCGGTAAAAATGTATAATGTGACGTCACACGAGTTTTCGAAACACAAGAAAGTTTTTGAAAAAGAAAATTATGTGTCCAATATTTTCCAGGAGATTTTAGTACAGTGCCAGAACATAAGTGGTAAAACGAGACCATGAAACGTATTTGAATTTATGAACCTATTTCGGAATTTTTATAAAATACAATGTTTGGTTATACTGATTTTGCTACCACTAAGATGCATGATGATTTAAACTTAAGTGAAAACCACGTTACGAGATTAAACCCAGATTAGTCAATGAACCATGTTTGTCAAGAGAATTAACGTTACCAAAAAGAAAACATTGTATAATTCCCCTACACACACGACACCGTTAAATCCATAGATAATCCAAACATCCGTCAATTATATCCATGACATCACGCCACCCCACAAGAATGTTGCCAGCTTAATAATTATTTTCTGCCGGCTCCCAAGAATGTCTCCACAACCCCGCGTCCTAATCATAGCGATCGACCGCACGTCACTTTTTAGGTTCATTTTTTTTCTGAAGATTGTTAGTGGGTGTTCTTTGTTCACTTTAAAGTGTTTTGCATTTCTACAATGACTTTAGATACGTTGATTAGTTTTTCGGAGTTATTCCCGCTCGTCTACACCCCGTCGTCCACACTGCGGACGACTGGGAATGTTTCGTTCTGTTTGTCTACACTGTGAACGAACAGAACGCATCTTTCCCAGTCGTCCGCAATGTGGACGACGGGGTGTGGACGAACGGGAACAAGCCGTTTTTCGGTAGCAATCAACGCAAAAAGTATGTAAAGATAATTATGCATATTCTCCATTCCAAACTGGAGTTCGGTCCAAATGTACCGATTTCTTTGCGGCCATCGGACTCATGGACAGATATTTCAACGAGAACGCAAAAAAGAGCATTTATTTGAATCAATAAAAATACCTAACCACTTAGATTCTTCATTGGTTATTAAAAAAATCAGCTGAGTCCTACAAAATGAAATCCCACATATTCACAAAATTAATACCTACATGGTAATGGCAATTTGTAGGTTGCGTTAATTTAGTTTGCTGAATCCGAACTGGGGGGCAGTTTGGGATTCTTCGTACAAAATTACCACGACTGTCACGTGTTTGTGCATTCATCGCTTTGGTTAGTACGATCGATCGTATGAATAATTCCTGTGTTGTCGGTAGGTGGCGCTTCAGTTCAACGAGACGACGGTGCTGTACGACGACACAAATGATCCGGATGCTGTCACATTGCTGTCTATACTGCTTGTCGGTAAGAACGGAATCAATAGTTCTAGTTGTACAGTAACTACCAAAAATTCTTGAACCTACTGCGTTAGCGATAAAGTTGAAAATCTATAGGAGAAATTGACAGAGTGTTGCAGCTTAAGACGCTGCCGCGTGTACGTCAAAATATTTATATAACTTTTTTTTTAATTGATCGTCGTTTTGGTAGAACTGTGCACTTATTGGACTGACTTAGCGTTTAGTCTTCAGTTAGGTCCAATAATACGGACCTAACAGAAGACTTAAAGCATTACACAAAAAACATAGTTCCAACCATTTGAATGGTGTTGAACGTGTTTAAGTATCATTAAAGAAAGTGTGTCTTTACAATGACATATTTACGAATTGAGACCCCTTTCCTTTTTGTCAGTTTCAAATATGGTTTCGTACCTAATACGGATCTAAAAGGACTTAGTTCAAAACTGGTGGCCTTTTTTTTTTTTTTTTTTTTTTTGGTGGGTGTAAAATCATCGAATAACCCCTCCCGCTCTTGGGCAGAGCGAAAGGGAGTGTCAGACTTCTACTGACTAAAAACCACCCATGTTCCTTCTTCGCCCTCTATGTCGAGGCCGCGATAACCAGAGGACTACCCGCGGCCCCGACAGGCGTCGGCCCTTTCGGGCCCCTCCCATGTTGCTGACATCTCTTTGAGGCGCGCGTGGAACACGAACGCGCCGTCGACACGGCCTGTTTTCGTCGTGAGACGGACGGACGGCGAGTTAGAAAACTGGTGGCCTGAATACTAAAATGAACCTATTGTTAGCTGTGCTAGGTAATAAATCTCGGAAGGAACGGGCATTGAAAGTTTAAGATTGGTCATACTCGCCAGATTCTTTCAGGCGTGTTCATTAGGTAGTAAGTAGTTTTATAAGTTTTTTAAGCTGACTAACACCATTATTAATACTGAAAACGGGATATTTACTATGTTTACTTTTTGTTTCGAGTTCTCGATATTTCGGCGCTGTTACAAACACCATGATCACGGATAAACAGACTGAAGTCACTGTGAACGAGAACTGTGTAAAAATCGATAAAGCGCCGTAAAAAGTTCGCGAGTGGAGTGAGTTTTGTTCGGGAACGGAATCGTGTAGTGAATGGTAGTAGTACCGAACACAAAAAAGAGAGTACACCAATAAATGACAATGATCAAATCTCGTACCAAGAATTCTCTCGTTTCAAGATTAAAATGTTATAGTAATTATTTTCATAATTTTTTAACAACCTTTTGCGGCTGGGATTAGATTTTTAAATGGGGAATTTAATTTAAAGTATAAAAGTATGAATATTGTTTTACTCCCGATACATGGCGCTCTCACAACCAGCTCAAAAGTCGTTCTGTTAGATCTGTCAGTTGATTTTGACAGTTCGGCTCACTTCACATCGCAGAGGTTTCCATACAATACCTACTTATTTTGAGGTTTTTTTCGATTTCATAAAATTACTTCAAAACTCGGATTTAGTTTACAAAAATAACTGTTGCAGGAGTTAATACGATTGATGCAGTTTGGTACGGGATTCCATATATCCATGAACATGATCCTTTATCTGCTCATAAACATGCACTTGCAATGACTTCAGTTTATCCGTGTTAATGGTGCTTGTAACAGCGCCGAGTTTAGGCACAGGCGCTGTTAGCGGCCGAGTTATCGGGAACTCGAAACAAAAAGTAAACGCGGTAAATATCCCGTTTTCAGTATTAATTAGAGAAGTAGTTTTTTTTTATTAATTAGAGAAGTCATTTTTGTATTAATTAGAGAAGTCGTTTTTAGTTCGGAAAATTAATTTCTACGTAAATTGACACCTTACTTAAATGTCTTATAGGCCAGTTGACATTTCAGTTGGTTTTTAACAGACTTTAAAAACCTTTTAGCAAAGAAAAACGACTTCCAAAAAATATTTAAAATTGTCTTAAATACAGTCGGTGACTTTGTTTCATTGACTAATTGGCCACTGACTTCCGATTGTAATTTTAAGCAGGTGGTCAAAACTTCACAACTTTGACTGAATTCTCGATCAAATGGTAACATACAGACGAGAACGAGTGGAGAACCTGAACAGTTATCTTCAACTATAAAACTCTGCTCTGAATAAAATTATAATATATGTTAGCTTATGGAGTTATAAACTGCTAACATGATTTTTCATATAAATGGTTGAAAGAAAGAAAACATTACCGTGTGTGTGTGTGTGTGAACCCTGCAAAGTTTAAAAAAGTTATAGACTTGTTTACATGGAATTTTATTATCACTACATATATTATTCTACATATTATCAAACAAAGTCCTTTGCCGCGTCTGTCTATCTTTCTGTTTGTGCTAAACTGAAAAAATTCTTCACCTATTTTCGTGCTGTGTTCAACAATGGGTGCAGTGGTTTTCGAAGAAGGTTTCAGTATCTAATTTGTCAAGTTAACTGACAGCCACGCAGGTAAACTCGCGGGCATCAGCTAGTAATAATAATGTATGTTTTTTCTTTGAGTACGCACTCAGCGAAATGTGTTCCAAATCACTGAACGACATGTCTCGTCGATTTTACATGTTCCATGTTCATTATACTTTATTTTAGGGTACCCTTCAAATATACTGTGTGGTGTACGACTGACTGATTGATTCCCAAAAAGCGGGCACATGCGAGTGGGTTTTGCGGAGGTACAAAGCGTACTGTATACAATTTTAATCGAGTGCTTTACCTTCTATTTATTATTAATCGTATAAGTAAAAAGTTATAGCAATATTTTGTTAAGAAAAAGTAATTTTCGTAGTTGTAATATTTTTAAAGTTATTTACCTATCTATAAAAACCTTCCTGTTACGAATAGCTTGACAAGCAGGTAGTATAGATTTAGTAAAAAGGTCCGGTTAGCAATCCTCTTCGGGCGAGGTAAACCTATAAAATGGCAACACACATACTTATTTTGGTGTATATGTGCATAATTATGGACACTATTCTTAGTTTTAACATAATCTATAATGTAACATAATAAGTCAGATTTAAATTACTTATTAGTCTTTTTAGGCTAGATTGTAATTAGCTAATAAGAACTTAGTTCTTATATTTATAATAAAAAAAAAAAAATACTTATTTTGGTCTGAGTATGCCTTACCTTACCCTGGTCATCTACCTAGCTTTCTCCCAACTATGTTGGAGTCAGCTTCCAGTCTGAGCAGTCAACTAAATACTAGAATTTAAAATGTCATAACTGCCTATCTGACCTCTGGAGCCCAGTTACAGGGTAAATCGCACACCGTAATATTCTTTGTACCCTATACCCACGTACTTAATGAGGTTGCCGATCTCTATTGAGGATTTGGTGCCTGATATCCCAGAAACACGTAGAAATCTTATTTCCGCATTGAGCCAGGGTTTAACGTATTTTGGAGGATGTTTATCATTCCAAAGATATTGTTGGAGCAGAGAAAATCGCTCTCTAGAGATCTATAGGAAAAGATTATTATATACACGTGGAAACGTGGAATTATTTCGTAATCCGTTTCCTTTTTGGGTTGTGATTTGTTTAAATTGTCGTTTTATCTTGAGAGATAACCTCACGCTTGTAAACTCTAAAGGGTTAGGCAGGGGTGTATGTAATAGTACACCCATATTTGGCCAGTTGTAAGGGTAAGCTTATTGCTTTAAACCGGGCGTAAATCCAGGCATCGTTACTGGCTACTGAAGAATTTCTGATAGAAAAACCCAAAAAAACACTTTGCTCAACCAGGGATTCGGACTCATCAGACCTTTTTTTTTTGGCGGGTTCAAAATCATCAAATAACCCCTTCCGCTCTTGGGCAGAGCGAAAGGGAGTGTCAAACTTCTACTTGACTAAAAACCACCCATGTTCCTTCTTAGCCATCTATGTCGAGGCCGCGATAACTATGGTACAACTCGCGGCCCCGACGGGCGTCGGCCCTTTCGGGCCCCTCCCATGTTGCTGATATCTCTTTGAGGCGCGCGTGGAACACGAACGCGCCGTCAACACGGCCTGTTTTCGTCGTAAGACGGACGGACGGCGAGCTAGCTCATCACTCACCGTCCACAGGCCCGCATCTACGGTGGCCGGAAGCCGTCACGTGGCCCCCGACGCCCGGAGCGCCTGCCTCGGCGGACCCATCAGGCCTCATTCCTTATTCGTAAACGCGTAGTAATTTTACAACCAGTATTTACTTTAGATTGCTTCAGATTTACCATGATTTATAAGGTTTAAGTTTACGAATATTTACTATTTTTCAGTCTACTTTTGATAAAAAGGAAGCTAAATTAGTAAAAAAAACAAGAAAGAACATACCGAATAGTTTGAAAACCAATACAACATAAATTATTCCTGATATTACAAAGCCACTGATTTGATAAACTATCAAATCAATATACTTGAGTGGAGGCTTGTGACGTTATGACCGCAAAAAAATATCATACTAATGTCTCAGAATAGGACGACACACGAGTTTTCAAAGCACTGTATCGTCTTCATTGTTTGTTTATGTGAAAAAAGAAAAAAACTGTGTCCAATATTTTTTCATAATCTATCTGACGGACTAATTAGATTTTTTTTGTTAACTACCCTATTATTACTTGCTTCAGCTAAGGAAAACATCGTGAAGAAACCAGAAAGTCTACGAGATATTTTTAGGCGTCATGTAAATTCAATTCAGCGGTATATGTAATGGGTGGCATAAAACACTCACACTAAGTAAGCAATAACCGTAGGATAAATAATGATGAAAGAAAGACTTGCTTATTCTAGAATAGTCTTCCGTGACCCTCTACAACTGCCATAAACAGTTTCAGATTTTCACTAACAGACTACCTAGAGAACCTCCATACATACGCTAACATAATATTAAAAATAATAATATAGCCTTTTATTCAGATCTCTTTACAAATTTAAACATAAAAACTAACATTGAACTTATAAACTATTTATACTAATATCTGTTGTTTTGTTATCTTCCTTCTGATCTGTTTGCCAGTCGGCAAAGGCCTCCTCCAACCTTTTCTTCCTTGATAGACTGAATATACGCTAACTTAGTCAAAGCCAAACTTCATACACAATACCTATTTGCTCTTCACCACTTTGCACGTCCACACTTACGAAGATCAGCGCGATATGAACACGGCACATCCACCAGTTTGTTACCATCAGGAAATTGAACCGCTTAGCGACGAACGAGGCGCGAAATAGACTGGAAGTATTTGCTCGCTCCACTAGATAGAGGTGTATATAAATGTTATGTAATTTCCTTCATTTTCAAAAGTGGCTCAGGGAAATCGGGCAGGTTCTTGTGCGAAAATGACGGTGTTTTTTTTAAATGAGATTCGTTTTCTAGTGACACCATCGGTTATGTCATGTATATCTATAAAAGGCAAAGCTGAGGATTAATGCTCAGACCAAACTCTTAGGGCTACAAACTTAAAATTTCGCACACGTATTTCTCTAATGACGTAGGCAACTAAAGGAAGGTTTTTTCAAAATTCTACCCTTAAGGGTTTGAAAAACCCGTCGGGCTGCGGGTTGTTGTAAGAGATACTGCAGCCTCGACATAAAGGGCTAAGAAGGAACATAGGTGGTTTTTAGTCAGTAGCAGTCTGACACTTCTTTTCGCTCTGCCCAAGAGCGGAAGGATGATGATGATGATGATGATGTTGATGATTTCCCAACCCCAACAAAAAAAAATGAAAAAGGGGGGCAAAATTTGTATGGAAAATCGACATTTTCACGCAGGCGAAGCCGCAGGCAAAAGGTAGTGGTTGTATATGTAGGTACAAGTGCTACTTAAAAACTAGCATAGTGTGTTCGTAACAGGTTATTTTGTACGACGATTATAAAAGAAACATAACATCACGGCTGTATTCCTCGAAGGGTCTCACGAACAATAATAAGTATACACTTGGCCAAGTTCAAATACGAATTTCTGGTGAAATAACAATTGCAACTTTGAAATATGAACTATTTTACGATGTTATGGTCCCAAAATATTAGTTTCGTTTCGTTACATGAAAATGAAATCATTATAGTAAACGAAAATTGCTTCTAAAGTTTGATAAGTTTCTCAAAACGGTGAAGGAAAACATCGTGAGGAAACTGGCATGTCTTAGAACCAAAACTTTCGAAGACATGTGACATCTACCAACCCGCACTAGGCCCGCGTGGAGGATTATAGCCCATCCCTCTCATAGAGAGGAGGCCTGAGTCTGCAGTGGGAACATTATAGGCTGATGATGATAAATATTGGTGCTGCGGACTGTACCTAATAGTAGACCCACATTTCACGTACAGTTTAAGTTACATGTAATTGAGGGCGAGTCTATTAATAATTATAATAATAAATCAATTTATTGACACACACAAGTTAGAACATACATAGAAGAAACAAATACATTGAGCATATATATAAACAGTACCTACATCAAAGGAAGTGGGCCCCAAACTAGGCATAGCCTGTATCTTGGTGACCCAATATTGCCATCAATCGGGCTCAGATGTAGACATCAAGGTGGCTGTTACTGACAATTTTCTGAAAACAATAGGGATGTTTACTGACATAAAAACATATGATTCTAATTAGTCCGTCTGTTAGATTATCGAAAAATATTGGATACGTATTTTTTGTTTTATCAAATCAATAAAAAATTACGAAGATAAAACGCGTCAAAGATTTGAGTGGGGGGTTGTGACGTCACTGAACGCTAAAGAATTTCATACTAATGTCTCAGAAAACGTCACACGAGTTTTCAAAGCACTGTATCGTCTTCATTGTTTGTGTGAAAAAAGAAAAAATACGTGTCCAATATTTTTTTTGGAAATCTATCTGACGGACTAACTAATTTTTTTTTGTTAACTACCCTATTTGCCCGATTCGGGAATCAAACCCAGGACCTCATGTTCAGCAGTCATCTTGCGACCACTAAACCTACAAGGAACTCATTATAAGTTTAATTTTTAATGAGTTCCTTGTAGGTTTAGTGGTCGGTATAACATGTTATTCTCCCAAACGACGCGACGCATACTACCTTAGTGCTGCAGGCTCAGAAGCCGGCCGGTCTCAAAAAGTAAAAAAAGATAACAAAACCTTCTTGTTTATGACCAGAACATATAACATACACGACCCACATGCCGAGTGACTCCAATAAACTGAAATAAAGGACCGTTCTTCAAATACATTTTAATCAATATTTCACTTGGGTTCGATCTGTCGGGATATTTCATTAAGATAGAATTTATAACACTGCCTTATTAAATTCTTTGATAGTGAACAGTAGAGACTTTCCCCAGATGTTACTTACTCTTATATAATGAACTTTGAAAAACTTTCAAGTCAAAGTCTTTTGAGAAGCTGCAATAAGTGCTTAGCTCCTTATTAAATGACATACCTGGTTCTACTAATATTATAAATGCGAGAGTTTGTGAGGATGTTTGTTACTCTTTCACGCTAAATTAATTAACGGATTTGGATATAATTTGATGCACAGATAGTTTATAATTTGGATTACACATAGGATAGTTTTAATCCCGATTTTATCTTCCTGTTTGATAATTTTCGAGTTGTAGCGGGCGGAGCCGCTGGTAACACCTAGTATAACTTAAATTATTATTAGCAGTTACATTGCATGTATGTGCGTTTTTACCAAACAACGTTGTTAAGTGTATACATATTGGTGCTGATGACTGGAATTTACTTTATTAAGTTAAATATTATTACTAAATCTTAATTTCTCAATTTAATTTAATATTTAAGTAATATTAAAATTTTAATAATAATTCGATAATGTGAAATTAAAACAAAAGTTTATAATATCACACTAATATTATAAAGGCGAAAGTTTGTGAGTGTGTGAGTGTATATGTTTGTTACTTCTTCACGTCTAAACGGCTGGAGCGATTTCAATAAAATTTGGTATGGAGTTGGCTGTCAACCTGGATTAATGCATTGTATAGTTTTTATCTTGTAATATTCATTTTCATGTTGTAGCGGGTGAAGCCGCTGTCAATAGCTAGTGTAAAATAAACTAAAAATTTCAATAATAATTCGATAATGTAAAATTAAAACAAACGTTTATAATATGTAAAATAAATTAAAAATATTTTTTAAACCATACACACCTACTTCTCACCAGTAACAAGAAGAAGTTAGACAACAGTGGTTAAAACATATATTATATATGTTTTAACCACTGTTGTCTAACTTCTTCTTATACTAGAAAATAAATAACGACTATCTTCTACTAAAACTTTCCTTAATAATTGTCACCAGGTATTTTCCTGTCCCTGCTGATCTTCCTCAGCGTAGCCGGGAACATACTGGTCTGCATCGCAATATACACGGACCGAGGTCTGCGACGCATCGGCAACCTGTTCCTGGCATCGTTGGCGATCGCTGATATGCTAGTGGCTGCAGCGGTCATGACCTTTGCTGGAGTCAATGACCTGCTTGGGTAAGTTATGAACAAGCTGTAAATCTTTAGGTCGCTTGCACACTACACGAATGTATAATCTGTACACGTTAAAATTTACCGGATGATCGCACCGCTCGCCACCAGACCGTTAAACGAGTAGTGCACAAGCTGCTTTATAATCTCCAACGTGCATCTAATTTCAGATTTTATAAGTGTCAATGTTAGATATTAGATATTGTTATTTATTATCTAATTATATTATAAGACGATCGAACCTAGACCGGCGTATTATTTTTTATTATTTAATTCATCACCACTGCACTGCTCCCTAAACGGTGCTCCTTAAAACGAATAATTCAAAGACACATGATATCTACCAACCCGAACTAATCCCGAGTGTTGGTTAGCCTGTGTCTCAACAGTGGGAACATTCAAAACTATGTTGTTGGTCCTAATGTTCGATCCCCGGGACAGGCAAAGTTTGAGTTTTTTTGTAGGAATTTGTCAATAGCAGCTATTGAAACTGAATTCGTACCCGGTTAATGGTAATAGGCTCGCATGAGACTTGGAACTTACATGGCGAAATGTGGATGTACTATTATATACACTTTTGTAACTAACCTTTTGGGGATCATCAACAGCCTATTAATGTTCCCACGGCTGGGACACAGGCTTCCTCTCTTTGAGAATGAATGGGCTATAATCTACCACGCGGGCCCAGTGCGGATTGGTAGATGTCACATGTCTTCGATTTTTTAGGTTCTAAGACATGCCGGTTTCCTCACGATGTTTTCCTTCGCCGTTTTGTGAGCAGCGGTGATGAAATAAATTACACAAAGTGATGTGCCTGCCTGGGTTCGAACCCTACTGTTCGTAAGACGGGGCTGCCACCTTTGAGCCACCGCTGCTCTCTTTTGGAGATATTATGTGTATTTTATTTATATGAATCTTTTCTATTCCCAGATACTGGGTGTTCGGCGAGCAGTTCTGTGACACCTGGGTGGCTTGTGACGTCATGTGCTCCACAGCCTCCATTCTCAACCTGTGTGCTATCTCGCTCGACAGATACATACACATCAAAGACCCTTTGAGGTGAGGACTTGGCTCAGTGGACTCAGATAGTAGATGTGTATCTTATTGAAAGACGTACTCGTAATTAACACAAATGGGACATGTTGTTTGTTGGTATAGTTACGTTTGTAATCGCAATGCTATTTTAAGGTTAAGGTTAAGTCATGCACAACATGTGTGCTTATTAGCCAATTCTTTTACAAAAATGTTATGAAGGTTTTAAGCGTAAAATATATTAGGATAGAAATTAATGTTGGCAGTATGGTGTCTCTTTCTTTCGTAACTCGACAAGATATAGTCCAATAGGGATAATGGTGAGTAGGGTAGTTAATAAAACAAACTAATTAGTCTGTCAGATAGATTCCAAAAAATATTGGACACTTTTTTTTTTTTTTCACGTAAGCAAACAAAGAAAACGATACAATGCTTTGAAAACTCGTGTGACGTCATATTCTAATACATAAGTATGACATTTTTTACCGGTGAGTGATGTCAAAAACCCCCACTCAAATTTTTGACGCGTTTTATCTTCGTCATTTTTTTAGGGTTTCGTAGTCAATATGGAACCCTTATAGTTTCGCCTTTGTAATTTTACAAGAATTTACAAATGAGCCGACAAAGTGCTATATAACCTATATAACGCCTGTTATAGCACATCTCTGGGGAGATTGTAAAGAGGTCTCCTTTGAGTTCCACTAAGCAAGTGTGCACGGCAGCACGTGATCACTATGCCGCCTGTGGCATATCCAATAGAATTAAATGTTCCAACACGCAGTAAAAATAAACATTGCGGTCCATCTGAAAATAATTGTTCATTGGGAAAGTTCAAACCTTAATACCTAAATTAGTTTAAGATAAACATTAGTTACACTATCATAACAAAATACATGACAAAACACATTTTCCCTCAACGATACTTTGACCCATCAACCTAGAACAAAAAACAATAAAAGATAATACTTTTACGATACATAAAACTGACCCAAGTCAAATGTTAAATGGTCTGACAGTTACTAGCCCTGGTGCGGTTATAAATTGATATGAGGTCAAGAAATTGGTCATTAAATCTAAGCCAATAAGTGATGGACATATAACTTTATTGGCGACCTATCAGTTTGTGTTAGCAGGCTTTTCTTTTTTGTGTCTTGTCATCTCTCCTTTCGGGTCATTTTTCCAGCAATTATTGCCAGCAAAAATTTGAAATAATAAATATATTTATAATTAATATACTTCATTAATGACTTAAAAACTTTAGCAAGATGAAACACGTTAACCCGTAATAATAGATAATGTAGAGACTACTACTTTACCAATACAGGGATAGTTTTTAATGACCAGCCAAGATTTAAAATTACGATATAGATATCAAACCGAAGGTGCTTTTGAAATACTATTAATCGAATGAAGCAAAAGCACTCATTTGAAAATGTGTCAAAATTTTCCGCAAGCGACCGCCCAGTGGAAACCAATGCACTTATGCGCGTATTTATGTGTAAATAACTTTACATTATTCTACTGACTACTAAGCAAGGTTACTCCATTTACCTATATTTTAATGTAAAAACATAAAAATAATAAATAAGCATAAAAGATAATACGTTTGGATACCTTAATTTAACTATTTTTAGACTCCAAAAACTAATTTCCTGAAAAAATATTCCCTTCTAAATTATCTTCGTAGACATTTATTTACTTTAACATAAGTAGCTCTTGCGAATCTACAGAGCCCACACTCAGAGGTAAACTTTATACCTCAGTGATAAGAACATCTTCCTAGAAATTAATGTTGTTTAAAAAAAGATCTTAACAAATATTTTTTTTATGTGAAAGGGAGTTAGTTAATCTGTTTGTCCGACTTTTACGCAGAATGGATGAAAAAACGTGTTGCGCCGACCCCAAAAAACATGAAATAAGAGTACGAAAATTTTGGGCTTTTACGCCGTAGTGACTAGTAGGAAATGGACTGGACTCATTGGTGGAATATTATTTTAGTAAGAAGAGGGCTAGGATCACAGTTATAAATGTACCTAGCTTACGCAGGCATCGATATGGGTACGCAAACTAAGTGCGCCTACCTACTTGGACTACCTACTAAGATGTCCTAAGCACTATTTAGTAACTGTCGTCATGTTACGCATAAAATGGTTAAGAGGGGACATGGGTGCGTTATCTAGGTATATTATATCTGTGGGAAGGCTATGAGGACATATGACACGAATTTACCCCGGTAGTACGTTTCTGTGGAATAATTTTCGATGTAAATACGGACAAAACCAATGGCAAAAGCTAGTCTAAAAATAATAATTAAGTAGGAGACTATCTTGGAAGCCTGAAATAATATTCCCAACTTGAGCTTAATAATACTCGTATTGAATAACTTGGGACAACGCAAAAGTGATACTGAAGAGCTTTTGTCAATTCTTATCCGGCAACGCCGGTTTTCTGAAGCTCGCAGTTTTCTCGCCTCTGTCATAATTTTCGACCAAATATTTTCACGCGACTTTCTTCTGTGTTTCAGAGTGATAAGAAAGAAAATTGTGTGAAAATTTCGGGCCATGGTATATAATGATTTTTCTTTTGTTTCGTGGGTATACATGCGTTCATAAATCAAATATTGTCTTAAGAATATGTAGGAATGTTTTTGTTGCAAGAGTCTCAATTGTTTTAGTTTGTTATTTTTGTTATAAATACCATAATAATGTTTTCGGGACTATATTAATTTAAAACCGTTTTACTTATTTCGTGAAACTGCTAGAGAACTTGAATAATTTCGTATAAATGTTTTGAATATAAAAACAAAATAAAGCTGAATTTCTACTTGATAAGCAATCAGACTGTCATATTAGTGTCTTTTGAGATGTAGGTATTTGATAAAGAAATTTATATTTTAGCTCAATGTTTAATATTTGTGATGTGTACAGTCCTGAGCCCCAACACGTACCTACATGCAAAGCAACTTTTAAAAGTGATTTTGTGCCAATGTGTTGATTGACGTTTATGGTTACACGAACATACCATTTTTAAGCCTTAGTTTTACGAAATAGGTCTTATCCCAATACTTTTAATCGTCACTAACCGTTATTTCTCAAGAAATAACTTGAATTTTGGTAAATGTATACATATTTGGGCTCATGACTGTAAACAGATCGCCTGTCGAAAACAAAAAATAATGTTTGCAGATTGTATATTTTCCTTTTTTTCCTAATGTCGAACTTAGGGCCAAGCCCAAGTACAACCTAGCTTTAGGTTATATTAAGATAAAGCTAATATTAAGATATCTTGTTTAGTATCTCCTAAAATGGCTTACTTCACATGTTTACACTAACAATATTAGATTTAACTGCTGCTTACGGCCGAATACTGAAACGCCACTCAAATATAAGTAACGCTCAACAAATCTAGTGCTATCTCGGTCGCTCTATGCTGAAGTATCAGAGACAGAACGAGATTTAAGGGCAACTTAAAATTGAGTAGCGTTTCAGTATTCGGCCGTTAGCGATATAGCCCAACAATCCCAATAAAGAAACATTAACAGTAAAGCAGCACATCGGTCATCGGTTCACCTAGTTGGAGGCCTTCCAGCACAACGTTGAATGGCCTCCCACTTGGTGGTCCGATGACCTGGTGAAGGTTGCGGGGATCCACTGAATGAGAGACACTTATCGTCCTATGTTAAGCAGTGAACGTCTTTCGGCTGAAATGATGATGATGATGATGGAAACAAAACATTAACAGTAACTTTCTCCGCAGATACGGTCGCTGGGTGACTCGCCGGGTAGCCGTTGTCACAATCGCCATGATCTGGCTACTAGCAGGCCTGGTCAGTTTCCTGCCCATCTCGCTAGGGCTCCACAGGCCTGACGAAGAAGCCCTAGCCACTCAGAAGCCGCCGCGATACCCCACGTGTGCTCTAGTACTGACACCGACGTACGCGGTCGTATCAAGCTGTATATCATTCATACTACCGTGTATTGTTATGATAAGTATATACTGCAGGTGAGTTTATTTATTTACTTATTTTTAGTAATCTTTTTATTTGTGTGGAACTAATTTAAAAGGTCATCATGTAATAGATATAAATGACCTGTAGAAAATGCCCATTGCAGTAAGTCTGGCTGGCCGCTGTACAATAGGTAGGGTATTTCACCAAAAAAATCTAATTAGTCCGTCAGATAGATTTTCAAAAACTAATGGACACGTATTTTTTTCTTTTTTCACTTAAACAAAAGATGAAGACGATACAGTGCTTCGAAAAGTCGTGTTAAGTCGTGTGACGTCTCAAGGTTAGTGCTTTTTTTACCCACAAAGTGACGTCAAAAGCTCATGATCTTTGACACGTTTTCGTCAATTGATATTAATTTGATAAAACAAAAAACACATCCAATATTATTTGATAATCTAACAGACGGACTAATTAGATATTTTTTAGTGAAATAGGTACCCTATTGTGCGTGTAGTATTAAAAAAGAAAGTAAACCATCAATATTTTGAGTTTGCGATCCAGATGATTTACAATACACTCTACGACCACTATACCTAATTATAATCTATCTATAATAGTAGCCACACGACTTAAACATAACTGGCGATATGTGGGGATACCTTTAGGGACTCCTCTGCCTAACCCCTCAGAGATTGCAGACGTGATGTTATGATAAGAATAATTATTTTCCTTACGGCTGATTTTTTAGTAGTCAGATAACTTCTATCTGAGGAATAAAAATGGCGGTTTGACAGCTTATCTATAGAAAATATGTGAAACCGCTATTTTTATTCCTCAGATAAAAGTTATCTGACTATTAAAAAATCAGCCCTTAGAAGGTTTATAACTAAAAAGTCCCTGTTACTGGCAAAATTAAAACAAATGAGTAACTTTACACGCAACTAAACAAAAAAAAAACAATAAACGTTTTTTTTTTTTCGATTGCGAATTTTGACAATCTAATTTCAAATCACCTTTGTAATAAAATCGTAATTTGATTTACAAATGTGAGAAATGTTACAAAACATTTCTCGCATTTGTCGATACGAATAGACACTATATTGGCTCCACAAAATTAAATATCTGTGTAAGTATTTACATACCTATAGCGCAAACGGCTTTCAATTTTCAAAGCGAAGTGAAAATGTAATGAAATTCTCGCTCATTTCGATGAAAATATATAACGTCGAAGTCTTATTGAACAACTCGAGAAAACGTTTTATTTCCTGTCTATTATTTTATTTAAACAAAAGGAGGTACTCCGTAGACTTCATTATTGTACTAAATAATAAATACATTTTGCAGTTCAGGTTAAATTTTGGGGTATTTCCATTAAAAGTATTTTCGGTGTAGAAATAATTTCCCTCGTAAATGATTTCATATCGAAACTTTAAATGATCTGAAAATTTATTAAATGTATTTTAAGTGTATACTTAGACGCAAATACAAGTATTTACAGTTTTCTCAATGTTATTTTAAGTTTTAGTCGATAGTGCAAGAACTAAATAGTTTTAGCCGGTCATTTTCACTGATTAGCAGTAGTTTTGACTGTATACCATACAGATCTTTTTGTAGCTGACTTTGTGTACATGTCTAGCAACTATTAAGAAAATAATTATGTAAACAAGCTCTAAGAACTTCAACTATAACGTCTAAACATAAAAATCTAGGTCAAAATATGAGACTAAAATAAAAACAGCTGAACGAAAACATGACAAGGAACATTTTTGTACATTCAAAGTTTTGTATAGCTAGGGAACCTCATCAATCAATGTTTTATTCCGGAGGGTACGGGACCAACAGACTGACACAGTTTATACACTATCCATCATCATTTACGATGTTGTTTTCCTACTTATTCGCACTTTCGTATTCATTCTATTGGGGTCTTAAGCTTTAGAAAAAGGTCTGTGATCTCATAACGGATAGGTGTACAATTAAAATAAGTAAGCAATATTAATAACCCTCCTTTTGGGCTTCGCCGCAGTCGGGTAAAAAGAAGAACAACTTGCGAAAGGAATACTCATCAACGTCTTTTCAGCCGAAAGACGTCCACTGCTGGACATAGACCTTCCTTAAGGTGGAAGCTCACATCTGGCCCGCGAAATTCTAATTTTCTTACGTTTTTGGCAATTTGCAGGCCAGTGCTTGGTTGTATGTTTATGAAAATTTGATTTGCGACTGTAAGACGTATGAAGTTACCGAATTATAACCATCAAAATTATCAATACAACCCTCCAAGTTCATTTTCATGTCAAGATTGATTTTTGCATGTAAAAGTCATTCTTTAGTAATTTAGTCGTCGTTCTTTAGTAGTTAGTAATTTTGATGGTTATAATTCGGTAACTTCATACGTCTTACAGTCGCAAAACAAATTTTCATAAACATACAACCAAGCACTGGCCTGCAAATTGCCAAAAACGTAAGAAAATTAGAATTTCGCGGGCCAGATGTGAGCTTCCACCTTAAGTGTCGCCATATTTACCGATCTCCTGAGTCTCGCACCCAGCGGATCCCCACAACCTTCACCGGGTCAATTCAATTCAATCATTTATTGCATATTACATGTGTTTCATAAGATCTTAACAATAATATTTAGCTCACATGGACCCTGTCGGGCACAACAATTTTGTAAAATAATAAAAGTAGCATTTAAGGTATTTAACAATTATTAGAAATTGTGCAATTTAGAAGTTCATTCAAATAAGCATGCAATGTCACATAATAATTAAAAAAAAACAAGAATTATGTAAAATAGTGAATGGAAGTCTTCAAATAGAATAAAATTTTAGTCAAATACATCATGTCAAGAAATAATCAAACTAAGCAAAATATAATCGTGTTAGAGATGTCAGCAAAATGTCAAACACAATAAAATGTCAATAAATAAAAACCAAAATTCAATAAATAAGCAATAAAAGTTATGATGTCATCGTTAAACTAAAATTGTAGCCAAAACACATCTTGTCATTAAAACAATAATCAAAATACCATCATGTCAAAGATAACTGTAATAAAAATATTGTTGTCAATAATAAAAAAAACAAATCATTCATGGTCATTTGTCAGAACTCAGTTCAGAACTTTTCGGCCGTATTCGCCAACCGTTTTGCGAGCAATGTACCCTGCACATTGCCGCTTTAGTTTGGCAATTATTCGGTCTAGGTCGTGAACCTTGGTTCTCTTGCGAAATGTGCAGACACACCTTTATAAAATACTTATTCAGGTACAATTGTTAAATCAATGCGCAACGCACAAAGCCAAGCAAATAAAAATAATGGCGTTCCATTTTTTCATCTTATTTTAATCCCTTAATTACTGTAATTGCTAGTCATTTGTTCAACCCTGCAGGAATTATTACGTCGACAATTAATATCACAAAATACCTATACATTACCTATAACTACAAAGGTAAAACGATTGTATAAGTTCTTAGAATTTTAACTGGGTCAGCTTACACTGGCTCGACTTTAGGTTTAATACCTAGAACGATAGTTTTCAGTGAGTTTTTGAGCTCATTAGAGATTAAATTCCAACTTAGACTTCCACACATAATAATTATTTATATTCTTTATTCTTCAGTCCTGGTTCACAAAATTAACTTAACTCATTTCGCCATTGCCAGGACTTTGAAGGCAATAAATATTACACGATATCAAAAAACAACCAATTTTGGCATCTCTGAAAAAATCTTATTTGTTTAATTAACTTTTATTTTCCAATTAATAATATTACCTTGATATAAAATACTTCCATTCCATAACTTTGTTAGTTAGTTGTTTAAACAAACATTTTATTGTGCATCCTGTGGTCTCTTGTAAGTGAAGGTACTACGTGATACATTTGTCGGCCGTTATTTAGTTTGCTTTATAATGAGTACATCCTCTGCTGGAGATTCCCAGCTGTTTAGATCACGTCCGCATCGTACCTAACTAAAGCGATCTTCACGCGAACACGTGCTTGTCGCGTTCATTTTGCTTGGTGAACCTGTTCGTGTGAACTCAAGGGTTTTTGTTTTTTCAAACAAATAAATGATAATAATATTATGAATTTGATGTTCGCAAATTCACATAAGCGATCGCTGTGGTTAGGACGCGACGAAAGGAGAGAATGACGATTTTTCCGTTTTTTTTTATTGAGTATTTGTTCACCAACATTATTTTACGTAGGTTATGTACCTTTTCAAAAATCAAAATCAAAATCAAAACTCATTTATTCAAACTAGGCTGATAATCAGCACTTTTCGAACGTCAAAATTTACTTTACTTTACTTATTTACAAGAGACAGTCCCCCAAAAACGCCCCCCCTTCGACACTTCCTAGTGTTTTTGCTGGAAAGAAGAAGTGGCGGAACAAACTCCCCAGCACACATCTGTCTGTTAGGTTGGTTAGAAGAACCAGACTCGATACAATAGTAAGGCAAGTATAAAAAAGTATATAATAATAATAAAAAAAAAGACATAACATATCAGTAAACTAATCTTGGAGAAAGAACATAAATAAATAACAAACATTGTCTTGTGTTCAACTCAGCGACCAACTGTTCTTATCATTTAAGTAGTCGTTAATGGAATAGTACGCTTTTAAACAAAGATTAGATTTTACTTTGGCTTTAAACGCATTAAATGGCAAGTCTAGAAAAGAAGATGGCAGTTTGTTATAAAATGTTATACCAAGCCCGACGAATGAATTATGAACTTTGTGAAGCCGGTGAAAAGGAGCGCGTAGTTTATGCTTATTTCTAGTGTTAAAGTTGTGAATATCACTGTTTTTAGTGTACAGGTGGATATTTTGTTTAATATATAAAATGTTGGCAAAGATGAACTGAGAAGCAACAGTGAGGATACCAATCTCCTTAAAAAAATCTCTAAGAGAAACTCGGGCACCCAGCTGATAAATTGCACGAACCGCTCGCTTCTGCAGAACAAATATATTTTGAATATCAGCAGCTTTGCCCCACAGCAGAATACCGTATGACATAACGCTGTGAAAATAACTGAAGTAGACTAACCGTGCTGTATCAACGTCAGTGAATTGTCTTACTTTTCTGACGGCGTATGCGGCTGAACTTAGCCTTCCCGCTAGGCTTGATATATGTAAACCCCATTGTAATTTTGGATCTACTGTTATGCCCAGAAATACAGCAGAGTCGGCAGTTTCCAGCTCCTGATTGGCGAGGATAATATTGGGACCTAGATTTCTAACATTGGGTAAAGCGAACTTAACTATTTTAGTTTTCTTGGCATTAAGAACAAGGTTGTTTATTGTGAACCAATCCGTGACCATTGATAGCGTGCTGTTTACGTCGTCAAATTCGTGTCTATTCCTATCTACTTTAAAGATAAGAGAGGTATCATCTGCAAATAGTACAACGTCACAAAAACCCTTTAAATAGTATGGTAGATCATTAATATAAACCAAGAATAAAAACGGACCCAGTATTGAACCTTGAGGTACACCTAGCCGAACCGGTAGCCCGGAAGATTTCGCGCCATTTACGTCTACACATTGGAATCTATTTTGCAAATACGAATCTATCACATTTAGGGCCTCATTTTGAACACCGTAATAACGCAGTTTCCGTAAAAGCGTGTCGTGATGTACGCAATCAAAAGCTTTAGAGAGATCGCAGAAAACACCGATTGCATTTTGCGCGTTCTCCCATGCGTCAAATATGTGCTTCAACAAAGCAACACCTGCATCCGTAGTCGAACGACCCTTTGTAAAGCCATATTGATCATTATGAAGGAGATTATTTAAATTAAAATGTAATAACAACTGTTTGAGAATTAATTTTTCAAAAATTTTGCTAAAAGCAGGTAAAATAGAAATTGGTCTAAAGTTACCGATATCGTTTTTACTGCCTGATTTAAATAGAGGGATGACTTTACTGCTCTTCATAAGGTCAGGGAAAGTCCCCAAATCGACGCATTTATTGAAAGTAACGGCAAGACAGGGGGCTACAATGTCGATTATGTTACTTAAAAGTTTAATAGAAATGCCCCAGTAATCACCTGTGTTTTTAGACTTAAGTGAATTAAAAACGTTAACTACATCACGAGGCGTTACATGTTCGAAACTAAATACTTTACCACATTTAGACACGCTGCTATGCAAAAGATCTTCGGCTTTAGACGGCGACGAACTCAGGGAACGAGTCGTCGCTATAGGTATGCTGGCAAAATACTCATTAAAAGCCTCGGCTACGTCGGCTGCTTCACTAACTAATTTGTTACCCACCATGATCTCGAGGTGATTATCTTGTTTAACAGATTTACCCGTTTCATTGTTAATGATTTTCCAAGTGGCTTTAACTTTATTATTAGAATTTTTAATAGTCTCGCTTAAGAATTTTGATTTTGCAATAATACAAATCTTTTTAAATAATTTGGAATAATTTTTAACATACTCTAGAAAAGTTGTATCAAACCTGTATTGTTTAAGACCATACAACTCGTACAATCGGGCTCGACTTTTGTAAATACCTGGTGTAGCCCATTGGTTGAAGCCCACAGAAGGTCCCTTAATGTTAATCGTTTTAGACTTAAAAATAGACTGGTATTCATTTTGCACAACATCAAAAAGGGCTTTATAAATTTCATTAGGAGTCTCGTGCTCTACTATTGACGGCGTTACTTTAAGTGCTACATTATTTTTGAATTTATTGCAACGACTAGCTGTATGAGGCCTGCATTCTATTTTGCGCGGCTTTTGTTTTAATAACATAGGGAAGCTAGCTATTAAGCCACAGTGGTCAGATGATAAGTCACTTAACACTAATTTGTCCTCGGCAACACAATCACTAAACATATTATCAAGGCAAGTTGATGAAGAAGCCGTGATCCTTGTTGGTTTTGGCTGGCCTCCTTACTGAGACTTCTTCAAATAAACCAAAACATGTTGCCTCCAGGCTTTGAAGCGAAATTAGGCCGTTGTAGTACACAACACAGAGCAGAGACTAAAGGCTGCTACACGCTGACTCGGGTCGGTACATTGGAATCAACAGTATTTGTTAGACAACAAAGTCGAAGTAATTACAAATCAGCATTCATTCGACGCGAGTCCATCAACTAACTCTTTTGGCATCTAAAAGAAGTATCTATATGAAATCGTGTCGGCTCGGCAAAATTTGAGTTAAGTCAAGTAGTTTCTTCTAATCTACACCCGCCTCAAAGCTTCGTTTTAGTGCTGAGCTTGAGGTCCATTTTTGATTTTCCAGTTGGGAAGTCTAATTTGGTTTCTTTTTCTGTTGCAACCTGGAGTCAAGGCATATGTCCAGTAAACGGTGATAAAGTCGCCTCCTATAAAATAACATAGGACTGAAACATAACTGGCAATATGCAGGTTTACCATAGATCGACGCCCGTCGGGGCTGCAGGTTGTTCACAAGTTACCGCAACCTCGACATATACGGCTAAGAAGGAAAATGGGTGGTTTTTAGTCAGTAGAAGTCTGACACTCCCTTTCGCTCTGCCCAAGAGCGGGAGGGGTTATTTAATGATTCACCACCCGCCAAAAAAAAATAAAGGTTTACCATAGATACACCATTTAACCTTTTGGGGATTATAAGCGTGATGTTATGTTATTTAAAGTTTATAATTACATTTGATTTTGCCGTCCGGGTGTGCCGAGACTACTGAACCGATTCCTCAGGCCTAATTAAAGTGGTTCACATACACCACAACTATTTCGTATGCCTACCACTATAGGTAAGTACATTCCATTCAGTTGCGTGTGGATGGGTCAGTACAACGGCAACTGAAAGCAAGCTCTTAAGACAAGCAGACTTTTCACCTTAAACTACCTTTGAAACCTTAAACATCACGAAATAATATCACGCATGTAATCCCCGAAAAATTAGGCAGAGATGTACCTAATAGTACATCCGCATTTCGCCAGTTATGTTTAAGTCCCATAAAAAAGGGGGCGGGCCTATTGCCATCAACCGTTCTTAAATCCAGACTCCTTGGCTGCTACTGAGAAATGTCTAATGGAAAAACCTTTTGATAGTAAAAGATACCGTGGCCTCGACATAAAAGGCTAAGAAGGAACATGGGTGGTTTTTAGTCAGTAGAAGTCTGACACTCCCTTTCACTCAGTCAAGCTTTCAAATATTTATTTTATTTTAAAATAGCAGCCTGAATTACTTAATATATGAGTATACCAAATATAACAGCAAAATAAATAAACTAAACTAAAAACAAACTTACTATAAAAAAGCATCGAAAAACTTCTCCTAACGCCGTCAACAGGTAAAGTGCCTAAGAGACTGGAAGCGGTGCTACGTTGTATGGCAACACTTAGCCAGAGCCAAAGAAAAAGCCAGCCCAGAGAAAGCGTCAACAAGGCGCTTAGAAATTTACTTAAAAAGGCTGTGGGCACTATGACTGGCCTAAAGTTTCAACCCCAAACGCCTCGAAAACATAGTTTCCACAAAGGTTACTATATTTACGCCGCTTGAGGTTCTCAAACTTTTCTATGAAAGTATTATATTTTGTATAAGTATTGTGTACATACACAATACACGCACACACGTACAACATAAACTACGCCTTGGTCTTAAACTTTTTATTTGGTCTGAGACGTGTGTGCGTGTATGCTAGGGCACTCCACGATAGTGGCGGTAAGTCCCCTCTTTGAGGAGTAGCTAGAGAGGCGCCATGGCGCCCTCACCTTCCGTCTGACGCAGGTCCTCACCGGACACGGTTGTTTCGGGAGGTACCTGTACCGAATCAGGCGGGTGGAAACGCCCGGATGCCACCATTGTGAGGATCGGCCGGAGGACACGGTGGAGCACACAGTGGAGGTGTGCCCCGCTTGGGCGGAGCCCCGCCGTGTTCTCGTAGCGACGATCGGCGGCGGCGACCTCTCGCGCCCGGCCCTGGTGCAAGCCATGGTCCGGGGCGAGGAGGAATGGGACGCCGTCGCCTCCTTCTGCGAAGCAGTGATGCTAGCGAAGAAGGTGGCGGAACGCGAGAGGGAGAGAACCGCTCATCCCAGCCGCCGCGGGAGGCGCTCCGGGCCTCGGGGGTCCCGCGATGACCTCCGGCCACCGTAGACGCGGGCCTGTGGACGGTGAGTGATGGGCTAACTCGCCGTCCGTCCGTCTCACGACGAAAACAGGCCGTGTCGACGGCGCGTTCGTGTTCCACGCGCGCCTCAAAGAGATGTCAGCAACATGGGAGGGGCCCGAAAGGGCCGACGCCTGTCGGGGCCGCGGGTAGTCCTCTGGTTATCGCGGCCTCGACATAGAGGGCGAAGAAGGAACATGGGTGGTTTTTAGTCAGTAGAAGTCTGACACTCCCTTTCGCTCTGCCCAAGAGCGGGAGGGGTTATTCGATGATTTTAAACACACCAAAAAAAAAAAAAAAAAAGTGTGGTGGGGCCAATTTAAACTCTATGTAATACGGATAGTTTATTTTAGTTTCCTTTTGTTGTGTGATTGACGACACGGTTGGCGCAGTGGCTCAAGCAATGGACTGCTGCGCTACGTGTCGCGGGTTCGATCCCCGCACGGATCAAATATTTGTATGACCTACAGATCGTTGTTCCGGGTCTGGGTATTTGTGTATGTGAGTTTAAATGTTTGTGAACGCACCCACGATAGAGGAGAGATTATTAGTGTGGGGCAACGTTTTATAAAAAAAAAATGTAAAACCAAAGCAGGCAAAATAGATTATTTCATAATAAGTAGGTATTCGTCAGAGTTTTTTTTTCTAGTCATGTATGATATCTATATCATCTGACAATATGGCAAAAATGCAAATGTCAAGCTCCTATAAAATAAACCCATAGCAAGAATTCATTTAATTTATTTAATCCAGTTTTTTTTTAATTATGAGCCTAATTTTCCCCACAGGCCAGGGTAAAGGCCTCCCTTCCCTCTCTCCATTTACCTTTGTTTTTCGTTGTTTGGACCCATTTATTTTGATAAGAGTCCAGCTCGTCACGCTATCTCCTTCTGGCCCTACCACATCCCTGTTTGGGTTGCTCGGAACCCAATCTGAAACCACTTTGTCCCAATTTTGATGTCACATGTGGCAGATGTGACCTGCCCAGTTCCATTTTAATCTAGCGGCTGTATTGCAAACGTTTGCTATTAGGCTTTTGGATCGAAGTAAATTGTTCCTTTTATGGTCACAAATGTTGACCTCCTATATTTCGCTCCAGTATACACCTTGCATTGTTTAAACCCCCAGTTCAACTATGTATTACAATAATACTGACTGTAAAAATAAAACAGTAAATCTATCTACACATTGACGTTACATAGCTTGTACTGTCCCACTGCTGAGCAAAGGCCTCCCTCAAATCCTTCCAAGTGCTCTTTTCTTGAGCCACCTCAAACCAACCCTCGTGGTGCGCGTCCAGATCGTCTCGCCACCTCTAACATCGTCTCTCTCTTGACGTTACATAATTCATTGAAATTTAAATATAAATTTATAATAGCAATATTTCAGTTCTCTTTCAAAGTTGATGTCCCACTAAAAAGTGCTATAAAGTAAGCATAACTACATCATATTAAAATAGCTACATAAATAACATCTTTATTGTCGTCTGGAGAATCATAAACTAGTTTGACCGTAAGGGACAAATACTAAAATAAATTATCATTAAAGTTCTTTTGATACGAGCCTCAGTTGCAAAAAAAAATACTAGATGTTCTATTTTCTTCGACATTATACAAGCTTATTATTATATTTTAGAGGGCAAAGTTTTACATTTCGGTACAAATTAATAAGGTACCATTGAACAATATATTAAGTATACAGACAGCAAATATATCATCACGCTTGTAATCCCCGAACAGTAAAACAGAAGTGTGCTATTTCACTGAAATTTTGCATGTAATGTGGTGCCATCTACCGGGCACTAATCAAAAATTCGTGGCTGCTTCTGAGAATTTCCTTATGGGACAAGCCTATTGCCCGATATAGGACTTGAACCGAAAACCTCACTAGTAATTGCGCTTGCGGCCACGAATTGACAAGAATTTGAAATTGCAAGATTATTTTATCCCCAAAAAAACTGCTGCCTCCGAGCAAACTTTTTACGTAGTGACTTAAGTATTAAAAGGGAACTTAATTATGGGAAAAACTAAACTTGGATTCACTTTTAAGTATATCTGTAATATTAATTGACTTGGGAACAATACAGAGTAATTGATAATTCGATCGAACAATGAAAAAGCCATAGAGTAAGAAAAAGTTTTTAAAAACGCATGTGTCTCCGATGAGGTCTGAGCACAGAGATCGTAGGTCACAGGGCACGCGCTGCGCTTGCCGGAATCCTTACTTCCTTACATTATGTACAGAAAGCTTGGTCCGATTATACCATGTAAATTCCCCTTTTTTTACTACACCAACTGACTGCCTCTTCTCCTCCACAGACTATACTGCTATGCCCAAAAACACGTGAAATCAATCCGGGCCGTCACCCGGACGGTTCAAATGCCGGACAACCGGACGAAGTCCGTCCGGACCCGCGTGCACACCCACGTCCACTCATCGCCGTACCACGTGTCCGACCACAAAGCAGCCGTCACTGTCGGCATCATCATGGGGGTGTTCCTGCTATGCTGGGTGCCTTTCTTCTGTGTCAACATAGTTGCTGCGTTCTGTAAAACGTGTATACCGGGTAAGTACGACGACACGATTGGCGCAGTGGCTCAGGCAATGGACTGCTTCGCTGCGTGTCGCAGGTTCGATGCCCGCACGAAACAAATATTTGTATGGCCTACAGATAGTTGTTCAGGGTCCGGGTATTTGTGTATATGACTTTAAATGTTTGTGAACGCATCCACGATACAGGAGAAAATCCTAGCGTGGCGCAACGATTTCGAAAAAAAAAAGTTTTGGCGAAACTTCAGATGTTGTAACAATATTTTAAATTTCATGCATTTTCCATAGCGATCTACGCTTTAGAATGGGCCACTGCGGTACTTTCACAAGTTATTATGCCTTGTGACTGTCACAAACTTTAATGTCTTTTGTTTTTTCTTTGACATTGAAAAGTGCCTATGATCTTCATTAGCTTGTGAATGGGTAAGGCCGAATCAGTATAAACAAATTATAAGTAATAAATTATAATATCTAACTATGGTTCGCAGTGTGTCTCTAACCGTTTGACTGGTCCTTTTTTTTTGGGGTGGGAAATCATCAAACGATTCTGACTCCTCCTGCTCAGAGGACGCAATGATTACCTGTTCCACATGTAATTTTTTCATGGTTTTAAGAATCAAATTCGAGTTTAAAGCATTTATTTCAATAGGAGATCGGACTGAGCCAAAAAAAATATGATTCTAATTAGTCCGTCAGTGAGATTATCGAAAAATATTGGATACACACAAAATTAAATAAAAATTGACGAACGCGTCAAAGATCCCCACTCATGATCTTTGACGCGTTCGTCCATTTTTATTAATTTTATAAAACAAAAAACACGTATCCAATATTTTTACCCCCCGGCTGTGACGTCATTTGTAGGTTAAAAAATGTACCGACATGTGACGTTTTCGAAGAGTTCACGACTTTTCGAAGTACTGTATCACACTATTATCACATTACTATGTCATGTCTTAATTTTTTGTCTTGTAAAAAAAAATATGTGTTCAATATTTTTTGGAAATCTATCTGACGGACTTATTAGTTTTCTTTTTGTCCGATCCCCTATTAGACTCTATCAGGCAAATGCAAACGTTGCGCCGACCCAAAATACACACATCAAAAGTGTCTAGGGATCAACATATATTTTTGCAATAACTTTTCTCCTGATTGATATTAATCAAAATTTTCTTTAAGGATTCATCAAATAAAGTGTTTTCGTTTGTCACAGTAAAGGGATTTTTGACATTTGAACCACTAACATTAAAGTTCGAAAAAAAGACTGAAATAACAGTTTTCTTTAAAATTTTATTGGGTAACTTAAACAATTAATAATCCGTGTTTCTACCGCGAACACTAACAACACAAGAACATCGGTTTGGCATACTCAAAATGAGTTCATCCAAATCACGCTGTGGAATGGCCGCCCATGTTCGTTGCAACAACAAAAAAAGGTCTTCTTGCGACTGGATACCCTCCATATTCGGCAGAGCTCTTCTCTGTAGCATATCCCATGCATGCTCAATCGGGTTCAAGTCTGGCGACTGAGCAGGCCAGGGCAGGACATTGATGTTAGCTGCGGCGAGAGTCTGTCTTACAACTCTTGCGGTGTGCGGTCGTGCATTATCATGCATTAACTGAAATAAGGGACCGATTTGCACTTGTAGAGGAACGATGACGTCTGATACAATCGTCTCAGCATAAATTTGAGCGTTGAGGTTGCCTCTGATCCAAATCAACTCAGTTCTTCCGCCGATCCAAATACCCGCCCATACCATGATGGTTCCACCACTATAAGGATGGACTTCCTGGCAGGATTTTAATCGCTGTTGGCGTCCAGGGGTTCTCCAGTGTCGTATACGTCTTGTATCTGGTCTCATACCAAAACGAGACTCATCAGAAAAACACACGAAACGCCATTGTTCTTCTGCCCAATTTCTGTGTTCAAGAGCCCATTGATATCGAATCCTACGATTGTGCATTGCTATAGGTGGTACCCGTAGCGGTCTTCGGGAATGAAGGTTCACTTCATGCAAGCGGTTTCTGACTGTTTGGTCGCTAATTAAGTTCCCTGAAGAGTGATGAAGCCTCACGGCTAACATCATGGCGGTTATTGTTGGAGCTCTTCGAGTTAAGATTTGAATGTATCGGTCTTGTCTCCGTGTGGTGCAGCGATACCGTCCTCCATGGCGCTCAGCCACGGTACCAGTGCTTCGGTAACGTGTCCAAAGTCGACTGATAACACTCTGACTTGTATTCAGAGCTAAAGCCACAGTACGTTGCCGGGAACCAGCTTCTATCATTCCCACGGCTCTGACGTCGCCGCTCCATAATAACGTTGGTTTTAATCAGTAGTAGGGAAACAGTAGCACTAATAATGTCTTCAATGCGTTGTATGTTTTTATAGGGAAAATATTGACAGCTGATTTTCATCTTTTACTCGAATTTGATTCACAGTTCCTGATTCAAATTATGAAATGCACCAAAAAGGATCCATATAAATTTATAAAATCATAAATTTATTACAAAGCCACATCTCAATCTCAAGAAATCCGCATAAAAATGCTTGATCTTTAGACACTTTTGATGTGTGTAGAATGGGATATTTCGGGACAAAAAAAAATCAAAAAGAAAGAAAAGTTAAAGTCACAAGGCATAACAACTTGTGAAAGTACTGTAGTTGCCCATTACAAAGCATAAATCTCCATGATGAAGAATAGGCAAATCGAACTATTGACGTGAGACCATCTCAGACATTAATCTGCATGGTCTTCATGTGTGTATTATACCTTATTGTTAACCCAAACGATTATAAAAGATTAAAAGAGTATAACCTTTGGAGTTTCTTGGCGGTTCTTCTACTTAGGAATCGACAAATGCACTGATCCGAGCCCCTATGTGAAATAAAAATATTTTGATTTTGATTTTTTGAACGTTTACACGCAAGCCTGTGAAAGGGCCTCAGGCGTATCTTTGCATTATAATCTCTCCAAATTTAAACTTTGTACAATGGTGCCAGCAGTCGAAGGCTGCGACATACAGACGTTCAGTCAGACAGACAGCCACACTGACAGGCTGAATTTTTTTTAATGGGACAAGGCCGCCACACTATTCCTAAACCACTGTAACTCCTGTAAGCCAGAATCAACAGTGGCGACCACAAGAAAAGTGCCGAGACAATGAAGCCCGACGAAGTCCCAGAGAAACGATTTAAATGTCTTGGATTGATCGCAACGAAATTAATCAGAAAAGAATAGCGGAGGAGTAGGAAACACATAATTTTCACCTCCCTCCATATCAGCAGGAGACAGAACTGAACAAGGCCAATAGGCTCACAGGGACGTATACAACAGGACAGGACAGGCTGAATATGTAAACGTTCCGCTTTTGGTATTTTTCAACGAATACCTAATAAAAAACTATAAACATTTTAAACGAGAAAATAAAACGTTTAACCCGACAGTTTATTAGATATAAAAATATTTTCATGAATAGAGATGGGGCTCACAATTTATCCTGCATTTTTATTATGATTCTCTAAACGAAGAATAAGCCATTCCCGCTTTAAAGAAAATATTAATCTCATATCACGCTTCTTCTAAACGCAGTTTATTATTCAATGAAATTGAGTCATAAACGTTGGTGTGTTTTATGCATTTTTATTATTATTTACCTTTTTTTCTACCTTTGGTGCACCCATGAAATACTACTATATCTAGGTTGCGTTAACAAAAAAATGAATTCACATGCACAAACAGCCAGAACCAGGAGGCGATCCTGTAATTACAAAAAACAAATTGTTCCGTGCAAGAATCGAATCCATGTCACGCAGCGCAGCAGCCAATCGCTTAGCCACTGCACCAACACCAACCCTCGTTGGTGCTGTTAAAATTACAATGATGCCGAGTCGCAAATATAGGTCGTAGCTTTGCTATAACCAACGTGTACGCATGCATCTACTTCTTCTTCGTGTTTATGGCCTTCTAAATGTCAGCCTAGAAGTGACTTACTAGTTTGGTAGCAGTCATCAGTTCCCGTAGTGGAGAGCAACAGGAGCAACACCAACTATCCTTACTTAAATATTATACTAGCGGACGTCACGCGGTTTCACCCGCGTAGTTCCTGTTCCCGTGCGAACACAGGAATAAAAAGCTTATATTAGCCTAGCCTATGTTACTCAGGATGAATGAAGCTATCTAATGGTGAAAGAAATCGGCGCAGTAGTTTTTGAGTTTATTCATTACAAACATACACACAAAAATACAAATCTTTCCACTTTATAATATTACAAATATACATATTAATACAAACATACATATTATAAATGGGAAAGTAACTCTCGTCTGTCTATCGCGCCATAACTACTAAACGGATTTTAATAGTCTAGAGTCTAAAAAAAGACATAGGCTACTTTTTAACAAGAAAAAAATTGGTTGCAAGGGGTTGAAACGGGATGAAAAGATTACTTTTGTTCTCGATAACCGACGTCGGTCGCGATAACAGTCAATCTTTATATATAAAAATAAATTGCTGTTCGTTAGTTTCGCTAAAACTCGAGAACGGCTGGACCGATTTGGCTAATTTTGGTTTTGAATTATTTGCGGTAGTCCAGGGAAGGTTTTAACGGTAGTAGGTAGTTAAGTAAGTAGGGTAGTAGGTAGGGTAGTAGGTAGGGTAGTAGGTAGGGTAGTAGGTAGGGTAGTTGGTAGGGTAGTAGGTAAGGTAGTAGGTAGGGTAGTAGGTAGGGTAGTAGGTAGGGTAGTAGGTAGGGTAGTAGGTAGGGTAGTAGGTAGGGTAGTAGGAAGGGTAGTAGGTAGGGTAGTAGGTAGGGTAGTAGGTAGGGTAGTAGGTAGGGTAGTAGGTAGGGTAGTAGGAAGGGTAGTAAGTAGGGTAGTAGGTAGGAAAAAGGGCATTGCAACGCATGCCGGGTACATCTAGTATTATATATTTGTTGTAACACTTCTTCTCTGAAGCCATAAAGAAAACGGAAAGCCTTAGATTTACATTGGGTTCAGGTGGTTTATAGTCAGTGGGCTTAATCCCGCTTATAGAGAGGCGGGCGAGTCCCAGCTGCAGAGGGGCATTAAAGGCAACTAAACCAGCGAAGTGCTAGTCGGATTCGCGCATAACGGGTTCAAATAATATTTTTCTTGGTATTGTGTTTATGAAAATCAAAGTTTCTTAAGTTTCACGAAAAATTCCCAATTCTCAAAACCTAAATATGGAATCACAATCAACCCAATTTTTCGTTGAAAGACCTTTCCACGTTTTACAAACCCATACTTTTTTGAATTTACCTCATCTTAAATTAAAATATTGCAGCTTTAAAAATCAATGTCTCATCAACCATTGTCCATCAAAACAGTGTTTTAGAGATAGTGTGACTTACAGACTGACAGTAAAAATCTATAAGGATTCCGTTTTTTGCCACTAGTTTAATAACCATTTAAAATAAAGGATATGCGTTAGTGCTGTTGCCAATTTAATTAAATATTATTTGTATATTATTTCACACATTACGGCCAATTCGGTACTTAGAATATTAATACGTTTATGATAGTTATTATTTCAGCTAAGTTTAATTTAACCGCCACGTTTACCACATGTTTAGATTAAATCAGTAATTTGATTTTGCAAATACAGTACCGCTGAAGAGGTGATGAATAGTTAATACAAAATAATTAAAATTTAATTTCCAATTCCCTGTAATTTGTACAGAGAATTAGAGATAGAGAGCTAGGTTTAAATCAAAACTAACACGAATTACCTACTGTTTAATCGACATAACACTGTATCTACCTATAATGGGTAATTCAATTAATCTGAATTTGTTTATTTGCCAAAATTTGTAAATCACAATATTAATATAAAACGGTTTAAATGATAAGTCGAAGCGACAACTATATCAATTTGACAAATTTCTACACAAATAGGTATATTTTTATTACTTCACCATGCTTTTAAAACTTTCATCGCGTCTGTACACCACAATACCATCGACTTTTAAATGACAATATTACAGCATATCAAACAAAATTATGTAAAATAAACTTTGAGACCAACTTTAATAGACTTTCTGAAGCATTTTAAAAGCCTCTATTGAGTTTATTTTGTTCAAAGTATGATGAAGTCTAGCATCTTCAGTGTTCTGATAATAACTAGCAGCGACCGCGACTTTATTAACTGAGACTTGTGTCTACTCTTTAAGCACAAAACCTGTAGTTTCGGCTCAAGATACGGGCGTTTCTTAATCTGTGCCATCGCAATGACGTATTATACAGGGTTATTTCTAAAACACCGTTAACCTTGCAAGACTGTATTACGAGTACTATCATCATAAACAACAACTTTTGTTCTATGACTTTTTACAAAACATAATACATTTACCAAAAACAAAAGTTCAAGATTTCGTTGTCCTATCTAACACATTTCAACTCTGTATTTTGCTGTACCTACCTACGCCTGTCGCGCACTGTCGTAACACGCTACGCTACGATTACCCCGCCGCCCTTACCCCGCTCCCCTCGCTATTGTACTATCGTTTTGCTTCGCAGACTTGGTAACATTTAGAGCGTACAATTTAAATATTTTTATTTTTGTAAGTAAATCTGATGAACTAAAATATGATGAATTTTCAAAAGTCATAGAACAAAAGTTGTTGATTATGATGTTAGCAACTTAGTCCTCAAAGGTTAACGGTGTTTTACAAATAACCCTGTATATACCTAGACACGTCATGAGCTAACATGGCGGCGCTTCAAAACGGCGAAAATATTATATAACTACTTTTAGGTACGCGTAAAGAAAGGGAAAGAAAATATGACACCGTACAGCGGGATGCCTGTTGATGCCTGTTTTCTTTATGTTTTGCGCAGGTTTACACACACGATTTAAATTAAGAACATACGTAGCGTCGCGCGAGAGGTTGGTGCGTAACTAAGCGCAATGTGGCCAATTAGCTTCATTTCATGTTGTCATTTTTGAGGGCGGATAACTTATCTATAGTTTTAATATATCATTGCATATACCGATATAGATTATACGACGTGATTGGACAGTAAAGCCTCATTTAAGGAGACGCGGGGAGTCGCGCGGCGTCGCGCGGCGCGTTGTGCTATTTTAATTCAAGCACATGGCGATGTATGAAAACGTTAACGATTACAAACGACGATTTTAGGAGAAGCAATTTTTCGATACTTTAAAATGTAGCGTTCGTTGCGGTGGACATGCCTCTCAGTAAATAAGGTTCATTGTAAAGTTCCGAGCTACTTTCGGACGGGCCCGTATTTTCGTTGACGGAATTTAGAGTAATCCTCTAGACTCCGCATTAAAAATTAAAGAGATAGAAGAAGTCAAAATATGATGTTATAATTAATTAATTTGTTACAGATTTGGCTTTCAAAATCCTGACGTGGCTTGGCTACTCAAACTCGGCGTTCAACCCTATTATATATTCAATATTCAACACGGAGTTTCGGGAAGCCTTTAAAAAGATCCTGACGTCTCGGTATCCTCTGTGCTGCGGGTACCAAAGCGTCAGGGCGAACACACCAACACGAAACGACAACTTCGTCACTGACTATGGGACTAAAACCTTGGTGGTGCGTCGCAGCGGGTCTCTTGGCCTCTCAGGAGTGGATCCCACTCCAAGGTCATCGGCTGAATCTGTACGACCACTCCGGGAGTACCACATTTGACAAGAAGACGGGAACAGCAATAACGGGCTGGTTGAAACTGACAAAAGTGATGTGGTATGAAGGCCCGCAGACTGGTATGGGATACTAACAGTATTTACACAATGCATGCAAAAGACAGCCGTCTTAGTATGAATGGCATAAACGTTAATGGTCAAATTACTTTGCAAGTTTGAGTGAGTTAGCAAGCGGACTTGTCATTCTTGTATTGTTGCTCGTTGTGCAAAGACGTATCTTAAGTTCGCCGCGAAAAGCGTTTGCTTATTAAGCTGTATTATGTAAGTCTTATAAAATACTAGGCGCCGTCTTTTGTGTGAATTGTGATATTAGAAATAGAAAGCGAATATGACGAGGATGTAAATAAGCCTTACAAAGGCTTAAAGCGGTTGCGCTTCGATGCCAAGGAATTAGATTATTACGTATCATAGCAATTATTTTTATCATCAATACATTCGCAAGTTCAAAAATCATTGTCGTGGAATAAAAATAATATTTACATAGCATACTTATAAAATAGAAAAATATATGATACAAAATTCAAAACAAGAATAATTCAAAGGTGTCGTAAGAAATAATTCATATCTATAGATGAATTTTAAAAAAATATCTGAAGTGTTTTGTAGTTTTGTCCTTAATTTAAGCATAATGACAGGACTGTACACATATATTTTATGGGTGGAGTAGTACTAACCAAACAAAAAAAACTAATAAAGATTTCCTCATCATTTTCTTAATTTGTTTGTCTTATAAAAAAAACACAGTCTACGCAATGTACAATTTCATTAACTTGGTGGAAGAAAAATACATTTGAATAATTAAATCAAGGCACATTATTTTCTTTGTTTCTTTTTGTTAGAGTGAAATGAGAGAAATTGCTACTTTTGGTTTCAAATGTATTTTAAAAGCCAGTGCGCACCAACAGGGAAGCACGGAATACTTGGCAAAGTAATAATTTTCATACCAAGGTATCCGTCTGGATACCAGGGGTCCGCGAAACGACGTGGCATCCCACGGAATGCTCAAGTCTGTCAACAAAATCTGAATTCTTGTTGTATTCAAATAAGATTAAAAATCATTTCATCTCTCAAAACTCCATGAGCGGCCATACCATTCGTGAGCGCTGGTGCATAACTCAAACAAAACTATAATAAAAGAACAACACTTTGACCCAAGAATTAAGTTTATAACATTACTGATATGTAAAACATTTAAAAACCACAGCAGATAATTATAAATGAACAAACAGTGAATGTTCTTAAAACTCATCATAAATATCTATAGCCCTGGGATCTAACTGAAACAATAGGGGATCGGACAAAAAAATAATAATTAGTTCGTCAGATAGATTTTCAAAAAATATTGGACACGAATTTTTTCTTTTTTCACATTAACAAAAAATTAAGACAATACAATGCTTCGAAAACTCGTGAATTCCTCGAAAACGTCACATGGTAGTACATTTTTCACCAATAAATGACGTCACAACCCGCCACTCATGATGTTTGACGCGTCTTATCTTCGTCAATTTTTATTAATTTGATAAAACAAAAAACACGTATCCAATATTTTTCGATAATCTAACTGACGAACTAATTAAAATCATATTTTTTTGACCTAGTCCGATCCCCTATAGATGGGACGAATTCACTTTTGTCGCGTTCGTATACGTCACCAAAGGTCGGCAATTTGGAACAAAACATTCACGATGAGCCACGTGTTCGCGCCATAATCGTTTCGGTCAGCACATGGCATAGGTTAAGTTAATTTTAGTTATTTTAAAATTTCTGCTAGTCAAGCTAATAAAAATACAGTACCTACCGTTTACATAATTATATTTAATCATTTACAAATTCCTGTGATACTTCTGTAAATAAATGTTAGTGTAAAAATGTTTGTAAAGTATATCGTTAGGAAAGTAAAGATAATTATGAACTTAAATTATAAATGTTCAAATTATTTTTAGCTTGAGGCACCTCCCGTTTTTAAATTAGCCTACTACAAAGCTGTGTTCTGTATTATAAATTCCTTTAAACTTTTAAAGGCATAAGTGATTTTTTGTATAAAATTTTCTTTTACAGTTCGGTTTGTTATTCAATTTAATGGTCGACTTGGTTTCATTATGCTCTTGAAAAGCCTTTTTTTGTAGGTTTCACCTATGTAACTTTCATCCCGTACTTTAAGTGTGTAAAAAAATTAAATAATACATAGTTTAAGGATTAAAATCGTTCATTAACAGAGAATAATAAATTATTTATTAAAACCTATCTTAATATGTGTATATGGTACAGAAATATATTACAAGATATTGAAATAGATGAAATCGGTTAAAAACCATCTAGGGTAGTCCTTAGAAAATTTTAGGTAGATGAGTCCTCCGGAAAAAAAATATTACTGGCTTACTGTTTCATTGAGATGAGGTTGAGGAGAGGGGTATGTATTGACGTCCTTCAACAGACGAATGCCATCAAATCAAATAATTTAATTGCAATGTCATCCAAACTAAAGATGTATGCAAAATTTTAGATCAATCGGAAAACAGGAAGTGGGTTAACTTTTAAGATTTTATTACATAGTTATTTGGTTACAGGTGAAACTAACAAAAGAGTGTAAAAACAACTCCTACGACACACCCCTCCCGCACCGCGCAGCTCTTTCAAGCATAGTTTTAGTAAGCCGGTAGGCCTGTAATTTCAAGTACTTTCATAAATAATTTTTACATAGTCAACCCTGCACCATGTAAATAAAGGCACAAAACTATCTTCAGCTTTTTGTATGAAAATATTACAAAGGAGCCGCTGTATTACATATATACTTCTTATATTATTTTCGTTACTCATTTTCAAATTTTATTAACGTCTTTAAATAATACCAGCCGCTCAGGATCGACCTTCTCGGGGCCAACCCCGAGATCCGGGGAAGATGGAATACCGAGTTTCTTCCGTGCCTCGGAAAGCATGTTAAACCGTTGTTCTCGGCTGTCATTCGTAGATCTTTGTCAATCGAAAGTCTGACAGCCAGTCTCACCAATGGGTATCTTGAAGCTAATAGACATTCGCTCCAAGTGAAATTCAGGTGTTCAGCTGCTTACGGTTAGACTGGGACACGCCCCAACATAGTTGCAGAAAGGCTAGGCAAGAGATGAAGGTAAGAAGTGGCAGACTCTCAGTGAACTCAGTATTATATACTTGAACCATACAATGGACAAGTTGGCAGTCGGTTGCCGAATTATTTTTTGGTAGGCGACTTTTAACCCTATTGCTTAGAGCATAAGAGTGAAGAGCCGCAGACCTTCAGAGCATAGTTAAACAATACAATCGACACGTATCTATCTCACAAATATTCGATATTGACACGTGACTATCCCGAATCATGCCAAGTCGAACACCAGTGTCATTCCTGACCGGATGCAGCTGAAAACCGGAAATTAATTTGATCGAATGTGACGTTATTGCCGTCTGTCCTTTGAAATTAAACGTAGTTACTGCAAAACGTAGATTTTAAATAGTTAAGACATAATACAATAATATTGACTACACTAAAGGCGAATTGGAAAATGGCGTACTATTTTAAATTGTAATTGATGTTCTAAATTAAAATCGTAATTTTACTACTCACTGAAAGAAGTTAGGTTAAGTTCTTTAATATTTCAAAATATAAATTCCATTTCATATTAAAATACCGACTTAATAACATGAAACAGATTCACTGGACCTATCTTGTTCCAAAATGAACAGTAACAAATAAATATCAAATTATTTAATAAAATATTTCATTAATTCATAAAATCTCATCAAATAAATTTTTGTGCGACATTTCACAATAACACCGAAATTAAAGATAGCGGCTTCATTGTGATATTTTTATATTGGCCGGCTTTGAGGTAATACGCTTTTGGGGAAATCTTCAAAAAAATGGGAAAAGGACACCTTATTGATATGCATTACATCAAGAGAGCCGGTTTAAGTTAATATCGCTCGGAATCCCGCTTGACTTAAGACTCAAAGGAAAAGAGTGAGACAAAATATATGCGACGTGATATTTCGTGATCAAAGAAATTGTAAACTACGTCACACATAAAGCAATAAAATTATCGAAAACAATCATCCACATTTCTCAACTCTTGCAAAAGTTATTGCAGGGAAACCACTTTTTTTTGGTGAAATATCACGTTTTACCGAAAAACTTGCTCAATGTAAAACACTCAAAAATTTGTGCTGACGCATTCAACAATACAGTCGTTGTGGATTTATGAGGTGATTACAACTTAGACAGTTAAATTGGTGATTTTGATGTTTATAATTTTATGAACACATAAATATTAGCAAATTGCAAAAAATTTTGGAAAGTTTGAACTTAGCGGGCTAGACTAGCGCACAATCACTGAAGCATGTTAAATTCTGGTGTACTCATTCTCCTTTGAAGTAACTCGCTCAACACAGTTTTCATTAATTCATGTTTTATTAAATGAAAATTTATGTTCTTTCAAAAACTTAATAACCTTTTCATCGCAGCTACCAAACTATAAATATTTTACTCGAAAGTGTCCTTAATCCCTCCGTAATTAAGTACAGAATTGAAAAACCCAAAAACGTCGATCAAAGTTTTAGTACTTTCCCTTCCACAAAAATTATACATTTAGTCAGTATTATGATAAAGTAATACTTAATGGGGAAAAGCGCTAATATACTTTACTAGTTAGGTACATATGTATTATAGTCATGAATGGCAGTATTATAGAACATATATCTTAGAACATATCACGTTAAATGAATTTATCGTTATATATGTATAGTGTACATAGTATTTTGTGTTAAAATTGGTGTTGTACATAGTATTTAAGGAATTTCTGACCGTACTATACATAGAGGACCATAATATGGTTGCCATCGTAGTATAATAAATATCACTATTTCAGATAAAGAATGGTCAACACATCCGCAAATCCGGCACTGGATTTCGACGGTTGTTTAAATGATCAGAAAGTCTACTACACTATTAAATTATTATATCTAAAAATTTAAATTGATTAAAATTACAGCTGTCAAAATGTATAATTATAATTAAGCCGATGTTTTTATTAAGAAGATTTTTTGAATAGATTAATTTAATTAGCCCTAATTACCTATTACGTACATTGACATAGCCTAAAATACTGACTGCATATTATATTTATTTAATAGTTTGACTATTTATGTATTTTACTGTTTGTGTATGTATAATGCATTTTTAGCATTTATTACATGACCAAAACTAGTCCCTTTATTTTGACAGCTGTCGTTTTGACCAAGTTAGAACAATTTAAAAAGCCAGTTTGAACACCCATGCAAGTCAGGTGATACAATCGAATTGAATTTTGTCCTGCATACCGAGTGCGATTTGCCGTAGTTTGAGCAAAGGTAAAAGTATGTAAAGTTAAAGTAACAAAAAAACATTATTCGTTGTTTATACATAATCCGTGATTATGACAAATTGTAGTAGATTTAAGCTATCAGGAATAATGTGCTAATAAATTATTAGATAAGTTACGCAGATAAAACGCAATGTACAGCAGAAACTAGATATTAATTTTAGATAAATTTGTGTACATTTCGAAGTCTGGATAAAATCTGGTTGCAAAATAGAATGTATTTACTGAATTTTATGGTTTAAATTAGGTAACTGTTAAATAGATATCTGTAAGTATGTAGACGTTAGTGTTAACTCTGCAATAAATTATTAATATTCAATCGATTTGCCAGAAATAATGTTGATAGCTTACAACAAAAATCATATACCTAGGTACTGAGAAAATATTAATATACATAATAATCAATTAGATTTTAACTTTGGTTGAACTCAATTCTTATAAATAGTTACTAAAATAAGTCACTGTTTTATAACAGTTTGTCAAAAATAGATATATTTTGTGTGTTTTAATTTGACCATAGTACCCATACTTCGTCAGCTCCCTACTAAATATTATATGCATCGTGCAAAAAGTGAGTGGTTAAAATACCTATAGCATTAAGAGGGAACAGAGGCAGCGATTCACCGTCATGTAGATCAAGGTCGGCTTTAGATACCTTCGTGTCAAAACGTTTTTTTTTTTGTAAAAGCCGTAAAAATACCCCATTTTTTCGCCCGAGATTAGAGTCAAATATAATTGAATAGGCTCAGATAACGAGGAGAAAAATGGGAAATTGTGAAACGTCAATCTCGTTGTGTTTACTGTTTTATGGCACATTTATTGGCATACATGTGCCAATGTTCGTACAACATGTTTCCAAAGATTTACTTGTATATTACTTTTAAAGTCGCAATATATAAGAGCTTATCAAAATAATCTTTGTAATGTAAATTCATGTACTTAGTTCATAGTTAAGGTAAGAGAAGCAATGTTAGTTTTCATCCATTACTGTAAATAATATTTTCTATGATCTTAATGTTTCTGACGGCTTGTCATAGGCACCCCTTGAAGGGATGAAGCCAAAGCTGGAATTTGGTATAATTAAGGATTTCTAGTCAAAAAATAAATTATATTAAAATTATTTTAACTAGTTTTATTGTAATCTACCCTAAGATTCTCTTATCGGTGATATTGTCAAAATGTTTGCTGCCAGTTAAGATGTCAATAGCGGTCATTGACCCACCTACTTTTATTAAAGTTCTTACTTTGAAATGCAAAAATAAGACTGTTCATGTCTTGAATCGTCATCTATCGTGATCTTCAACATTTTTTCTGATGAAAAACGATACATGATTCATTTGTTTTGGTTCGTACGAAAAGATATTTTAAAGTAAAGGGCAATTACCGCTATTGATATCCTAACAGGCAACAACTAAAGTAGTTGCAACCGGTGAGCGTGTCTAACCAGATTTGTGAACGAGGACAGCGCAAAAGGAGTGTAAGTATTGTAGCTCCGTCGGGGCTGCGGGATGTTGTAAGAGATACCGCGGCCTCGACATAAAAGGCTAAGAAGGAAAATGGGTGGTTTTAGTCAGTAGAAGTCTGACAGCTCTGCCCAAGAGCGGAAGGGGTTATTCGATGATTTTACACCCGGCAAAAAAAAAGGATTGTAGCAGGTGGTGCTCTGTGGATTCTGTCTAAGGCAAAGGTATGAACTTTAAATATGTATTGTAATACACAGTATTTTTAAAGTTCAAAATGTATAGCGATGATCCTACCTATAAAATATAAGGTTCACTTGTTTCTTGTTTTATAAAAATAAACAGATCTTTTTTGTGTTAATACGAGTATAAATATCAACAAAACACTGAAGTAGTCTAGAATGTTATCAATTTTTAAACCTAATACATTTTATAAACTAAAAGGCAACCACGTTATTCCCAATAAAATAAATTGAAAGATACCTACATATGGAAATGTTTGAGAGCTCTCCACTTTTTAGCAAACAATATTTCAAATCAAATATATATTTTTAAAACGTGCTCAGGGGTACATTGAAAATGGAACGTGGATTATAAACAGTCATCAATAAAAATAAAAACAAAATTGATATTTGAATGTACAGTATGTCGCAAATATTGAGTCGCTTGGGAATGTTCTAACATTCTTGTTTGGACAGCGAGCAATGTAAGCAAGCTATTTGATATATTTTTAGGTTTTTATTTATCATATTTTTACATCTAAAATCGTAGCAGTCATGAAATATTGACGTGTTGGAATTGAAGCGACACCTAACTGAAACCCACTCATAATCACCATCTGCGTAGCCTTTTCCCAAATATGTTAGGTCTGGTTTCCAGTCTAAACTGAATGCAGCTAAATACCAGTAAATAAGCTAATTACCAGAGCAGTGGTGGCCCAGTGGTAGCGGCCCTGACTGAGCAGTGGTGGCCTAGTGGTTGCGGCCCCGACTGAGCAGTGATGGCCCAGTGGTTGCGGCCCCGACTGAGCAGTGGTGGCCCAGTGGTTGCGGCCCCGACTGAGCAGTGGTGGCCCAGTGGTTGCGGCCCCGACTGAACAGTGGTGGCCCAGTGGTTGTGGCCCCGACTGAGCAGTGGTGGCCCAGTGGTTGCGGCCCCGACTGAGCAGTGGTGGCCCAGTGGTTGCGGCCCCGACTGAGTAGTGGTGGCCCAGTGGTTGCGGCCCCGACTGAACAGTGGTGGCCCAGTGGTTGTGGCCCCGACTGAGCAGTGGTGGCCCAGTGGTTGCGGCCCCGACTGAGCAGTGGTGGCCCAGTGGTTGCGGCCCCGACTGAACAGTGGTGGCCCAGTGGTTGTGGCCCCGACTGAGCAGTGGTGCCCCAGTGGTTGCGGCCCCGACTGAGAAGTGGTGGCCCAGTGGTTGTGGCCCCGACTGAACAGTGGTGGCCCAGTGGTTGCGGCCCCGACTGAGCAGTGGTGGCCCAGTGGTTGCGGCCCCGACTGAGCAGTGGTGGCCCAGTGGTTGCGGCCCCGACTGAACAGTGGTGGCCCAGTGGTTGTGGCCCCGACTGAGCAGTGGTGCCCCAGTGGTTGCGGCCCCGACTGAGAAGTGGTGGCCCAGTGGTTGTGGCCCCGACTGAGCAGTGGTGGCCCAGTGGTTGCGGCCCCGACTGAGCAGTGGTGGCCCAGTGGTTGCGGCCCCGACTGAACAGTGGTGGCCCAGTGGTTGTGGCCCCGACTGAGCAGTGGTGCCCCAGTGGTTGCGGCCCCGACTGAGAAGTGGTGGCCCAGTGGTTGCGGCCCCGACTGAGCAGTGGTGGCCCAGTGGTTGCGGCCCTGACTTACAAACAGTTGGTTGTGGGTTCGAACCCAGGCAGGCGCATTACTTTGTGTAATTTATTTCATCACCACTGCTCTCAAAACGGTGAAGGAAAACATCGTGAAGAAACTGGCATATCTTAGAACTAATAATTCGAAGACATGTGACATCTACCAACCAACCCGCACTGGGCCCGCGTGGTGGATTATAGCCTATCCCCCTCATAGAGAGGAGGCCTGAGTCCCTGCAGTGGTAACATTAAAGGGCTGATGATGATGATGATGATGAAAAGTATTTTACATGGAGCGACTGCCTATCTGACCTCCACAACCCAGTAATAGGATATCCGTTGGTAAAAGCCACTGTTGCATTTTAAGCTCTTAATGATAAGAGTCTAGATAATATTTAGACATGATATTAAGGCGTAGCCTAGCGTTGGTGAACACGGACGTAAGGCTACCTTTACACGTTTAATCTCTATCCGTGGAAATAATCAAAACCATTGGTTGTACAATGGCTAAAAACTTGAATATAAATCACGGACTTATGGATTAAGATCCAGTTTCTGATTGAATGTTTATGTAATGTTTAATACTAAAATGGTGCTATTTTATCATTCACAGAAATACAAAAATACTAGCTTTTGCCCGCGGCTTCGCCCGCGTGGTGTTCGGTGATTGTCCCACGGGATCGTAACACCGGGATAAAAAGTATCCTATGTGTTAATTCACGTTATTACCTATCTGTGTCCTAAATTTCATCCAAATTCGATCATCCATCAATCCTCACAAACTTTAGTAGCACATTGGTCAGGTGGTGATTAATTAAAGAGAGCTTGATGAATGGCGACATTTTACACGCTTTTAAACAGCTGCCATTTTGGATTATTCAACGATTTTCGTAAAGGAGAATGAGCAAAATGGTACCCGGCTCCAATAGATATGATTGTAGTGTCGTTTAAAAGGTCTTACCAAGAGGAACAATTTTTACTATAGCCGCCACTCTCAAATCTGATTGCGTTTGAAGATAAACGACAGTCTTACTAACTAATAAAAACCCTGTTCCTCCAGTTTCCCTTTGCTTTCCAGGGCCACAGTAACCTGATTAGACAGTCTCGTGGCCCCGGCGATAAACATACATATACGAGTATATTAGTTACCACTTATTTATGTAAGAAAATGAGTACCAAGGTAATATTTTCGGCATTTCCGTTCATGTTTTCTATTAATAACGATTAATAATGAGTTATTATTGATTGGTGATGGTACTTACATTTACATAAATAAAAGCTCGAACTTTTTATTCCAAAGATTATCCTACAGTTTACACAAGTTTCAGAATCTACTGAAACCTTTCCTACTTGTATGTACTGATGGATATATATTGGATGTAATGGGTCCATACGCTGCAACAAAAACAGATGCGCAAATAATGGGCGATATTATGAATGATGGACAACATCCATTACATTGGTTACTCCGAACAAACGATGCTTTTATATTAGATCGAGGTTTTAGGGACAGCTTGGACCTCATTGATGAATGTGGGTATGAATCCTATGTCCCACCAACAAAGAACCGCCAAGAGACACAGCTGACCACTGAACAATCCAACGAAGCTCGATCGGTAACGCTATGCCGGTGGGTTGTGGAAGTGGCAAATGGCCGGTTTAAACGTGATTTTAAGCTCTTGCGGAAAAAATATTTTAATAAGTCACTGCCCAATATGTTCACTGATTTTAAGATTGCCGCAGCTATCACGAATCACTTCCACCAACCCATCGTGGATAGCGTACACGCAGACGAATTCGTCCATATAATAAGGCAGAAAATAGATACCCCGAATCTTCTGCATATGTATGTAGAGAGAAAACGGCTTAACCACAGAAGAGTAGATTTTCAGAGGATGGAAGCGAGCGTACAGAGAGGGAGCACTTGATGATCTGCCAGACTATGGCATACACGAAGATGCCTGGCTTTTGCGTGGACGAATCCAGTCGCGACATGTCCGTGTAAAAACATATTTTTGTTATATATTAATCAGCAGTGCAAATAATATTGTCCAACAGTATTGCACATGTTTAACCGGGCGACGTACGATCGGCACTTGTGCACTTATAGTGTCCATCGTATGGTACTTAGGCTATGCGAGGCATACGGGATTTACTGCTCCGGCATCTTTCCTCAATGCTGTTATAGTTGATACCGATATGTAATGTTTTAAATCTACTCACTTATTGATAAAATATATGTTTTGTATTTAAAGAATGCTTGTTTTCTTACTTCTTTTAATAATAGAATCCTAAATGTGTTATATCATGTTATTCTAGCTTTATTTTGACTGGCCTGTTGGTCTAGTGGTTAGTGACCCTAACTGCTATGCCGGAGGTCGTGGGTTCGATTCCCACCCAGGACAAATGTTTGTGTGATGAGCACGATCATTTGTTCTGTGTCTGGGTGTAATTTATCTATAATATGTATGTATTTAGAAATATATAAGTATGTTTATCAGTTGTCTAGTACCCAAAACACAAGCTCTGCTTAGCTTGGGACTAGATGGCGTTGTGTGATAGTTGTGGAATATTTTTATTATTATTATTATTATATTATTATTATTTTACTTATATAAGTAGTTTGTAATAAATTCTTCATCATTTATAAAACACAAGCTGTTCCCCGTGGTTTCACCCCTGCTGCTCGGCTCCTTTTAGTCGTAGCGTAGCGATGATATATAGCTTATAGCCTTCCTCAATAAATGGGCTATCTAACACTGAAAGAATTTTTTAAATCGGACTAGCAGTTCCTGAGATTAAAGCTTTATAATAATAAGTATAGAAAGTGAGATTACTGCTTTCCAAACGTGAATAGGGACAGGCGCCATGGTAGACGTTTTTCTGCATCAAAATGTCTATTCAATGATATATTAATGAGGACTATTGGAGCGGGTACCACGTTCCATACATTTTTGCCCATTGTCCTTTATTACTAAAATGTAGTATTGGGTATGTATTAAAGGTAATGTTTTGATTTAAAAGAGTGTCCATGGAGACTCTTGCCTATTCTTCTTTGCCTAGAGATCCACGCTAGGGAAAGGGCAACTATATTACTTTTACAAGTTATTATGCCATATGAATGTATGTAGCTTCACTTTCTTTGTTTTTCTGACATTCGAAACTCAAACTCAAAGCATTTATTTCAATTTCAATTAAGCCATGTCAGAAGAACAATTCATAAAACAAAACTACATTTAAACATAATATTTCAAAACTGCTTTTGAAATATGTACCCGAAAAAAAGAACATTTAAACATATTTCAAAATCAGTTTTGAAATATGTTTAAATGTTCTTTTTTTCGGGTTCTTGAGAATATTTACAATCCAAAATTAACAAAAACACTCAATGCGCTTCATTGAGTGTTTTTGTTAACAACGAGTCAATGAACGAAACGAAGTCAATGAAAATAATTAATATGTTCAATAAAACGGCAAAACAATAAACAAACATTTCAAAGTTATTCGAAGAACTAATCAATTAGTATACAGAAATTCAATGAATCAAATAATTAATAGTCTTTCAACTGATTAATTAAGACTTAAATGCTAGCTAGCGAATATTTCAACGACTGTGAATAAACAATCAAGGCGTGGTTGTAAAGCTCTAATCAAACTGAAGCGAATCCCGTACGATAACATAACATAACAGCTTATAATCCCCGAAGTGTTGTGAAATGTGGGTATATAATGAGTACACCTATTATATAGTGTACCCATTATATAGGCACAATTTCACCAGTTCTGTTTAAGTCCATGGTATAAAGGGGAAAGCCTATTACCATCAATTGGCCACAAATCCAGGCTCCCACACGGCGGTGTCCGAATTCGTTACCTACCTTAAGAGTGTGTTTAACACATTACTTACCAAATCATGCGAAGTCGCACGAAGCGGCCTGTTATGCTGTTCACGAGACGTCGCAAGATGGTACGAGTACTGTCGGCGCCTCGCCTATGTGCGGCCAACCGCGGGGAAGGCGCGGGGCGCGGCGTACCGAGCGCGGGCCGCCGATTGCGGCTGCACGCGCTCCCCTCACTCAGCTTACCGACACAGGCCACTACGGGCATTTCTTTGTACCTAGCTATTGATAGTGTTACTTATGGTATTAAACCTATTTTATATACAGTCCACTACTCTTATCATTTAACGCCCACTCGAGTCTATACATTGGTCCTCCGATTGCGCAAAATTAATTACCGGTATAACCGTAATTAACGCCGTCAATATCACCGGTCGTCGTGTTCCACGTCGCGGACTTTGATCGCGCGCGAGCGCCACGCGGCACGACACGAACATTGAAGTAAAGGAGTCGTTCCCGAAGCAACCTGCATCGTCAATTGACGATCGTGGGAGCTGAAGTCATACAGGGAGTATAATACTGTATTTGAGTGAGTCCGTTCCAATTAGTTATTTTTTCTTGCTTTCTTCACATGCCGAAAAATTATTGTTTTTACTTTCAGTGTTCATATAGTGCTTAAAAAAAACGTTATTTCCCATTAATATCAAAATCACTGCTTACAATCACGCATATTTCGCAAAAAAAACGCTAGGTAATCAGCTGATTTGCACGAAGTTTACACGTGTTGACCGATAGTGATTCACGATCCCTTTCACTAACGCACAGCTGTTTTGCTGTTTTTTATCTATTGAGCTCATTAGCATTGTGCGGCCAGGTGTTCTTTTTACGTAAACATGGCAGATAGTTTAAAGACATTAATTAAAAAACGTAGTTCAATTAAGTCGAAGCTTACTATTTACAGTAACTATTTAAAGGTGGTAAAAAGTAGTTCCACAGTATCTGAGCTGCAACGCTTAGACTTAGAGGAGCGTTTTAATAAATTCGAAACCTTACACACCGAATTTGACGCCTTTCAGACACAGATCGAGGTACTTTCCGATGACGACGAGTCTGCGTTGACTGAGCGTGAGGACTTTGACCGCCTGTTCTTTAACCTGGTGGCACTCACGCGCAGCCTGCTCGGTGTCTCGGCCAACGGTGCTGCGTCGGAGGCGGGCTTCAAAGATGCTGACTCAGGTGCACATGTTTCTTTTAGGAATTCTTTTGTTCGTTTGCCTAAGATAGATTTGCCTCACTTCGATGGGAACTACCAATGCTGGCTCGAGTTTAGGGATACATTTGGGTCATTAATTCACGACAACACTAGCATAAGTGACATCAACAAATTCCACTACCTGCGAGCTTCTCTCCAGGGAAACGCGGCTTTAATTATTAAAAACATAGACTTTAAAGCCGATCATTATTTACTTGCGTGGAATTTGTTGTGCGAACGTTACAATAACAACCGCCTATTAGTGAATAACCACTTTCAAGCTTTGTTTGATGTCGAATCCATAACAATTGAGTCAACTGTTTCCATCAGAAACCTTGTTAACAACATTAATAAAAATGTTAGGGCACTAACAAATTTACAAAAGCCCACTCAATATTGGGATGATATTATTATTTATTTCATGGTTAAAAGGTTAGATATGACAACAGGACGAGATTGGGAAGAACACAGAAATAGTAATTTTAAAGAAGATCCTACTTTAACACAATTTTGTTCATTTTTAAGCAGGAAAGCAGACTGGTTAGAATCAGTGGAGTCCAATCATGGCACTTCTGTTATGAATACTACTGTTGCCTTAAATAATAGCCATAATTCTAACAAAACTGAGACTAAACCTAACCAGACAAATAAAAAATCAGACTACCAAATTAATAAAAATAAAAACAGTAAATGTCCACTTTGCTCCCAAACACATACATTATTTAAATGTGAATCTTTTAGAAACTTGTCCATAGAACATCGCTTACAAAAGGCAATTGAGTTCAAAGTGTGTATTAATTGCTTACGCTTTGGACATAGTTCAAACAATTGTAGATTTTCACATTGTAAATATTGCACAACAAAACACAACACGCTTTTACATTTAGAAAGTAACGAACCAAAACTTGCTTCCAATCCATTGCCTTCTGCTATGCCTTCTTCTTTACCTTCTTCAAGTGTCGCGCTTTCAGCCAATTCCATGCAGCTTGCTACTTCTGCGCATGTTTTACTGTCCACAGCGATGGTGAACGTGACGGGCGTGACGGGTAAGAAGTACATGGCGCGCCTACTACTGGACAACGGCAGTACGGCGAACTTTATTACGCAAAGCTTGTCAGAGAAGCTGGGTTTGTTACGACGCGGTACGAGCACCAAGGTAACGGGTATTAATAATCACATATCCACCAGTACACAGTCTTGTCATCTCACAATAGAGTCTTTATGCTGTGCCTTTACTGTAGATATCGAGTGTCATGTTTTGCCTGAAATTACAAAGGTTCTACCGTCTTCATTCATACATATCGCACACGTCCCTATTCCTTCAGGTCTTCAGCTAGCAGACCCGAACTTTAATGTTCCGTCGGTCGTAGATATCCTGGTAGGGGCAGAAGTTTTCTGGAATGTCTTAGGTAGCAAAACAATAGACATAGGGAAAAACCTACCTAAACTATGCGAGACCAAGTTAGGATGGTTAGTTTCAGGTAGTATTTCGCAACAATCATGTTTTTCTGCTATTCATTTTTGCCATCATTCCAATGTCACTCCCGACCTCACTTATTTTTGGGAGCTTGACAACGTAGCTTCAAAACATTCACTCTCACTTGAAGAGAGAATGTGTGAGCAGTCTTTTGCTCAAACCACTGTTCGTAATGACAGTGGAGGATTCGTCGTCACTATGCCTTTAAAAGGGGATCCTAGTACATTAGGTCATTCTTTTACCAATGCTAGAAATCGTTTTCTTTCCCTTGAACGGCGATTTAAACGCGATCCGTTATTTCATAAAAAATATAATGAGTTCATGAGAGAATATGAGCGCCTAGGTCATATGACATTAGACTCAGACTGTACTCATTCACCAGAAAACTCTATGAATAAATATTATATCCCACATCATGGAGTTATTCGTAGTTCCAGCACCACTACACAACTACGCGTAGTATTCGACGCATCAGCTTCTACCAGTTCGGGAATGTCACTTAATGACATTCAGATGGTCGGACCCGTAGTTCAAGACGATCTGTTTTCCATTCTAACACGTTTTCGTCAGCATAGGTATGTGGTGTCAGGTGACGTAGAGAAGATGTACAGGGCCATTGAGATAAATCCAGTCCAAAGACCTCTTCAAAAAATAATTTTTAGGTTTGAACCTTCAGAACCTCTTAGGACTTATACTTTGAACACGGTAACCTATGGTACCGCTTCTGCACCCTATTTAGCCACTAAGTGTCTTGTAAGTCTGGCTGATAACATTGAGGATAGTCGTGCCCAATGTGCCATTCGACGTGACTTCTACGTTGATGACTTTCTTAGTGGAGGGGATACCATAGCTGAAACTGTTGAAATTTCTAAAAAGGTGCATTCAATCCTATCATCTGCAAAATTTAATTTACGTAAATGGCGGTCAAATAACTCTCAAATTCTCAAACAAATTACACATAACAGTGAGTTACATAACACTTTAGATTTTTCTGAGCAAGGTTTGAACTCATTTCAAACTAAAACTTTAGGTCTTAACTGGGTTTGTGACTCAGATTCACTCACTTATAATATAAATATCACCTCCACTACTAAAGTCACCAAACGTCATGTCCTTTCTGTCATCAGTATGATCTTTGACCCACTAGGCCTCGTAGGTCCGTGCGTCGTCGAAGCAAAGATGATAATGCAGCGTCTATGGCTAGATAAGTATGACTGGGATGACGAAGTATCACCCGAAATGAAAAACCTTTGGTCTACATTTGAAGGCACAATAACATCATTGAATGATTTTAAAATTCCTCGTTGGGTTTTGCTTGAAGACTCTATTACGCATGAAGTACACGTCTTTACCGATGCGTCCGAGAAGGCTTATGGCGCTTGCGTGTACATTCGGTCTTGTAATGGCAGTGGATCCATAGGCGTACAGCTTCTAGTCTCTAGAAATCGCGTAGCGCCCATCAAACCAACAACGATACCGAGGCTTGAACTTTGTGGAGCTTTGTTAGGTGCAAGGCTGTGTACTAAGGTTCAGGAATCACTTACCATGCCCATTCATAGATGTAGATTCTGGTGTGATTCTACCATAGTCCTGGGTTGGCTCTCTACTCCTTCAAACCAATTAAAGCCTTTTATCAGGCACAGAGTCAACGAAATACAGGAAAGTACATGTGGTCATACCTGGAGCTACGTACCGTCGAAGGACAACCCGGCGGATCTTGTTTCCCGTGGTCTGAGCGCTAACGTTCTCATGAACGACCCTCTGTGGTGGTCTGGACCCTCATTTTTACAGCGTAGTGAAAATGAGTGGCCCAGCATGCCAAACACCGGGAAAGATAGTCTGCCGGAAGTAGTGACTCATCTTATTAGTGGTGATAGCAACAGTCATTCATTAAGTAGTAATCATACAAACATTCCCATTCATTCATCAATCATTCATGATTTATTAGTAAAGTATTCTAGCTTAACAAAAATACAAAATATATTTACATTTGTACAACGCTTTATTTACAATGTAAAACATAAAAATAAATTGCAAGGTAATTTTACTATCACAGAACTTGAAAATTCATTAAAGTTAATTATACATTATTCACAGCTTGAAATGTTTCCTGAAGAGTATAATTTGTTAAAGTCTGGACAAAAATTACCGCGCAAAAGTAGATTGCTTCCTCTGACACCGTTCATTGACGATCATAACCTCATCCGCGTGGGCGGGAGGCTCGATAACTCCCCCTACGATTTCAATGTAAAACATCCAATTGTTTTATGTAGTAAGCACGTACTTACTAAACTTATATTTCAAATGCAACATTTAAAGCTAGCGCACGCTGGTCCGCAGTTGTTACTGTCCTATATACGACAAACCTATTGGCCTCTAGGTGGCAGAAACTTGTCTAGGTTTGTCGTGAGTAAATGTCTTAAATGTTTCAGACACAAGGCTCAGAACGTACAGCCTATAATGGGTCAACTACCCAGTTCAAGAACCAATCTTGAATTTCCATTTTTGAATAGTTACGTTGACTACGCTGGGCCAGTATTGATAGCCAATCGTAAAGGCCGAGGATGCAAACTTACTAAATCCTACATGTGCATCTTTGTTTGCTCGGCAGTAAAAGCCGTACATTTGGAGCTCGTCACCGACCTCACCAGTGAGGCCTACATGGCCGCTCTAAATCGTTTCGTGGCGCGTCGTGGCAAGCCTCGAAGCATCACGTCCGATAACGGGACTAATTTCGTAGGCGCATCAAATGAGATGTGTAGGTTCTTACAATCATCAAATGTTGCATCTGAAATGGCACAGGAGGGTATCGATTTTATTTTCACGCCAGCATACAGCCCTCACTTTAATTCATTAGCTGAAGCTGCTGTAAAATCGTGTAAGCATCATTTAAAACGCTTATTACATCATACCCATTTCACTTTTGAGGAGATGGCTACCTGTCTCACTCACATAGAGGCGGTGTTAAATTCTCGCCCTCTAACTCCTCTTTCTTCTGACCCTAACGATTTTTCGGCACTCACTCCCTTTCACTTCCTAATTGGACGACCATTCTCATCGGTAATACATCCTCAGTTGACTGAAGCCAACATCACGCGGCTGGATCGTTGGAAGCGGATCCAGCTCATCAGGCAACATTTCTGGGGACGCTTTCATAATGAGTACACTTCTCTGCTGCAGGCAAAATCAAAATGGTCTCATTCCAGAGGTGAATTGAAGCCGGGGTCATTAGTCTTGATCAAGGACAAGACAACGCCACCTCTGCTCTGGTCCCTGGGTCGGGTCACAAAGACCTATCCCGGTGTAGACGGAGTCACGAGAGTGGCTGAGATGAAGACGAAGCGGGGCACCATTCGTCGTGCCTTCAACTGCATCTGCCCCCTACCAGTCGAAGATTGAAGACTTCTCTTCAACCCGGGGAATATGTCGGCGCCTCGCCTATGTGCGGCCAACCGCGGGGAAGGCGCGGGGCGCGGCGTACCGAGCGCGGGCCGCCGATTGCGGCTGCACGCGCTCCCCTCACTCAGCTTACCGACACAGGCCACTACGGGCATTTCTTTGTACCTAGCTATTGATAGTGTTACTTAAGGTATTAAACCTATTTTATATACAGTCCACTACTCTTATCATTTAACGCCCACTCGAGTCTATACATTACTACTGAGTACTTACAAAAGGAATGTTTCATGACAAAAAAAATAAAAAAATCTGTTTAGGCCGTCAGTTAACTTATCACAATTATTATAATTATCAAAATAATTATTATTAATATTGGATACGTGTTTTTTGTTTTATCAAATTAATAAAAAAGACGAAGCTAAAACGCGTCTAAGATCCTTAATAAGGGCTTTTGACGTCACTGGCCGGTAAAAATGTACTGCAATATGACTTTACACGAGTTTTCGAAAAAAGAGAAAAAATATGTGTACAATAGTTTTTGGAAATCTATCGGGCGGACCAAGTTGAAATTTTTTGTCAATTAACCTAGCCATAAAATAGTGGTCGCAGAGTATTAGATTCTGGTTCTGTTTATTCATCGCTTTACGAGATGCGAGACTAAGCGGACGTGTTTTTCTGTACTTGCTTAAATGAAATATTATAAACAATTACGACAAATATCAATAATTATTTGTGGCGTCAATTGAAATCAAAGTAAAGTGGGTCACCTGTGACTTAGTGCCTGACTATTGTATTTTTATGTGCAAGATGAACTAAATTATATTTATTTTCTATTGACAATAAATAAGGTGTTGTGGTTAGTATGTCTAACCCAGGATCGAGCCCATTTGGGGCCCGCAGCCAATTACTACGACGAAGTCCTCCGCCAACGCCTACCGGAGAATTGCCCTCGAGTGAACCAAATCCACCACCACCTGTACCAGCACCTGCACCAGCACCTGAGGAGAATTTCTTGCCGAGTGATATTGTCAGCACGCCAGAGATCCAGAAGTGGTTGCTATCTATTGATGGCATTCTGACCGAAGTCTGCACTATTGTTGGTGAAGGAAAAATGAACTCGGACCAGAAGCAACGTGTAGTAAATCTTTGCCGTAAGGTCCAAAGTGGGACTTCTCAGATGGCTGTCCTTTACCAGTCGATAAAGCAGAAAATGATCCAGTCCCACAGTACTGTCCAGCACTTACAACTTCAGAAGAATATGGCGAACTCTCTGGACCAGTTTAAAGAGGTTATTGAGTCGAAACTGAATACGCCTAGCAGTTCCTATGCTAACATGGTGAAGAAAGGCTCCGACAACTTCATCCGCCCTGCAAACTTGAGTGCAATCGCCATCTATCCCAGCGATAAAACTAAAACAAGTGACGACACCAAGTCACTTGTCCAAAAGTTAATATCCCCCGAGCAACTCAAACTTCACGTACGTGGCCTGATAAAAGTGAAAAATGGGGGAGTACTAATTAGCACTGAAAATAAAGACGATATCGACAAATTGAAGAAATCGGAGAAGATATTCACCTCAGGTCTCACAATAGAAGAACCTTCTAAACGACGCCCTAGGGTTACTGTCATTGGTGTTCCCGTAGCCCTTACTGAGAAGGAGGTATTTGACTGTATTTACGAGCAAAACCTATCCGATAAATTGCCGAATACAACACGTGACTCCTTCCTTGAGACTATAAAACTGAGCCACAAATCGGGCAAGAAAGGCCTTCCTACCTGCAACTACATTCTGGAAGTACCCGCTGGCATAAGAAAAATGCTGGTAAACCAAAATAGAATTTTTATAAATTGGACCTCATGCCCGGTGAGAGATTTTACGATCGTCACCAGGTGCTACAATTGCCAGCAGTTCGGCCACGCAGCTAAGTTTTGCCGTGAAACGAGTCCTACTTGCAACCACTGCGCAGAGACGGGACACTCCGTGAAGGAATGCAGTAGCAAATCTTCTCCCCCTCAGTGTGCGACGTGCAAAAAATTCAAGAGGAAATGTGACCATCCAACCGGTGATGTTACTTGCCCGGCACGTAAATATGCAGAGACCAACTACATCAACTCAATAGATTATGAGGGCGCCTAAGAGCGCCGCAGTATATTACTTTTATTAGGCACACAAACAGGTAGCTTATTTATTTGTATTTCTTCTTAGTTTGTAAGTATCATGACCAATCAGCTAATCAGTGATCTAGATAGTTTTACTGTGTCTGAATCCAAGATCTGTAATGTTGAGGACTGTAAATACCTTATTCGTTCTGGTGACAAATCGCTTACCTTGCTTACACAAAATATTCGCAGCATAAACCGAAATATGGACGGTTTTGAAGTGTTTTTACAAAGTCTTGACATAAGCTGTGATATTATCGTACTAACAGAATGTTGGTTGTCAAAACAGACAGTCAACTTACCATCTCTGAACGGTTTTTATTCATATAAAACATACAGAAACATCAACCAAAACGACGGAGTTGTAGTTTATGTTAAAAATAATTTACGAACTAGCAAAGATGAACCACTATCCCAAGACAGTAATTGCTTATTCATTAAAATTATTCCCGATACAGTAGTCATGGCTATTTATAGGCCTCCCTCTCATAATATCGACAGATTTTTGGACTCACTCGACACGAACTTAAAATCCATCAGTATTTTCAAAAACATAATACTCGTAGGAGATATCAACATAAACATTTCCTCCGGGAAACCAGATACCAATACACACAATTATCTAAATATTTGTGCATTTCATGGACTTTTACCAGCTCACCATTACCCCACACACCAAAGCGGCTCTTGCTTGGATCATGTCCTTCTAAAATCAAAAAATTCATCCAAAACATTGGTTACTAACTCTGCGCTTACCGATCATCAAGCTGTTTTACTAACAATGCAAATAAGTTCACCTAGAAAAAACTGCGAGCGTAGCTACACTAAAGTCAATATGACAAACCTTGAAAGTGACATAGGTACGCGGCATTAATTTTAACCCTATTTATGATTCTGTTGATGCAAATATTTCTTTACAATATTTCATAAATTCTTTACAATACGTAATCAGAAAAAACACATACACTAAGATAATCCCTAAAAAGTTTAGTTGTATTAAACCATGGATCACACCAGGTCTCGTTCGTTGTATAAGACACAGAGACAAACTTCACCTAAAATCCAAACTTGCACCTGATGACGTAATACTTTCTGTTACCTATAAAAGATATCGTAATTTCTGTAATAATCTTTTAAAAAAACTAAAAAACCAGTACGATAAAAATGAACTCGAGAAGGCGGGAAAAAATAGCAAACTTGTGTGGAAATTTATAAAAACTAATACATTAAGGTCTAAAAATTCCGAACCTCCGCTAGATTTACTACTAACAGAAATAAACCCATCCGAAGCAACAAACAAGGTTAACCAATATTTTATCAACGTTGGTAAAAACTTGGCTGAAAAATCCAGAAATATTAGCCGTCCTCCCACTCAAAACCCAACTAGGCCATCTTCCACATTAAATTCTTTTGTTCTATTAGATACAGACGTTAACGAAGTAGTTAGAATAATAGACAGCTTAAAGGATATTTGCGCAACTGGGTGGGATGATATACCCAATAATGTACTTAAAAGATTTAAACACCTACTGGCCCCTCCGCTTACCCACATCTTTCAGCTTTGCTTATCTAAAGGGATTTTTCCAAAATTGCTGAAAAAGTCTGTGGTGACACCTATTTTTAAGTCTGGAGACAAAATGAGTGTGAATAACTACAGACCCATTTCAGTACTTACGGGCCTGTCAAAAATTTTAGAAAAAATCATAAACAGTAGACTGATAAAATATCTGGAAGATAACAAACTACTTTCCGATAATCAATTTGGGTTTAGGCCTAAAAAATCAACCAACCAAGCAGTAAACAAATTGATTAATTACATTTCTACAAATCTGAATAGTGGAATGCATACAGTGGGTATTTTTCTAGACCTTGCCAAGGCCTTTGACACTATTTCTTGCACTACTCTTTTGCAGAAGCTTGAATCACTTGGGATAAGAGGAGCGCAGCTTCTACTATTATCTGATTACCTTAATGATCGACAGCAATGTGTAAAAATTGGTCCGACTACAAGTTCTGATCTTTCTAATACATGTTTTGGAATTCCACAAGGCAGTATACTAGGTCCTACATTATTTTTAGTCTATATTAATGACCTTTGCAGCCTGACACTTAAAAATGGTGTTGTAATGTCTTATGCGGATGATACTGCTCTGTTATTTGCAGCTAAATCAAGGGCTGAGGCCTTTGAACATGCTCAGGATGGTTTCAACACTGTGTCTAATTGGCTCCAGAATAATCTTCTAACACTGAATGCTGATAAAACAAAATACATTTCATTTACAATGAGAAATACTAACACACCGCTTACTAACCAAATAATTTACGCGCATACCTGTAGCACGTACGCTGACACTGCATGTTCTTGCCCTACTTTAGAAAAAGCTGACCATTTGAAATATCTTGGTGTCACTATTGACTCCAATCTAAATTTCCGTAAACACATCGAGTTACTATGTGCTAGAGTGCGCAAACTAATTTATGTTTTTAAGTATTTACGCAATGTAGCCGACTATAAATTAATAAAACAGGTTTATTTAGCGTTGTGTCAGTCTATTCTAACCTATTGCATAACATCCTGGGGGGGGGCGGGAAATTCGTTTCTTCTCCCTCTAGAACGTGCTCAAAGAGCAATTTTAAAGGTTGCTACCTTTCGTCCGTTTAGATTTCCTACACACCTGCTCTACAAAGCATGTAATGTGCTCACAGTACGGCAATTATTTATTCTTCACATTATACTACAGCAGCACTCTACCCTTCCCTATGACCCAGTTCCATCCGATAGGAGAAGAAAAGACCTGGTTTGCACAAAGCCTCAAACTAGACATGCTTTTGCTAGTCGATTTTATGTGTTTTTAGGACCTTTTCTGTATAATAGACTCAACAAGAAACTAAACTTCTATAGTCTAAGTTATAGGAAATGTAATTTTGTAATATGTGATTATTTAGGGACGCTTAATTACACGGACACAGAAAAACTTCTAGAAGTCCTGGTTTGATTTGATATGTCATCCCCTCGTATTTAGCTGTACATATTGTAATTAAGTTAGTTTTAATGTTTAATGTTTTTGTTCCTAGATTTACTTTATTTTAAAACTTTTCCTGTCCTAATTAAATTATACAATGTAAAGTGATGGCCTGAAACACAGGTTTAAATAAACCTAGATCAGGCAGGTCGCTACCTAACATTTGATTTCGCCACTATCGTAACTTGCGACAGTTATTTACTTTACTTATAGATTACTTATAAGCACTAATTATACAATTGTTTAGAAATAACACTACTGCACCTAAATGTACATTTTTGTAATACCTACTTTTTTATAGAAATAAATTATTCTTATTCTTATTCTTATTCGCCGATAGGTAAGGATATTTATTTATTTTACCATTTATGAACACACAGTAGATAGCACAGGAAAATATTATAATAGAATATGTGAGCACAAAGGTACTGCTTATTTCTAAAGAAATTTCTGCCAGCAGACCTGCAAAAAAAATGTAGACTATAGTGTGTGAATAAAAAACGAAATGAACAATGAGTTGAACAATTAACTTACTTAACCTATAATAATAAGGACGGCACGGTTGACATATGTCGGGCATGCCACCGTCCGGGCTAATCAATTCGTCACATTATCTCTGGGTGTTCTCGTCTAGCTAACGGAGAGTACTTGTATAGACACAACTTTGAAGCCAGGATTATCCATCAGCAACTTGCTCTAAAATACAGCCTTGTGGAATCAAAAGTGCCGTACTACAGGTATGTGCCCGACCCAGTTCTCGAAAATGGCAGTATCACATTGTACTGGGATCAATCCATCATCACTGACAGGACTATTGTAGCCAATAAGCCTGATATGGTGGATCGATTAGAGCGGCGCGCAATGATTGTTGACATAACGGTCCCGCATGACGAGAATCTCGTGAAAGCTGAGAAAGATAAACAAATCAATGACTTGGCTCGCGAGATTATCGACATGTGGGGTGTGAGCTCAGCGATCATTGTGCCGATAGTCGTTTCAGCCAATGGTTTAATTGCCAAGAGCCTCGACCAACCTCTGAGGAAGCTCTCGTTAGGCAGCTGGATCAGGGTCTTGATACAGAGAGCGGTACTCCTGGACACGGCTTGCATTGTTAGGAGGTTCCTTTTTTTGGAGCCCTGACTGCCGGTAGCTTGGACCCTGCTCCCGATACCGGTGGTCTACTATTTTTTATTGTTTAAATGGTTTTTTAAATAATAGGATTTTTTTTTCTCGTGTATTCGTGCTCGCGGTGCTCGTTGTTGCTGGCATTCGGCGGCGTGTGATTCGGTGTGGTGGCTTTCGGAATGACGTATTGCACTCGTAGTTTTGTTTTTATGAATTGTTCTTCTGACATTCAAAAGTGCCTATAAAGGTTTAATTGAAATAAATGCTTTGAGTTTGAGTTTGAATTTAAAAATATAATTTATATATATGAAGTTAATTAAAGGAATAATAATACACATATAGAGTGAAAGATACCTTTCCTCTCCTCTATGAGTTCTTATACACATTATATTTTATTTGTTAATATTGTTAGAAATATTTCAACCTCAAATAAACTATAAATATAATTATCATCAGCCTATAATGTTCCCACTGCAGGGACTCAGACCTCCTCTCTAGGAGAGGAATGGGCTGTAATCCACCACGCGGGCCCAGTGCGGGTTGGTAGATGTCACATGTTTTCGAATTTTTTGGTTCTAAGAAGTTCGGTTTCCTCACGATGTTTTCCTTCACCGTTTTGCGAGCAACGGTGATGAAATAAATTACACAAAGTAATGCTCCTGCCTGGATTCGAACCCACGACCTACTGTTCGTAAGTCGGGGCAGACACCACTGGGTCACCGCTGCTCCAAAATAAATATAATCATAGTAATTAAAAAAGTAATAATTTTGATTTTGGAAATAATTTAGTCTGATATCACCAAAATTAAATAAGCAACTGATGAGTTCTCGATCTATCTTCGAATGAGGAGAGGTATTTGTCCAGAAATGGAGTAGGTGATCACAGGGCAGCTTTAACTGACTACTGGCACGCTAAAACTAATTAGAAAGCAAGATAACACTAATTATTGGTTCAATATTCTACTAGGTTTACATCCGAACAATGACCCGAATGTAGGCCCTGTTAACGACCTCGGGGGTTTGTACTTGTTTTCTTTTTATATGACAAACCTGCAGCTCTATTCACAAACCACTGCAACTCCTAAAAAGCAGGATCAACGGCGGCGAACACCAATGAAGCACCAATAAGGTCCAGAAAAATAATTTAACTCTATTGGGTCCCACAACGAAATAAATCAAAGTATACTAGGAGAGGACTAGGAAAATCTTAATTTCTATCTCCCTCCAATATTATCAGGAGAAAGAATAGAACAAAGCCAATAGGCACAAAGAGGCATAATTAGATAACTGGAATAGGGACGTTTACTGACTAAAAAAAATGTGATTCTAATTAGTCCGTCTATTAGATTATAGAAAAATATTGGATACGTATTTTTTATTTTATCAAATGAACAAAAATTTACGAAGTCCAAACGCGTCAAAGATTTGAGTAAGGGTAGGCGGGTTGTACACTAGTTATCGCGGCCTCGACATAGAGGGCGAAGAAGGAACATGGGTGGTTTTTAGTCAGTAGAAGTCTGACACTCCCTTTCGCTCTGCCCAAGAGCGGGAGGGGTTATTCGATGATTATCCACCCGCCAAAAAAAAAATAAAAGGGTAGGTGACGTCAGTGACAGCTAAAAAATGTCATACTAATGTCTTAAAGTTTGACGTCACACAAGTTTTCAGTGCACTGTATCGTCTTCATTGTTTGCTTACGTGAAAAAAGAAAAAATACGTGTCCATTTTTTGGTAATCTATATGACGGACTAATTAGTTTTTTTTTTGTTAACAGTCCTATTGTTTGAATATGAGAATGAGTGTGTAAAGTTGACTTGTGTTGCGTGGCAGCAACATCTCATTCAGTTTTTTTTTTTTTAAACAATGTTCTAATAAGGTTGCCTACTATGCCTAATATGTTTAATAGAGTAAGATCCCAGGGCCACCAGACGTCACGTATTTACTGACGAAGGAAATGTGGACGATTGAGTAGTGTTAGTATGTCCTAAGAACGCACACCAAAAACACACAACACATAAAAACATTACTCACCTCACGTATTTTCTCCAAGCTGATTTTTACGTATATTTTAGGCAATATCCTCAAAAATAAGTCGCCAATACTCCCAGACGATTTAACGCCCCCAAAATAATTACTGAACTGGACTATAAGCGGTAACAAGCTTTAAACTTTCTTTGTTTACTCAGTTTAGGCGCGGGTAACACGCGACCTAAAAGTTCAAAGGTATAGTTGGACACAATTCAAAAGTTGCACTGATACAATCAAGTCCCAGTGACCAATCAAATCGTTTATAAACATTTGACTTGAGACTTAAATGAAACGTCTTGAATTTGACAATGCCATTTCTGTCTTGACTTCCGTTCATTTCGTTTAAACTCAGTTGAAAAGTAATTACTTTGCAAATGGCAAAATGCAACAGGTAAGTTGAAAAGTAATCTCTTTGGATCTGGCAAATGGCAAAGGCAACACCCGATTCAGTCTTTTGCATTTTTCCACAGGAACTTCTAAGTTTTGTCGTACTGTAATGTAACTACGTTTCATTTAAATGCCTTCTCAAACATGCTTACTTTACATTTCTCTGTCCTATGTAGGTATAATTGATATACTCATACACTGAAGATCCTACACGCTCTCACTTTTGTATAAAACAGTAGATATTCTTAATTCGGTATCTTAATTAAAGTATTTAATTGTTAATTTAATAGCAGTAAAATATTCGTCTTTGATAGACAATAGCAAACTATAGCATACAAACATATTGAATATACTTAATTATAATTTTTGTACTCAAATTTTAATTTATACTTATTTTCTATTCCAATTTAATTGATGTTTATTAAGATTTTTGAATTTACTTTAATTTAACTACTTGACATTTTAAATTCAATGTAAATTTTAATTTTGTAATTAACATAATTATATTTCCGATTCAGTATTTATTATTGATTATACAAGTACTCACAACTGTTAAATAGACTAGGTATATTAATGTAAGGATTTAGTGAATAAGTCGTTGGTGTGTCAATGAATAAATATTAAACTCACCCCTTTCTCCCGCGGGGGTAGGCAGACACCGTAAAACGTCACCTGCTACTTTACCTTTCACCTCGTCCACGATCATACATCTGATCACACAGGCACGCCAGTTCGCCACTCCGCACCTGTCCTTTCTGAAGAACCTCACTAAATATGGTCTGTCTCTTTTTAGGGCGTCATATAAACTTTACCGAGCACACAAGGTATTTGGAATAAGAATTCCAAAAGTACCACAAGTATTATAACAGTGAGTTCTAACCACAGTAACAACTTAACAACCGAACATACTCGTATACTCCTCTAATAACTATTGTACTACACAATAATAATTCCCAGTTACCACACAATGTCCTCGTTGAACACCAGAACAGTACCTTAACAATAATGGTAAATAGTTATTCGACACCAAATACTTGTGGAATACCAAATATTATGGAGGAATGTTATCGAAATTTGGGAACTGGGTCGGAGATGAAATGAAGAAAGTTCGGGGTGTCTAAAATGGCCGCTTTAGCAGAATCGTAATATGAATCATGTTAAAAATTTGAAATTCTTAAAATAGACTTAGACATTAAGTCCATTTTAAGAATTTGAAATTTTAACGTGATTCATACTAAGATTCTGCGGGGCAGATCCTAATATGAATTGCGTTAAAAAACGTAAATGGACTTTTCATAATAGTAACTGCGTCTGTGACCATTTAGGAAAATAGATTATTATTCAGTCAGACTTCGATTGCCAGTTCGGGATTACTGTTATTAGGTTTTTTCATCAGGTATTTTTCTATAGAAGCCACGTAGTCTGGATTTATGCTCGTTCGATGGCAAACGGCTTTTTTTGAGGGTCGGAAATCATCAAATGACTCCTCCTGCTTTGGGCAAAGCGGAAGAGAGTGTCAGACTTCTACTGACTAAAAAACAACTATGTTCCTTTTGAGCCCTTTGTATCCGGGGCCGCGGCATCTCATTCGAACAACCCTCAGCCGCGGCAGGCGTCGTCCCTTGCGGGGACCTGTAATGTTGCTGACATCTCTTTGAGATGGCAATAGGCTTGTTGTTTGCTTATGTTGTGCTTGGCGACATGTGGGTGGCCCTATTGGATACACCTCTGCCTAACATTTGAGGAATAAGGATTTTTACTGACTTAAAAAAATGAGATTATAATTAGTCCGTCTGTTAGATTATCGAAATATATTGGATACGTATTTTTTGTTTTATCAAATCAATAAACATTGACGAAGATAAAACGCGTCAAAGATTTGAGTGGGGGTTGGTGACGTCACTGACCGCTAAAAATGTCATACTCATGTCTTACTGCGGTACTTGGAGATATTTAATGATTACTTAAGCCGTCACTTATTAAAGGTTTGGCAAACTTTTGTATGACAAAACTATCAAAACTGGTCAAAACCTTTGTATATGATGACCTAAGTAACCATTAAATCTCTCTGAGATAAGATTGAAAAAATCTCCCGCAAACCTCAAAAGTTGCTTTAATGTTGTACAATTGTTACAAAACACTGTTTTCAATTAAAACGAAGCTTTAAACTATTAGAAACGTAGGAGCTATAAAATGCTATCAATCAGCAAAAGAACATTCCTGCACGAACATTTTCTTAAAGATTTTTTACTGCAAAGCTAAGTAAGTAGAACCATTGTTCCGCATTCCTTGGCGTGCAATTCTAAAGGAAACAATTCGAGCTGATTTACTAAGCTACGACATCATCACTTTATTTCCTCGTAAAGTTTTTGGATCCTGCATGGAGCAAATATTTGTATGTACTAAATTTTAACTCACATATTATGTGAGTTAAAATTTAGTGGTTTTTAATCATTCAGACGCCCTTTGGTACGAATAGTTACAGCACTGATATCAACATTTGTGCCTTACCTACATTACAAAAATTTGTTAATTGATATGTTATGTACTTTTTTATTTTTACATTGTTTATAATTATATAATTTTTTATTATTGATTTGTGTCTGTAGTAACTCTAAAATGAACTTACACCTTACTATTGTATCGAGTCTGGTTCTTCTAACCAACATAACAGACAGAATGTGTTGCTGGGGAGTTTGTTCCGTCACTTCTTCTTTCCAGCTAAACACTAGGAAGTGCCGAAGGGTGGGCGTTTTGGGGGACTGTCTCTTGTAAATAAGTAGAGTAAAGTAAATTTTGACGTTCGAAAAGTGCTGATTATCAGCCTAATTTGAATAAATGACTTTTGATTTGATTTGATTTGAAAATGTTTGTAAACGCACCCTCGATACATGAGAAATTCCTAGTGTAGAGCAACGTTTTTTAAATGCACAATAAAGCTTTCCAAGTAGAGATTTTCAAACTGTGTGTTTACTCTATCATTTCATGAGAATATGAAGTCTTTGAAACGAATAACTCTCAAATTGTAATTATTACTTAGATGCAATTCTTTTGCAGTTTTTCATCACCATCATCTTTCTAGACTTTTTTTTCAATTATAAACTGCATAGGTACATCATTATCTGCCTAGCCTTTTCCCATTATACTGGGGTTGAATTTCTGTCTAACCAGATGATAACCTGAATACCAGTATTTTACATGGATCGACTGCCTATCTGACCTCCATAAGCCAGCTAGCACTGGGTCATACGATACCCCTTGTCCGTCAAAGATGTAAAATAAGGTATTTCACCAAAAAAATCTTATTAGGCCGTCAGATACGTTTTCAAAAAATAATGGACATGTATTTTTACTTTTTTCACATGAAGATGAAGGCGATACAGTGCTTCGAAAAGTCGCATCAAGTCGTGTGACATCACAAGGTTAGTACTTTTTTACCCACAAAGCGACGTCAAAAGCCCCCCCACTCATGATCTTTGACACGTTTTATTTTCGTTTTTTTTTTTTATTTGTTAAAACAAAAGACACGTATCCAATATTTTTCGATAATCTAACAGACGGAATATTTAGATTTTTTTGGTGAAATATCCTATAGACACTGGAACCTGTTGGCACGTTAAGCTGTTCCTTAACGTGCTTTCTAGGCACGGGTGAAACTTGGTATGTAATGGACGATCTCTCACATCTCACGCACTAACTTACATACCCTGAAAATCGACCCGAGCGGCTGTTATCACTTAGCCACGAGTTCCACAATATAATAAACCACATGCCAACATAAAATTATTAAATAGGAATTATGTAATAACAAAGCTGTGCTAAAGATAAGCCTTTAGGCCATTGAGGATTTTAAACTGAAACTAATAACTGTATGAATGAAATAACAAGATTATAAACTACACCCCAACTATTTCCATCTCGCTTTTAAGCACTATGAGAGAGTGAGAGACAACATAAATGAAGAGAACAATGGCAGTCCACATAAACCTATTATAATATGACTGGAATAATCTAAGGGATTTCTAATACGCGGTTATTAGAATTTGGGATCAAATTCGTAACACTTTTTTTGGATGGTGGAAAATCATCAAATGACTCCTCCCCGCTCTGAGCGGAGCAGTAAAGAGTGTCAGACTTCTACTGACTAAAAACCAACCATGTACCTTCTTAGCCCGTTGTGTTCGAATCGGTATCTTTTAACAACCCGCAGTCATCGAACAAACCGCAGCAACTTTTTTTTACCCTTCTGCGTACTTCAAAGTATGGCGGTGTTTTTCAAATGGATAAGACACCATACTAACATAATAGCACACTTTTAATCCCCGAACGGTTAGACAGACCTCTGTTTAACCCTCAATAGTACACCAACATTTCGTAAGTAATGTGCAAGTCCTACGTAATAGGGTGAGAAATACCTGAACAAAATCACAAAAACACTTTGTCCCACACGGGAATCAAACCCAAAACCTCATTCACTGCAGACACTCTTGCGACCACTAGACCATCGAAGTGCAGACATTAAGTTTTGTAGATATCCTACAGCTATTCAGTATCTAATTTATTAAACAAAACCATGGAATTAATCTATCTGTAACCAAAAAGGTATTCGCAATATAATTTAATTAATCTTGGTTTACTAAGCACTAAGTTAACTAAGTCTGAGGTTAGCTTTGATAGTTAAACTTTTGAACTGACGAAGTTTAAACTTTAGTTGGATACCAAATAAATTAATCTTCAGCAATTAGCACTAAGTCGAAGAATTTTGAAGATCCTTATCCATTTCTTTATAGTTTTACAATTTATTTACACTGAACGCAATATACACCATGTTTACTGTTTGTTTTGAGTTTTCCATGCTCACAAATAAACTAAAGTTATTTTTGGTGGATATTTATGAGCAGACAAATCGTCAGTCACAACTTGATTATATTTCAGATACAATAAAGTCACAATCGAAAAAGTATCGCAAAATATTTGCGAGTGTGCGCGAACTTTTTCAATACTTTTTCGATTTTTACACAGTTAAAATAAATGTTTACTCAGCTACGTAAATAACGCAATAGATGTTGTTGAACTGTTTTCATCAAAATAACACTAACATCTACAGACGGTCCTTCACTTGAGTGCTCAATTCGTTCCGGACCAAGGATCATAATATGATAACACTGACGGACATCCGAAAATCAATAAGTAACCCGTCAGCAGCTCTTGGGGTCAAATCGTCCCAACAGTGCACACATACAAATAGTACGCGCACACCGATCGCAATAAAACGCGTTTGAGTGTTACTTGAACCTCAGTAGGCACGCAAGTTTTAATATACAGTAATTCAAGTATGAACAAAAAGCTAGATGGAATCGGCTCACACATGTATGCAAAACTTTTACATGAGTGTTTATTATGGTTCAGGTAACGGGTTCATCATCATCATCAGCCTATAATGTCCCCTCTGCAGGGACTCAGGCCTTCTCTCTAGGAGAGGTAACAGGTTATTTGTGAATAATTCGAAATTGTCGCAACGAAAAATTTTGTAAGCAACCCGAACTTCGCGTCAGATAACACAAAAACGGCTTAGTTTGCTTCTTTTTCTCCTTAGCGTATCGAAGTCAAGAAGTTGAAGTATGCTAGGCCCAGAAATTAGCCAAACGAACTCGGTTCGTTGATGCAATCAATAGGTCATCAAATGCACAGGTCTCACTGTCTGTGGGGATAACCCGCATACGCGCTTTGTGATTCCATTTATAACACTGCACATTTTAACGAATTTGCTTCGTTTTGTAAAAGCTGGCTTTAAAGTAAGTTTTATACTGAGGGCCCAAGGTTCAAGTTGTCAAAATTAGTTCCTCGTACGTACGGTAGAGGTACTTTTTGAATTCCAATACGAAACGTATATATGGCTGAAAACAGTCCAACTCTCCTCTTCCCTGAGTTGATTTACTGATTATCAGTATACAGTGCTCGAATAGAGAGTTTTATGTCGTCAGAAGGACTGTCGCGTTATGTTGGACAAACTAAGCTCTTGAACGGTATTACACCGCTGAGTTGCGAGGGTATTCGAGGGTTAAATAAATACCTGTTTATTTTCATGCTAAAAGGACCTTTATTACTTCAGGGATTAATAATTTGTTTGATCTGCATACGCAATAAAATCACGTATTTATCCCATAGGGAAACAAAACTGAATACCATGTGATATTCCTCACACACATTTTTACATAATATTACATCACGCCTGTGATCCTCGAAGTTTTAGGCAGAGTAATACATTTGTGATGAAAGAACCCAATAACAATTAGCCCGATCCGGGAATCAACCCCAGGACATCGTGCTCAGTAGTCGCAGTTGTGACCACTAGACCGAGCAGGAAGTCTACATACATTTTCATCTTAGTTAATGTTCATTTATGATCGTACTCGCTCTGATTACGACTACAATGCTCCTGATCTAATCATCGTGATAATGCATCGCCACACTGTCGGATCTTGTGGTTGTCATACTCAATAGATTTCCAGGATCACTGGTCTAGCTTCAGAAACCTCTCTTGGCCTATCTGAACGAAGTAAGGTCAGACAGATCAAGAAGGGCAGGTTCTCTGATTCACCTGACGAACCCTATAAACTACCCAGTTTTGGTTTGTCATAGATTAAACCATAACTTCTTAGGCAATCAGCAATAAACATTAGACTACATTTACTAACTCGGGCGATGCGACTTCAATTTGATGTGCACTTTTGTTTATACAGACGCCAGTAAATCAACCGTCACAGCAATCTTTGACAATCATTACAGGTAGTCAGATCGTAACTCTGATCACTAATCTTACCAAAGGGTATCATATTACCCAGGACTATTAGCTAGGTTGTGGAGGTCAGATTAGCAGTCGCTTCATGTAAAATACTGGTATTCTCATGCACCTGGTTAGACTGGAAGCCGATCCCAACAAAGTTGGAAAAGGCTAGACAAATCATTTTCATATGACTATCGCCGCTTGTCAAGTTTTGTTGTCACGGTGACTTAAAACAGACTGTAAAACGTTACTCCGAAGTTCGAAATACCGATGTACGGTTAACAGAAAGTTTGTGTGTCCGAATTACGTGAGTCAGAATGTACGCTATGACGAAGTACGGTAATCAAACTGTTCTTTACTCCAGTGTACGTTACTCCGTTTTGAGATAACTCACTAACGAGTTATCACAAAATCGTCGTCGCAATATCGTGGTCATGACCATGAGGTAAATTAATTAGTAAAGTACCTTTAATAATGTTGAAGTAAGCATATCTAATATTCAAGCTGCAGCTACTCCAAATATTTGCTAGGAAGTAATTACGAGATAATATTGTCTTACATTAACACTAATTACTAAGAGAAACCCGACTCTTGACTGTAGTCTACAATTATGAGGTAAAATATCTTTATTGCGAATGTAGAAATGCACTGTAATAATATTATGATTTAGGTTTGTCGTATACTGCGGGGTTAGAACGGGGGAACTACGAGGTCACAAAGCCTGTATTTTTCCCCGGTTGATGATTGCTGACTATTACATAGGACTTAAATATAACTCACGAAATGTGAATGTACTAAAGGATTACACTTCTGCCAAAATTCTTTGAGAAATACAGGCGTAATGTTATAATATCTGGAAGGTAGCAAAAATGCCCGCCTCAGACACTCAACAGCAGTAGATACGTTTATGAAAACGTGAAGCCCATTTCAAGTGCCGTATAACTACAAAATATTATGGAAAACGGTACAATTTTATAAAATCTTGTCACGACATTTACCGTCATGTTCAAGCACATATCAACCTCACTAGTATCACCGAACATAAACCTACAATGTTGGTTCTAAGCATTCACGAAGAAGATGGCCTATAAAGTTGCGCTCGCCGCGAAATGTTCAATGTGCGGGTACCCTTATATTGCTTTATATGAGTTTGACGTACATAATTATACTGCGTTCACGATTTAGTTTCTTAACTTGTAAACAAGTCTTTGATTTTGGAAAAGACACTTTATTTATCACAGATAAAGCTCAGTTGACTAAAGCTGTCACCGAATAGCGTCCAAGAACGGCGAAAACAAATTTGGGTCTTTTGGCGGCGAGATGGGCAGACTAAACAGTTGACAATGACATATTCAACCATTGTTTGATTTTTTAGGGTTCCATTTCCCAGTGGATAATACAGGATTCTTATAATATGTTTTCTATACGACTTGGTATTCTGAATTGGACTAATTTCCACAACCATAAAGTGCATATTCTTTTAAATGGAAATAACATTTTTAGGTAACCAGAATTTGAACACACTTTATTTGTGATTCACCAAATAACGTAATAGTATATCTTAGCTATGTCAACGGTTACAGCGTTATACAAAAGAGCAGTTTGAAATACTTTCTACTTACATGTGTAGTAAGCGTTCTCGAGTTAAATAAAAAGGCACAGAACATTGTCTTTACGTTTCTGTGTAACGCATTTCACTAACTTAAAGAAAAGATTGAATAGCGTCATGAATAAAAAGTATCTAAATATTAGATAAGTCGCTGTTTTCACTGCTACATACATACACAACATCACGCCTGTGATCCCTGAAGGGCGAAGCAGGTGTGCACGTTATTGTACGTCCACATTTTGGTAGTTTTAAGTTCCATATCTTTGTATATATATGTGGGGATGACAGTATTGAGTAACCATGTGAGGGATGTTTTACCACTAAAAAACAAATAAGGCTAATTTTCCCGCGTTCCCACCAGCAGTAAGGTTAACAACATCATCCTGAACGCGTTGTTGAACTTGACACGAAGGGCGCTGTAAGTACCTACTAAAAAACCTTTGCGGCCTTATTACAAAAGTGGTTAAACCTGGGTTTAACTTAGACTTGGTTTATCACGCATGCCGTCTCGTGAATGAGAGCGAAGGTGTGTGAAAGGGAAAAGGTCACGATGGTTTTGACAGAAGACGTAAAGACGAAAAGATTATTGTAAAGACGATATAAAATTGAAATAAAACAGTTAAACGTTTTAAAGTGTTTGATTTCCCACATTTTCACGCCCACAAAAGTGGAAAACTGGGAAATCATTAAAAGACGGGCTTACAAATCAAAACTGGAAAAAAAAATTGACGACGTGCCGACGACGACGTGAAAAATTTTCAGTTTTTGAAGGCGGCCATTTTTGGTCATCAGACGCAACGGGTTTGAATTATAGTCACCCAGAAGACGAAATGGCGAAGGCTGGGACAAGCCAGAACCCGATCATGCAAGGGTATTTTGCGGATGATATGGTAAAAAAATTTAGTGGCCAGCACAAAACATACACGGTATCGAAATGGATCCAAGAAATAGACAACAACTCGGAGATTTTTATGTGGACGCCGTTACAGCAGCTCATTATAGCTCGTAGATCGCCAAGGAGTTTCCTGACGTTTTAGATCAAAAGACAGCCCACGAAGTAATGTCCACCAGAAAGAAACAAGGTGATGAAAGCTGTATGGACTACTTATTAGTAATGCGTGAGCTAGGCAAAAGGGGAAAGATGCCAGATTATGTCGCTATAAAATACATCGTAGAAGGGATTGAGGACGAAGAAACTCATAAAATAATGTTATACGGAGTTACCACGTATCCAGATTTTAAAGAAAAAATGAAAATTTACGAAACTATGAAAGAAAAAATTAAAGAGTCGAAGATACGACGAAGTCAGCCGAAATATAGTAATGTGGTAGGAAAAAGGGTGATCAGGTGCTTCAGTTGTGGTGAAAGAAGTCATCAGTCCAAAGAATGCCCAAATAAACATCTCGGGCTAAAATGCTTTAAATGCAATAATTTCGGCCATATTGCGACATACTGCAACAAGGCGGAAGTATCGGCACAGGTACCGAACAAATTACAAAGCGGCGACGAAGCAGGTGCAACTTTTACAAGACGTCCCCGGCAAGTTGTTGGTGAAAAACCACCAGGAGGCGTGAGTGGGTTGAACGACACGAAACGCACGATGTTTAACAAGGAGGCCGACAACTTTAAGTTTGCGTCCGCGGGTGGCAGCACTGAGTTGTCAACTGCGAACGAAAAAGAATATGACGTTTTGCTTGACAATGAGAACGATGTAAACAAAGATATTTCAAGAAGAAAACCCCGGAAAACTGTTAAAATTTGTGATAAGACGTCGATTGCATTGATCGATACCGGCAGCGATGTCAACTTGATTTCTGAAGAATTTTACACAATGATTGGATTACCGAAAAGGGAAAATAAGTTTCTTTCGTTATTTGGTTTTGGACATGTAAAAGTGTGTTCTATGGGGAAAATTAAAGTTCCTATTGTTATTGATGAACAAAACTATAGTGATGTGTGTTTCCATGTGGTATCTAATGACACTATGCCGTATGATATTATAATAGGACATGAGTTCCTAAAAGATGTAACATTGTCTAAGAAGGAAGGAAACATAATGTTTTTGCCGTCAAATGAGAATTGGTTGCGTAAACTTTCTTGTTATTTTACAGACGTTCCGTACGTTATCGGAGGTGAAGCAAGTAAACATGTTCAACAGCAGGTAAAGCATATTGTCGAGGGATATCAGCCTAAGAAGACGAAAGACGCCCCGGTAAGGTTGCATATTATCTTGAAAGACGACATCCCGGTAGTCCAGCGGCCACGCCATTTAGCTATCAGTGAACAAGAAGAGGTTGAAAGACAGGTGGAACAGTGGCTTAAAGAAGGAATAGTGCGGGTGAGTTGGTCAGAGTATGCTAGTCCGTTAGTCTTAGTTCGGAAGAAGGATGGAGCTATCCGGATTTGTGTGGACTACCGATTAATCAACAAGATGATAAAGGATGAATATCCTTTACCGATTATTAATAATAATAATAATAATAATAATTTATTTATTTCAGAAAACAATGTTCCATTATGACCATATTGATAGACTTGCAGAAGCTAAGATTTTCAGTACGATTGATTTAAAAAATGCGTATTTTCATTTGCCGGTACATGAAGACGCATAATGGACAATATGAGTTTTTAAAGGCGCCATTTGGTTTGACGGTCTGCCCTAAAGTATTTACAAGATTTATAACGACAATTTTCCATGAATTGATTTCTAGACGTATTTTTTTGATTTTTATAGACAATTTACTAGTTACAGCTCAGAATGAACTAGAAGCTGTAGAAAGATTGAAAGAAGTGTTAGACGTAGCGTCACAATACGGGTTGGAGATCAACTGGAAGAAATCACAACTTCTGGTAAGGCAAGTGGAGAGGATTCATAGAGTGATGATTTCTGTACTAACAAAACTGTGTATAGAGCAACCAGGTAACTGGTACAAACATGTTAGTCGTTTGCAACATGCACTGAACAGCACTTATCAGAGAAGTGTCAATGCTACACCATATGAGTTACTCATTGGCACAAGGATGAGACGGCAAGCAGATCCTGAGATTTTAGATTTAATTCAACAGGAAAATCAAAATATTTTTATGAATAATCTAGAAGAACTGCGTATGAAGGCGAAAGAGCAGATTTTAAAAGTTCTAAATGAGAATAGGCGTGATTTTAATAAAGCAAGGAAGAAAAGTCGAGTCTATAAAGTTGGAGATGTTGTGGCTATACGACGCACGCAATTTGTAGTAGGTATGAAACTCAGACCAAAGTACCTAGGTCCTTATCGGGTTACCAAAGTGAAGGGTGCCGTTAGATATGATGTAGCAAAGCTGGATTCTGAAACTGAAGGGCCAAATAAGACGAGCAGTGCGGCGGATTCTATGAAGCCATGGCCTAGTGTGCAGGAAAACAATATTGATACTAGAGATGACTGAGGTTAGCGCACAGATTTAGAATTCAATTTTATTTTAATTTTTCATTTAAGACGATTAAACATTACGTTTCCTAATTCCTTGAATGATAAGATTTGTTTTTGTTTATGTCGTAACTACGACACTTAACTAACTAGTTATGTTTTAATGCGATGTTGTGTAATGGTTGTAAGTTTAAGATGTTTGTTGTTTCGATTTTATTTTTAAGGTTTACAGCTTTTAAGTGTTTTAAAGATTTCTTATTTGTATTAGTCTAGGGACAGACTAATTGCAGGACGGCCGAATGTGGGGATGACAGTATTGAGTGAATGAGAGCGAAGGTGTGTGAAAGGGAAAAGGTCACGATGGTTTTGACAGAAGACGTAAAGACGAAAAGATTATTGTAAAGACGATATAAAATTGAAATAAAACAGTTAAACGTTTTAAAATGTTTGATTTCCCACATTTTTTTCTTCTGTACGTGTGTTTGTCACTGAACTCCTCCTAAACGGCGGGACCGATTTTGATGAAAATTTTCGTATGTGTTCAAGTAGATTTGAGACTGGTTAAGTTAATATAAATTAAACCCACACAATTATACGGAAACTCTAGAAACACACTGACAGAATTACGCTTTCAAATATCCAACAAAGGTAAATCAACAGTCCTGATTCCGTGGGCTCGACACAAAGGGCTAATATGGAACATGGGTGGTTTTCAGTCAGTAGAAGTCTGACACTCCCTACCGCTCTGGGCAGAGCGGTAGGAGTCATTTGATGATTTTCCACACTCCAAATAAAAAATAAACCTTAAGTAAACCCAGTCAAAGTCCAATATATTTGCTAAAATACTGGTACTCTCACCATCATGGCAATACCAACATTCCTACACGTGTCACCTTTTACCTCAAAATACACCTTTTCAGCAATTTTATGCCTGTCGTAAAATTTGCAGGCACTTCGCTCATACTGTGAGACATTCATGCACAACATTTCCGTTATGTGTAGTGATGAATCGAAAAATAATCTTGGTGTTGGAATACGAGTATTTCGTTATCAGCAACAATCAGTATTCAATTTAATTATGCCCGTAATATTTTTTTCAACTAAAGCACGACGTTGTTTAATAGGGGATCGGACTGGGTCAAAAAAATATGTATCTAATTAGTCCGTCTGCTAGATCATCGAAAAATATTGGATACGTGTTTTTTGTTTTATCAAATTAATAAAAATTGACGAAGATAAGACGCGTCAAAGATCATGAGTGGTGTGTTGTGACGGCATTTGTAGGTGAAAAATGTACTAACATGTGCCGTTTTCGAGAAATTCACGAGTTTTCGAAGCATTGTATTGTCTTCATTTTTTGTTTATGTGAAAAAAGAAAAAATACGTGTCCAATATTTTTTGAAAATCTATCTGACATACTAATTTTTTTTTTTTTTCCGATCCCCTATTAAAAGACTTGCAGTTTATCCACCTGTCTTAGCCGTACCGATGGTAGTAAGTTACCTTGTAGACTGGCTTATAATTTACCATAACATACAGTATGATATACATATATATGGCAAAGCATTTCTATGAAAGTCATGAAGATGGTGGCAGAAGGCAATGTCGCCCCCGTCGGAGCTGCGGGTTGTTCGCAAGAGATACCGCAGCCTCGGCACAAGGGCTAAGAAGGAACATGGGTTAGTTAGTAGAAGAGCAGAGGGAAGTTCAAGAGCGGGTAGGGTTATTTGATGATTTCCAAACCCCCAAAAAATTAAAACTTGCCTTCGTCGCTCTGTGGATGGGTGAGAACCCATTATAAAGGGTGTAAAAGTACTCTTAACGCAAACGAAGGGCATTTGTTCTCCCCACCACTGCGATCATTTTATGGTTTTAGACCACACCTGGGAACCCCCTAGTAACGGAGATATTGGGAGTCAAATTTTGCACAGCTGTTTTTGTAAATACTAGTTTTTCAGGTTATAACTTTACTTAAATTACCTCAATGACCCGTTTACTATTCATATCACCACTAGCACAATGTTTTAAGAGTGCTACATTGAGTTTTACCGTTTTAAACACCGTTTTAAAATATGATTTTTGACCCTAAAAACAAAAGTCGTTTCCCAGTAAAAATTATTGCGTAAGGGTACTTAGTTTCCTGTCGGGGCTGCGGGTAGTCCTCTGGTTATCGCGGCCTCGACATAGAGGGCGAAGAAGGAACATGGGTGGTTTTTAGTCAGTAGAAGTCTGACACTCCCTTTCGCTCTGCCCAAGAGCGGGAGGGGTTATTCGATGATTTTACACCCACCAAAAAAAAAAAAAAAAAAAAAGGGTACTTAGTTTGGGCCGCGGGTAGTCCAACGGTTATCGCGGCCTCGACATAGAGGGCGAAGAAGGAACATGGGTGGTTTTTTGTCAGTAGAAGTCTGACACTCCCTTTCGCTCTGCCCAAGAGCGGGAGGGGTTATTCGATGATTTTACACCCACCAAAAAAAAAAAAAAAGGGGACTTAGTTTGATGTACAGAATGCTTGGTTGACGTACGTGTGAAGGGTTAATTTACACCTTGTATAAGTACCAAGTTTCCTCCGTGCTTCAAAAAACACGCTAAGCCGTTGTCCCAATTGTCATTTGTAGATCATTGACAATCGTTACTGCTAGTCGATGGCCCGAAATTCTAGCAACTTGGGACGAGGGATCGAAGGATTTCATAACTGAGTTGTGGTGGTCATATAAGCAGCCGCTAAAATTAAAATACTGGTATTCAGCATCCAGTTAGACTGGAAGCAGATCCTAATATGAATTGAAAAAGGCTAGGCATATGATGACCCAGCAAGTAACAATAGGGATGTTTACTGATTTAAAAAAAATATGATTCTAATTAGTCCTTCTGTTAGATTATCGAAAAATATTGGATACGTATTTTTTGTTTTATCAAATTAATAAAAAATGACGGAGATAAAACGCGTCAAAGATTTCAGTGGGGGGGTTGAGAGGTCACTCACCGGTAAAGAATGTCATACTAATGTCTTAGAAAATGACGTCACACGAGTTTTCAAAGCCCTGTATCGTCTTCATTGTTTGTTAACGTGAAAAAAGAAAAAATACGTGTCCAATATTTTTTGGAAATCTATCTGACGGACTAATTAGTTTTTTTTTTTTTTAACTACCCTATTCTTAAAAGAACTTGGTACGCCATCCCAGAGAAAAAGTAGATCCAATCAAATTTTTGGAAAAGACACGACCCAGCTCAAAAATTCATACCACTACGGATATACAGTATACATACAGAATGAATTTATATGAAGAACATTTATAATGTAAAGCCTCTTCAGACAAGCTCGTAACAAAGGCTTGATGTCCCGAATTTGTTTGCGGTACCTACATGAAAAGTATAAGGAATTCCACGCATATATTATCATACTTTCAGCGTGGTTTATAAGATTTTCTTCTCCTTAGTGTAAGACTTTGATCTTCACTTGTAAATATGTAGAAATGAGTTATTTTTCGCGTCTCGTCTGGTTGACGTGATCTTAAGGCCAAGCACGAGAACGCGGTGTTAAGGTTACATAAATACTTTGAATCAGAAATAACTTATTTTAGATTAAAACACTAACATTATAAAGGCTTGAGTAAACAAACACAAACAGAATTACACTTAAACGACATAACATATTTTAATAACATTTGATATCAGAATACCATGAAAATAATATTTGTGTCATTCATTTTTCCAAAAATTAATACCTTCTTGTTTTAGCATACATTTTCATCGCGGGTTTATAGTACTTTCATAATTAAAATAAGTTTTTTTTTATACAAAACGCGAGGATAGGGTAGTGAACAAAAAAAAATCTAATTAACCTGTCAGATAGATTTCCAAAAAATATTGGACACGATTTTTTTTCTTTTTTCACGTAAACAAACAATAAAGACGATACAGTGCTTTGAAAACTCGTGTGACGTCATTGGCTAAGACATTAGTATGACATTTTTAACGGTAACTGACGTCACAAACCCCCACTCAAATCTTTGACGTGTTTTATCTTCGTCAATTTTTATTGATTTGATAAAACAAAAAAAAACACGTATCCAATATTTTTCGATAATATAATAGGACTAATTACAATCATATTTTTCAGTAGTCAGTCAGTATACATTCCTTTTGTTGCGATAAACTATGTTTAACTGTTATTAATTCTCAACCTTAGTTTACTAAGATCAACATCTTTCTGGCTTTGTCCCATGGTACTTACAGGTTGGAGCAATACATATTTTTTTCTTCCATTCTTCCCTGACAACCGTCAAGCCGCTATTTACACTTTTTAGGGTTCCGTACCTCAAACGAAAAAAAATGGAACCCTGATAGGATCACTCGTGTTTGTCTATATGTCGGTCTGACCATTCCCCCTCCCTTATCTCCGAAACTACTCTACTAAAATTTTGAAAAAATACAGAAATTCAGTTCAGCCCTTATAGATTACAGGAAAATCTATAAGAAGTCTATGGTGCTAAAATAACATGGAAAATCTCTCAATATCTATCCCTTCATGTCTAAGTTCGACTTGCACTTGGCCAGTTTTTACTTTGATATCATTACTTACACCATCCATCTACCATAAATATATTTTTTTAGTATAAATACGAGTCAAAATTCTGTTCTTAAAATAATACTATTTAAAACATTGCCATTGCAAAATTGAAAAAGAAAAACGACTTCTTCAATCAAACATTATTAACTTTTAACGCACTTTTCGCTTAAATTTGAGGTCGTTTAAGGTACGTTCTACTAATGAATATTGGTTTCCAATATTTGGCCGACATCTGGAGGAGGCCCGTTAACATCAAATAAAAATCCAATTGCGTGATGGTCGCCCTTAATTTATAAAACCGCTGACATTAAGAAGCGGGAATAATTTTGCCTATTTACCTCAAAAAGTCAAGATTAAATACTTTTATAGCGTCATTCAAATGTCGTAGAGAATGTAAATATTATTTTGACTAACATTTTTTTCGTGGAGATATGCTACTCTTAAGTTGGCAAAGGCCTAATTTGTACTATAACACTAAAAAGTTGAGATTGTAGCAGGGACCTACGCTGTAGCACACATCTACGCCGTAGCACGAAGCGTAGCATGATTTGATTTGGACGGAGTCTCTCGGATTTCTGAACGTTCGTTCAAATTGATACTATATTATAATGCCGTTGGCAACCTTCTGAAATCAGCTTATTTCATTTAATTTCAAACTACCATCAAAGTTTCTTTCTGTTCTCTGATGAAAATGAATGAGGTTACGTTATCGGTGAACAGCCATCATGTTGGAGGTGAAGGACGATGCCTGATAAGAGCGCTGATCATTTATCTAATGATTGATGACCGATTTACTTTGCTAGCTCACCTTTGTGAATAATACAAATGGATTCCATTTGTATTATTTCATGCGGAAGAAAGAAACGATTTGTAACACAATTAATGCAAAAACAATGTCGAATTGAGAACCTTTGCCTTTTTTTCTTCGATTAAAAATCTAATATAGAAAACGGGTTTTATAAATGAAGATGCATTTAATCCGTCAGATAGATTTTCAAAAACTAATAGACACGTATTTTTTCTTTAATCACTTAAACAAAAGATGAAGACGATACAGTGCTTCAAAAGTCGCTTCAAGTCGTGTAACGTCACAAGGTTAGTGCTTTTTAATCCACAAAGTGACGTCAAAAGCATGATCATGATCATTGACACGTTTTATTTTCGCCAATTTTAATTAATTTGATAAAACAAAAAACACGTATCCAATATTTTTCGATAATCTAACAGACGGACTAATTAGATTTTTTGTTGAAATACCCTTTTTTTTTGGCGGATGGAAAATCATCAAATAACCCCTCCCGCTCTTGGGCAAAGCAAAAGAGATTGTCAGACTTCTACTGACTAAAAACCACCCATGTTTCTTCTTAGCCCCATATGTCCGCCGCGGTCACTAGTGTACAACCCGCAGCCCCGACGGGCAAATAATACCCTGGGTTATATACGGGGAAATATCCTGGATTTGTCTTCCAGCCCTGATACTGTCAGAAGGCGTCGCGGTAGACTTCGTAGAAAATGGCGAGATGATCAAGACAAGACCAGCTTAGCTCGAAATAACTGGAAATCATGGGGCCTTTACCCTGCAACACAATACAGGCAAACAGTATCAGTATCAATTGCATCTTCTAGTCTAATCAGATGCAGTTCAATATTTAACATGGAGTGTCTGCTAATAAGGCGAGCATCTTAGTCACTAGGTTTTAGTCACGGCGATAAGATTAGTCAAGCTTTTGGGCTATAACAACCCATAAGATAATTAAGGTTGATTGGGAACCCGTCAGGGCTGCGGGTTGTTGTAAGAGATACCGCGGCCTCGATATAAAGGGCTAAGAAGGAACATGGGTGGTTTTTAGTCAGTAGAAGTCTGACACTTCCTTTCGCTCTGCCCAAGAGCGGAGTTATTTGATGATTTTACACCCGCCAGAAAAAGAAAAAAATCAAGTTTGATTGGGAAATTTTGTAACAGGGAACTTGATGTGCTGTCTGTACATTCACTCATTACAACCACCTGTGTAACTCCTCCTCCTCCTCCTGTGTAAATACTCATTAATCAGACGAACAGCGTTCACGCTATAAGCACGCACGGCAGAGAAACAATATATTTTGCTTTAATGTAAGGATGTAGGACAAAACATATTCATCTTCGTGCTATCCATCATTATGCGAATATTTGGGGAAGTGCCCTAATATAAGGAACTGTAAATACGATTACAGACAGGTACAACCAACCATGCTTGAGCTTAGGGTTGGCCCTCCAAAGTAAAATTACCAAAGGGTTTGAATTAAATTGCCTGCTTAATTTTCGCCATTTTTTATTTTTCTTCAAAGTTACAGCCACGCATAAAACTTTTTCAACACACTTGCTCATATAATGGCTCTAATTTCACTGCAATTAGACACATAATGACACCTGTAATCAAACTTTAACTTTTTATTACTATTATTCACAAGTGAGTTATAGGTTTTTTTCTATTTTGTTGGTTGCTTTGTTCTTAAAAAAAACCGGTCAAGTGCGAGTTAAACTCGCGTGAAGAGGGTTCCGTATGATGAATATAATATATATACCATGTTTTTTTAAATCTGACCCAAATTTGTTTGTGGTAACTAAAAAAAGTATGTATGGTACCGGATTGTAGAGGGAAATTGCTGAATATATTGTCTATTGTTGAATTTTGTCTTGTAGTATACTCTTGAATAGTGGGTATTTACACTATATAAGGTATATATGTGCAAAATTTCAAGTCTCTAGGTCCAGCGGTTAGGGCTGTGCGTTCAGTCATATCAGTCATTGAGTCAGTCAGGACTTTGAATTTTATATATATAAATTCACCATGTAATTTTTAGACCATGGACTTCTTATAGGTTTTCCTGTAATCTACAAAGAACTATTTTCTGTATTTTTTTCAAAATTTTAGGCTCAGTAGTTTCGGAGATAAGGGGGGGGGGGGGAACGGTCAGTTTTCGTCTATTTTCTTAAATAACTTCAAAACTATTTATTTTAAAATTATTAAAAAAATATATTTGAGACCCTCATAGTAAGCCCTTTCATTTGATGTGTCACATGGTACAGTTTGCAAAACTTTTTTTTTAATTTTCTTATTTGTCCCGTAAAAGCGACCCCCATATTCAAAATTCATTTATTTACTTTAGCCGTACATGTTTGGGTCACAAAAATCCATATGTATACCAAATTCCAACTTAATCGGTCCATTAGATTCGGAGCAAATTGGCTGTGACAGACGGACAGACAGACAGACAGACACACGAGTGATCCTATAAGGGTTCCGTTTCCTTTTGAGGTACGGAACCCTAAAAAGATCTGAAACAAAAAAGATCGTGTTCAATAGTACAAATAAATTAATGTACTTACCTATTATTTGCTAATTTCATGCAACTTCGTATTTAAATAGATAATTTCAATGTGTAGGTACGTTTTTAATAAATAAAACTTTCACTCCCCCAAACCAACTCTTTGAACTCCCCATTTTTTATTGTGGCTAAAATGCTATCTGCGAAAAGCCAAACAAAATAAACCACATTATTTTAGCCTATAGACGATCGCCATTGTTAGATGCGCGCGCATAGGACAACTGAATACCAATTCTTTCCCGCTATTGCAAACATTTTTTCCAATTGGTTTACCCTGTTGAAAATGATTTTTAGTAAGTATTATTTTCTTCACAAGTTTGTTGAAAAACCTCGTATGATAAACGTGTGTATTTATGATTACCGTCCTCGGCTCCCTTAAGACCCTCACCTAACGGGTCAGGTCTCAAAGGCGCCTCAGCGGTAATCACTAACATTACACACTTGTACCATAATGTACTATTAGCTATTAGTCACGGAAACAATCAATGAAGACGATACAGTGCTTTAAAAACTAGTGTGACGTCATACTTTAAGACATTAGCATGACATTTTTTAGAGGTTAGTGACGTCACCAACCCCCACTTAAATCTTTGACGCGTTTTATCTTAGTAATTTTTTAATGATTTGATAAAACAAAAAATACGTATTCATTATTTTTCGATAATCTAACAGACGGACTAATTAGAAACACATATTTTTTAAGTCAGTAAACATCCCTATTACGTGTCGAAGTTGAAGAAGACGCTCTGTAATAAGTTATTTGACAACCCATGACGTTTTTACTTTGCCAATTGTGTTTTTTTTGTTTTTTATTTTTTTTTAAATACTGTTTAATAATTCTTATCACAGCCTTATTATTTTTGCTTTAATAAAATATTGTCTATTTGTGAAAGCCTGTTATTGTCCATATTTTTTTATAAACCAAACTATTGTGTCTACCTAGCTGTAAGTTTTCAAAAAATAATAATATAAAGAAAGATAATAGTCTATAGATCGACCCGAGTGGCAGTTACTATTAGGCTGCGAATTCTTCTTTCGTCTGAGATAAACGGCCGAATACTGAAACGCTACTCAATTTTAAGTTGCCCTTAAATCTCGTTCTGTCTCTGTTACTTCAGCATAGAGCGACCGAGACAGCACTAGATTTGAGCGTTACTTATATTTGAGTGGCGTTCCAGTATTCGGCCGAAAATGTTCTAAATAATCACGTTTTGTTTTGAAGTTATTAATAAGGGCTTACAAATCAAAGTTGTGGTAGACTTTAAATTTGATAGCAAATATCTCGCAAACGTGACACTTTTGAACAGTTTGCCTTAACAAAACTTGTCTATATTTATGCCAGCTATCGATATTCAATTGGGAATTAATGTTTTCGGAATAAACTGCTTTCTATGTCCTAACCAGTCAGCCTGGAATTTTATCGTAATCTGTTTAAATCAATAGGTAACCACCGACATATACACTTAAGTATTCACCGCATTCAAAATGTTAGTATGGATTTGTTTTGCAGTAATTTTATATTACCTATGTCAGCCCTGCATGTATTAAATGAACACCATAATAATGGGACAAACCGTTGGCACATCGGAGGTGCAAACAGTACCGGGTTCTAATTTAAATTCATACACCCTGTATTGTCCTGGCTGGTAATAACTCCCTTTGCCTCGCAGATAATTTAATTTTCATCAGAGGTGTACTTTTTGGACATCGAGTTAGAAAAATTAGAAGAGGTACTTATAGAATTTAGATCAAGTATAAGCATACTACACACATCAAAAGTGTCTAGGGATCAAGCATTTTTATGCGGATTTCTTGAGATTGAGATGTGGCTTTGTAATAAATTTATGCTTTATAAATTTATATGGATCCTTTTTGGTGCATTTCATAATTTGAATCAGGAACTGTGAATCAAATTCGAGTAAAAGATGAAAATCAGCTCTCAATATTTTCCCTATAAAAACATACAACGCATTGAAGACATTATTAGTGCTACTGTTTCCCTACTACTGATTAAAACCAACGTTATTATGGAGCGGCGACGTCATTTAAGCAGGGAAGAAATGCTCAGAGCCGTGGGAATGATAGAAGCTGGTTCCCGGCAACGTACTGTGGCTTTAGCTCTGAATACAAGTCAGAGTGTTATCAGTCGACTTTGGACACGTTACCGAAGCACTGGTACCGTGGCTGAGCGCCATGGAGGACGGTATCGCTGCACCACACGGAGACAAGACCGATACATTCAAATCTTAACTCGAAGAGCTCCAACAATAACCGCCATGATGTTAGCCGTGAGGCTTCATCACTCTTCAGGGAACTTAATTAGCGACCAAACAGTCAGAAACCGCTTGCATGAAGTGAACCTTCATTCCCGAAGACCGCTACGGGTACCACCTATAGCAATGCACAATCGTAGGATTCGATATCAATGGGCTCTTGAACACAGAAATTGGGCAGAAGAACAATGGCGTTTCGTGTGCTTTTCTGATGAGTCTCGTTTTGGTATGAGACCGGATACAAGACGTATACGACACTGGAGAACCCCTGGACGCCAACAGCGATTAAAATCCTGCCAGGAAGTCCATCCTTATAGTGGTGGAACCATCATGGTATGGGCGGGTATTTGGATCGGCGGAAGAACTGAGTTGATTTGGATCAGAGGCAACCTCAACGCTCAAATTTATGCTGAGACGATTGTATCAGACGTCATCGTTCCTCTACAAGTGCAAATCGGTCCCTTATTTCAGTTAATGCATGATAATGCACGACCGCACACCGCAAGAGTTGTAAGACAGACTCTCGCCGCAGCTAACATCAATGTCCTGCCCTGGCCTGCTCAGTCGCCAGACTTGAACCCGATTGAGCATGCATGGGATATGCTACAGAGAAGAGCTCTGCCGAATATGGAGGGTATCCAGTCGCAAGAAGACCTTTTTTTGTTGTTGCAACGAACATGGGCGGCCATTCCACAGCGTGATTTGGATGAACTCGTTTTGAGTATGCCAAACCGATGTTCTTGTGTTGTTAGTGTTCGCGGTAGAAACACGGATTATTAATTGTTTAAGTTACCCAATAAAATTTTAAAGAAAACTGTTATTTCAGTCTTTTTTTCGAACTTTAATGTTAGTGGTTCAAATGTCAAAAATCCCTTTATTAGGAAAATGGCAAATTTCTTTATTAATGCAAAGGTGACTTGGTTTATCGTTACTGTGACAAACGAAAACACTTTATTTGATGAATCCTTAAAGAAAATTTTAATTAATATCAATCAGGAGAAAAGTTATTGCAAAAATATATGTTGATCCCTAGACACTTTTGATGTGTGTATTTGTACAACAATTACAACAGCATTTTTCAAAAACGTTCGTAACGTCACTTTTTCATTCTCCATTTCACCTATAAAAAAAAACGAATTCTCTCTAAGTGATATAAATAACCAAACTCATCGTAATGCCGCATCCGAACGCACCCATCCATTATACCTACATTTTTGAATCACCCGACCCGACGCAAGGGCGATGCCGTCAAATCAATATTAATGGAATTTGTCTCAAAGCAATGCTAAGAAAAATGAGATTGCCTAACGAGCCTGCAGGTTTGTTCAGACAATATTTAATTATCGTTGTTGCGCTCTGCTTCGTACGCACGTAAATCGGAAATTATCCGACGTCAACAGTATCTTGTATCCTTACACAGGTTATGGCCTACCCGCTAGATCCGTGTCAGATGAATTTCATCATCATCTATCTTGCCTTGTCACATTGACTGATAAAAACGAACCTACTAGTTCAAAACTTCAACAATATTGTTTGATATATAGATATACATGTTTATCCGGTCGTTTTTGTTTGGTTGGTCAGCAGGGCTATTGCGTATCTTTTAAATGTCAGTGGCTATCATATTGTCCATGGATTAATTGTCAAATTGGTTATGGTTTACAAAATGGAACCACTTGACAGTTAATTGATGGACACTCTAAGATAGCCACTGTCATATAAAAGTTACGCAATAGCCCTGCAGAAGAGCACTGTAGGGTTAAAATTGGCGGCCGCGGGTTGTCCACAGGTTATCGCGGCCTCGACATAGAGGGAGAAGAAGGAACATGGGTGGTTTTTAGGCAGTAGAAGTCTGACACTCCCTTTCACTCTGCCCAAGAGCAGAAGGGGTTATGCGATGATTTTACACCCGCCAAAAAAAAAAAAAAAAAAAATTGGCCACTTCAGCAGATCATAATAAGAATTGCGTTGCGCGACTTTTTATCATAGTAACTGCGTCTGTGAACATTTTACGAATTTAAACAGAATTCATATTTTTTTTCCTATTATGATCTATTTTTCTAAATGTTCTTATGATCGATCTATTTTACGCTTTTCAACGCATTCGTATTATGATCTGCTAAAGTAGCCAGTTTAGATTCCCTGAACGTTACAAACTAACAATCGGTTATGCGTATCGTCAGGAACGATGGTACGCACCGACCGACAGTCGGTCGAGCACTAAAACCGGCCTCATACCTAATAAGCTCTTCCGAAAACCGGAGAAATATTTGTTTTTTTTTTATTACAAATGGGCATGCTCTTGACTTCGAATACGCCTGATGGCAAGTGATGGAAGAGATCTATTACGATCTAGAACGAGCGTGCCTAATAGGGGTCTATTTACTCTTTCTTGGAAGGTGGAGATTGTTAGACAACATAATAGCGATGTCCAAATAATTACAAAAGTACAATACCCATGTACTCGTAACGTGATCGTACACAAGAGAGAACATGAGCTTTTTTGCTTAGCATTCATTTTTCTGGTATGCATTCAGTTAATTAGTGGAGTTACATAGTGTGTCGAAAAAAAAAAGTAGTTAAAAAACTAAAAAACCCGCTATTCTTCTATTTTCCTTTCATAATTTAATATTCAAATGAACCCTGCCTGCTTCCAAGTTTTGTTTAATTTAAAATGTGCTTGTTTTTTGCTTTTCAGTCTTTTCAGTCGGGTTTTTTAGTTTTTTAACTGCTTTTTTTATTTCTAACTTTTTAGTTCTTTAGTGTTTGTTCTTTCGTTGGTCGCGTAAAATACTTTGCAGATGATTTAACTTTTGTGTTTGTTTATAGAATTTGTGACTTTGAATTTATTTTAAACATAAAGGTGTTATAAACTTTTGTAATCTCCTTTTGAAACCCTTTATTTTGATACCCTACTCGATGGTAATGGATTTTTGGGAGTGACACTCGCGCCATCAAGACGAATCTAACGACGTATATTTCATTCAAATCCCTTCATCCGTTTAGGAGTTATGAGGGAACAAAGAAACGGACATACATACATACTTACATACATACATACACGCCAAACACATTACCCTCCTTTTGGGCTTCGCCGCAGTCGGGTAAAAAAATATACAGAAATGCATTTAAAAATATCCCGCTTAGAATCAATATCAGTTAAATAAAAAAATAAAATGGCCTGCACTTCCCTCATACGAGCGAGGTCAAAGAGATAAACAAGAAAACATCACGCCAACATTGCTCGGCTCAAAGTTCTGGAGGTGAGCGGTAATTGCGAACGCGCTTCAGTTCCGATCGAGCTGTCGCCGAGGTGTATCAGACTCAATTAAACTGTTTAGCGAACATCAGTCGCCTTACGAGCAATTAATACTTCGACGGTGATGGCAATCTGCAGATTGACTTGGTAGGATATTGGAAACTGAAGCTGTTATTTTTTACCTTAGTTGTCATAACATCACGCCTGTAATCCTCCGAGGGTTTGGCAGAGGTATACCTATGTGCATCCATTTTACCAGTTATGTTTCAGTCCCATGCAACAACGGGCGTGCCTATTGCCATCAACCAAGCACAAACCCGGGTTGAAACTTTGACCCTCCGTTTTTACGTAGGTACTTTTTCATCTTTGGCGTGGTCACCTCATTTGATCGGCCACCGTAATGTTTATCTTAGCAGTTCTTACGACCTCGTAACCTCGTAACTTATCTATATAAATAAAAAGAGAAGTCCTGACTGACTGACTCATCAACGCCCAGCCCAAACCTTTGGACCTAGAAAACGTTTTTAATTCAACCCCTAAGAGAGTTAAATAGGGGATGAAAATTTGTATGAAAAATTTTATTCCTTGAGTTAATGTACTTGAAATTTGGCACAAATAAATTATAAAGGGGGGTGTCAAAGTTTGTATGGAAGAATTTTAACGCGCGGATCGACTCAGTATTAGCTTGAGAACAAAAATAAAGAATAACGTGTATCAGGGTTTTTCAAAAATCGACCCCTTTTTTTTTTTTTTTTGGTGGGTGTAAAATCATCGAATAACCCCTCCCGCTCTTGGGCAGAGCGAAAGGGAGTGTCAGACTTCTACTGACTAAAAACCACCCATGTTCCTTCTTCGCCCTCTATGTCGAGGCCGCGATAACCGGTGGACTAGCCGCGGCCCCGACAGGCGTCGGCCCTTTCGGGCCCCTCCCATGTTGCTGACATCTCTTTGAGGCGCGCGTGGAACACGAACGCGCCGTCGACACGGCCTGTTTTCGTCGTGCGACGGACGGACGGCGAATTAGCCCATCACTCACCGTCCACAGGCCCGCGTCTACGGTGGCCGGAGGTCATCGCGGGAAAAATCGACCCCTTACGTGTTAAAAAGGGATAGTCATTGTTAGAAGACATTGTTTACCTAGATTAACAAATGTAATCACGGTAGTACGTTCCCGTGGGATATTTTCCGACATGCACGCGGGCGAAGCCGCGGGCAAAAGCTAGATTGAAATGAAAGTGCCAACTTCTCTAGAGTAAAATCTCACTCGGCTATGAAATACGTTATTTGAGTTTCTCCATGTTAAAAAATTATGTGATAGTGACCACCATTTAATGACCAGAAAGCAAAATAAATTTTCCTAGAATGCGTGAGCCACTATAGCAAAAAATTAAAATGTTTTGAATAATAAATAAAGAGTTCCCTGTACATATAACTCGCACTGTACCGGTTTTTTAAACAATCTGTTATGAAAATTAGTGATTTTAAATAAAAATTGCGCGACATCCCAAACCATAATATATAATATCAAGTTGTCAGCGGCGCAACCAAACCACAACAGTATCTACACAAATATCACAACGGTATTGTACTTCTTGTGGCACAAAACCTGTTTCGTTATAAAATAAACTACATTTACACAAACCTTGAAAGGGTAAATAAATATTAGAATTCCACTTAAATCTGTGCCTTTTTTTGTCAAATAACCATAGCCTCTTATATAAAAAGAAAAAGTATTTATTAATTTCAAACAGATAACCAACCAACTTAAACTACGACATACATTCAACTAAAATTGATATTGTATGAGGCCTGGTGCTTACCGGTGTTTCACGAGAATATTTAATATTAATATTACATTGATTACGTTTAAATATTTTAGTTTTAAAGATTGATTATAGAATAATTTTATTTTATTTAAATAATTTAATAAAAATATTGATTGTATTATATATTTTCAATTAAATAAACAAACCCACTCATAATCTATCTCTCATAATGCGCTTAGCCAAAAACGGAACTCCCGAATTGCTGCACTCCTTTCTCAACGTGACTAAACCAAGATCTTTGTAGCACTAGCACGGTAATGTAACATGTAACACATGACAAACAACGTGGCCTTAGGAAACGTCAGCCGGTGTGCTTGCAGCCTAAAATACAAACACGGACATAAGGCTACGACCACAACCCGGCGACACGAGCCGTCATTGAGTGACCACAAGCCACAACAAGCCGTGCTATGCAGCGCCAATGTGGTGTTGGATTGTCAGGGAAAATTATTGTTAATATTACACTCATAAAGCCGTTACGCGGGTAGATGGTGAAAAAGTATTCGGCTTTTTTTTCAAAGACTCTTTATTTGCCTGAAATTAAACTTTTTAATTTGTAAGACTACAATGCATGTTGCATTGTGGTCTTACAAATTAAAAAGTTTCACATATTTCGATTACTTCTGTAGGTGAAGCCAGAGCAAAAGGAAAATTGAAGCTCCTATTTAAACAGATTTAAGCATGATTTATTTTACTGGGTTCAGAACATCTAAATAAGCACAGAATAATAGCTACAGCATAACATTTACAAGTTTATTATACAAATTCACTGTACTTACACAGGTATTTTAGAGCTTCTTACACTTTCAAAGTTCAGAAAAGAATGTCGTGCTAAAATGACGCCTGCAATAGTCAACTTTAATTCCAATACCTGTTTGCGCCATTCTGGCATTACAACTAAATCAAATAACTTACTTACTTATACAAAAGACTTCTCTATTTTTTAAAAAATACTGTAAATATCTTATAACTAGTTATAAATGTATTTAAATAGCCAACACTTCATACAGCATGAAAACTTAACAATAAATTAAAATACCTAGAACAATGTACTCGTAATTAAGGCACCTATTTACAAGGTTTTCGATATTTTACTTCCGTATTCTGGCGAAATTTGGGTGAAGCATACTCCACCCACATCGCCGTACTCTATATAAGTCTCTATTTAACCCTTCGACGGAACTAGGTCTATTAGTATTCGGTTTAAAACTGATTAGGAGATAATTTCATAATCCAAAAAAACCTGATTTACTCTTACCATCTACTCTCTCTATCTCTCTCTCTTCTTACTCTCATCTTATATAGTTTTAAGATTCTATTTACTAAAATAAAGTGTTTTTATCACATGCCTGTTAGTCTGTAAGGTACAATATCTATGGCCAAAGTTGGCTGATAATTAATTAATGTTAAGTTACGTCGATTTTGCTATACATTAAAAAAAAAAAAATTACCAAAATAAAACTTAAGAACATAAGACGTGTTTAAAACTACCTATTCAATCTTTCGTCATAAAAAGTTCTGATAACACGAAACTTATATACTTACCTACAACAACATTTCAGCAAGAAAAAACTCCAAAGTTGTGCGACACACGTGTCACGATTAATCGCGTGCGATTTATTTCTAAACGCAACTCAAAGCCGCGCATGCACGAGCTATTTGTAACTGATATCGTCATGTGATATTTTTTGCTAATATATAGTTCATTTTTAGCTCGTGGCTAAATAATAGTGTTACGAGCTGGGTATGGGATAAATAAAAACACTACCAATTGAACACACGAAATAATTTTATTACTCGCAAAACACTACTGAACACTTTATCGCACTAGATACACTCTTTTGCAAAAAAAACGGGCACCTAAGGAAATTTACGTTCTAAGGTCGATTTGAGTTAATTAAATGAAATTTATTTCTTTGACGTAGTCTGTATACTTATAATCGTGTAAATTAATGCGCGTGAAGTGAATTCGGGCAATTAAAAGAAAAAAAACGATGGATTCTTGAAAACCGATGTACTTTACGTAAAAGTACAAAAAGAGTAACGAAGGACCTTGTCTTGGACCCTGTCACTCCCTTTGAGATATTCAAAATAGTGAAAAAAATGGACGACAAAAAATCGTGTGGCTATGATGACATAAATATATCTGTAATAAAAGACAATATTGATGTACTGGCGGAACCTTTGAGCATTTTCTATAACAAGTGTTTCGATGAAGGGATTTTTCCAGATCAACTGAAGATAGCCAAAATAGTATCTGTACACAAAAAAGGTTCTAAAACAGATCCAAAGATGTACAGACCAATCTCATTACTACCTATTCACTCAAAAATTCTTGAGAAACTAATTAAAATTAGATTGCTCAGACATTTCAACCAAAATAGAGTGTTAAGTAGAAGACAATTTGGCTATCAGAAAAACGTCGGGACACAAGACGCAATATCGACTCTTATTAAGGACGTAGTGAGCAGATTGGATGACAAACAGAAAGTAGCTGGGCTTTTCTTAGATTTAAGTTCAGCATTTGACACGGTAGACCATAAACTACTACTTGAAAAACTTGAGCACTACGGTGTCCGGGGTAAAGTATTGGCACTTCTCACGTCATACTTAAAAAACAGAAAGATGTTTGTGGAGATCAAAGCAGTGATGTCACGGACAAATTCTTCAGGCAAAAATTGTTCAACAGAAGAAACATACAGGTCCCAATTGTCTCCTGTCTACACTGGCGTACCACAAGGCTCCATACTGGGTCCGATATTTTTTATCGCGTTTGTAAATGACCTCATACAATACATGATGGATAAAGCTGCGGGATCTATCCAGCTTGTGGTATTTGCCGATGATACCAATGCTGTCGTTTCGGCTGACAATATACACGCACTCAATTCTATAGTCAACCAAGCCTTTGAAATCTTCCACAGCTGGTTTGCTGTTAACGGTCTTAAAGTGAATGCCAGTAAAACTAATGTAATGCTTTTTCGTTCCACTCCCAATAATAAAGGTACTATTAACTGCGTCATAAATGGAGAAACAGTGAACGTGGTCCAAGTAGTTAAGTTTCTGGGAGTTTATATTGATAGCCAGTTAAAGTGGAAACAAGAGGTAGCTCACCTAGAAAAAGCCATCAGCTCCGCCTGTTACGTACTAAGGGCGGATTCGACCAAACGAGAGTAAATTTTGTTCTTAGAATAAATAGCTATTTACTCGAGAGTAAGCTCAATTTGCGTTCTACCAAACATTAACCCGTGGCTAAAGTCACTATACGAGAGTAAATTTTTATACGGTCTATTTTGGTGGAGTAAAGACCTAAACTGGGATTAACGAAACGAAATGTCAAAATGTTAGGTTATGTACATTTGTCATTTACCTTGTCAAATCATCCGTCCGTGTTGATATTCTTTGTTTTTGTGTGGTTTTCAATCAAAACCTCGCCATAATGGAACGTTTGAGAAATATGATCGAAGAATCCGATAGCGACGATGATTATGTGCCAAGGCGTCCAAGGTGGATAAAAGAAAGAGCTAATTACTTCGAAGATTATGATGACAAAGACTTCGCTGTTAGATTTCGTCTATCCAAGGAAGCCACTCTTTGTTTATTAGCTAAACTTGAGCACAAGTTGGAATATTCGTCAAACCGGTGAGTACATTGTATGATACTCATAAATAATCTATCTATTTGGTACAGTACCTGTCCATTTACTTGTTTACATTAAAATAATAGACCCTTTCTGAAGCCAGTTTGTGACTGCCTTGGTGTACTGGACATCATTCTGTCTTTTTGAGTGTCTTGTTTCAAACTAGATTACCAAGATCAATTTTATTTTACAGGAATTTCTCCATATCGCCAATAAATCAGCTGTTAGCAACTTTGAGGTTCTATGCAACCAATTCTACGCAGATGAGTATTGGTGACTATGGCGGTATGAGTACCCCCACCGCAAATAAAGTTATACATCAAGTGACTGCTGCAATAGCCTCCTTACACAAAGACTTTATAAAATTTCCTGAAACAAGTACTGAAATAAGAAAAGTGCAAGAAGACTTTTATCACATAGCCCGCTTTCCAAGAGTAATTGGTGCAATGGATTGCACACATATTCGCATCGCCTCTGTTCCATTACAGTTACAAGTGGGTGGTGAACAAGCTGAATTATTCCGTAATAGAAAAGGATATTTCTCTATAAACGTGCAGAAAATCTGCAATGCTAATCTTGAGATTATAGACATAGTAGCTAGATGGCCTGGATCATCTCATGATAGCAACATATTTAACAATAGTTACAGGAAAGCACAATTTGAAAGTGGTACGTATGGTAATGCACTATTGGTAGTAGATGGGGGATATGCATCAACCCAATACATGATGCCACCATTAGAGAACCCCAGTGGACCAGTGGAACAGCTCTACAATGAATCGCAAATTAGGACACGAAATCCTGTGGAACACAGCTATGGACTATGGAAGAGGCGCTTTCCTGTGCTAGCATTTGGAATGCGTATTAAATTGGAAAGAATTCTGAATGTGATCATTGCTACAGCTGTTTTGCACAACATTTTGAGACGTCGAGGAGAAGAAGTACCCCCAGATGATTCAGAAATTATCCTCCCCGCCCCCTGGAATGAAATTATAAATGATGGACAGATACCTTTTGCTGCAGATGCAGGATCTGCCCGAGAATATAGGGCACGAGATGCACTAATAGCAGATTATTTCCAAAATTTAATGTGAAAATATATTTTTATTGTTACTACCAAAATAATTTAGTTTATCGTTACTAACATTAGGGATGTAAATCTAAAAATAAATGTTATTTTAATAAATACAAACTAATCATAGCATGCTGTATATTTTTATTAAATTATGTACATTCCTATATGGTTTAAGGCGACAAAATACAACACACACAACAGAGTCATCAAAAGTTATCTATACTTATAATAAAACTGTAAAAAAGTCTTAATTCTAAATGATAAATGATGTTTATTTTGCAAGTATTTTTTTACAAACACTTTTACACGTCTTTTTTTTAAACTAGATGGGGATTCATTCAACTTCATCTTCTGAATTGATGTTCTCTTCTGGATATTCCTTCTGTTTTTGTCTGAGCTCCAACAATAACAGCTTAGTTTTTATTTTTTCCTGTTTTAAAATTTCATTTTTAATTTCCAGGTCTATTTGAGCAGTAAGCTTTTTTTGATATGCTTCTTCTGCAGCTTTTTTTTGCAAATTTATTGCTTCAATTTTATTATTGTGGAGCATTTCTAGCGATGTTGTTGTGGGATTGTGTTCGGGTCTTCTCCTTGACATTCCACTTTTTCTGTCGCTTGCTGTTTTCAGTGAGGCAGACACAGGAGTCCTAAGTAACTGAGGGCTATAATCACCCCAATCCTGAAAGAAAGTGAATGGTTAAAATTGTTATGTGATTATTATAATCGGCTTATATGCTCCAATATCAAGGGACAGATAACTCTGAGGGGCCCGAAAGGGCCGATGCCTGCCGGAGTCGCGGGACTATTCGAAAGAGATACCGTGGCTCCGGAACACAAAGGGCAATGAAGGAACATGGATGGGTTTTAGTCAGTAAAAGTCTGACACTCCCTTCCGCTCCGCCCAGAGCGGGAGAAGTCATTTGACGATTTCCCATCCAAAAAAAAAAAAAAAAAGGGACAGATAATTTTTAAACCTTATACTGACAAATTTTATCATTTTTTGTCTGTGTGTGAAATCGGCCATATACATTCATAATTTTAAATTGAACCTTACCTGTCTTTAAGATAGCCATTCTTGAATCTGCTGCTTCTTTTTTTGCAGCTTTTTTCATGGCTTCCCATTGTGCTTTTAAATTTTCAGCCAGTCGATGTACCAGGGCAGTTTGCGAGTTATATTCTGAAGCAATTAGATTCCACTCTTCGGATTTTTGCTTTAAAGTTGTGCCATCGGTTTTTTTATTTTCTACTATAACGAAATGTTTCGCTACCAAATCAACCAACAGGCTCTTCTCCGATGCCATCCAGTTTGCGCTTCTCTTTCTTTTCGGTGCGAACATCGTGCACAGTCACCAATTTCGCCAAATAAATCAATAAATAAATATAAAAATCGCAACCAAGAAAATACCACACAATCGACCAAGGAACTGAAGGAACATAATATTACTCTGCCAGTGACAGTAAAGAAAGTGATGTTTAAATCTACCAAATATAATAGTACATTCCTCAAGTATAGTAGGTGCAGATACAATGACCTCTACGTTTAGTAGCATTATGTATTAGGTCATTTCATTCGTTCAATCCCATTCAATGCCAAAGACAACCAAAGAGTAACTAAACGAGAATAATTTTAATCTAGTATAGTGTGGTAGAACGTAAATCAAATTACTCCTCGAGTAAGTATTGAGAGTAAAATTATCCTGGTATAGTTACTCGCGTATAATTTCGAATTTGGTCGAATCCGCCCTAAGAAGTCTAAGAAACGAGGTAACCATAAAACACTTGAAAATGGTCTATTACGCATTAGTTGAATCAAAACTGAGATACAGCATACTTTTCTGGGGAGGAAGCTATGACTACAATACTCAGAAAGCTTTTGTAATTCAGAAAAGAGTTATCAAAACCATAACTAGAATTCAACAGCAAGAATCATGCAAGCCTCACTTTGTTGACTTAAACATTTTGACGGTCCCAAGTTTGTACATTATGGTCCTACTTAGTCACTTAGCAAAGTACATCTTTGAATATGAGGCTGAAGATGAAAGGCAAAAAAGGGAGAATACAAGAAGAAAAGATCTCCAGTTAAAACAAGTGCCTTACCTTAATGTTGCAAAGCATAGTGCCTACCACAAGTCGATTAAAGTGTTCAATAAACTGCCGACAGAAATAAAGGGTTTGGTATATAAAAGTGAGTTTCAGAGCAAGCTTAAACTGTTCTTGTTAAACAAGTGTCTATATTCTGCTGATGAATTATAATTTAATAGAAATGGACATTATATTGTATTTTATGAATTGACATTTGAAAATAATTTTATAGCTTTCTTAATTTATTTATTTTTGTGGTTTTTTGTATTTTATTCGTATTTCAATTTTTCTGATTTTAATTTGATTTCGATCATTTTGATGCTTTAAATATGAGTCGACATTCAATTTGGTGTGTATAATGGTTTATTGTGATGATTTAAATATGGATTGCATGTATGATTTTAGTGTATATTTAGTTATATAGAAATTCAGACACAATGTACATTGTTAGTGAATAAAAGAATTGAACACGCCCAAACAAAAAGTGGTCGGCAATAAAGACAAGATTTTTTTTTACTTTTTTTAATTAAATAAAGTTACAAATGTAAAACCTAATAACTTGTGTGACCTCCTCTTGCCAAAATCACAGCTTGAATCCTTCTGAGCATGCTTTCCACGATGTTTTTAATAACGTTTTGAGGAATACGTTCCCACTCTTCTGCAATGACTCTTTTTAGCTCCCTGATGTTTTGTGGAGCAGGTTGCACTGATCTTACCCGTCTCTTTACAACATCTCAGACATGCTCAATTGGATTGAGGTCAGGACTTCGAGCTGGCCAATCTAAATGACGGATCCCAACTTCTTGCATGTACGCTTCCACGTCGCCAGAACGGTGCGGGCGAGCATTGTCGTCCATAAAAATTGAATCTTCCCCTTGTGCAGTCAATGTGGGTTGTGCATATGGAATTAGGACTTCCATTATGTACCGGTGTGCATTTAATGTTCCATTTTCTATGAAAACTAACTCCGTGCGCTTCGTCGAATTAATTGCTGCCCAAAACATAACGGAGCCTCCGCCATAAGGAGTGATTTCTTCGAAACACACTTCCGCATAGCGTTCCCGTGGTCTTCGCAGCACTCGCCGGCGTCGGTCCTCTCCACACAAAGAGATTCTAGCTTCATCAGAAAACCATACTTTATTCCAGTCCTCCAGAGTCCATGACGCACAGTTCCGAGCAAACTGAAGTCGAGCATCACGGTGCTCACGGAGTGATTTAGGGCCCCGATCTGGGCGGTAACTCCTGATATTGGCAGCCAAAAGCCTCCTCCTGACCGTCCACAAGCTAACTTCTACTCCTCTTACTTCTTCAAGGCTCTTCTTCAGGTCCACACTTGACGCCTTACGATTCCGCAACGCCTGACTCACCAAAAAGTGGTCATCTCTTGGTTCTGTGCATCGTTTTTTTCCCGAACCGGGTCTTCTTTTGACCGAACCGGTTTCTTGATACCGTTGCCAAGTCCTCTGAACAGTTGAACTACTCACATTTAGCCGCTGAGACACGTAAGTTTGCGAACAACCTTCTTCAAGTAGGGCTATAATTTTACCGGCCCTTTTTGCTTTATCACTCATATCAAAAAGTGGTATTTAATGTAAAAAGAAAGATTAAATTGTTTAATTTGCAGAATCGTAATCAGTTAAAAATCGTTCCTGCAATTCGCGCCATTAGTAAAGCAATTTTAGAATAATCCACAATAATCATTACTTTTCTTTTATTAATTTCAAATTTTAAATTTGGAACGTAAAGAATCATGCCAGGATGCTTCAAATAACATGCCAATACATCGTCAAATTAATAAAACCTATTTCTTGTTCTTCTTCATTGAAGTAGAGAAAAAATTCTAAAGTGCCCGTTTTTTTTGCAAAAGAGTTTATTTCTTCGAACCTTTCGTTGTCGTGCTTAAAAGTTGATTGACTCGCTTTGTCCTCTATCGGTCCTTTTATACCACAAACACACAAAAGATATTCGAGAAAATTCCCTTTTATTCCATAAAGCATCCTGAAAAACATTAACAAAAAAAGAAACTTATAGATAAAATAACCAACAAAGAAGAAGTTACTTTACGCCGTAGGCATACGGTTGGAATAAAAATGGTGAGTCCCGCCGACGCCGGGCGCGGTCTTACTACCTACAGAATGGAAATAGGTAACTACTAGAATTCACGCGTACTTCTCAGTTATTAGCGAGGTTTCCCGAAGATTCTAGATGATCGACGTAACAATAGCAACCGCTCGAGCCGATCTTAAAATCTGTGCTTGCCTGGTTTAGTCCGTGAATGGGTGCCAACCCAGAAAGAGAGAAGGGTAGAAACTCAGTATATATACTGAGTTTCTACCGTGTCTCGGAAATCACGTTAAGTCATTGTACATCTTTGATAGTCGTTACAGGTAGTCAGTGACCCAAAAGTCTGACAACCCCAGTACTCATTTGGTTATGGAGGTCAGATCAGTCGTTCCATGTAAAATACTGATATTGAGCTGCATCCAGTTAGACTGGAAGCCGACCCCAGCATAGTTGGGTAAAAGCTAGGCTAATAATGATGAACTTAACAAAGACATTAATAGAAGGAATAAAATAGCAACAAGTCAGGTCCGGTTCTGATTAAGGCGAAACGGGGATAGAACGTCCCGTACGTTAGGCATCGGCCAATCACATTTTTTAGTCAGAGGCTCCAAAGTCTAACAACCAGCCTTACCAGTCTTATCATATAATCCAGTACTAACTGGTTTGTGGAGGTCAGATAGGCAGTCGCTCCAAATTCAGATAGGCAGTCGCTCCAAATAAAATACTGGCATTCATTCAGCTGCAACCGGTTAGACTGAGAGCCGACCCCAACATAGTTGGGAAAAGGTTAGTCAGTGGATGATGATTATTATAGGTACCACACTGCCTATTCATTCAGCGATTGCGGCCTACATACAATAAGGTATTTCACCAAAAAAATCTAATTAGTATGTCAGGTAGATTTTCAAAAACGAATGGACACGTATTTTTTCTTCTTTCACTTAAACAAAAGACAAAGACGATACAGTGTTTCGAAAAGTCGCGTCAAGACGTGTGACGTCACAAAGTTATTACTTTTTTACTCACAAAGTGACGTCAAAAGCACACGTTTTAATTTCGTATTTTTTTATTATTTTGATAAAACAAAAAACATGTATCCAATATTTTTTGATAATCTAACAGACGGACTAATTAGATTTTTTTGGTGAAATTCCCTTCAACAATGGCAAAGTAATCACACGGTCCACCACACTATTGTAAAGTACACTGATCCTACACTGACAAGCTCCGGATGAAGGAAACCATAACACTTTTGTGTCCGTACTTTTAATCATGTGGCTACGAACGGACAAGAGATTCTAGATGTGAAATCTATCTTAAGTTATTATGTATGAAAGTGCATTGTGTGACATTGTACTATGAGGTTCCGTTTCGTTTTTTTTAAAGTATACTGTACTGTTATAATCGGGTCCCCTATGTTGTTTCAAACGCTACTAATATTTTTGATTGTTACTTTGTTAATGATGATGTTGACACCGAATTTGTTAATTTTATTTAATTACTGCTTAAATATTTTTCTGTACACTTTTTGACTAAATAAATCGAAATCACAAGCATTCGAGCGTATGAGGCAGTGAAAATGTTTTTCGAAACAGCGTCTTTCGCGACTACTTCATTCGAGTCCATGAGCTTTCGAACCTGTGAGGCAGTGAAAAAATAATTCGCAACAGCGTGTGTCGCACTCGCAACAGCGGCGTTCGAAACAACATAGGGGGACCCGTTATAATCTGGTAGTGTTTTTGAAGTATTTCTTACGGCATTCACAGAAAACCTATGAAATTTGTTGATTTACATTATTATTTCCAGTAAGCGTGTGCACGGCCTTTTAGTAAATCACGCGATATTACAATTAACTTGAAACTTACACGGTTTCAGACTTAATAAAGCTTTCAACAATAATCTATTCCGATTATTAAAAAATATGTAATTACATATTTATCAGTAAAAACTTTTTTATTTATGTGCGATGCTCACGTCGTCGTGATCGGTTATTACGGTATCTTAACGTAACTTAAAAAAAATGTACAATAGTAGCAGTAATGTATAAAAAAGCCTTTTAATTCCTATTAATTTATAATAGGAATTTAAAGGCTTTTTTTATTTTATTTTTTTATTGCAGAATAAAGGAAGCGCTTAGCAAGACGTTTCATAAACTGAAGGACAGTGGGCATTTTTATGACTAACTTCAACGTTACCAGTAATAACTGGGTTGTAGAGGTCAGATAGGTAGCCGCTCCATGTAAAATACTGGTATTCAGCTGCATCCAGTTAGACTGGAAGCCGACCCCAGCATAGTTGGGAAAAAGCTACGCAGATGATGATGATGAATTTAACAAAGTCATTAGGAGAAGAAATAGAATAGCAACAACAAGTCACAGGGGGTCTAAAATGGCCACTTTAGCAAATCATAATATGAATTGCGTTAAAAAGCGTAAAATTGACCTTTCATAATAGTAACTGCGTCTGAGACCATTTAGGTAAATTAATCATAATAGGAAAATAATATGAATTGAGTTATAATTTGTAAAATGGTCACAGTCGCAGTCACTATTATGAAACGTCCATTTTACGATTTTTAACGCAATTTATATTATGATCTGCTAAAGTGGCCATTTTAGACCCCCAGGTCCGGTTTTGATTAAGGCGAAGCGGAGATAGAACGTCCCGGACGTTAGGCATCGACCAATCACATTTTTTTAAAGCCATATCTCATGTAGATAGGTGTAATACCTATCTACATGAGATATGGCTTTAAAAAAATGTGATGGCACATTGCTCTGCTGCATTTTGTTGAAAACCTATAGTCTTAAAAAGTAGGCAAGGTACTGTGTTAATCTTACTTTGGTATCGAAGGCGAGACGGAGGTACAAAACGTCTGGCTCTCTGACATCTCTTTCTCACAACGAAGTGACAAGACACATGATGATTTCTGCCGCGGAAGGATGAATCTCATAACGGGAAATTATCAAATAACCCCTCCCGCTCTTGGGCAGAGAGAAAGGGAGTGTCAGACTTCTACTGACTAAAAACCACCCATGTTCCTTCTTAGTCCTTTATGTCGAGGCTGCGGTATCTCTTACTAGAATACTAAGAAAAAACTTGAAGTTCAAGAAAACCTGGAACCCCATTCATTAGCGCTACGGTACTGATTAAAATTCGGAAATACTTACTGAAGAAACACCTCTTGCAGAAATATTATTTTAACTCAAGATAAAGCTGGTTTTATTTAGTCTGATGTTCACTATTAAGACTTGCACTTTTAGGGTTCGGCTGCCAGTATATGGTAAGAATGAAACCATAAAAGATTCATCTTGTACGTCTGTGTGTCCGTCCGTATATTAGTTAAAATATGTACCTAGAGCAGGTGTCTTCCATGAACTGCATAAAAGTGAGGTAACATGTCACGAAAATTGAAAAAAAAATTAAAGTCGTATTTCTGAGAAACAATACGCGCTGTACAGTTATTGCGATGACCAATCAGATTACAAAATCAAAAGTTTTGGAGTGTTAATCTACACTAATAATATAAAGAGGAAAGATTTGTTTGTTTGTAACGAATAGGCTCCGAAACTACTGGACCGATTTGAAAAATTCTTTCACCGTTGGGAAGCTACACTATCCCCGGGTGACATAAGCTACTTTTTATCCCTGTATTCCCACGGAAACGGGAACTACGCGGGAAAAACCGCGTGACGTCCGCTAGTTAAGAATAAACTTAAAAAAAAATGGAATATTTTCAGGAAGAATTCATTTTGACTGGAACGGTTCGAAACACTACGACATGCGAGCTGGAGTCTTGACTTCGCTGTTGCTAATTAAGTACTTCAAACTAAGCTGTTATTACTAAAGGTGGTTACTAAACTTTTAAATATCAAGGATAACGGAGCAGCGGTGGCCCAGTGGCCCGACTTACGAACAATAGGTCGTGGGTTCGAATCCAGGTAGGCACATTACTTTGTGTAATTTATTTCATAACCGCTGCTCTCAAAACGGTGAAGGAAAACATCGTGAGGAAACCGGCATGTCTTAGAACCAAAAAATTCGAAGACATGTGACATCTACCAATCCGCACTGGGCCCGTGTGGTAGATTATAGCCCATTCCCTCTCAAAGAGAGGAGGCCTGTGTCCCAGCAGTGGGAACATTAATAGGCTGTTGATGATGATGATGATCAAGGATAACCTAGACATACCCATTCAGCTGAATCCGTTTACACTCGAAACCGACTCCAATATACTCGTAGTTGGGAGAAGGCCAAAGGAGGACACAGACGCCATGCAAAAGTGTACCTTATCAGTAACACTTTAAATGAGATATTTACCATGCTTACTATTCGTTTTGTGTTTCCGGTTACCACAAACTGTAACTAATCGATTTTGAACTTAAATATTAGAATTTTCTGGTTTAATTTCATTTGGAAGACTATATGGCAACTTAGTGCGCTGGTAACTGTACCAACTTATTATTATATCAAAGAGTAATAACCAGACGTGTTAGCAATTGTTCTAATTATTTTGTGCTCCAGAAAAACTTAAAATTGGAACAGCCAGACAAATGTAAATAATGCCTAATTAAAACGAATACCGTAAACTAGTACTGAAACAAAAAACATTATTTCTAGTTAGATTATTAAGGTTTGGTACATGACCGTGTTTTTTTGTAATGACAAGAAAAAAAAAATCCACGGAACTCAGATTGATGTTAAGTTGGATTTGGTGTTGGAAGAAAGTTTTTGGTCACAGGATGTGGTGTTCCGTCGCTTTTAATGCCTTTCAGGCACTGTTTTTTCGCAAAAACCAGCTCTTCTTGGTACGAATGTTAGGTATTTACAACGTGAAAAATACAAATAAACACGCAAACAAAACCACAGGTAATTGCTACTTTGCAATGAACAAAACTGTACACCAAATACACATTAAATTACTTGATGTCGTTAAGATCATCCTTTCTACATCAATTACGACGGACTTCTGCGAAAGGGACCAAAGGAGAAATCAAAATCTTACGGAACTCCTAAAGAAATAACGAGTGCTTGGGAATCACATCAGGGTCTCAATTTAACTTTTAGCCGACTGGCCCCACTCACTTTTATTGTCGTAATTTATAACAAATTGGAGAACCACGTACTACATAAATAAATTCGTTTGGTTTGAGAGGTTATTTTTATTGAGTTGTTAAATTAGTGTAGTTTTAGAGGTTTTTTTTCGTGTGGTAAATACCTTTTTTTTTTTGGGGATGGGAATTCATCAAATAACCCCTCCCGCTCTTGGGCAAAGCGAAACGGAGTGTCAGACTTCTACTGACTAAAAACCACCCATGTTCCTTCTTAGCCCTTTATGTCGAGGTCGCGGTATCTCTTGCGAACAACCCGCAGCCTCGGCTAGAAGAAATATGATTCTATGTTATGCAATTTTAACATAACATACTTAGGAGTAGCTACATAAATATGCACATTGACACGCAGAAGGTGATTTAATTATTGTGCAACCTGAACCAATTATTCACGGTTTAAAGATCATATATTCTCAAAAAGACACAAAGTCACATGAGAAGAGACTGATGACCTAATATTAATAATAAGTTCGTCACTGCATTAAACATTGTTTATTCGTTACACCTATCCAATGGATTTTGTTGCGATTAAGTATTTGGAGAAAGTGGCTATTTGACTACTGTTAAAAAATTATGAAAATGTTATATTATTACAAAGAAATAACAGAAATAACACGATGTGTGAAAACTGCAATAAAATCGGTAAAGAAATGGAGTAATTACATGCTGTAGAAGTTCTTGGTGGGGGCACTTTCTATCCTTGTCGCGCGAAACGGCCATTTGTACTACGTAATTAAGGCGGTATAACATGTGACGTCACATTTCTGTGGCGCTTTCTCTGTCTAGCACGTCATTTAAAATCGGTTAAAACTAAGCCCTTTTTACCCGACTGCGGCGAAGCCAAAAAGGAGGGTTATGTGTTTGGCGTGTATGTATGTCTTTTTCTATGTTCCCTCATAACTCCTAAACGGATGAAGGGATTTGAATAAAATATACTTGTTAGATTCATTTTGATGGCGTGAGTGTCACTGGCTACATTAAAATTAAAAAACAAAGAAATTTGCGGATTTTGGGGGCCATATCGCGGATTAAAAAAAAACAAAAAAAAATTACCATCAAGTAGGGTATCAAAATGAAGGGTTTTAAAAGAATATTACAAAAATATAAAAATATGATACTTATATGTTTAAAAGAAATTCAAAGACACAAAACCTATAAACAAACACAAAAGTTAAATCATCTGCGAAGAATTTTACGCGACCAACGAAAGAACAAACACGAAATAACTAAAAAGATGGAGATAAAAAAAAAAACCCGACTGAAAAAACCGAAAAGCAAAAAACAAGCACATTTTAAACAAAACTTGGAAGCAGGCGGGGTTCATTTGAATATTAAATTATGAAATGAAAATATAATGGACCCCGCCTGCTTCCAAGTTTTGTTTAATTTAAAATGTTCTTGTTTTTTAGTTTTTTCAGTCCGGTTTAGTAGTTTTTTAACTACATTTTTTATCGATTTTACTAGGGACTTTTTTATGTTAGTTCTTTGAAATAACATTACATTTTCGTGAAGTTTTTGGTCAAATAGCTAATTGGGTCTTGAATGCAATGAATGAATGCAAACTTTTTATACAAGAGAGGCTATTTGGTTGTATTACTGTGCTCCTTCAAATGGTAAATGCACGTGTCTCGCCCCTCCACGGGACATCCTCAAGAGATGTTGACTCGTCCGCTCCGACAAGAGTGTTTACAGTAACTCTTCTTGGCCCAAAGAACGACTGAGCTATGATAAATATTCTGTGAGGAAAAAATTACATCTATCACACACCTAAAAGTTTGATCAAAGTCTGTAACACACTCGTATGTTGCCACAATGCAAAAACAAGTTTTCTAACAAAAAAACATGTTGCTGCAACAATGTTTTGCAACTTTTAGAGCCTTGTATACAAGGCTTTAGGGGCGTTATGTATAATGAATAATTCATTGTCCAAAATACTTATTAACAGTCAGTCATTATCTAGTTTTTAAGACAGGCCACATGCTTACAAACTAAACATTTTACGTGATTTCCGTGGGGAATAATCTTGTGCGGTGAGCGTATCTTGTACAAGGCAGAAATAAAATGAATAGTTGCAAAACAAGTAATCTGATGATTTAATTGCTTCTAGAACGGAAAATGGTTTTCTATATTAGGTCACTGTCTTTTACTAAGATAGTCTGTAATTAGAATATTCATGCGAAAAAAAAACCCCCTGCGTACTTTACCTACTTATTCTTTGTTATCACTTTTCCCTTCTTCATTTTTCTCTAACCAAGTTAAGTACCGATCTATTTAATTTGTCAATATCATCAAAAATCTCTTTGAGAAGCTTCGAAATTCAAACAAACACAACAAATCGCATCGACAGAATCGCGAACGTTCGCCCGTTCGCAGCCATTTCCGCGCCACACAATAGACACGACGCGAACAATGCATCATTGTGCGTCTATCTCTGAGGGCCAGGGCCCGCGTCAATACTCCGCTGTTTGTAATCTGTACATAACACAACATAATATTATTACTCCTGCATTCCTAGTTAGGTAGGGGTGTACACTGTACAATCACAATTCTTGACCTTACTCAAATTCCATTGGCATATATATAGCCAATTCAGAATCATTACACCTTTTTTTTTGGGGGGGGGTGGAAAATCATCAAATAAGTAACCCCTCCCGCTCTTGGGAGGGAAAGGGAGTGTCAGACTTCTACTGACTAAAAAACCACCCATGTTCCTTCTTAGCCCTTTATGTCAAGGCCGCGGTATCTCTTACAACATCCCGCAGCCCCAAGGGGCGTCGGTCCCTGCGCGCCCCTTCCATGTTGCTGACATCACTTTGAGGCGCGTGTGCACACGGACAGCGAGCTAGCCCATTACTCACCGTCCACAGGCGGCTGGGACGTGATGTTCTCTCCCTCTCACGTTCCGCCACCTCCTTCGCCAGCATCACTGCTTCGCAGAAGGAGGCGACGGCGTCATATTCCTCCTCGCCCCGGACCATGGCTTGCACCAGGGCTGGAAGCGAGAGGTCGCCGCTGCCACCAATAAAACTCTGACACCAGAATAGGCACTAACTACATGTTACAGAGCAAAGACAATTTCAATATTGGCCTTCGACTAAGAATACCTGGATAAACCATACGTAAAGCCTTTTTTTTTTTTGGTGGGTGTAAAATCATCGAATAACCCCTCCCGCTCTTGGGCAGAGCGAAAGGGAGTGTCAGACTTCTACTGACTAAAAACCACCCATGTTCCTTCTTCGCCCTCTATGTCGAGGCCGCGATAACCGGTGGACTACTTGCGGCCGAAAAGCCTCACATGGGAATCGAAACCGATATAGTGCTGATCAGACTCACGTGCGACCAACGAGGAAGTAATTTAAAATCAACAAAAGTTTCTGAAATCTTTGTGACTTTATCACTGACTAGGTTTCACCCGCGTAGTTCATGTTCCCGTGGGAATACAGGACCATAAAGTAGCCTATGTCACCTGGGGATAGTGTAGCTTCCCAACGGTGAAAGAATTTTTTGAAATCGGTCCAGTAGTTTCGGAGCCTATTCGTTACAAACAAACAAACAAATCCTTCCTCTTTATAATATTAGTGTAGATCTATTGAAAGAACCACAGCTAATCGTATACTGCTCGTCTACGAACTACGACTAGTCTTAAGTCTAAAGGTCTAGATAAACACAAGAAATCATGTGTTTTTTTAATGAATGTGTTTGTTTCGGGTAGGCCTCAGATTTTTGCTTCGATTTGCGGGTTGGGACAAGCCCGCCACACTATTCGCCAACCGTAACTCCTGTTAGCCAGAATCAACAGTGGCGACCACAAGAAAAGCGCTGAGGCAATGAAGTTCGGCGAAGTCCCAGAGAAACGATCTAACTGTCATGTTAAATCCTGTCATGTCACTGTTAGATCCTGCAACGAAATTAATCTGAAAAAAATAGCGGAGGAGTAGAACAAACATAATTTCCAGTTCCCTTCATATTAGCAGGAGACAGAACAGAACAAGACCAATAGGCACATTGGGACGTATAAGTACAATTGGGATAAACCCAGTTGCCTAGCACCACGGATATTATTTTCATTAATATTACTGGGTCCTAAGTTGTGAGCTGTTATATTTGATTCCAATATAGGTATGACAAAAATGCCTGAACACACGGTTTGTTCTAGTTTCTACAAGGTCCGTATAGTAGGTAAATAACTCCGGATGTAATCTGTAAGTACACTATTTAACTTAATATTACGTTCATTCTGCCCAAGACTAAACTCCCACAAAATGTTATACGTGCTGATTGTTCAAATTGCTGGTTGGTAGTTAATTGGTTATATAACATGAGAGATCATGAATTCATGAGACATCATGATGTACCAACAAAAAATCTGGAATTGTAGCATAATTATGGTAGTGGTCATTGATTTTCTGTACCGATTTTAGTGTGTAGGTAAATTTAATAATCACCAAAGCGTAAATAAGTAAGCAAAGCCCATGTTCTGTCCTATTAATAAAATTTCCCGACGAAAATGTTACCTAGGTACTTAATTTAATTTTAATAATTAACGACCGACGTCACACGTCAAGTGAGTACAAGAGTCTTATGTATGAACTCTTTGATGTTCTTACGATATCTTAAACGCTAATATAATATATCATGTTTTAGCAGGCGAGGATAAAATTTTATTTTACTAAAATATCATGTTGCCTTGACATACAGGGTGTAAATTAACCTTTCACACAGCCGTCAACCAAGCATTCTGTAAATAAAACTAAGCAAAAACTTACTCTACGCAAAAATTTTTGCTGGGAAAAGACTTTTTTTGGGTAAAAAATCACATTTTACGGTAAAACTCAATGTAGCACTATTAAAACATTGTGCTAGTGGGTGCTTTGTAAATTAAACGGGTCATGGAGGTAATTTAAGTAAAGTTATAACCTGAAAAACTAGTATTTACAAAAAACAGCTCTAAAAAATTTGGAACTTTGACCCCCAATATTTCCGTAACTAAGCGGTTCTAAATTATCGCAGTGGTGGTGAGAACAAGTGCCCTTCGTTTGCGTTAAGGGTTCTTTTACACCCTTTATACAAGATGATGTGAACGTTCTCTTCACGTACGTAACCAAGTCATCAAACTCTACGTAAAAAATATTGCTAGGAAACGACAGTTTCTGGGTGAAATATCTCGATTTACGTTACGGTAGGAGTAGGACTCAATGTAACACGAAAATCTGATCGATGCATTGTATGTAAAGTTGATGTTGTAAAGTTTTAACATGTAAAAAAAACTTGATAATAAATGGAACTTCGACCCCTAATATTTCCGAAACAAAAAGGACTTAGGCACAGTGTCCACACCCAAGTCCTTTTAGATATAGACTCTGCTCCAGTCTATTTAAGTCAGCCACGGGAAAGTACGCCCAGGGCGAAGTCTTCAGACTACTTACTCGATTATGGTTAAAGGTACTCACCAAGAACGCAGCCTTCGCAACTTGCAACCGCGTTAATTTCCAAAACCATAGAAAAGGTACTTACAAACTACATTACCTACACATTTTATTCATTCAAAAGCTTTCTCCCTAACGATTTGTACCATCTTAACAAACAATTAATTTATCCAGATGTCAAAGGAAAGCTGTACGGATCTCTTCAACATCTTACAGAAGATAATCTCATCAGGGGTCCGCTTTGTGACCCTCGCGGTAATTAAATCGAAATCCCTTATTGGTCCTATTAATTCTTTGATACAAACGAGGTGCCTCCGTTGACTGTTTATTTATGTATGGTTTTATGTTCAGAGAGAATAAATTATGTCTAGTTTGGTTCTATTTATTTACAAACGTAAGGCGTAAAAAAAATAAAAAAAGATCGCCGACGTAAAGCAAACCTCCGCTTTTTATGTCGGTTTAAAATTGCGTCCCTAAACCTATAATTTAATATGATTTTGTGTATTTAATGTAATGTGACTGTTGAATGTATTTAAATTATGATATGAGTCAGTGATACTCGAATTAAATGATTTTAATTTATTTATTATAATAAACCAAAATGATGTGATCATATTTCAGGATTTTCAGATGAATCAGTACATCAGACTGAAAAGCTTCCTCCATCATCGACCGACGATCATCATAATTATGCCTAGCCGTTTTGAAACTATATTAGGCGAAAAAAAACAACTATGTTGGGGTTGGCTTCAAGTCTTTACAAATGTAGCTGAATACCAGTATTTTACATGGAACGACTATCGCCTAGCTTACCTCCACAACCACTGACCATATTTTTGTAAATCTTTGACAGTCGTAGTCAGTGGCCCAAAAGTTTAACGACCATGGTCAAGATTTACAAATGACAGCCGAGAACAACGGCTAAATAAATGTTATATTATTTTAAGCTACCAATAAAATAACAAAATAAAATACACGTTTTGAAGAAACCCGCGGTCTATTGATGTTGTAGGTAATAATATGTCCCGATGGGCAGGTCGCGGGTTGCGTAAAGCTAAATATAGTGGCTATGGGCCGCCGCGGCTTAGCCAGGTGACTGGGCAACCGGGTCGGGGGTACGCTGCCCGTGCAATGTAGTTATATACCTACCTACGTATTCTGTGGTGTAGAACGTGAGTTGGAGATGAACGACTTTTAAAGAGTTCATTATTCCTATGGTCAGAATATAAGATAAGACAAAGTCAAAGAAAGAAAAAATATTTGTCGCAGAAACATGACGAGCATACAATGAGATAATAAAAAAAATTGCTTTTATTGCATATCAATCAATAATACTAAATATATAAAACAAACTAACTATAAAAGGGTATCGAGAAACTCCTCCTCGACGCTGTCAGCAGGTAAAGTGCCCAAGACACTGGCAGCGTTGCCGCGTTCTATGGCCTCTGGCCAAAGAAAAAGCCAGCCCTTGGGTCAGAGGAAGCGTCAACAAGGTGTTTAGAAATTTCCTTAAAAAGGCTGTGGGCACTAGGGCCCCACGGCCTACGGCTAGAGTTTCATCCCCAAACGGCTCGAAAATATGAAAAAAGGTTACTGTATTTATGCCGCTTGAGGTTTTCCAAAGCCGCACCGACAGCGACAGCGCTAGCAAAACACAAAGAGCTTGGAAGATGCGATGGTGCAAGAGTATCGACATAAGCAGGTTACCACTCAGCATGGTGCCGTGCTATGGGGTCCCGCAGCATAGCGCTAGTAGGTACCTAATATTTATCATTCCTAGCTGCACTAAAAGTCCGCGAAACGAATAGTTGTAAAATAAATAAGCGAAGCAAATGCTTTTTTGGGACAAGCCCGCCACACTATTTCCAAATCACTGTAACTCCTGAAAGCCAGAATCAACAGCGGCGACCACAAGAAAAGCGCCGAGACAATGAAGCTCGACGAAGTCACAGAGAAACGATTTAACTGTTTTGGATCCTGCAAGGAAATTAATCTGAAAAGAATAGCGGAGGAGTAGGAAAAAGATAATTTCCACTTCCATATCAGCAGGAAACAGAACAGAACAAGGCCAATAGGTTAAGGATAAGAGGATAAGCCCAGTTGCCTAGGAAGCAAATGCTTGCGAGTATTACCGTCCATAACACAATGTAAATCTTTATCGGCGAAGTAGCGGATCGAGTTAAGAAAAAGGACATGCTAGACCGTCAGATAGATTTTCAAAAAATAATGGACACGTATTTTTTTCTTTTTACACTTAAACAAAAGATGAAGACGATACGGTGCTTCGAAAAGGTTAAAGTAAGGCTTCACAAGGTTAGTACTATTTTACCCACAAAGTGACGTCAAAAGCCCCCATGATGACTCATGATGTTTGACACGTTTTTATTTATTTATTTATTTATCTATTTATGTACACACAGTAGACAACTCAGGAAAATAACAAAATATAACATTTGAGTACTAAGGTACTGCTTATTTCTTAAGAAATTTCTGCCAGCAGACCTGCAAAAGGAGAAATGAAAAAAGAAATGTAGACAATAGTGTGTGAGAGGCGTAAAAGAATTCTGTGTGTATGTGCCTTATCTGTGTGCCTTATTTGTTTTATTTTCGTCAATTGTTAATAATTTGATAAAACAAAAAATACGTGTCCAATATTTTTCGATAATCTAACAGACGGACTAATTAGATTTTTTTTGTGAAATACAATTCTGGGATTAGAATCGATAATTTTTTGGTGAAATATTTTGCCTCACCCGAGAAATAAATGAAATTGATCGTGTCGCGCGGCATAAGCCCGAGGCTACGCGCTCAGTCAGTACGCAGCATTATGAAGCCCCGGGTACACTAAGGGACATCAAAATTAAGGAATCAGTTACTGTGGAAACATTACAATCATTTTGTAAATACTATTAAGCCTCGTATCCACTAGGCAACATTTGACGCGCGACATGTTGCTCAACATGTTTCGCAACTTGTTGAATGTTGACGCGGAACATTTGTTTAACAACGTTGTCTGTCCACACATTCTCAGTCGTCGACAACATGTCGCCAGAGGAACTTGTGTTGATTTCAGCGGCAGTGGTTATAATATTATACGGACATTGTTGTGCGTCACGTCTCCACTCGACAACAATTGATGCTCAACTAACGATGCACTAAAACAAACAACAAGCCGCGCGTCATGTTGCGCGGCAGCTGGCAACGTCGCGCGCTGTTGTGCAGCGTTGCCGTACATGTTGAGATTCACGTGTCGCGCGCCAAATGTTGCCTAGTGGATACGAGGCTTTATGGGGCAAAGCAACATTTTACCCGTCAACATGACGCGGAACACTAAATCTACGTGATGCTGGGCATGTTGTTTGCTCCCGCCTCGAAAGCCTGCGCATGTGTCCCGCGTTAGTGTTCCGTCAGAAATTCGGAGAACACATAAAGAATCACATAAAGAACTCTTCCAGAACTATTCTTTCTCGTTGTAGTAAGAAATTCCGCATCCACCACCTTCTCTTTCTCTAACGTTTCAACACACTCGATATAATTACTATGTACGTAGCACTAATAGCCACAATCTCCTTGAGCAACATTTCTATGAGCACTGACTAGTTTGGCGGCCAAAATGTTCCGCGATAATTGTCTCGAGACACTTCACGTATGTTGAGGGATACACTAGGGGGCAAATGTATCCCAGGCTGGACTCTCGTAAAAAAGGCAGAACACCATTAAAACAGACATATATATCATTTATTTAAAAACAACCACAGGATTCAACAGGAAATTTAAAATATACTTTGTAGACACAACACAATCATTTACAATAGTTTTACATAGTTCCGCGAATTTCGACACAGAGGGCGCTTTCGACCTTATAGTACCGCTAGCCTCCTTACATTCTAAACAGTTTATTTCATATCCTGTAATATGTAGGTCCTTAGTGCCAATGTTATAAGGTACAATATCGTTTGACAGCACGCCTTTGAATCGTATCTTGTCATCAACACGTAGTAATCTTGTGAAATTACTGAAGAAATGGTCGAAGATTATATATATTTCCGAATGACGTTTTAGTAGACCACCACTGGCTTCCATTGCTAGCTTTATTTCATAGGTGTATCTGGAAAAAAAAGAGATTTTTGTTAACATCACCACTATTTGCCAGAAAATAAGGCAGAGTTGTTTATTATGACAGACTTGACATACCAAAACGTCACGTCTGTCATGTTCGAAGAGATAGGCAAAGGTGAATAGTACAGCCACATAATTATCGCTAATTATGCTTAAGTCCTTTGTACAGTTCGCGCCACATAAAATGAACGATGAGGGGAAAAGCGGGGGGGGGGTGTTCGCGCATTGGTACAGTACGATCAAATTATCTTGGCAGGTCTGAACATAGGCTCTGCGAACTTTTGCGCATGTATACTCGCGAAGAAAACTGTTATTGCCAGATAAACACATACGATCAGAAAATACCTAATACAGTGAGAAAATACAAATGAAATAAATATCAAAACACTTTTAGATACCTAGTCTACATTTTTAACTCCATTTTCTTTTTCCCCTTTCATATATTGAGTTAAATCGTAAATATTTTTTCTCGCCTGGCGATTTAAAACACTACTATACTTTGGTGGCATATTTGACGAAATAAGTGCCCACTAACTTTTCTAACAAATAATAAAAAATAACAGTAATATTAAAAACAACAAACAAAAACACAACGAAAACTTTTCTAATCGAATGTGCTCAAGACAGAGATAGCAACACAAACACTAAACAAATGCTGTCGTGTGACTGAGATATAATACCTCGTACCGAATATTGCCGAACTTGCACGAAGGTCACGAAGTTAACAAAAAGAGATGTGCATGTGCATGTGCAATGGGTGTCGTTTAATCGATTATTCTTAGAATCGATTGAAATTAAGTAATATAAAGATGTTTCTATTCAATTTTATATTGAGGTTTGAAATATTCGTAAACATTCGTTATTCAAGAAGTCTGTAATAGATTTCTAAAATATAAGTAAATCATGTCTTTTAACAGAGAAAACATAATGTTACTATACATTTTTTATGTAATAAAGACGAAAACTCAATTATTAATGATTAAATTCACTTTATTAGTTAATGTATTCACTTAAATATCTTCTAAACACTAATAATAACGTATTCCAAATAAAACTAATCGATTACGATATTTGATCGTATAAAGGATTGATTGTGTTTATGTAAGGTGCATCTCTAGCCTAGACTACCGCCCCCCGAACTTCACCTCATGTCACCATTTGGTTCCTAATAAATGTTACTGCGCAGCGTTCTGCACGAAGTTCGGACCTGCCAAGATAATTTGTTCGAACTGTACACTCGCGCACGAAACTACTAGGCCTATTGTTTTATTTTCGAACTAGCTTTTCGTTTGTGGCATATTGCTTATTAGTAGGTTGACATCAAAAAATATATTAAATAAATTTTCATTAAATGGAATTAAAACACGTTTTGTGTGTGTGTTGTAAATGTATTCAATTAAAAACACAATTCTTGTCACTGTACACTCGCAACATTTTGTTGCCTCTGCGATCCGTTTCATGCATTGTTTAAATTATCAATAATATTATTATCAGCCCCTGTTTTCATTAAACAATTTACGTCATAAATTATTTTTTTCAATTGTTATGAAAAACCATTTCGTAAAACTTTTATGCGCGATAGTATTTTGAGAACGACGGACCAAAATAGCGTACCGGCCAAAATGCAAAATGCATCGCATTTTTTCCGGTCAGCTATTGGTCCGTCTGGGCTCCCCATCCTACTTCATACCACCAAACAGACCGATCAATCGCCTAATGCGCAGCTTGACCCCTAGCGTTCATATTACGTGGCGCGACTTGTAATAGGAGACAAGCTTATTGCTATCAACCGAGCACCAATTCAGACTCAGTCACTTGTACTGGTTAATGCGTTGTTTATACACTTTTTGTGTCGTTAAACCGAAGGCCTACGTTTCAGCTCATTGCACTTGAAACTTCGGGCTGCTATCAGAACCAAGAATTTCTGAATAGATAAACTTAAAAGCCCTGCCCGATTAGGGATTCGATACCAGGCTCAGTCTTCGCGCTTGAAACCACTACGGCAGTCAAGCTTCAGTTTTATTTTGAACAATTCTATCACAATGCAACAAACAATATAAAATTGTCAGCGTCCTAAAATCGTAGCAGTAAGGACGATTATGCAAGCATTATCATCACTGAAGTGCAGATGTCTGATCTACAAACAAAAATCAAAATAAAAACTTACTCATTCAAATTGTTCAAATGACAGCTCTTCCCACTCTGTCGCGCGACGCTCCTTACAAACTCGCATTCTTTAGCCGACTGTAAGCTCTCATTCCCTTGACATAAAGTCGAAAACTCTGCACCGTAGTAGCATCTGAAATATTCTTGCAGGAAGCTCGGTAACCAGGCAACGACGTCTCCCCATCGATTCCTTACATTTTTCAGTTGAACGTCTTTGATATAACCCTCCCAGTTTACGTTGGCCCCGTCGAGTATGGCGCATTTTATTTGTGTGGCGGCCGTGTTATAATCCGACCAAGAAGGGGAGTTACATTGGTTGTAATAGTCGTCCCAGCTGATATGGTATGTGTTGTCTTCATAGTCGGTTATGAACTCGTTCTTTAATAGGTTCTTGATGCTTGATTTGTCATCACCTATTAGCTCGATGAGGCCGGAGGGAAGACCGTCGTCTTGTAGGTTTAGTACGAACTGGTTGCCGAGGTACACTAGTGTTATTAGGCCAATTGAGAGCTGTGAACAAAAATGATTTTTCATTACTCATACTCTAAAAGTGAGTCATAACATGCCTGCGGAGCGGGTTGAAAGTACTACTTTTCAGTCCTAGGGAGAATCTCTTTCAACCGACAGCTGTCAAATTATTAAATAAAAGTAAGTAGGTCACATTTTTATTGAACCATGTTCAAACTTTTTATACAGCCACTAAATTACAGCGCGATTTAAAATTTAAATAACGTAAATGTAACTTAAGAATATAATTATATTATGACTTTAAAATAATTTATTTCTCAGCAAAATCTTATTATTCTTTTTAATGATTAACATGAAAAATACCAGCTGTAAAGCTCGTCCAGCTATACAGCAGATATTTTTATACCAGAAAAAAAAAACAATATAAGCGGGAAAGCGACAATCCGATCAACACTAATTTTTTGTTTAACTAATAATTTATGTTCTTATTTGTTCTTTCCTCGTATTCGTAATGAAAAGCACAGTGTTTACCCCGGGTAAATTACTTAATTAGTCCCTCGAACTATGTATTAGCGCCGTCACTACGTTACGGGCGCCAAACCCCGTCTCGGGACCGAATAAGTAACTTTCGCCCCTCGGTTAACAATGTACTATGGTTACAGTACATCTCGCCTGTAAGTCCCGAAAGGTTAGGCAGAAGTGTACACCTACATTTCGCCAGTTTTATTAAGTTCCATGTAATAGGGGTCGAGCCAATGCCATCAATACGGCACAAATCCAGACTCCGTGGCTGCTAATGAGAAATTCCTGATGGGAAAATCCATCATTGCAGTACATTTTTACCACTTAGTGACGTCACAATCCCCCACTCATGATCTTCGTAAATTTTTATTAATTTAATAAAACAAAAAAAACGCATAATCACACTATCACATCACACTAATATTATAAAGGCGAAAGTTTGTAAGTGTGTGAGTGTATATGTTTGTTACTTCTTCACGCAAAAACTACTGCACGGATTTGGATGAAATTTGGTACACAGATAGTTTATAACCTGGATTAACAAATAGAATAGTTTTTATCCCGATTTTATATTCTCGTGGGTTGTAGCGGGTAAAGCCGCTGGCAACAGCTACTATCCAATATTTTTCGATAATCTAACAGAACTAAACAGAATTTCTTATATTTTTTAAGCCAGGTAACATCCATATTATGACTTTTACATACTTAAATACATGAAATTAGAGACTTCAACAACAAAAAAAAAAAAGTATATTTCAAAGTCCGTGTCCGTTTTAAAACATCTGATTGAACGAACTTATATTACATAAGTTAAGAAATACTAACAAAACTTATGGGTTATCTACCAAAAGTGAGATAAATTATCATACAAACCTGAAACGGAGTAACAAACTTCTTCGTAGCCTCAGACTTCGCAAAAACACAGGTCGCGCCAAAGCTCAGCCCAACCCCGACCATAACAGACACAGTGTAAAACACACGGGACATCGTAATGTACTGAAGAAACGCGAATATAGGCAGAGTTACAGTGACCACGCCTACGAGAGGCAAGAACAGGAACGAACAGACAAGAGCCAAAGTACCCCTTATCAATCCATAAGTCGTACACCCATGAGAACAAGTTATAAACATCTGTAACCAACTCAAGGTCACACAATGAGGCAACGCGTACTTGAACACACCTTGCCAGCCACTCCTCCTCGCCATACCCATCAAAATAACGGGCACAAGTAGAGAAAAGAACACACGCGCGTTCAAGCAAAACTCTATACTATTCCCTAGTATATAAGATGGATAATTCGACACTTGTAAGTCGAGAAATCGCCAGCCTTGATGCACTACTGTGTCTTTTTCGTAAGGGTATTTTGCTAATACATTAATCCCGAATGATATCAGGGCTAGTAGGTCTGGGTAAGGCTTTCCACTGCTACCGAAGGATATTAACGTGAGAAACATCAAAAAGAACGACAACACACAAAACTCTGAGAAAGGCACCCACTGAGTCGCTATAAACGGATACAAGAACAAATTTATAAACAAGGCCAAAAAGAACTGAACAAAAGGCCCAAGATTGTTTCTAACAAACAAATTCTCAGATTCGTCCGGCTGTAAATTCCCATCGCTGTATCTAAGGAAAAGACCCGACCACTTCCTAAAATCAATGAACTGTCTTTTGGCATGCAACATTTTGAATGTACAAATAACCATTGTAACGAAACTAGCATAGTATACAGCTAGGGGAACTAAGTGGGTCAGACTATCTGCACTGACTGACAAATACGCAATGAGTAGAAGGGATAGTTCTACATTTGAGAGTCTGAAGGAAAAATTACCAAAATGATATAGTAACTTTAGATATAATACTTGTAAGAAGACAATGGGATGTAGGAACGCTTGGTGTAGCAAGGGTATATGGTCTAAGGCCTTAACACTGGGGTCTGTTAAGGTCAGTTCGTAGCTGACTAGGGGCAGTTCTCCTTGGCAGTAGTCTACGGCGGCCGATACAAGGTTATCGACGGTGAGGTTCCGTATTTCCTCGTTGGGGCCACATCTTTCTGGCGATTCTGGAAATGAAAAAGTTTTAATGTGAGATGAATTCTGTACCATAGAGCTATTATCCACAGAGTATACTAAAATTGTTCTAGAGGATGGCGCAGGATGCGACAAGCACACAAAAAAAATAGTTGGTGTGGCTATGTCTAGGGAAGGCCACAAACCAGCATTGTCCGCATAAAATAAATCAGCTACTCCAAAAAGATGGCCATTGGCATTAAATAAAAAGGCCCAGCTGCCGGTGGTAAGGGCTCCACAGTGAGGTGAAGTGCAATGAGAGCCTTCTATACTGTTGGTCAAGGCTCTTTGCTGAGTCCATAAAACGTAACAACTATCGATACAATGATTGCAGAATCGACGTCCCACATGTCGACAATCTAGTGTGCTAAATCAAGATACTTAATTTTTTTATCGTTCTTAGCTTTCATTAGTTCTCGTCATGGGGAACAGTGATGTCAACAACCATTGCTCGTTGCTCTTATTTTATTTCAAAAAGATAATGGGAAACTTTTGTTTGTATGGAATATTTAAAATCGGTCTTATTTTAATGTTTTAACATTATTTTTCTAAAATGTTGTCTACAAACTTTTTAGACCTATGTATCTTGTTTAGGTGTGTGAAGTTTCGCTAAAATCGATTCAGTCATTTCGAAACATAAGGACTTCGAAGTTTGTATGAAATTCCGTGTAAACGCTCTTAATCTGCTTCGGCCTCTCCCATACCCTTCCTACTACTGCGAGATTTTTTGGCCTTTCTAATCGCCGTTTATTACAGGCTATACTAGTGAAAGATTGTCAAGCTACCTTCTTCAGGCGTGTTGGCAGTGCGCATGGTACCGTTGCTGTGTATCTGCTGGTCGCCAGCTTGCAGCTGGGACGGCTGCAGAGCGTGGCCATCATCCAAGGCGCGAGCTACTTCTGTCAAGTGTATTCAAAGAGTATTTTTACAAGTACTTCCAACAAAATATGTCTTGTTTTAAAGACGTTTCGAGAAGTAGAAGGGTGGGAAATCATCAAATAACCCCTCCCGCTCTTGGGCAGAGCGAAAGGGAGTGTCAGACTTCTAGTGACTAAAAACCACCCATGTTCCTTCTTAGCCCTTTACGTCGAGGCCGCGTATCTCTTACAACAACCCGCAGCCCAAGTTACACACTTTACAGGAATATTTCCGTGTACTGTCACTTAAACTAGTAGCATACATATTGCTCGCTTTCGCGAAGATTCTAAGGCTATCCTATGAGCTCAGCAGGGCTATTGCGTATCTTTTAAACGACAGTGGCTAACCTATAGTGCCTATCAATTACTGTCAAATGGTTCCATTTTGTACTAACCATAACCAAATTGACAGTTAATCCATAGACAATATGATAGCCACTGTCATTTAAAAGATACGCAATAGCCCTGCAGGTCGGTCTAACTAATGGGTTTTCCACTAGCCCCGTGTGCCGATTGCATTTTTATTAAGTAAACGGGATATTTACTCACAACCCGATTCTGTTCCAAACACAAAACTCACTGCGGTACTCAGAGATGTTTAATGATTACTTAAGCCGTCACTTAGTAAAGATTTGTCATACTTTTATATGACAAAACTGTGAAAACCTTTACTTAGTGATGGCCTAAGTAATCATTAAAGCACTCTGAGTGCGGCAGTCAGTGTCCGATCGTGAACTCTTGTCGGAACTCGAGTCGTGTAACGTGTGACAGTGGTGTCGATACCGAGCGCAAAAGAAAACGAAAATGAAAGAGGGTAGACCAATTCCTCTGCTCATATACCCCCACCTGCAATACACTTCAGTTTATCTGTGATCATGGATGGTGCTTGCAACAGCGCCGAAATATCGAGAAATTAAAACATACAGTTAACATGGTAAATATCCCGTTTTCAAGGTTAATTATAATTATACTGTACCTGGGGAGTCATCATCCGGCGAGTCGCTGTCGTTAGGTTCCTTCCGCAGCGTGGTCTTGCATATCTCGCGGATGCGTCGCTCTAACTGCGCCGTAGTTATATACTGTTCGCCGTTCGACAGGCTGAAGGGAACAGATTATTTTTAATCATGCTATAAGTACAAGCAATAATAGTCTTTATTCACCAAACTAACACTTCGCAAAAAAATGCAGGGCAACGACTTTTTTGGAGTGGAACTAACACGGTCTACGTATGCACTGAATAGTCCACACACAGGTCATTGAGGTTTAAAAATAAAGATAAAACATTAAAAACTACTTCTATACTTATTGCGACACTTAAGGTGTGTCTGGATAGATGATTGGCCTCTCGGATTGGTCTGGCTGCTTACAAAAAGTCTGCTACTAAGAAAGTCCTGATAGAAAAATCTAATAACACTTTTCCGACCTCACGAGGCTGTCGGCAGCGGCATGCCCCAGATCCTTACAGAATAATCAAGTACTTACCTGGCGAACAGATCTCTGGCAGCTTTCCTGGCAACTGTCTCCTGTCGACTGGCGGCAAGGCACGACTTTGCACGGATGATGGCTGCGCTGTCCTCGTCTATCACTCCGCTGCGAATACACCTGACGAACATGGAATACATTTTACTAACCGACGTAAACAAAAAGAAGGAGGTTCTCAATTCAACGTGTAGGTATGTTTTTTTAAACCTTTTCAACCGACCCGCATTGGGCCTACGTGGTGGATTGTGGCTGATATCCTCACACAGCCCTTTGTCCCAGCTCTCGAAACGTTATAGCCTATTTTGCTTATGTTCCAATTATCTATTATGCCGTTCCTACAATTTTGGTAAAACATTTTGAACCGTATGACAGGTGCAGTACAGAGACATCTACTTAGATTCACTACCCCGCGTGATATTACATATTTTATTATTTTTAATGTATTTCCACAATATCAATTAAAGTTGTTATTTTATCAATTAAACTGATATGATAATAAGGGTTTTATTGGACAACATTTCTACTGGCGGCGCGCGGCGTCTGTAGAATGCTTCAAAACCGATGGGCCAGAGTCGAACGCAGTGGATGCCAAAAGACGGGCGTCGTCGCTGAGGAAAGCAGATACGCCTCGCGTATGGGACAAATTAGCCGTAGAAAACCGTAGAGAAGAGGCATGTTCGTAGAGCTCTAGAAATTATTCGATATACCCTCAAGTATGGCGTAGCATTTTTTACTGAAACAGATCGGATCTTCATGAGTAAACTTTTGAGTTTGAAAGTGGGTAAAGAGTAGAAGAAGACCAACGAAACGATGGATGGACTTTGTGAAAGCTGACATAGCAAGAAAGGAGGAGTCACTGGGAGTCACGACTCATGGTCATGGATGACGAGTGATAGATAAGTATGGAAGACATGCTGCGCCAACCTCAAGTAAATCGGGACAAGGGCAGAGAATGATGAGATTCTATTTTAAACTTTTAGTTCACAAAAATTAACGCGCTGTTTAAAACATAAATTTTCTTACATAGAATGATGCAATTCATTGCGAACTCTATCCCATTTGATCTTCCAGAGTGCAAAATCATTGAAATTGCCATTCATTTATACACACTTAAATTTAAATTTTATACAAAAAAATCACGAACTGTCGGTTTGTGCGTTTGAGGACATACTGCAGGTCAGACAGAACAACAGCAGGTCATATGTTATTGTTTATCTGGAGAAGGTATTCCAGTAATTCTTGACAATAGCGTATTTACGGTATTACCTCATATCATTATCGGAAATCTGATGCTTTTGCGTTTCGCGGAATAGAATAATGGAACAATTGATCCGAGGGACACACGTTTCGTTATATTTGATGGCAATGACGTTACTTGACATTTTTTTTTACTTTATTTCATTGTGCCATCGACACGCTAAGAAGATTGAATCTGAATAGAGGTTTGATGTCAAAATCATACCGTTTCTCTACTATGTCGACGCCAAATAACTCTGGACTAAAGGTCATTGATCAAACTTGTACCAAAAAAAAAATGATTATGGTATTTCTTTTTTATTTCAAAAATAGGTATTAAAACAATGAGATATGTAATTGCTATTGTTTATGTATTTCAAAAATAATTCATAAAATTATGTTTTTGGGTTATGCACCATACTCTGCGCCGAGTGTGACAGTTTTCAGGTGTCAGAGCGAGTCAGGGGATCGCTACATTTGAATAATTTTGTAATTCTGTACCTATCGCGTCCTTCGTCTCGAATGTCATTCGAAATTTGATATTTTTTTTATTTGACGGCACGGTTGGCGCAGAGGCTAAGCAATTAGACTGCTACGCTGCGTATCCCAGGTTCGATCTCCGCATGCAACATATATTTGTATAGCCTACAGATAGTTGTTCCGGGTCTGGGTGTTTGTGTATGTGAGTTTAAAAGTTTGTAAACGCACCCACGATACAGGAGAAATTCCTAGTGTGAAGTCTGAAAAAATTTTGAATATGGTTTTGGCCAAAAGGTTTGCAACTCATGCCCGGTGTACGTGTCAAAGACGCCCCTTACCGCGATACGTCTGTTTTATTCGTGTTAGCGATACTTCCTTTACATGTTTTCGTATCGTTTTGCAACATTGGAGTACATTGGTAGACGGGTGTCAACGACCTTTAGTCCAGAGTTATTTGCCGCCGACTATACGACACGATCACTTTACATTCAGAGGCCATATTCGTTTAAAAAACCGATAATTCTATCGGCCGAGTTTCGCCGAAGGCTTCCGAGTAAAGATCGGCCGATAGCGGTTTAGGTCACGCTTATGCCTTATGAGTGGTTTACCACCTGAGATGTGCGAGGATGCGTCTCGAAAATGTTTTTGTTAAGAAGGAATAAAATACTTCATTTACCTATCCTCGCACAGCGCAGCTCAAGCGGAAACGGCTCCGCAGAGCGAGGTTTTTGTACAAAACTAGGGAAAGATGTGTGCGAGGGACGGACACGAGTGACAAAATAGCAGTCACTAGACGGTGTTTATCGGGTGTTTGTGTTTCACATTAATCATTTTTTTATATTCATGTTTTATCTGCTCCTATTACAACTGCTGTATGTGAATACCTTCTCAACATTCTCCTGGCTTCTGGGTGAGCTTGTTCAGTAGCACAGATCAGCCAATCCAAGGCTTGCTTGAAGTTACATATTTTGTCTGCTTCTAACTCTGTAACAGATAAACATCCATTTACTTAACTAAAAAAAACTAGCCAAGTCTAAGTCATGTAGTTAGTGTATTAAAATCACTTGTAATTCTTGTGATTTCTAATTTAAAAAAAATACATTGTGAAAGGGTACCCCCGCCCCTCCTCCCCCCAAAACACGATCAAGATGTATGGAAAAGCTGAGTTTAAAGAAAGTTCAGAATTATGTAGATATTGAGTATATAGAACCGTTTGTGTCCGTCGGTATGCCTACCATCCTGTATTTTATAAGAATCTATTAATGCAGCCAATCACCATACACAGCTGGACATAGATTAGGGACCTAGACCAATCTCCAAGATCCTGTAGCAGCCTCATCCAGGTTTGCCCCCCCCTGGCAACTAATTATGTTGCTGACAATCAAGCTAAATGGAGGGCAACTAGAGAAGTTTATGATCAGCAGTGGAAGATGATCAGATGATGGGAGTAAGTTTCAGAAGTATGTTCCTATAGCATAATTTTCCAACTCCACATTTCAAAGCTTTTGTCCTCAGCCAAACTTTACTAGTTTGGCTATAATGCTGCCATACTTACCTCAATAGCAGTATCTTAAAAAAAAAAGTTGGTTTTAATGGCATCTGTACCTGCTATGTATATATCTCTTTATTTTAATACATTAAAAAAACAATCTGCGATGTGCAGTGATCGGAATTGGTAGAGCTATTTAGGTTCATTGACGCAAACATTGATGTTAATATGGAAATTCCACGGGATTCCGACTGATATGAAATTATTGAATTTCAATCTTTTTGTCAATATGTATAAAAATGGTTGATGTACTTTTGTTTATGATTTAACTACTTAAAAACCAAATCCTGGGACTCGGGGAATATCCATATTATTCTAACCTATGGCAAGTACATAAAACAGCTCTACCTATTCCGATCTATGGTAAATATGGTGTGAAAAACCAATTTTGAGGTTTGTTGGCCCTGGCTTTTCTTGAGATACCGCTTTTACATTTAGCACTGCAAAACAAAAAGGTGTGTGAGGAATAACGTACCACATTTCTCTTCGAGAAGCTGTTTAGCAAGAACCACTTGCGACTCAGCACAGCCATCCTCGGCCAGTTGGTTGCGCAATCTTTTCAGAGATCCTTGTGGCCCATCTGGAGCAAGAAATATCTCAGAAAGCATACTATTTATAAAGCATTGACAGCGTACAGTAGAAGTCTTATATTTATAGTGGTCAAAGCTGAAAGTCCGCCAACCAGTTCCAGCAAATGGTGTTGTTAACATTTCCATATATTTTTCTCTTTCTATGATTTGAAATAGCAACTCACTAGTGAGAGGTCTAATCTTATATCATAGTGCTTCCAATCCAAATGAATGTGGATGTTTGCAACCTATAACTCCACGAAAACAACTCCTTAACATGACAGAATGAGATAGAGATACACGAAAACTCTAATACATGCATGCTAATGTGATTTCACCTTTAATCAGTAACAGGGTTACAGAGGTTATGTGTAAACAGGTATTCAGCTGAATGTATTTTGGCTAGGAAAACAGTCACAACACAGTTGGACAAAAGCTTAGTGATAACTAATAAACACTACTTTCTATTTTCAACAGTATAGCTGTTCTCCAATAATATAGCATTATTCAATACTCAAATTTAAGCATTTATTTACTGCAAATACAAAACAATAATTTATGCACAGCAGTTCAGCAGTGGTTTATATATTTAAAAAAATTGAACTTCAAAAGACTTGCAGTCATATAGATACACAAAGAGACTGGTTTCATACATTATGCTTTCCATTCCTCACTTAATTAAGTGCACACATGTCTGAGGTAGGTATTATGACAATAAAGTATCCATCTGGTTGTTTGATCAATTTAGAAAATATGCACAGGATTGCATGATGCAATGCATGGCATCACAACTAATGTTGATAGTAACATTAAAAAAAAAACAGTTTATGCTTTACATTCGAAAATGTATTAAGGAAAAGGGAATGACAACTATTGTGTCCTTATTTGGTCGTAGCCTCAAAGGTACTTAGTTCACTACCTTATATCTCTACCAGCAAGACCAATAATAAATCTCTCTTTGATAGCCAGACCAGCTTATGGTATTGCTATTAACTATCAATTAATCTAAATCAAACTTTAGAGAAGTCAAAAATTCGATGTGTCTTGGATTTTGGACTTCGTGGTCGAAAAGTGGTACAACCAACAGACAACCTGATGTATGTGTGCATTGAAATTAAGGCAAAAGCATCAAAAGACAGTAGCATAGCAGTAATAGATCAAACGTAATTATTAGACTTACCATGTAGATTCCAACGTTTTCGACCGACTGACATCACTTAGATAGTATAAAATCGATTCCGTACATAAATAATTATTTTCAGTCACGGTAAGCTGTAAGTAAATAGTTGAGATTTGATAAAAAGTAATACGTACACCTACATCGATTTTGTTTTGATTATTTTACAGACAACAAAACTATAGAAAAATTATTTCTTTTGATTTGTCAATACAATACGTCAATGTCAATAATGACTGTCTGACAGTGACAACGGAAAGCAATATTGCAATTTTTAGAAAGATGAAAATGTACGCAAAAAAAAGTAATATTGCAATTTTAAAAAGTATTACATTCAAGATTAGCACGGGTTTCCCATGTCATCAAGTAATGGGGCGACATTGACATGCCAAAACGATTGAGATTTATGTGCTTTATTTTAAATTAAAAAAATAATGGCAAAAAGAAAAACCTTTTTGCTGCTTTTTCTTTGTAGTGTAGGAGAACTTTGCCACTATTATGTGCAGACATAAGAACAATGACTATTTTAAAAACTATTTATAGAAACTCAATATATAATTATTATTAAACTGCCGATAAATTCACAACAAACACCAGTAAGAAATACTGCAATTAAGAAAAGAAAGTTAGCACTAATTCAATCATAGTTGACAACTCACTGCGTCCGCCTACCTACTCCGCCCACACAAAAACAGTAACTTGTTCTACGCGGTCAGTGTTCCTAAAATAGGATACTATTCAAAAGGATTTCCTGTGAAGATCAAAAATAGTAAAAGGTTCAAAATAAAAATACAAAGGAGGGGTTGTTTAAAGTTTATTTATAAAGTTTTAACGTTGATTGAGTCACACTTTTGATAAAACTTATTACATTTTTTTATACATTATCGGTTTAAATCACAGACGTTTAAAGAAAAACTACAATCATTATGAAAAAAAAAATGCAAATTGTCACAATTATATGCCGCCTATACAATCTTAGATCAAGCTGCACTCTACTTTTTAGCGAACCAGTAAGAACCGGAGATAATTTTTTAATTGATTTCCGAGAGATGTCCGTTCGCGTTGGCACTTGGCACATCAGCGCCGGCTTTTATACGTATGTACACACGGCTACACATTAAGCTATACATTTCCGGTGTACCTATTCTGCAGGTCTATTGCGTATCTTATATATAACAGTGGCTATCATATTGTCTATGGATTAATTGTCAAATTGGTTATGGTTTAGTACAAAATGGAACAATTTGACAGTAATTGATAGGCACTAAAGGTTAGCCACTGTCATGTAAAATATACGCAATAGCCCTGCTGGTCTCGTATAGGATTGCCGTACAGTGCGAGATCAGCGTGAACTGGTAATGCTTTTTTAAGCTTGATTTGTTGCCGTGTGTACTTGCACTGACTTTTCACACCATGTCATGCAATGCGGTAGCCATAGCATGTCATTAATTGTCACCGTCACTTACGCAGTACGCTACTTTATGTTGCTATCGCGGTTGCTACGTAAACTTTAATGAAATAAAGCGCTCACAAGAGGGTTGTTCTGTTGTTTACAATGATAGATCATTGATTCGTCATTAGCTAGAAATATTGTCATGTTTGATTTCAAACTAGTTTGCTATAGTTGGTCAGATTGTGACCACACCTTCGATAATGAGCTGTGTCCAGCCTCCCCATTTTAACTGCGATACTCAGTAGGTACTTAATGATTACTTAAACCGTCAGTTAGTAAGATTAAAGATTTGACATACCTACTTTTGTATGCCAAACTTTTACTTATTGGTGGCTTATGTAATCATTAAAGCTCTCTGAGTGCATTATTAACTTTTATAACCGTCACTCCACCCTTACAGTCCCTATTTCAAATGAAGTGATTTCTTTGGATGTTGGTAGCCCTAAATGAAACTGTCAGTGTCTTTCCCTCAAATTAAGACTTTTAAAATAAAGACTTGGCTTAAAGGTCTTGTAACCAAGCCAGTGGCATAGCCACAAAATATTAAAAAAAAAATCAGTGTCTTTCCTAAGCTGTCAAATAGTCAAATGTCAAGCAAGAGTCAAGGCAAGGCGCTTGGTTGTATGATTATTTCTAATATTTGCAAGCAAGCCAAGGCTTAACCAGAGTGCGGTGTAAATAAATACATTCCGAAAAGCAAACAAAACGACTCAGGAGTAAGGGCTCGTGGGGCTCGTATCTAATAATAGTGTCGGTATAATAATTATTGTTCTATTGTTCTGTACTGTGCTCGATCGTTAGAGACTGCAATATGTGCACGCCTGCGCGTTATGCTCAATGTAATTGTATGATTTAACTTGCACAGCATAAGCATAACTATCATAGGTGCACTGGGGAGTGGTTAAAGCGCAAGCAAGATGTTAACCCCACGTTTTAAGTTAACTCAGGACGATAACCACGTTTACATTAACGTGCACGCACCGTATACAAACATTGGGGATACAGAAATAGACGTAGATGGCGAGAATTTTCTATTTGTGTCCAGTCCGTACTTTTTGCGACTACGCCTACCAGGCAGAATCATCGACAATGACAGTGCAAAAGGATCGTACTTGTGTGATTCAGGAGACTTCAATCTAACCTTTGTCAAAGAGACCCCAGGAGAACATTTTGAGAATCTGGATATGATCACAAGTTTACTGGCTCCAGCAGATATCCCTGACATAAATCCAGATTTAGTTGAAATGTTAGAAGAAGATGGAATCACTCTAGACAACGGCAACAATGAAGATGAATATGCTGCTAAGTTCTCCTATGGGTTCGCAAACAAATTAACAACTGAATTCAGCAACATCGGTATTGAATTCCCACAGATCTTTGAATTGAGGGTCCCCGAAACGGTGGCAATAGATCTGCGTCACACTAAGAGAGTAGATCATGAAAATGATAAATTTTCAACAGACCACTACCTGGCTGACTTATATGATGATGAACTACTGGAGCCATTCCTGTCATATACAGCACCTTGGAGTAATCCACATTTTGATAAAGATGTTGAATTCTCTGAAGAAGAAGTGAGCGTGCTGAAAGAACTACCTAACAAGCACTATTTACTCACGAAGAATGAGTACAAACAAGTACTGTATGGATTGGTAGATATTCTTTATGGATATTGTTACGATAAACGGTCTACTTTGAATGACAGCACTGTGGAATCAGGGTGGACTATAAATAAACTGTCATCAACCCTAAGCTGGTTCTGCACATTTGATGACATGAAGCAGGTCCTCGTTGCTTCTTACAGACGTGCATTAATACACCCAATATTCAGGAATTTCAATCTGTGCATTCAAGTAAAGAATGATCTGGAATCTTTATTTAGAAAGGGAAAGAAATTTGTAGTAAAATGCATGATTGAGATATACCAAATGTTTAATGCAAGTAATGATGCAAGGTACATTCTTAATCAGCTGTACATCAAGGATTATTTAATTTTCCTGCAGAAATGTCGGAACGAGGAGCTTGATGACCTGTGCAATAACATTGCAAATATGGCCATAACAAAAAATGATTTGGAATTGGACCTTGAGGAATTAGAGTCAGCCGCAGAGTTGGTAAAACAAGAAGAGGTTGATAGCATAATGGAGAATGAAGTTGCTCTTAAAATGGCTTCCATGTCATTACTATCTGGGATACATAAAATCAATCAAATCTTCTTAACTGAGGTAAGCAGTGACGAGTCAGATTCTTCAGATAGCAGTTCCTCAGAGGATTCTTCAGATGAGCTGGACTCCGATGATGACGCTTCCTGACATCATGAGGACCATGAAACCTTAAGTCTAGGCTTGTAAATGATTCATGGAACCGTAAAAGATAAGAATAAAATTCAGTTTTACCGTTGGGTAGTGATTATAGGTCTGATGTACACTGAATTGTATTGAAACTGACTGCAAATGACAAGTCAAAACTTAATGCACCATAGAAAGAGACAATTTTTTTCACTATTTTCAGTGGTTTAGAATTAAGTATTCACCTTGCATCTGAATATAAAATTAATAGTAGTTATAGTGATAATTGTATACTCAATGAATATTAAACGCATACATTATCTCTTCATTATATCATTTCTCTTTATTGATTAAATTTACCAGCCTATACTAATATGTTTAATAATAAAAAAAGTAGTTAAAAAACTAAAAAACCCGACTGAAAAGACTGAAAAGCGAATAACAAGCACATTTTAAATTAAACAAAACTTGGAAGCAGGCGGGGTCCATTCTATTTTCATTTCATAATTTAATATTCAAATGAACCCCGCCTGCTTCCAAGTTTAAACTACTTTTTTTATTTCTAACTTTTTAGTTCTTTTGTGTTTGTTCTTTTGTTGGTTGTGTAAAATACTTTGCAGATAATTTAACTTTTGTGTTTGTTTATGGAATTTGTGACTTTGAATTTATTTTAAACATATATATACCTAAGTGTCATATATTTTTGTAATCTCCTTTTAAAACCCTTCATTTTGATACCCTACTCGATGGTAATGGTTTTTTTTTATTTTTTCAAAGCCACGATATGGCCCCCGAAACCAGCAATTTTTCTTTGTTTTTTTAATTTTAATGTAGCCAGTGACACTCGCGCCATCAAGACGAATCTAACGACGTATATTTCATTCAAATCCCTTCACCCGTTTAGGAGTTATGAGGGAACAAAGAAACGGACATACATACATACATACACGTCAAACACATAACCCTCCTTTTGGGCTTCGCCGCAGTCGGGTAAAAAGGGACTACAAGTAGTTTTTTAACTGGGCTTTTACTGTTTAAGTATTCCCTAATCCAACCAACCTAAGTCATCCCAGACTGCTGCAGGCTTCTGGGAGAGTTAATGGGGATAGAAGAGTTTGTGCCCAGTGATCTGCCACGCTCCTGCACTATAGGAGTACACTCACAAGCAATAATATGTTTACACTTGACCAATTTCAAAGACAAATTTCTTTTTTTGAAATCTAACCTACTTAAAGATGTTATGGGTTCCAAAATATTAGTTTCGTTACGTAATATGAAAATTAAATCATTGCAGTAGGTGAAAATTGCTTCTAAAGTTTGCGAAGTGTATACATATTGGTGGCGCTGACTGTACATGCCGTGGCATTTCTACCACCATGCATCTTCTGCACAGTTACACCAATGGTAAATAGGTATTTGTTTAAACAACAGTCATCATCATCATTTCAGCCGAAAGACGTCCACTGCTGGACATAGGCCTCCCCTAAGTGTCGCCACATCAGTCTCGTGCGTCTCGCATCCAGCGGATCCCCGCAACCTTCACCAGGTCATCGGTCCACCTAGTGGGAGGCCTCCCAAAACGTCTTCCGGTTTGCGGTCGGTCGAAAAATGAGGACATCCGCATGGGAACCAAGGTTATTGATATAGCCCGAAGAATTGCCAAACTTAAGTGACATTGCTCGCAGAACGGATGGCCGATGGGGCCGGAAAACAACAGTGACCCGTTAAAGTTCCTATTTTACGGACTTTGTCCCTTATAAATTTGATGAGATTGCTGGTACCTTTAGCTTCATTAATGCCCCCGAACTGCATCTTTTGTTTGCCTACAACCATCACTGTTTCTCCATTCGTTGAGGTGTTTTTACACAGTATTAGGACAGAGGTAATAGGTTTGTTTTTTAGGGCTTGAAGCACCGATTCACTGTCTGAGATTATCTATATTTTAAGACCTCTGATATCTCTGGTGGCAATCGCTTGTGCTGCTCTGGTGATAGCGACACATTCTGCTTGGAACATTATGTTTAATTTATCCAGGGTCCTACTTTATATATTTAAATGCTAAGATATGCGCGGTCTTGAAGCCGTCCGTATAATTATTATCCTAAATTCATGGATGCCAGAGCTGCTTCCGCAGTGAGTTGGATCTAGTAACTTCTATCGAACACATGATGACATGATTTTTTATCCATGGGCACCTCAAGTGGTATTTCCTTTAGAATCCCCTGCAAAACTTTTGAGTGTGATGTTTCTATAATTAATTGCAATAGTTCGTTTGATGCGGTTTTAAGGCAGTTGCCTAAGCTTCCTCTATGACCAGATCCAGAAGTCTTAAATTTAAAAGATAGGTACTCTAACGCTGCCGATGAAGTTGTTTTCATGCATCCAGTAGTTGCTAAAATCCAGTAGTTGGGTTTCGTTTTCACCGTGGTCATATCTTACAGCTACTAGTCTTATAAACAGACTAGAAGCTTTAAATACCTTCTTTTATTTAGCCTAGTGACTCGCCTAGTTCCTTCAATTTGTTAGGTACTTATTTACTTACTTATCTTTCAAGAATGATACCCAGATATTTCACATGTGTTGATAGGGAGAGTCTGGTGATGAAAAGCTTAGATGGTTGTAGTTCTGGTAAGTTCCTTTTGTTGGACTTGCGTTCTCGTCGGCTCCAACCACTCCTCAAAGAGTGGACTTACCGCCACTATCGTTGCGTGCCCTGCACGGGGTTGCGACTGTCGCTCTCTCCATGTCGCCATGAGATGACACCGGACGGAGGTCTGTCCGCTGAGCGGCCATTAGCCGCGGTAACGGGTTACTCCGTTGCCGCGGCAAAAGGCCTCGGTTGCTCGCCCCCGGTGTAACGCCTCCGCGCGCCATTCACGCAGGATCCTTTTTTCCCATTTTCAGAAATTACCAAGTTTCCATTGTGTAGTCTTAATAGTTTCCGAATAAAGTGGCTGTGACATACGGACGGACGGACGGACAGACATGACGAATCTATAAGGGTTCCTTTTTTTGCCATTCGGCTACGGAACCCTAAAAAGGAAACATGACATGGACAAACTATTTCCCAAAACATTAATAATGCGCGCTAATTTACCTTTGTAAGGTTCCGTAGTCAACATGGAACCCTCTATCTCAAAAACTTAAGGCTGCGGTTCCACTGAGGCGGAGTGGTGACGAGCTGTGCCGCGATACACCAATCACATGGCTGGAAATCAACATCTCTTAGCAGCAATGTAGATTTCAAGAAGCCATATGATTGGTGAATCGCAGAACCGCTCGTCTCCGCCACGGTGTCCGCTTTGCTCCGCTCTGCCTAGAGCAGGCAATGACTCGAATGAGTCATTTGATGATTTCCTAAGCTGAAAACAAAAAAAAAGACCTCAAGCATAGCAGTAGCGCTTGCGAACATTAGGCCAATGAGAAAATCCACAGACCCTAAATAACCAGTGCAAAACCCAGACAGATCTCGAAAAAACTACAATGGAGGACTTATCAACATATAAATTGAAAAGTTTAGAAGAGGTTATTTCTCCTGCTTTATTACACACCAAAGGCTAGACCCATTGACTTTGTGGATAAGCAGGTGTAGCGGCGCTGACGCAGCATTTTGTGTTCCATGTAGAGGCGCAGTGCCCAGGCTTCAGTCTGCCCGTAGCATCGACCACCTATAGACGCGCCTACGTATAAGTAACAATCTGTATTGTTATTTGTCTCCAAAGTAAATACCTATTGCCTACATATCCAAAATAAGCAGTGATTTCTCACCGTACACAGACTCAAGGACACGCACACAACACAGGCTTTAGGCATCAACATAATTACCAATGAAACACGTGCCTGTCAAGGTCATCATTATAAGACCTGTGGAGCCTGAATTAACAAAGTATTTTAGAGCTACCTATGTTTATAATTATTTGCATGCAAGTTTTTGTTCGAAGAGCATTCCCAAATTTCAACCCGTGAGAGTCGGAGTGGTCGCGTTCACGTTAAAAAAAAATAGGTACATAAAGTGAACAAAGAAAAGGCAGTTCATATAAGTAAGTAAATACGATCCTAACTTTTGAGTTTATTTCTAACTGGCTGTTTCCCCCTACCTTCGTTCAGCAGGGCTATTGCGTATCTTTTAAATGACAGTGGCTATCATATTGTCTATGGATTAACTGTCAAATTAGTTATGGTTAAGTACAAAATGGAACCATTTGACAGTAATTGATAGGCACTATAGGTTAGCCACTGTCATTAAGATACGCAATAGCCCTGCTGGTTTTGTTTATTTTTTTTACTAATTTTATTGGTTTTGAAAGTTTTATTCGTAATTTTTTGCATGAAACCTATTTCTTTTAGAAAATAAAAGTACCTACATTAGCTCATAAACTATCAGCTATCTGCCAGTAAAAATCCAGTTAAAATCGGTTCAACCGTTTCGGAACAAACAGTCAGACAAAAAACAGTTTTTTTTGCAATACAATATTTTAGTAAGTAGGTAGGTACAGCGCGCTCCAATTTTTGAGTCGAGTTAGGAAAAAATAAATTTAGCACGATTACCTAGGTACCTGTATTAAGTATCATAAAAAATAAATTATTTAATGCATAATAATCTAGTTTAAATCTATACTTAAAATCTATACCTACATATAATCTATACTAATATTATAGGTAAAGCTGAAGAGTTTGTTTTAACGCTATAAACACACACGATCTACTGGTTTGAATTGGAAAATTCTTTTTGTGTTGGAAAGTCCATTTATCGAGGAAGGCTTTAGGTTATATAACATCACGCTGAGCATAAATGAAAAATGTTTAAAAACGGGGAACGATATTCCATATTAAAAGCTTCCGTTGCGTGCGCTGCGAAAATGGTTAAAGTTATGCAAATATTGTGTATTAAAGAAATGTTCTTCTTTAAATAATCTACGAAAAAGTCCGCGACAGCATAAATATCTATCTACTAAGATTGACTCACTGTAACCATTTTTTACTATTGAAATGTTAGGTTAAATAGAATTATTTTTTGCGAAGCTTATTTAAACCATATGGTATTAATCTATGTCAAAATAGATGTGTTGATTAGAACGGTTTAATATAGAATATTTGTGCCCTTCACTCTATATAATTTAAACAAATATCTTAGAAGAAAAATGTACGCGGTCCGCTGGCCCTCGCGTCCCAATGTAGATACGTGGAGATTCTGGCCTCCGGGAAATTCAAATTCAAAATATTCATTGCACCATAATATTTACAATATAGGTATTATATTGTTTTGTGAGCAGTGGTGGCCCAGTGGTGGCGGCCGCGACTTACGAATAGTTGGTTGTGGGTTCGAACCCAGGCAGGCGCATTACTTTGTGTATTTTATTTCATCACCACTGCTCCCAAAACGGTGAAGGAAAAAATCGTGAGGAAACCAGCATGTCTTAGATCCAAAAATTCGAAGATGTATGACATCTACCAATACGCACTGGGCCCGCGTGGTGGATTTATAGCCCATCAGAGGAGGACTGATTCCCTGCAGTGGGAACAATATAGGCTGATGATGATGATCATGATTGTATATTTAACCGTAAGAGATAGGTACCTATGGTAATTCTCACTTTAATAATATAATCTATGTTTATTATTTTTTAAGAGGAAAGATTCGATTTTTTGTTTGTTACGATTTAACTCAAAAATTACTTTGAAAATTCGTTCAACATTAGAAAGCTAATTGAAAAAATATGACTAAGTATGTTAGATAGGCGATCTACCGGGGAAGGTTGTAAGTTATTTAATAATATTATTGAGATGCAGACGAAGTTGCGTGGGACTGCTAGTAATTTATCTACCTACATACAGGGTGTAAAGTAACCCTTCACACAAAAGTCAACCAAGCATTCTGTACATGAAACTAAGTACCCCTACGCAAAAATTTTTGTTGGGAAACGACTTTTTTTTTTGGGGTCAAAAATTTCATTTTACTGTAAAACTCAATGTAGCACTCTTAAAACATTGTGCTAGTGGATGCTTTGAATAGTAAAAGGGTCATAGAGGTAATTTAAGTAAAGCTATAACCAGAAAAACTAGTATTAACAAAAACAGCTGTGCAATATTTGGAACTTTGACCCCCAATATCTCCGTAACTAGGGGTTTCCCAGGTATGGTCTAGAACAAAAAAAATGATCGCAGTGGTGGGGAGAACACGTGCCTCTCGATTTAAACCCTTTATAAAAAAAAACGGAAGAATAGTACATTATGCACCAAGGGGCTAAAGTTGTGTCTTATGTCACGGGCGTCATATTGAATCTCGAGCGCAATGACGGATTCGGAATTTAACTCCCGAGCGCAGGGAGGGAGTTAAGAGTTTAACTCACGAGTGAAGCGAGGGAGTTAATACAAGAATCCTGAATGTAGCGAGGGATTCAAGCTAGCCCAAGGCAAAGACACCTTTAGCCCAGAGGAGGATACTCTACTTTTTACACCTACTGTGAGAAAATAATAGCCATATTACGATAAACAAAGTATTTATTAAATAAACAAACAGTAAGAAGAACATATTTAGAACTAGTTAGTTATATGCACATATATTAATTGAAGTTAATGGTAACATTTAAGACAATAATCCAGTTGTGCAAAGATAAAGTTACAGCCAATTACTATTACGGTATTACGGCGAGGTACGGTATTTGTTATTATTAATGCCAGTTTTAATGTTATTCCATTCCTTTTAAAAAATGGTTAGTAGTTATCTAATTATTCTTACAATATTATGTCTTCGAAAACATGGCAACGATATGAAGAAGCAGTCGTTATGATTTTGTAGGAAATCGAGAATATCATCCACGCGTAGGTAGTAAGGGTATCGAGAATAGCTTTCCTCTTTCTGGCACCAAAGGGTGTTTGTTAATACTATACTGCCAATTTAGCTGAACATGTGAGATTCCAAATTCAAATTACATTATTGACCAGCGGGTCATAATGAAATCCAGTACAACATTATTGACCGGCTGTGCCCCCGGCCACTAATGACTCACTTTAGGTTAAGGTTGCTTGACATATAATTTGACGTTTTCGAGCAGGTGGTGTGAAATAGTACATTACTGCCGCGGTCTATAATGACTACTTTGCTGGTCGCGCTGATGATGGCCGACAGCGCAGCGTAGCGCAGCTCCAGGCCGACACAGCGCGGTCAGCGTGCAGCACTTGATGGACGAGCTGAGATAAAGGCCGAGACCGTAGGCCGAGGCCTTTACAGCGAGGACAGCAAGGGCTGCAATGATGGCCAAGCTGTAAGGCCTAGAGCGTAGCTAGGCTAGCTCGAGGCAATCATAGCGTGACCAGCGAAGCAGTCATTGTGGGCCAAGGTTTGTATAGTGCTTTACTCAAAAATGCAAGTACCTAATCTAAATAAAACCAGCAAGTAATTTAAATAAAAAATATATTAATTAACTAGACTTTTAATTAAAATGACAATTATGAAAAGTACAGTTACTAAAATTCAACACCGACTTTCCCGGTTTGATATTACTGATAGTTTGCGATAATTCTAATGCGGTGTTTGACTGCTGGATTATTTCTTCATTTATTACTTCATTTAAATCTTTTTTTTTTTACCTTTAGACGTACAAACAGCTGTGTTTTAAATAAAATCTTTTTGGAATTGATTTTTTAAAACGTTGAAACGTCAAAATAGCGGCCGGCAAAACATTGCCGGCCTGTTAGAGCGGCCAGCAAAACTTTGCCGGCCGCTCCTTGAAACAGACCGGCAAGGTCGACTTTGCTCAAACAAGTTTGTCAAAATAATGACAACATTACATGCATTTTTGAGTAAAATATATTTTTGTACTTACATCGAAAATATTTAAAAAAGGAATCGTCAGGGTGTTAAAGTATAACCAACAGAACTCAATTTCAGCATTTTTTGAATGTTTTTCTGTTTCGATGACTAAGCGTCACGTAAAATTTACGGAACTACAAAAATATTGTGCGCAACTTGGGGTATTACTTAGGTTTTGTTTCATCGTAGTCAGTGCTCTTTTTCAAAAAATATTTGAATTTATAGTTTTTGAGAAGAACTTTATCATTATGATCAAGAATGAGACATAGTACAACATCTATTAAACGAATATGGTAGGTACTTACTTATGAATAAATGCCTTCATAATTAAGATAACTTTAAAAAAGTTATGATAGCAAAACGTACTCTACTGTGGGTAGATATTAGACTAAATGACGCTACTTTCAAAATCTACGTAGGCCAATCACTATAGTGTGTTGATCGCTTTCCATGCATTTGCAGTTTATCTTCGTCTTCGATAGATGACGTTGATGACATTATCTGAACCGCGGTGTTAATTAAAACATGTTCCGTGAAAAGTCATCAAATAAAAATTGTCAAATTACACAGTCTAAAATTGGGTTCCGTAGTCAACAAGGAACCCTTACAGTTTTCCGTCTGTCTGTCTGTCTGTCTGTCCGTCCGTACGCAATATTGCTCAGGCATTCTTAGTACTCGAAAGCTGTAATTTGGCAAGAACATACAAATGAGTTACGCCGACAAAGTGGTAAAATAAAATGTTGTAAAATATATTTTTTTAGGGTATCTCCGGCACACATAAATGGGATTCGCAAGAAAAAAAAATCATACCCTGATTTTTCTTTTCTTCCAAATTGCATAGACGTGGGGTGTCGTGTATCGTTGGATAGGTCTTTAAAAAAGATTGTGAGCTTGCTCAAATACTTTTTCGATTAAGGGATTCGTTTGTGAAATATTAAGCTATAAAGTGCAAATTTTTGTTAGACTCAAGTCTGGGTTCCTAAACCACCTATAAGGATTGTGTTTGGGCGTGTGAAAAAAAATCTGGTAGTAATATTTATATATAATGAAATTAAAAGCAAAACTACCACAGTTTAGTAGGCTTTACAAGTTTACGAGTAATAGTCGACCAACTTATAAAAATGTACCTGCATAAAATATTTTCTTAAAGGTACTTAATGTATGGGAGCACAGGCAATGACGTATTTGACATAAAGACACGTCATGAACTAACATGGCGGCGCTTCATAACGGCGAAAATATTATATAATTACTTCTACGTGTAAAGAAAGGGAAAGAAGGGATATGACACCGTACAGCGGGATGCCTGTTGATGCCTGTTTTCTTTATGTTTCGCGCAGGTTTACACACACGATTTAAATTAAGAAAAAACGTAGAGTCGCGCGAGAGGTTGGTGCGTAACTAAGCGCGATGTGGCCAATTGGCTTCATTTCATGTTGTCATTTTTGAGGGCAGACAACGTATCTATAGTTTTAATATATCACTGAGCACAGGTCTTAAATCTACAAATGTAAGTTTATTTTATTTTATAATAAAAATCCTCGTTCGGAGGCAGGTTATAGGCAGGGTGGTTAATCAGTTTAGTAAATTCACATGTTTCTGATGGGCAGCTACGGAACCCTACTTTAGGCGTGGTCCGACATGCACTAGGCCGGTTTTTAAATCAAAATTAAAATTAGACAACATATTTTTTTTGTTCCGTGTGGGTATCGAACCTGCGCCACGCAGTGTTACTGGCAATCATCCAGCCACTGCGCCAACCATGCAGTCATAAAGATGTGGTGTGGTGTTTAGCCCTTTGTGTCGAAGCCACGGTATCTCTTTTGAACAACCCGCAGCCCCGACGGGCGTCAGCCCTTGCTCCTTCTATGTTGCTGACACCTCTTTGAGGCGCGCGTGGAACACGAACGCGCTGTCGACGCGGACTGTCGTCGTCATAGAACGGACGGATGATTAGCTAGCCCGTTACTCACCGTCGTTAGGCCCTCGCCTACGGTGGCCGAAAGCCATCACGTGCGGTTGGGACGAGAGGTTCTCTCACTCTCACGTACCGCCACCTCTAGGAGGACGACGGCGCCCCATTCCCTCTCGCCATGGCTTGCACCAGGGCCGCACGCGAGAGGTCGCCGCCGCCAATCGCCGCTACGAGAACACGTGGGAGCCCCACCGAGTTTTCGTAGCGGCGATTGGCACCGAGCACAGCAGACCCTCCCGCTCTGGGCGGAGCGGAAGGAAGTGTCAGACTTCTACTGCAGAAAAACCGCTCTTTTCTTTCTTAGCCCTTTGTGTTTCGGGGCAATGGTATCTCTTGCGAACAACCCACAGCCCCGGCTGGCGACGTCCCTTTGGGGCTCTTTTATTGTTGCTGACATCTCTGAGGCGCGCGTGGAACACGATCGCGCCAACGACAGGGTCTATCGACTATAATGTACCTTTTTTTTGGGAGGCTCGGCAATCATTAAATATCCCCTGCCGCTCCTGGGCAGACTGTCAGAATTCTACTGACTAGAAACCACCCATGTTTCTTCTTTCGAAGTATATTTTATTCAAATCCCGTCATCCGTTTAGGAGTTATGAGGGAACAAAGATACACGCCAGACAGATAACCCTCCTATTGGGCTTCGCCGCAGTCGGGTAATAAGACTTGTATGAGTTCGAAAATGCAATGTATCAGGAATAGGTAGCTATATTATATTTTTTAATGGTAGGCTCTGCGTGGAGTTATTTTTCAATCACGAATCTCTCGATCTTAAACGACTTAACCGACTCGATCAAAACCGCAGCCAAACGCATTGACAGTGTATACCTATTTAAATCCTGCATTGTTCTCAAATTAATAAAAGGTAGTATTAAATTGCTCTATACTGCATAAAATGGTCTTCCATTCTTCTGTTTAATACTGATGGAAGTCTAGAAATACTGTGAGAAGATAAAAAAAGGAATAAGTACAGAGATGACAGTTACCAGGTAATCATTTATCACTCTTAAATTTGTTTATTCTTTCACTAGGACAGTTTAGTAAGTAGGTATGTAGCAAGTCAAATTATTCTTGTCATGGAGCTAGAGCTATACAACAAAAAAATCTCGAGTGTTTGTTAAATTAAATTCGTTTTTGTAGTAAATTACTAAATGTTTTCTTGGGGCTATTTTTATTGTCTATTTTTGCTTCAAATGATTTTTGTTACACATATTTTAATGCTTATTTTTAAGTTTTCTGTCTAATTAAACATTTAATATGTTTTAAATTACTATAATCTATACTAATATTATAAAGCTGAAGAGTTTGTTTTTTTGTTTGTTTGAACGCTAAGATCTCAGGATCTACTAGTTAGAATTGAAAAAATATTTTTATGTTGAATAGTCCATTTATCGAGAAAGGCTTTAGGCTATATAACATCACGCTAAGGCCAAAAAGAGTGGAGCATAAACGAAAAATGTTGCATAAACGGGAAACGATATTTCTTATTGAGAGCGTCCGTTACGTGCGCTGCGAAAATAGTTTAAGTTATGCAAATGTCATGTATGAAAGAAATGTTCCTCTTTAAAAGTTCTACAAAAAAGTCCGCGACAACATATATCTATCTATTAAGATTAGCTCACTGTAAGCATTTCTTACCATTGAAATGTTAGGTTATATAGAGTTATTTTTTGCGAAGCTTACCTATTTAACCCATATGGTATTAATCTATATCTAAATAAATTGGTTTGTTAGAACGGAAATTTAATATAAAATATTTGTGCTCTTTACTCTATATAATTTAAACAAATATTAAAAGATATCGCAATGTAAAAATGTCCGCGCGACAAAATAATTACGCGGTACGCTGCGCCGGCCCTCGCGTTCCAATGTAGATACGTGGAGATTCTAGCCTCCGGGAAATTCTAATTCAAAATATTTATTGCACCATAATATTTACAAGGTGTTATTGTAAATTGTTTTGTGAGCAGTGATGGCCCAGTGGTGGCGGCCCCGACTTACGAACAGTTGGTTGTGGGTTCGAACCCAGGCATGCGCATTACTTTGTGTAATTTATTTCATCACGTGCCACTGCTCTTAAAACGGTGAAGGAAAACATCGTGAGGAAACCGGCATATGTTAGAACCAAAAATTCGGAGATAGGTGACATCTACCAATTCGCACTGGGCCCGCGTGGTAGATTATAGCCCATCCCTCTTCTAGAGAGGAGGCCTGAGTCCCTACAGTGGGACCAATATAAGGCTGATGATGAAGATGATGATATGTAACTATAGTTATTCTCACTTTAATAATATATTCTAAGGTAATCTAAACTAATAATAAAGAGAGGAAAGATTAAATTTTTTGTTTGTTACGATTCAACTCAAAAATCACTCTGACGACTTTGAAAATTCTTTCCACATTAGAAAACTAATTGAAAAATATTACTATGTTGGATAGTCGATCTATCGAGGAAGGTTGTAAGCTATATATTATTGTGTGTGACGTAGACGAAGTTGCGTGGGTCAGCTAGTTTCAAATAAAATGAGTAATTTAAACATTAACATGCAATCTAAAAATTTACTTATTTTTTAAATAATACTTATAATATTAGGTAAAAAAATATTACTTACCTAAATCTTACATTTACAGCGGGCGCTCTTATTTTATGAGAGTTTTACATAATATTCGATGATAGAATTTCAATTGCATTTAGATTTGTTTGCAAACCCATAATTATCTAGCTAAAACAGTAATATAAAAAATAAGAAATTTGTTACGCTATGATGCAATACAATATTCATCAATACCCTATTAATGTTCCCACTGCTGGGACACAGGCCTCCCCTCTTTTTGAGAGGGAATGGGCTATAATCTACCACGCGGGCCCAGTGCGGATTTTTAGATGTCTTCGAATGTTTGGTTTCCTCATGATGTTTTCCTTCACCGTTTTGAGAGCAGTGGTGATAAAATAAATTACACAAAGTAATGTGCCTGCCTGGGTTCTCGAACCCACGACCTACTGTTCGTAAGTCGGGGCCACCGCTGCTTAATACAATATTAAGTTTAAATAACTCTTGCAAATTCCGCGCCATTATGTTTCGTTGTCTATTACAAATCAAATGTAACCTAAAGATGTTAGTCTTGAGTTAATTTTGGTTTAAAAACTTGACAAGTAAAGACTTCTTCAAAGGTCTCAACTTTATCTACTTATAAACTATCTTCTAGTAAAATATGTGGTCTATAAACAGTTTAGTTACACACTAGAAAAATCTACAAAACTACAGACAATTTGAAAATTTACAACTCTTATCTCAATCTATTCATGTTTTCTTAACTTATTCTTATGAGAACGTATAAGATTGTGCCCACTTTAACAAAACTGTGTTTATAAGCGTTCTTGAATACCACTTGAGACATATTTTACTCCTAAGGTAGACAATAAAATTAAAGTCTAATTAGATGGACTAGTCCGTTTTTAGATGCGATTGTGTTAGTTGGGCAATTACTTCCTTGAAAATTAACATTTCGCGATTCACGCGATGCCATTCAAAAATAAAACCAACTTGAACAAAAAATAAAAAATAAACTTTAGAAGCAAAAGTCAGCTTCAGAAGTCGGTGACTTGACTGAGATTTCGTTTTTTTTTAAATTATAAATGTGCTTGCTCTTGACTTCAATCTTGCCCTAAAGCCAGAGATGAGGTCGACGATGGAACGAGCTTACCCAGAATAAGCTTATTTACTCGCGACTTAAATAGATTAGGGTTGTATGAACTCGGGAAAACCGACGTAGGCAGAAAGTTCCACTCCTTGGCTGTGCGCATCAAAATCAAAATATTTTTATTTCACATAGACCTACATGGGCACTTATAAAACCTCGACAAAAAGGTACACAATAAAGGACTTAGCAAAGCGCTTCGTTCGTGTGTGGAACATCGACTAGGTACCTGCAGTACGTCTAGTCTCCCGATGGAAGAAGGGAGATGGTGGAATCAGCCCGTGGAGCTCCTGCGCCCACTCTCCGAAGTACAGTCTGTAGAAGACCGACCGACACGTGGCTTTGCGGCGGTGCGGTGGGCCAGGCTATGTCGCTTGGCAATCAGCTTATCGTCACCAATTAGCCTCCTGGCTCGATCTGCGCTGGATTTTAAACGTCAACCATTACCTAGTCATCTCATTGGCCTTGCTTGTCCCATGTGACTTGGGATCGTCTTAACACGCTTTTATTTTCTTTCATTGTCCTGTACCAACCGTCACGCTATCATTTACTCCTGTTTCTTTCATAACTGTTGCATTTAAATGTTTCCATGTTACTTTAAGCGTAAAACCTGGTTGGTAAATCAATGAAAAACAATAATTAATAACATATGTCAGATGTTATTTATTTATTTTCCATGCATTCATTGATTCCTTGGTCTTCCTCTACCTCTTCATCCATCAACATATGTAGGTACCTAGCTACCATATAGGTACCTACTTACTAGGAAATAGAATTGATATGACATAGTCCAAACCCCCAACAGTGCAGTGTGGCACAGAAGAGAGGAAGCTTCAGTAGTAGGTCTGCCTTTTTCAGGACCCTTATTGACAACGCTTCGGCGTCACTTTCATACTGCCAAAAAAAGATAGGCATAATTATGACATATTATTCAGTTCGATTGGTTCTATTTGTGAATGGCTATGCAGGAGTGGGGACATTACTGGTTGATTACGCTTTATGCATTTCAGGGTTGAGAAAACAAAGGTTGAAGGTATTAAAATGCTTCCGGTCAAGAAAATTGGCCTGTTCCATCGAACAGAAGAAGAAACGAAGGCAGTACGTCAAGTCTTTGGCCTGACTGAGAAAAGCATAAAGGAAGGGGTGGACTCAATCATAGAATGGTTCCAAAAACAACCTCACCTGGTTCATATTGATATGAGTAAGTATTTACTTAATTTTTCATTTCTTTTACTCGGAATAAATAGGTCTGAAGTTGCATGAAGAGTCGCCATTGTTAATACAAACTCAATACTTGAATATGTCCCACTTTAGGTGGTAAACTTATAATTAAGTTTACATGTGAGTTAGGAGAGAGGAAGCACTTTTAATTTATAATTATTTAAAATAGTAGTTCATAACTAAGTAAGCTAAGTTTAATTTGAACGTGAAGTCATACGCCCCTAAAAAACAAGAGAACTGAACATTTGGTGACGGCTGTGATTGTGACTTTGAATCCAGGCAGTAATTTTGCCTAATTAAAAAAATAACCGTAAATTATCACCACCACTAAAAACCGACTAAATCGTGAGGAACATAAGAAATGGTAAAATATGAAGATTCTATAATGACGTACCTACTTAAGACGCATTATAGATCATATTTATCAGTGGTGCTAGGCAACTGGGCTTAATCCTAGTTGTAAACGGCCCTTTGTCTCTATTGGCTTTGTTTTGTCTTTCTCCTGCTCATATGGAGGAAATTATGTTTTCCTACTTGTCCGCTATTATTTTCTGAATTATTTAGTTTTGGGATCCAGGACAGTTAAGTTGTTTATCTGGGACTTCTTCGAGCTTTACTTATTGTAATTTTTCTGGTGGTCGCCACTATTGATTCTGGCTTTCAGGAGTTGGAACGGTTTAGGTATAATGTGGCGGACTTGTCCCTTTAATGTACTATTATACATTGATGTGTCATCTCCAAACCGCCCTGCCATGATAAATAATTATGGCCCGTTCCTTATCATGGAGAGGGAACGTTATAAACTGAACATGCTATGCTAATAATTCGTTCTCTTCACCAGGTAGACAAGCTATGGAGATGATGATTATTGTAGCAAAAGGATCCATAGAAAGAGCTAAGGAGAAAATAGATAACTTCTATAAGTACCGGTTCTTGACGCCCGAAATGATAAATAACAGAAATAAAATTTATAGTGGTGATAAAATATATGATCTTTAGTAAGTATCCACATTCCACAGCCATCTGTGCCACTGGGCACACTGGGCGGTTGACCAGGGCCCCACGATTTAAGGGGGTCCCAAGTTCATGTAACTGTCAAAGTTAGATGCTAGCATTCTGGCATAGGAAACTTAACTTAATCCAGGCAGGATCGTAGGATACAAAAAAAAACGTTTTTTTTTTTGCTTTTGCCCTTGCATTCTGTAAGGGCCACATTATTTCCAAGTGCTCCGGACCTCCAAATTGTCAAAACGGCGGCCCTGCAGTTCTGTCTGTGGCGTTCTGAGGACGTAACAATTTTAAATACTTAGGGCCTATTTCACGATGTCTGAATAGTCACTAGGTACCCGCCGAATAAGTAAAAAATGGAACAGAATTTGTATGAAATTATCTGGCAAGTGTGAACAGGAACTTAATTGTACTTGAATGAGGTGTAGCCTTTGAACCCAAAAAGCCACTTTGTGAACACTCACGAAACAGTTTAGGCCATTTTTGGCCCACTATAACTTCGTTGTGCATAAATCTAGAAGCTTGATGAAACAATAAACAATCTAATTTAATATAATATTTATGTATTACTTGTGAGATACATTGTGTTTCATGCGATGGCCAAGTCAATCTAAAAGATTTTTAATATTGATATGGTCACTATAAATAAGATGTTGTTGGACTAAATAAATTAACCGACTTGGATTATTACATGGATCTCACAACTTCGTACGTACAGTTGCCACGAATTTCTCAGCAGCATGCACATAGTCAGGATTTATGCCCGTTTGACGGCTATAGGGTCCCCCCTATGGGACTTAAATCTAACCCTCTGGGGATTACAGGCGTGATAATATGTCAAATAAACTACGACAATACCTGTGACGATACGTAGAGAAGGGGTTCTGCATAATTAAAAAAAACGGGCTAACGTAATCGTAAATTATATGGAGACAGCTACCTATACTCTATTAAACATGTTTTATATTCTAGCAAAATTCTTACGATACCTACTCTACAAGATAAAAGAAGAATTTTCATTGTGAGATTTGGAGAAGAATTGAGCAAGTTTGACCTTGAAGAATTTTTCAGAAGAGTTTTTTTGGTGAGATTTATTCAATCATTCAAAGTCTAATCAACAACAACATACAACATCATTAAACTACTAGGCCGAGTGTGCAACATCAACGAAAGTGTTCGACGTCGGGGACAGGGCGATACGCATTTTTTTTTATCGAAAGGGAATGTCTGACTTCTACTGACTAAAAACCACCCATGCTCCTTGTTAGCCCTATATGTCGAGGCCGCGGTAACTTGTGAACAACCCGCAGCCCCGACGGGCGTCGGCTCTTGCGGGCCCCTCCCATGTTGCTGACATCTCTTTGAGGCGCGCGTGGAACACGAACGCGTCGTCGACACGGCCTGTTGTCGTCGTAAGACGGACGGACGGCGAGCTAGCCCATCACTCACCGTCCATAGGCCCGCGTCTACGGTGGCCGGAAGCCGTCACGTGGCCCCCGACGCCCGGAGCGCCTCCCGCGGCGGCTGGGACGCGAGAGGGAGAGAACCTCTGTTCTCTACCTCTCGCGTTCCGCCACCTCCTTCGCTAGCATCACTGCTTCGCAGAAGCAGGTGACGGCGACTCATTCCTCCTCGCCCCGGACCATGACTTGCACCAGGTCCGGAAGGGCGATACGTCTAAAGTGGAGTTGGGGAGGTCATCTGGTTAGAAGTTAGTGTTACAGCGTGCCTGAGAGAGGCCTACATATGTCCAACTGTAGACTCATGGACTGCGATAGGCTGAGTTGATTGGTTATTTGATTATTTATAATGATATTAATGAATTTACTATCTACTTATTCCAGCTTCTAGACTTGCGAATGATTTACGACTACATGGCGGGTGACATAAGGATTGTAGACATGAAGAATGTGGGCTGGGCACAAATCTTGACTCATAATCCACTAGCCCCCGCGAAAGCGGCGCGGTTTTTCACGGTAAACTATACTTTTGTTTATTATACACACAGGTTTCCATAATAAAAAAAATATATGTACATTAGTGATACAGTGGTGTTAGTGGTGCAGTGATTTAGTATTTTTTTTTTATTATGGAAACCTGTGACTGCCATGCCTCGGCGTGCTTGTGAGTAATAGACCCCTATTGGTCACAAGCGCGCCGTGGGGTTCAGGGTGCAATCCCTAGATCAGTCAAAGTTGTATTACCTACCTACCATAATGCAATAAATAAATAAATAAAATAAAAAAATAAAATTATTTTATTATCAGGCATCAAGGCCCATAGGGTCTTAGTATTACAACTCACTTAAAAGCTATGTTAGTAAGATACAGGAACATTACTTAAAAATACAAGTAACAAACACAAACACGGGAAGGTTTAACAAGCTTTGTTGCCAACATGTAGCTTGATAAACCTCCCCATTGTAGGCCCATCCAGCCTCTCTGCAAACACCCTCAGGATGCTGTTGCTGCTTCCCCTCACTCGGGCTATTACTGAAGCAACCTTCTTCCGCATTATGGCAAAATAATAGTCAGTGTGCGCATCAGCGAACATGCCTGACGCACTACAGTGGGGTGAAAGCCTCAACAACGCCCTGAAGGCATTATTATATTGAATGCGCAGGGCATTGTCTGCTTTTAAGGTATGGTTATTCCAAAGGCTGCTAGTGTAAAATGTTTGGTAGGAGGCCCTAAAAAGAGTTATTTTCACAGGAACTGAACAACCATGGAACCTTTTGCATATCATATTTCCCCTCACAGCCAGTGCCCTGCGCTCCCTTTCCGTATCCAAATCGTCTTTCAGTTCTTCGTTCACAATGTGGCCTAAGTATTTAAAGTGGGTAACTCTCTGCAAAAGCGAACCATTTAGCTTTACAGGAGGGACAAAAAAGTTGGATTTTTATTCCTACCCCGAAACACTAACAGCTCACTTTTGGTAGGATTGTATTTTAGCCCGTGCCGTTCGGCATATTGTTCACAAATTGAGAGCAACTTTCTAATTCCACTGATAGTCGGGCTCAGCAGCACCATGTCGTCTGCATAACTTAAGTTATTAAGACATTCTCCATCTATATGGCATCCGACATGAGTGCTGCTGAGCTCAACCAGCAGTTTATTCACATAAATATTAAAAAGCCTTGGGGAGGTTAGCCCACCCTGCCTAAAGCCGCACTCCAGTTTATACGGGTCAGATAATGCATTAGACCATTTGACGAAGTTCCTCTGCTTGTGATACCAAAAAGATAATATAGACACTAATGCAGAAGGAACGCCCGCCTCCAGAAGCTTCTCCCATAAGACATTATAAGAAACCAGGTCGAAGGCCTTAGAAAGGTCCAGGAAACAAGCATACACTGGTGTTTTCCTGTCAGTATAATATTTGACAGTATGCTTCAACGCAAGTATAGCACTTTCAGTAGATAGCCCTGCACGAAAACCAAACTGTGTGTCATGTAACTGGGTGTACCCACTGAGGTGTGAGTCAAGCACACTGTCAAATACTTTGGCTATCACAGTTGCCAGTGAAATAGGCCTGTAGTTACCTTTGTCTGCTATGTCTCCTGTCCGATTCTTCACAATAGGTACAACAATTGTATCCAGAAACTCCTGAGGTAAGTAAGAATGTCCCACACACAAATTAAATAACATAGTCAACACTCTCGGCAGATGTTTACCAGCATTCTGAAGGTGCTCGATGCTAAGCCCATCATGACCAGGTGATTTGCCCCTCTTCATGCGCAGATTTTAGTGCTTTACATGGAAACTGAATAGGTGATCCTGATCTACATGTCTCAGCATCGTGCATCCTCTGCGCAGACTTAAGAGATGACTTCACTTTAAAATGGTCTTTAAAACAATTGGCTATCTCATAGTTATCATTTTTACCATCCACGCTAACTGGTAGGCTTGGAGTATTCTGTAGCCTCTTAGTACCTTTCCAAAATGATGAAAAACGTTTTTATGAATGGAGTGAAGCCAAAATATCCATTTCAATTATTTCTTGGTTCATAATGCACCATTTCAGTTTTGATTTAAAGATTTTACGACTTAATGTCATTTCATCATAAATAGACCCACTACTGGGTTGACCATACCACAACCATAACTTAAATTTAATTCTAGCCTGTGTGTGAAATTCTTTTACATGTTTGTTCCATCCCTTAATACCCATCTTTCTTACAATGCCTTTTGGGGTTCTGCTTAAACTAGCAGCTTCACATTTGAGTGTACATTTTATTCAATAAAAATTTATGGTGAATAAGCTTTTCCCCGTGAATTAATAAATTTATCGACTATACTTCATAAAATTAACATAGATCCTAAAACTGGAGGACCGTTGCAGGGTGTGCATTACGTACCGTCTGTGTCTGTTCGATTTGTAAAGACCAAGAGCACAGTGTGGCATGAACTGTGAATACTGTTTTATTGATGGTGACCTCTGACCATGACCTATGAAGCTTTCACTGTTTTAACACTAATCTTATACTGTCAATTACGCGAGATATGTTCCGCGATTATCCAATATAGGTATTTAATTATGAGCTCCTGATATTTCGAGGCTGTTACAAGTGCCAAGATCAAAGGATGACAACCTGCGGATGTCATCCCGCGATACTGTGAAATTTAAGATCCATGCGTATTCCGTTTACGTGGCTCAAACACACTGTGGTTGTAGCACTTATCCAATTATTATGTAGGTATGTTAAATTATGTTCCAGAAATGCCTTAACTGGAGGATATACGGCATCCACGTAATTAACATAGCAGCTCCCGTCAACATCATTCAGCTTCTTGTGAACTACTTCAAGCAGTTTGTGACCTCAGTCATCATGGATAGAATCGTCATCCATAAGAAAGTGGAAGATTTGTACAACTATGTGCCTAGAGAATGTCTTCCAAAAGATTATGGTGGCGATTATTTATCTTCGAGTGAAATAGCAGGTAAGAACTTTTATTTTTTAAGGTAAGAACTTCAGTAGATGTCTGACCTCCACATCAGTAACTCGGAATGTTATGAGTGGTCACCAATCCACGCACCGACCTAGAGAAACGCGCCTTAACCTGAAGATGGACCGTTGTTGTGAGCCACGAGATTCTCTCAAAAGATACTCGAATGCATAAACCAGGCCTCTTATTCACAACGCTTCGATTCGGTTTCGATTTCGACAAGTCGTATGTCTATCTTTTTACCCGACTACGGCGAAGCCAAAAGGAAGGGTAATCATTTTGGCAGTCTATGTATGTATGTATGTTCCACCGTAGCGCCTAGACTACTGAACGTATTTTAATAAATGAGGTGTCAATAGATTATTATGATATTATTATTGATTATTATTATTTGATGGTTATTTGATGATTTTCCACACGCCAAAAAAAAAAAAAAATGTCAACATATACGTTTAGATTGCGGTCAAAAAGTTCTGGCGGCTTAGTCTGTGTTATTTACTCGTATTATGTAAATAACAAACCAACATTAAGTAGAATATTGCATTATGAAAGTAACATATTATTACGTATTTATTGAATAACACACAAAACTAAAATTCAAATAAAAAATACGTTTAAATACGCGGTCTTTAAAGTATTAAACAAGAAAAATCGTCTAGTATACGTAGATAATTTGATAATTATTATAGAGGACAGTCGTAGTCGCATGCCACCTTGCTAATGGCAACTAGCAGCTGACTTCTGTATCAATGAGAACGCCATGAAAGCGCATCAGGTATTTCAGTGGCATGCGACTCTAAATGACCTTTTTATTTATTCTCACCTTAAAATTAAGTTTAGATTAGACTTCTTTTATCATCATTTTAAATTTACCTAACAAAACAGAAAATTATTTCAGTTTGTTAAAAATTGTTTTATTTTTAAGTTGTAATTGTTCAATTTTTGAACCCGGACTACAAATGAAACCCCGCCTGGACGCTCCCCAGACGCTCTCTAAACTAGTACTAATCCGTGGAAACCCAGAACAGATGGTCACTCTACTCCCACCCCACACCGCGTATCTAGAACCACCTAGCCTCAGACACACCCGACGCTTGTAATAAAGAATTCTATAGCCATCTTAAAATTTTAATATATGCAGGAACCTGTCTTAATATTTTTTCTAACATGAAATTAATCACATAATAATATTATTCTTCATAGCTTCATTTGAATAGTTGCTCACCTTGTATTAAAACTAGATAGGTATAGGTAAACTAAACCGGGACATAAAATGTAATTTAAACAGTTTTATTTACAAACGAAATATCTAGTTTTTTTTTGTAGTATCTATGTGTTTGTCTGCGAAGAAATAATAAAAATGTTTATATTCACGAGCTCTATTTAATTAATGGGTTTATTTTAATTGACTATCTACCGCACTCATAGAGATTTAATGATTACTTCGGCTATCACTTAGTAACGGTTTTGACAGTTTTGTCATACAAAAGTATGTCAAATCTTCACTAAGTGACGGCTTAAGTAATCAATAAATCTCTCTGAGTACCGCAGTTAGTTATATAATTTTGCTCTATCTAAATAATAATATGTTAATTTTTGTAGGGCCGGCAAGCTACTTTTGAAAATAACGCAATAATGTATAGAGGCTGGGTGGTCTTCTTAACTCATCTATTTTATTTACTTGTTTCAGAAATTACGGAAAGTGTATACAGAAACCCGAAAATAGAAGAATACTTATTGGAATGCTCCAAAATGATGTCCAACGAGAGCTTAAGGCCGCGAGATGAAAACTCTGAAGACTTTCTCTCTGGCACTTTTAGACAATTGGAGGTCGACTGATTGTTTGTGGTTGAATATGTTAGCTAAGTTAGCAGGAAAGGTTTGGTTAATTATCTACTTGGTGGTTTTGTTCAGTTTTTAACAGACTTCGAAAAGAGGAGGAAGTTCTCAATTCAGTTGTATTTTTTTACGTTTCTTAACTCATTACTTCGTCATTTAAGAATACTTTCAGAAATCGCTGGCAAAAAAGCCAATGAACCAAACTACGTCACCGACTTTTAAAACTAATATTAACTAAGTATTTTTGAAAGTCGGTTTTTTACAACAAGTTTTTTTGTTTGAATCTTACCTACACACAATACCGTTTAATCTCAAAACTAAAATATCTTCTAACTATCAGCGGGTTACAGTCAGTACAGGACAATGCGTTTTGAGTTTGCATTCTTTCTCATCAAATATAAGCGACATAATACACGAAATACGTTACGTAACCATTAGAGCTCTCTGAGTAGGGCAGTTAGTAAACTGCCCTACTCAGAGAGCTCTAATGGTTACTTAAGCCGTCACTTAGTAAAGGTTTGGCATATTTTTGTATGACAAAACTGTCAAAATCATTACTAAGTGATGGCTTAAGTAATCATTAGAGCTCTTTGAGTGCGGCAGTTAGTTACTTACTTTAGGTTATTATAATTTGGAAATGTTTATATTATTGTAATAAAAAACTTAAAATGTCAGTAAAGTGTCGTCACTGAAATTTACGTGTTTTTTTTTCATGGGTGAGCACTGAAAACCAGCGCTATGCTGTGGGCCCCCATAGACCCCATGCTGAGTGTCCGGTCTGTCAGGAGTAGGACTTGCGAGCTGTTCAAGGTGAAGGCGACGAGGTAGCCCGCGAAATTCGAATTTGCTTACGTTTTTTGCAATTTCCCGATCACAACAATAGGGGATCGGACTGAGTCAAAAACAAATGATTCTAATTAGTCCATCAGTTAGATTATCGAAAAATATTGGATACGTGTTTTTTGTTTTATCAAATTAATAAAAATTTACGAAGATAAAACGCGCCAAAGATCATGAGTGGGGGGTTGTGACGTCATTTGTTGGTGAAAAATGTACTACCATGTGACGTTTTCGAGGAATTCACGAGTTTTCGAAGCATTGTATCGTCTTCATTTTTTGTTTATGTGAAAAAAGAAAAAATACGTGTCCAATATTTTTTGAAAATCTATCTGACGGGCTAATTATTATTTTTTGGTCCGATCCCCTATTGTCTTTTTACTGAGTAATAATGATTAAAACCACCAAAACAACCGTCTTAGTTCATACAAGTGTCAAGAGTGATTATTTGATGAAAAAGACATTGTTTTATGTCCTGTTCTTATTTTTTTTTCACGCGCATGTCAATTAAATATTATTAAAGTTCACCACCTCTACATTTTTTTAAACATATTTAAAGAAAACAAACAATTGACATTGTACTATCGAACAAAAAAATTTACAATTACATTAAAAATTAAATTAGCTATAACTCTATGTCCACATAAAATGAATATTGTACAGGAACAAATACGGAACCCTAAAAATAACAAATAATAAACAAAAAAGAGAAAAGTTGCCTTTCGTGCATCATTAATAAAAGCAAGCTTAGGAAAAATCATCTTTCGTAAAAAAAAAAGTAAAACTTGTCGTCAGATCTTATCATGTCTGATTAAAATTCGGTTGTTAAACTTAGTCTCATACCGTGCGCGTCTGGCGTATAAAGTAAGTACCTATGTTTATTAAAATAATTACTTTAATAAAGCACATCAAAATTACATTAATTATTTTAATTCTTTTAAATCTTCACATCTCCGAGAGCCTGACTTTGTAACATGCTTCCATATCGCTGACCTGACCAGACATCTGTTTTATTGTTTTATGATGTCGAATAACATAATTATATACACTAACATCAATTAAAAAGTCAATATTAGCTATAGTACTTTTAGAAGTCGGTGGCACAACAAAGCAAATAAAACAAAAATCACCGACTTCCAAAAGTAAAGTTATTTAAGACTTTTTCGTCTTGTTTTGGATCGGCGTTTTTCTTCTTAGTTGCCTTGTTCATATATTGTGTCCGTTAACCACACTTCGTGATGCCCGTCCAGTTCATCTTGCCACATCTTTCTAGGCCGAAAGGAATACACATAATAGGTACATAATTGATAAAGACGTTTACCCTCCTTTCTCTCATACTTTCGGGTACAAATTGAAGTGTTTTGGAAAACTTTGGGGGTTAAAGATTATATGCATGAATAATAAAACAGGGAACAATATTTTTTTTCAATATTATGTAGTTACTAAAACAATTTAAAATGGTACAGATCCGCAAAATCATATTAATTTCCACTTGAGTAAACATCCACTCTTGCTCGACCACTTCTGATCTGAAAAAAAGAAAAATAATAAATAACAATGTGTAATTAAATTACAAGGTAGGTAACTCCACGTAAATAACGCTGTGACTTCTTGAGTGAGATTGGAAGTTCCAGAGAACTCATTAAAGCTTTCTTATAACAAGGTCCCATTCAAATAGATAACAAACTTTTAGAAATCATTCAACCACCAAAATAAATAAGAAAAACGCTTACAAGACTAACTGCGGTACTCAGAGAAGTCAGAGACATTTAATGATTACTTAAGCCGTCACTTAGTAAAGATTTGACAAACCTCAAAAACGTGCGGCAGTAACAAATCTGCTAACGAAAGTACACTAAAAATGTTGGCAATTTATTATTTTAGGTCAAAATAAAATCACTTTAATCAGTGTTGTTTTTGTTGGATATCGCCTCAAGATGTTGCTTACCTCATTCAGATATATCGCAGCCCCAAAGCGGTGGCATGCGCAAGCACGGCCTCGGCCGCCTGCCTCACTTCGAGGTGATCCCGTGCGTCTTCGAACCATCTGAGGGCGGCTGCACGCGAAGCGCCTTTTAGTGATTCCACGTAGCGAACAGCTACAGCTAAGTTACCACGGTCCATCCAGAATCTGGCAAGATAAACAGAAAAATGGCTTGATATTAATATCCAGAAAAGAGCTCGAGTTAGGCAGCTGAAGTGACGCTCGTTTCAGTTCTGACGGAAACGTCTAACTCGCCCCGCCATAGCCTTCGTGGGCCGCCGCGTTCCGGGCCTCACCGTGTCAGGGCACCAGTTTCCAGCTATTTTGGGGACAGGACCCGAGCTTCACCTAGGTTCTCCACCTAGATGAAGCACGGGAACTTCAGTGGGACTACGGGTCCTGTGCTTCGCCTGCCATTATTAACGGTTGTCCGGACCCCTGTTTAGTTCACAATTTGTTTGTATGCGGCAGACATGTCCTGCCCAGTTCCATTTGAGTTTGACAGCCTTTATAAATAAAATAAATATCCTTGGACTATAGACTTATTGGAATAAAATAAAATAATAAATCCGTATAAAATGCTCACCGTGCTCTTTGCAGCAAATCAAAAGTATCTAAATGATCAGGGGGCTCCAGAGGCGGTTTTTCAAACTCTCCCTGAGGGATTCCTGTCACCTGGACAAACCAAATATACACTTAAAAGGTGTGAAAAAACACCTTCTTTTGCAGAAGGCAGAGCGAAAGCGAGTGTCAGACCTATACTGACTAAAAACCACCCATGTTCCTTCTTGGCCCTTTATGTCGAAGCCACGGAAGCGGCGAATCTGTGGTATCGGTACGAAGCCAAAAGGCACTTGCTTTCGCCGTCATTGCGATACTTGTTTTTTGGTCCGGAATTAATTGGATTCCCATACTTTCCACATTATTATATAATTTTCCTGAAGCAAATTCTTGTACCGGTCATGTTCAAAATCAAAATCGTATATTTCATAATAGGCTACATAAAACTTCGAGAAAAGATGCACGGTTTGAGTTGGTAGTTTCCTAAGGAGATGACTGATAAGAAACTCCATGACTACTCTTTTATTAATTAAATGATTTGTTTTCACTATGATTTTCTTTAAAATATTATGAAATACTGAATTCACCCCATCAGTCTGCGGAGGGCTATACCTAACACTTTGTATAGTTTACCTGAAGTCCTAAACCGGAGTTTGTGTTAAATAGGATAATTTTATCCCGATAATTGAAGTTAATGTTATGATCTATATTATGATCCATATTATGATCCATATTATGATTCATATTATGATACATATACTGATTCATTTTATGTTACAGTGTCAACATGATATGAAGTCGGTTAAAAAAGAAATCCGGGCAAATTTAAATTTTTGCAAAAACTTGTTAGTGCCAATATTTGCCTTAATTTTAAAATGTTTGGTACCGACTCAAAAGTTTTCCTAGTGAAGATTTCAGAGTCTTAATTTGCCCATATCTTTTTATCGTGTTAATTCAAGACCTTGATTTTAGAACACCTAATAGGAACTAAGGACCTCAGTATAAGGTATAAATTTCAACTTGCTAGGTCAACCCGTTCCTGAGAAAATCGGTGGTGTCACATGGAAAGCGGAACAGACGGTCGGACGTACGGACAGACGGACAAGAGAGAGTGATCATCTAAGGGTTCGATTTTAACTTTTGAGATACGGAACCTTAAACAACGCGCCGCGGCCCACGTACTCTACCTTAAGGCGGGTGGAAATCATGTTAACACTTTGCGGCGCTCGTACGCCGTCGCTATTGATTCTATGAAAAACATTATTAAAACACAATTGTAGGAAATTTTCTCTAGTTTAATTTACTATTGAACTATTTTTATCGTAAAATGAGTCGGAACGGAGTTATTCTCAAAAAACTGTTTTTGAGCGCCATTTTTCCTAAATGGCGGCGCGAGCGGCACAGTAAAAATTCGTATAGAGCTCGTCCTAATCTATAAAATTTCCTATTTTAAAAAACTCCCAGAACACTTTCCAGGTAACCCCCATTTTTCGCCCCAAATGACTGTACTACTCATAGAGAGGAGGCCTGAGTCCCAGCTGTGGGAAAATTATAGGCTGATTATGCTTACCTTCATAAAAAGTAGTAATCCCTGCAACCAGGAGAGTAAGTACACTGGCATTGGGGCACCCTCCTGCTCGACCAATGCTACACTTTTCGCTGTCTTCTCCATCTAAACACATGTATGTATGTACAGTCGTCAGCACATCAAGTACCATAAACTGTAAAAATTCTCTAAATGATTTTTAATCTTGAAGGTTAAGATCAAAATCGAATCAGAACATTTGCCAGTTTCTGGTAACGTGATAGTTACGCGGGTGGCTTCTGTACAAGCATTTTTTTCACTTTGTTTTAATACTTTTTGATCCTTGGTGTTTGAAGCTTAGTAAAATCAGTCGCACAGGGTCCTTTTTCAAGGTTAAAAAACGCTTGTCAATGATGGTCCTGGGTTGGAAATACATAGTAGGTACATAACAAGACCCCTCGGAAAACTAAATTGTCATTTTATCGTTACAGGATGGGGACGGTAATACAAGGTTTACCGTCCTCAAACTGTAACGATAAAAAACTGTGTTCCAAGTCATAGGCCGCGCACGAGTTCGAACCCAAGATACGCACCTCTGAATTTTCGGATTCATGTGCGTGTGCGCATTGTACCTGCCATAAATTATCGCTTCGGTGAAGGAAAACATAGAGATGAAATCAGCATGGTTGAGAATATATCTCAACGGCATGTAAAGTAAAGTCAAGTCAGAGGCCCATCGTGTACAAAAAAAACTCTGACACCAGATACTAAACACAAGATTAAGAAGAAGATTGCGCGGTTCTCGCCAGTCACTGATGTAATAGGTGAATCTAAACTGATAGGTAAATTACAGGCTCGCCAATGATGATGATGATTGCCAATACACATACCTACTTTTTCTTGCAGATCTGCCCCCGTATTCACAAACGCTTCGATTCGGAAAGTCATTAGATATTCTCGCTTACTTTCATAATGTCAAAAAAAGATAGACATACGACTTATCGAATCGAAGCGTTTATAAATAAGGGGCCAGTAGGCACTTACCGTGTTGAAACGGTCTCGCAGCACGCTTTCTGGGACAATCCCCTGTTCGCGAACCGATTTGGGGATCGACTTCAATACTGTCAACACTAATTTATCGTGGTCGCCTATAAATGTAAAAATCGTGTAAATCATCAAAATTAGGACGGAGTCAGAAGGGAGTCGGATTTCTACTGACTTCCTGACATGACTGACTTCCATGTTGCTGATATCTCTTTGAGGCACGTGTACAAGGCTGCGTGATGTTGTTAGAGAGAGATACCGAGGCCTTGACATGAAGGGCCAAGAAGGAACATGGGTGGTTTTTAGTCAGTAGAAATCTGACACTCCAATTCGCTCTGCCCAAAAGTGGGAGGGGTTATTTGATGATTCCCCCCCCCCCAAGTCACGCGTACAACACGAACGCGCTGTGTCGACAGGGCTTATTGAAGATCCTTATGTTCTATTCAGAATTAAAGATTGGCGCTTAAGGAACTCTTGGAGCTCGTTATTTAATAATTCAAAGTAGCTCCCACTAAGGAATATCGCTTAACGTTTTTGCAACATTTTTCATTTATGCTTCACTTCTATTGGTCGTAGCGTGATGTTATATAGTATATATCGATAATACACACAAAAAGATTTTTTCAATTCCAACCAGAAGATCCTGACTTTATAGCGTTCAAACAAACAAACTCTTCAGCTTTATAATATCAGTATAGATATAACAATACTAATTGGGTATTGGCCGTAAGATAGACAGTCGCTCCATGCAAAAAAATACTGACATACTTATTACTTACTCTCGTTTGGTCCAGTCAACCTGACGCTGACAAATACTGGTATATACACAGTACACAGACCCCAACATATAATAGTTGGGAAAAGGCTTTGAAGTTCTTGAATGTCACTTAGGCAATATGCAGAACGCTAAAGTAGATAAAACTTGAGATATGTGCTCTACCTTTCTGTATACTGAATATATTTTTGTGTGATCATTGTGACAATGACCACGGGACTATGCTTGTATCGGGGAAAGTGTTATTAGTTTTTTCTACCAGTATTTTCTCAGTAGCTGTCCGGACTCTGGATCTGTACTCAAATGATAACAGTTATAGGCTCGCCCTGTTACATGGAACTTTTAAACACGAAATAAGAGGGAACACCGAGAGTTCAAGTGTAATATTATATCTGAACAGAAATTGTGGTAAAATTTTAAAGTTTGTATGTAGGTAGGGAACTTCACGAATCTTTGGAACTTAATGATCCAATTAATTTTTCATTAGCAGAAAGCTAGCCATAGCTATCCATGGGTGCTATATAAGGATCAATTATATAATGTCATGCATATTAGCCGAGCTATAATTGCTTTGCAGACGAAGTCGCGGGCGAACCGCTCTCTAGGCATAAAATAAAATAAGATCTATGTAAATACCGGACGCTTTCTCAATGGCTTTCAATTCTTTGTCCACCCTGACGTATTTGTCTCCTTTCTTGGTGGCTTGGAGAAGCGAAGCGCCGGCTGCCCATAGCTCTTGCGAACGACGAGTTTCTCGCTCGGCCTTTAGACGAGCTGTACCATTAGTAATCAAAGTTAAGACTAGATTGATTTAGATTAGATTTAAAATAAGGTAAAAAGGACATTGGAAATTCTGCTGCGTATAACGTTCGGCTGAAAAGTTAACTCAATCTATCACAGTCCACTGCTGGACACAAATCCAATAAACTACAAACACCTTCCTCATACAGTCTGACCCAATCACCTTTTTCGTTTGCTCAATCGAGCCGCGCTAAGCCAAACGTCCCACTTCGAACAGCGCTCAAGATCCTTTTTCTCCCACCATATTTCAAATTTCCACCGTCATGTCAAGGCTGCCGACGTTTTCATCAGAGATGTGCGAGATTGCTAAGCGGTGTAGTCTAGCGGGTAAGATGTGACGTGAAGATGCGTTTTGCAAAACTTCGGTGACTCCTTTTTCACTCGGTGTTAGGTGCTGATCGAGTATGGGTGAAAGTCAAAAATGAACGGAAAGTAAAGTGTTCGATACTGGTTTTGGGACGCGGGGTAGCACTTTTTTAAAGTCGAGCAAAAATAATGCATTATGACAATTTACCTTCGAGTTTATCTTCGACTACTTTAAGCTTAGCAGCCATCAGATCAAGTTCATTAGCAAATGCATTTTTCTCTAATGCAACTTTATCAGCAACCATATCATTAAATTTCGCCATTACCTAAGATGCAAACAGTCAGAATTTAACACTATTGTAATTTTATACTACTCTCCAAATAACAATCGATGAGGAGACGGACTCGTAGCTAAATAATAATTATTATTATTATTTATTTTGCATCAAATCCCAATTTACAAAATAATTACATAAAAAGAACAACAACAAACAAACTCTGACACTAGTGTGTGTGGGGTCGTTAGACCTTACTGCCCACACGATAAGAAGAAGAAGGGTTAGTTTTCAATGACCGGTCTAAAAATAATAAAACGGAATAAATGTACGTCGTGAGGTAAGTATAGAGTATGAATGTGGATGGGATGAAGAAACGATGGATGAACTGAGTAGAGGATGATCTTATTATGGCAAGAAAGGAGGTGTCTGATGCCATCATGAGTAATAGAGAAGTAGGTATGGAAGAAGAAGACATGCTGCCGTTCCCAAGAATTTGGGATAAAGGCAAGAGAATGACTCTCGGGTGAAATCGTCATCGCGGCTGTCATTCTACTGGTGATTTTGCAAACTTTACACGTCTCATCTCCGCTCTGATCCTCTCCGCTTTGGTGAAAGTACCTCTTCCGTAGTTACCTCAGGCATCGTTTCAGTTGGTTGTAGCAACGAATGTGCAGGTCAATTTCGACTCAAACGTAAAGAATTAGAAGTTTCGGTAGGTACCTGCTGCGTTATCTGATCGCTTTTGCAAGCCAAGTTCTTTTCAAAAGCTTCGTTTTGTTTTTTAATAGCTTCCTTCAATTCTCTGTCATTTATTTTATTCTGTTCATCCTCCTGCATAGATAAAGTTCTTTATAAGTTCTAGTTTGCCTGAATCATTTTGCGTAGGGTTACTGAGTTTTGATGTACAGGATACTTGGTTGACGGCTTCGGTACACTTTGTATCTAATAGAATACTGGCACTGTCAGTTCACGTTATCTCAGTAATGGGTAAAGGCATCCCGTGCCAAAGTGCACACCTAGTCGCTGGTCTCTTGTAGACCATTCCGCCATCTTCTACGGGTACAGATTTGAATATGGACACAAAACCCAAGGAAAAAAAAAATCTTACCAAGTGTCAAGTTCACATAGGCCGTCACTCAAAGTAAAATACTGGCATTCAGCTTCATCAGGTAAGACTGGTGACCGACCTCAACGTAGGTAGAAAAAAACTAGATAAATGACGATGACTTTTCTTACCCTTCTTCTAAAGTCCTTAGCAGCATCAGCTCTACTACTCTTAATAGCGTTTGCCATATCTTTAGCAAACGTGGGGCTTTTTTGTGGTAAGTCTGTTACATACATAGATAAATTATTACAATTCAAATAGAGACATCTCTTCAGATCTAACGTAGTACAAAAGATTTTCCAGAAAGCAAATTGACTATGAAAATTCAATAGCTGAGGAGGTAGGGCGGGGTGAAAGGACGCCAAAACTGTATTAGAAAGTTTCAGATAGAATTCCAGCTGGTAGGGACCTTCTATTCCTACAGATTTCAAAGGATCTACCACATTGATTGATTCCACAACGTATTTTTATCACATCGTATGGGGCCCAAACTAAAATTTCATAAACAGACAAAACTTTATAAAGAACACAAAACGTATTCTCTTTAAAGTGTTCCATGTCTTTAATAGTGATACTTGCCATTCAAAATTTCCTCTTAAAAACATATTTAATTTTACAGTTTCGTCAAAATTTATGAAGGCCAGACCCACAATATCTTCGATAACGATACATACCTTCTATTGCACGATCGATCCTCTCAGTCATTGAACTGGAGACAACGTTTAATTGTGATTGTAATTCTTGAATCTGCAAAAGTGGGAGCAATAAACGATTATTATATTCTGCACTCCTTTCTGATATGTGCGTCCCGCAATACTTTGTGTACTTTATTGCACTAAAAACGGTGAAGGAAAACATCGTGAGGAAATGTCTTAGATCCAAAAAAAATTAAGACATGTGACATCTGCCAACCCGCACTAGGGCCTTGTGGGATTATAGCGCATTCCCTCTTATAGAGAGGATGCTTGTGCTCCAGCAGTGGGAACATTAAAAGCTGATTATGCTAGTAACTGGATTGTGAAGCTGCAATGCGGGCCAACCCCAAAATAGGGCAGGCTAGGCAGATGATGATGATCATGATGAAATGGATACGGAAGTTTGCTATTTTGTACGGTATACTGTATTCACCCCAATTAGACCCACAGATATCTGTGCTTACAACCCTATAAATATTCAAAACTTACGTATCGTAAGGAGTTTGTGAAAAGTGGGTCCAGGTCACCATTCGCATGTGGTTTCTTAGAAGAGTATTTCAGACCAGTGAACATGTACTCATTCTCCGAAGCATACTTATCTAACAATCCTTCGACCTGAAAATTTTAAAAGATTATTTTCTATACTTCTTTATTAAGTTACAACAAATGACACTGTGGAAGGAAGAATAATCTAATTGTAATGACTACGCTTCAACGTGGAATCGGCTATAGCCGGTCAGAGAGTGCTTTTCGTCCATACAATCGGGGCGTGAAAGACCTCATTCCCCTCGTTTCGGTTCAAATGATATGATTAGACACCGCGCCGTCTTAAATGCGACAATTAATATCAGTGATACGCCGAAAATTTAGGGTGCATGTTAAGAGCTCGCCCAAGCGGAACGCCCAGCGCAACCTGGACAGCTAGAACTCGGTAAAGCAGACTCTAACTTACTCATCCGTACACCACGATGGCTCAAACTCAAACCCAACATCAAATGCACTCTAAGTACCAACCCCAATGGTATAATGGATCAATTACTGAATCAGTTCTGAACGTACGAACTGCAGTGACCAAAATTTGGTAATCTCTTACCGATTGCTAGCTCAAGATTGGCCGATGTAGATACTCGTATAATCTGGCCAAGTATAATCTGACTTCTACTGACTAAAAACCACCCATGTTCCTTCTTAGCCCTATATGTCAAGGCCGCGGTATCTGTTACAACATCCCGCAGCCCCTGGCGTGCTTACCATCTGCCACTGCGTGTCCATCACGGTAGACTTGTCGTTCTCCCACTGGTACGTCATGAAGGCTGCTTTGAGTTTCACTTTGTAGTCCTCACACATAAGCTTTGTGTTTTTGACCTGATCTTTCGGCGCTCTCGTCCCACCACACTCCACATAGCGGATCAGGTCGTCTGATAACATTCATGAACATTTTATTTAATCAACACTAGGGTAAATATAAGGTTTGTGTATACGAAATTAAAGTTTAGGAGCTGCTCAAACGTTTAAGCAGTCCTTAAATATTTGAGTGGCGTTTCAGTATTCGGCCGTTAAGCAGGCAAATCTGATGACATACTCGTAGTAGGTACCATAGTTTACTAAATAGCTGATTAAAACTATAATTACTGCCTCGTTGATTCAGTGGTCGCAAGTGACACTGCTCAGGATGAGGTCTTGTATCCCAAGGTCAGGCAGTGTTATTCCGTTTCTCCATGAAGATTTTCTCAGTAGCAGTTGTTGAATCTGGATTTGTGCCGCCCGGTTGATTTCAATACGCTTACTCCCTATTACATGGCGTGATGATGCCTGTTTTCCTCGACAAGTTAGATAGAGGTGTACCTGATAGTATACCCGCATTTTGCCAATTATGTTTACCATAATTATAAATCCTAATGGAAAAACCCAATAACACTTTGACCGACCCGTGAATCCGACCCAAATGTTCATCAGTCGCGTTTGCGATCACCAACGAGGACGGTACATAAAGGCGGGTTGATAAATATACAAGATGATTTTTTAGTCACCGTCCAATTTTTTTTCTAGGCATTAGGTATCAGGCGGAATATAGGAAGCAGGCGGGGTCCATTCTATTTTCATTTCATACTTTAATATTCAAATGAGGGGTTCATTTGAATATTAAAGTATGAAATGGTTGCTTCCAAGCTTTTTTTATTTAAAATGTGCTTGATTTTTGCTTTTCAGTTTTTTCAGTCGGGTTTTTTAGTTTTTTAATTACTTCTTTTTATTTCGAACTTTTTAGTTGTTTTGTGTTTGTTCCTCGGTGGTCGCGTCAAATCTTCGCAGATGATTTAACTTTTGTGTTTGTTTATAGGTTTTGTTACTTAGAATTTCTTTTAAATATTTATGTGTCGTATATTTTTATAATCTTCTCTTAAAACCCTTCATTTTGATACCCTACTCGATGGATGGTAATGGTTTTTTTTCCAATTCCGCGATTTGGCCTCCATATTCCGCAATTTTTCTTTGTTTTTTAATTTTAATGTTGCCAGTGACACTCGCGCCATCAAGATGAATCTAACGACGTATATTTTATTCAAATCCCTTCATCCGTTTAGGAGTTATGAGGGAACAAAGAAAAGGACAAACATTCACGCCAAACACATAACCCTCCTTTTTGGCTTCGACGCAGTCGGGTAAAAAACACGTATTCAATGATATTCGCCAAAGATCTATATCAAAATTTAGACACTGACTAAACAATCATCTTGTCTAAACACTAATATTATAAAGAGGAAAGATTTCAGGCTCCGAAACTAATGGACCGATTTAAAAAATTGTTCACCGTTGGGAAGCTACACTATCCCCGGGTGACATAGGCTACTTTTTATCCCTGTATTCCCACGGGAACGGGAACTACGCGGGTGGAACCGCGTGACGTCCGCTAGTATTACATATTTTAATTAATGACTTACCGGTTTTACTGATACAATGAGACGCGTTTTTAAGAGAAGTCTCTACAAGTTCAAGGCGCTCCTCCACGGCGTGGCGTAACTCTTTAATGCCTTTATAAGTAAACGTTTCCATTGTTGATTGTACCAGCTGCATTAAACAACCGATTAATAAGTCAGGTAAATTTTATTGCTTAATTAATCGATCTAGACGCACGTTAAGCCGTTGGTCCCGGCTGTCATTTATGACTTTAGGCAGTCGTTAGGTAGTCAGTGACTCACGGCCTAGTCTGACGAACAGTCTTACTATAGGCTATATCAAATTACCTAGTCAGTATTAACTGGGTTGTGCAGGTCAGATAAGCAGTCATTCCATGTAAAATACAGTTATTCAGCTATAACCGTCTAGGCTGTCCTATTTCACGCTAAGGTTGACTGGTAGATAATGCCTTGTGGCATTAAGTCCGCCTATGTACTACTTTTGTGCATGAAGTTTAAATTAATAAATAAACATAGTATTACATTGTCATCCTGCATATGAAACTCAAACCATTTACTTTTTAAGCAAAGCTACAGTCATAGTTACAAGGCATGATAACTATGGTTCTCACTTCCACAAAACCCTCTACTTTCAACGATCTACCGCTCTAGGATCTTTCCGATGTGGAAGAAAGGTTCTTGAGCGACAACCACAAACCGGAAGATGCGGCATTGGTAGGCCTCCCACCCTGGTGGACCGACGACATCATTATTAGTCATAGGCAACCGGTGGGTACAAGTAGCAGATTGCCGTTCGTTATGGCGTTCTATTCTATGTGGGAGGCCTTTGTCCAGCAGTGGACGTCTTCTAGCTGATGCTAATCAGGCTCTATGTAGAGGTGCATGCTGTACTTACAGAGTTGTAACAGGCGCAAGCTGCCGTAGCAGTATTATAGTTATTGATCGCGCATTCGTACAGTTCCATCAAGCACCTTTCGACTTCACAAATGCTCTTTATGGCGATTGGTGGAGGCGGCGGATTGCATTCCTCAGGCTTCTCTAAAGTAGGGGCGTAAAGCGTTACATAAATTCCTGATGGCTTAACTGTTTGTTCATTTAGTTTTTATTCGGCGTCTTAGTAAAGTCATATGACGCAACTCAAAAGCGAAGAACAGAGTTACTTTTGCTTTTGTCGAGATTAGAATTTTGGGCCACAAAAAAGAAGGGATGAATGAAATTGCATGTGGCTTAGATAAGAATGCTAAGGGGGTTGTGTGGTTAAACGCGAATGGACAAAATATAGAATGAGTACATAAGAGGAAGCCTGGAAGTGGCACCCGTGACTGAAAAGTTGTGTGGTGATCGGTTATGTGATGCGGAGGAATGAGAAAAATGTAGTGAGAAAAGTGTTGAGTATGATGGTTATTATGAGAGTAGAGGAAGACCAAAAATCGTTAGATGGGCTGTGTGAGGGATGATATGGCTAGAAAGGAGGTGACTACTGAGATGACGAGTATTATAGAAGTATGGAAGACACCAAATAAATTGGAATAATGGCCGAAGAAAGATGATAACTTTTGCATTTACATATGTTTTTTTTTATTTTTTTTTATTTTTGCATTTTTGCTTTGATATTATGTTGTACTTTGGGTTCCAACTTAAAAGATAGTAGTTTTAAACCTGATAGATGGCGCCGTGGAAAGGAGGGACAGGCCGTTAGTATGAATGTAGTATCTCTACCAAGATCAATAAAAGCTTACCTTCCACTGGAGGTGGTTCAGGAGGGCAATCTGAATGAGAGAAAAATTAAAAATATGAAGCAACTTAAAAACTTGCAAACGGACTCTAGTACGCAGACGGATACCATTTAAAAAGTGGAATATTCGATAGTAAAATTGATGATTTACGTTTAGTACAGCAAGCCATTAATACGAATTTAAGTTAATCTTTTCACTCTGTCTTCTCACAGAACCGCAAACATTCTAACATTATCGTCTTATGAGCATATGCTGACAGCATACCTTCTATTATAGGGGAAGTGGATCGAGCTACATGCTTTCTTTACCCTTCACAGTTGCACCATCAGAGGAGCACTCCTTTGGTTTGTCGTCCTTATTGTACTTGGCAAGGAACCTCTTCGTGTCATCGATACAAGCAGAAGCAAACTCTCCGTAAGACATGTTCTCCTGGTATACTACAGCAAGGAACTCGTCGAACCAAGCTGCGTTTATTGATAACCAATCACGAATTTCTGGGCTAGTTCTGGAAACAAAAATCTGTTTGTGACTAAGGTTAACATCCGTACGGATTTTTTTGAATTTCTGTCAGGGTTTCTGGCGATCCGCCTGATCTTTGTTCGATTTTAAAAGAAAGGCTACAATAAAAATGACCTGTTTTTTGTCAGGCATTATCAAAGCTCGAAATGGTAACCCTGTAAAAGACGGACCAAAAAAGCCTCTGGTTACCCTATTTTTGGTAGGTTTTCATGGATCAATGGAGGTACCTAATCGTCATTTCCAATTATTAAATCATCATCATCATCATTTATTTAATCTGAAATATCAGTTATGTCTATCATACGATTCTTAACAGAAAGGACTTCTGGTCATTCTTGGACTTTCTAATAACCCCAGACGCGTAACGAAGTAGGTGTCCGCAAACATATAAGTACATAAGTGCGGGGTGTGCTCTTTCTTGTCTCACACTCACAGTCCTATAGTATATGACGGCCTGGTAGACCGAAACAACCGGAGAGAATGGGGCGCCGTACTTAAGGTTTGACATGCTTTTGCGGGTCATCATCAACTTTCAATACCGTAATTTACTGCTGGACATATTCCATCACACGTCGCTTAACTCGATTCTCGGCAACTTTCATCCAGCTGCTACCAGCCAGCCATCCTGAGTAGATCGTTGCTCCACCGAGCTTGAGGGTGACTTACGCTGGCACATTCGCGATCTCCACGCAAGAACATGTCTACCCCAACGGTCATTGGTTCTACTACTAAAAAGGCCGGCCCATGCCATTTCAGCTTACTTATTCTATGAGCTTTGGTTCCAGATTATCCTCAGAAAGACTCCAAGCATAGCCCACGTTTCAGCCCCAGAAGTCATAAAAATAAACTTAATTCACCAGGGCCAACTTAATTCATTATCATCAGCCTAAGTTCCCACTGCAGGGACTCGGGCCTCCTCTCTAGGAAAGGGATGGGCTATAATAATTCACCACGCGGTCCCAGTGCGGGTTGGTAGATGTCGTAGATGACACGTCTTCGAATTTTTTGGTTCTAAGACATGCCGGTTTCCTAACTATGTTTTCCTGCACCGTTTTGAGAGAAGCGGTGATGAAATGAATTACACAAAGGAATGCGCCTGCCTGGGTTTGAACCCACAATTTACTGTTCGTAAGTCGGGGCCGCCACCGCTGGGCCACCGGTACTACTTACTTTGCATATACTGAAAAAACTCCTACACCAAACAGCATTGCTACGATAGCCCAGACCATTGTATCATCTTTGGGGGGAGGCGGCGGCGGAGGAGGGGGAACTGGGCACGTTTCACGCTCCTTAGGATCCTTATACTTGAAGTTTATTGGAGTACGTGTAAATGTCGCTATTTGGAAATCTGTTGGATAGTGGTTCTGAAAAACAAATCATAAATGTTAATTATTAAACGGATGGATATGACGATAAAGCAGCGCTTAAGTTTGGTCCGCGAATTTCTTCCGTGACTCCGTTTTGAGAATATTATATTTTACGAATGCTATATTTCGCTATCAGAGAGTAGCGGTGGCCCTGCAGTGGTAGTGAACCTGACTTACGTACCTACAACTAAATATTATAAAAGTACCTACTCTCGTACAACAGTACAGCACTGCTGTCAAAGCGACGAAAGAAAACATCGTGAGCAGGAAACCGTTTTAGACCCAAAAATTCGAAGACATGATATCTACCAACCCGCACCGGGCCAATATGGTGAATTAATATAACCCATAGATACCCTCTCAAAGAGAGGAGGCCGGGAGTCCCAGCAGTGAGAACATTATAGGTTGTGTCCGGACTGTATGGTGCAACCGCAAATTCTGCAATTCAGCAGTTACTGTTTACACCACATTCATTTCAACTCACTAAACTTAGTTCAGTTCGCGTTGAGCTTTCAAGTCAGCCAGGCGTTCTCGTTACAGACAACGAAGACCATTCACTTCCATATCACACCACTTTTCATACCTTTCGGATAATACAGTAGTGTTTCAGTAAGTATCTTCTTAACTTTCTTTTATTCAATTTAGGTACTCATCATCTAAAAGTAGACCATACAGGTCTAGCAAGGGATAATACAGGATACAGGCTGATTTTGTTAGCTGTTAGACATGCTACTTATATTTTGCTATTAGGTAAGTATCATGTTTAGCGAATATCGTATTTTGCTAGGTTGTAGAGGTCAGATATGCTATAATCGCTCCATGTAAAAGAAAGAGTTTTCAGCTGCATCCAGTTAGTCTGGATGCTGGCCCTAACATGATCAGGAACGGGCTAAGCATAATAAATTATGATAAGATTATGTTTGATAAATGCTATTCGAGAGTACGAGAGACATTTACCAACGAAAACTTGCGAGTTTTGTTGTATATTATGAACAGCTGTTTAGGTAGGTACTTAGGTACCTGCCTAATCTGTATTTTTATAATGTTTAGTTGGTACGTACTTACGATGTATAATATGGAAATAGATGGTTGTATTGGTCGCCAGCGCGAGAGCATCGGCGCCTTTACCTGATAAATAAAAACCGTATAATTTGCGATGGTCACGATGGTAGGTAATCAATTCTATTATGACACCATAATTATAGATAGGTAGGTACCTACTATCAATTATTTTGTCTAAACTGTCGTACTTAGAAGACGAGGAAAATAAAAATGACATTATAAATCTTGCATGTAGTCGCCGATGGCTTACGCTGTTTGTCCACCGCTGTCGTCACCGGACCGTCACCGAGAACGAGATTACCTCTACCATGAGTTTACACAGCCAAATCTCGCAAGCGTCTACGTAAATTTCACCATACAAAACGGTACCATGAGTCACTAATTTCACTGAACCTATCGAATAATTCGCTTACTATAGTGGTTACGTAGCTCACTAGCATTTTGGCGTGTGAATTGTGTGAAACATATGTTTACAACAAAATTATGTACGTTTTTGAGTCTAATGCAGTCAAAATAATGTCTGCAAAGCTTATTTGGTATGAAATATGTTAGTGGCCGCTGAATTTGAAGACCAACGACGTGAATAACGTGAATTTCGAAAAATGATTTTCCGAAATGAGAATTCATGTTAGACACCAATTGCAAAATATAAATAAATGAAAGTTTATTAAACATAATAGACTCTTTAAAGAATATGACGGCGTCGCCGTGTAAACAGCACGTGCAGCGGGCCAGGTGCGCAGCGCAAGGCGTCACCAAGGCCGCGCCACTTTCCCTACTGCTCGAGCCGGTCTTTATAAACGAGCGCTCGGCATGGAGGGGATCATTTCTTGTCGCAGGCTTGGCCCAGTGCACATGCTGTAGCGCTTAGAGTTTTTAAATTATATCTGAATTATACAGTGGTTTATTTTAAATAACGTGCTATTGGAGTAAAAGTTTAGTACCGCTATATTTCGTAGTTTCATTTAAGATGTTGGACCCTCTGCCTTCATCAGAAGTGGGATCGGATCCACCTTCCATTAATTATAGTAATGCAAAGCTATGCTCCTGGCTTTTGATTCTGATCTACTGGAATGCGATATTGTGAATTGGTGTACACTCAGTGAAACGATAATTGTGAAAAATAAATTAGAGGGTGTAGCCCGTGTGTGGTGTAGTACTTTGCGAAGCTTCACATTGAATAATTAATAATGGGTCATCGTGGCCATGAGTGCCGGAACAAACAGAAAGCCTCTTCAAAAAAAAACAACTGAAATACCAAAGACAGCCGTTACGTGCTTTGTATGCAGTGAGCAGGGACACAGCCAATTCCTGCCCAAAGCGCTGGAAGAAGGAAGACTTCACACCAAGCACCAGCACTAAGCAAGTGTACCTGTGTTCCAGAGCAGCCCGTAGAGTATTACAGATAAGTGGTGCAGATTTTCATTTTACATTTAACTTTGGTTCGAAGGCTTAAGGCTACAGCCTTATGAGGCAAAGCAACGGTCGATCCCAGTGGTCATAGATGGCCGCTCCTCTGACCTTATTGCTATTGATACCGCAGTTCCTCAGGGGTCTGTTCTCTACGCGACACTTCTCCTACTGCACATTTATGACCTCCTTGTTCCTGGCATTGATGGGCACGCAGATGACAGCACTGTCATGGTGAGTTATACATCCAGCGCAAAACATAGAGTATAGTAATATAGATTGGGAAAAAGCAAAAACAAAAAAGATGATGATGCAAAAGCTGGGATGGAGTACATTCATAGAGAGGCCATGGTAGAGCGAACGAGTTCAGGTTTAAGTCTTTTCTCCAAGTAGGGTGACAAGAATCTGATTGATTTCAGCGCCACCAAAACACAAGTGTCAGTTCTCCGCCAAAAGGAGTCCATTCAATCTGGCTCCTTCTTTCCGGAGTTCATCTGTACAAGTTACTGACAGTCTCGAGCTTCTTGGCACGAAACGCGAATAAGAACTTCGGCGCCTACATTCAGTCAAAAGGTCAGATTTTCAATATTACCTACATAAAACTCAAATCCCTTCCGGCATGGAGTATTGCTGTCACCTTTGGGATGGCTCAGCCAAATACCAACTTGCCACACTGGATTCTGTAGAGCGCAGAGCCAGAAGGTTAATTGGTGACGATAAGCTGGTTGCCAAGCTGCGTATCCTGGCCTGCCACCGCAAAAATGCATGTCTGTCAGTTTTCTACGGTTTTGGCCGTCTACGAAACCGTAGTTTCGTAACTGGTTACGATGAAGGAATGCAGACTGTGCTTCGGAGAGTGTGCGCAGAAGCTCCACAAGCTTATTTCACCGTCTCCCTTCTTCCATCGGGAGACTAGACGTACTGCAAGTTTTCACCCATACCTTGTCGATGTTCTAAACATTCGTACGAAGCGCTTTGCTAATTCTGTTATTATGCGCACAGCCAAGGAGTGAATCTCCCTGCCTGCGTCGGTTTTCCCGAGTTCATATAACACCAATCTATTTAGGTCGCGAGTAAATAGGTTTCTTCTAGGTTAGCTCGTTCCATCGGCGACCTCATCTCTGCCCTTAGGGCATGAATGTGGTCAAGAGTATGCCCATTTCAAATTAAAAAAAATAGTTATCTCGTTAACGGTGAATGAACATGAACAAGTGATCATTAACAGCATATAGGTATGAGCAAAGTAACGTGCCTCATAATCAGCCATAAGATGTCCCCTGCTGGACAAAGGCCTCCCCCATAGAACGCCATAACGAACGGCAACCTGCCTTTTGCATCCACCGGTTGCCCGCGACTCTAACGATGTCGTCGGTCCACCTGGGGAGAGGCCTACCAACGATACGTCTTCCGGTTCGTGGTCCGACTCGAGAACCTTTCTTCCCCATCAGTTGTCGGTTCTTCGAGCGATGTGGCCTGCCCATTGCCACTTCAACTTGCATATTCTAAGAGCTATGTTGGTGACCCTGGTTCGTAACGTGCCTATTCCAGATTAAATGTCCAACTACTACACAAAATCGCTTAATTAAAATAACATGTCACGTATTACCGGTTGAATGCCTTAGTGAGGAAATACTACTAAGTCGTGATATTTTAGAACATGGGATTTCGTGTAACATTAGCGTTAATGATTTGACCCTTACTAAAACCAAATTCTTTATCAGTTCTTGTTCAGTAGTCTAAACAATTTTTCCGTTTAGAGTTGTTAGAGGATTAAAAAGGTTACGTTAATTTATAAAAATTGGGAATAAATTTTCGAAAGTATGTTGCTAAACCGATGAACTGCCTAACTTGAGGAACAGTTCCATGTGCAGGAACGGAAATATAAGGGACCTTTTAAAAAAAGGGCCGTATTGGAAAATTACCGGTACGAGTTAAGATATATTAACGGAACCCATAGGGTCTACAAATATTCTCACAAATATTTACGTGAAGTGCCTCGTGGTCAAAATTGTCTGGTAGATATCGCGAAAAATTATGATGACGTGACGGCGGACAGGATAACGATATCCTTGTTCATGAAAGTAACCACGAGAACAACATCATGCCTAACAGCAATATAACTTTGGCTAATAGTGATACCGTGTCTGTGAATAGCGATACTATATCGATTAACAGTAGCACAGTGTCTGTCGTGGAGAAGTTCGTGGCTAAATAATAGTTACAGTAGTTACAGGTGGTCAGTGTCCTGAAGTTCCGACAACCGGTCTTGCCAAAGGGTATTGTATCGCCCAGTATTGGCTTGGTTGTGGGGGTCGGATGGGCGGTCGCTCCGTGGGGAGTACTGATATTCGGCTGGATCCATCATGGACTGGAGGCCGACCCCGAAATAGTTGGGAGGGGCTGGGCAGATGATGATGACAATATCTCCCGACTCCCGTTCTTTAACAGCAACCAGCGGTAGTCTGAAATCGTGGTTCACTTTTGAATCAACAGAGTCTTCTAGCCCAGATTCAATTACTTTGATTACTAAAGCAGTCGTACATTGCTTATCGAGACCATTAATATGACGATAAAAAAAAAAAAAAAAAAAATATTGATTTGCAGAAACAAGTGGACCTGAAGTGTCAGCAATGACTGTTCCAGGAATTTTCGCAGGGTCGTTATGTGAATAATGACTAGGCCAAAAGTTTGAAGGCTCATTAATGAGCGGTCCAAAATTAGTAGCAAACTGAAGGGACAATCTGGACCAGTTTGCTAGTATAAGCCCTGAAGGCTCAATATAGAGCGGTCCAGGCTGCTGGTATATGCCCTGAAGGCTCAATATGGAGCGGTCCAGGTTGCTAGTACATGTCCTGAAGGCTCAATATCGAGCGGTCCAGGTTGTTGGTATATGTCCTGGAGGCTCAAACTCGAGCGGTCCAGATGTATCTGAAGGGATGCACCGGACCAGATTGTAGTCAGGATGAACGAACATCACTCATAATTATGTTTCTGTCTTTTTGAAATACAAATACTTTAAAGGATTGTGCATATGTATGAATAATGTTAGGGATTTGATGTCAACACAACGGGTTTATTAGAACTAAAGGCACCATGCAGTTCTCTCAAAACAAAACACAATAATTTTGAAGAAAGTTGAAACATACCTTTCTATGAACTCTACCAACAATTGAAACTGAGGCACAGGGTCCTCATTGTTTTAAATAATCTGTTTGAATCTACTAATGTAAACTGTTAAACAACACAACACAGCTCTGTGACACAAAGGTCAACAAACAAAATTACAAATTGAATACACGACAGTGACATATTATAAGGAATAAAAATTCAAAAACCACTAAATACTTTAAGTAAGTAGTGTAATAACCGTCAACTTTTCTATTTTGTCGGTTTATTTGTGTATATATCGATCTCTCCTCTTATTAGTGGGAAAGAAAGAAACAAAACATGAGTAGAGTGAAGTTAGCTAGACGACACAATCTATCGAGCTTACATTAGCGCCTGCGTAAGACTCCGTAAATCTCATGGTGCAAGCATTATCGAAATCTATTTGATACACGTTAGCACGCTAGCGAGTTCAACGTTAGCGAGTAAGTTTTCTATGACAACTCATGGTAGAGCTACAGTAGCTCTACCATGAGTTGTCATAGAAAACTTAGAACTTAAAACTTATAGCAGTAGGGAAAGTGGCGCGGCCTTGGTGACGCCTTGCGCTGCGCACCTGGCCCGCTGCACGTGCTGTTTACACGGCGACGCCGTCATATTCTTTAAAAGAGTCTATTATGTTTAATAAACTTTCATTTATTTATATTTTGCAATTGGTGTCTAACATGAATTCTCATTTCGGAAAATCATTTTTCGAAATTCACGTTATTCACGTCGTTGGTCTTCAAATTCAGCGGCCACTAACATATTTCATACCAAATAAGCTTTGCAGACATTATTTTGACTGCATTAGACTCAAAAACGTACATAATTTTGTTGTAAACATATGTTTCACACAATTCAAATTAGTGACTCATGGTACCGTTTTGTATGGTGACAGCTGAAAAACGTTAGTAACTATAGAATAGATTACGTTAGGTTTTTAACCTATCGTCATCTATAGTGCTCATGTTACGGATTGTAATTCTTTCCGTGACCGCTAGAGGCGCTGTACTATATTTCATACAAATAATTTACGTAGACGCTTGCGAGATTTGGCTGTGTAAACTCATGGTAGAGGTACAGGCTGAGTTTAAGATAACGTGACGGCGTGCGGTGGACACATGGCCATAGTAAATGTATGTAGGTACCGCTAAATCGGCACCGTCATCTCGTTCTCGGTGACATGACGGTCCGTTGACGACAGCGGTGGACAAACGGCCTTAGGCAGCTAATTACTTATTACTGCACCCATATTACACCAGTTATATTAATTAAGTCACATTAGTAGGGGGGTGATCATGTTGTTGTAATCAACCGGGCACGAAGTCAGACTCCGTGTTTGCTACTGAGATCCTGATGTCAAACCCAATAACACTTTCGGCTTTACCCAACCTGCGAAACGACACCACCAGGCTAGCAAGGCAGGCCCAACGTTTTTAAAAAGAAAAAAATATATATAAAATTAAAGTCTGTGTTTTGATAAAGATGTTAAGTGCCTACCTAGCTAATGAACATTACTTCGTCCTATAGACAATCTCTAAGTATACCTATTATATATCAGAATATCCTTGTCTGCCCCTATATTAGTAGGTATTCATCACTTAATACGGTAATCAAAAAGAATGCACTGAACTTACGCAAAGTTTCCTTGCTGATATTATGCTGGTCATGGATCTCAACATTATTTTATTTTAGGTACTTATTTGGTGTATTCTTATTAATTTAGCTTCTGTTTATTTGTAGGTAGGTACGTGTGATCTTGGTGTGAGATTTTATATTTACGAGACATTTGCCGTGGACAGTTCTCATGAGTTCTCAATCTGATTGTGACAGATAACTTTTTCTCAGTTGATTTTTTTTCTTCTTTAAGTTTGCTGCCAGTTGTGGGGAGGTTTTGCTGTCGGTTTACCAACATAAGTAAGTAACTTGTTTTACATTATGCAGGGCTATTGCGTATCTTTTAAATGACAGTGGCTATCATATTGTCTATGGATTAACTGTCAAATTGGTTATGGTTTAGTGCAAAATGGAACCATTTGACAGTTAATTGATGGACACTTTATGATAGCCACTGTCATTTACAGATACGCAATAGCCCTGCTGATGACCGCTATCTCCACAGGTTATTGAATGAGGATAGATGTGCCCCTTCCTAGGTAGTTCTCCCATTGTTAGCAAATAGAAGACTCCTATTTAGGAGTTGTAGAACTTGTAGCTAGATAATAAATTTGAACCTTCACCAAAGAGCATGTAATTTTAACATTCACCTAGGCTTAAAATCTTGTCAGGGGTTGACACATGGTAGTAGTAGGAACAGTGGATTTCTAGCACTGATTTCTAGTCGGACGAAGTCCTATATGTATAACCTTCCGTTTGCCCCAGGCGGAGGATATCTATCCATGAGACAAGCCACAAAAAAGGTACCTATATAATAATACTGTTAAAAATTTGTAAAAAGACCAACGAGAGGACCGTGAGGTTGTAGGGTTGCACCACAACTGCCGCAACGCATCGTGTGGCCAAGGTTGAGACTTGATCAGCATGATCCAAAAGTCCGTGGAACTATTGAGAATGATCCAAATTCTCCTATCTTGTTCTGTCGCTTATAACCATCGCCGTCGTGCTGCCGCTCTCTTTGGGTTGAAAAAAATAAATAAAACAACAATTAGACATAAAAATCATCTTTTAATTTATTACATACAATATTTTTATATTTACATAAATTACTAAAATTAAAAGGAAACCTTGATAAATTCACTTCGCTGGCACCATAATTTACCTACTGAATCTAAAAAGTTGTTTGATTTTTGGAATAAATGCAGACACAATTTTGTGCTAACAAAACAAATTCCAGGGTTTAGAAGAAACTTTGTATTTCTTGACGTACGTTTTTTAACAGTATTTTTTGTTGTTTTGTACCTACCTACATTAATACTTGACTTTCCTCAAACATGTGTAAATAATCTACAAGTTTTTAATTCAATAGAATAAATAAATTACCGTTTTAATTTATCATACGAAAAATAACGTATTATTCCTACGTTTCCTACGATTCGGTCAGCCAGAAAAAAAACCCTTTCGTTTTGACAACATTTCTTAGCAATGGAGAAACCCGTTTAGGTTTAAATTTCAAATAACCTCATGAAAAAGGTCTATATCATTTTCAATTAGCAGGCTATACTTATTGCATCGTTGGAAATAATTAGTAATTATAGTTATTTCAGCATGTACATTGTACATTGAAGCATTTTGATCTAGACTAGCTTATTACCCAGATAAATACCCAAAAAACCTAAATAACCTTACACAGTCGTAATAATAAGCATTGGAAACAGAGAAATGTTTCTGATGCGCCTAAATAACAGGGGGACCAACATAAACATATCAAGATATTTAATTTAAGCCAGTAACCCGATTATGGCGACGCCAGAAGGATAACTCTTTCTTACTTCTATGACTTGTAGGTCTTTATATCAGGTAGAGAGTCGTAAGGTAAATAACTTTCAATTGCCGACGAATATACGTTGTCAACCAATCTGTTTAACAAGTTATTTCTACGAATGTAAGCTTAGGTGGTGGATAAATTACTATTAATTTAGGATTTCTTTAATATAATCGTCAATTTCGGTGCCTTGCACCTAGCATATGAATCTCGAATACCTTCGTTTGTTAGCCAACAATTCGCCTCCGAGTCGTCGCTATACGTAGCTATAGATGACTAGGCCATTTCGGGCTTAAAAATAGGTATTTTGAACTAGGGAAAGAAAGTGGTGTTTAATTACCATTAAAGGATTTATTTGATATAATCGGTTAGATTAAGATGTCTATTTGAATATATCACTAATGCAAGAATTTTAAGATTTCCTCAATTTATTTAAACGGTCGCTTGTTCGACGGACATTTTAGTGTACAAGTGCAAGCCTTCGCTTGTTTTTGCGGGCTATAGAAAGTGTAACGGGCACATGTGTATGTATGTCTAAACAACGGGTTTGTATAGACATGCTATATGAAATTTGATGTGGTGCTTGCGGCTTCTACACAGCTCAACAGTATCTGTCCCGTGGCCTAGGCTTGGCCTAGAGGTAGAGCAGGCCAGAGACAGAGGCGTGTGCCATGACGGTCTCGGCGGCCTGGCGCACCTCGAGGTGAGCCCTCGCCGCGTTGGCCCAGGCCTGCGCCGCCGCACGGGGCGCTCCCTGCAGGAGGTTCACGTAGCGCAGCGCTGCGGATATGTTGCCGTGGTCCATGTGGTACCTGACAAGTACAGAGCGGTATTATTTATTTGTTTTTACGTAAGTCTTTCCTTTCTTTTATCTTTCTTTAAAAAAACGTTGCCCCACACTTGGAATTTCTCCAGTATCGTGATTGCGCTCACAAACATTTAAACTCACATACACAAGCAAACACCAGACCAGACCCGAAACAATATTATCTATTAATATTATTTGTTCCGTGCGGGGTTCGAACCCGCGACACGCAGCGCAGCAGTCCAATCGGTCAGCCACTGCGCCAACCGTGTCGCCTAAGTCATTTTACACCTGTAATTGGCCGACGTCTCTCAGTACAATGACAGCCGTAATTTAATTTATTATCAGCAATTTATGTCCCACTGCAGGACAAAGGCCTCCCTTCCCTCCTTTAAATATATCCTATTCATAGTTTGTTCTTCACTAATCCTTGAAAAACAGTCGAATTCGTCCCGATATTTTTATTTGTGCCTAAGGTGCGGCCCTTAATGTGCTCACTTTAGCCTATATCTCCTCCAGCATGCCGGAGATATGGTCAGCCCGAATAGGGTGACAAGTAAAATCTAATTAGTCCGTCAGATAGATTCCCAAAAAATATTGAATATTGGACACATATTTTTTTCTTTTTGCACGTAAACAAACAATGCAGACGAGACACTGCTTCGAAAACATGTGTGACGTCATATTGTAAGACATTAGTATGACATATTTTACAAGAGAGTGCCGTCACAAGCCCCCACTCAAATCTCCTGACACGTTTTATCTTCGTCAATTTTTATTGATTGATGAAACAAAAAAAAACGTGTCCAATATTCTTCGATAATGTAACAGACGGACTAATTAGAATCATATTTTTATGAGTCAGGAAACATCCCTATTCAATTGGACGTAGCAGCCTTGGGACCTACATCGGCTATTTGAGTTTTGGAACTCTGAACCCACGATATTGGAAAAAAAGTTAGTTAGTTAGTTTTGGAAAAAAAAAATACCTTAGGAGGAAACGGTGTGATTATGTAATTAGCATCCATTTAAAATGTGAATGTGTATTCTATTTTCGTTTTTTACTAAGAAGATTCTCTCCAAAGTATTTTTGAAAATTTTAAAGTCTCCTGATTAATTGAAAAAAAAAAAGACTCTTCAAGAAATGTTTGTCATATCATAAATTAGGACTGTAATACAAATATAGCGACGTACCTTGCCCTCTGCATGATATCAAAGGTGTCTAATTTTGTGAAATCGATCGGTTTGTTGGCCAATTCATCTTCAGGAATAGCAGCGAACTGAAAACAGCAATAACAAATACAGTCAGACAAAGGGGTTTGAACTGTTTTGTATTTGAACAAAGCGCAAACAACTAGATGGAAAACTGCGGTCACTGAACTGGTTATTGGGACGCCAATCACAACTAAATTCTAACAGCAAGATGCTAGTGTACAAAACTACCATAAAACCAATCTGGACTTACGGTAATCAACTGTGGGGAACTGCCAGCAACAGTAACATAGATATCCTGGAGACATTCCAGACCAAAGCTCTGAGATCAATGAATGTTTGGCATCCCTCATTGTATAAGTAATAGATACATAGGTATACCTCGACCTCGGCCTAAAAACAGTTCGGCAGGAAATAGCTCAAAACAGCCTGAAATATCAGGAGAAACTGACCGTCCATGTAAACAAACTGGCACACGCTCTGAGTGGAGAAAACGCTCTTCAGCATACCCGGCTAAAAAGAAGTGATATATCGAGCCTACATAAAAGATTTGCCACTTGACAGCAAGAGAGTCGTGTGAAAAGAATTTTCATACAAGTATGGCTCTTGAGGAAAACAGATTGCCATGAAGCAGAAATCATCGAAAAAAAAAAAAAAAAAAAAGACAACACGATAGAGTTTTGAACTCTATCAAAATGCATTGAAATCTTTTATATTTTTTATTAGCCTGTATTGTCCTACTGCTGGACAAAGGCCTCCTCCATAGCCTTCCACTCTTCGCTCCGAGCTGTCTCCGGGCAATCTCGCACAAAAAAAGTTACAGAATAATATTTTTGGGAGTAACGGCTTTCAAGTTAAAGGACGGTAATTTGTGTTTTTAACCTAATTATATAAAAAAACAGCACATTATTAATGGCATATAGACTCACTTTCTTGAACAGCAACACCGACTGCAGCCAGGACATGAAGTAGACCGGCAGTGACGCTCCGTCGCGTCCGACTAGTGCCACCTTTACCGCTGTTTTCTCCATCTGAAATTATTCCATTACTTAGAACTGAGGGGGCGGGTGCGATGGCTTCCGGCCACCGTAGGCGCGGGCTTGTGGACAGTGAGTAATGGGCTAGCTCACCGTCCGTCCGTCTTATGATGACGACAGGCCGTGTCGACGGTGCGTTCGTGTTCTACGCGCGCCTCAAAGAGATGTCAGCAACATTGTAGGGGTAGACGTCCGCCGAGGCCTGCGGTATCTCTTTCGAAAGAGATACCGCGGCTTCGACACAAAGGGCTAAGAAGGAACATGGATGGTTTCTAGTCAGTAGAAGTCTGACACGTCCAACCGCTCTGCCCAGAGCGAGAGGACACTTTTGATGATTTCTAACCCTCAAAAAAAAAGGCAGTCTAATCTGGTTAAAATTAGTAAGGAAATAACGGGGATACCTTTTCGAACCTCTCTCGCAGCGACTTCTCAGTGGCGATGCCCTTTTCTCGGACCTCATTGGGAATGCCCTTGAGCACGGTCTGGACCAGCGTATCTCCTGTGCCTGGAATAAAGGTATACTGTAATTGTTTTGCTTGTGTAATTTATCAGCGGCATTTGTTGATTGAGACTGTCAGTTTGGTTGTGTAGTCTTATCCCAGTTGTATACGTCTCGGTGTGTCTCCTGCTGATATGGAGGGAAATAAAATTATGTTTTTTTCCTACTCCTCCGCTATTCTTTTCTGATGTATTTCGTTGCGGGATCCAAGACAGTTAAATCGTTTCTCTGGGGCTTTATTGTCTGCGCGCTTTTCTTGTGGCCGCCGTTGATTCTGGCTTACAGGAGTTACAGTGGTTTGGGAATAGTGTAGCGGGCTTGTCCCATAAAAAAAAGTGATTACATGAGGTGTGGGCCAAAAATCTGTCAACCAGACTTACCAAGTTCATTGACTTACCAGTGTATTGTAACTGGGATGTGGTCAGATAGGTAGCCGAATCTTTGTTAAATACTGGTATTCAGCAGCACCCAGTTAGACTAGAAGTTATGTTGGGTAAACTTAAACTCAAGGCATTTATTTTAATTAGACCATGTATGTCAGAAAAACCAATAAAACGAAGCTACAGCCACAAGGCATGATACTCGTAATTTGTGAAAGTACTGTAATTGTCCATATCAAAGCGTAGATCTATAGAGAATAATGGTCAAGAAACTCCATGCAAACTCTTTTAAAATAACCTAATGTTCCTCTTGTCGGTTTTGTCTTTTAAATTAACATAATGAACCTCTTTCTTTAGGGAAGTCGGTTAATAAATATTAATATAGTTTGAATAAAAAACGCAAGGCAGATGATAATGAGAAGTATTGGCGGCTAGTAACCTTCTCCAGCGCCTTGAGCTCGTTGTCCAGCTTGGTGGCGGCTAGTAACGCCTCGCCCGCCGCCCACAGCTAGCTAGAGTGCACTCACCAGCCTTCTCCAGCGCCTTGAGCTCGTTGTCCAGCTTGGTGGCGGCTAGTAACGCCTCGCCCGCCGCCCACAGCTAGCTAGAGTGCACTCACCAGCCTTCTCCAGCGCCTTGAGCTCGTTGTCCAGCTTGGTGGCGGCTAGTAACGCCTCGCCCGCCGCCCACAGCTAGCTAGAGTGCACTCACCAGCCTTCTCCAGCGCCTTGAGCTCGTTGTCCAGCTTGGTGGCGGCTAGTAACGCCTCGCCCGCCGCCCACAGCTAGCTAGAGTGCACTCACCAGCCTTCTCCAGCGCCTTGAGCTCGTTGTCCAGCTTGGTGGCGGCTAGTAACGCCTCGCCCGCCGCCCACAGCTAGCTAGAGTGCACTCACCTGCCTTCTCCAGCGCCTTGAGCTCGTTGTCCAGCTTGGTGGCGGCTAGTAACGCCTCGCCCGCCGCCCACAGCTAGCTAGAGTGCACTCACCAGCCTTCTCCAGCGCCTTGAGCTCGTTGTCCAGCTTGGTGGCGGCTAGTAACGCCTCGCCCGCCGCCCACAGCTAGCTAGAGTGCACTCACCAGCCTTCTCCAGCGCCTTGAGCTCGTTGTCCAGCTTGGTGGCGGCTAGTAACGCCTCGCCCGCCGCCCACAGCTAGCTAGAGTGCACTCACCTGCCTTCTCCAGCGCCTTGAGCTCGTTGTCCAGCTTGGTGGCGGCTAGTAACGCCTCGCCCGCCGCCCACAGCTAGCTAGAGTGCACTCACCAGCCTTCTCCAGCGCCTTGAGCTCGTTGTCCAGCTTGGTGGCGGCTAGTAACGCCTCGCCCGCCGCCCACAGCTAGCTAGAGTGCACTCACCAGCCTTCTCCAGCGCCTTGAGCTCGTTGTCCAGCTTGGTGGCGGCTAGTAACGCCTCGCCCGCCGCCCACAGCTAGCTAGAGTGCACTCACCAGCCTTCTCCAGCGCCTTGAGCTCGTTGTCCAGCTTGGTGGCGGCTAGTAACGCCTCGCCCGCCGCCCACAGCTAGCTAGAGTGCACTCTCCAGCCTTCTCCAGCGCCTTGAGCTCGTTGTCCAGCTTGGTGGCGGCTAGTAACGCCTCGCCCGCCGCCCACAGCTAGCTAGAGTGCACTCACCAGCCTTCTCCAGCGCCTTGAGCTCGTTGTCCAGCTTGGTGGCGGCTAGTAACGCCTCGCCCGCCGCCCACAGCTAGCTAGAGTGCACTCACCTGCCTTCTCCAGCGCCTTGAGCTCGTTGTCCAGCTTGGTGGCGGCTAGTAACGCCTCGCCCGCCGCCCACAGCTAGCTAGAGTGCACTCTCCAGCCTTCTCCAGCGCCTTGAGCTCGTTGTCCAGCTTGGTGGCGGCTAGTAACGCCTCGCCCGCCGCCCACAGCTAGCTAGAGTGCACTCACCAGCCTTCTCCAGCGCCTTGAGCTCGTTGTCCAGCTTGGTGGCGGCTAGTAACGCCTCGCCCGCCGCCCACAGCTAGCTAGAGTGCACTCACCAGCCTTCTCCAGCGCCTTGAGCTCGTTGTCCAGCTTGGTGGCGGGCGAGGCGCGGCGCGTGGCGGCTAGTAACGCCTCGCCCGCCGCCCACAGCGACTGCGAGCGACGCGCCTCTGCCTCCGACGCCGCACGCTCTGTAGGAATGTACCACTTCATGAACTGTCTGGTTCAGACCACACTCTAAGATGATATAAGTGTTTAAACTGACGTGATCGCAAACACACACCCACCTTCACGCACACTCGCACACCGAAAATACACACACGTGGCACTTCCTCCTCTGTGAGGAGCGGAAGACATCGACCTTCGTTGGTTCAGTACAGGGGGTTTGCTCTCGAAGTCCGTCATCAAAGATACGGGCCCGTCCGAAAGTAGCTTGAAATTTCGAAATGAACCCTACTCCCTATTATATTCGGATTTATGGGTTTTGAAAATACATTCGTACGTATGTACGAGTTGTATGGTCTTAAACAATACAGGTTTGATACAACTTTTCTAGAGTATGTTAAAAATTATTCCAAATTATTTAAAAAGATTTGTCAAATCAAATCAAATCAAATCACTTTTATTTGTTAACATAGGTAAAGAAATACAGATCTTGAGTTTGGTGTACAGAGCGCTATGTTATGCCAGGAGGCGTACAAATATGGTGTGCATCTAGCTCAAATAATAAGAATTAAAATAAAAAAAGATGTTGATTTCATGGATAATTAGACTTTCGAAATAAAATAAAACAATTAAGTACATATTATTATATAAAAAAAAAATATTGTGTGATGTCAGATTTAAAAGATGAATTATTTAGTCATAAATGTCAAGAAATAAAAAAATTAAAAAAAAATTAAGTCAGAATAATTGTTATGTCAAAAAAATAAAAATAAATAAACAACAAAAATATGTCAATATTAATATCAATTTTAACTCCAAATTAATTCATCATTTAAGTTGTATTTTTTCTAAAAACAGCATTAAATTGAGCTATATTGCAAAATCAAAATTCTTAAGCGAGACTATTAAAAATTCTAAAAATAAAGTTAAACCCACTTGGAAAATCATTAACAATGAAACGGGTAAATCTGTTAAACAAGATAATCACCTCGAGATCATGGTGGGTAACAAATTAGTTAGTGAAGCAGCCGACGTAGCCGAGGCTTTTAATGAGTATTTTGCCAGCATACCTATAGCGACGACTCGTTCCCTGAGTTCGTCGCCGTCTAAAGCCGAAGATATTTTGCATAGCAGCGTGTCTAAACATTCGATTCGATTCGCCTGTTTCGAACATGTAACGCCTCGTGATGTAGTTAACGTTTTTAATTCACTTAAGTCTAAAAACACAGGTGATTACTGGGGCATTTCTATTAAACTTTTAAGTAACATAATCGACATTGTAGCCCCCCGTCTTGCCGTTACTTTCAATAAATGCGTCGATTTGGGGACTTTCCCTGACCTTATGAAGAGCAGTAAAGTCATCCCTCTATTTAAATCAGGCAGTAAAAACGATATCAGTAACTTTAGACCAATTTCTATTTTACCTGCTTTTAGCAAAATTTTTGAAAAATTAATTCTCAAACAGTTGTTAATACATTTTAATTTAAATAATCTCCTTCATAATGATCAATATGGCTTTACAAAGGGTCGTTCGACTACGGATGCAGGTGTTGCTTTGTTGAAACACATATTTGACGCATGGGAGAACGCGCAAAATGCAATCGGTGTTTTCTGCGATCTCTCTAAAGCTTTTGATTGCGTACATCACGACACGCTTTTACGGAAACTGCGTTATTACGGTGTTCAAAATGAGGCCCTAAATGTGATAGATTCGTATTTGCAAAATAGATTCCAATGTGTAGACGTAAATGGCGCGAAATCTTCCGGGCTACCGGTTCGGCTAGGTGTACCTCAAGGTTCAATACTGGGTCCGTTTTTATTCTTGGTTTATATTAATGATCTACCATACTATTTAAAGGGTTTTTGTGACGTTGTACTATTTGCAGATGATACCTCTCTTATCTTTAAAGTAGATAGGAATAGACACGATTTTGACGACGTAAACAGTACGCTTTTAATGGTCACGGATTGGTTCATAATAAACAACCTTGTTCTTAATGCCAAGAAAACTAAAATAGTTAAGTTCGCTTTACCCAATGTTAGAAATCTAGGTCCCAATATTATCCTCGCCAATCAGGAGCTGGAAACTGCCGACTCTGCTGTATTTCTGGGCATAACAGTAGATCCAAAATTACAATGGGGTTTACATATATCAAGCCTAGCGGGAAGGCTAAGTTCAGCCGCATACGCCGTCAGAAAAGTAAGACAATTCACTGACGTTGATACAGCACGGTTAGTCTACTTCAGTTATTTTCACAGCGTTATGTCATACGGTATTCTGCTGTGGGGCAAAGCTGCTGATATTCAAAATATATTTGTTCTGCAGAAGCGAGCGGTTCGTGCAATTTATCAGCTGGGTGCCCGAGTTTCTCTTAGAGATTTTTTTAAGGAGATTGGTATCCTCACTGTTGCTTCTCAGTTCATCTTTGCCAACATTTTATATATTAAACAAAATATCCACCTGTACACTAAAAACAGTGATATTCACAACTTTAACACTAGAAATAAGCATAAACTACGCGCTCCTTTTCACCGGCTTCACAAAGTTCATAATTCATTCGTCGGGCTTGGTATAACATTTTATAACAAACTGCCATCTTCTTTTCTAGACTTGCCATTTAATGCGTTTAAAGCCAAAGTATAATCTAATCTTTGTTTAAAAGCGTACTATTCCATTAACGACTACTTAAATGATAAGAACAGTTGGTCGCTGAGTTGAACACAAGACAATGTTTGTTATTTATTTATGTTCTTTCTCCAAGATTAGTTTACTGATATGTTATGTCTTTTTTTATTATTATTATATACTTTTTTATACTTGCCTTACTATTGTATCGAGTCTGGTTCTTCTAACCAACCTAACAGACAGATGTGTGCTGGGGAGTTTGTTCCGCCACTTCTTCTTTCCAGCAAAAACACTAGGAAGTGTCGAAGGGGGGGCGTTTTGGGGGACTGTCTCTTGTAAATAAGTAAAGTAAATTTTGACGTTCGAAAAGTGCTGATTATCAGCCTAGTTTGAATAAATGAGTTTTGATTTTGATTGATTTTTGATTTTGATTTTGATTCAAAGTCCCTACTTTAAAATTTTTGACATCACGATTGGACAGTTGTTAAATTTTTAGTTTTAGTTGATTGCTACAACTTTGTTTTTAGTTGATTGCTACAACTTTGTTCTTTAACCCTAGTATTAACTGGGTTGTAGAGGTCAGATAGGCAGTTGCTCCGTGTAAAATTCTGGTATTCAGCTGCATCCGGTTAGACTGGAAGCCGACCCCAACATAGTTGGGAAAAGGCTAGGCAGATCATGAACAAGGCAGGTATTGGTCGCGCCACGTAAGATGAACGCTGGAGGTCAAGCTGCGCATTAGGCGGTTTATCGGTCTGTTTGGTGGTATGAGGTAGGGCCGGGGGGCGGGGTGGCGGGGCCCTAGCGTACCGGATCAAATGCGATGCATTTTTGGCGACACGCTATTGGTCCGTCGTTCTCAAAATACTATCGCACACAAAAGTTTTACGAAATGTTTTTACATAACAATTAAGAAAAATGATTTATGACGTAAACTGCTGACACTCCCTTTCGCTCTGCCCAAGAGCGGGAAGGGTTATTTGATTATTTTCCTCCAAAAAGGCTGATAATAATATTATTGATAATTTAATACAGTGCATTGAACGGTCGCAGAAGCAACAAAATGTCGCGAGTCTACAGTAAGAAGAATTGTGTTTTTAATTGAACACATTTACAACACACACACACAAAACGTGTTTTAATTCCATTTAATGATATTTTATTTAATATATTATTCGATGTCAACCTACTAATAAGCAATATAGTTCGAAAATAAAATAATAGGTTTAGTAGTTTTGTGCGCGAGTATACTCATGCGCGAACACCCCCCCCCCCCCCCGCTTTCCCCTCATCGTTCTTTTTAGGTGGCGACAACTATAATTGTCTTACTTTTCAAGGTCTGTTCGATGGCCTGTAGCTTGCCGGCCATTGCTGCTAACTCCTTCTTGAATTTAACTCGGTCCGCCTCCAGTTTCTCTGATACCGCGCGGTTGAAGGTCTCCATTACCTGTTTAAATACGAAAGAATTTTATAAAGTCCTCACTCCTTTGACTGAGTGTGGATCAACGCACAGGCCAAACCCTTATTATAGGGCTTGAACCTAAGACACACTCGTATTCCTCATTTAACGTAGGCATCCACTAATGATGGGAAGGCTTTTTCAAATCCCAAGGGGGTGAAAAAGGGGGGTAAACTTTGTATGGAAAATCGACATTTTCACGCGGGCGTAGCCGCGGGCAAAAGATAGTTTTTTTTTTTTTATTTGGAATGAACTCACTCTTGACCTCGATCTCGCCTGATGGTAAGCGACAGATGATGTCTACGATGGAGCGAGCGAGCCCAGAAGATGCCTATTAACTCTTGTTTTGAAGGCAGACGGGTCGTATGTGGTAGGGAATACAGAAGCCGGCAGAGAGTTCCACACCTTGGCCGTGCGCACAATAAATGTTGAGGAAAAGCGCTTAGTACGACAAGACGGTATATCGACCAAGTGCGGGTGGTACCCCGCCGTTCGTCTGGTAGCCCGGTAGTAAAACGGGGATAGTGGGATCAGGTCATGGAGCTCCAGCGCACACTCTCCGAAGTACAATCTGTAGAATACCGACAAGCTAGCAACGTTACGCCTATGCGCCAGGCTGTGAAGCTTGGACACAAGCATCTCATCGCCTATGAGCCTTTTGGCTCTGCGTTCCACCGAGTCGAGTGCAGCGAGCTGGTATTTTGCCGAGCCATCCGATAGGTGGCTGCAATACTCCATACAGGAACGGACTTGTGCTTTATACAAGTTACAAAGCTGTCCAGATGTGAAGTATCGCCTCACCTTATTTAGGATGCCCAGCTTTTTAGCTGCAGTCTGTGCTTTTGACTCGATGGTCGAACCGAAGTTGAGATCTGACGTCAACTCCATGCCCAAGAGCTCCAGACGGTCGGTAATGGGTACAGATGTACTTCGGAAAGTAGGGGATAAATTAAATGGGCTCCTTTTGGCTGAAAAAAGACAAGCCTGTGTTTTCTGAGCGTTGAACTTGACCAGGTTGTCATCACTCCATTGGGAGACAAGGTTTAAGGTCAAATTCATCCGTTCGACCATGGCCTCTCTAAGAGTAGCTATCTCATCCCTACCGGCTTTTGCACCGGAAATGTATCTCGCTGAGACTGTGCTGTCATCAGCGTACCCAACAGCTCCTAGCTGAAGCAGGTCGTTGATGTGCAGCAAAAATAGAGTAGCAGAGAGAACAGACCCTTGCGGAACACCGGCATTGATTGCCATGAGATCCGATGCGCAGCCGTCAATGACCACTCGGATCGATCGTTCACTCAAAAAGTCCGATAACCAGTTGCAAAAGTCAGCAGGGAAGCTTGCTAAGCAGGCTAGCATGCCAGACCCTGTCAAAGGCCTTTGATATATCGAGAGACACAGCAAGAGCTTCACCGTGTTTCTCGATGGCCTCACCCAACGATGCGTAACATACGCGAGAAGATCTCCGGTCGACCGACCACGGCGGAAGCCATACTGGTGGTCGCTGAGGAGCTCATTGTCTTCGAGGTATGATAGCAGCTTTACCCCTTTCCATCACTTTGCAGAGAATGGAGGTGATGGCGATTGGTCTATAGTTGACAGGATCAGCACGGCTACCCTTTTTGGGTACCGGTTGCACATTAGCAAGCTTCCAGGACTTGGGCACCACTCCGGTTTTAAGAGAGAGGCGGTACAGGCGAGTCAGTACAGGAGACCACTCTGGAGCACAGCTCCTAAGGACTCGAGCAGGTATTCCGTCCGGGCCACTGGGTTTGTTCACGTCTAGACTGCATAGGGCTTTACGGACCTCTTTTACGTGAATTGCAATCTCCGGCATCACGGAGTCACAGTGAGGTACGTTAGGTGGTGTCTTAGATGCAGAGTCAAGACGTGAGTTTTCAGCAAAGAGAGAAGCAAATAAATCTGCCTTCTCTTGTGCTGTGTGAGCCAGCGTTCCGTCCGGTTTTAGCATCGGAGGCAGCGAAGGTCGACAGAAGTTCGATTCGACGGATTTGGCAAGGGACCAAAACTGCTTGCTACCCGAAGGGTAGGTTGCCAACTTTGTCCCAATTCTCCCAACATGGTCAAATCGAGCCTTCTGTATCACCCGTTTGCATTCCTTGGCGGCAGAGTTAAAAGCATTCTTTATTTTGCGAACACCACGACTGGCGCTCCCGTCGCTACGGGCCGAGGCCCAGGCTTGGTATGCTTGCTCTTTGCGCATCTCTGCTTGTGCACAAGCTGCATTATACCAAGGCCGAGCCTCGCAACCAAGTGGCACGTCAGAAAACGGAATATAATATTCCATTCCCTGACGCATCACATCGACAATTGCGTCAGCGCAGATAGACGGGTTGCACGAAGAAAAGCAGGTCTGCCGCCACGGGAAGGAAGCAAAGAAATGACGCATCTCATCCCAGTCTGCTGACCCGTACTTCCACACTCGCCTCGTGCCCCGGGGGGTGGTATCCGGAGGAGAGCAGGTAGAAACGGATTTCACCAGACAGTGATCCGAGGCCGATCCGAGAGGGGCCCAGACCATTACAGAGTGCCTGTCTGGATCGGTTGTCAGCAGAAGGTCAAGGCAATTGGGTGTATAGCCGCCAACATCCGGGACGCGGGTAGCTTGTTCAACCAGCTGGTCGAGATCTAAGGATAAGGCAAACTTGCGCGCCTCTCTTCCAGCATGGTCTGTTTTCTGGTACGGGAACAACCATTCTTTATGATGGGCATTAAAATCCCCCAGAAAAACCAGCTCCGCCATCGGGTATTTGAGTTGGGCCAATTCGGCTGCCTCCGTAAGATGTTCAAAGAGTCTAGTCGTCTCCTGATCGCCGCTATGTGACCTGTAAACACCGACATAGATGGTCTTAAAAGTGCCGGTATTCACCATCAGCCACAAAGTCGAAAAACCCGCAACCTCGCAGCAGCGGAGACGCTGACAGCAAATGTCATCGCGGACGTACGCACAGACCCCAGCCTGTTTCTTAAACTTATGCTCAAGTGAGTATCCTGGGTAGTTGAGGTACGCCGCGTCCGACGGGTTTGCTGTCTTCGTCTCCGTTAAAAAGATTATGTGAGGCTTATCGGTCTGCCTGTCGGGGCCGCGGGTAGTCCACCGGTTATCGCGGCCTCGACATAGAGGGCGAAGAAGGAACATGGGTGGTTTTTAGTCAGTAGAAGTCTGACACTCCCTTTTGCTCTGCCCAAGAGCGGGAGGGGTTATTCGATGATTTTCACCCAAAAAAAAAAAAAAAGGCTTATCGGTCTCCAGATGGTGATGGACCGGATCGATATTTAAGTGCAATCCACGGATGTTTGTGAATTGCACTTTAAGAGGGAGGAGGTGCCGCCGTTGTTTCAACTTAATTCCTTTCAGTTTGCGCTTCATGGGGTTGTATTTTGAGTTTAATTGGGAATATGGAGAAAGTGAGGCAGAGCCAGTCCACTAAACAGTTCCCCGGAGCTTATTCGACATAGAGGGAAACTCACCTGGAGACTGCGGGGACGCCCGAACCCCCCCGATAAATTCCACCGGGTCCTCCCTTCCAGTCGCCGACTGGCACGGTGGTACATATCGGGATTATTCGCGAGGTGGCGGGGCAGCTTTTCGCACGTGGCTAGTGTGCTACTTGGGCCCCCAACTGCCTGCGGTCGGCCAACGGCAAGACCGTGCTTCGGAACCCGCTACCCTCCAGAATGAGTTACCATGCCGAGATTTGCTCCAAGGTCGAGGCCGGACTGGACAACGCAGCTACGAACTCCACACTCCCAAAGGTACTGGCACTCCCACGCATCGACGAAACACAGCTGCCTGCTTGACGCCGAACTCCGGTGGGAGGGTGGTCGCGAGCCAGGCGGGCGTGAGCCCTCCCACCGCAATGAAAGAATTGGTCAGTCACTCAAGGTCTGGGGTGTGACTGTCCAGGATGCGCCGAGCGCTCGGTTCAGTTCAGACACTAATGGAACAGTTTGCGCTACTCGAGGAGGCTTCTTCATGCATCCCTAACTCCCTAAATAGTTACACAATATGTAAAAAAACCTGTCCGTCCCAAAAGGGGTACTATGCGAGCCAACTAAGAATAGCGCTGTCAAGACGCCATTTTGTTCAGCAATACTCGCGAACTTCATAACCAAAGCGTACGGTGTGCAGAAAAATCAATGAAGAAATTATACTCTGTTTAATTATATAACGTTACCTTTTTGCTATTTCTAATCAATTTTACGCCAAATTAATTATACATGAGTAAAATATGAAAAAAGCATGTTAATAAAATAAACAAAGCCAACAATGATAACAATAAAGTCCAGTCCGTCCATGAATACTGTTTCCACAAATTATTAATTTATCCAAAATGATTTATTTATGGAATTCAAGAAACAATATTTTATAAAACTGAACATAATTATACTAACTAAATCTATGAATAAATAACATAACATCTTTTATTCGTATTTCTTTTTTTGCTGGCAGTAGGTACTTATCTGTCAGATAAGTACTGCTATCGTGTGAAGTTGGCAGCGAGCGCGATCCTATTCTTAGTTGGCACGCATAGTTTAAAGGTATACCCATTATATAAATAAACAAAACAAAATAAGGAAGATAAAACATTCATGAAAGTAAACCTATTAATTTTGGTTGGTTATAGGAACAAAAACGTATGAAACATCAAATTCCAAATGTCTCTAAAAAGTTTTACACGAAAATCGACTTTATTTCATTAGATTTAAAGATTTATGTCAAATAATGGTGGATGAGGAGCTCGTGACTTAAAAATAACTGCCGCTCAGATCGATCTTTACGTTAAGCCGTGCTTGCCTAGGCTGGTCCGAGGATGGGTGACTACTATATAATACCGAGTTTCCTCCTTGTCTCGAAAAAGACGTTAAGCCAGCTGGAACAGTTTATATAGATCTTTGGCAGTCGTTACAGGTAGTCAGTGGCCTGAAATTCGGACAACCAGTCTTACTAAAGGGTATCGTTTTACCCAGTTAGTAACTGGGTTGTGGAGGTCAGATAGGCCTCCAAGTAAAATACTGGTATTCAGCTGCCTCCGTTTAGACTGGAAGCCACCCCTAACATATTTGGGAAATGGCTAGGTAGATGATGAGAGGTTGGTCTAGAAAAAACAGTAAATTAACCAGATTTATACATACCGCTTTCTCCTTTTTGAGGAGTATGCTCTGCAGAGCTTCGTTTTGGAGCTCAATCTGCTTCTTAAGTTGTTCCCTGGTGTTCCTGTTCGCTTGCGCTTGGATTAGCAAAGTCTAGAAAGAATACGATACGTTAAGATCTACTCCGACAATGTATGGCAGAAAGAAGATGGGGCAGAATGGATGTGCGGCTCACTAAATAGAGTAGTTGACGAAAAAAAAATTGTGCGCCAGATAGATTTTCAAAAAAATATTGGACACATATTTTTTCTTTTTGAAAAAGAATAAACAAAAAATGAAGACGATATAGTGCTTCGAAAACTCGTGTGACGTAAAATTACAATACTTTATTTTACCGCAAAGTGACGTCACAAACCCCCACTCATGTTCTTTGATGCGTTTTATCTTCGTATTTTTTTATTAATTTGGTAAAACAAAAAACACGTAAGTATGTTGTTGTGTTTTTTTTTTTATTTTTTTTTCCAATGTTTTTCGATAATCTAACAAACGGACTAAATAGAATCAGTTTTTTTTTGTCAGGAAACATCCCCACTGTGAAAGTTAGATACAATTAAATGAACGCATAACTAATAATAATGGATAATGATGGTTGGATATTTATGATGTTCTATGGGTGAGGCCTTTGTTCAACAGTGGACCTCTTATAATAATAATTTGAATGTTATACTGATAAGCGAAATGCTGTCATAGAATAAAACGTTAGGATTGATCAGATCTGCATATTGATGTAGGTTAGAAAGTGCTACATCACTAGGCCCAGCGCCCATATAGATTTGGTCCTTTTACCTTCTTCATAAATTCCGCTTCGGCCGCCATTCTCTCGGTCCTCACTATATCTTCCGCTTTAGCTTCAATGATTGCTTTCTCGTCGTGGCCTGAAACACAAAAAATACAAAATTTCTGTTCAATCAGTTGGGGGGAACTGGTTTGAAATTCAGTAGAAAGATTTGATGTCCCATGGGGAATAAGCCTATTACGATCAACGGGGTCCGCAGCCTGTCAGATGTTCCTAATTCCACCGGTCTGACAGGTGAGTGTGTTAGTTGTCAAAGGTATGTTTGGCCTTACCTGTGGCTCCTCGTAAAATAAATGGACTCATCATACTAATTCGTCGTGTTCATGTTTTGTATGAGGAAATCACTTTTTAATTTTAATTTTTTATTAAACACTCACATTCGATAGCCCTGTTGATCTTAAGATCTCGCACCGTCTGCAACTCTGCTATTTGATTCTGCAGATATTGCACCTGAAACACAAAGGAGAATATTTCACGACCAAAATAATGGGGAACGCCGTTAACAGCTAATTGGCTATTTGACTACTGTTAAATTTTCACGAAAATGTTATTTTATTTCAAAGAAATAACACGATGTGTGAAAAAAGAAAAAATATCGATAAAAAATTGGAGTAGCGATAGCGACATGCTTTAGAAGTTTTTCGAGGAAGCACTTTCTATCCTTGTCGCGCGAAACGGTCTTTGTACTACGTAACCGTGACGTAACTATGGCGGTATGACATATGACGTCACGTTTCTTTAGCGCTGTCTTTGTCTAACACGTCATTTAAAATCAGTTAAAACTAACCATTTTTTGATCGATTTTATTATTTTTTTCACACATCGTGTTATTTCTGTTAGTTTTTCGAAATAACATAACATTTTCGTAAATTTTCAACAGTAGTCAAATAGCCAATTATTGTAGATGGCACGACCACAGCTAGGTCGCAATCTGGTCTAACTATTTTGAAATACAAAGTGACATTACGAGGTTTTCAACCAATGACGATGCTTGGAACCTCGAACGATTGCTAGCACGATTCGTTTTACATTTGCCATCTACATTGATGTGAATGTGATCAGAGTTGTTTTCTACTTTAAGACAAGACCTGACCTTAAAAATGCCATATCCAGCATAAGATAACAATAAATACAGTAAGAGAATAGTACATTGTTCACCGAGAGGAGAAAGTGACCGATTACCGTCGAGGGTGTCGTTTGAAGCCCGAGCCGTAGGGGAGGGCTTTAAAACACCCGAGATCGGGAATCGCGCTTTCTCTCGAGTGATACATAGTGCTTTATACTACACCTACGAGGAAAATAAAAAACTAAATCTTTACTAATTGAAATTTATATTGAAATTGTTGCAGTTAGTGAAGCTTAATGTAACACTTTTTCCATTAATGATTGTTTGAGATGTTTGCGACAATGTAGGAGGAATAACTGGCTGTGCTGTTGGCACTGCGCTCGTAGAAGGCTGTGGTGCCAAAGGGGCAACTGGCTGCTGAGGAGCATTTGGCATCGCCGCGCTCGTTGATGGTTGAGGAGATGAGTCTTGATGCACATTAATCGATCCCGATATTTGGTTATTTATTCGTGTTTTGTTTCCTACGGAATTCTCTATGTAACCTTCTGCAACAGCGGACGATTTCCAACCACCGTGGCGTTTTATTGTGGTTAAATCAGCACCAGTATCGGCAAGAATAGTCGCTGAAGTTCTGCGAAAGCAGTGGCCAGTGTATTCTAGTGGGTTGAGTAAATTAAGGTAGGAAGCTATTTCTCTTGGCACAGTACTTATTTTGTTTTTCCCAATTACTTGTTTCGTACATTTTTTGTTTTTATATTGTAGTAAAACCCGATTGGTTTTGGGGTCACTGGGGCGAATTTCGTTATATTTCTTCATTATCTCATAAAATAAGCCTGATATAACAAATGATCGCTGAATTTTGGTTTTTGTGTTAGGAATATTGACTATTATTTCATTTTCGAGGATTTCGATATCGTCTGTTGTCATATCCACAAGTTCTTGCGAACGACAGGCCCCATTTACTCCTAAAATCAAAATAACCTGTAAACAAAAATATCAAACATGAAAACCTATTAGATTTCTACTCATAAATAGGTACGTAATAAATCATAAACCAGTGCATTTTGTTCATAAACTTACCTTCATCAACAAATATTTGTCATCTGGAGCATTCTGCAAAAAGGAATAAACATCCTTTGTAGTAAGCACTTTTGATTTCTTACTACGGAATCCCTCCGACTTTCTTTTCAGAAATGCTGTAAGTTTTTTGTATTCTTGAATATTTATGTCGTTACTTGTCAATATAGTACTTTTCAACATTGAGTACATAGACCATAACGTACTTGGTTTGTATTTTTGCGCTTTTTCACTGAAATAAGCTAGCAAAACTGTTTCAGAAAAAGATGCCGCATTTTTTTCACTTTTCCATTGCAAAAAATCGTTATAAGTTTTATTATATTTTTTAATTGATTTCTGTGGTAAAAGGTTATCAATCAGTATTTTTGCTGTTTCCTTCAACTGCGGCGGAGTTGAAAAATCTTCATCATTACTATCACTACTTATCATTTTGATAGTTTTATTTTACTTTCTACGAAAACTGAATCCTCAAACAACACACAAATTGAAAATGGCGCCAATGGCGTCTGCAATTTTTACATGTTCTTTTTTCAAATTGTTTACGCCGCAGGGTCGCACTGCCAGCCCGACCCTATCCAACACACAGCTAGTGGCCAGTGCCATTTTGCGAACTTGGAGATAAAAACTCACTGTAAATACTTTTTGGCTTTTGATATTTAGGTTACCGGCGCATAGTCTTACCCAAAATTAAAAAAAAAAACCACGTAAGAAATGGATTTTCATACACTTTTCTCTCCCGCTCAGATGCGTTTTCTCCCCGCATATTTGTTCGATATGCAATGACGTACTTTCTACCGTAAATTTGATAAAGTATCAAGGTACTTTCCAAGCAGGTGTAGTATAAAATCACTTTTAAATAGTTGTGTATACATATTAGTGCTTCAGTGCTGCCTGTACAATGCATCCGTCAGGACAACGCTTTTCGTCAATGTTACATTGGGCATCGCGTCTTAAGAATGGTGATTAAGGTTGATGCGACGAAGTAGCCCGCAAAATTCGAATTTGCGGCCATTTTTTGCAATTTCAGTCAGTGTCAAGTCGTATGTTAAATAAAATGGGATTCGCGGAAATAACAAATGTTTATTTACTGAGTAATAATGATTAAAATCACCAATACAACCGTCTCAGTTAGTTCATAAAGGTCTCTTAAGTGACTATTTACACAGCAGACAGAGACTTACGAACAGTAGGTCGTGGGCTTGAACCCAGGGACCGAACCGCTGCTCTCAAAACGGTGAAGTAAAACATCGTGAGGAAACCGGCATGTCTTAGAACCAAAAAATTCGAAAACATGTGACATCTACCAATCCGCACTGGGCCCGCGTGGTAGTTATAGCTCATTCCCTGTCAAAAAGAGAGGAGGCCTGTGTCCCAGCAGTGGGAACAATAATCGGCTGTTGATGATGAAGTGACTATTTGATGAAAACGGCATTCTTCGAGCTCGAGCTCGTTGTCGCTTTCACCTTAACGGTTTGGAAAAGGGTCTGTTTACACCCTAAAATTCTATATACTCTAGTAGGTCTTCCAGGGTCAATGACTCACCTTAGTAAGCGTGTAAGTCAACAACAAATCAACATCTGACTTGACCTCCAGTTTGCGCGCATTGAGGTCGATACCGGGGTACAACGCTTGAAGTTCCTCCTTGAACATGGTACGTGCTGCTTCCACCTGGGTATAAAAGAGAACAGTTATATTATTAGAAGCTATGCGTTAAAACGTTGCGTTGAAAGGTCTCCTAGTAGGTGGACCGATAACCTGGTGAAGGTTGTGGGTATCCTCCGGATGGGAGACGCACGGTACCTGTTAATTTTAACCGGCTTTATTGGGTCCGCTAGTTTCATCGTCGACCTCACCTCTGTCTACAGGACAAGATTAAAGTCAAGAGCAAGCCCATTTAATATTTATATAAAATATAGGTATGTGGTGACACACGACTTTCAGCTAAAATAATGATGATGGTGTTGTGAAACCTGTTTGTTTTATTCAGGTACCTTCCCTAACGTAACTCTGCAAAATTGCATCAAAATCGGTTCAGTAGTTAAGTCTATACGATAGACTCGTTCGTACCCTGAACGAACGATCCGACATTAATATTTATGTTGACAGGCCCAAACAAAGGTGGCGGGATGTAGTGGAAGGAGGTCATTGCCCTGCAGTAAGACAAGGTGGTATTATAAAATGTTAATGCCTCTCATACATGTTTGTATCCCAACTAGAGATCGGATATTCGGATGCCTATTACAACTAGTTTGAATTTCGACCCTTATGGTGCGCACGTCAGTACGGGAAATTGAAAGTAATAGTATTTTTTCTTAACTTTATTGTTTTAATTCAAATGAATTATGCCCAGTCATACTTACTATTTTGTCCTAGTCGGTATTTCAGCAGCAACATTTAAATTCAAGTAGTTTTAGTACTGTTTTGGTTGTAACTTTCAATTTTCTTGCCTAACTTTAAATAGATTATAAAATTCCTTATGCTTTTGACGAGTACAACATTAAAAACACAGATGTCGCTGCCCTACTTTTGTACCTTTGTCGGGGTAAAATGTACTTTTACATGCATCCGAATTTATATGATTCCTAGTCATAACACAAATATATTTCTTTCCTTCTTACCTTATTCCAATACCTCTCGCTGAGCACACATTTTTCGACTTCCTGATTGTAAGCGTTTTCAGCATTCAAAAGGTCTGTGCGCAACTGTTTGATGTATCTCTTGGTGGTGGCAATGGATTCGGGCGGCGCCTGAACCTCTTTACCCGAATTGATCATACGGTCCAAGGTCTCTGTGGGAAAAACGCTACTGTAATGTGGTTGCAATTGAGTTGTGTATTTTTGGATATCTACTAGCACGCAATGAGCAAGTGTGTGTTTGATTATAACATAAAATAACAACATCACGATCACACCAAAAAATCTAATTAGTTAGTCTGTCAGATAATTTCCAAAAAATAATAGACACATATTTTTCCTTTTTCTCTCCCTACCGCTCTGGGCAGTCAGACTTCTACTGACTAAAAACCACCCATGATCCTTCTTAGCCAACTGAACTCAACTTAATTTACATTAGGATAAGACCAGAATTTACATACCAATAGCAAGTTTAGCTTTTTCGGCAGCCTCTTTTGCTTTTTTTAAGTAGTTGTCTCTCTGTTGTAGAAGTCCTTGAAACGAAGTGAACATGTTCTTGTCTAGGTCCGAGAAAGATGCCTCTACGATCTGAAATTATAGTTGTGTTCTTTATACTAAATATAAATAAACTATCGAGATTGAAATAAAATTAGCGTGCGATGGCACTCTTTGGGTACGGAAACCAAGAATCTGGATAACGTAGGGTTCAGTCATCTACTTATCTTTTTTTAAAACCGTTGCCTCACACTAGGAATTTCTCCTGTATCGTGGGTGCGTTCACAAACATTTAGATTCACATACACAATTACCCAGACCCGGAACAACTATCTGTAGGTCATACAAATATTTGTTCTTTGTCCCGACTATGTTGGGGTTTCCAGTCTCCCATATTCAGCTGAATACCAGTATTTTACATTAAGTGGATAGGTACCAATCCGCACTGGGCCCGCGTGGTAGATTATAGCCCATCCCTCTCCTAGAGAGGAGGCCTGAGTCCCTGCAGTGGGAACATTATTATAAGCTGATGATGATGATAGATGGGTGCTCACTTATTACAGACCGAAAATATTCTGTACCTTGGAAAGCACGTTAAGCCGTTGGTTCCAGCTGTCATTTGTAGATCTGTGACAGTCATTACGAGAAGTATGACAACCAGTCTTACGAAACAGTATTGTATTATACATAGTATCTGGATTGTACAGGTCAGATCAACGGCACGGTTGGTGCAGTGGCTGTGGCGGGTTCGATCCCCGCTCGGAACAAATATTTGTATGGCCTACAGATAGTTGTTTCGGGTCTGGGTATTCGTGTATGTGAGTTTAAATGTTTGTGAACGCACCGATGATACAGGAGAAATTCCTAGTGTGGGGCAACATTAAAAAAAAAAGACCAGTCGCGGTTTGTAAAATTCTGGTATTCAACAGCATCCGGGTACACTGTTACGTGGTAGCCGATCTCAACATAGGTGGGAAAAGGCATATTATTATTCCTAAAGTAAGTAGCACCTAGTCTGGATTTGCGCCCGATTGATGGCAATGGGCTCGCCCCATGTGACATGGTTCGTAAACAGAACTGGCGAGATGTAGATTTTACACACCACATCCAAATATCACCTCCTTCGGGGTTCACGTGACGTTACGTAAGTTTGTAAGTCATTATCATCTTTAGTCCGCCAGATAGATTTCCAAAAAACATTGGACACGTATTTTTTAACTTTAAAAACTCGTGTGACGTCACATTGCAGTACATTTTTTACCGGCGAGTGACGTCACGAGCGCCCACTCTTGATCTTTGACGCGTTTTAACTTCGTCAATTTTTATTAATTTGATAAAAAAAGTATCCAATCTTATCGATTAATCTAACTGACGGGCTAAACAGAATCATGTTTTTTTTAGACAGGTAACAATTTTTTTAGTAAGGAATTGATTTGGGGTCGGTGCAGCATGTCTTCCTCTTCCATACCTCTCAGTTTCTCGTCATCTCATGAGACACCTCTTTTCTTACGAGTAGCATAATTATCATTCATAACCTGATTCTGTAGGTAAAAAATAAATATCCCTTCGCTCACCTTGAATAAAGCTTTGCCCCAATCCGTGCAGGACTTCGTCGCCTGCTTATAGTTGTCTATGGCTACCTTCGTGTGTTCGTGCATGTCGTGTTCTAACGCCACTATATCTTTGGTGATGTTCACGACAGGCGCGCTCTGAGGTTCACACTTGTCCGTTTGGACTAGTGTCGCTGGAATATATGAAGTAATTATTAAAATTATGCTGTCTTGAAGTAAGGTCTAACGAGCACACACCCTAATGTCAGAGTTTCTAACCGCCTCAAGGGCCTCTGACATAGTTTGACGACCGCCATTTGGCAGCCGGGACCACCGGCTCATAAGTGCCTTCCGAAGCACGAAATCGTCTTTTTATCAGACAATGAGGTGATTCAAGCTGTCGTAGCCAAACTGAAAATAACTTTACAAAGTATGCTTTCCATGGTAATCGAACCCACGACCACCAGGTCACTAGGCAAACGCCTAAACCATTCGACCACGGAGGCAGTTGTGCGGCTCTGAACTGGCGACTGGGTTTTGTATGCACAACGAGACATCAAGATGTTCATTGCAAGTTAACATGGCCTCTGCTATGGTATAGATTTCCCGTAGAATAAGATCCGTATACTGTTATTATATATTATATTATATTATTCTGTTTCGGTTTTCCGATACTCGACTTTACGTCGGTTTTGGAATAGATATCCCGTCTTGCATCCCGCAGGAAAAAATATATCTATTTCCCCCTATCTCTTTCTTCGTGTGCGGATTGTACTTTGTGTATTTGGTGTGTGTGAGGTACTTGTAGTTAGAACATGGGTAGTTTTTAGTCAGTAGAAGTCTGACACTCCCTACCGATCTGCCCAGAGCGGGAGGAGTCATTTGATAATTTACCACACTTCAAAAAAAAAAAAGATCGACTCACAATGCAGATTCAACACCGATTCTTATCCTATTTGAAACTCAGTAAAGCGTTGCAATATGAACTTTCTAATGTAATCCTTACGGTGGAATTTCACATATACTTGAATGATGTGTACCTGATACGCGTGTACGATGCGCGTCAAACGTTCTACCGCATGGTAGAAGTGTGCATGTGTGATAAAAATCATATGTTATCGTTATATTATTTTTCTGTTTCGGTTTTCCGATACTCGACGTTACGTCGGTTTTTATTAATAATAATAAAAAAAATATATAATACCTATTATATTATATTAAGACGGGATATCTATTCCAAAACCGACGTAACGTCGAGTATCGGAAAACCGAAACAGAAAAATAATATAATATTATATTATTTTTTTTATTACCGCATGGTAGAAGTGTGCATGTGTGATAAAAATCATATGTTTAACATATGATTTTTATCACACATGCACACTTCTACCATGCGGTAGAACGTTTGACGCGCATCGTACACGCGTAGTAGGTACACATCATTCAAGTAGGTATATGTGAAATTCCACCGTAAGGATTACATTAGAAAGTTCATATTGCAACGCTTTACTGAGTTTCAAATAGGATAAGAATCGGTGTTGAATCTGCATTGTGAGTCGATCTTTTTTTTTTTGAAGTGTGGTAAATCATCAAATGACTCCTCCCGCTCTGGGCAGATCGGTATGGAGTGTCAGACTTCTACTGACTAAAAACTACCCATGTTCCTTCTAAGCATTTTGTGGCGAGGCCGCGGTATCTCTTTCGAACAACCCGCAGCCCTGACGGGTTGTGAGTAGACCTTAAACCAACTTCCTAAAAGTAGTTTGCTAAGCAAGGTTCTTTTATAAATTGTAATGCTATGGTACCCGATTATATTCTAGTGCGATGTCCCCTTTTAGAATTATGTACAAACCTACATGAAACACAATGAAAGTTAATACAAAGGGTGTGAAGAAAAGACCCGTCATCAAGCGAAAATATTCCTTATCTCTATTAACGCGGTACCCATTTTTCTTCATCGCAGAATGTGTAGATTTCGCGGCTTGATGATGAATGAGTTCTTTTTACACCTTGTTTTCAAATAAAGCTGTAAACACATGCCATACTGACCTGGGGTTTCAATTTCCGGTTTTTTTATAACTTTTTCTTCAACGTACAGAGGTTCTAATATGGGCGGCGGCACTGTTATGTAAACACACATCTAGATATTAGGTGGCCAATTCATTAGTTACAAGCCGAACAAGATAATTAGAAAAACGAAAATTTGCAGATACTTCTGCTTTGACTTCGGCTGCGTGGTTTTCCCTGTCAAACAAATTTCGATCTTGTCTCATTATTTTTTACTTTATTTTAAGAATCATAACATCACGCCAGTTATGTTTAAGTAACATGTGACGGCCACGTAGTGTAAATTTGTGCCCATGATGGAAAAACCCAATAACACTTTGGCCGACCTGTGACTCTAACCGAGGCCCTAATATTAAAAATCGAAATTATTCAATTTGTTTGTCAGGGAATCCGCGCTTTGCAAGGTCCACAACGCAGTAAGTTAGCAAAGACGTTAAATTTCACTCAGTTGTCTAATAATCTTAGTCAGCTTAATGTGCTTGGTGAACTGAAGTGAAACAATATCAATTAATTTGTAAAGTTAGAAAAACCTTCCTTGCTTGTGTAAGTATGCATAAATGAGCTAAGCAAAAAAAACAAATGAAAAATATGAATAAAAGTAACACATCAACCCAATTAGTTTTATTTTGATTAAAGAAAACTAAGAACACATTTTTAAACTTATTATGATCGTGATGTTAGATAAAATGGTGGGTTTCTTTGCGTTGAGTTGATAATTCTCAATAAAAAAATGGTCACCAGTTAATGGATACCACACTCTGTATAAAGTATAACGGGAATAAACCCTCAGTTAAAACATCGCCAGATTTATTATAAACTGACGGTGTTGTGATCCCATTTTTCATGTAAATATCTCAAAATTAATAAAATTGGCACACATTAAATCAATGGCTTTATGTAACAGCAACTTTATTTATAGTTACACTTTCAAAGTGACTGTAGCAAAATGTATATGTTTTATATGGCAATAACTCTTACATTGATAGTCCTTCTTTGCATAGACTTTTTCAGCATCTTTCTCAATGTCTTGCTTAGATCTAGGAGTTAGTTCTATTGGGGTAACACCCTCCTGTAACAGAAAAGAACTTTATCTCAATGTGTTGATGGTGCAAATTTAAAATGCTTAATTTGGAAAATTCAGTACCTAATAAAAATTGAAAATACAAAAAAAAAACAGTTTTGTTATGCTATTAAATTTATTTACGAAAACCGAGTAGCCCATCAGTGTTGTGCGTAGAGTCGAAGTCTAAAGTACTGACAATGTCACCAACTGGCAGAAATGGCAGCACATCACTTTAAGAGCAAGTCAACAACCCACCGAACATCTCTGTGTGTCCTTTATCTGCGCAACCACAATCACTCTGACAAGAGTGTATCGACTAAGAAGAAAGCCACTGCTGAACACATCGAACTCGTTCTCTCTCTCTTTATCTCTATGATACTCAATTTAAGAAAAGTTAAATAAAACAAACCTTTCCAAAAATGAAATGGCTGAGATAGGTTGAGGTCCTGTCAAATTGATTTCTGGCTGCCTTGAAATATGTCGTGTTTTCCTGGTACACTAGAGCCACGAAGTTGTTAGCCCAAGGGACGTTTGACTCTAGCCAGTTGCGGGCATCCGGACTGTGCCTGGGGGCAAACGAAATTACATTACAAACATAAACTTACAAACTTTAATTAAGTATCTGGGATACATAAATTCTAACCAATGTTTTTAAAGATTTTTCCTAGTGGTAACAAAAAAATTAAGTAAAAATTGTCTGGGAAATGATATGTAGAAAAATTATGCAAATATTGTTTAATTTTTTTTTTTTTGTGGAGCTGACTTCACACAAAGGTCAAAGCAACCTGAACAATTTTATACAATTACCTTAAATACTGGTAGTGTGGGTAGATAATAAATTACTTACTTTGCATAAACAACAGCCGCGCCCGTAAGTATTGTAGCTCCAACAGTTCCCCAGAACACTTTGTGGCTCTTAGGCTTTGCTTTAGTCTGGCTTTGCTCTGGGAATGGTTGTGTTGCATATTGTCTATTTGGACTACGCATTACTATTAAGGCGGCGCAGGTTCCATCTGTCATATGCCGCCTTACCTGAAGGAAATAAATTTTATAATTTCACCAACAGATACTTGTTCTCGAGGAAGGTATATAATTTGTCAAGTTACGACATCCACGCGGGGGAAGCCACGGGCAAAATCTATTTTACTGATAAAAGGGGGACCCCTCTTCTGCTATTTAAGATAGGTCAGGTAATGCTGAGCACTGACTGTACACCCATGCTTCGTCAGCACAGCCTAATAATGTTTAGTGTGTATTTTTATTAAATAAAGAGAAAAATCGTCTTATAAAAATCACACTAATATTTATAAAGGCGAAAGTTTGTGAGTGTGTGTGTTACTTCTTCAAGCAAAAACTACTGAACGGATTTAGATAAAATTTGGTACACAGATAGTTCATAACCTGGATTGACAAAAAGGATAGTAAGAAGACATATGGAAACCAAAATTTTCATCAATTTAGCTAATGAATTGCAGGTAAAGCTCTTGCATGATAAGATTTATTATAGCAAATAAAACAGTAAGCACATTATTCACTAATAATATGATTATTACCTGCCAGGATTTATTCAAATTTATTAATCAAATATGCATATGCACTTTTCTAGAGCCAAAATTACATTTTATTAATTGTGAAATGAGCCCCCTCTTAACCTCAATCACCTTTGTTGGAAAGTCATGGATGAGATCTACGATAGAAAGAGCGTGCACAGAAGATCATGTTCACTCTCTCTTTGACAGTCTCCCAACCAGTCCAACCACCCAATCTGCTCATGTCATACAGTAATGTTTTGTTTTGTTTACAGTCATTGATAAATATTAAGAGCCACTTTACTGAACTCTATAAATTATGTGTCGATAACAAAACTATACAGCCTACAGGACATTACAATACTAATGGTGCGACCTTATTTTAGTCTCCAATCGCACGTCTGAACACAGCCTTATTAACCTTTTCTAGGTTATGTATTATGAAAATGACGTCAAAAGATTGTTATGTAAGGGACAACAATATCAAGATCTTTGTTTATGTTGTTGATAAAAGAAGAAAACTTAGTAAAAAAATGACAAATTAGGTACTGAAATTAGATTATCATTTGGTTAATAAACACAGAAAAACAGAATCAAAACATTGGAAAGGTTGTGCCTACTCGAATCAGAAAGTAAGGTAAAATACATGTTTAAGAACAAACTGAGGGAAAATTATCATAGTTCCGATAGCGCAAATAATTCTGAATATGTACGTACCACAACTAATTTAGCATTAGCTAAATGGTTCGAGAATTTATACATTTTTCGGCAGGAATCTCTTTCCACTTGGGCTGTCAAAATCCAGAGACTACAGAACGAGAACTGGTACCACAGAAAATAGATCAATATTATCTATTGTTTATCGTGAGCTTCATGATCTTACTCATTTCTACTATTTATGAATTTGAATTTATCATAATATGATAATAAATGAAAGTCAATGTAGAATCAGATACTGGTATTTAAAATTCTGATTTAAACATAATTAAGTCGTAAGATCTAGATCATAAGACAGAGAAGAAGTCTTATTATCTCGCTGAAAAGTGTAGTGCCACATTAATTTATTAACAATAATGTATCTAGCTGTTATGTTAGACAGTTGTTATTTAAGATTTCACACATTTACTGGCATTTATCTACTGTACTGTACTGTGAAAATGTCTAATCAATTTTATAGATTATAGTTTATGACTCTGTGCCACCGACTGTCATCATAGTAATTTGACTGTCAAATTACTATGATGACAGTCGGTGGCACAGACAGGTCATTGTCAAATTTTGACAATGACAACTTCATCGAGGATTCGAGGCGTCAAACTTCAAAGGTGCCCGAGTGGCCGAGTGTTTGAATAAAAAAATCACAAATATTATATAGGTAGATGGGTTTGTTTTCCTGAAAATGTTCCGTTTTGCGATTTCTGGTAACTACAATTTGTATAATGAATGAACACTCAAACAGCACAACTTGATTCTTATAGAAAATTTATTGGATATTAGTTTGTTGTGTAACCAACTTGTTTAAGACGACTTTTTTTGAGGTTATTTTTTTCTTTTTCAGCAGTTCGCTATATACGGCCTCTTTCAGTTCCATATTTCAATGCTGCCAAGATTATAAGTAATACCACAAATTACAATGCAAGCTTTTCCACCATTACTTGTTTGAAACAGAATTCTATATTGAATAACAAACAGATTTTGGATATAGCAACCAAATTAAGTGTTGTTCCTGTAAGAACTGTAACAAAATTCAGTTTGAAAAGAGGTAAAAGGAAGACTGTGAAGGCAGCAGTACGAAGATTCTTTCGTTTAGACTGGGGAGGTTGGATAAGGACAAAGGTTGGAAGGCAAAAGAAACTTTGGAAAAAAAACTCTGCTCAGAAAAGACGTCTGAAACAACATGTTTTTTGTAACTCTACACAGAGCACCATGCTGGACAAAATGGTTACAAAATTTTGGAAGAAGCCCAAGCACTATGTTGAAGATCCCTATGCCCCATACCATACTAGAGAAGAGTTCAATATTACTAGGAAGAAACCTGTAGTTAAACATTAGCTGTTACTTTTACTGAACTAGAATAAACTATTATTTAGAAAGAAGTTATTATGAATTATTGTGTTCCTTAATATCACACTAGGTATATTATATATCACACTGGTGAAAGTTAGTGTGTATGTTTACTTCTTCACGCAAACTACTGAAATGATTTGGATAAAATTTAGTACACAGATAGTTGATAACCTGGATTAACACAGGACAGTTTTTATCCTGATTTTATCTTCGTGGGATAATTTTTGAGTTGTAGCAGGTGAAGCCGCTGGCAACAGCTAGTAGAGAATTTAGATACTCTGATAGTGAAGGAATCAAAATACGGAAATGCTACAGATAAATTAGAAAAAAACATTCCAGGAATCAACCATTTCAACTACAACTGTACAATAGTGAAAAGCGTATTTTGGAGGTGACTAATAATAATATCTTAAAATGCGAAGATTATGGGCCCTGGCCAGGAATTTGGTTAAAAGGGATGAGTTGACCACTATTAGGAACTAGGACTTATGAAAATCGAAAGTTTTCTGAAACAAACAAACGTTCAGGGGCGCCATCAGCTTCATTTGGGAGCAGGGGTGCATAAGTATAACGGGCTGGTGTCCGCAACTCTACGCCTAATGCGCGTTTTTTGCGTACGGGGCGGGATGTGCATCTTTAGTTTCCCTAAAAGAGCTCTGCGTCTTTAGGACTTGTGTATCTAGATAAGGCAGGATTCAAGAATAAGCGTAGTGAGCTCCCTAAAAATTAGCTCCCAGTTTGAATTGAAGAGGTTTTCGTAACTGTCTGAAATTGTGTCTTGTCAGGAAAAAATGCATCAGCCAATGCGAAAAAATTTCGAGCAGGGGCTCGAAAAATTTTCACGTCCTGGGTCAATTTAGTTTCTTTATATTCAAGATTGAGAATAGAAGACACTCTGGTAATTTTTGTAGAAACGAGACAGGATGTATTTTAGACTTTTTTTTAGCATTCCGAAAGAAGAATCGGTTGATCGCTTCTAAAATTACATGCCTGCTCTTTGACCATCGCTTCGATTTTGGGGTAAGGTGTGGAGGTTGCCCGAGATGAGTTAGAATTTTGAACGTCAAAATGAAGACAAAGACAAAGTGTATTCCCGTTCGTCCCACCGACTTCGTCCCCGTCGTGGGATGAACGGGAATTTACAAAAATAATATTAAATAATTTCCCGATCGTCCCATTCATGATTTTAGAGGGACGAATGGGAATAATTATGTTCTTAGATTAGTGCCATTCGTCCCACTAAATAATTTTGTGAGTAAAATGTTTAATCGTTTACTTTCAAAGGGGATATTTGATTTTGTGCTACCACTATGTACAGTCACGAGCTATAATACGTTTACACTTTGCAAAGTTCAAATAAGAATTCCCCGTGAAATAACGATTGCAACCTAGAGATATCTACATTATGATAATATAGGTCCCAAAATATTAGTTTATGGTCGGGTGTCTCACAGTGAACCAGGCAGCTACCTACATTTTTAACCACCGCCGAATCTCGAAAATGCGACGTTGCCAAACCGCGCTAATATGAGTGAAAGAGAGGTATTTACGTTCCTTTCCTGCCTACTAGTTTGCGTTAGTGGTGTTCAAAGTTGCTTTAAGGCAATCACTTGCTTAATGCTTAATGATTTATATATTAAGCACGTGATTTTTAAACGCGTAGGCATATCATGATGCCACTCACCGCGCTTGCTTTAAGTCACTTGACTTAAAGCAAAAAAACTATAGATACGTTGTCCGCCCTCAAAAATGGCAACATGAAATGAAGCTAATCCTAGGCCACATTGAGCTCCCGTACGTAGGTGACTATATGTTCTGACTTCTGTGTTAGTTACGCACCAACCTCTCGCGCGACGCTACGTTTGTTTTTAATATAAATCGTGTGTGTAAACCTGTGCAAAACATAAAAAAGACATGCCGTCGTGTGTTTTCTTACGATGTACAAATTATACTCCAAAAGTTATAGATAAAAATGTGTCATTTCATGCGTAAGTTCACAAAACTACCTATTTTTATTTTATTTTGTTCGACGTTGCCGTGTAATGGCGGCCGGCGCATGAAGTTACGAGTAGTAGTCACGTGCCGATAGCCATGCCGGGGAGGTTGGGACACTTCTATACTAGTGTTTTTTTTTTGTTAATAGAATTTGTCATATTGTTTGAATATAATATGTAGGTACTTGTTGTGCTTCACTTTGTTTTTGGGTGACTGACTGACTTTTTGATAAATCAAAAGTTTTTGGTCTATTTTTTTTTTTTAGATTTATAAATAAACTTCAAAACACTAGCACTACAAAACCGAAGCAACCCTAACAACATCCTAAATCCATTGTTATATTGGACACGTATTTTAAAGATTAATATTTTTATTACTTTATTTGTAAAGTAGGTCATACGATAAATCAACTATTTTATTAACTCAAGAAAATCGAATATCCTTTTTTCCCCATATGCCTCTGATAGCTACGTCACTCATGCGCTCGACCAATGAGCAAGTAATTAGACTATTACTTATCCTGTGACGTAACTGAAGATGTATATTTATCTCTCTCTAGCAAAAGGCATCCCGCTGTACGGTGTCATATTTTCTTTCCCTTTCTTTACGTGTATAAGTAGTTATCCAATATTTTCGCCGTTTTTAAGCCTGACCACAAAACTCTGCCGTAAAGTGGCATACCAGATGGCGAAAGTAAATAATGTGACAATACCAGATAGCTGGGAACGAGAAAAAATGGCAGGAAAAGAGTGGTTACGGTCTTTTAAGAAACGCCACCTTGATCTTTCAATAAAAAAAACCTGAAGCCTGCAGCTTAGCCCATGCGACAGCTTTTAATCGCAAGCCGGTTAAGTATTTTTTTGATAATTTGAAGATAGCAAGGAGTCGTCATGCGTCTTTCAGCACTGGTTGTCGTTTGTATAATTTGTACGAAACCGCCAACGACGGTTCAGCGTCCACAAAAAGCAGTGGGACCTAAGGGAAAGTTTAATATTGCAAAGGTGACCAGTGGTGAAAAGGGAACTCTAGTAACCACTGGCGCTATTGTATGTGCTTCAGGTCATGCCTTGCCACCAGTGCTTGTTTTTCTGCGAAAAAAATTAAAGATTTTATGTTAACGGGGGCTCCCCCTGGTTCTCTTGGGTTAGCACATGCTTCTGGTTGGATGACAAGCAAATTATTCGTTGATGTTATGAAATTTTTTATCAAACATTCCGCCACCAGTCCAGAGAACCCTGCGCTTTTAATTTTAGATAACCATGAGTCTCATCTTTCGATAGAAGCCTTAGAATTAGCAAAAAAATTGGGTGTCACAATGCTTACTTTGCATCCTCTCACCACTGCCAAGATGCAACCTCTAGATGTCGGGTTAAATGCCCCCTTTAAAGTTTTTTATAACAGCGCCATAGTCTCTTGGATGATGAGGAACCCAGGAAAGCCGATGACAATTTACAACGTAGCGGAGTGCGTTGGAGTGGCCTACGCCAGGGCAATGACACCCATGAATATATCCGCAGCCATTAAGAAATGCGGCACATATCCCTTTGACCCAGAAGTCTTCACGGACGGATTTTTTGCCATCAGACGTGACGGACAGACCCGAACCAGAGCTCCAAGATCAAACTTTAGATCCTAATATCGAAAATGTTGAAATCGAATCCGATAAATCTGATGACACATTTTATGAAGACGGAAAAGTAAACTCATCAATTTTAAACACCGATTGTATGGTAGAAACTCCAAATGTAAATGAAGTTACGGAAAATAATTTCGAAATGCAACCCCAGAAACTTCATAGCTCAACAGTAGCAGGATTATCTACGATGTCTTTCATTTCACCTAAGCAATTTATGCCACCACTTAAAGCTAGTCCCCGATCTAGTAACAGTAAAGTTAGGAAACCAGGAAAAAGCAGAATTGCAACGGACACTCCGGAAAAAAATGAAATTATAGAAAGCAAGAAGAAGCCTAAAGAAACGAACACTAAAGTAAAAGAAGTTAAACGTACCGTGCTTTCAGATAAAAAAGTTTAAAATAAATACCCTGAAGAAAAAGAAAATGAAAAAGGTAGATAAAGATGAGTAGAATCTACTTCTGAAGAAGAATTTGAAACGGTGCTAGAAGACAGCGAGACTGAAATTAGTGAGATAGATGAGTCCAAAGATGAAGAAGAAATGTTTGTTGTGAGAGGAAATTTCGATAAATTGACCCGTATTCCGTTGAAGATGAATAATATGTTCTCGTGGTTTTTGATGCAAAAAATATTAAGGTTTATTATGTACCTAGCCAAGATCATTGAAGTTGACAAACCTTACTATGGAGTTTCATTCATGCGGTTAATGAACAAAGAAACCATGAAATTCCGGATGACTTTGGAACCCGATTTGGCTAATGTCTTGAACTTTCCGATACGCGTTGCTCCAACTATTAACTTGCGTTAAGGTTTATGGGCAATCTCAACTTTCGTAATTTTTTGTTCAAATTTTTTAAATTGTTTTTGGCTAAGAATGCAAATTTTTGTTTATTTTTTGAAGAAGTTTTTTTTTATGTTTTTTACTTTGCTTAAAGTTTGTTTCCCTCTTGATTTATTTTTTTATTGGAAGGTAAAACCTTCAAAAACCCAGTAAAAAGTTATTTAGATTTTTACTTAGTTTTTAAAGTATCAAGAATATTATGTTAGGTACTTTTGTTTTTATAATTAAAATATGATAAAAATTTGACTGAAAAGGTTCTGTGATGTATAAAACTAAGACTCTCGGTTTAATTCCATAAGATTTAAAGTGATTTTAATAAATATTAGGCTGATTTTTATTATGAATGTTTCTTATTATTACAAAGTATTTGCCTTATTAATTGAACTAGAAGACAGTTAATAAGGTGGCTCAATGTGGACGATACCCTGGGTAAATCACACTAATATTATAAAGCCGAAAGTTTGTGAGTGTGTGAGTGTGTATGTTTGTTACTTCTTCACGTTTGAACGGCTGGACTGATTTGGATAAAATTTGGTGTACAGATAGTTTATAACCTGGATTAACAAATAGGATAGTTTTTATCCCGATTTTATCTTCCTGTGGGATAATTTTCGAGTTGTAGCGGGTGAAGCCGCTGGCAACAGCTAGTATCAACAAAATCAAAATCAAAATCATTTATTTTAAGTTGGCCAGTTACAGGCTCTTTTGAATAGTCGAACAAATACTAAATTTTAATAAGCTAATAAACTTCTCTCCTTCTGTCTCCAAAATCGTCCTGGCCGCTCAGTAGGTCCTTGGAATAGTGTCTCTGTGAAGTTGGTCAATGAAGAATCAGAATAAATTAATATAATTAATATACTTTTCATTTCACAGGTAAATTATACGCAATGTTGGTGATGAAAGTGGCGTTGGCGCATATTTTACGGCGATACCATGTATCCGGTGACATCAAGAAAGTAGTATTGGAATTCGATATTGTTTTAAAACCAGTAGAAGGACATCATATTATTTTATCAAGAATTCAATAAATGTGTATTATCAAGACAGCCAACGTTTCGCACACATCGCAACACACCAACGCAGCCGGGGTGGTGAGGCGGCTCTCACGTAGCATTGGCTTGTATGTAATCCGTTGCCGCCAAACACACGTATACTGCGAGAGAAACTACGCTTGGTACACAAGACACCACATTGCATTGCGTATCACTGTGGGTCTGTAATCGAACTTCTCGACTGATCGAATACCCATATGCACGGACAGGAGCTCTGCGGGGACGAGAACTCACTACTTCTTTCGCACACCACGGACACCACACAATCTAGTTTGCCCCGTCCATCCCGCGGAGTCGTGTTATGCCTTCTGTTAATCAATGAATGTTTTCTGGAAAAATATCAGTTTTTTTATTTATAAAATATTAAAATCACACTTCACACTAATATTATAAAGGCGAAAGTTTGTGAGTGTGTATGTTTGTTACTTCTTCACGTAAAAACTACTAAACAGAGTTGGATGAAATTTGGTACATAGATAGTTTATAACCTGGATTAACACTTGATAGTTTTTATTCCGATTTTATCTTTCCGTGGGATAATTTTCGAGTTGTAGCGGGTGAAGCCGCTGGCAACAGCTGGTAAAAATAGTCTCTTTATAACACGACTTCCCAAGAAAGGATTGAGAGTAGAATAATTATTTTATATGGTTTACCATTGAAGTTTGTTACCCTATTTAAATTTTGTCCTATTTAACCCAAAGTTTGACTGGTTGAGTTATGTTTCTAGGATTCATGTGTATATTTCCTGTTCCCGAGAGAATACATGCAGGGATAAAAGTAGCCTATGTCATCTGGTGGTAGTGTAGCTTTCCATCGGTGAAAGAATTTTTCAAATCGATCCAATAGTTTTTAAGTGTATTATACAAAATTACAAATCTTTCCTCTATAAAATATTAGTATAGTTCAGATAATAAGATTTCATAAAATTCCTATAGCCACATTCCAGCTCCATTATCAGAATTATTCAGAACCATGAACATCATCTAAAGACAAACTACTAGTCAAGACAAATCAAACGAGTCCAAACTCAGGTTACCTACTTATGTCGTTTTGTAACGGAATAGGGATGATTACTGACTTAAAAATATGATTCTAATTAGTCCGTCTTTTAGATTATCAATAAATATTGGATACGTATTTTATGTTTTATGAAATCAATATAATTGACGAAGATTAAACGCGTCAAAGATTTGAGTGGGGGGTTGTGACGTCACTTAGCGATAAAGAATGTCATACTAACGACTTGGAAAATGACGTCACACGAGTTTTCAAAGCACTATCGTCTACATTGTTTGTTTACGTGAAAAAAGAAAAAATACGTATCTAATATTTTTTTGGAAATCTATCTGACGGACTAATTAGATTTTTTTGTTAACTACCCTATTCCTATGGCCACCTCCCAGCTCCATCAACAGATCCTGGACACCATCACGAGAAACTACTCGACAAGACGAATCAAACGAGTCCAAACTCGATGGGGTTATGACATTCTAAAATGGAGTTCCTATGTCCAACTTCCAGCTCCATCAGCAGATCAGTGTCATCATAATATTGCATTGATAGGCGATTTACATATACGTGCAAAATTTCAGATAAATCAGAAACTAGGAAGTGTGTTTATATTGAACTCGTTAAATTAATTCACAGGAAATGTAACTTTAGCTTTGTAATCCTATACATTTATTATGGGACTACAAAGTTATTCACGCAGTTGGTTTATCTAGAAAACTAGACTGAAATTGCATTTTAGTTTTTCCATGATTTATAAACTAAACACTAATTGTATTCTAAATTTGAAGCTTCTATGTCCTCTTGAAGTGCCTGAGACTTTTGATGATCGGTCAGTCAGTCAGTCAGTCAGTGAGTGACAAAACTAAGGAACTTTGATTAGTTATAATTCTTAAACTACAGGTTCAAATAGAATGAAATGAAATATACCGTGTTTATACAGTGCTTAATTGGTTATTAAAAATTCAGGCTTCTAGTTTTATCCACAACGAGGTTGAAAATGGCCTGAACTGGTTCGAGAAAAGAATGGTACCTACGGCATGGCAGTGCCGCTTTTTTGCTAGTCTTGGCGCGCACTGCGCCCATGCCCCCAGATCACAGCTATTCGCTAATGACAAGGCTCTGGAGGACCGAAAACTGATAGGCTCTTTCCGTAGTTTTAATGATTCATCAATTTCTTGTAAAGCTAACTGTACCTGCTTATAATATTTCAGGGCATACTAGGAATTTCTCCTGTATCGTGACCCTTAATAGCCCGATTTACTAAAGCGATTTTTTTTTAAATATTACCTACTATGTTTGCATGAGGGTCTAGATGAAGGGAAAAATAGCTAAAAAACCCAAGCAGGCACATTACTTTGTGTAATTTATTTCATCACCGCTGCTCTCAAAACGGTGAAGGAAAACATCGTGAGAAAACCGGCATGTCTTACAACCAAACATTCAAAGACATGTGACATCTACCAATCCGCATTGGGCCCGCGTGGTAGATTATAGCTCATTCCCTCTCAAACAGAGAGGAGGCCTGTGTCCCAGTAGTGGGAACAATTAATAGGCTGTTGATGATGATGATGAAATATTGTGATGTTTTTTAGCTATTTTTTTATTTATTATATTTAGTTATTTTTTATTTATTTAGAAAAAAAAAAACAGGTATCAATTTTGATACTTACACAAATACCCAGTCCCCGAACAGCGATCTTGCAAAGTCTTCGATAAAATGTGATGCAAACTTTTCTCAAAAGCGCATTAGGATCAGTTGGTTCACAAAATACGTAAATTAACGCAAACAGCGGTCGTAAGTGCAGAGGAAGTAAAACCAAGTCCTTCATCCAAAGGGGATTTGGTCCATATTCTTTTTCTATGGTTATGTTATGGCAGCCGGCCTATCTCAGGTTCTAAGACAAAAACACTTTACAAAGAGTTTCTTGAGCGACTACTGTCAATAATTGCGACTGCGATTTGTCTGTCAGCACCATTAGAATTTAACAAAATACGATCCGAATTAAGCGGATATCTAAGTTGTCGACTTGAAATCTTTTTTTAATGTTTTATCATTTATGTGAGGTTTCGATCGAGTCTACCGTACCCTTGGACAAAATTATTAATATAGACATTGAGGTATAATGTACTAAGTACCTACATTAAACCTCAATGAATAAAGATGTAAACTGTATGTAGGAAAATAAATTATGGACATAATAATAAATACATATAAATATAATAGGTAGTGGTTTTCAAGATCGCATGCTTGCTTGGCAGCCCCATTCCAGTCAGCCTTGGAGTCAGTCGCTACCAGAGTTCATGACGACTATATTTTTATTAAGTTTAATGGAAATGTTGTTTTAGATAGAGCTATTAGTGTTAAAGAGTTTACACATTCTAGTTTTGTTTTATTAGAATGTAAGTTTCATTACAGTGTATGTAAGTTAGGGTTAGGTACCTATATCCCGTCGGGGCTGCGGAATGTTGTAAGAGATACCGCGGCCTCGACATAAAGGGCTAAGAAAGAACATGGGTGGTTTTTAGTCAATAGAAGTCTGACATTCCCTTTCGCTCTGCCCAAGAACGGGAGAGGTTATTTGATGATTTCCCACTTACCCAAAAAAAAAAGGTATAGGTATAAAATATGTGCTTAAAAAAATAACTATAATAAAAATCAAAATGTTCATATTTTAGTATCAACTTATTTGTACCATGTATGTGCCTAGTACCAATGAATTTATTTACCTTTTTTATCATAAACCTTTTCCATTGCAGTTTTTTTTTAATTATTACCAATGCAAAGCGAGGAGACGGGTGCTAGAAAGTTAAAAGATAATAATAACTGAACCAAACCTAAGTAAAAATTTTGGACACCCTATTAGAAAGAGACGACATCCACTTTAGAGGTAATCTCGCTCGGAACGCTTTTGAGTTGTACGTGCACATTCCAGACAGTATATTATAAACTCCTTGGTATACAATGCTAAATATTTTCCCTCTGCGCACCTCAGACCAAATAAAAAGTTTTTATTTGGTCTGAGCTCGGTACATAATTTCGGTTTTATTTTATGTAAAACTGGTATATTGTGCGCACGAGAAAATTGCATCGCAATGAAACATTAGGTTATGCCAAATAATAGTTTTCTCGGGCTCATAATTAAATAGTATGTAATGTACCTACTCTCTTTTAATCAACAGTTTAATTAATGATGAATGCCTTTTGACACGTAAAAGGTACATTTTTAATGTGGCCATTGTACCTTATTCATATTTCATGTCGATCTTTACTTTCAAATATTTCGATAACGTGACATTTTTGCTCGTCTAGGTGTCCTCTACGCATGACAAATCAATTTTATCGTGTGCCGTGATTTATAGAAATAAATCTAAATGGTTGTGAGTTGATATGTTAGCTTCCATACAGAAAAGTTCAATTCAAACCCCTTTTAACATAAAGTTGGTCCATGATGCAACTTAGTTGAGATAATCTGTGTAGCCCGTAGGTACAGGGGTGCGATTAAGTAAGCTGGCGAAATTTTCGCCGGATAAAAATTAGACTGGCGAAAACTTATACCAGCGGACGACCGTGAACGGGGTTGATTAAATTTTAGTCAGTTTAATTTTTCACCTCGCGGTGTGCTTGAACGGGGTGTTTGACATTTAGTCTGTTAAACTGGCTAATTGACTTAAACGCAACGCACCCCTGGGGTGCGTTTAAGTCAATTAGCCAGTTTATTTTTAGTTTAGTGCGACCTTTTTACCTCACTACATTTTAGTCTGCTGTCAGATTGACATTGACATTGAGCTGTTTGTTGATAAATTCAAGATAGTTGTTACTTGTTTGACAAACTGAGCTGTCAATTGAATTTGACAGTTAACACAAGACTCCGTTCAGCGAACCTTCGCCAGTCTAATTTTTATCCGGCGAAAATCCGCCGGCATACTTAAACGCACCCCAGCAGTTGTTGAACGAAAACGCTTACGTCTATTTGGCAGATGACGTTTGCTCTTCCTTTTTTTTACGCCAGTTGTCAAATTTGTCAAACTGTCAATGTCAGTCAGTGTTCAACAAGTAGTTTTGGGTAGTAGTTGTGTTATTGACCCTAACGTACGTAATTACGTAGTTTTATGTTACAAATATGTATATTTACGAGTTACCGTTCGATATAAACAAAGAATTATGCAGACTACTAGATATAGAAGACTATTGGAAGGAGTTAGCAGGCAACTGGATGAAATATTCGGCTTTTGACGTAAACGTACGTATATCATTCATATTACGATGTTTGGGTATTTCCTCGCCGCGAAACATCTTTTTAATAAGCTTTCTTGGAATTCCCAATTATTGTATGTCTTGTACGTCATGCGTTGATAATGGAGATGATACAGGCGGTTACATAAAGAGAAAACATTGCAAAGAAGATGGTACCCGCTTAATATTCTTTTAGAATTAACCGTAAATCCTGTTTTCGGTTATGTACAGCGTTTTTTAGAACCGTACTTTTTAATATGACCTCATTTAGATCTAAAGCAGCTACTTTACTTCTAAACTGACTGAAAAAACCATGTGATATTGAGTTCATCAATATTTTTGTCTTATCATATACCATAAACACTATAACATTTTCTAGGACATGGAACAAACAGCACGCCGCATGGCTATATCCCCAACAGACCATTTGTTCACCAGATGGGGACAGCTGAACCATAGAGTCGAAGAGCTTTTTATTTTATTGTACAAAATGAAGCACATACCAGCGTTGAACTGCCTTAAGCCTGTTGTTAACTCAGACTTCCATAAATTATTAAGTAAAAGTAGAAACTCTTGCAGTACCAAGGAAAGGAAAACTGCAGTTGCATATGGTTGGTATCTAGATTTTTTATAAACTATGCACTTTACTTGATTGTATGTTATTATAGTAATAATACCACTCTCAGTATCCTACTGCAAGGCAAAGGCCTTTTCTCCTACAGAGAAAGCACTATCATTTGACGGGTCCTATGTGCAAAAAAAAAGCAAAAATCGTTTTTCAAATGCCTTAAAATTACCTATTCTTTGTATCCTGAAAAACATTTATTAATTTATTAAATAATTTCAGAGCTACAAGCTCGTAAACTGGTGTAAGTGACATCATTTTAAGCAACGCAGCAACTTTTAAACCACTCTTCTGTAAAGTTGTGTTTTTGCACTTGAACTAGTATACATAGGCTGCGTCTTTGATCACCACTCTTGCTGAAGAAAGTTTGATGACTTCAGACTTATCAATAACAGGGTAGTTGACTAAAAAATCGAATTAGTCTGTCAGATAGAAATTCCAAGAAAATATTGTACACGTATTTTTTCTTTTTTCACGTAAACAAAAAATTGAAGACGATACAGTGCTTTGCACGACGTCACAGTTCGGTACATTTTTTACCAGAAAGTGACGTCACCAGGCCCCACTCACTATCTTTGACACGTCTTATTTTAGTCAATTTGATAAAACAAAAACACGTATCCAAAATTTTTCGATAATTTAACAGAATCATATTTTTTTAGTCAATCAACTACCCTATTATGAGTTGCAAGTTTCCTTATTGATTTTCTTAGGTTTCCTTTCATGATATCAGTGATCTTCAAGATAAACTTAGAACATACTCTACTGATTGTTGAAAAGGAAATTACTGTGTTTAAAATCTTCAAGCCAAAATTTACCGGAAGGTATTGGTAGATGTAGTGTAGTGTGATCAAAGATGATTGCGAATATTAATACTTACTACATACATGTCATGTAACATAATCAATAATAATCTCTTAACTCAATAAGAAAATTTCAAATATTTTATGAGGACCAGATTTCTCTGCATTAAGCAAACAAACGTTTGTTTTATAACACTCAATGACGACACGGTTGGCGCAGTGGACCAGGCAATGGACTGCTGCGCTGCGTGTCGCGGGTTCGATCCCCGCACGGAACAAATATTTGTATGGCCTACAGATAGTTGTTTAGGGTCTGGGTATTTGTGTATGTGAGTATAAATGTTTGTGAACGCACGCACGATACAGGAGAAATTCCTACTGTGGGGCAACATTTAAAAAAAAAAAACACATCATTACCAACTAAAAAGGTTGGTAACGTTGCAATTAAAAAACATAATCTCAATAAATTTGTTTCTATTATTATTTCAGATAATAATTCTAATAATAAGAAGAGTTCACTAAAGACTGATGGCAACTTTGGCTCGATTCCTTTGCCTGTCATGTTAATGGAAAAGGTATGTATTATTTATATTGTTTCTCTTTCACTCTCTCTTGAAATACTATTCTTATCTCGCTTCATTTAGCTCTGTCTTTGTCACTAATAGGGATGTTTCCTGACTAAACAAAATATGATTCTGCTTAGTCCGTCAGTTAGATCATCGAAAATTGGATCCGTGTTTTTTGTTTTATCAAATTAATAAATATTTAATAAGATAAAACGCGTCAACGATTATTAGTGGGGGCTTTTGAGGTCACTACGTGGGAAAAAAAGCAGTGCGATGTGATGTCACACGAGTTTTCGAAGCAATGTATCGTCTTCATTTTTTGTCTACATAAAAAAAGAAAAAATATGTGTCCAATATTTTTTGGAAATCTATCCGACGGACTATTTAGATTTTTTTTTTGTCATCTACCCTATAGTATGGGAATCAACATTTTTCGAAAATATTATTAATTAAAAATAGTATGTTTTAGAATCAAACTTCCTAATAAATAAAAAGTCCCTGACTTCGAGAGAGTTGAATGACAACATTCCTTGTAAAAATTTAGTGGGATACAGAAAGGGATAGTACCCAAACAGTTTCCTAAATAAAAACCTAAGGAATATCTTTTGAACCTTCTCCAGAAGCAAGGCGTAAGTACATTCATAGGGGTTCCAAATAATTGAAGCTGCCTGTAATTTACTTTTGACTAAAGCCATATAAACTAATTTTATTGCCAGGGGGTTGTTAAATTCCCGCACATTACGGATAGTGAAACCTAGCCTTCTATATGAATCAGTAGCTAGGGATTGCATATGATCATGGAAAGTTAGTCACGAATTAAATAAAACGCCAAGATCTTTAACTGAATTAACTCTTGCAATCGGTTCTGTACCTAAAAAATATTGTACAATTTGAGGGTGTTGAGCACGACTATAGGACATAACATTGCATAACTGTGTCAGCCATCTTCTCAACACCATATATTAACTTTAGATCATCAGCGTACAGTAAGCACCTAGCGTGTTTGAGGATTTTCTCAAGATCGTTAACCATGATTCCGAAAAATAATGGTCCTAAAATGGATCCTTGGCTCACACCAGATCGTGTGTGATATGGCTCCGAAACAAAATATAACAGCTCACAACTTAGGACCCAGTAATATTAATGACAATAATATCCGTGGTGCTAGGCAACTGGGCTTATCCCAGTTGTATACGTCCCTGTGTGCCTGTTGGCCTTGTTCTGTTCTGTCTCCTGCTGATATGGAGGGAAGTGGAAATAATGTTTTTCCTACTCCTCCGCTATTCTTTTCTGATTAATTTCGTTGCGGGATCCAAGACAGTTAAATCGTTTCTCTGGGACTTCGTCGAGCTTCATTGTCTCGGCGCGTTTCTTGTGGTCGCCACTGTTGATTCTTGCTTCCAGAAGTTACAGTGGTATGGGAATAGTGTGGCGGGCTTGTCTACCTAACCCTTCGGGAATTACAAGCTTGATGTTATGAAGATTCAACTATAGACTGAATGTTCCTTACTACATTTGAAATTTCCTTTACCGTGTATCTATCCACCCAGTTTTATTAAAGCAGGTTTATGATGTTCTTAAAATTTAAGTTCAAGGTCAGCGTTACCATTCAACTTGGTGTAGTCCTTGTAATTTGCAAGCTCACGTTATTTGAGTCTTTATGTCTACGGAATACGACACAAACTCGATTGATAACTGTGTTTATGGAAAGTATTTGTCACAAACTTGTTTTTTTTTTACAGTTTTAGGATGAGTAAGATAATTTATGTAAATGTTACAAAAAATATTGATATTTTTACTTCTAGAAACTGGCATGGGTGGGTAGCGGTTTATGTTCAAACAGATGTGATCTAGTCACACGTAACAACTTTTAAATAATGTCAAGTTTCCTCCGCACCCCGTGCTTTGGTCCTGGCTATTATTTGTAGATCTTTGGCAGTTGTTACAGTTATTCAGTGGCCACCACCAGTCTCACCAAGGGATATCGTACTTGGCTGCAGGATGTTGTAAGAGATACCGCGGCCTTGACATATAGGGTTAAGAAGGAACATGGGTGGTTTTTAGTCAGTAGAAGTCCGACACTAACTTTCGCTCTGCCCAAGAGCGGGAGGGGTTATTTGATTTTCCACCCGCCAAAAAAAAAGGTACGGCACCCTAAAAAAAAATTTGATACATAATGATTACGCCCCCCCCCCCCTAAAGGGGTATGGAGATCAGTCACTCCATTTAAAATACAGTCGCTAACAGTATGACCTGAAAAAACGCGAAACAGTTAGGCACAGTACGTCCTGTTTAATGTACGCACGTATGCATTCATTGAATCGATTTTCCTTATGAATAAACGCAGTTCCTATAAGTCTTTACCAGCGATTGGGCGTGTGTCACTTATTAAACGGAACTGTATAGGGATATAGAAATCTAGAGATCCCTTTAGAATTCCTTATTAATGGGATATTAATAGTTTGTATGTAATGGTTAATAAAAGGCAAATGAGTGTTTAATTCATAGGTAAATTAAAAACAGAGTAATTAATTTATTTGGATTTGGGATCTCCCACATCACCCATCGGGGATGCGGGTTGTCCCGTCGGGGCTTCGGGTTGTTCGAAAGAGATACCGCGACCTCGACACAAAGGGCTAAAAAGGAACATGGGCGGTTGAAGGCACATCAAGCTATACAATAGGGATGATTACTGACTTAAAAAAAATATGATTCTAATTAGTCCGTCTGTTAGATTATCGAAAAATATTGGATACGTATCTTTTGTTTTATCAAATCAATGAAAATTGACGAAGATAAAACGCGTCAAAGATTTGAGGGGGGGGTTGTGACGTCACTGAGTGCTAAAGAATGTCATACTAATGTCTCAGAAAATGACGTCACACGAGTATTCAAAGCACTATATCGTCTTCCACCTTGGTGCATGTAATGGCGACGGGTCACTGGAACAACTTGCGACCCACGAATCCCTCTCAAGTTTAAGGGGAAAATGTACAAATCCCTAATTAGACCTGTCGTACTGTATGGATCAGAATGTAGCACTGAAAAAGATGGATGAAAAGCGATGGCCTGTAGAGGAGTTCAAAATGCTGAGACCGATGTGTGGAGGGATAAGAATATACAGGATGTAAATTAACCCTTCACACATACGTCAACCAAGCATTCTGTACATCAAACTAAGTACCTCCTACGCAAATTTTTTTGCTGGGAAACGACTTTTTTTTTGGGGTCAAAAATCACATTTTACGGTAAAACTCAATGTAGCACTCTTAAAACATTGTGCTAGTGGATGCTTTGAATAGAAAAAGGGGTCATGGAGGTAATTTAAGTAAAGTTGTAACTTAAAAAAATAGTATTTACAAAAACAGCTGTGCAAAATTTGGAACTTTGACCCCCAATATCTCCGAAACTATGGGGTTCCCAGGTATGGTCTAGAACCAAAAAAATATCGCAATGGTGGGGAGAACAAGTGCAAGTGCCCTTCATTTGCGTTAAGGGTACTTTTACACCCTATATAAAATAAAGAAGTTTGAAAGCGGCGCCTATTACAGAAAAGTTTAAAGGAAGTCGTCTATCTTGGTACTTACATGTTTTACATGTACTTAATGAGGAGGGACCGAGGGATGAGACGCATGTGACTAAAAAGTAATGGATATTAATATTGATGGAAGTAGTAGGAAAAACGTAGGACAGAACAGAACAAGGCACAATTATTAAGGCAAGGCACAAAGAGACGTAAACAACTGGGATAAGCCCAGCTTATGCATTGCATATAAAAATCTAATTAGTCCGTCTGTTAGATAATCGAAATATATTGGATACGTGTTTTTTGTTTTATGAAATTTATAAAATTTGACGACAATAAAACGTCAAAGATCATGAGTGGGGGCTTGTGACGTCACTTTGTGGCTAAAAAAGTACTAACCTTGTACCACAACTTGACACGACTTTTCGTAGTACTGTATCGTCTACATCTTTTGTTTACGTGAAAAAAGCAAAAAAATATGTGTCCATTATTTTTTGAAAATCTATTTGACAGAATAATAAGATTCTTTTGATGAAATACCTACCTATTCTGTTACTGGGAATACCAGGTCAACCGTACCATACGATCCCAAATTCCCATCAAATTTACTTGCACCTAGAAACATTACTCATCGGTAAGTTTGATAATGTATTCATTTAGTTTATCGCTCTTTGGGAATTCCACATTGTAGCACAGGATACATTTTATTGGCAGATAAAATGGTAATGTGTATATATTTGTATGTATGTATATTTTTTATGTATATGTATAGGTAAATATACTTTTGTTACAAATTTTAATAAAAAAAAATCTGTTTGTCTTTTCTACACACTGTGTCTACTTGTCTAATCCAATTTTCCTCTCGCAGGTCTGCTGGAAGAAATTTCTTTTGAAATATGCAGTACCTTTGTGCTTCCATTTTTTATATTTTTATCCTTTTTTTTGTATTTTGTGTTTTTTTCCCCACCATAGAAAAAAACACAATATTTAAGTGAAAAAGTTATCAAACTGTTTTTTTTTGTGAATGACTAATCTTGTTTTGATTAGGTTTAAGTTCTCTGCATATTTATCTTATTCTTTTCCTGTTGTGTTGTCTGAGGAAAACTATTCTTATAAAAGTTTTGCATTGGCCTACAGCCAATTAATGCTTGTGGAGTGTCTAAAGTTCATAGCACACTGTTACAAGCACTGCGCCTGATGGTCATCAATTCACCTAGTTTTAGATAACTGGCTGTCTAAAATGGCCGCTTTAGCAAAATCGTAAAATTAATCATATAATTTTTTTTTTATTTTTAATTTTTTTGTTTGAAATTTTTTACATGGTTCATAGTGTTCATACTAAGATTCTGCGTGGATTCTAATAAAGCGACCATTTTAGACCCGCTGAATCCGAGTTGATGCCTTTACAGTGCGTTTCATACAAGACTACTACTCTCTTAATTTAAACTGTGTGGCGCCAACAGTGTGTCAGGACAGACAGGCAGTCAGGCTGAATCTATAAAGGCTAACCCATAATCGTATCGCACGTAATCGTATTTTCTATGCTCTAATCCATGTCTGTCAACGGTTCTAAACCGCCATTTGCTAGAGCGGAAACAGAAGGAGTGCTATACCTTCGATAAATTCGTGGGATGTCTATCGATCGATAGCTCTTAAAGTGGGATGTCTATCGATCGATAGCTCTTAAAAATGGTATCGCTGATCCTAAAATACTTTTTTTTCTACATTGACTATGTTTAATGTGATATTTGCTTCTTTGCTCTTAAACACATGTGACTGGTAACTTCAGGTACAGGTAACTGTTTTCGCTTCGGTGTCCCTTACACCCTGCATACCTGCGTGATGTATCTATTGACGATTTTTTCTGTTAGACAACTTACTAGCAGCCCTTTAGGTCACAATGCCACCCGTCGGGGCTGCAGGTTGTTCGAAAGAGATACCGCGGTCTCGGCACAAAGCGCTAAGAAGGAACATGGGTGGTTTGTAGTCAGTAGAAGTCTGACAGCGGTAGGGAACCGCTTAGCCCAAAACGGGAAGAGTCATTGAGAGATGATTCCCAGCCACCAAAAATTATATCCAAATATTAATAGCAACAGCTTTTATAGGTTATGTAAAAAAAGGTCACATTGCCTGTACTGATAAAACATCTATCTTTTCCAGGGAGGATGCGCGCTACCAACAACAAGTAGAATACAGAATGGCAACTCGCCTACACCGAACTATGAAACTAGCACGGACATCAGTAAGGTGAGCCAACCTCGACCCTCGCTTTAGCCAGCCCGCGTGACTGAGCCTGTAGTTGTAGAAGATCTAGCGGCTAAGCTAGGCTAGATTCTAGCCTGTCCCTTTGCTGTCCCAGCGACTCCGTAAGTTCGGTTAAGCCAGTCGACAACCTCCTAGGTTGTATTTCGAGAAGCCACTCAAAAAAGTAAGGTGAGCCAACATTTGTAGTCTTGTGTCTTTGTAGTGGTGTGATCCTATGATATCATTGTTCTTCAATGAATTTATTTTACACACAATTATTATGATTCACTATTAGCGACGACACGACGGTCCTTACAAGACAGTGCAACAACTCTTTATAGGTACATGAATCCAGTTAAGCTAATCTTGCGTTTCGTAAGGTTTTAATGCAATGAGAGGTCAGTTTACACTGGAAGGGAATAGCTTGATGAGTCGACGTATTACGACACAAAATGTGGGACTTGTATAGACATTGTTTATGAATTTTTTTAGGAAGTCTCATTCATACTTTTGTGTTATGAAGAATTGGTGTAAAAGGGGGTTTGAATCGACCCACCGCCATTTTGTTTTTTTTTTCGAAATCGCGGCCCACGATGAAAGTAGTATGTATGGATAGAGGACTTTTAGACGAACAAAAAATGTCATGTAACATGGTACACCAAAGTGTCACGTTATCGAGATATTGTCGTTAAATATCGACATAATGAGTACAATGACCACATAAAAAATGTTATTTGGGGTCGACCCAACACGTTTTTTACTTCCATTCTGCCCTGTCAGTCGTCACGTTATCATTTATTTCTTTTTTCTTCATATCACTCATCAGGTAGCTGCATAACCTTGGGTAGTTTATTTCATCACCGCTGCTCTTAAAATGGTGAAGAAATATATCGTAAGGAAACTGCGTGAAACTGAAAACTGCGAAAAAATGTGAGCGGTCTTTTTACACCCATTGTATGTATAGCACAGAAATCTCGATGCTGACAATCCGATTAAAAAAAAACTGGGAAGTTGCCTTATCCCTGAGTGTCATAGGCTATATTTAAAACGTAGCCGTGGCAGTGGGATAATTACCGCGAGCGAAGCCGCGTGCAAAAGCTAGTTATTATCACAGGGAAAATCGTTTCATAATAATGTTTACTCCTAAAACGTGCGTAATCGATTTGGAAGTAGTATCAAACTACATGAGAACTAATATTGTAGAATGAAATCAATACGTTGAAGGAAAACATCGTAAGGATGGAGTAACCCGGGGAGGACATACCGGTGTGTCAAAAATTGGAAGAAATGTGACTTCCACCAGAGCGACTTGGATCCGCGTGCATTATACAGAACGGAATTTTTGAAGGGGAAAGGTGTGATGAATTCAGGGCTAGCAGAGTAAAACAATAGCGCAGTAGTAAACTATTTATTAAAACTCGGTGGAGAAAAACAGATACACATGGTTCTCTTGGTTAACTAGAATCCGCAATAGACAATTGTAGACCTAACTGACATACAGTTCGAACAAATTATCTTGGCAGGTCCGAACTTCGTGCAGAACGCTGCGCAGTAACATTTATTAGGAACCAAATGGTGACATGAGGTGAAGTTCGGGGGGCGGTAGTCTAGGCTAGAGATGCACCTTACATAAACACAATCAATCCTTTATACGATCAAATATCGTAATCGATTAGTTTTATTTGGAATACGTTATTATTAGTGTTTAGAAGATATTTAAGTGAATACATTAACTAATAAAGTGAATTTAATCATTAATAATTGAGTTTTCGTCTTTATTACATAAAAAATGTATAGTAACATTATGTTTTCTCTGTTAAAAGACATGATTTACTTATATTTTAGAAATCTATTACAGACTTCTTGAATAACGAATGTTTACGAATATTTAAAACCTCAATATAAAATTGAATAGAAACATCTTTTTATTACTTAATTTCAATCGATTCTAAGAATAATCGATTAAACGACACCCATTGCACATGCACATGCACATCTCTTTTTGTTAACTTCGTGACCTTCGTGCAAGTTCGGCAATATTCGGTACGAGGTATTATATCTCAGTCACACGACAGCATTTGTTTAGTGTTTGTGTTGCTATCTCTGTCTTGAGCACATTCGATTAGAAAAGTTTTCGTTGTGTTTTTGTTTGTTGTTTTTAATATTACTGTTATTTTTTATTATTTGTTAGAAAAGTTAGTGGGCACTTATTTCGTCAAATATGCCACCAAAGTATAGTAGTGTTTTAAATCGCCAAGCGAGAAAAAATATTTACGATTTAACTCAATATATGAAAGGGGAAAAAGAAAATGGAGTTAAAAATGTAGACTAGGTATCTAAAAGTGTTTTGATATTTATTTCATTTGTATTTTCTCACTGTATTAGGTATTTTCTGATCGTATATGTGTTTATCTGGCAATAACAGTTTTCTTCGCGAGTATACATGCGCAAAAGTTCGCAGAGCCTATGTTCAGACCTGCCAAGATAATTTGATCGTACTGTACTTCTCATTTTACCATAGACATTACTTATTTCTTTTTTAGTTTATTGTCTAGCGACTCTACATTTCACAAAAGGGAAAGGGGGGGAGGGAAAGTACTCAGCAAATTCTACTCAAATGAACCATTCCTGTGTTTAAAAAGCAAAAAAACTGCATTCAAAGATTTTGCACAATTCATTACCATATTCGAACCGGCTTAAATCCGAAACACTAACATTCTGTACTATTATGGTCATCATCATCATCATCATTTCAGCCGAAAGACGTCCACTGCTGGACATAGGCCTCCCCTAAGTGTCGCCACATTGACCGGTCCCGTGCGTCTCGCATCCAGCGGATCCCCGCAACCTTCACCAGGTCATCGGTCCACCTAGTGGGAGGCCTTCCAACGCAACGTCTTCCAGTTCGCGGTCGCCACTCCAGAACTTTTCGACCCCATCGGCCATCCGTTCTGCGAGCAATGTGCCCTGCCCACTGCCACTTAAGTTTGGCAATTCTTCGGGCTATGTCGGTAACCTTGGTGGCTATTATGGTATCAATTGATAAATGATGTCTAAAAATCATGCTTTTACAAGCCTTTTAGCGGAATCGGCTAATACAAATTAGGTCGATTACCCAGTCCGTTCAATGTTGTGACCGTTTCAAAACTGGACTGGACTGGATTAAATTAGGTACTCCTTTTGTTAACTTGGGTCTTGCCTGTTAAAACTTTTGTATGTGTTTATGAATAAATAAATACATTTTTCTTTTTCCCAATTGTCCAGTCATCATCAACTCAAGGAGACAAAGGGCATGAAGACGACGAGATCTTGAGAAACGTGTCAGCTATTCCTCGGATGAGCTATGAGGAGCTCAGGGAGGCTACCGGCAACTGGGCTGATTGTAACCTGTTGGGCCGAGGGGGCTTCGGACAGGTCTTCAAAGGTACGGTGTAAAAATTTACGCAAATGTTATGTTATTTCAAAGAACTTACAGAAATAATACGATGTGTGAAAAAAGTAATACAATCGATCAAAAAATGGAATAGCTACACGCTTCAGAAGTTTTTGGTGGGGGCACTTTCTATCCTTGTCGCGCAAAACGTCCATAATTATGTACTACCTAACTATGGTGGTACGAGTTATGACGTCACATCTTCATAGCACTGTCTTTGTCTAGCAAGAAATTTTAAATCAGTTAAAACTAAACCATTTTAATTTTTGTTACTTTTGCCCATCTTTATTTACTGTTTCCATATCGCTAGTAAAAAAAAAAGTAAAGTACCCATTTTAAGGTACTGCCCTGTGCCCGTGTCTGGTGTTAGTGAGACTGCCTCGTTGGTTTAGTGCCCGCAAGCGCGACTGCTGAGCATGAGGGTCCTGGGTTCGATTCCCGGTCTCGACAAAGTGTAACAGGGTATTTCACCAAAAAAATCTAATATCTCCGTCTGTTAAATTATCGAAAAATATTGGATACGTGTTTTTTGTTTTATTAAATTAATAGAAGTTGACGAAAATAAAACATGTCAAAGATCATGAGTGAGCTTTTGGAGTCACTTTGTGGTTAAAAAAGTACTAACCTTGTGACGTCTCACGACTTTTCGAAGCACTGTATCGTCTTCATCTTTAGTTTATGTGAAAAAATAAAAAAATACGTGTCTATTCTTTTTTGGGTATCTATCTGACAGACTAATTAGATTTTTTTTGGTGAATTACCCTACCGGAGTTTTCCAGGAATCAAGGAGCAGCCTCGGAGTCTAGGTTTGTGCCTGGTTGGTAGCAATAGGCGCCCCTTTTTACATGGGACTTAAACATATCTGGCGATATATGGGTGTACTACTGACTACACCTTTGCCTAACCCCTGGGAACTACAGGCGTGATGTTAAGTTATGATGTCAGAGAGCTTTAATAATTACTTAGGCCATCATTTAGTGGTTTTGACAGTTTTGTTATACACAAATATGTCAAACCTTTACTAAGTGACGGCTTAAGTAATCATTAAATATATCTGAGTACGGCAGTTAGACTCGCTCCTCTTAGGTACATAAATTGCGAAATATGTGTGTGTTCCAAGGGACTAAGCTGGCAAAATGTGGAGCGGCTTCAAACTGCTTATATGAAGTCGCTCCACGTGGCCTCCGATTTTTTTTTCACGAGGCGTCATTGTTGCCTCCAGACGCGTTTTGGCTGAGGAAAACCTCTTCTTTTTCCACAGTTGACCGATACATTGTATGCTATTTGAGTAGTTATGTTAACTAATACTCAAACTAACAATCCCCTTGGCAGAGTCCCGTGGCAGGGTCGCCATCTAATGTTGGGGTTCGTAATGGGTGTTATTATGGAAACGACCACATCAGTTACGTACTATTTAAATATTGCATATAAGGTATAGTGCAAACTCATCATACATAATTATACGGTTATAAAGTAGCGTACTTACTAAACTAAAGGCGCATACGTATTATTCTTACACTTCACATACTTCTGTCTACTCCCTCGGGTTAAACAGGCCCGATGATGCTAAGTTTACATATATTCTGCAGGTGAATGGAAGCATCTACCGGTCGCAGTGAAGCGTCTCCGAGATAACAACGACAGAAACAAGGAGCTGATCAGAGAAATGTGTCTCAATCAGTACCGCCATGATAACATACTGCCACTGTATGGATACTCTTTGGGAGGTAATTATTAGTAGTTTAAAACTTAGTTTAGTAGTCACTAGCCGATGCCCGCGGCGCCCGCGTGTATGTCGGAACTTGACAAATGATATACTAAACCCTTCCTCGAGAACCACTCTATCTATGGGTGAATACAGCATGAAAATCGGTGCAGTAGTTTTTGAGTTTATTGCGAACAGACAGACAGATGCGGCGGAGGACTTTAGACTTTAGTTTTATAATATGCAGTGATCGTGATTAAGCGCTCAGGGATCGTGAAAGGCACACTAGTTCGGTTTTCATGATCCCCGGTGAAAGTATGGAATAGGAACACCTGTGTGATTTTTAGGTCAGTGCGAGTCTGACGGACTCTTTCGCTCGCCCCAGGGCGGAGGACAAACCATGAGGATTTCATATACGCATGCCGTCTCACTTCGATAGTATAACATTCAAAAGAAAGTGACGGCATGCGAGATAAACCGAGTCTAAGTTAAACTACTTTAACCACTTTTGTAATAAGGCCGTAAGGGATCTGTCCTTTGCCACTATCAACGCCGTCGACGTGGCTCAGCTCTGGTCTATACAAAGGATATGTTTCAAAATGGGCCTGGTATCTGTACAATACATCGAAAAATCGAGAAAAATCTTGGAGTTCTGGAAAAATTCAGATAAATTGCATACGTGCATATTTTTCATGTAAGAATTTGATATTTATCAATTAATTGCATCGACTTGGCGTCTCGCCATTTACTACATTACTACTACAGGTACTCTGCGGTTAAAAAAACAATGACAGTAAACCATCATCAAGGATCTTATTTATTAATTCGAATGAGCACGTTCAACTCAAAAGCGTTCCGAGCAAGATTACCTCGAAAGTGGATGTCACCTCTTTTAGGGTGTCCAATATTTTTGGAACGTAAGTGTGGGTGTAAATGCTATAAGGTACACCCCTGCATAACCCTCGGCGATTACAAGTGTGATGTTATGTTATGTGTATAGTCAGAATTTGATTTTGAAGTACAATTTTAATTTTTTCAGGTCCAGAAGCATGTTTAGTCTACCAACTGATGGCCGGGGGCTCCTTAGAGCAGCGGTTACGACGCAAAACTCACCACCCGCCGCTTTCGTGGACGCAGCGATACAATATTGTGCATGGAATTGCTAGGTAAATCTTTAAATTAAGTTTTTGTATGGCCTTAATGAAGCCGAAACGCACCTTCATTGCGATATTTTTTTTTTGTTACGGACCTTACCTGAGAGATATTGGAGGTTAAATTTCCAACTTTTTCACGATTTTTCAATATTAAGTATAAGCTTTACTTTAAGTTTTAACACGTCCATGGCCTGTTTACAGTAAAACGTGGTATTTCACACAAAAAAAATGATATTTTCTTAATAATGCAGTATAATTTTCTTTCAAAGAAAAAGGGAAAAATATGTTAAGAAAATGGTAATATTTCTGGCACTATACACCGATGTAACCCATTTTTTCAACAAACTTTTTCTTTTTGTTTGCTTTTTATGAATTATGTGTTATACATTTTTCCTTTCCAGAGGTCTCCAGTTCCTCCACACGATGGAAGGCACGCCCCTCATCCACGGTGACATAAAGCCAGCCAATATACTTCTAGACACATGTCTCATGCCTAAGATCGGGGACTTCGGCCTCGCGCGGAAAGGACCCTACGGTGACGATCGGACGCATGTCAAGGTTTCCAAGTATGTAGAATCTATTTATGGCTCGGTTTTTGAGAATTTTGTTAAGTAAATATAAACTTTGACGAGCAGTGGTGGTCCAGTGGTGGCGGCCCCGACTTACGAAGTCGTGGGTTATTTGTACTTTGTGTAATTTATACCATTACCACTGCTCTCAAAACGGTGAAAGAAAATATCGTGAGGAAACCGGCATGTCTTAAAACTAAAAAATTCGAAGACATTGTGAAATCTACCAACCCGCACGGTGGATTATAGCCCCTCTCCTAGAGAGGAGGCCTGAGTCCCTGAAGTGGGAATATTATAAGCTGATGATGATGATATAAACTTTATAGTTCTGCAAATTGGGATTAACGCATGTGACTAAAATAGTGATATACAGGGTGGAATTTTGTAATGCCACCTGGACGGAAAGTACTCTTAATACTGCAGATAGAAAATTTTACTTAAAGGAAACATTCCTTTATTTTTGAATAGAAAGCAAACATGCAGAATTTTCGAAAATCTTTGAGATTTTCGAAAATTCTCTTCTCCCACACCCGGGATCGAACCGGCTAAAATCTGAAAAAAATATACCCTGTACTTTTATTGCATCGATCGTTAGGGTCAATTATTATTATTCATTATTATTTATTATTATTTTTACCGCCATAGTTACGTAATACAAATGGCCATTTCGCGCGACAAGGTTAGAAAGTGCCCCTACCAAAAACTTCTAAAGCATATAGCTACTTCATTTTTATCGATATTATTACTTTTTTCACACACCGTGTTATTTCTGTAAGTTCTTTGAAATAACATAACGTGTTCGTGATTTTTTGACATTAATCAAATAGCCAATTACTGCGTTATTTGTTACTCACCTGCAACAACAATAAATATCACATTCTCAAACCCATCTCTCGACAGGGTATTCGGCACAAAGCCGTACCTCCCCGACGAGTACCTGCGCGCCCGCTCGCTGTCTCCCGCGGTTGACGTGTTCAGCTACGGCGTGGTCATGGTCGAGGTGGCCACAGCTCTGCCGGCCAGCGACAAGGCGCGTCCGGAACAGCTGCTCAGCATGTACATACATCAGCTATTCAACCAGGGGATTGATATGGGTGAGTTCTTATAATTGTTGTAGAGAAAATAAGATACATTTTCGTATAAAACACCCGGAATTGCTGCTCAGCATGAACAACCAGGGGATTGAAATGGGTGAGCTGTACAAAACTTTCACTAAATTGTCAAAACCTTACCTTAACTTAACCTAAGTGATGGCTGTAATCATTAAATGTATCTGAGTGCGGCAGTAAGTAATACAATATAAATATTATTTTAGCACACTATTTAGCAGTGATATTATCTAGTGGTGATACCGTTGATCTGACAAGTCATATGTTATGTAGTTCGAATTCAAGACACCTCTGATTTTTTCGGATTAATGTGCTCATTTTTTAACCGATTTCGAAAAGGAGGAGGTTCTCAATTCGTCGAAGATTTTTTTTGTTTGGTTTTTAATTATCACTTGCTTCGTTGGAGCAAAACATCGTATGGAAAATAGCATGCCTGAGAGGTATTTCTCGACGACATGTTAAGTTAAGTCAGAGGCCTATAGGCAGTATAAAAACTTTGACATCAGGCTATTCTAGAGAAGAATGATATACAAAATTGATACGACAGAGAGGCTTTCCTTTAAACAGCATAAACTAGGTACCATTTTCAAGCTCTGTACCAAAAATCAATTAAATAGGAGCAGTAGTTTAGTCGCAAATGATTTTTTAAGTTTTGCCCCGTTTGAACACGATGTATCTATCTATCCTAACAGCTGATTATGTCTATACGCATAGGTCATGCACCTTAAAACGATAAATCTGAGATGCGTTGTTGCTGCTCTGATGAAACTCACCAGTACAACCAAATATTTTCGCTAAAAGATGGCATTGCAAACAAGGAAACAAAATAAATACACACACGTGCACTTTCACTACGACAGTGACAATCATAGCAAAACGTCCCGCGCGTAAAAGAAATAGAAATAGGTCACTGTGTTGCGCCGCCCGACCGCTTTGACGCGACGCGCGCGTGCGACGTTGCCAATATGTTACCTAGGTATCTAAGGTCAGTTAAATTTATTCATAAAGGGTGTTTGCGTTTTGCTCTGATTTGTAAGCTATTTAGTTTATTTGGAAAAAAAGAACCAAATTTTTGGTGCTTTTTATTTTTGTACCGTATCGAATTAATACTAAACACGTATTATAGTATACGTAGTGTAATTTAATGCCCCTCTCTCATATCAACTCTGTATAATAAATTTTAAAGGATCAAAATTAAATTCACTAGTAGAACTCTGCTGCACTAGTGGTTATCAATATCCTGACATGATGATTTGATCAATTTCTAGGTTGGTTTGGTATTTGGTTTTTTATCCAGGAGTATCTTAGTAGCAGCCACGGACCGGATTCGTGCCCGGGTAATGGCAATAGGCCCGCCCCCTATTACATGGGACTTAATATAACTGGCGAAACCTTTGCCTATATAATCTTTCGTGGGCTATGTTACTCATCAAAATCGAACCTGGCCTGGATGGCCCGGTTGTTGGTGTCTTTGGATATTGGCTATTTGACTACTGTTAAAAATTCTCAAGAATGTTATGTTATTTCAGAAATCTAACAGAAATAACACTATTTTGTGAAAAAAGGAATAAAATCGATCAAAAAATGGAGTAACTACATGCCTTAGAAGTTTTTGGTGGGGGCACTATCTATCCTTGTCGCGCGAAACGGCCATTTGAACATCGTAACTATGGCGGTATGAAATATGACGTCACATTTTTGTAGCGCTGTCTTTGTCCAGCACGTCATTTAAAATCTGTTAAAACTAAGCCATTTTTTGATCGATTTTATTACTTTTTTCACACATAGTGTTATTTCTGTTACTTCTATGAAATAACATAACATTTACGTGATTTTTAACAGTAGGCAAATAGCCAATTTTAACCGTGTTAATAACGTTATTTGTATGTTACAGCAACATTAGAAGACCCGATACTCCGCGGCACTCCCCACTCGAACCCGGCAATGTGCCGCGCCTTCGTCGCCATCGGTCTCCACTGCACCAAGTTCGTGAGACACCACAGACCTTCCATGTTGGAAGTGTACAAACAACTCAACGACATGGATGTACCAGCTATCGACTTTAGTGTACGGTGATCGTTTAAACGAATATCAACTTTGTACTAGGTAAATTAAGTTCATTTCAGAATTACTAGTACTAATGAAAAGCTGAAGGATATGTATGTGCCGGCCATCAACTATACTTGACGACTTTAGTTTACGGTGACCGTTTAAACGAATATCAACTTTGTACTAGGTAATCTATGTCCATTTCAGAATGACTAGTACTTTTAAGAAGTCACAAATTGTTTGGAGTTGTAACTGAAACTGAAGTGGGACTTAAAGTTGTGTTTCCAAAATCGCGTAGAATTAAGCTCAACGACATGGATGTACCAAGCATCAACGGTCCCTGGCGACGTTAGTGTACTTAAAGGATTAACAACTTTATTTTATGTGAATTAAGTTGGTTTCGGAATAAGTAGTACTTTTTAATATCACAAAATGTTTGGAATTGTAGGGGAAAGTGAACTTTTTGGGTGGACATTAAAGTTGTTTTAAGAATCAGTAAACGTGTACTTGTTTATGAATTAGTCCAACCGCAGTATAATAATTATATTTTTATATTTGTTGTAGTTTAATAAAAATACTGAGCTACAACGAACTTTAGGCGCTGATGTTAGTTTTTAGTTGTAAAATAATTATGTTCTGTAAGTAAATTATATTAAAATAACAACACAATAGCATTATTTGTTATTTTGACAACGCGCCGATGTTCAAAACTTATTATTTTCCGCGATTACTGTTTAGACGGTCAATCTAAACGACTTTTCCATGGAGATTGACCGTCTACACGGCAACCTTTTTGAAATGTTGAAATTGTCTTGTACACAGGCGACAGTTTTAGTGGCCATGGTGGCAACAGTAACTTGTTATGATATATTTTTTGTACATTTATTTAGTTTTAAGACTGTTGAATGAAATTAATTGTTATATGTAACCGAATGAATTGACTGACATATCGTTAAGTGTACATATTTGATCATTTTGATTGTTTGTTTAGTTTATGTTTATAGCAAAAGCTTACAAATAATCTTCAATTTAATGATTCAATCAACTGAACAGATGGATCAATATTTTCTATAAATAAAATCTATTTTATTTTTCATAGTTTCAAGTTCTTTTATTTCAAACTCTCCAGGTTAAAGTCAAAGGTTAAAATCCTTTTACTAGGTCCTTTGGAGTAGTCCAAAGGACCTAGTAAAATGATTTTCTCGTGAAATAACAGTTTCTACTTTTAGATATGACCTATTTATGACCGTAACCGTTCACTGACTACCTGTAACGACTGCCAAAGATATATATATGGCAGCCGGGACCAACAGCTTAACGTGCTTTCCGAGGCACGGAGGAAACTCGGTATATAATGGGCGGTCACCCATCCACTGATCGACCTAGGCAAGCGCAGCTTAACCTAAAGATCGACCCGAGTGGCAGTTCTTATTAACCCACGAGCTCCACTAGTTCTTTAAAATAACATAAAACTTTAACAGTCGTAAATTTTTGACAGTTTTAAGCACCCATGCAATAATTGGCCGATAGAAAGTCTGCGGGACTCCAACTTTTTGTATGTTAAATATTTTCAGAGTTCATCATTGCTAATAGAATGTGTTTATGCCCACTTAGGTCTTATTAGTTCCATTCTAGGTCCTCAGTTACCAGGCCAGGTTTTGTGTTAAACATAATTGAATTCAGTGGTTTAGGTGTGAAAATGTTACAGAGAGACAGAGTGACTTTTGCGAAAAAAAAAGATTTTGTTTGAACATTAGTATATTTTTACTCTAAAATACTATGTCTTCAGGCTTCGGGTTGTCGGCGGGGTTTAAAGTTCTGCTGGCAATCAGATTTCTGTACCATAGAGCTGACAACCTCGCCTTGCGGGTCCTTTTGTCATCTTCGTAGTCGACCTCGAAAAGACCAAACTTGACGCTGCAATCAAAAACAATTTTATAAAAATACCTAGATTTTTATTAAAGGATTTTGTCTGAGGGCCTGTTCCAACACCTACAATAACGTTCCCGAACTTACCTACTTGGCAGGTAATTTCAAACCAAATCTGTTCCATTTTTTAATTTATTCGGTAAAGTATTTTTGAACATCGTGGAATAGGCCGTAACGCTTGTTTTTTGACAACTAAGGGTTACGTACTTTTATTATCTTCAGAATATTTTTGATATTTGCAATGATTGGCTGGCTAAACAAAAACCTGCCAAACAACTTTCTTCAATTTGTTTTTATGTTCATTAGGATGTACAGTCACGAGCACTAACTACCTAAGTATTCTAGAGAAGGTTTATAATATTGTATTTTACCAATTTAAACATTTGAATAAATTTTATTTTATATTATTCACGCAGGAATATTCAATCTAATCAATAGTCAAAAATTGTGAAGTATAAAATCTCACCTTAAACCAGAATTCCACTCAAAGTTATCCATAAGACTCCACGCCGTATATCTGGATACAAGGCAGCCGTCTACTTCAATGGCGTCCAATATGGCGTCCAAATACGCTTTGTAGTAATCAACCCTATCAGCATCATCGATACCACCGAGTGTACCATAACCATTCTCGAAGATCATTATCTCTGGATTATTGTAGCTATCTTTCACCCAGTTTAGAGCTGTTCTTATTCCTGAGGGGATTTTCTGCAAGGGTATTTAGGGTAAGTAAAACAGTATGCAGTTCGCTAAGCGCTGGGCGTGGGCCGTGGGTCCCAGTCCCAGCTTCTCGGGTGGGGCAGTGTTATGAAGCTTCTCAGTGAAATCTATTGCTCAATAGCAGCCACGGAGTATGGATTATATGCTATTATGGCAATAGGCTCGCCCGATATTAGATGGGACTTAACCTTAAATGTGGGTGCACTAATAGATCAGATACACCTTTAAGTAACGTTTTAGGGATGTAGGTGTTATATGTGAGGTGTGGTGTTAAGTGCTAAAAACTTTGTTCCACCTTCTTATTGCACTCGATCAATATTAGGCGAACCCGTGAAACTACCAACGTTTTGTCCATTAGTACCTGGGAACCCTCTGGTTACGGAGATATTGAGGGTCAAAGTTTCAAATTTTTTCACAGCTGTTTTTTTTAAATACTTACTAGTTTTTCAGGAAATAACTTTACTGAAATTACCTCCATGATCCGTTTGCTGTTCGAAAAATTTATAAGCACAATGTTTTAGGTGTCCTTGAACAGACAGAGTTTTTCTGTAAGTATAATGTGATTATGGACCCCAAACAAAAATTATAAAAATATTGCGTGGATGTACTTACTTGATGCTTGGTTCGTGAAGGGTCCGCATACACCCTGTTTTTATTTAATTTCCCACTGATGAATCATACATTATACTAAAGTGATGATCTTGATCTCATGGAAGAAGAAAACTTACAGTTGTGTGAGGAACAGGTACCAAGCTATAATTCCCGTAATCACCCACAGCGCCGATATCGTCATTATACGAAGGCACGTCGAACATCCCCGACTTGTAAGTCTCTGCCGTGAAGAACCTTGTAGAATAGTGGTTGAAGCCGAAGAAGTCACTTGTACCTACAAAAGAATAATTTCTTATAACACAAGCAAATATCCACCAAGACGAATCAAACGACGTATAATTTAACGAAATCGGTTCATCGGTTTTCGAGCTATTGAGGGAACAAAGATACGGACATAGGTAGACACAACACAGGTCAAAGACACGTGTTTGGCGAAAGTGGCGTTTATAAAATAGACGTGTAATAGAGATTTGTTAGTGCGGTCATGCACCATCTTCTCACAGTGTTTTAAGAGTACCTAGGTTATATAAGATTCGCTAGAATTCTTATTTAAATGGTCAGGTTGAAGATAAAACTACCTTTAATGAATTCTATTTCATCCTGCGTCAGGGTGGGGAGTCTGCTTCTCGGAAAACCTTGTTCAGCACTCCTTTCTGCCACCCGTTTGACTACCCTCTCAGGGAATCCTCCAGTAGACGAGAATATCGGGTCACTGTAGAAGCTGACTTCAAAGTCCAACGCCACTTTGCCTGCTTCTATGTCTGCTGGTGAGTCGCTGGCGCCTTCACGGAAATCTGTTGCTATGGTTATACCACAAGAGCCTGAAAACCCGAAAAACCATTGAGGTACAGGATTCTACAAGGATATTTGTTAGTGAGTTGTATATAACATAACTCGCACACACATAATATAGGTACACAGTGCACATCACATAATTCCCGTAGTCTTCGAAGGTCGAAGAGCAAGCCCACACTTTGCCAGTTTAATGTTTTTAGTTTTTTTCTAGTAAGGCTGGCTCACAAAATAGTAGATGTCAGTAGGATCACCCGCCTAATATAGCCATCAAATAGCCACGAACACAGACTTCGGACTACTATGAGAAATGTTACCAAGGAATCTAGCCCAGGACTACGACAAGCTGTATCGGTTGCTCTAGAATAACGAGGTAGTCGAGTTAAATAAGCTATTTCTTATTATTTTATACAAATTGAAAAGAAACACTCAGGCCTCATTTACGGAGACGCGGGGCGTCGCGCGGCGCGTTGTGCGTTTTAATTCAACCACATGGCGATGTATGAAAACGTGATTTCAAAGGACGATTTTACGAGAAGCGATTTTTCAGTCGTTAATTTAAAATGCAGTGTTCGTTTCTGTGGACCCATCTCTCAGTTAATGAATAAAAAAGCACGCGACGAGCGTTCTGTACGCACCGCGTGACGCCCCGCGTCTCCGTAAACGAGCCCTTACCTTTTTGTTTTTCTCTGTATTCTTTATCGTACAGATGCCAGGCCCTCGCATGCGCCAACAGTATATTCTTCACAGCCATGTAGTCACCAATACCAGGTGATATTATATAGGGTGCACACATATCCATTCCATAACCATAAATTGCAAACTGTTTCGGCTCGTTTATTGTAATCCAAAGCTTTACTCGATCTCCTAAGGCATCAAATAACACCCGAGCATAATCTTCAAACCAGTCTGCAATAAGAGGGTTGGCCCAACCTCCCAAGTCTTGCAAACTTTGTGGCAAATCCCAATGGTATATCGTTACGACTGGCTCGATACCGTTGGCCAACAATTCATCAACCAAATTACTGTAATATCCAATGCCATCTTGGCTGACCTTATTTGCGAATCCACTAGGCAGTACTCGTGGCCATGAAATGGAAAATCTATAGAAATCAACCCCTAGAAACTTGAGCATCTCTATGTCTCGATTGTGAAACTCGTAGGATTTACAAGTGTCGTTTCCATCTGTTCCGTCCAATATGTTTCCCGGGATTCGGCAGAATGTGTCCCAAATACTTGGTGATTTGTCTGGAAAACAAGAAAAAAATGTGAGATAAGACCCAGTTTTCGAGCAAGAGTATTGTAAACAATATTGCTGTGATACGTTAAAAAAACTTGGTAAAAGGGAGACCGACACGAAAACGGTTACCCACGTATTGAGTACTTAAATCAGTCTGAGCCCACATAGAATTTTCTCATACTTAGGTTGTAAATAAAAATCTGTTGTTCCTTACATTTTGACCGCTTTGGGGGCTCAGAATGATGTGCTGTTTACTAGGTAACCGTTTTCACGTCGAGGTCCCGTCCACCCTGTATAAGTAGTAGCTACACACATTTTAGAGTCAAGAGAAGGCTAAGCAGACATTAGAAAGAGTAGGGGACTTTTGACTCGATCAGGTCCGTCACCCCTGATCAAGTCTATCTACGATAGTTTTAATAACCATCTAAGTTCTTATTTAACTAAGGTACCTGCGGCATTCCAACCGCCCTCAACTTGAAATGCGGCGGTCGCCGCTCCCAATTTCAGTCCTTCCGGTAATTTTCTCATCTCCGTCTTAGCAGTATGTACTTGGCCATAATGGCAGAAAGTGACCCGTAATATTGCAAATATTGCTGTTAAGAACAGGTACATGAGAGATCTGTAAAAAACAAAAACAGTCTTTAAGTACATAATATTCATAGATGATTCATTCTGCCCTGTAGTGTAAATGTGGTGTTACCCCTCAAACGATGGGATACGTCTTGTTATTGTGTCCTGCCTGACCGTTGCTAGCACATCACAGAGCTGATGGACGCTACTAAAAGTGCCAAGTTCGACGCAAAATTTTGGGCCGACACAATTTAAATTATCATCGACACGCTATGAAGAAGAAGTGTGCAAGTAAAGTGAAGTCATTTGACCTGGAATCTAGTAAATATTCAATATCATAAAACAATAATTGGTAAGTCTACAAATTAATTTGAACTACAGTTTCTAATTATTGTTTGCTACTCATTAGTGTAGCAAGAATCGTAAACTTGAGCCATTGACATAAGGTTTTAATTGCAGTGATTGATGCAGTCTCGTGAAATCTTACAGAAAACAGATTATGTGAATAAGATAAGTTAATCTGATGTTATTGTTCCACTTAAACTGTTTTTATTGGTGTACTTATTTAGAACGATTGATGGAATTATATTGCCTTATCCGAACACATCTATGTAAAAGCAGGACAGGTAGGTACCTAATGCTTGAAAATAAACCAGTGAATGAAGTGTTAGAGAGCAGTTAGCCGGATGATTAATTAATTTTAACTTTTTTTTTCTCAATGTATTTTGTTAAGTAATAAATGCAACACTTAACACTACTCGTATTACACTTAACACTTAATACGGACAAGAGAATGTTACGTGAATGTACAAATGAATGAATGAATGATGATGAATGAAAAATGTTACAGTCGATGCAGTACGAAGTCCGGTTTACAGTTGACACTATTAGGTAAGTAGCAGGTTCAATGTTGCTGTTGGCTTGCAACACACTAGATACTATCTGACCATGACAATGAGAATGTCAATGTGAGTCATTGAGTTTGTCGATCAAGAATTTCTCAGCCACGGAGCCTGAATTTGTGCCCGTGTGATGGCAATAGACTCGGTGTACTTATATAACTGTACCTACTAGGTACTTACCTAACATTTCGGGGAGTAGGTACGAAGGCGATGACTATACAGGGTGTAAATTAACCCTTCACATAAACGTCAACAAAGCATTCTGTACATCAAAATAAGTAGGTACCCCTACGCAAACATTTTTGCTGGGAAATTACTTTTTTTGACATTTTTTGTTCGTCTAGGTGTCCTCTACCCATACATACCAATTTCATAGTGGGCTGTGACTTCTAAAAAAAAAATGGGTCTTTATGCTAGCTTCCATACAAAAACGTTAAAACCCCTTTAAGTCCCATCCCATGTAATAAGAGGGCGAGCCTATTGCCATTAAACCCAATAACACGTTACCTGGGAATCAAACCCGTGAGCTCAAGCTCAGTAGTCACTTGCGACCACTAGACAACGAGGCAATTCAAACAAAACTAACAACAAACAAAAAAACTTTAAATGATACAATAATACATGAAAAATAATAAAAACGTATTTAAACTAAACTAAACTTACCTCATGGTGATTTAGTTTTTTTTTTTAATTTTCACAAAAAAAAAATCTCACGACTTGATAAAATAAAACTATTTTGTATGCAGGTGGTACGTATAACCGGCCGTGTCGAATTTAATTTCCAGTTTAATACAATCAGCATTCTCACATTTAGGTTTATATGACGTACTTAGGTAGTTAGATACTACAAATTACGCGTTGCTGCTATTGTTCGAAATTTGTCATAGTATCAACTTACTTAACTAGTTTATTTTATTTGCTAGCTGATGCCCGCGGTTTGGTCCGCGTGGATGTCAAAATTTGAAAAACTGCATACTAAAACCCTCCTCGAGAACCACTATAATAATAATATAATAATAATAATGATTTATTTCTCTCAAAAAGGTACAGACAATGTTTCGTATTATATCAAATCAAATTAAATTTGTAACCTTTGTGAGAGCTGGAGTCTATAGTGGGTTCGGGACCTGTATGACAGATCTCCAGGCTCTCACCCTCTTAAGCAATAGTGTTAAGTAGGTACTAATTTGAACACATCAAGGCAAAATCTGCGAGTTTGTAGTGAATGGTGTACCTGAGAGTGTATGGTGTGTGTTGTGTGTGTGTGTGTGTATGTTGTGTGTGTGTGTGTGTGTGTAGTGCGTGTGTGTGTGTGTGAAGGTATATTTGTAAGAGTGAGTGTAGGTATGTGTCTTGAAAAGTTGTCTACAAATTTACTATCTAATTTATCTTAAAACAGCTAGAATATTTTCCGTCTCAGAATAATCCAAATCAAGAAGCCAATTTATTATTTTTGCTTTACATTTGGATTTGCACAAGGGGTATATGTTTAAAATTTTGTTAGTGTTGTTATACACATGACTGCTAAGGAAGCGAAAGAAGCGTTGGGCCAAAGCAAAATTTGTACGAATAGAGGGACAGACCGAATGCTTACGTCGTTGGGAGATCACAGAGGGATCGTAGGGAGTGTGACCGTGAGTTGTCATTAAGAGGTTAAGTATATATAATTTACGGACAGTCAGAACCTTACAAGTTTTGTAAAGGTCTGTGGTAGGAAAGCGATAGGGTAACTTCCAACCAACTTTCAAAAGTGCCCTTTGGGCGCGTTCTATTTTCAACATGTGGGACCTCCCTGAACCACCCCAAGTAACTATACAATATTGGATGAGGGATTGACAGAGAGCCAGATACACCAGTTTAATCACCTTGGAGTCAGCAACGGAGCAGAGGTTCTTAAAAACATAAATTAACCTGCGCAACCGTGTAGTAAGTGTATCTATGTGAGTACTAAATGTAAGGCAGTCGTCTATTTGCACTCCTAGATACTTAATGCAACTTACGCGATTTAGGTGGGGGCAATCGCAGCCTATATTGTGAGTTGAATTACAGGAGTGAGCGATTAAGGCAAGTGAAAACGAGGAAGGCTTTCCAGCGGCTGTAGACGAGAAAGTGAGGTAATTCGTTATATCAACGTTCAGAGTGAGCAGGTTTTGTGCCAACCAACTGGTGACAAAGGCAAGTCCAGACTGTGCATATTGAAACACCAGATCCCACGAATCCCCGGAGAATATTAGAGCAGTATCATCGGCATATGTAAAGATGGAAGCATTAGGAAGCTGTAGCTGGCAAAGGTCATTTATATAAATGAGAAAAAGCGTGGGACCGATAATGCTGCCCTGGGGAACTCCGTGTGTTATTGGGAGTTCATCGCTGGTCCAATCTCCTATCCTGAGACATTGCCGTCTGCCTGTGAGGTAACTAATAAAAAGGGACAGTTGAGTACCTCTTATACCAATTTTCTCAAGCTTGGCAATGAGGGAGGGGACAGAAATAGTATCGAAGGCTTTCGCTAAATCTAAGAAAACGCCTATGACCTTCTGTTTTTCATCTAGTTTGGTGACGATAGTATTTGTTAGGTCTAATACAGCATTGTTAGTGGAAATTCCGGAGCGAAAACCGTATTGAGAAGATGAGAGTATTTGATTTTGATTTAAATATTTGACTAATCTGTTGTTCATTAGCCTCTCAAGTAATTTTGATAGTGTAGGTAAAATTGAGATAGGTCTATAATTGTTCAAACAATCTCTGTCCCCTCCTTTATGAATTGGGTGTACAACTGCCAGCTTGAAAGCATTTGGAAAAGTGCCTGAACTAAAAGCAAGGTTACATATGTAAGTTAAGTGGGGAAGGAGTATGTTTTTGTTTTTTTTAAGAAAAGTGCCTGATATATCGTCGGAACCTATCGCACAATCGCTCCTTAGATTCATAATTAGACGATCCAATTCAGCTTCATCTGTTTCTAAGAGGACAAGGGAATTTTGGCGCGCTTGGAGAACATCGGTTTGTGGAGGTATGGTTGCAACGGCAGGTATGTTTTCAGCTAAGGCACGTCCAATATTAGCAAAATAAGCGTTCGCTTCATTTACGGAGCTCTCTGGATCGGAGTAAGACAAAAGAGCGTCGGCGTGTGTCTTGACTTTTGCAGTGTGAGTGATTGATTTTATAGCCTCCCAGAGCTTTTTACTGTTATTTTGTGCATTATTTATTTGAGCTTTATTATAGTTAGATTTGGTAGTTTTAAGTATCTTTGAACAGTAATTTCTGTACCTTTGAAAAGTGATTTGTAATATTTCATTATCGGGATTTTTTTTAGATTTCAAATGCAAATTGTCGCGGTTCCGTAAGCATCTAAGAAGCCCTGGGGTCATCCAGGGTTTGCTCAATCTTTTACGGTTGGATACTACTCTAAATGTAGAATTTTGAAGTAGAATTTGTTTGAGAGTAGAGATAAAGAATTCGGTGGCTTCATTAACATCTGGGGAGGTATACAAGGGGCTAAAATCTGCCTCGAGGAGGTCCAATTCAATTTTTTCGTAGTCCAATATCCGAGTAGTTCTAGTTTTATGCGTAGAATAACTGGATGTGGTATAGTTCTCCAGAAACAACAACACTGTGTCATGATCGGTAATTGAGGTATTAGCGACGAAACAAAAAGCAGGATGCCGCGTTTTTAGGATTAGGTGGTCCAAACAAGAGTTGCGATGTCGTGTAGGAAGGGTGTGTGCCGGTAGCATGCCGTGACAAGCTAAAATAGTTAAATACTCCGTTGCCCGAGAATCATCGCTGGTTTCATGTATATTAATATTTATGTCGCCGGTTAAAATAATATTTCTATAGTTGGAGATAGATTTCAGGAGTTCATTTAGTGAATCCAGGAATGCGGCGACATTCCGAACAGCAGGCGAGCGGTAAATTGTAATTACAACGGTATCATTATTTAGTTTTAGCAATAAGCAGTTAGCGTCCTGGACTAAGGGCTCAGAAACAGAAGCCTGAAGGTGGGAACGAAAAAATATCACAACGCCCTCATTTTGCGACCTATGCTGGTTAGTGGAAGCGGAAGTATACTCATGCATTAAGGGAAGAGGGGGGGAATTGTATAGCCAACATTCGGTGAGTATAATTAAATCCCAGCATGTTCTACTTCTTTCGAGAAGTGTTGTCAGGCTGTCACAGTTCTTATTTATACTTCGTATGTTTTGACAGAGCAGGGAAATGGATTTTTTGTGTAAGCTAGCAATCTGTCCACAATCCTCAATCATACAGGTGGCAGAGTGAGCTACTGAAATATTATCCAGGTCAATTTGAATATCTTCTAAATTATCGAATGATATAAAAAAGGGTAAGTAACGGTAGGCAGAAAGGGCAAAAATATAAAATGACGTCATGGTCATCAGCAAAGTGAGACTTGTTTATGACATTTCTTTGTGCATCATGCATTGGTGGGACAAAAAATATCATATTCATAAAAGTATGAAAATAGTAAACGTTAAGTGAGTGTGGCCGATGTCTGTGAGGAGGAATAACGGCATGAAAGCGTATTTTCAACATCATCATACTGTAATGTAGCTTGATGGAGTAATTGTAAACAAAAATACCAGCTTGAGTGAAACTGTCTATAAGGTGTGTGTGTTGTGTTTTTAGTTTGAGTGTTACATACATTGATAAATAATTAAAATAGTTAATAATATAGAAGTTAAACAGATTTATAAAATACCTTCGAAAACATACATAAATGCGATTAACTTTAAGCGAAAGTGAAAATAGTCATGGTTTAACTCGTGCTGGGGCTGCTGGTACTGGCACTGATATTGCTAACATGGTAAGGCATTTCTCGGATTTAATTTCAAGTGGTTTGTCTGCTGGGTCTTTCTTCAGAAGAATTTTTCCGTTGGAATACCAGCTGCTGTAGCTCCTTGCCTTAGCAAACTGGCGAGCGTCATACAACAGTTTTTTGGTTGCGGGAGGCAAGTGTTCGTCGACGTAAACTGGCTTCTTTTCCCCGGCAATTCCGATTAATTGTGTGTTTAGCTTGTCATTGACGGAGCGTTCTTTATTAAACTTCCTCACTTTAGCAAGGAATTCATTCCTCTTATTGACACAGCTAAATTCAGCAACAATTGGTCTGCATAAACCCGCCTTTCCGGGTATACGATATACATCCCGGAAAGCAGATGGCTGGACCTCCATGTTAACAGTCTTCCCTACGCTTGAAACTGCAGAAATGAGATCTGTAGGCGTTTCTTTTTCCTTAGTTGGAATATTGCGCACTTCGATAGTAGCTTGTCGGGACAGGAAGTTCAGATCTTGTACCTGCCTTTTTAGACGGTTAATATGGTCTTCGTTGTCAATTTTCTCTTTTTCCAGTAACGAAACTTTAGAATTTAGGCTTTCAAATTTTTCATTTATAAAAGACAAGCTGTTGTCGATTTCGGCGTTGGATTTTTCAATCGAGAGACATTTTTGTTTGAGTTCGGTAACGTCCCTGACCAGCTTGGATAAAATGACAGCCTGTTCGTCTTTCCATGACGTGAGCAGCTTTTCCTGTTCGGATTTCCAAGTTGTTAGCAAATCCGTTAATTCCAGCTTAAATGCGGAGAATGCTCCAGATCGTTCGGTACACTCCACGTTATTCGGGGAGTCGGCAAGGCGCTGCCGTTTGTTCCGTACTGTGATGTTAACCGCGTCTGCTTTTCCGGCTGTAGCACTCGGGATGTCTGGCTCGGAAAGAGATTGTCCCTGACTCAAACCGGTTGCAGGCGGAGTTCTTTGCATGTTGTTGCAGAGTTTGTAAGTAAAAAAAATAATAATAATAATTGGGTGAAAGAAAAATATGACACATAAAATTGAATTATAAAAGGCAAAAAGAATTGCAGAATGCCGGAATCGAACTTGCGACCACCCGACTGAGGTATGTACGTGGATTGTACCGACGCGTCAGCCAACTGCGCCAACTGTGTTGTTACAGTGGTAAACGAAATACGTGTATGCTTTGCTGTGTGTCGCTTTAGTGGTCAGGATAGGTGTACGTGACTCCTTTGTGTATCTAATGAGTTCAAAGTCCAAAAAGCTAACACTTTTAAGAATTTTTAGTTCTTTGTGATATTAAAACTGTTCACACACTGAGTTATAGACGAAATTTCACTGTTATTTTGCACTTAGTTCAGCACTCATTTACTGAAGGATATAACTATAAAGTTTTGTCTCTGATTTATTCACTTTTTACTTAGTTTCTGAATTTAAAACACGGAGGCAAATACAAGTACGTGTGTGCGCGGCGGAGTCGCGGAGGGGAGAGGAACTATATCCATTGATGAAAACAGCATGAAAATCGGTGAAGGAGTTTTTGAGGTTATCGCGAACAGACAGACAGACACGGCGGAGTACTTTGTTTTATAATAATGAATACATGTAGTGAAAGTGAGTTATTTGGTTCACCAACAGCAATACATAATAAGAATTAATATGAAACACTTACAATAAAATAAATGCTTGTAGTGCCCTCTATTATGTATACGCAGCATTTTAGTACTTCCAAAGTTGCAAATCTATTGAATTGGAAAAAAGGCGTTGTTAAAGGCACTAGTGCACTCCCATATTTCAGAAATTGAAAATTATTGAGGAACTCACCGAATAAGTTAGTTTCTGGAGAGACGCCGCTGTCGCCGCTACGAGAACACGGTGGGGCTTCGCCCAAGCGGGGCAGACCTCCACAGTGTGCTCCACCGTGTCCTCCGGCCGATCCTCACAATGATGATATGCGGGCGTTTCTTTCCGCCTGATTCGGTGCAGGTACCTCCCGAAACAACCATGTTCGGTGAGGACCTGCGTCAGACGGAAGGTGAGGGCGCCGTGGTGCCTCTCAAGCCACTCCTCAAAGAGGGGACTTACCGCCACTATCGTGGTGTTCCCTGCACGGGGTTGCGACAGTCACTTTCTCCATGTCGCCATGAGTCCCATGGACCTGACTTGGTTTTACATGACCACTACTGCTTGTCGTTGTGTTTGAAGAACTTTAGCATTCGTTACAAATAGTCAAACGCCCGTATATCCGACGATCATTCTTACTGAAAAGGATACCTTATTAAACTTATTAATATTAATCAGTACCTACTTACTGGGTTGTGGAAGTCAGATAGGCAGCTCCAGGTAAAATAGTTTATGGTAATTAGCTGCATCCGGTAAACCGGAAGAAAACCTCAACAGAATAAAAGACTAGTCGATGATGATGACATTTACACAAAAAAACCTCTAGGTCGTTATTGAAAAAGTCAAAATTCGTTTAGTTTAGTAACCACATTACTCCCACCACCAACACGAGTCGAAGATCCACGAGTATCGTTATCATCTTAAAAGTACTGTAGGTACTTAAACTTAATAAATAACACTTGTCGATGTCATAATATAGAAAAATAAACAAAATCCTTATCTTACCACACTGGATTTTCCAATCATCAAATTGACGGTACGGTTGATAAATTCTACTAATATTTTTTAAAGTTTATGAGGATGTATGTATGGATGGATGGATGTTTGTTACTCTTCCACGCAAAAACTACTGAACGGATGTGGATGAAATTTTGAACACAGATAGTTTATAACCTGGATTAACACATAGGATTTTTCTTATTCCCGTAGTGTGATCCCATGGGACAATTATCGAACTCCACGCGGGCTCGCTGGCACAGGCACCTAGATAAATACATATCAAATATTGTATGTGTTGTGTTGTGTGTTGTATGTTGTGTGTGTTGTATGTTGAGTTTGAATTTATAGAGAGAGTTACGAGTATTTTTTTGTTTTTGTTCATAAAACATAACCTTTACCAATTTGTTCTATGATACGACGCAAAAACGACGGGGTGTTTTATGTTTGACGTGTCTGTCTGTCTGTGGCGTCGCAGCTCCCGAACGCGTGATGAACCGTATTTGTTTTTTTTTGCCATACATACTTGATAGACTAAGCAAACACAAATAACGAAAACACTTAGAAATTGCCTCTATTCAGTCTTGAAAAGATTGCATTTGCACAAGTGTTTGAACTAAATGACTTGCCTAGACTTGTGTCATTTTTATATAATACTAGCTTTTGCCCGCGATTGCGCCCGCGTGGATGTCGGAAAATACCCCACGGGAACGTACTACCGTGATTAAAAGTACCCCATTTGTTAATCTAGGTAAACAATGTCTTCTCACATTGCTTATTCTATCATAACTTCCATAACTTGACTCGTACACCGATTTTTGAGTTAATCAAGCCCCGCGATAAAATCCTACCCTGTAAAAATTACTATCCCTTTTACACCCTTTTTTTTTTTTTTTTTTTGGTGGGTGTAAAATCATCGAATAACCCCTCCCGCTCTTGGGCAGAGCGAAAGGGAGTGTCAGACTTCTACTGACTAAAAACCACCCATGTTCCTTCTTCGCCCTCTATGTCGAGGCCGCGATAACCAGAGGACTACCCGCAGCCCCGACGGGTCCCTTTTACACCCTTAAGGGACGATTTTCGAAAAACACTGATACACGTTATTCTTTATTTTTGTTCTCAAGCATAAATACTGAGTTTCGATTTAATCTAGCCACGCGTTAAAATTCTTCCATACAAACTTTGACACCCCCCAAACGGGGGTTTGGGGGGTACTTTAGGAAAAATAAAAGTGGCAAACTTTACAATGAGTATACAGTGTGATTCTTTATAATGTGCACATATCGAAATGGGAAAATCTATGCTTAATTTTATCGACGGAAAAATTATTAAAAAAAAATTAAATATTTTTTAATATTTTATATGGAATTTTTAAAAAAAAATTCTGCTACTGTGACCCCAGTGTAAACAAAACGGTGTAACTTTTAAACTAAATTATCTATCGCGATGAAACAAACTCCATAATGATTGGAAGCAATTAGGCGTCCTCGTAAAATGAAAATTGTGGAAAAAAACTACCCTCAATTGAAAATAAACACGTTTTTTGATCAAAAAAACTTTTTTTTTTCATAACTTTTTACATAAAATTGTTTCATCGCGATAGATAATTTAGTTTAAAAGTTACACCGTTTTGTTTACATTGGGGTCACAACAGCGGACAACATTTTTGAAAATTCCATAAAAAACATTAAAAAATATTTAGATTTTTTTAAATATTTTTTCCATCGATAAAATTAAGCATAGATTCCCTCATTTCGATATGTGCACATTATAAAGAATCACACTGTATTAACTCAAGGAATAAGATTTTTCATACAAACTTTCAACCCCTATTTAAGTCCCTTAAGGGCCGAATTTCGAAATATCCTTCCTTATTTCTTGTTTACATTATAAGGTCCAAGGGTTTGGGCTGTTCGTTGATGAGTCAGTCAGGACTTCTCTTTTTATTTATATACTAGCTGACCCACGCAACTTCGTCTGCGTCACAATAATATAGAACTTACAACCTTCCTCGATAGATCGACTATCCAACATAGTAATATTTTTTCAATTAGCTTTCTAATGTTGGAAGAATTTTCAATGTCGTCTGAGTAAATTTTGAGTTATATCGTAACAAACAAAAAATCCAATCTATCCTCTCTATCATAATAGATAGAACCTTATTTTACATTTTTAAAGTGAGAATTACTATAGGTACCTATCTCTTACTGTTAAATATTATACACAATCATCATCATCATCATCATCAGCCTATATTGTTCCCACTGGAAGAAACTAGGGAGTGGGATGGGCTATAATCCACCACGCGGCCTAGTGCGGATTGGTAGATGTCACATTACTTCGAATTTTTGGTTCTAAGAAGTTTTCGTTCACCGTTTTGAGTGCGGTGGTGATGAAATCCAACTGTTCGTAAGTCGGGGCCGCCACCACTGGGCCACCACTAATCGCAAAACAATATACAATAACACCTTGTAAAAACTATGGTACATTAAATAATTTGAATTTGAATTTCCCGGAGGCCAGAATCTCCACGTATCTACATCGGGACGCGACATTTTAACATTGCTATAGGTATCTTCTAAGATATTTGTTTAAACTATATAAAGTAAAAGGAACAAATATTCTGTATTAAATTTCCACATTTTTTTGGACATAGATTAATACCACATGGGTTGAATAAGGTTCGCAAGAAGGTCCACGCGCAAATCTATACCTATTCATCAATTGAGCTGAAGTGAAGATGCCATCAGTAAGTTAACTTTATCTTTTTGATAGCTAATATCTGGGAAACATTTTTTTATATGAGATGTAGTACCTGCTCTTGACCTAACTCTTGTCTGGAGGGCAGAGACTCTTGAGAACATTTTGTCTAATAAAAACTTGTTTGTATTGAAGCCAGCTAGCGTCATATTGTTAGCTAGCTGGATCTGGATTTTATGAGTAACCGCTATTTTTGAAATAAAATGGCGCAGGTCAGTCTGGCCAAGCTTCAAACAAAAATCTTCCAACTCCTTTGTTTGGCATAGGTGGTAGGTGGTAGGTAGGTACCTACATTATAAAAAATATTTTTCATTACTCATACTCTTAATACTTTAAGAGTATGAGTATGAATAGTATGTATATTGAGTGTGAATATTTTTTTTTTTTTTTTTTTTTTCATTACTCATACTCTTGAATCTATGAAAAAAAAAAATCTATGACCTACTGGTCATAACATGCCTGCGGAGCTGGTTAAAGTACTACTTTTCAGCCCTAGGGAGAATCGCTTTCAACTGACAGCTGTCAAATTATAAAAAACTAGGTCTATTTTCACATTTCTATTGATCCATGTTCCAACTTTTTATACAGCCACTCAATTACAGCGCGATTTAAAATTAAAATAACATAAAGTTAACTTTAGAATAAAATTATATTATGACTTTAAGTAGTTTAGTTTTAACTATTTCTCTAAAATGACATAGAATTCGACAAAATCTTTGCAATTTTTTTAAATGAAGAACATGAAAAATACTGGCTGACACAAAAAGAGAGACAAAACAAAAACAAAATAAGGGAAAGTGATAAAATCCGATCAACACTTATTTTTTTTTAGAAGCACAGTGTTTACCTCGGGTAAATTACTTTAGTCCCTCGAACTATTAGCGCCCTTACTCGTTACGGGCGCTAAACCCCGTCTCGGGACTAAATAAGTAATTTTAGCCCCTTGGATAACAATGTACTATTGTCTATATGCAGAAGGGGTTTAACACCACACAAGCCCCCTAGCTCTACACAAGGGTCATGGGGTTTTCGGGACCGGGACCGCGGTCGCGGATTCCAACTAAAATACAACAATTATGTTTGAGTAGTATGGGACCACAAGAAAAATGAAGTACTTAAGTAAAGTACAGTTAACAAAAAAGCTGTTAATTATAATATTTTGATCAATAGTTACATGATTTTATATCTCTTCTGCCTAGCTGTTTCTCAACCAGGGACTCAAACTGTAGGTAACCGTAATAAATGTTTTTAAAACAGTTTCAACAGAAAAACACTTTTAAATGTATCAGATACAATAATGTTACCGAATCAAACTGTAACCTTTTATAAGTGTTAAAATGTGTAACTGAAATAATCAGTTTGAGTATAGCTTTAGGTATAAGTAGTATGTACAGTACGGCAACAACGCGTGGCCGTAAGAATGTAGAACCTGTTACACTTATTAACACTGTTAACACTTTTATATCTGTTACAGATATGTTACGGTTACACTTTTGTAAGTGTTTTGGGTTAACACATTGAAAACACATTTATAAGTGTTACATATTTGATTCTGTTATTAATTCGACATGTAACACTTAATAATTCTGTAACCTTTATGAAGGTGTTTTTAAGTCCCTGTTCTCACGTAAGGGTCGACTTTCAGTCTAACACGATGCTGTATATTAACATTTTTTTTTTGACCGCGAGCGCTCCATGTAAAATCATAAAACAATACGTTATACAGTAGGTATGTAAGTACTCGTGCAAAGTAATCCATATCTGGTTGCGGTGGCTCTGTGAAACCGCGTAACGCTAGAAGTAGCCGTGTGCTAATTTGTTGTATTACTATACAATGATCAGGCAGATTGTAATCAGGATAGTACAGTTCTACTAGTTTAGCGCTTTCGGTATCGTCCAGCAGTGCAGACACGATATTAAGTGCACAATTGATTGTGTCTTACATTTACACACTAGGGTAGAGTCATTTACCGTCGGGCTGCGGGTTGTTCGAAAGTGATACCGCGGCCTCGACACGTAGGCTTAAGGTGGAACTTGGTTGTTTTTAGTTAGTAGAAGTCTGACACTCCCTCCCTCAGAGCGTGAGGAGTCATTTGATGACTTCCAACGCTCCAAAAAAAAGGGTGTCATTTATGAATCTTCTCAGCATTTTTTTTTTTGGCGGGTGGAAAATCATCAAATAACCCCTCCCGCTCTTGGGCAGAGCGAAAGGGAGTGTCAGACTTCTACTGACTAAAAACCACTCATGTTCCTTCTTAGCCCTCTATGTCGAGGCCGCGATAACTAGTGTATTATGTAGCATTATTATTTCGGGCCCATCCCATATCTTCTCAGCATCTGATGGACGCTACCAAGAGGGCCAAACTAGTACTTAGTTCAGTTCTGGGCTGATACAATTTTATTTAGATTGCCATCGATATGCTAAGAAGAAATAAAGTACTGGCTCGTTGATACAGTGGTCGCAAGCACGACTGAGCTGGACATAACGTGCTGGGTTTGATTCCAAAGGAATCTCCCCACAACTGCGAACATTTTTTTGTCAAAGTTCTAAATTTTTCACAGTTGTTTTTGTAAATTATATACTAGTTTTTCAGGATATAACTTTACTTAAATTACCTTCATGACCCGTTTACTATTCAAAGCACCCATTAGCACAATGATTTAAGAGTGCTCCATTGAGTTTTACCGTAAAATGTGATTTTTGACCCCAACAAAAAAAATTGTTTCCCATGGCAGCAAAAATCTTTGCGTAACGTGGCCACGTTTGATGTACAGAATGCTTGGTTTACGTTTGTTTGGAGGGTTAATTTACACCCTGTTTGTCGAGGCCGCGGTAACTTCTGAACAAGTCGCAGCCCCGACGGGATCGGCCTAACCCTTCGGGAATTACTGGCTTGATGTTATGTATGTCGTACACAATACATGCGATATGTATTCATACTTTAGTAATTATTATGTACATAGGTGGCAGACATGATGCTATATCATGCTCCACAAAGTAAAGCTTATTCTAGGTCAGTACCCACCATTATTTGATCGTATTTCTCTTCTGCTTTGTTTCTTCTGTTCTAGAAGTGAAATGTTAGCGATGAATGTCGATGGGTACAAGAGTAGAAGAATACCAAAGAAACGTTGGATGGACTGTGTGAAGGATGGTATGGCAAGATAGGAGGTGTTTGATGAGATGCCGAGTAATCACACTAATATTATAAAGGCGAAAGTTTGTGTGTGAGTGTGTATGTTTGTTTCTTTTTCACGTCTTAACGGCTGGAGCTATTTTAATAAAATTTGGTATGGAGTTAGCTGACACCCTGGATTAACACATAGTATAGTATATAGGATGTAATATATTTTTATCTCGATTGTATCTTCCCGTGGGATTATTTTTGAGTTGTAGCGGGCATAGCCGCTGGCAACAGCTAGTATAGAATATGTGCCAACTAACCACAGTGTCTCAAGACGAAAGTCTATGACCAGTGTGTGTTGCCAGTGATTACATACGGGACCGAAACGTGGTCGCTCACAATGGGCCTTATAAGAAAGTTCAAAGTCACCTAAAGGGCAACGGAGAGAGAATGTCACTACACTTAGGGCAGGCCAATGTCCAAGAGTGGACGTCTTTCGGCTAAAATGATGATGATGTCGATGATGAGAAATATGAAGGAAGAAGACATACTACGCAGATTCAAATAAATTGTTATAAGGGCAAGAGAATGACAAAGTCAGGCTGTGCGGGCAGGCTGCGGGATGTTGTAAGAGATACCGCGGCCTCGACATAAAGGGCTAAGAAGGAACTTGGGTGGTTTTTAGTCAGTTGAAGTCTGGTACTCACTTTCGCTCTGCCCAAGAGCGGAAGGGGTTATTTCCATTTTCCAAACGCCAAAAAAGCAAAGGCTACGGGCAATGCTGTTGCGACTGCTGAGTTCTTTAAGCGACGCTAATACTGTAGACCAGAACCATGCTATATGCTACCTTCCTAAGTACCACATTCGGTACACAATAAAAATTACAAACTATTGTTAATAGTTATACTTTCATATTTGTAATTAATTAAAAGATAATATCAGCTTAAAATGTCGAAACGAAGATATTGAAATATTTGTACAAATGTACAGTACCTTACATGCTAGTGCTATATTTGTATCATTACACAATGAGTACCTAACGAGGTCTGTTCTTGGTAACAGATCTTTTTTTTTTTAATAAAAACGTTCCCCCCACTCTAAGAATTTCTCCTGTCTCGTGGGTACGTTCACAAACATTTAAACTCACAAACAAAAATACCCAGACCCGGAACAACTATCTGTAGGTCATACAAATATTTGTTCCGTGCGGGGATCGAACAGTAAATGGCTTGAGCCACTGCTCCCACCGTGCCGTCAAAAAGATCTAAAGAGTAGCTACTAAGAATGAATTTGTTGCAGGAATGGGAGATGTAGGTCCGGGGGTTTGTACCGCAAGCTCATAAAAAGCGAGCTTAGCTAAAACTGGGTATGTTTAACTTGATGATTTGCTGAAGAAACGAAATAACGTGTAAATTAAGTTCTACTTATTCATTTTTTTGTTGAATTCAGTATGTACTACATTAGTTACAAACTACGAAAAAATCTGAAATAATAATAAAATTAGAAAAAATATCAAAATGGGATTGTGAGTCAATTGTGACGTTGGATGGCAATGCTGATTCTTTGGCCAAAAAAGATCAGCCCTCTGGTTACGTTTAGAGTCGACCAACCGCTTGGCCAATTCCCTAGGTGGATACCGGACCCCCACGCCCCAGTGTTTCAACTCCTTCATTTATTATGTAGTGAAAAATGCCTCACGTATCGCACCGTCCGGGGTTACTGTGTGGTTATGTGGGGCTTGCACCCACTAGAAACACCACCGAAACCTTGGCGGATGGGCCAAGGTGACAGTAGGATAAGTATGACATTCACGACCCAATCTTCTTTGGCGGTGTTTAAACCCAAAGTTCTACTTAATTCAAGTATTTCAAACTGTGAGTGAGTCAGTCTGAGAGTCAGTGTGGTTTTGAGTAATCGAAGAGGTGAGAAAGGTTTATCATTTGTATTTTCGAAGACAGAAATTATGTTACGTTACATGTCCGAGTTACTCGTACGCAGGAATTAGAACAAATATAGGAGACACTTGAACACACATGAAACCACATGAGCCCAGGGCTGTACTTTAACCGTTTTTAATAAGTATTCAATGAATAAATTTTAATTATGTAAAGGCGAAGCTCTTGGGCTGTAGTTGGGTGAACATTCTTGAAGATATCTGACAGTCGTTTCAGGTAGTAAGTGGTCCCAAAGTATGACAACCAGTTTTTTAGCAAGGGGTATCGGTTTACCTACTTGTGGAGGTCAGATAGGCAGTAGCTCCATGTAAAATACTGGTAGTCAGCTGCACCCGAAAGCTCTAAATTGTTGGGAAAAGGCTATTCAGATAAAGATGCATGTTTCAACTAAACCATTGTAATTAGCAGCCTGTAGAACTTGTAGAACTGTTTTATCCTTCTCCTGACACCGGGCATACCACTATTTGCTTTGTTTCTTTTTTTTTTAAATAAAATAGCACTACATATTATAAAACAAAGTCCTCCGCCGCGTATTGTTTATATATTTTATTCTATCTGTTCACGATAGACTCAAAAACTACTGCGCCGATTTTCATACCGTTTTCACCAATGATAGAGTGGTACTCGAAGAAGATTTTAGTATATAATTTATCAAGTTCTGACATCTACGCGGGCGAAGCCGAGGGCATCAGCTAGAGTTAGATGTAAAACATGACTGATAACTGATGGTTGCAAGCGCAACTCCTTATCATGAGATGCTGCTGAGTTCGATTTTGACAAAACTATTTTAGGTTTTTCCATTAGGAATTCCTCATTAGCACTTACTGAGTCCTGGCCCTTTTTTTCATTTTTCCTCATTATTCCGCATTACATGAACATTGAACAGTAACCTATACTTAATACTTAACTTTTCATTTACCAGCGTCACTTTCAGACCTCCTCGTGTTCATGTACTTATTCCTTGTGTTGGGATTTAACAGTTTATGTTATAATTAATTAGTTATAAGTCTATTTATATAAAAGGCTAGATTGTAATAAAATTAAGCCCATTGTTTTGATGAAAACTTTAAGGGAAAAAAAGGCTTATGTAATCCATTCGACTAACTGTACCTACTTTATATTTCTGCAAAATAGTTCAGATTATGCTGAATCCAGCCCTGTGTATCGAAGGCTGTATGGTATAGCTCGCAAGACCTACATTGTCGAACCACAAACGATATCCGACTCAGTCCTCACTTGATCACCTTCTCAGACGGATCCCTCATTGTTTTCAATATAATTAAACAAAACTCAATAGAAGCTGGAAACAAGAACTGCAGGTGAGATATATTCTGTAATTTATATTCTTCTTTCGGCCATTTTGTTTTGCGATTATTCAAACAAAACAAGATTTGTAAGATGTTAGGGCACGTGGATTTTGAAGGTGATGTCGTTTTTTTTGTCGAATGTGTTACTGCCCTATTAGAGGACAGTTTTTATAAACAGCACGTTGTTTCTTATTTTTGTTGTTTGAAATTGCGACTTGTTTAAGAATGTATGATCTTCAAAGGTTCCTACCCGAATATTAGTTGAGTGTCATTGGAAGTATTGATATCATCTGCAAAAGCAATGTGATGTCTTTTTTATGGGTATGTAGGTAAATAGTAATAGTACGCCATTCAGCATAATTATGAAATTATTTTGCAAAGAATTCCCTCTTTATGGGGAAGCAAGCCGTAATCCAGTACATTCACGAGCAATATAAACTCTTGGCAAAGTTCAAACGCAAACTTCTCGTGAGGTAATGATTGTAACTTTGAAATATAAATGCTTTATGCTAATATGGGTTCAAAATTATTAGTTTAGTTATGTAACCTGAAAATGCAATCAATGCAGTAGGTGAAAATCGCTTTTAAATATTGACAAGTGTTTAATGCTGCCGACTGTACACGGGCCCAATGCGAGTAGGGTGATGTTGGTGGTAGACATATGTAGTTCTATAATGAAAAAATAAATAAAGTTACACTCGCCAGAAGCCAAGGCGTCGGCGTTCAGGGCAGTCGTCGGATGTAAACTGTAAACTTTCTCCCTATCTTCCAACTTCATCACAACATTATAAGTCTCCTCCAAGTGTTGGCACAAAGAAATATCCTTTGTGCTTACTTGCATCCCAGATTAAGAGAAGTGTTCGATGTATTTTAATGTTGCTACTTAAGTTGTCACGATCACTAATACGTGATACAACAGTTTCTACTTAAAGATAATTAAGACTTATTTCGAGTATGAATTTCAAAATGCTAAGTATGACCGTAAGGACAGAAAATAACAATAATAAAATACTTTTAAAAATTGCTGCGTGTAAAAGTGCTTAGTGCCCACGTACTGTAGTTTTCCCTATAGAGTTTATTACCCCTCATAATTTTTTCATAACCTATTATTTGGACATTTCCTTTTATCTGATATCCTAATATTAGTGTCAACAGTAATTAAGCCATCAATTTGGTTCGGCTAGCCATTTAATAATTCAAAAGTTCCTAAACATTTGAAAACAAGACAAGCCTTCAATTTAAGAAGTAAGGAAAAGTGAAACTTGATCAAGCTAATTATAGTTATTATTTTTGAAGTCAAATGGGTCAATCTTCAGGTTAAGCCGCGCTTGCTTTGGCTGTTACGTGAATGGGTGACCACCCATAACATACCGCGTTAACTCCGTACCTCGTAAAGCACGTAATGCGGCCGCCACACTCTCGACGAGTGGCATGGGAAGTAGAGAGGAAAGGAGGCAGAGACATAGTGTGGCCACTTTACTCGTCATGCCGCACGTCATGCTCCTCGTCCTGCCCATCGCTCCCTATGTTGTCGGTTTTTGTTTTTGTAGGAGCGAGCGTCGCGATTAATTGCGCGAGTAGAGCAGTGTGGGCAGAGCGTGCAACATCGCGGCAAATAGCGGCAGCGCGCAGAGCATAGCGATGAGCAGCGCGAGGAGCATAGTGTGGCGGCCGCATTAAACATTTGGTCCCAGCTGCCATTTGAAGATCTTTGACAGGCGTTACAGGTGACCCGAAAGTGTGACGACTAATTAACAAAGGGTATCATATTTCCCAATACTGAGTAATTAGGTTGTAGAGGTAAGATAAGCAGTCTCTAAATGAAAAATACTAGAATGCAGTCTGCATTCGGTTAGACTGCAAGCCGACCTGAACACAGTGTTGCGAAAAGGCTAGACAGCTAGATTTATCTTATTCTCTCCATGTTGTGTTTTTGTTCCAAACCCTAATAACACGTTGCCAGACCCTGGAAACCTGGGAATCGCGCCCAGACCTCATGCTAAGCAGTTGTGCTTGCAATCAACGAGGCATCTTTCTCTTTTAATTTAGAGGTGTGCCTGCTTAGCAGGCACACCTGTACATAATATTCATCTTATTTATTAACCTAATTTATGGAATTCTTTCTACTTAAAATTGAACAAATGACTCGAACTTTAAGACTGCTACTATTTGTTCAGGTGGATCTGCCTCGTCATGTTTAATTGTGTCGTAACCTCGTCTACATAATGTGTGCGTAGTCGGGATGTCGCCACGGGTGCTACAATACCTTTTTAAAATGTCACACTTGCTGAATACCTAATCATTTATGGAATTTTTGAATTTGGTGACATCGTTTTTCTGCTTTTTAATATTTACTGGTGGTCCGCACAACACGTTTTTGTTTTGATCGCCACGGTCGGTTATAGCCGCCAAATGAAAACGTGCCCAACAAGCCACCGTCGGCAACAGAAAAAAAAAAGTTTTTTTTTTTTACTTTTTAACTGCTGTTTAATAGGAACTAGTGTCAAATAAAATAAAATAATTATTTTGTAGGTATTTGTCCCTTTGGCGTGGGAAGGGCTCGTTTTATTCTCGGCTCGGGCAGTGTTTTTTGGCTTTTCGAACAGTAATTTCTCAGAACAGTATTTACAGTTACGGAGTTTCGATTTGTGACCAGTTGATGGAAAAGCATTACATGGGACTAAAAAATAACTAGTGCAATTTGGGTGTACTCGTACCTACTAAGAAGTACATCTCTGCCTAACCTTTCGTGAATTACAGGGATGATATTTATTTATTTATTTATTTATTCATTAACACATACATTTGTTTTAACAGGTAAGACCCAAGCTAACAAAAGTAGTCATAAATTGTATAAAATTATGTAATAAGCCTATCATTTAGGCATATTTGATGGGAAAACGTATTATCTGACCGACCGGTCAAAGTGATAATACATTTTTCTATCAGTATTCAAAGTTTAAACACACGAAGTACCTTTAATAGGTACAAAAACTTATACTGAGCGTTTGCGAACTAGGCAGTTAAATATTCTCCAATTAGCGTGGTACTTTGGTCAATCACCAAGCACGTTCTTTTAGGTATACTAAACCACTTTTGCTATCAGAAAACTTTTCACAGATGTATCAAAATAGTCATTCCAAGTAATGTTGTATAAGATTTTGTTTTATTTTTCACAATAATAAATTTATTTATTTTCTCTGACAAATATTAATATGTGCAGAACTATCAAGTACCTATAAAATTCATCAAAAGTAGAGAATTTCTTAACGATTTTTTTAGTATGTAGAGTAGAAACAGTCTCTTGCCAGTTGCCGTTGTCTAAATCGTCACTCGATATCTGTATAATGATAATGATTCATAACTTTAATCTCTCTCTCTCTCTCTCTCTCTCTCGTAAACAATGACCAATAGATAGTTGATAATAAACCTTTCTTATCTAATTGTAAAATTAATCTACTCCAGTAAAAATAACTATTATGAGAATCAACAAACGAAAACCAACAAATACCTTAATGATGTTCATTAGTGAATTATGGCCATTGGTAAAATGAGTGCAAACAATATTAGCGAATAATAATTCAAAACTCGCTAAGTACTTCTAATTTATGGGTTGGTTCCCTTATTTATTAAATGGACTAATCTCACAAAAATATATCTCAGGTTAAACCGAAGCGAATACTGCAGGTTCTAACACTACTCGTGCGTGACACCCATGCGTTCCTTTAATTCCGTTTTCCGAGTGAATCGAATCCTAAGATTTGTATTAATTTGACTGCATTTACATTTTCAGGTGCACCAGCTTCCAATCGTCCAAGGACGGGACTACCTAGAAGTCCAATAATGAGGGGGAAGTAAAGAGCATTACCGTTTAAATAACATTTCAGCTCTCCAAATCAAGCCTAGCAAGTCATTTCCCAAGTATGTTGTGGCTTCTAGTATTCAGCTGCTCCCGGAAAGAGACCTACTACTGCTATGCTCAACTTATGTCGTAAAGCAGAATTGCAAAGGGCATCCCGAGTGACGTTCGCATAAGTATAAGCTTCGAGGTCAAACATGAAAACGACTATCATTAACAGGACTGTCCAAGTGTCTAGTGTGTATTTTATTTTATTTCATTTTAAAACTAAATGTCTTTACAGGCAACTACGTCATCATCTACCTTGCCATTTCTCAACTTTATTGGGGTTGGCTTCTAGACTTACCAGATGCAGCTGAAAGTATTTTACATGGAGTGACAGCCTACAGGTTCCCTGAGCAGTGGTAGCCCAGTGGTGGCGGCTCCGACTTACTAACAGCTGGTCGTGGGTTCGAACCGTATTACTTTGTGTAATTTATTTCATCACCACTGCTCACAAAACGGTGACGGAAAACATCGTGAGGCAACCGGCATATCTTAGAAAAAAAAAATCGAAGATATGTGACATCTACCAATCCGCACTGGGCCCGCGTGGTGGATAGCCCATCCCACTCCTAGAGAGGAGGCCTGAGTCCCTGCAGGGGAAACAATATAGGCTGATGATGACTGCCTATCTAACTGCCTCTGTTCGTGGTCGAGTGGTTTATGCGTTTGCCTTGCGACCCGATCGACGTGAGTTCGATTCTCACGGGAAGCACATTTTCTAAAGTTTATTCCAGTTAGGACATTGCAGGCTTGAATCACCTGATTATCTGATAAATTGGAATTCGGAAGACACGTATAAACCGGAGAGGCCATTGAGGAGGTTCAGAAACTCTGACACTAGGGTTTGTGGGGTCATTAGAATTTACTACTTACACGATAAGAAGAAGACCGCCTATCTGACCTCCACAGCCCGGACAGTACTGGGCTCGGAGCCCCTTAGTAAGATTGGTCGTCAGACTTTCGCACAGTTAACCGCATATCAGCAACAATGCTCATAGACACAGCGCTGGACAGCGCCTTTGATGTCGTAGCAGTAGGATTGATTTTTTGTAGGTTACCACTTTTTTTTTTTGGCGGGTGGAAAATCATCGAATAACCCCTCTCGCTCTTGGGCAGAGCGAAAGAGAGTGTCAGACTTCTACTGACTAAAAACCACCCATGTTCCTTCTTAGCCCTCTATGTCGAGGCCGCGATAACTAGTGTACAACCTGCGGCTTGTAGGTTACCACTGATGTGCAGTTGACTGTGGTCTGTTCCATTTATATTTAATTTCCTTACGGAATCTAAACCTAAATAGCAGGATTTTTTTATACGATCACTTATTAAGTATAATTAAAATGGTCTAAACATTTAAAGAAGGTTTTTCTTAATAAGGGATCGGACAGGGTCAAAAAAATATGATTCTAAATAGTCCTTCAAATTATCGTCAAATATTGGATACGTGTTTTTTGTTTTATCAAATCAATAAAAATTTACAGAGATAAAACGCCGCAAAGATCATGGCTGTGACGTCATTTGTAGGTTTAAAATGTACTGACATGTGGCGTTTTCGAGGAGTTCACGAGTTTTCGAAGCACTGTCTCCTCTTAATTTTTTGTTTACGTGAAAAAAGAAAAAGTATGTGGTCAATATTTTTTGGGAATCTATCTGACGGACTAATTTTTTTTTGTCCGATCCCTGTATAAGTATAAGACCGATTTATTAAAAATTTATCAACGTATACAGCTCAATATACATCCAGATTTGACCCCTACTTAACTGACCTTATTTTGTTGCTAATAATCTCTAGTTTTACCCTAGTAATAGGTCGAGTTTCCCTGTCACTCTGCATACATACAAGTTCCCAAAGACCTCCACAATAAAGATGCTCTACCGGATAACACCGAAGCCAATGATGGTGAAGAAACTAGTGTGTTAAGCGAAGTTGGTTTGTGACCGTCACTAACGGGCAGTGATGTAAATATTTGCTCGTTTTGGCGATCGCAAAATGAACTCGCTTGACTATATTCTACGGTCGACAAGATTTCTGAAGATATCTGGATTATTCGAGGATGGGGACGGAAGGACCAGTAATTTGATGAACACATATGTATACTATAACGTCATTTCTGAAGGATTAGACAGAGGAAAACTCAATAATATTTTCCCGGTTGCCTTTTTTTGCAGAAATGTACTTGCATTCTATGTTAATTTCGATTGATGTTATTATATTTTATTTTTATTAAGAGGAACAACAAACAGTTACATTATGAGAACTTATAATTACATAGTTTAACAATATTTTCATTTTGCTTATAATGCAACCCACAACGCTGTCCACGGATTATCATAATCATAATAGTTTAAGACTATCATAATAGTTTAAGAAAAACAATTATAATCACCAGGGGCGAGAGAAAAAAAAAATCAGTCCAGATAATAATTATGAGACAATAATGTGAAGAGTGCATTGATTAATAATAATAAGGTATACGTATTAATTTATAAGAGTTCTTAAGAATTTTCATATCGAGTTGTTGAAGACATAATAGCAACGCCCTGATTTGCTCACAATTAAGTAATTACCCAGTAGTCATAGTAATTATTTTAAGGTTCTCTCGTATTTTGAACTTCTATATTTGATTATAATATAAATTCGTTTATCTATATGCATGTATTTAGTAGTATTTCGTACCTATTTGTTACGTTTCTTAATTTATGTTATGTAAATTTTTCCTATTAATTATTAATTTGTAGTCTGTCACAATGCCGTCATATTTCTTCAGCCTTACCTAATGCTGTCCAAATCTTTTAGTGTTTTGGGCAAAGGCCAAGCATCACGGAATAGGTTAAATAAATAACTTTATTTTGCATTAGTTTAGGTTTTTGTGTGGTGGTAACATGTTTTTTTTTATTGAAAAAATTACTTTTGTTTGCTATTTTTTAACAAGTCTTTTGTTTCTAATTATTTTTAAAATAAAGCATGCCCACACCCTTTGAAAAGCGTTTTATTTTGTAAATATACTAAAATCCTGGTGTTTGATCGTCATGCTCATGTGCTTTGCCTTCACGGAGCATACCGTTATGGGTTCGAAACTCTGATTTCAGTTAAGGGTTTTGTTTATGAAAATCCTTGAATTGTATAATAGTTTACAAACCACACAACATTACCTATATCTGCAGAACATCATAAATAATCTGTCTAAAATTTTTCCCGAGTATGTTGAGGTCGGCTTGTAGTTTAACCGGATGCAACTGAATGCTATTATTTCACACGGAGCGTATATCTGACCTCCATTACCCAGCTAGCACTGAATAATGCGATACCCATACTTTGGGCCACTGACTGCTTATAACGACGATCAAACACCTACAAATAATAATAATAATAATAATAATAATAATAATTTATTTGCAATAAAAAGGTGTACATTTTAACAACATTAGGTTACAAACAAAGATGGAGACGTTATACACTACGTGTTTGGAGTCTCTAGCACCCTTGCTAAGTTGACAAGACAACTTGTATTAAAGGTGCTAGGCCCAACCCTTACAGGGGTGACTTGTAAATAAAGTTTGTCTTGTTAACGAGAACTATATTAAATTTTGCTGCAGGTAAATGGACAGACAAATAAATCATTTAGCAAAACAAGGAAACAAAGATAAATTAAAAAGTGATAAATAGGATAGATGTAGAGTGTGGGGGTGTGTGTGAGTGTGTGTGTATGTGAGTGGGAGTGTGTGTGAGTGGGTGTGGGTGCGTGATTGTGTGTGTGTGGGTTTGCCTGTTTATGTGTGATAGTGTGCTGCGTAGATTTTACCTAGTTGATTAAGTCGACAATAAGAGTTCCGTGTTGTTATAGTTGAGAGTCTGGAGCCAATTAGATAGTTTCTTTTTAAGAGATATATTTGGAAGTGAGTGGAAGTTTAATATTTTATTAATTTTGTTATACAGATGGGGGCCTTGAAAACAGGGAAACCTTCTTGTAAATGAGTAATGCGAACGGTATGGTCGACCTATTTTGTCTTTGCGTCTTGTGGTGATAACCTCGTAGGGGGTTATATGGTGCTGAAATAGTACTATGTTAAGCACAAACAATTGCCTGACTGTGAGGACTTTACAGTTCTTATATAATTCCTCAGTTGGAAAAAGGATAGGTCGAAAGGTACTGACTTTTAGCACGGCTCTCTGAGCTCTTTCCAGCCTTAAGAGTAAGGTTTTGGGACCACCACCCCAGACACATACACAATAATTTAGGAGAGACTGACAGAGAGCGAAGTAAGAACATCTCATAATTTGAGGTTCTGCAACGTGGCGGAGTGTTTTAACGACAAAGATAAGTTTTCTGACTCTTTTCGTTAGAGTCTCTATATGAACTGCAAAACTCAGACGGTTGTCAACTGTCACTCCGAGATATTTTATTGTCCTACATCGCTCTAGCTTAGGGCAGGTACAAGCTACCATACCCGGCAGTAAACACGAGTGTGCTGTTATAGTTTGCGCGTCCGAAGGTTGTGTGGAGTTTCGCATGGAGAAGGTAAGGATTTTGGTTTTGTCAGTGTTTAGAGTGAGGGCATGTGTCCTAAGCCACTGCAGAACAGTATTGAGTCCTTTTTGTGCCGAGTTAAAGGTGTCGTTCCAAGAATCTCCAGAAAAAGTAAGGACGGTGTCGTCGGCGAACGCTATTATATTTCCGTCTCTCAGTTTTATGTTACAGAGCTGGTTAACGTAAATTAAGAACAGAGTTGGCCCAAGGACGCTGCCTTGGGGGACACCAAAGGTGACGGGCGCATCTCTACTGTAGTGCTCCTGTATTTTTACGCACTGAGTTCGATTTTGAAGATAATCCTTCATAAACTCAAGAGGTTTACCTCGGATACCCAGTTCCTCCAGCTTTAAAAGCAAGTTAGGTATCGAAACTGTGTCGAATGCCTTTTTCAGGTCCAAAAATATTGACAGTACTTTTTTCTTCTTGTCAATATTTTTAACGACGCAATTGACAAGTTCCGTAACGGCATTGCTGGTTGATTTGCCGCGCCTAAATCCGTATTGATTGGGAGCGAAAAGTTTTTTATCTTCCAGATACTTCACTAGTCTTTTATTTACAATACGTTCGAGAATTTTGGAAATGGATGACAGGACTGCAATGGGGCGATAATTATTTACACAATGTGTGTCCCCAGTTTTATGTATTGGGTGGATGATGGCTTTCTTGAAGTGTCGTGGGAAAGTGCCGGTATTAAGGGAAATATTAAAAATGTGCGTAAGCAGAGGTACAAGTATTTGTGTGTAGCGCTTTAGAAAGTTAGTCGAAATGTTGTCCCAACCAGTAGCAGAATCTGTTTTGAGTGATTTGATTATTTCATCCACCTCAGCCTCATCGGTGCTCAACATGACGAATGACTGTAAGGTCGAAGGTAAGGAAGTGATTTCTGTAGTAAATTTTTCACTGCCCGGGGGAGATGAATGATTCTGAGCAAGATTCCGACCTACACTAGCAAAGAACTCACAATCGAAATCAACGACTTAACGTGGTTTCTAAGGCATGAAAGAAACTCGGTATGTAATGGGTGGTCATCCATCCACGAACCAAACTAGGCAAGCCCGGTTTAACCTGAACACCGACCCGAGCGGCTGTTAATATTTAGCCATATTGTACAGTCAAACAAGCTAAAACGTATACAGCCAGCGCACTTTTATTTACTTTTAAGATACATTTAGACACCTATGTGAAATGGTACAGCGTTTGAAATCAGTCGCTTAAGGTGGAAGCTCACATCTGGCCCGCGAAATTCTAATTTTCTTACGTTTTTGGCAATTTGCAGGCCAGTGCTTGGTTGTATGTTTATGAAAATTTGATTTGCGACTGTAAGACGTATGAAGTTACCGAATTATAACCATCAAAATTATCAATACAACCCTCCAAGTTCATTTTCATGTCCAGATTGATTTTTGCATGTAAAAGTCATTCTTTAGTAATTTAGTCGTCGTTCTTTAGTAGTTAGTAATTTTGATGGTTATAATTCGGTAACTTCATACGTCTTACAGTCGCAAATCAAATTTTCATAAACATACAACCAAGCACTGGCCTGCAAATTGCCAAAAACGTAAGAAAATTAGAATTTCGCGGGCCAGATGTGAGCTTCCACCTTAATGCGAAACACTTTATAAAAACACTGACCTGGCAGACGTTGTCATGCCCGGACAGCAGCGCCACCTACCGGGTCCAATTGTAAATCTAAACCATTCTCCAATCCACTTCCTTCCACATACAATTTTTTTAATCAAAATCAGTCCAGCCGTTTAGGAGGAGTTCAGTGACATACACACGTACCTATAATATAATTGTATATTTAAAGATATAAAGATAATTGCAATCAATATTTTTCAGTGTTCTAGAATTAAAGAGACCTTTATACTTATTAGCTTGTTCGACTGTACTAATTGATAGAGAATATATAGATTAACAAAAGGCGAAAGGACCAATTTGGGTTGTCCTTGAAAATCGATTATAAAGGGTGTAAAAGTACCCTTAACGCAAACGGTTCACTTGTTCTCCGCACCACTGCGAACATTTTTTTTGTTTTAGACCATACATGGGAAGGGTCTTAGTTACAAAGATATTGAGGGTTAAAATGCCAAATTTTTCACAGCTGTTTTTGAAAATACTAGTTTTTCAGGTTATAACTTTACTTAAATTACCTCAATGACCCGTTTACTATTCAAAACATTCACTAGCACAATGTTTTAAGAGTGCTACATTGAGTTTTACTGTAAAATGTGACTTTTGACCCCAAAAAAAAAGTCGGTTCCGCAAAAAAAAACTTAGTTTGATGTACAGAATGCTTGGTTTACGTTTGTGTGAAGGGTTAGCTTACACCCTGTAGGTATGTCTCACCACTATAGAGAAGTCGAGATTTGCATGTATCACTAATCTCAAGTAGGCAGAAAGAGGGTGTGATGTAGGTCGCGACCATCCGTTGTGTGCGAGACATACTATATTTTTTTTGGGGCAAAAATTTCTTATAGTCTAGAACAAAAAAATGATCGCAGTGGTGGGGAGAAAAAATGCCCTTCGTTTGCGTTAAGGGTACTTTTACACCCTTTATATACATGATTCCGAAAAATTAGAGGTATCTTGGGGTTTGAACTTGGGATCTATGCCTTGGCAATACGACGGTCGCACCACAAGGCTTACACTGCTTTCCCGTCAGGGCTGCGGGTTGTACGAAAGAGATACCGCGGCCTCGACAATAAGGTCAAAGAAAGAACATATGGGTGGTAATTAGTCAGCAGAAGTCTGTCACTGCCTACCGCTGTGCCCAAAGCTAGGAGTCATTTGATAATTTCTCACCATCCAAAAAAAAAAGGCTTCACTGCTTGCATGAATAGTGTAGGAATATGGTATATATCTGCGGCCGTAATATATCTGCAGGGTTATACTTAGCGTAATATTTTGGCAACTAAAATACCTACATTATTTTTTTAATTTTTATTAGGATTTGCTCCTGTCGTGGGTGCGTTTTACATACATTTAAACTCACATACACAAACACCCAGACCTGAAACAACTATCGGTAACTAGTAGGTCGTACAAATATTTGTTCCGTGCGGGGTTCGAGCCCGCGACACGCAGCGCAGCAGTCCAATCCCTGCGCCAATTAATGAATTATTTGCTCTATTTACACTGAAACGTAGTTCGCTATTAACTGAGGTAACAAGGAATGTTGTAGTATGGGAGAAGAAGACATGACGTACCAAATACCCTAAGTATACTGGAATGAGGGCAAGAGAATACTGATTGAAAGAGTGCTACGCAATTGTAGTGCAGGACCTAACATGAACTTTATGGCCATGGAACTAAGTTGAATATAACAAAGATGTTATGGATATCCGCAAAATAACGCTTGATTCCATAGCGATGGTATGGCGAGGTCTAGCTGGGGATTCACCTTAAGCTAAAGCTTTTACTGAATAGGGTCCCCAAAAAAATCTAATTAGTCCGTCTGTTAGATTATCAAAAATATTGGATACGTATTTTTTGTTTTATGAAATTAATATAAACTGACGAAAATAAAACGTGTCAAACATCATAAGCCTTCGAGGTCACTTTGTGGGTAAAAAAATACTAACCTTGTGACGTCACACGACTTGACACGACTTTTCGAAGCACTGTTTCATCTTGCTTCATCTTTTGTTTTGGTGAAAAAAGATAAAATACGTGTCCATTATTTTTTGGAAATCTATTTGCCGTGTTATTTAGAAGTGAGACTCGCGCTACCAAGCCCAATCTAACGACGTATATTTTATTCAAATCCCTTCATCCGTTTAGGAGTTATGAGGGGACAAAGAGACATACAAACATACACGCCAAACACATAACCCTCCATTTGGGTTTACAAACACGTATCCAATATTTCTCGATAATCTAACTGACGGACTAAACGGAATCATATTTTTTTACTTAGGACTGCACATCCCTATTGCACCCAGGACATGAACGAAGCAAACGACAGAGCTCTATCCAGATCGCTATGTAATGGCTGTTAATAAAAAAATAAGTTTAAAAACTAAAACCCGACTACGAATAAAAACGCAGACTAATAAAACCGCGGTCTTTAAAGTATTAAACAAGAAAAATCGTCTAGTAAGTAGATAATATGATAAATTATAGAGGACAGCCGTAGTCGCATGCAATTTATTAATTTGATAAAACAAAGAAACTAAAACTTTTGGTGAAATACCCTATTATACGTAACGATACTTTAGCATTAAAATCAACCTCTGCCATGTTGGTTTTAAAACCCAGGGCAGCCTCAATCAATCCAGCCTCCGTGGCTGTTAGTGAGAAATTGCTGATGGAAAAACCTAAAAACACTAGGCTTTAGTTGGATCGATTCTCGGTAACGGTAAGTAAACTCACTTACCAATTCATTCAATTGCTAGCATTTAATTAATGGTTTATGATTACAACACCATTTAATTGAAGTGGACCATAAATAAAAAGTTGCTAAAGACACTGCTTGGTTCGTATGGTCTTCAGATACAAATACCACGAAATGCTGTAATATTAGCAACAAGAAAGGCCATTAATGAGGAAAACAAATATTGTTTAAAAGAATAAGCTGAAGCAATCGAAAAGATTACGTTCGATTATTTTACGTGTTGAAAGTTCTTATCTTCCAAATAAGAAGTAAAAATGAAAAATTGTTACTTCTTATTTGGAAGATAAGAACTTTCTACCTCAACACTAATGACAATCAAAACAAATCAATTAGGGAGAGCGTGTTTATGACAGTAGGACCAAAACATACACTAATTTCTTAATTACTGCTGTCCATAATTATGTTTGTTTTAATATAAATACTTCTGATTACAAGAAATGTGTATCAGTATACGATATACTCTTATCGGGTTCACTTAAAAAGTAGTGGTGCAAATAGAAGTTGGAAATTAAACAGTTTCGGCGGAGTAAGGGAATAGTTACAGTTCACCTTCTCTACACTACTGTGGTACGGATTCATTTGAAGTCTATGTTATAGTTAGAGTGGTGTAAAAAAGATTTGGTGCTTGAGTGACATTGACAGGTGTTGTTGGTGGAATTGTAGTGAAAAACAAGATGGCTGCTTTCGTTTCGATTTGGAATACGCGCCAAAAGTTTCTTTAACAAGTACTTATTCAATTAATTAAATTATTAATGTGTTTATCATCATTTTCAATACTTTGATGTCATACGATGGCGGATTGCGGATGGATAGGCACTAACATTTTAAATGGATTTTAAATTTAACCGCTACGGCATTGGAATAGTATAATACTCTTAGTTATTTGAATTGGTTGTGTTTCTTTCAGCAAGATTTATCAATATTTTGATGTGATATTAAGTAGATATCGTCTAACTATTTTTTGACTGTTAGTTACATGATGTTTACTTATACTCACACCAAAAGCAACCAGCGCTTAGGACACGAAATAATTGACTTCTTCAAAAAGTTTGAGGTTGGATGTAAGTAGGTTCTATACGGCTTGTGTTCTTAATTTTAAGCCCTATATAGCCTACTTGTATTTAATTTTAAAAACTACTACAGTGTCACAAAATATCTTAAAACAGACCCTATACTATAATATCTACCATTACTTCTCATAAGTATATATTGTGAGTGTTTTTTTTAAATTTATTAATTGGGGCCTACTCTTGACCTCAAGTTGGTCCTGAGGATAGAGATCGACGATGGGACGAGGTAACTCAAAAGAAACCTTCCTATAATTATGCAGGGTCATATTGGAAACAACCACGCAGGCAGGAAATTCCACTCCTTGGCCTTCGCATAATAAAATATGTAGCAAAGCGCTTCATGCGAATGTATGTAATATCAAAATATTCTCTAACTTAAATACCCACGGCCTCTTCCATTATTGTTTTGTTCTGACTTTAAGTAGGTTATTTCCGGCTTGTTTTCGTGTATTTAAGCTGAAAACTTCCTGCTTATAGTTATAGCAAAACACCTCTTCAAAATTCAGGATTTGAAATTCGCAGTCCACTGCTGAACGTAAGCCTGTCCCAAGCTGAGCTGCAAAACCCAGTACTTCGTCTTCCGCAGCCAGTCTAAGCATTATTGTAACTTTTCACTCTATGCCCTCTAACTTTCTATTTTCTTCTTTTTTACGTGTTGATGAACTGAAACTGCCAGGGGGTCTAAAATGGCCACATTAGCAGATCATAATATGAATTGCGTTGAAAAACGTGTGTGACCATTTTACGATTTTTAACGCAATGTATCTACATACCTACATAATTATTATGATCTATTTTCCTAAATGGTCACAGACGCACTTACTATTATGAAAGGTCCATTTTACGCTTTTTAACGAAATTCATATTATGATCTGCTAAAGTGGCCATTTTAGACCCCCTGTATTTAGCCACCTGCACAGTTCTAACTTTTGCATCGATGAAAATGCAAAGGGGTTCCACTCTGGGAGTTTGTTTGGGATGAATCGGGGCCAATCCGAGCTCGCATTTTATCTGTGTCTTTGATTTGATATGATTTTAAATCTCTATTATTTTTTTACAGGTACTTTAACAGCAATATCTTGTAATGGGTATAAGTAGATTCTGTCCGGATTTTGAACTGTTTAAACCCGAACACTTTCTACTTTATATCAATCACAAGCAAACTTTCAAAGCTTACAAGATGGAGCATGTTTTAGTCAAAATGAAGAATCTCGAATTTGCTGTGAATATAAGTAGATTATGTCCAGCTTTTTTTATCTAAAGCTCGACATAGTCTACTTCTATTTACAACAAATTGATACCTGCAACCTGCAACAAACTGATAGCAGTCATGACGCGACGCTAAGTAATAAGCTGTTAACCTTTTTTGTTCGACGTTTTCATATTGATGTTTAAAATCAATTTCTAATTAATCATTCTCCTGTTCTTATCCTAATAAATTTTAGGTCAGCGCAGCATGATAAATCAATCGAAGAAACAGATCGAAATGAATCGTGACCATAAGTAGATATTGTATGGCTTTTTCCTTCTGAAGCCCGACATAATCTACTTATTCTCACGGTCAATATCACCAGCGCAGCACAACTAAAGAATCATCATCACTGTCTTCTTCTTAATCGTGACCACTGATAAGTGGCACTATGTACAGGTCATTATCATCTGCTTAGCCTATTCCGAAAACATGTTGACTTTCAGTAACATGTTTTCTGATTCATGGAGGATACTCGGTACTCATACACTGAGTGGTCACCCATCCACGGACCAAGCTAGGCAAACGCGGTTTAATTTGAAGATCCACTCGAGAGACGGTTATTTAGCCCCTAGTTACGTAAATCTCTGTAGATGGAATTACAAATCTCTGCAGATTTAAATTGGAATTACTAGTCTATTTTTAACTAATATTTTACAGAGTTTTTTGTTTGTAAGCTTGTATGTAGGGGGTAATCCCCAGAACGAACGAGCCAATAGGGTAGTTGACTAAAAAAATCTAATTAGTCCGTCTGATAGATTTCCAAAAAAATATTGGACACGTATTTTTTCTTTTTTCATGTAAGCAAACAATGACGACGATACAGTGCTTTAAAAACGCGTGTGACGTCATATTCTAAGACATTAGTATGAAATTTTTTAGCGGTTAGTGACGTCAAAAACCCCCACTCAAATCTTTGATGCGTTTTATCTTCGTATTTTTTTATTGATTTGATAAAACAAAAATACGTATCCAATATTTTTCGATAATCATTCTAACAGACGGACTAATTAGAGTCATATTTTTTTAAGTCAGTAAACATCCTTATTCCACAAGTTGTTTCTCTGATAGAAAGATATATTATTTGTAGCTGCTATTTAAAAGTTATAATTTATATTTTTAACATGTATATTAGATTAGCTATTGCATATTTTGCGGATAAAGTCCAAGTGCTAGTTAGTTATCATTATAAGTACGTTTCGATCGGCTGTTTCTTAAATATAGCGCTTTGTAACGTACTTTAATTGATGGCTGCGTTGTTGGAGAACCTTCAGTGTTTAAGTAATTCTTTTTTTTTCGTTTTTATTTTACATTTTTGTTTTATATTGTGTCTTATCGCATCGTATTGGATGTTTTGTCTGTAATGTTGCTATAACTAGTAATAAATAAATAAATCATGATATCAGCCCGGAATCACCCACTACCGGGTAAAATAAGGCCTGCCCTTTTTCTGCTCCACAGGTGTTTTTCGAAACGTGGTCGCTCACAATGGGCCTCATCAGAAAGCTCAAAGTCACCCAAAGGGCAATGGAGAGAGCTATGCTCGGAGTTACTTTGCGTGATAGAATCAAAAATGAGGCCATCCGCATGAGAACCAAGGTTACCGACATAGCCCGAAGAATTGCCAAACTTAAGTGGCAGTGGGCAGGGCACATTGCTCGCAGAACGGATGGCCGATGGGGTCGAAAAGTTCTGGAGTGGCGACCGCGAACTGGAAGACGTTGCGTTTGAAGGCCTCCCACTAGGTGGACCGATGACCTGGTGAAGGTTGCGGGGATCCGCTGGATGCGAGACGCACGGGACCGGTCAATGTGTCGACACTTAGGGGAGGCCTATGTCCAGCAGTGGACGTCTTTCGGCTGAAATGATGATGATGATGATGAGGTGTTTTTAGGGTTCCGTACCAAAGTCAAATCAAAATCATTTATTTCATGTAGGCCAATTACAGGCTCTTTTGAATAGTCGAACAAATACTAAATTTTAATAAGCTAATAAACTAAGCTACAGTTCCACTCACAAGGCATAATAACTGTCAGTGTACTGTAGTTGCCGATTCCAAAGCGTTGGTCTCATGAGAAGAATGGCAAGAAACTTCATCACACTCTTTTAAATCATAATATTGTTACAAAACTTTGGTTACATCATTCATTTTGAGATTGGTATATTATCATGTGAGAACGATGTAACAAGATGTGCACGATAAGTGTCGGCAGTAAAGCCAAAACGACGATTCAAAAAAAAAAATTCAAACAATCCGTGGCAGCTAAGAGATGACCAGTCACAACTGACAGCACCCGTTCACGAGCATGACGCATGGATCAGCACCATTCCACTCAACCATTTTAAAGGGAACAAAATGACCCGACACAACCGCCACCATCAGCGAGACATTTATGTGAGCATGAAACACTCTCAATCGCCAGGGCATATCCAAGTCAAAAAAAAAAAAAGTAGGTTTCCAGAGAATGAGAGCTTTCTAGTACATAGTACTCACACAATATGTGCTTTGCGACTATATAATACTAAAGAGATTGAATTTATACATTGCAAAGATAGTTGTACAATCTTCTTCTTCTTCTTTCTTCTTCCTATTTAATGCTATCAATTTAAGCGTCCTGTCTTTGTGGAGCAGGACCGGCATTGAGCCAAGCATTTTTATCAGCGATCGTCTAGCTTGTAATATGCTTGCTTGCATTACCTCAAAAGGAAATACGAAATCCTTCTAGGATCACTCGTGTGTCTGTCCGACAGTCTACCCCCACCCCTTATCTCCAAAACCCCTAATAATAGCTAGGCTAGGGCTTTATAGCCTAAAAATAGATCAACACTTATAGATTAGAGGAAAACTTATAAAAAATCTATGGTGCTAAAATAACATGGAAAATCTCTCAATGTCTACTACAATGGCATGGAACCCTTCATATGCAAGTCCGACTTGCACTTGGCCAGTTTTTTTTTTTAATTTTCAAATTAGCATTATTATTACTTGCTACTTTTAAATACTTTTATTTATAGCTATATGCACTTATTATAACTTTGTCTAGGAATCACTACTGCGCCATAATGTACACCTATTCATACATTTTTTAAATACAAAATTGTTCTTATTTGTGCCCAGTTGATGGTAATAGGCTCGCCCCCTAATACATGGGCCTTATACATAGGCTGGCAAAATGTGGGTGTACTATTAGGTACACCTCTGCCTAACCCTGCGGGGATTACTGGCGTGATGTTATGTTATGTTTACGTTATTCCCGCGACTTGGACGTCCACGCAACGAGCTTTAAGATGCTTTATTTATTTTAGAGATTTGTTAAATAAAATTAAGTTTTGCTTGGAAAAAAATCACATTTATCAATTACTCTGCTGTTTCTACGTGCGACTAAACTCAGGCAAATCAAATATTAAATCCATGTTATGAATTCGAACTGCTAAAAGGATATTTTTTTTCATAAAGCTGAGGTATTTTTGGTGTTTCCTCGTTATATTCTGTAGAATTTGACTGCCGCATCTTAAAGATGGATGAAAAACAATTGCATGTGGCGGAGATGAGCATTAGTTCCTCAGTTTGATTCCCATGTCGAGAATAGTGTAAATTGGCAGTCAGGTAGCAGTCACATAGTGTAGATATTTTCCCAGTTAATGACAATTGTTTGCGATCTCTTTTACTTGGAACTTAAACATATTCTGGCGAAATGTTGGTGTACTACTACTCTGTCTAACCCCTCGAGGATTACCCGCGTGATGTTATGTAACATAGCTTTGCTTTATCCAATCGAAGGCCTTTTTTTTTTTTTGGTGGGTGTAAAATCATCGAATAACCCCTCCCGCTCTTGGGCAGAGCGAAAGGGAGTGTCAGACTTCTACTGACTAAAAACCACCCATGTTCCTTCTTCGCCCTCTATGTCGAGGCCGCGATAACCGTTGGACTACCCGCGGCCCCGACAGGCGTCAGTCCAATCGAAGGCCTTGGACACAACTTGTGATCTATCCGGTGGAAAAATACAAGTACAGTCACGAGCACCATTTGTATAAATTTAAATAATTATTGTTTTAAATTTTTAATTTACTGTCAAAACCTTTACTAAGTGATGGCCTAAGTAATCATTAAAGCTCTCTGAGTGCGGCAGTAAGTGACTCTGCGGAAAAATAGCAAATTCAATATACTTTTGACTTTTGAATCATTTTTTCCACTGATAAAAGCCACTTCAGATCATTACTTGCCTAGACTTTCTTTAACTATGACGAATTCCGGGCCACTGACCTCTTGTAACGACTGTCAAAAATCAACAGCCGGTAGCAACAGATCAACATATTTTCCGAGGCACGGAGGAAACTCAGTATTCAATGGGTCAACTATCCACGGACCAACCCAGGCAAGGATGGTTTAACCTGAAGATTGACCCGAGCGGCTGCTTTAGCCAAGAGCTCCTCGTGTTCGTGACAGTACATAGATTGCAATATAGCCTCGTCGAGAATATTCCACGTTACATTGTGCGACTGCATCAAATCACAAAGAGCGCGACGGTCCCCAATAAGGAAGTTATCACTTAGTGTGCACCAACCCTAATGGATTTAAATCGACGCTGCTCGGTGTGAATCGGTCGGTGGATGTTATGCTATACGTAGATATCTTTTTTGGGTGGTGGATTTGGATATATTATTTATTTTGTATTTATTTAAACACTTTCGGTGCCCCGCCGTGCCGCAGAGTATGGGTCGAACAATAATTTGTTTGTGTCCAGAGTTCCCGACAACCCGCCTCCGAGTCGTCATTATACGTAGCTATAGATGACTTGGCAATTTCGGGTATATAAAGAAAAAATGAAAGAGTGTCCAGTCCATGGAGTTTCTTGCCCATTCTTCTTCATAGAAATCTACGCTTTGGAATGGGTATCAATGGGTAGGTTTTCACAAGATAATATACTTTGTGACTGTGACTGTAGCGTCGCTCTTTTTGTTTTTCTGCCGCTCAAAAGAGCCAGTAATGGTCTAATTGAAGTAAATGCTTTAAATTTATTAGGGTAACAGTCATCCATGTTTTGGGGGTCGCTAAAGCTCTAGCTGGGCTTCAGTTCTGATTTCAAAATTGTGAATTACTGATCCGGCAAGAGCATCTAGCAGATTTGCTTTCGCTATGTTGAAGGAGAAGCAAAGGCACTGAAGTTGCTAAACAGCCTTTATAAAAAAAGTTTTATTTTTATTTTGAACCCCAATTAATGTCAATTTGTTCATAAAAGTAAATAATTGTTTTAAATTATTATGTTAAATTGTTATCTACCATAATAGTAAGTAATTATTATTGTTGTTTTATTTATAAGTACCTTAGTGAAATTGATATAGATAATCGAGTTCACTGTACTTATGTCGTAAACCGAATTTTGCCATAAAGCGAATCTGTCGTAAAGGGAATCTGCCTTAAAGCGAACAAAGGGTTCGCTTTTATTAGACTGTCCCGTCCCGTCGGGGCTGCGGGTTGTTTGATAGAGATACCATTGCCTCGACACAAAGGGCTAAGAAAGAACATGGGTGGTTTTGAGTCAGTAGAAGTCTGACACTCCCTCATTTGATGATTTCACACACTCCAAAAAAAACGGGTATGTTAGCTGACAGATGTATAAATCACCCTGTCAAAATTCAATGTGTCAATCCATTCCTTAATTTGAATATCCGGCCAATTGTGTCTTAATACCACAATGTATTTTTAATTGGGAAAGGTCAGGGGTTCCGATGTCAATCTTAACTGATCCTGAACCAAATTCAGAGAAATACTTTCATTAATAAGGAGACCATAACAAAAGTTTTAGTGTGTTAGGGAGGAGTCCCCGTACGGTATATCGAATTACTCTTGAACGATTTAATTGCCTCCAGTAGTCCAGAAAGCATGGTGCGCCGTTAAACGGATTACCGTTTAGCGGCGAACCATGCTTTCATGCGTTTTTTTCAGGAAAAATATAAATGTACTAAATTTGTTCGAAAATAGCACATTTATATTTTTCATGTACAGCGGCTTTGCTTCTCCTTCAACCTGGCGCAATCAAACCACGGAAAAAAGCAATTTCCATCACAGTCTCCTAAAAATTTATAAAAATAGCTTATTTATCATTTTATATTATTTTTATTTCTTTAAAAGTGTATTGCAAAACGTCGTTTGATACACGTGGGAATTTGTTATTCCGCACTTGTATCAAAATGTACTATTACCGACAGCTATTTTCACCGAAAACAGACTAGAAAAGCACTTGTCTCAAAAGAGTGAGATGAGTTTAGAAACTTTCAAAGGTGGATAGCGGTGGCGTCCCTTTTATCATCAGCATTCTCTTGCCCATATACCAATTTATTTTGGCCCCTCCATGTAGCATGTCTTCTTCTCTATCTCTCTATTATTTGCCATCTCATCAGGAACCCCAATAAAATTAAGGCGTAATGAAAGATGCTTTCGCTGTTGAGTCGGTGCGTCCGAACCTTATTAGAGAAAGGGATATTTTTTAAATGCATATCTGTATAATTTTTGAGCACACTGGTAACTTTACTAATTAACTGAATGCATAACAGAATAACCCTCCTTTTGGGCTTTGCCGCAGTCGGGTAAAAAATTAATGCTGTGCAAAAAAACCAAATGATTAACTAAACATGTCTTACAAAAAAAAATGCACACAAAACGTGGTGACTTTTTTTTATCGAAACAAAAATATGGTTCGTATATCGGAAATAAATCAAAAAACTAACTTGCACTCTAAATCGTTCAGATTAGGTTAGGTTTTTTTTTCAGTAAACAGTTCTGCAAATACCATTAAATAGTATACTGAATTTGATTTATTGATTGTGCACAATTTGTGTGCAAGTCAGTGTTTTGTTCGAAAAATGGAATAATCCGATAGTAACTGCCGTACTCCGAGACATTTAATGATTACTTAAGCCGTCACTTAGTGAAGGTTTGACATATTTTTGTATGAGAAAACTGTCAAAACCATTACTAAGTGATGGCCTAAGGAATCATTAAAGATTTCTGAGTGCGGCAGTAAGACCTCTTTTCGCTTAGAGTAGTCTGATTTAAATGATATTTTTTTATTGGAGAGCGTAAAGAAGGTAGGACTATTTTTACTTTTTCACCTAACGTAACATCACGTTTGTAATCTCCGAAGGGTTAGTCAGAAGTGTGCTTAATAGTACGTAAATATTCCACTCGTAATATTAAGGTCATGGAATAGGGGGCGAGCCTATTACCACCAATCGGGCACAAATCCAGAGTATGTGGCTGCTACGGAGACATTCGTGATGAAAAAGCTCAATAACACTTACCCCGACTCGGGAATCGAACTCAGGAACTCATGCTCAGACAGAAGTCGTGCTTGAGACCACAAGATCAAAATCAAAAACCAAAATCAAAATATTTTTATTTCACATAGGCCTACATGGGCACTTATAAAACTTCGGTAAATAGGGGATCAACGGCAGTCAGTCTTTTCTTTGGCTTTAAAACAAACAGAGCATCATGTTAACTAGTATACAGTGTAAAGTTAATTGAGTCAAATTCAATTATGTAAGAATAAGCGAGACACTTCCGCCGGAAGTGACAATAGAGGAGGATGCTTCGTTTGAGGAAAACTCAAAATCTATTTGTTGTTCAAACTCGTAAAAAATAATTTTACAACTATGGTATTATCATTCAGTCACCCTTGTCGATAAATGCTGGAACATTTGATATGCTATATGTATATTTCCTGCCTGTCCCGATAGACGCTATTGAAGGTGCCAGACTGGTCGCCAAATTTTGTACTGAGTCAATTTGAATAAAGGCTGGGGCAATCTACCTGGTGAGCAGTGGTGGCCCAGTGGTGGCGGCCCCGACTTACGAACAGTTAGTCGTGTTTATTTCATCACCACTGGTCTCAAAACGGTGATGGACATCGTGAGGAAACCGGTATGTCTTAGAATCAAACAATTCGAAGGCATGTGACATCTTCACTTTACTACTTTCGGGTTTATTAAACCAACTTAACCCTTTTTTGTACCAGCGACGATTATGTACTGCATCGTCGTCGTGTCAATGACTCCCATGATTATCTAAATGCATTACCTACCTTCGACCAGAACTCAGCCACATCAAGGGCAGAATTTCGAACAGGTCCCTTAAAGTGCAGATGGGAAGCAGGCGGTGGGTCATAGTCATAGTCTGCTTTATCGGAGAACGCCCACTGGACCAAGCTAAATCTGCAGCGGCCCACCTGATTCCACAGTCGGTTTACAGGTGAGCTATGGTAATTGACAGTTCAGTGGAAACTTTCCAGTGAGGCGGAGGGCGATGAATATCACAGTTTTTCGCATTTAGCGCTGATCCCATTCCATCCCTGCATTTTATGCACAGCAATCTTTCAATTCATAGATAGTTGCTTGTCATTCTCAATTGCAAAATGCCTATGTTAATATGGCGTGACCCGAATAGGAAAATCGATTTTGCGTTGCATAAAGTGAACTAAATTGCACTCTTTTTCTTTTTTAATTTTTACAATTATAGATTTTTGTTGTTGTTGGTCTAGCTCTAGAAACACGTAATCAATTTCTTTTGACAGTTTGAGTGTAAACGTACACTTTGAATACTCATTAATAACTTGAGCTTGAGATATATTTTATATTACCGAGTCACTATCCAAGGCATCAGCATGGATAGCGACTTATAGAGTCAAAATATATCCAAAAGATCAAACATTCTTACTAATATCTTAAAACCAATACATTAGGAGCCATTGGTATCTCAAACATTGACACGGACTTGAGAGAAATAATAATGTCATCCGTTGATGCTTTGAATGATATAACCTGATCACTTCATGGGAAGCGCATGGATGTTTTTATTAAATTTATTCCACAAGTCAACAAGTACTCATTGATTATATTGCTCTAATTTTATCAAACTATTATGAGTCTTAGTTGCTTTGATCTCAGTTTAACAGAAATATGAATCAGACAGTCATTGATGAGATAAAATGAAAATTAACAAGTTCACTTTGAGGATTATCAAGCAGCACCAGTTAAATTGCAGTATAATTAATTAATTACTACGGCCATCGTCCTCTTTTGCCCAAAGCGCCTACGCAAATTCAAAAAGCATGTTGTCAGAACGACACAAAAACATAAGGTTTGCCTGTGTATCTGAAACTGATTGACAGTAACTAACAATACGACAAGGAAAGCATGACATAAAACTGTAGGCTTGCTTATTATGTATGGCATAAAGTCTTATAACCAAGAAATTATCAGTCATTTTAAGAACAGTATATTTTCCTTATCGGAATCACACTTTCCTGCAAACTTTTGCTGGAAATAATAAAGAGGGCTCGCTTTGAAGTAGTCGACTTATAGGACTGCAGTAACACTCCTCGAAATAAAGGGAGACCTACACCTCCCAGCGACAGCTCAATAGAATAAGTACATAATGTGGGCATCACTATTTAAAGCTAATCAAAGTTTGTTAAGGAGTAGTCAGCATCTGTGCGCCGGCGACGCGCGTCGTTCGCCGCCATATTGTTAGTTCCATGCAGTTTTATTTCAAATACCGAACGTGGCGGTCGTTCTAAATTCAAGTGTACAGTTTGACGTTAAGCAGTGACAGTTGGAAATGGATATTCTTTATGCATCGTTTTTCTTTTTTTTTGAGTGGTGAGTTTGAATTCTTTTGTGGCCCGCGTTTGCATGTTTAAGACCAATGCATTAATTAATGTTTTCAGAATTGGTCGAGGTTGTATCCTCGAGAATTGTTAATGAGAATTAACGACTTAAAGTCGTTAACTTTAAGTCTTTAATTCACATTAACATTTCTGAGAAAAGAGAATGAACTTTATCACATTTGACAAGTTTACTCACAATATTCATGATGAATTATAAGTTTACTGCAGGAATTTACCTTCATGTTTACTTTACCAAGCTTTAAATGCGTGTGTTTAATAAATGTAATCACTACTTGTTGACAAGACTGTAAACAAAGGGCAGTTTTATGTTTTTAAAAACGTAATCAAAAAGAGTCTTGTTGTGGTGGCCAGGAATATTAACGAAAACTTTTGAAGTGCCCAAGTTTTGAATGTTATAATTATATAGTTTCAATAAGTTTTTTGTGAAGCCATTTTTTAAACACCGGGTAGCTGACAGTCTTCAAAGATAATATTACGAGAAAACTTAAATAGGTTTAAAGCAGAGTACTGTAACTGTGCGTTCTCACTTATCAAACATTTAAACATACAGACATGTTGTCTGATGAAATAAAAGATTGAACAAATATAGGTGAACGAGAGAGAGCAAATGAGATTTTAACATACATGTTAAATATACGATTTATTGCGACACAGTAAAGAGTAGGAAGGTAAAGAGATGGAAAATTACCTTCACTTCACAAGAAAAATACTTTACTTGGTAATACGACAGTAAAATACAGACAGACTTCAATATAACACTGTTAAAGAACTTTCCCACAAGTAAGTACTACATTATTTTATTTTTAGCGATAAGTGTATTAATGTAAGGGTCAATGTGTCACAGTTGAAGAAAACAATATCAGACACAGCATTAAACGTCAAAGCTTACTATAAATTGACTTCATTACGTTATTTATACTCAAAGGTCGCAATCTATAAATTTTGTCATGTTCTCGTCTCTTTCTTGCACTAGAAATACAAGTGCGACTGTGCGAGGCCCATAGTAGCTCAACAGTGATAGGAATGACGTCTAGCCGAAGTTCGTGCTAAGTAATGTTTATAGATATACGCCTGATAAACTATCGTGTTTATCGAATAGATGGGCGACAACATGAAATATAACTGACCACAGTTGATAATTGTTGAGTTGGGAAACATCGTAACATGCTCAAAAGACTTTCAGAATCCAAAACGGCAAAACTTTTGCTAATTCGTTACTTCTTCATCAATGATCCTTATTCCGCATTATATTACATTTAAACGACGGACATCGAAGCGATTTCGATACACCCTGCATACATATAGGTCCAATAAGCTTTGGCCAGAATTCTGCCACACTGATTTTTTTAGCTCATATTTTAATTAAAAGACTCGCCAAAGAAAAGTAGACGTTACATAGATTGTGCTTTTGGCTAAGCAGAAGCCCCGTCACTGTTGACGACTGGTAAGATAGAGATGGTATCATATCTCAACGCATTGAGAAATGTGTATTAATCGTTTGATGAAAATGATTGTCACTTCATATTCTTCTTCTTTCACTTCGTCGAGAGAAAAAACCGTTCCGTACCTTTTCTAACCTATTCAATTTAAACATTTTCAGTGTCAGCCCAGAGTTAGGGCTTATGCCCGGATGATTTAGATAAGCTCGCTCCTTATTACAAGGGACTTAAACATAACTGGCGAAATATCTGTGAACGGACGCCAGCACATTAAGCTATACTACAATCTGTCAAATATCTTCAATAGATTTTCAACTTCGTCGCTGAATCATTAGGTTCAGGATTGATTGGAAAAAATTGTCAGTTTCGGATAACTTGCCTGTAGGTACATCATCATCTTTGCCCAACTTTTCAGGTGTTACATTATGAATGATGTTATGATATTTTGGTATTGTTCAATTGTGTTTCTAGTGAGCAACATCTGACATCACAACTTGCACGTCTAAAACATCAGCGAATAAGGAAAAATATTTTGAGGATAAATTAATGGAATGGTCCCATTCAACTCGGAGCCACAATGCTCAGTATGATTGTATGACGTGATCGCACTATTTAGAATGTTATAACGACTGCTGTGAATCACACATCATTCAACTAGACTAGAGGTTTTGTGTATCTTCTCATTTGTAGCAAAATCTGTCTTGTTTTTACCCGTGGGTACAGCCGCGTCACACGAGAAATTGTCACACGAGAACGTGAGTACTAGTGGTAGTTACTACTGGGGTGAAAGTGTACCCTCTATACCAAGGTCAATCTGTATGCCTTCGATTTCGATATATCTGGATTAGGCTATATAGGGTTATAAGCGCTATAGGGTTCTGGCTCAGGGCTTGTGTAGCTTCCTATCGGTGAAAGAGTCTTGGTAGTAATTTGGTATTTCCAGTGATTACACGCATACACAAACTATACTACTAAAATATTATAAAGTTCGTGAAAGGTTTAAAACTAACACATAATTTGAACGTCGGCCTATAAGACCACAGGGTCCAACAAGGTAAAACAATATGACCAATGGTAATTCCGATAAAAAAATACAGTTACACTATCATTTAAATTTGTTATGCTTATGTATATGTATAAGATTGCCAACGATTGGTAAATTAAATAAAATTAATTAAAAAGGTAGGTACGGTTCATACAAAGTTAGGGTAAGTAGCTAATGTAGCAACAATATTTTTCAAAACTAGGAAGACGGCATCGTTACAATCATGAGCTCCTAGTTTAACCGTTCATTTGTTAATTAGCCCATTATGAATTTAAGTGGGTCGGCACGTCATTAGGGCGGGAAACACTGCTATAAAAACATGTTACTTCTGTTCGTTATTTTTTAAACTATTTAAAGAAAGCTATCAGCTTCATCAGCATCATTATTCTCTTCTCCTTATCCCAATTTATTTGGGTCGGCGCAGCATGTCATAATCCATAGGTCTCTGTTACTCGTCATCTCATGAGATACCTCCTTTTTTGAGAAAACCAGCAGTTTGAGCATCATCTACATTCGTCTTTCTACTTCTTCTTTCCAGCTAAAACACTAGGAAGTGTCCGACGCTTCCTTCTCCACTTCATCAGGTGAGCGCTTTGGGGGACTGTCTCTTGTTCTTGTACTTGTTGTTCTTGTGACTGTGTCTTGAAGTAAAGTAAAGTCAATTTTGACGTTCGAAAAGTGATGATTAGCCTAGTTTGAATAAATGAGTTTTGATTTTGATTTTCATTCGATCTAATGCTGGATTCTTGGTCTTTTTAGCCGAGCTTATAAGACCAATGTGTTTATGGTATTAAATTAGTAACTTTTAATATATATTTGCTTCAAATACATAATTCAATGTAACTATAATGGTACATTATTCCAGACAGCTTAACATATCTTCTTTGCAATGTACAAAGTAACAATAAATGCATTATGCAGGACCATTATTATTGATGTTAACGACGCGAGAAACTGGCCCCTTCACACAGAGGTCTCATTATAGGCACAATATTGTCACATCTTTGCCTTCAATAGACCACTATACCCTATAGCTCTGCATTAAAAAAAAGTATGAATGAAGCGTGTATTATAATATATTTTCAAAAATAAATTGGTCCATTGTGAACTGTCAATGAACAAATAAGTGGAAGACTGTTTGTTCGGTTATAGGGCGTTATTTGATAAAGCGGGGTGGCAACTCGACCGGCAGATAGTAAGGGCAAATGCCAAAGATGAGCATTATTGAGATAACGCTAACGCGACAGTGTGATGAACTTGCGGCCAAAGTAAACAGCACTTTATTTTATTTATTTATAGTTCTCTACGAGCATTGTTTAGACTGCGCCTTAAGGAACGATTAGATGTATTGTATGTATTGATGTATTTTTATTCTTTTTTGCACACATTAAAAGTATACATGACATACGAATTGCAATAATTACGTACAATGGTGAGCTCAACCTAGGATTGGGTTAATAACCAAATTCGCAATAGAGTTTATTGGTTTGGCTATATATTTATTATTTCTCAATTTATTGATTTTTCTGCCTGATTTTAGCAAAGTCTACAAAGTATGAGCTTTATCACTTTGTCGATTAATATGTTCTATCTATATTTTTATTGTTATTTTTGCAGTATTACTCCAATGCCATTCTCTTAGTATTTTTCGTTTGTTTCCTTGAAGTATTGTTAAATATCATTCCAAATCAACTCGGCTGAAAAGACAAGGTTATCGAAAACAAGATAACAGAAAAAAGTCTGTTTAATTTAGGTCAGTATTACTCGCATGCAGGATGAATTAATTATGGAATGGTTTCGTACATTATTTTACTTGTAGAAAGAGTTTTTTTTACTGTTTATTTAAAAATTGCTTTTTAGGAGGGATATCTTATTCAGAATTCATACCTATGTAGGTTTAGTAGTCATGTCATGACGTGGTCAACCATAAAATTATTTCACAGCCTCTAAACTTTTACCCGCGGACTTATTAACTCACCTACATACTTAGGTACTTAAAACTTAGTTTCATAGATTATCCCTTAAAATAAATTTAAAAAAAATTACTTCTTAAATACATTTTTTATTGAATAAGTTGTTATAAAACATTCTCTCGCCTTTATTCCAATTTATTTGGGGTCGGTGTAGCATGACTTTTTCTTCAATACTTCAATTAATCGTCATTTCAGCAGTCACCTCCTTTCTAGCCATATCATCCTTCACACAGTCCAATTAGTTTGATCTTCCTCTTCTCTAGGCATAAGAGTGGAAGAAAACTACTCTCTACTCCAATTTTATTACAACAACACTTTTCTTTACTAAGTAGTTAAAAAACATGAAAACTTTTTCATTCAAAATTTTCAGCCAGTCTCATAACGCAGCCCGCAACTCAGCAATGGAACTTTTTATTAAACTATTTTTTTTAATTGCGTTCAGTTGCCTCGCTACCGAAACCGCTGGTCATTCATCCCGTGGCCATATGGGCGGACACGTTGCCGCCATAACGTCTTAGAATTGCCACGTGCATTATTTGCATATTTTTTTGTTAAATAAAAATGTGTCTACGAATATTTTACAAGTAATTAAATTTTAAATTGAATTTGATGTCTGCCTAGTTAGAGATTGTTTAAATATAATTTTAGGTCATATACATGTCTGTATTTGTTACTAAACCATAAGGAAATTCCTTACAAGCTGAAATTGAGCTTTTTTTTTTTTTGTGGTGGGAAATCATCAAATAACCCCTCTCGCTCTTGGGCAGAGCGAAAGGGAGTGTCAGACTTCTACTGACTAAAAACCACACATGTTCCTTCTTAGCCCTACATGTCAAGGCCGCGGTATCTCTTACAACATCCCGCAGCAGCTGAAATTGACCCTTAGTTTATCATATCATCATCATCATCAACAGCCTATTAATGTTCCCACTGCTGGGACACAGGCCTCCTCTCTCTTTGAGAGGGAATGGGGTTTATCATATCCGCGATAAAATCACATTGCATGCACTTTATATTTGACCACGTCCGTCAAGGTTTCAACGCTGAAGAAAATATGCATTTTTTTGCAGCAAAATTTATCTTCTTAATTAAAAAAATCTTGTAACACTCTACTGAACTACCTCAATAACCAAAATAATTCCTCCATGTAAACTAGTTACGTTCAAGGACAAATCATTCCTTCATCGAAACCTTAACAGTAAATTCTTTGTACGTAACCATTGTACATAACCGTGGTTTCGTACAAAGACAAATATATCCTCAATCGAAACTAGTTTCGTACAAGGACAAATCATTCCTTCATCGAAACCAGTTACGAAACTATGGTTTCGTAGACGGCCGAAGCGATTCATACAGTCAGCCACATTTTAACAAAAAAAAAAAAAAAAGAAAACCAAAACGAACTCTCCAAACAATTAACAATCGGATTTAATCAAAGATATAGAAATTACATCGACAAGGGCGGGTGTCACCGTTTAAATCTCTCGTCGAACGAAGATTAGACGAATTAACAGTAGTTAAGTATACTTCAAGTGATTGCACGATGATAGTGGGCGGGTTAGCCCGTTCTATTAGATTCGTTGCTCGCTGAAGTACGGATGCGACCAATTGAGCAATAAAATTGAAGATCTGCTACTCTGTGTATTGGAGTTGTGTTGCACGTGTTCTGCGAGTTTTTATTTTTTTATTTTGTGGTGCGTTGTGGCTTATTGCAGATCGGTTTGAAGTTCAGTTTTGATGAATCGTTTACGAAAGTAAGCGAGGGTGTTTTAGACTGTATGCATAAATTAAATGTATGTAGTTGGATAGGTTAAGAACTTTTAAAGGATGTATGAAATGAACTAAGTTAGGTTTTGCGGCTTAGTGAATATGATGAAAATTGATGGAGACATGACATTGCCAATCTACGATTTCGGTCCAGGTCAGTTAATAAAATTGATACATACTATATTTTTACTAGGTACGTCATAATTATGAAACCACAAAAATCTTTAGATCCATGTAAAATTATGATTAAAGCATTTTGTTAGGACTTTTAATATCATATATATTCAGACAGATAAAAATATTCAGACATCGTCGTTGGCTTGGACATAAGGACCAATTAACTCCGTCTGGATTCACAATTATTTAGTACAGTGTACAGATGTTTGTCGCAGCGCACTGACTATAACACGCACGCTACAACATTATAAAACATAAAATTGAAAAGGTTTTGATGACAATGATAGTTCTTGAACTCAGTTTAAAAGTGCTGATCACGTTTAATTTTATTGGGAAAATTAGCCTTTAGACCGTTTCACTTCTCAGCGCAGAGTTCACGTAGATTGTTGGTATTAGGAGTATTGTGACTTTAAATTCAAATTAATTTATTGTTTAAAATGACTTTAGGACATATTAAGGAACAAAATAGTAGGTAACAGCTGCATTCATTAAGACGTCACATCATTAGATTTTAATGACGTAGAACTATAATATCAATGAAACCTAATTAGTCCTCTGGTTATAAAGCAAATAAGAAGTTGTAACCCGTTACAACTTCTTATTTGAAATTGCTACCTATATGAGTAACGTGTGCTGTTCCTATATTATTCAGTACAATCACCCAAATCTAGATCCTAACAAATTGGTTTCAACAGCTGCTTCATCTCATAGTAATACAAGCTGTTTCAGAGTTCAAATGTGGCAAACACGTGTGGCCGATTGTACATTGCGGTCAGTGAATGAATCATAGTGAGCAGAAGTGTAGGTATTTAACCTACCATGGTGTTTAACAGTCTTAATTGTCATTATTACTGTTTAAACTCGCGAGCATTTTGTCTGTTCTAACGCTCTTTTCGTTTGTAGGGAATCGTCGAGCTTATAACTTTTCAGTAACATTTTTTGAGCGATTAATGGTGCGAACGGCTGTCTTTTTGGTTTGCCGTTTATTGTTGATTATTATAATATATTTATTTTAAACTGTATTTTTTGTAATTTTTGGTTATTCATGTATAAAGTAAAGTCTGCGCAGACTAGAGGACTTTTGTCGGTATTTGCAAGTGTTTGGGATACGTGTTTGCTGGTTTGTTGCAGCATGTGTTTTACATATTATAAATAAATAAATGTTTTTTTTCTTTCACAAATAAAGTAAAGATAATAACTGCCGCACTCAGAGACGATCAACGATCACTTAAGTTATAACTTTAGTAAAGGTTTAAGTAAAATGATTATTACTTGAATAACATAATATCATACCATCCCACATACATATATTTCTCGAAGTGTTTTACAGAGGTGTAAGTATCTGTAATACCCTACCTAATGTCTTTATTTGTTCGTTTTGTTTTGTATTATTTTGCCTTTTATGTACCTTTTTTTTTCTTTATGTTTTTGACCCTTTGGACTAGTATTGTTGATTTTATAATTTGGTGCCTGCTTAATTTTAGGCTTACCCATTTCTTGCAGCAGATGAGCACATTATAATTTGGAGGATCGTGGCGCTTTCGGGCCCGGAACCGCGATCCAGAATTCTACCTAAAAAATACAAATTATTTTTGATTAGTATTTTGGAACTACAAAAAAAAGAAGTAACTAAAGTATGGTTAACAAAAAAATGATATAATATTTTGATTAATAATAACTTGCCTTTATCAGTAGGTACCGTTACAAAATAAAGGGGTTTAAGTCTTCCATGTTCACCAGGGAGATACCCGTCATTATTATTATTTGATTGTTAAAGTTTAAAGTTGATTTTTGCCATAACTACGTGCATTTGTATTAGTTTAAATAGGCAAGAACAAGTAGCAGATGAGAACGAACAAAAAAAGTAAAGTTAAAAAAAAGGAGGCCAGAAACATGAAAGAGGTATTGTGTATTGTTAATAGGAGTCTGATAATCAAATCCATATACTATGCATTTCTAAATAACGAGCAGTATCAATGCAACGGCATAGGTACTGCTCGTTATTAGAAACAATACTACTTCACCATTCTGACCTCCTTTTAGTTTTTATGACTTTACAATCCTTGTTTCTCATCTCGTAAGTACTTGTTCTTCATCTCCTACAAATAAAGGTGAACATAGGTGACTAAACCCCTTTATTCAGTTCCAGTACTGATAAAGTCATGTTATAATTGATCAATAAATCATATAAGCTTTTTTGTTAACTGTACTTTAGTTACTTTTCTTTTTTGGGGTCCCAAAATACTACTCAAAAATAATGATTGAATTTTTAGGTGGAATCCTGGACCGCGGTCCCGGTCCTGAAAGCCCCACGACCCAAATTGTAAAGCATATCGGATCGTCTGTAACCAAAAAGAAGTAGAAGAAAGAAGACAGAATAAAAACTAACTCTTGTTCCTAAGTACTAGTGCCGCAGGAGTGTTTGTGATTACTCCTGCTGCTTCAGTGCTTATCAATGAGTATTTAGTACCCATCATCAGGAGATCGAGGAGAAAATGTTTGGAAGAAAAATCAAGAACAATAACCTCAATTATTATTATGATTTATTGTTTTGTCTTTTTTTTTTGTGTATTTAAGGCCCCTATTAGCACACGGTGTATTTTAAACGCGCAGACGACGCGTAAGCACACGGGCGATCGTGAAACGCGCGTCTACGCGCTTGCAACTGCCAACTAATTGCAACCTTTTTTTTGTACGCGCTTCAAACGAGTTTCGAACGCTTCACACGCACGTTTGCATCTATAAAAACGCAAAAATCGTCATCATCGTCGGCGCCGTAGAAAATACGCCGTGTGCTAGGGGGCCTAAGGGACATATTGTTCGATGTTCTTTCACATCCTTTGGACTTGACGTACAGCGTCCCATATTTTGGGGTTTTTCATTGTATCTGACGAATCGTTGAAGGCCGTCGATCAATGTGTTGCAAGTTCGTGACCTTAAAAGGGATACTATGTACAGTCAATGTCTAGCATTACCTGACCCCTCTTCTCACACCGCTTGCCCTCTACTTCTTTATACGAGGGGTCAGGTAATGCTGGGCACTGATTGTACAAACGCACATCAACCTACCCAAACTTTAAAATAGCGATAAAGTTGATAGATTGTAGCATATTCATGTGCTGGTGTCTATACACCAAGATCATCAGGTGAACAGTCGGTTTACTTTCAAAATGAAAGCTAGTGTGCACAATCACAAGAAGTTGGCAGCTTAGTCTCAAAATTAATGAACCATTCAAAACTTTATATATTTTATGTGTAAAGGGTCTAAAAGTACCCTTAACGCAAACGAACAGCACCTGTTCTCCCCACCACTGCGAACATTTTTTTGTTCTAGACCGTATTTGGGAACCCCAGAGATATTGGGTGTCAAAGTTCCAAAGTTTTCACTACTGTTTTTGTAAATACTAGTTTTTGAGGTTATAAATTTACTTAAATTATCTCCATGACCCGTTTACTAATCAAAGCACCCAACTAGCACAATGTTTTAAGAGTGCTACATTGAGTTTTACCGTAAAATGTGATTTTGGACCCCAAAAAAAAATCGTTCCGCCTTGCCCTCTATTTTTAATAATAAATAACCTTTTTTCAGCTTTCGAGAAGGTAAATGAATAATAAATACATGAATCTAAAACTAAAATATGGTTTTAATAATGTAAGATGCCTGTACTAGGAAAATCCTTTATCACAGGCTAAATAACATGGGACTTCGTCATTCTACATTGGTACGTCATAGCGATAAGTAGTGCACAGTCAACGATTCACACCTTAATTCTACCCACAATGGTACTTAAAAAGTGCTTAAGGTGCAAGAAGAATATTACAAAAAACCTCTTGGTTTGGAGTGCAGCAGATGTGAGAAGATAGCGCATGACCCTGTGTGTTCTCAACTATCAAACAAACGGCTGAGTCACTTCAAACCCTCCTGACATTGAATGGAGTTGCGAGGATTGTATGAAAAACCTGTCTCGTAGATCGTCGTTCCTGATTCCAAGCGACGACGACGAGGATGAAGAGGAATTCATCCATGGTCCAACTACAAACGCGCAGCCCATCGATACACAGAAACTGGTGCAAGATATTAGCCGAGAATTGAAGAAAACGTTCAAAGTTCAAAGTTCATCTTGAGCACTCCCTAGAATTCCTTGGTGAGCAGATAAATAACATGGAACTGTTCATAAAAAATCAAGACACAAAAATGAAGGACATTGAACATAAAAACATGGACCTTCAAAATAAAAATAAGAATCTCGAGCTAAGAGTAGCTGTTCTAGAACAAGAAGTTAAGAAGTTGAGTTGCCTTTGAAATCGCTAGGGTACCTGAGACAACCGCTGAAGCATTAGAACAAACTCTTGAAGTTATCGCCGACAAACTCGATATAGAGGTAGGCGACATAAAGACATCCCAACGTTTACCAGGAACAAAGAAACGTCCAGGACCAAATTTAGAAGATATGAATCATAAAACCCCTATTAAACGAAGGTTGCTCAGAAGAAGTAGATTGAAGCTGGAAAGTCAAAATGTCTCACCCTAGGAGTACTAAATCCTGATAATCCCAAGGCGATAGCGTACAATCGTATCTAAGTGAGAAAAGTGCTTACTAAGTATTAAAAAACCCTAATGCATAATACGAAACTAATGCTATAGGTAAATCCTACCAGTTAATAAGGTGTAAAGATGGCAAAGTCAGGGTAAGAAAGGTCATTAAACAAATACCTCTTTATGATATTAGTCTAAATATTCATTAAGTATCAAAAATATTATATGTATATACGTTCATGCATCGAACAGAAAGACTGAATAATTATGCTTACTTATTTAGGCACGCTGTTCTGGTTTTCCTTAGCCAATTTTGTCTCGCTGCTATGCAACGGCCACTCTCATAGCCTTTCACTCTTCCTTTCATGTCTTGTATCTTTCATGTTTTGTCGGGCAAATTTTTCACAAATTTGTCTTAGTCGTCACGCCAGCGTTTTCTAGCCCTCCCTCGGCGACAACACCCGTCTTCACTGCGTGGTGACTCTCAGACTGTGTGTGTCCTTATGCATTCAACAGAAATAGCCCGTACAATTCTACTTGAACAACAGCCTTACATCAGCGATTCCACTTTTTGAACATATTGTAGTATTGCGAATTCTGTTGCTGAGCATAATACCTAATACGCTACGCTCCATGCACTCTGGCAAACCTTGATTTTGGACTTTTGAGCACGCCGTAGCTAGGTACTATTAGCGTGCGTTTCGGGGGATAAAACTGCTGATTTACGAGTATCAGCCTGGCCTATTTCACGACGTTCGTGGTTCGAATAGTCACTATTTACCGAATAAATTCAAAAATTGAACATATTTTTTATCAAATTAGTATCTGCCATGCAAGTTCACGGGAATGGGAATCTAATCGTAGGTGGTGTAAGCGGCCCTCATTTGAATAAATTACCTTTGATTATAAGGCATAGTTATTATACGCCGACTCATACTCCACTGGGCTTACATTGCTGTCGAAATAAAATTGCTGGTAGGTTTCTGTCACTGACCGGTCAGTCAACATTACAGAGATTCTTATTTTTAGGATATGGCGTCAAAATAACAGTATTTTTGGGTAATTTGGATCAGGTAAGTATGTCTCCCTGTTTCCGAAAGGTTAGGAAGAGGTGTACACATTAGCACACCCATATTTCGTCAGTAAAGTCACATGTAATAGGTTGCCCGAACCTTTTTTTATTTGGAATTACTGAGAAATTACGAATTACAACTTTGACCGACTTAAGAAGCTGTCAAAATTTAATAGATTTACAACTTCATCGCTTATGCATTAGGTTCGAGATTGATTCGGAAATTTTAACAATTTCGGTTAGCTTTATGTGCTGGCGTCTCTACAAATCTGAATAATTATGAAATACATAATATGTAATGCGCGATTGTTATGTTATTAACCGACTTCAAAGAAAGAAGAGGTTGAATTATAATATGTTCTACTACATATACGAGGGGCATTCAATAAGTACCTAGCCTCATCGCCAGAGGGCGCTGTAGTTTCAAAAGAGTTTTACCACAGTGTAGCACATTCTTTTTTAATTCTTTTTTAAAATTTTCATTCCAATCCCTTCATTTGTTTTAATTTGACAACTTAAGGAAGCGAACGTGTCGATCGGTTTTACAAAAATGGAAAAAGAGCAATATCGTTCGGTAATTCGATTTCTATTTTTGGAAGGGAAAACGCGCATCGAAATCAAAGAGCGCTTGGATGCTGTGTACGGTGACTCTTCTCCATCGATGGCCACCGTCAAGAATTGGTTCAACGAGTTTGCACGTGGCCGTACGTCGGTTTTTGATGAACCACGTCCAGGTGCACCGAAAACAGCTGCTACGGAGGAAAACATTAAAAAAATCCATGATCTCGTATTGGCAGATCGCCGATTGAAGGTTCGGGAGCTAGCTGAGACTGTAGGCATTTCAGAAGGAACAGTGCATCATATTCTTCACGAGGAACTCGGCATGAGAAAGCTGTCGGCGCGATGGGTGCCGCGTTTACTCACACCGGAAAACAAGCGCAACCGTGAGACCACATCGGAGACGTGTTTGGCTCTGTTTAAGCGGAATCCAGCGGAGTTTTTGCGTCGTTTTGTGACCGTCGATGAAACTTGGATCCACTGGTACACACCAGAGACCAAGGAGCAATCAAAACAATGGATCCAGACCGGGGAACGTGCTCCAAAGAAGGCGAAAACTGTAAAATCTGCCGGAAAAGTTATGGCCACCGTTTTCTGGGATTCACAAGGTGTGATCTACATCGATTACCTCGAGAAGGGTAAAACAATTACAGGGCTTTACTATGCCGATTTATTGGGCCGATTCGACGCCGAATTAAAGAAAAAACGACCCCATCTGGCGAAGAAAAAAGTGCTGTTTCACCACGACAACGCACCGGTTCACACGTCTGCCGTTGCCATGGCCAAATTGGTCGAATTACGCTACGAATTGCTGCCCCATCCACCGTATTCTCCAGATTTGGCCCCTTGTGACTTCTTTCTGTTTCCTAATCTGAAAAAATCACTCGCCGGGAATAGATATGGATCAAATGAGGAGGTCATCGCCGCCACGGAGGCCTATTTTGCAGAGTTTGACAAAAACTATTTATCGGACGGGTTAAAAAAGTTGGAGCATCGCTGGGCTAAGTGTATCGAACTAAAAGGAGACTATGTTGAAAAATAAATTGCCACTTTTCCAAAATTTTCGTTTACTTTTTGTAGGCTAAGTATTTATTGAATGACCCTCGTATATTCTTATGTATATTATCCAATTTCTCCGCAAACTGTTGGCCGATTTATGAAATATTCAACAATTATATTATAAATCAGCTTATTTCGGATAAAAATAATCCATACAAACTCAATTTCAATCAAATTAATAAACAATACAATTACAATATACGAATTAAAATAAAGAGAAATAAATAACTAAAACACAAAAAGATTAATTATTACATCTATTGAGTTAGTAAACTCTTCTAACATGTACTATGTTAATCAACACCCATCAAGATATTATTATGCACCCAGTTGTTCTGGATAGGGCCACAGAGTACATTATACTAGATAGGGCAATCCGTACGAGACAACCATCTGCAGGATACCGTTGCCACTACCTCGCAGGCGCGAAGAAGGAGGCTACTTTCTTTCTTAGAACCGCATGGAAGCCGGCCGTTGCCTCCGCAAACATCCCAGACGCATTACAATAGCGGGACAGTCGCAACAGCATCCTGAAGACGTTGTTGTAGCAGCTGGGCCAGTAATATGACAGAGGCGAATTGTTAATTGTTCTTTTTTTGCTGGATATCCAAATCATTATTGTTTCCATATAATTACACAATAATGTTTTTGGATATAAAGCAGCAAAGAGAAAGGAGGATAGAAGACGAAGCAAAGAGAAATTATGCCGTGACGTCTGACACGGAAGAACGGATGAAGAAAACGTTTTGCCTCGACCCCAAGTTGGATGGGACAAGGGCAGAAAGATGATGATGATCCAAAAATATTATTGCATGTATCTGAATATTTCAAGATGAATGTGTGTTTATCTAATAACTTGCTTGTTTCAGAGGTAATTATATTAATGACAATGTTGTTACTTGTATGTACCTATTTATGTCAATCAAATAATTAATGTTTTTTGTGCTCCATCACAACGCTGTCCTTTTTAACCAACTTATAAAAGGAGGAGGTTACCAATCTGTCTTTATTTTTTCTGTATGTATTCAGCGATATCTCTTTGCCAATTGTGAACCAATTTCCAAGATTTTTTTAAGGAAAATTTTATGACAATTTTCGGAGTTACAACGGAACTCACTATGTCCAGTATTGGACGTCTTTTGGTTTAAACAATGAATGGAACTCTACAAAAATACACTGCAAATATATCAGCATTGCTGCAAACGCTTAGATGTTTATTGTTTACCTTTACACATTAACATAACATATCACGATACATCACACACAATCCACGAAACAAAACAAACACTAAAAACTTTGTTGCTAACACAAAATTACGATAAAACCGAAACTCTATTGCAGCGGGCGTAAAGCATATTATGGTTAACCCCTACAAAATGACATATTAAAAATCCTTATCTTGTCACACATACACACACCTCACAATATCACCACACACATCTCCACACACATACCCTCACACTATTCATACACACACTCACACACCCACACGTTTACTTTCCAAGTTTTTCGAATAAATTCTACATTTCAACAACATTTTTGTTTTTTCTGTAATTGTGTAATTTTGCAAGGTTGGTTGTATTGAATATTATAACTATAACTCTATGCTTGTGGCCTACATTTTATTCTGTCATTAAATTAATTAATAATAAAATAATTAATAATGTATTTGAACTAACACTTGTATTTTTTTATTTTTTTTTATTTGATTAATTAATAGTATGCTTATAGGTATCATTTGTAGTGAATCAACAACTTGAATTATATTAATTTGTATAGTAGTTATTTTAAATTTTAAAAGTCGTAATTAATTTGTCATCAACTAATGATTTTAATTTTAATTCTTATTCTAATTGTAATCATTTTTAATTATTAGACATGTTTAACGTTTTTTATTAACGAATCTAATTGAATCACTTAATCATTGCAATAAAATAAGCACCATGTTATTAGGAAGAAGAAACTGACTCCTGAAATACAGATATTTAATATCTTTCTAAAAATTTTTTACAAAAAGAATTATTAGTATTGTAAAGTAACGTCTGTATGCTCTGAGAGGGTAGAAAGATGTGTAGGTACACACTGCAGCCACATATCGACCGGTAGGCATGTGAATTTCCTTTTTATTGAGGACTAGAATTTTACCCGCGTCATGGCACTCACAAATAATGGGGCTCTCTATTGGTCAAAGAATTTTTAAAATCGGTTACTTAGATCCAGAGATTACGCTCCACAACCTCACAAACTTTACCTATGGACAATATTAGAAGAGACAAGCCTATTAACGCATGCCGTGTATTGTTAACAATGGTGTAAATAATGGTTTTTCGATTTTGACACTCTCGATTAATAGTCACTTACCTCGATTTAGCTAAAGCATTTGGCACGGTATCTGTTTCCACTTTGATAAAAAAAAAGTAGTTAAAAAACTAAAAAAACTGAAAAGCAAAAACTAGCACATTTTAAATTAAACAAAACTTGGAAGCAGGCGGGGTCCATTCTATTTTCATTTCATAATTTTTGATTCAAATGAACCCCGCCTGTATCCAAGTTTTGTTTAATTTAAAATGTGCTAGTTTTTTGCTTTTCAGTTTTTTAAGTCGGGTTTTTTAGTTTTTTAACTCCTTTTTTTTTTCAACGTAATAAACTTATTTTATTTTATTTTTATTTTATTTTATATTTTTGTAATGTCCTTTTAAAACCCTTCATTTTGATATCCTACTCGATGGTATTGGAAAATATTTTTTTTTTGAAATTCGCTATATGGCCCCCAAAATGCGCAAATTCCTTTTCTTTTTTAATTTTAATGTAGCCAGTGACACTCGCGCCATCAAGACGAATCTAACGACGTATATTTTATTTAAATCCCATCATTCGTTTAGGAGTTATGAGGGAACAAAGAAACGGACATACATACATACATACACACCAAACCCTCCTTATGGGCTTCGCCGCAGTCGGGAAAGACATGAAAATATGGGTGAGGTGAGAAATCAGTCAGTTTCAACAAACTGACTATTTGTCCAACCTAGCAAATAACTGAAGTAGGTAAAATTGTTTTAGTGACGAACTACCTAATCAATACGGCGTTCTACAGGGCAGCATCCTTTGACCAACGTTATTCTTAGATTTATAAATGATTTATGTAATGTTAAGTTTCAAAAGGAAAGATCATCACGTTTGCAGATGATACTGCTTTTGTATTCAACATTATGTCCGACGAGGCTTCAAATACAGTGTGCACGTGTTGCACGCTAACTTACTTACCCAACCCCCGCCTCCCTGCCCCCTTATTGGTAAAACGAAATACATGACAATACTCCTTTAGACTACATACAACAGGATCAACCACAAACATCAACTTGAAAGCTCATTCATGTAACTCAATCAGCCAATGTTGTTGTTCTGTATTACTTAAAACGGAATCTTTCAATTATCTTGGCATTATTATAGACTACCGTCTGTTTAAAATCTATATAGGGGATGAAGAACTTTAAACCCTGTTTTTCATATCCCTATAATTATTTATTTCACATTTTCAATACAATAAAACGCATATACAGGGTGACTGGATCTGGACCCGCCATAGCCAATTTGCAAATAGAGGTGGTCATTTCCTAATCATTAGACCTTACTTTTCCTAGCTAAAGTCTCGAATTTCGGTGTGCTTCGTGGCATAGGCCTCCTCTAACAATTTCCATTTGTTATATTATTGCTGTAAGCGTTATTTCTTCCTTCTATCGGGTAGGGTATACAGTATTATATATATTAAGTCGCGGATAATTTTAACTGCGTAATGTAGTTTTTTGATATCAGTTTAACATTTGTTTCATAGATGGCGATGGCCTCGTCACAAAAGGCTAAGAAGGAACATGGGTGGTTTCTAGTAAGTAGAAGTCTGACACTCCCCACCGCTCTCCCAGAGCGGGAAGAGTCATTTGATGATTTTCCATGCTCCATAAAGTGGATGTCAATTTGCGCGTCAACATGGCTACTGTATCGATATACAGGCTGCAAATTAACCCTTCACACATACGTCAACCAAGCATTCTGTACATCAAACCGAGTACCCCTACGCAAAATTTTTTAAAAGTTATAACCTGAAAAACTAGTATTTACAAAAACAGCTGTGCAAAATTTGGTTCTTTAACCCCCAATATATCTGTAACTAGGGGGTTCCCAGGTATGGTCTAGAACCAAACAAATATTGCAGTGGTGAGAAGAATAAATGCCCTTCGTTTGCGTTAAGGGTACTTTTACACCCTTTAGATGCAGCGCCACAGTTTCTGACGACAACAGCATAATGAAGAGTGGAGAGCAACCTCATCAGGACTGTATCGCAACGTTTTCATTGCCGTCACTAATACTTTGTTGCAGGAAATCACGATGGGCGAGGTCCATATAAATAATACACTCATCGGTGTAAAAAATAAAAGCGAAGAACAGTTACGGTATTAGCAAGTTCGTAAGAACTATCTCATTTATATCAAAATACATTGTTATAAGTACGAAACAAAATGGATTTCAAAGAGGAAAGTCAACCGCACTATGTAGCTTGTTTTCAGTTAGTAAAATCAATTACTGAGAATATAGACAAGAAGATACCGGTCACTCCAATATTTTTCGACAGTTAGAAAAATGTTAGAGATACAGGATAAGAGGAAAAGCGTGAAACTGGCTAAAATTATTACCTAAGTAATAGACAACAACAGGTTGAATAAAGACAGAGAAGAGATAAAGTATAATATCTCTGTACAGGATAAGTACGTATGGTGTGCCTCAAGGTAGCATTCTGGGGCCATTGCTTTTTATCTATACATAAATGATTTGCCAACAGTAACGAAGAATAACTACGTGCTCTTTGCAGACGACATCTCATTGATAATAAATAATGACAATAAAAATTAAAATTACGAGAATAAAATTAATGCGGCCGTATAGAATGGCTTGAATAAAATAATTTGTGTGTGAATGTGACCAAAACCAAATATATTATTTTTTCTAATTACAAAATGACAAATGATGCAATGAAAATTATTACGCGTCCAACAGGACGTAATGCCACGCTATTGGCTTATCATGGATATGTCTCATCTGTGCTAAGATATGGCTTAATTATGGGGTATGGGGTCCACTGACAGCAACCAGGCAGCAGCTGCAGCAGACAGCAACATTCATAGTGCAAAAAAAATGTTTGCGAGCGAGTTTAGCGTACTTATACATACCGGAAATAGGAGTATTTGTTACAAAAGACCCTCACCTATTCTGTAAAGCCTATAGCGTCAATGTTCATAAGGTGAGTAAAATGTCAAGGGATCCAACAAAATTGGCAATGCCAATATGTAAAACTGTCATAAATACACTGGAAGAATGGAAATAGATATATTTATTAAGATACCGAAGGTTATTGCAGAAGCATCTCAGAGCATAGCTGATAGAACATTGTTATTAATTCTTTCTTGACTGGCCTGTTGGTCTAGTGGTTAGTGATCCTGACTGCTAGGCCGGAGGTCGTGGGTTCGATTCCCACCCAGGACAAATGTTTGTGTGATGAGCACGATCATTTGTTCTGTGTCTGGGTGTAATTTATCTATAATATGTATGTATTTAGAAATATATAAGTATGTTTATCAGTTGTCTAGTACCCATAACACAAGCTCTGCTTAGCTTGGGACTAGATGGCGTTGTGTGATAGTTGTGGAATATTATTATTATTATTATTATTATTATTATACTGATAAGAAATTTATGAAATAAAAGAAATGACAAAGTTGCATGACATGAGAATTTAATTGACTGGCCTGTTGGTCTAGTGGTTAGTGACCCTAACTGCTATGCCGGAGGTCGTGGGTTCGATTCCCACCCAGGACAAATGTTTGTGTGATGAGTACGATCATTTGTTCTGTGTCTGGGTGTAATTTATCTATAATATGTATGTATTTAGAAATATAAAAGTATGTTTATCAGTTGTCTAGTACCCATAACACAAGCTCTGCTTAGCTTGGGACTAGATGGCGTTGTGTGATAGTTGTGGAATATTACCTATTATTATTGTGGTTTTAAACTTTCGTTTTCTCAGGTTAAACCTGGTATTTTAAGATATAAAAATAGGGATATAACAATTGGAACTATAGTGACTCTATTCATTTTCCAAACTCGCCTAATTTCCTCATTATTATTCCTTTCCTTATTATTATTATTAATTTAAGTTTTTTTTTTTGTGTTTTAATGACCTGGCATTATATTTGAAGCCATTGACATAAATTGTAATTTAATTTCGTTGGTTGTTGTTGTTCTTTTTTTGATTTTGTTAAAAATTATAATATATTAATGTGTTTATATGACATTTGTAATTTAATGACTACTTTTATTTGATATATTATTATTTTTATTTGTTGTAATTTAACTATAAGATTTATTTGACTTTTTTGAAATTTAATATTTTTGGCATTTATTGAGATCGTACTTTTTTTCTTATTGAACATTGCAAATTAATAATTTTATTTAATTCGTTTATATTTCAATCATTATTATTGTCTCAAAATTTGCATGCCTAGTAATTTAGGAGGCGGAATAAGATAAAACTAATCTTTACCTTGTGTTATAAATTTATTATATAAAATCTGTAAAATACTATATTTTTTATTGAGCAGCGGTGGCCAAGTGGGGGCGGCCCCGACTTACGAACAGTAGGTCGTGGGTTCGAACCCAGGCAGGCACATTAATAATAATAACATTAATACTTTGGGTAATTTATTTTATTACCACTGCTCTCAAAACGGTAAAGGAAAACATCGTGATGAAACCGGCATGGCTTAGAACCAAACATTCGAAGACATGTGACATCTACCAATCCGCACTGAGCCCGCGTGGTAGATTATAGCCCATTCCCTCTCAAAGAGAGAGGAGGCCTGTGTCCCAGCAGTGGGAAAATTAATAGGCTGTTGATGATGATGATGATGACCAAATTTCAGGCAAATAAATGAATCTATCTACTTAAAATAAAATGAAATAAAAGGTTTAATAAGCTTTAGTCTTTAGTATAGGTACTAAAGCCGGATGTTGTTTTTTAAGGGGGATTTGTGGAATAAGCCATTTGAGGGTGCATCCCGTCATCCCAGAGCGAAAGGGAGTGTCAGACTTCTACTGACTAAAAACCACTCATATTCGTTCTTAGCCCTTTATGTCGAGGCCGTGGTATCTCTTACAACAACCCGAACCCAAGATATTTGAATTTATAGTTTTCAAGAAGAACTTTATCATTATGATCAAGCAAGAATGAGACATACAACGACATCCATTAAACAAATATGGTACTTGTTAATAAATGCCTTCACAAGATAACTTATAAATTATGATTACAAAACTTACTTTGTGGGTAGGTATTAGTCTAAATGACGGTGCTTTCAAAATCTACATAGCCTAAACCCTATAGTGTGTTTGATCGTTTTCATTAAATTTTAGTAGTTTATCTTCATCTTCGATATATGGCGTTGTTCATTTGATGCCATTTTCTGAACCGCGGAGTCAATTAAAAATACATATGTTCCGTGAGTAGTTATCCAATAAAAATTTACCAATTACACAGTATAAAATTGGGTTCCGTAGTCTACAAGGAACCCTTACAGTTTTGGCATGTCCGTCTGTCTGTCTGTCTGTCCGTGCTTCCGCACTATTGCTCAAGCAGTCTAAGTACTAGAAAGCTGTAATTTGGCAAGAATATACAAATGAGTTACGCCGACAAAGTGGTACCTAAAATAAAATGTTGCAAAATATATTTTTTTAGGGTATCTCCGATACACATAAAAGCGGGGATGATATTTTTTTCTTGCAAATTCCATAGTGTGGGAAGTCGTTGGATAGGTCTTTGAAAAAGATTGTGAGTTTGCTAAAACACTTTTTCGATTATGGGATTCGTTTGTGAAATATCACACTAATACTATATAGACGAAAGTTTGTGAGTGTGTGAGTGTGTATGTTTGTTACTTCTTCCCGCAGAAACTACTGAACGGATTTAGATGAAATTTGGTACACAGAAAGTTTATAACCTGGATTACCACATAGGATAGTTTTTATCCCGATTTTATCTTCCCGTGGGATAATTTTCGAGCTGTAGCGGGTGAAGCCGCTAGCAACAGCTAGTTAAGCTTTAAAGTGCAAATATTTGTTAGACTCAAGTCTGGCTTCCCAAACCACCTATAAGGGTTGTGTTCTGGCAAGTGAAAAAAATCCTGATAGTATACTATACACAAAATATATATTAATGTGTAATAATTTATGTATATAGTACCTGTATAAAATATTTTCCTATACATAATGTATGGGAGCAAGCACAGGTCTTAAATCTGGAAATGTAAGTTTGTTTTATTTTTATAATAAAAATCATCTTTCGGAGGCAGGTAGGCAGGGTGGTTAATCAGTTTAGTAAATTCACATGTTTGTGGTGGGCAACTACGGAACCCTACATTATGCGTGGTCCAACATGCACTAGGCCGGTTTTTAAAACTAAATTAAAATTACACAAAACCCAGGAAAAAAAAAAAATTTGTTCCGTGCGGGAATTGAAACCTGCGACACGCAGTGCTACTGTCAATCGTCCAGCCACTGCGCCAACCGTGCCGTCATATAGATGTGGTGTGGTGTTAGCCCTTTGTGTCGAGGTATCTCTTTCGAATAACCCACAGCTCCGACGGGCGTCAGCCCTTGCCCCTTCAATGTTGTCATCGTCATATAAGGCGCGTGTGTCTGTCATCGTCATAGAACGGACTGACGATTAGCTAGCCCTTTACTCACCGTCCACAGGCCCTCGCCTACGGAAGCCATCACGCCTGGAGCGTCTGCCGCATCGGCTGGGACGAGAAGCCTCTCACGTTCCGCCACCTCTTTCGCTAGCATCACTACTTTGCAGAATGAGGCGGCGGCGCCCCATTTCCTCTCGCCACGGACCATGGCTTGCACCAGGGCCGGATGCTAGAGGTTGCCGCCGCCAATCGCCGCTACGAGAACACGGTGGGGCTCCGCCCAAGCAGAGCAGACTCTACCGCTCTGGGCGAAGCGGAACGAAGTGTCAGACTTCTACTGACGAAAACCGCCCATGTTCTTTCTTGGCCCTTTGTGTTTCGGGGCCGTGGTATCTCTTGAGGACAACCCTCAGCCCTGGCAGACGTCGTCCCTTTGGGGCTCCTTCATTGTTACTGACATCTCTCTGAGGCGCGCGTGCGGCAACAGGGCCTATCGACTATAATCTACCTTTGTTTTTGGGGGGTTGGTAAGTTTTTTTTTTTTTTGTGACAAGCCCGCCACTCTATTCCCAAACCACTGTAACTCCTGTAAGCCAGAATCAACAGTGGCGACCACAAAAAAAGCGCCGAGACAATGAAGCCCGACAAAGTCCCAGAGAAACGATTTAACTGTCTAGGATCCCGCAACGAAATTAATCAGAAAAGAATAGCGGAGGAGTAGGAAAAACATAATTCTTCAACTCATCATTCTTCTTTAATTCTTGGGCAGAGCGAAAGGGAGTGTCAGATTTCTACTGACTAAAAACCACCCATGTTCCTTCTTAGCCCTGAGGCCGCGGTATCTCTTGGGAACAACCCGCAGCTCCGAAGGGACTATAATCTACCTCCGTTTCAAACATCAAGATCCGTTCGGCCGTTCTGACGTGGTTGATTAACAAACATCCATCCATCTAAACTTTAGTATTAGACATAGTCAGTGCTTTGCATTACCCTCTTCTTATTTGCTACAGCGTCAGTAAGTTAACGTAGGGTAATGATTTAATGTACTTTTGTCTAAGCGACGCGTTTCAGTTTTCGACAACCACGCGAACGAAGTCGCGGGCAAAGCTAGTAAAAATAATTTAGGTACTTTAAAAAAACTTTATATACCCAACACAGTCTTTCCCAAATATGGGGTTTACTCTCGGCAAGAAAACAAAAAGAAAAGTACATAATGAAAACTGCAGTTTTAAATAAACACATTTTCGTCCTTTTAAATCCTTTTTCAGTTAGGAAATCATCTCGAATAGCCTTCCGCCGTGTTACGGACGGAGGGGTCTGTCACATCCCGTCAGGGCTACGGGTTGTTCAATATTTACCTAGACATAATATAGGGCTAAGAAGGAACATGGGTGTTTTTTTTTAAGTCTGACACTCCCTTTCGCTCTGCCCAAGAGCGGAAGGGGTTTATTAAAATTTGATGATATTCCACTCGCCAAAAAAAACCGTTCTATCACACTCTTTCTGTCCACAGCTACACGTGATTGCTTCTCGCCACTTCTGACTGAGCTGCGGGAACATAATAATATGTAATATCCACAATAACCAATAGATGGACTGCTTGATAGATGATTTAATAATTATGTTTATGTAATTATGTTATTAGGAAGTAGGCAAGAAGATGCTGCGCCGACCCTAAATGAATTGGGGTGTGGGCAGGAGACTGATGTTTAGCCATGAAGTAGGAACCCGCTCATCCAGTACCAATAAAGTCACCTTCCTAGATAGGAACTAATCTGAATGAAACCGAAGACCTAATCATAATGAAACAGTTATAGGTGACATTCTATTCTACTTGGGCAACGCGTTTTTTCCTTCCATTCTCCTCTGTCATCATTTACCTCTTTTCTTTTGTCTTCACACAACCCAACCCTCTTTCTTTAGTTTTTCTCCTACTAACCATTCACCAACTTTCATATCCATCACTCTTTCAGTCACATGCGATTATTCCATCTCATTGCATGTTCATACTAAGACAACCGACTTCTTTTTGATTGTAACAAGCTTTTAATCTTCCTGTTAAACTCATTCTTTACTGGACCATTTTGTTTCCGACTTCCAAAAAATTCGTCTGTATATTTTTATTGTAAGTATGTTTTGTTTTCGTATAAGTAACTCTTTCGTTTAAGAACCGATTTGATGTATACTCTCGAGGTGATTCCATTGTCACCATGTCTGGATGTGATGATGGGATCCAAAGAAATTCGAGTGCAGCCCTCAAATTCTACAGGCACGTGTTACGTTTTTAATGTATTTTCTAAAGCTGTTAAAGTCAAATACTAGTTTAACAGCTTTAGAAAATAGCGTCTGTTAATCATAATATTTTGCGAATGAGCTGGTGATGGAAGGTACAAATCCTCAATGGTTAGGTTAGGTTAGGTTAGGAGCTGAAAGAAATTTCTATAAAAATTATGCGTGGTGCAACAGGTTGATCTGATAAAAGGGGTATGCTTTCCAGGACCCGACCACCCTCCGAAAATTTAAATGGAACCTCCATTTACTTAAATTTTTGGAGGGTGGTCGGGTCGGTAATTAAAAAATCAACAAAAATCGAAAATAGTTGTGGAAAAGCCTGCAAGCATGACATGTGGTATCAATAAAAATAAATGCATAGCAAATAGTTGTACGTATAGGATATTAAAACACAGAATAAATAACTTTAAGTACCTATAAACCAAGATGTCGGTTTGATTTCAACACCACAAAAAGAGCAGAAGTCGGTGGCAAAAAAACGTAATCAAAGAAACAAAAGTCACCGACTTTTACAGCTAATTTTTCTTCTGAAATGTATTTTTCACTTTTTTGTGTTTTTTGTCACTCCAACAGTCCTCAGTGACAAATAAACTGATGAACTGAACTGAAATAAACGACAGAGTATACATGTGGCTATATCGAAGCTAAATTGAAATTTAGGTCAAGGACTAGCATAACACATCACGCCTATTATCATAAAACGGATAAAAACGATAGAGGGCAGCTAGTAGGCACTTAGGAATAGGCTATTTTGTTTAAGACCTCTAAGGCTCAAATGCAGACTCCTGAGGATGACTACTAATGAGAAGTTCCTAATAGAAAAACATATGGTGGTCGAACCGGATTGTAGAGTGCACCACCCAAACTCAATGCCCCCGACACAGCTCAATTGAATAATCAACGACAAAGTTGCAAATACCATGTGATAGGACAATTGCACTTGACTACTTCTGTGATAGGCATGAGATACGAATTATCCTATCTTCGCCTTGTAAGTTGACCTCGGTAGTTACTATACAATAACGAATCCAAATTGAATAACCGATGGTAAAATTGCAATCCATCAAATTAACAGGCGTCGTGAGAACTGTATGAGGTGTCCTGGAGACATAATAGAGAGGAAATTTGCATTCATTGAAAAATTGCATTCCGTTCTCATATTTAACAAGAAAATAACCACCTTATACAATTTTCATAGCTATTATTCATTTGATTGGCAGAAGCACCCATCTTAGACCGACAATCACTGCACCAATAAAGCTAAATTGGATAACTGGTGTCAATCTGCATTACTGCAAATATTTTTTAACGATGTGGCAAAAGCACTTATTCGATTAAGGTGACAATAGAACGATCCTTGACAGAGTGCAATTTGCAACACTACATACAGGATAACACGCTATGTCTGTGGGAACCTAAATAATATGTCACACGACCATTTTCCATTTATTGGAGAGCTAAGTGCCAATCACTGCACCAGTGGTCCAGATTGAATAATTGGATAATCGTCAATTGCAAACGTTAGAACCAATTCAAGAACGTGCTAACAACATAATACGCGAAGATCCCATCCTTTTAACATGGACAGAATCACAATTGAAAATTGCAAGGAAATACCGAGTGACGTAGAAGGAGCAAATTACATCACAAAGCACCCATATGACCGGCAGTCATCTTTCACTTATGGATGTATCACTGCACAAATAAATCCAAATTGCATAACGATCAACAAATTGCATGCACTAGAACCAATAACGACGAAATAGTCCTCAACAACAAAATTGCTCGACATAATATCCATAACGATGAATATCCGTCGCGAATAGACGCGCTTAGAATCTGCGGGCGTCAAAACATATAATACCAGCTGAATTTGATCCATTGCTCAGTAATAATCATCAAATAACGGCGGCTCAGCGTACACTGGCATAACAACCCGTATAGACCACTTAACTCAATAAAACTCCCCTTGGCTGACATTAAATTTAATAGTCTATGAAAAGGAACGGCGCGAGCGCAAATGGTCCTTCCTGTGAGCGAACGGAAGACGGCGATTGGCTCAATTGCGCGGCCCATTCACCAATCAGCGTCCTGATATGCTTGCAGGTCAACCTGTCCAATTTAAAATTGGTAGTTGTAGTCGCAAATCCTGGTTACATAAGTTTGTTTGCTTATGGGTCAAACATCTTCACTTCACAGAATTTTCAATGGCAGCGTTTTTCAAGTGAATTAAATCAGAATTCCTCTTCTAGAGAGGAGGCCTGAGTACTTGCAGTGAGAACATTATAAGCTGATGATGATGAAGAAATCTGAATCAGAATTTGAAAAGTGGCGTGAATCAACTAGAGACATTGAAATAGCAAATGAGGAACTATTGATCACTTACAAAACTTCAGTATTATGAAGGGTTGACAATATTTTATCCAGATAGGTACGTCTATAAGTATGGTTTAGAAAAATGGGCTTATGAGTACGGAAAAGATGATTAAGTTAAATAAAGATTCGTTTTGTAGAGCTTCATGATGTCACTCATATAATTCTACCGCACAAGAAAACGAATAACCTCTTAGGTAGTGGTGATTTAGATTTGGTGGCAGGACACATAGTACGGCGCAGTGTTGATAGGTGGACTGACGCTGTCAGTGTCCAAGAACTGCCAAAAGAAATGTAGGTTGTCCGGCGGCGGCGAAACGGATTGACTATTTATTTGTAATCGGAGGATAATCCAGGATGAGGCTGATACTCGCAGGAATCTGGAGATTTGCACAACAAAAGAGAGACCTATGAATGAATGTCAGTGGGTGAATTCAGGCGGATGATGATGATTTAGACCATCAAAAAGGAAATGGATCGAAAATCATTTGGACTTTCATACTAATTGCGCCGGCAGATATTAAAATTTACATCGATATTTTCTATGGATAAATTAATTTTTGTCATTGAACCTTTTTTAGCCTGTAACACCACTTGCTTTAGCGCTGTCATGAAAATGTCTGTGAATATCACTGGAACTTTATTCTCGTTGCAATAAGATTGCTAATTGGTTGCCGCTGTCTGAGCTAGCATAAATGTGTAAGCTTCAGCTACAGCACTTTCATTTTTTTCATCTTAATATTTAGATCTATCAAGAGAGTTAAGGGACGTCTTATTGATAATTCATTACATTTCAGCTGATTTAGAAGAGGGCGAGAACTTCTGGTAACAAATATAAGGAAGAGAAATTGAAAGTACCTACCTGATTCAAGGAAATAAGTGATGATACCATGGTATATACCACAGAGCACGGAAACCAGCAGCATCTAGAGATGGCTGTAGTTATAAAAGTCGTGTGTCCGTTAAATGTTAAATGGATATAATTGCATGTTAAAAATAACCTTTGGGAACCTTACACCTTACCAATCGTGAGTACATGACATTGACAGTGGTAGATCACCTAGTTTTGTACCGAACAACCGGCGTCTCCAACACATCTAATTTCTGTATGTCGCTACGAATGTAGTCTACAGGCTTGAGATACTCCATGGGGTCTTAATTATCTCCTATACCGGCGGGAGTACCAGTCAGTATGAGGTTGCCGGGAAACACGGTCTTTACACTGAAATAAAAAATATGACAGGTGCGTGTGCTCCCAAACAGCGTGTAGTATGACCACAGAGTACATTATACTATATAGAAAAGTATGACTAGATGTATGATCATGGATGAGGCAAAAGGAGAATGTATAAGGATCATGGTGGGTTTCTGTTTACCCACATGGGAAAAAGGAGATCAATTGCATTACTCTTTTACATGTGCAGAATAACAGGAAATTGCGACATGTCCTGGGAACAAAAACTTGTGCCATCCACCAAGTCACACTGAGCCCGCATGGTGTTTTAGGTTGAGCCTTTCTTAGAGAGGAGGCCTGCGCCTCAGCAGTGGGAACGCTGGAATAGCCTGATCAAGAACTAAGGCTGAGACCTGTGAACGTTACCCGTTACTCTGATTAAGCGTTATTCCCATCATGGTCGCACAGTTATCAACCTACAAACTCAAGACCGTACGGAATTATTCTTTCTGTTTTGTGAAGCAATCAAGCTAATTATGATGATGACGAAACAATTAAACTCACGTCGATACCCTCTCAATGATAGCAGGAATTCCATGTGCGAAGTAGCTGGTGGGTAGTACCAGTACCAGTACCTATGGTTTAACCACCCCATTTATAGAGCGTGAGTCATATCCAGCGCATGCAGGAGCCTGGTCAATCCCCATCTCATCCTCTGTCAATATAAACGGACCGATGGGACAGAATGTGTCCTGCAACTGTGGAGGATTTAAAAAACATTAACCAGCGACAATTTAAAACGAGGTCAGTGACACTGGCATACCTTGATAAAAACTGAGGCATGCTACAGTTATGTTTAGGTCAATCTGATCTTAAGAATCAGGCCGATCCGAAAGAGGTTGGTTGGTAACGCTTACGTGTAACCTAGCATTACTTGGAAGCAGAGATATCAGGCAGCAGCAGAGCTGTTTCTCAAAGATCTTGCCTGAGGTAGCACTCAATGCGGTAGTGAATGGTCTTGCCGACAAGCAGAGTGTGGTGATGGGTCGGTTTAACAACAGAGTCATTATACAGGGTCTAACAGAATAAAGGTGGTCATTCAGGCAAGACCAAAATTCCCTTTTTTTCCTTTTGAAAATATACGACGGAAAGATTAATTTGACGGCACTGTGGGCAGTGGCTAAGCGATTGGACTGCTGCGCTGCGTGTCGCGGGTTCGATCTCCGCACGGAACAAATATTTGTATGGTCTACAGATAGTTGTTTCGAGTCTAGGTGTGTTTGTTTATATGAGTTTAAATGTTTCTTAACGCACCCACGACACAGGAGAAATTATTAGTGTGGGGCAACGCTTTAAAAAACAAATCTAAGAGAGGTTGTCCAGTGTGATGGTCTCAATCACCTTTTAAGAGGTTCCTGTAGCATATCAGGTTTCTATATAGCAACACATTTATGATGCCTCGGTGCATCTGGTGCACCGAGTCCGGTGGTGGTGGTGGTGGTTTCCATTTAAACGATTCTGTTCTACATTAAATCGGTTCTGACCACTTACTAAAAGGTGAGGCGTTGATTGCTATTCAAGAAAAAAATACTGGCAGTCCTCATGCCAATTTTAAAGCTTTAGGTACGGACGTGAAAACGGACAGTTCTTCGCCAGTACTTTAAATAGTTGGTTGCAATTGTAGCACCTACCTGCCTATGCATAAACTGGTCGATGTAGCACCACTAGGGGGAGACCTATATTCATCGCAGTGAACGTCTTTTGGATAAGTTAATAATAATATCAGCAAACCTTCCCATATAAGAAATGTGGCCCGTTTTTCTCTTTCTGCCATTCGCTGTCGGAGATATCTTGGGTGATGGTGTACCCGAAGATGTACTTCTCAGCGTTCGCAGCTTTTACAGAACTCGCAGTCTTTCCTATTATAACCGCTAGCTCCACTTCCCAGTCCACTTTCTGCAGTAAAACATCTTGAAATAATAGATCATTCTTGAGACCCAAAATTGGAGACGGAGAAAAATTCTTAAGGGCCACTAGCTAGCTTAAAGTGGGCGACGTAGGTAGGTACCGCTCCTCGATAATTAGAAATTGATACACCTACCGACCTACTTTTTTTATTTATACCTATCCAGACATTAAGTTCCCATCGATACAATTACGATTCATTAATCTTCTATGAGTAGAGTACCTACTTAGATCCTAAGTGACAAAAATTACTTTCAAGGAAAGGTTCCATTACATAATCTGCCAAACATTTTGGCGGTACAATCCAAACGCGCACGAAATTAAGAGTACCGCAACCGTTTAAACAAACGGAAGACGTACTAAACACCAGTGACATTATTTCATCACGCAAGGTACGCCTACACACTATGAATTACAGCGTCAATTTACTTCAATAATTGACCCCAATTTACGTTGCGCTGAGGTCAGAGCAAACCTCGGTGATTCACTAAGAATTTTTGACCTCGTCTACTATATACATATAAGTAGGAAGAGAGAATAGGTCGTTAAACTTGAGCGTATAAAAGCTGCGATTATTTCATGTACCGCTTGCAATTTGGGAATTTGTAAAGCTTGCAGTGCAGGACCTACCTAATTTAAGTAGGTACAATAGGGTCCACACAAATACGAAGTAATTAAACATTCCCACCACAACAACAAGACCAAAGTGTCCTTCGAGTACGAAGTACATTTTGGTCGACATAAAAAGTCGCCGTGAGCGAGGGGCCTTAGCAGTAAACAAGGGGTCTAAAATGGCCACTTTATTTAGCAGAGCGCGACGCAGTTCTTTACTATTATGAAAGGTCTATTTTACGCTTTTTAATGCAATTCATAATAGGATCTGATAAAGTGGCCATTTTAGACCCCCAGGCCTAAACAAATTGACTAAGTAAAATGTTAGTCAGTCTATTTTATGTCAAATTAAAAAAGGTTTCGGTGGTAAGTAGTATTCACATTGTGGTAGCGGGGCCAACTGCCCATTACACTACACACTTTTTTTTTGGAATTAAAAGTGTTAATTAACGGCCGAATACTGAAACGCCACTCAAATATAAGTAACGCTCAAATCTAGTGCTGTCTCGGTCGCTCTATGCTGAAGTAACAAAGACAGGACGAGATGCAAGGGCAACTTAAAATTGAGTAGCGTTTCAGTATTCGGCCGTAAGTCTCGTGTAATGGATGACGAGCCTTTAGCCATCAACCGGGTACAAACACAATACTTCGTAACGTGTATAAATTCCTCGGAAAAATCCCCCTGAGTTACCAAATATTTGATATCGCATTGTACCATGCATGAATGTACTATCGAACAAGCTAATAAGTATACAGGTAGGATGTTCATAATTCTATTTTACTGAAAATATTGATTGCAATTTTGTTTTATAAAGCGTTTCGCATTAAACGACTGACGTGAAACACTGTATCGTTTGGCATCAGTCTCTAAATGTATCTGTATAATCTTAAAAGGAAATGCAATTTATCTGGCTGTATAGGTACTTATTAGCTTGTTCGACTGAACGTATCTTATTCAACTTTAAGAAATAGAAATTAGGGATTGCTACTAATAAATTCCTGGGAAAAGCCAATGGCACTTTGCGCAACTTGGGAATCAAACCCAGCCTAGGACGTCATGCTCAGCAGTCGCATTTGCGGCCACTAGACCAAAGAGGCATTTATAACAACATACCGTACTCAAGTTTATCAGGTTTTAATTGAACTGGTTTGATAAGCACTGGAAAATTTGAATTGATGAATTTGAATTAATATTATATGCCTATTTTATACTAAAAGTAAAATGATTAGTATTGACTTCATAATTTAAAGGTTACTTTCTATTTATTTACAGCTTTGCGGTAGCAGTGCTTGTCCACCACTGCTGAGTACCGAGTACTTGGCTGCCTATCTCAGACGCGAGATAAATATCCAGAGAGAATTTCTAAGAAATTAAGCTATTACACAGAACGTTTAAAAAATGCAAATCAAAAAGTCAGAATATTTTTTTAACCTAAAAAAAGACAAACGTTGTAGAATAGTCATAATTTTATTAAAATATAGACATACATTCCATATAAAACAATAATAAGTATAATAAACTATAGAAAAACATATACAAAAGAAAAACGTATCTTAAAAATATGTATAAAATACGCAAGTATACCTTACAAAACAAAAGATTTATACAATAGAATATTATAACGTCATACATAACAATAAGTTTAAACATACAGGTTGATCGAAAAAGTTTGGTTCATATTACAAACGGTGGAAAATGAAACTTACTGGAGCAGAGTACCTCAAATATTGATGATGGCAAGCTATGAAAAGTATGAATTTCTGTGAAGCGGAAAAAATATCACACATTTTTAGTCACGTCACTAAATAAAAATAAGACCAAATTTTAAGATAGAAATGATATTGATACGGACCTTCGTATCAATATCATTTCTATCTTAAAATTTGGTCTTCACGCATCCAGGAGACACGCGCGAGGAAATGCTTAATGTCTGCGTCCAATTTTATACTTACTTACTATACTGCTACAGTCCTCTATCAAAAATTGATACAACTTGGTGGAACATGTTGCAGTGGGCTTCATTTGAACTGAACCCGAGAAATGACGTTGTGGTACTATTTTCAAGACTGATAGCGTACTAAATTCCGATTTCCGTTCTAAAACTTGAAGGAGAAATCTTGCTAAATAGATAATATACAAGATGGCAATGTCAATAAAATCGGCACTATCCTTATTCTAGCATCTAAAATTTCTCGACGCTCACAGTGAACTTGCCAATCTTTTCTATCTCACTGCTGATGACGTCTCCCGGCTTGAGGAACTCTGGAGGGTTGCGGTGCACTCCCACACCTCCCGGAGTGCCGGTCAAGATGATGTCACCCGGGTATAGGGTCATTAGGCTAGAAAGATGTTTATGATAATATGAGAACACTTTTTAACAAGCTTTTTATAAAGGGTGTAAAAGTACCCGTAACGCAAACGAAGTGCATTTGTTCTCCCCACCATTGCGATAATTTTTTGGTTCTAGAGCATACCTGGGAACCCCCTAGTTACGGAGATATTGGGGGTCAAAGATCCAAATTTTGCACAGCTGATTTTGTAAATACTAGTTTTTCAAGTTATAACTTTACTTAAATTACCTCCAAGACCCATTTACTATTCAAAGCATCCACTAGCACAATGTTTATATGAGTGCTACATTCAGTTTTACCGTAAAATGTGATTTTTGACCCCGAAACAAAAAGTAGTTCCCCAGCAAACATTTTTGCGTAGATGTACCTAATTTGATGTACAGAATGCTTGGCTGACGTATATGTGAAGGGTTAATTTACACCCTGTATGTTTAACAGATAGGTTATAAAGATGAAGCCCCTATTATGACACCCTTTGCCGTAGGCCGGTTGCGTTCGTTTGATTATATTTTTCTAATAATACAGCCTTGTGACCAACAAACACAGTGTAGGCATCGAAATAGGTCCCGTTTGCAAATTTTTGGTATGAAAAACTAGGTGTTCAGCATGCGGACCCAGATGGGGTTGATGGTAGATCCTAATAACGCAAATAATTATAAAGGCGAAAGTTTGTAAGTATGGTTGTTTGATACTCTTTCACGCAAAAACTACTGAACGGATTTGAATAAAAATTGGTACAAATATAGTTTATAACCTGGATTAACACATAGGATGCGGCTTCACCCGCTATAACTCGAAAATTATCCCACGGGAAGATAAAATCGGGATAAAAATTCTGTGTTAATCCAGGTTATAAACTACGACGATAGTAGGTACGTCTTCCGGTTCGCGGTCGTCACTCCAGAACTTGATGAACCGACGACCTGCAGGACTATTGCGTATCTTTTTAAATGTCAGTGGCTATCAAAGTGTCCATTGATTAACTGTCAAATTGGTTAAGGTTTAGTACAAAATGGAACCATTTCACAGTTAATTGATGGACACTATGATAGCCACTGATATTTCAAAAGATACGCAATAGCCCTTCTGGGGAAGGTTGCGGGGATCCGCTGGATGCGAGACCGGTCAATGTGGCGACGCTTGGGGGAGGCCTATGTCTAGCAGTAGACGTCTTTCAGCTGAAATGGCGATGATGAACAGGGTGTGATTACTTACGCACTGATCCTCTCAATAACTTTAGGTATGGTGTGTATCAGGTTGCAGGTGTTGCTGCTCTGTTTCTCAGTGTCGTTGACTGAGCACTTGATGTCCAGTTTCTGTGCGTCCCCGATTTCGCTCGCCGTCACTATGCATGGGCCGATGGGGCAGAACGTGTCTTGGGACTGGAAACAGCAATTATTTATCAAAGTTAATATCGTTAGGAGCCAGACACACACACACATGAATAATAGGGTAGTCGACAAAAAAATCTAATTAGTCCGTCAGATAGATTTCCATAAATATTGGACACATTCATTGGTTCGATTCCCACCCAGGACGAATGTTTGTGTGATGAGCACGATCATTTGTTCTGTGTCTGGGTGTAATTTATCTATAATATGTATGTATTTAGAAATATATAAGTATGTTTATCAGTTGTCTAGTACCCATAACACAAGCTCTGCTTAGCTTGGGACTAGATGGCGTTGTGTGATAGTTGTGGAATATTATATTATTACATTTTTTTCTGTTTTCACGTAAACAAAAAATTAAGACAGTGGTTTTAAGTCGTTTGACGACACAGGTTGGCACATTTATTATCACGAAGTGACGTCACGAGCCCCCACTCATGATCTTTGACACGTTTTATTTTCGTATAATTGTATTAATTTGTTAAAACAAATACATGTATCCGATATATTTCGATAATCTAACAGACGGAATAAACAGAATCATATGTGTTTTAGTCAGGATGCATTTCTATTCTGTGTCACAAAAATCTGTTTGGCGTAGATAGCAGCAGGTTTTTTTTTGGAAAACAATAAGTACGTTATTTACTTTTACCCTTTTGAGTGGTGATATCCAGAAAAAATCATTTTTGCTATGTATAAAGTTTACATTGCAAGTTCTAGAAGTATTCTTCTTAGCGTGTTTAACAATCAGCCTTCACGACGAGTTTGGCACTTTTAGTAGCGTCCATTATTTCCTGCGATGTGCAAATAACAGGACTGGCAGGATACGATATCAAGTGTCCCATTGAATAAAGTTATTAAGAGGTCATCACTTCATCGAAGTAGGCAAAGAAGAAAAAACTCATATACCTACTACTCAAGCAAAGTGAATGAGTGCATTTACATGGGACGACCGCGACAGCTTCCTCTACGAAATGAAAATAAATCATTCAATTCCGCCCAGTAATCACGGAGACGAGAACAGCGGTAGCCCAGTGATGGCGGTTCTGACTTACGAGTGGTTAAGTCGTGGGTTCGAACCCAGGCAGGCGCCTTACTTTCATTTCATCACCACTGGTTTCAAAACGGTGAAGGAAAACATTATGAGGAAACCGGCACCGTGTTCTCCGACGACCTAAACATTAAGATATCCAAACCACTTGGAACGCTCAACTCAGTTTATCAAGCAGAGTGTGTAGGTATTATCCAAGCGGCACACGCTATAGAGGCCAGGGAGGTTACGGATACTAATATTCGAATACTCTCCGACAGTGCCTCAGTCCTTCAATCCCTAAAGAGCAATCAGATCACGTCGAGACTGATACTAGAATGCCACAAGGCACTAGAACGTATCACGGTACTAAATCACAACACGGTAACACTACAATGGATAAGAGGTCACAGTGGATCACTTGGAAACGATGCGGCTGACGAACTTGCCAGAAGAGGATCCAGCACAAAACCGTACGGACCCGAACCCATTGTGCCCATCCCTTTCAAGCAGCTAAGAAGCTGGTTAAAAGACCACACTCGCATACAAGCGGAGGAACGGTGGACCTTGACACCAGGATGTAGGCAATCCAAGGATGCTATGCCATCCCTGGATAAAAAGCTGACCAGGCGCCTTCTGCGCCTGGACAGAGACAGCCTGCGTCTGGTGGCGGGGACCATCACTGGACACTGTTCACTAAATAAACACTTCCACAACCTAGGTATCACTGACAGCCCCCTGTGCAGAGCATGCATGGAGGCAGAGGAAACGGTGGCGCATGTGCTCCTTGAGTGTACAGGCGTTACCAAGATTCGTGAGGAGACCCTTGGTACACCAAGATCCCTTGCGGATGCCCTGAGGAGACCGGGAAGTCTGATCTGCTTCTGGAGGGAGGTGGGCTGGTTGGAGTAATCGGCCACCATGGCTCACGCACAATGGTCCACTTCAAGGACTAAGTGCGGAAACCTGAACCCCATAAAGAAGAAGAAGAAGAAGAAGAACCGGCATGTCTTGCAACTATAAATTCGAAGACATACAGTGGCATTTACCAATCCACACTAGGCCTGCGTGGAGGATTTATTGCCCATTCCCAACATTATAGGCTGATTTTCCTTATGGAGTGAAGGAATATTAAGTAGAATTTCCTTTCCTGGAGACATCGGTGTATTTGTAACAGTCAAAACAGATAATCAGTCAAAACTACTTTTGACCGGTCAAAACTATTAAAATCCTAACTGAGATTTACTTAGACAACCTTAATATTAGGTGGTTTCTGTTTTATTAAATCAATAAATTAAAATAACCTAAAGGTCATTAGGAAACTTATTAGGTTGTTTTGTGACCCTTTGGATAACCTCATAGTAAACCTAACATAATTATTTTAATAATGGTTTTGACTGACACCAGTCACGATTGTATGTATCAGCTCTCATCATCTGCCCAGTCATTTCCCAAATATTATACGACTGCCTATCTGACCTTCTCAGCCTAGTTAATACTTACTGGATAATATGATACCCCTTAGTAAGACTCGTTGTCAGACTTTCAGGTCACTGACTACCTGTAACAACTGCCAAAGATCTATATACGGCAGCCGGGACCAACCGCTTAATGTGCTTTCCGAGGCTCTTAATACTATTATGACAGCAAGTGACAACAGCAATCAGTGAGGTCATTGCTAAATAATAACAGTCCTCGTGTTGATCTTTTGGGATAAGCCACGCTTGCCTAGGTTGGTCCGTGGATGGTTGACCACCCCTTACATTATCGAGTTTCGTCCGTGCCTCTTCAATATCCCACTGTACCTTGCATTTGTAGACTACTCGAAAGCATTCGATCGTATAACGCACTCTGCCATCTTTAAAGCCCTTAGTAATCAAAATGTAGAATCCACCTATATACGTCTCTTACAAAATATTGACACCAGCAGCACAGCCGCTATAAAGCTAGAACGGATTAGTCCACAATTCAGAATCCTAAAGGGAGCAAACAGGGCGACCCGCTATCTCCAAAGCTATTCACCAGTACCCTAGAGGAAGTCTTTAGAACTTTGGCGACCGCATGGGAAGAGAGAGGTATATGTCTCGACGAGGTTGACAAATTTACGCTTCGCTGATGACATTGTGCTTTTCTCTCCATCAGCCGCGGAACTGGAACAAATGCTTCAAGAACTGAGCGAGGCAAGCCTTGAGGTTGGACTGGAGATGAACATATCAAAGACCAAGCTCATGAGCAACAGCTCACCTATCAACGTGCACTTAAATGGGGAGAAAATACACTATGTCCAAGAATACATCTACCTGGGCCAAGTAGTCTCCTTCCAGGCGAGACAAGATAAAGAAGTGGCAAGACGCAATGAAAACGCCTGGAAGAGCTACTGGTCCATGAAAGAGCTATTCAAGGGCGATTTACCCATCCCCTTAAAACGCAAGCTAATGGATATGTGTATTCTCCCCATTCTGACATATGGTGCACAGACTTGGTCTTTGACTAACATCAAGAAGTCCAAACTCAAGGTTTGCCAACGAGCGATGGAGCGCAGCATTCTGAATGAATTAACTGACCGCATAAAAAACACCACACTGCGCTCCAGAATGCAAATTGCCGACGTAGCTTATAAAGCTGCAAGACTGAAATGGGACTGGGCGGGCCATGTCTGCCGGATGCCGCCGCAGCTGTGGGCCCGAATATCGCAAGAATGGAGCCCTAACACAGCTAGACGGGGTCGCGGTAGACCAAGGAGGAGATGGCGGGACGCCTTGGATGGCTTTCTCACCAACTGGCAAGATGAAGCACACCATCGTAAGAAGTGGAAGGAATGGGGGGAGGTCTTTGATCAGGAGTGGGACAATACGGGCTTAATAATAAAAAAAAAAAAGTTTAAAATACAGCGTTGGTTGCGGTGGACCCGCCTCTCAGTAAATGAGTAAAAAAGCACGCGACGAGCCTTCTGCACGCGCCGCGTCTCTGTAAACGAGCCCTTATTTTTGTTTTTTTTTTTGGCCGGTGGAAAATCATCGAATATAAATCTAAAATCCCGCTCTTGGGCAGAGCGAAAGGGAGTGTCAGACTTCTACTGACTAAAAACCACCCATGTTCCTTCTTAGTCCGACGGGCGTCGGCCCTTTCGGGCCCCTCCCATGTTGCTGACATGGGAGGACATGACTCTTTGAGGCGCGCGTGGAACACGAACGCGCCGTCGACACGGCCTGTTTCCATCGTAAGACGGACGGACGGCGAGTTAGCCCATCACTCACCGTCCACAGGCTCGCGTCTACGGTGGCCGGAGGTCATCACGTGACCTCCGACGCCCGGAGCGCCTCCCGCTGCGGCTGGGACGAGAGGTTCTCTCTCGCGTTCCGCCACCTCCTTCGCTAGCATCCCTGCTTCGCAGAAGGCGTCCCATTCCTCCTCGCCCTGTAAACGAGCCCTTTTTTTTTTTTTTTTTTTTGGTGGGTGTAAAATCATCGAATAACCCCTCCCGCTCTTGGGCAGAGCGAAAGGGAGTGTCAGACTTCTACTGACTAAAAACCACCCATGTTCCTTCTTCGCCCTCTATGTCGAGGCCGCGATAACCGTTGGACTACCCGCGGCCCCGACAGGCTGTAAACGAGCCCTTACACTGAAAGTCGACCCAATATAGCCTTGAAAAGGCTATAGGCCGATAACGAGTAAGTAACAAGGGTACGAACCTTTCCAAGCAAGAACTGTCCTCCATTCTTCTCCTTCTGCCAGTCTCTGGCACTGATGTCCTGTGCCACAGTATACCCGAAGATATAGTCATTAGCCTCAGCTGCTGACACGGAAGAGGCTGTCTTGCCGATGATCACTGCTAGTTCCACCTCCCAGTCCACTTTCTGTAATAGAATGAAGATTTTTGTATTAATACTAAAATATTAATATTAATATGATGACTTGGGGCTTAATAATAACTGCCACTCAGGTCAATCTTTAGGTTAAGCCGCGCTTCCCAAGGATGGTCTGTGGATGGGTGACCACCTGTTACATACCATGCTTCCTACGTGCATCGGAAAGCAAGTTAAGCTGTTAGTCCTGGCTGTCATATATACATAGATCTTTAGCAATCGTTACAGGTGATAAGTTTGACAAGCAGTCTTACCAAAGGGTATCGTATTACCCAGTATTAACTGGTTTGTGGAGGTCAGAGAGGCAGTCGGTCCATGTAAAATACTGATATTCAGCTGCATTCGGTTAGACTGGAAGCCGACCCTAACATAGTGGGGAATGGCGTAATACGTCATCGCTCTAACAGGTGCAGAGGACAAATGCGTCGCACGGTGAAGTATGACGGCATATCCCGATATACGTCGAAAGCGCGGGCGCAGGTGACGGCAACGCGAAGTTGGGGGGTAGCGAGACACAAAAAACACGAGAGGTATCACAAGAAGAAAGGGAACCAGTCAGCGCCTCGGCGGTATTCTGCGGTATACTTAGTTGTGGAGGTCAGATACGCATTTAGTCCACGTGAAACAATGATATATTAAAACTATAGATACGTTGTACGCTCTCAAAAATGACAACATGAAATGAAGCCAATTGGCCACATCGCGCTTAGTTACGCACCAACCTCTCGCGCGATGCTACGTTTGTTCTTAATTTAAATCGTGTGTGTAAGCTTGCGCGAAACATAAAGACAACAGGCATCAACAGGCACCCCGCTGTACGGTGTCATATTTTCTTTCCCTTTCTTTACGCGTAAAAGTACACACATCAAAAGTGTCTAGGGATCAACATATATTTTTGCAATAACTTTTCTCCTGATTGATATTAATTAAAATTTTCTTTAAGGATTCATCAAATAAAGTGTTTTCGTTTGTCACAGTAACGATAAACCAAGTCACCTTTGCATTAATAAAGAAATTTGCCATTTTCCTAATAAAGGGATTTTTGACATTTGAACCACTAACATTAAAGTTCGAAAAAAAGACTGAAATAACAGTTTTCTTTAAAATTTTATTGGGTAACTTAAACAATTAATAATCCGTGTTTCTACCGCGAACACTAACAACACAAGAACATCGGTTTGGCATACTCAAAATGAGTTCATCCAAATCACGCTGTGGAATGGCCGCCCATGTTCGTTGCAACAACAAAAAAAGGTCTTCTTGCGACTGGATACCCTCCATATTCGGCAGAGCTCTTCTCTGTAGCATATCCCATGCATGCTCAATCGGGTTCAAGTCTGGCGACTGAGCAGGCCAGGGCAGGACATTGATGTTAGCTGCGGCGAGAGTCTGTCTTACAACTCTTGCGGTGTGCGGTCGTGCATTATCATGCATTAACTGAAATAAGGGACCGATTTGCACTTGTAGAGGAACGATGACGTCTGATACAATCGTCTCAGCATAAATTTGAGCGTTGAGGTTGCCTCTGATTCAAATCAACTCAGTTCTTCCGCCGATCCAAATACCCGCCCATACCATGATGGTTCCACCACTATAAGGATGGACTTCCTGGCAGGATTTTAATCGCTGTTGGCGTCCAGGGGTTCTCCAGTGTCGTATACGTCTTGTATCCGGTCTCATACCAAAACGAGACTCATCAGAAAAGCACACGAAACGCCATTGTTCTTCTGCCCAATTTCTGTGTTCAAGAGCCCATTGATATCGAATCCTACAATTGTGCATTGCTATAGGTGGTACCCGTAGCGGTCTTCGGGAATGAAGGTTCACTTCATGCAAGCGGTTTCTGACTGTTTGGTCGCTAATTAAGTTCCCTGAAGAGTGATGAAGCCTCACGGCTAACATCATGGCGGTTATTGTTGGAGCTCTTCGAGTTAAGATTTGAATGTATCGGTCTTGTCTCCGTGTGGTGCAGCGATACCGTCCTCCATGGCGCTCAGCCACGGTACCAGTGCTTCGGTAACGTGTCCAAAGTCGACTGATAACACTCTGACTTGTATTCAGAGCTAAAGCCACAGTACGTTGCCGGGAACCAGCTTCTATCATTCCCACGGCTCTGAGCATTTCTTCCCTGCTTAAATGACGTCGCCGCTCCATAATAACGTTGGTTTTAATCAGTAGTAGGGAAACAGGAGCACTAATAATGTCTTCAATGCGTTGTATGTTTTTATAGGGAAAATATTGACAGCTAATTTTCATCTTTTACTCGAATTTGATTCACAGTTCCTGATTCAAATTATGAAATGCACCAAAAAGGATCCATATAAATTTATAAAATCATAAATTTATTACAAAGCCACATCTCAATCTCAAGAAATCCGCATAAAAATGCTTGATCCCTAGACACTTTTGATGTGTGTAGTTGTTTAATAATTTTGTCGTTTTGAAGCGCCGCCATGCTAGTTCATGACGTGTCAATACGTCATTGACGTGAAATACTTGTATTAGGTACTGACCCCAAGAAGGTAGGCTAGGCTGATTATGATACTTATAGGGATGTTTACTGACTTAAAAAAATATGATTGTAATTAGTCCGTCTGTTATATTAGCGAAAAATAATAATAATAATAATAATAATAATATTTCACAACTATCACACAACGCCATCTAGTCCAAATATTGGAGACGCATTTTTTGTTTTATCAAATCAATAAAAATTGACGAAGATAAAACGCGTCAAAGATTTGAGTGGGGGTTGGTGACGTCACTGACCGCTCAAAACGTTCATACTAATGTCTTCGAGTATGAGGTCACACGAGTTTCCAAAGCACTATATATTTTTTTTTTTTTGGAGGGTTGAAAATCATCGAATGGGGTTAGTCAGGCCGCGATAATTAGTGTACAACCCGCGGCCCGAAAGCACTATATCTTCTACATTGTTTGTTTACGTAAAAAAAAAAAAATAGTTGTCCTATATTTTTTGGAAATCTATCTGACGGACTAATTAGATTTTTTTAGTTAACTACCTTATTGCTTGCTAAAAGAGTTAAAAAAGATTCAAGAACGAACACTTCCTTTGACAAAAATATTTGCTTAAAACCTTGTTTTTTATTTAATTTAACTTTTTATGGAGTAAAAAGAAAGAATGCCAGCCTTGGTGGCTCGAAGGTTATACCTACATCGCTTTTAAATACTCAATCAATTAAATCTTTTTCTGATTTAGCTACTACAATCATTCACCTTTGTAACTTAGTCAATAATTTATTTGAGCAGAAATTATCTACTAGTCATTTAATGAATTGAAATAATATTCACAATATTTAAATATGACTAGGTGGCCGTGGAACAAACGTGAGAAACTTATTTAATCATTTGAACAGTTGATGAATACCCGAAAAGGTAATAATTATACCGTCAGACAGATTTCCAAAAAATTCTGGACACATATTATTTCTTTTTTCACGTAAACATAAATGAAGACGATACAGTGCTTCGAAAACTCTGTGTCGTCACAAGCCCCCACTCATGATCTGTGACGCGTTCATTTTCGTAAATTTGTAATAATTTAGTAAAACAAGAAACACGTAAGTCTTGGTCCAATATTTTTCGAAAATCTAACTGACGGAGTAAACAGAATCATAATAAATAAAAATAAGTGATACTACTTTTGAGTTTCACCAACTGGACACAAGTGTGTCCGGTTTCTTGTGTCGAGTTGGTAAATAATCCATTCTTTTTAGTCAGGAAACAAGCCTATTCTCGACATTAGAAGCATAGGTCGGATGTACAAATACAGTGTTTTGTACATTCGACCTTGTGCTTCTGATGTGGAGGATAAATTATAATTGTTTTCAGAAAAATATTTGATATTCTGAAACATTATTTTTTATTCATAACAGTAGGTAGTAACTGTATCCAAATAGGTATATCATTCAGTCAGGGTCAGATAATGTTGATAAAGATAATGTTGTTGTCAAAACAATTATATTTTAAGATTTTTGTTTTAACATAATGTCACCGATCACTCTTGTAATCTACGAAGGTTTATGCAGGGGTTTAGTACACCCACATTTTGCTAGTTATGTTTAACTACTATGTAATAGGGGCCTAGCCTATAGCCATTAATTAGGTACCCAAACTCCATGGCTGCTACATAAATAGTACAGATGGAAAAAACCCAATATAACTTTGCCCGACTCAAGAATCGGACTCGCTCCCCAGCTAGCCAGCTTTTGTTTTATAATTCAGTATTTCAGAAACATTATTGTCTTCATTATTAAACATTATTGTCTTCACATACAGTCTAATTTCACCTGCAACTCTTCAGTAGTACTTACTCAATATTCTGTAATCAATTTCATTTACACTACATCAATAACAAAAAAAAACAACTTAAAGTTGATATTTGTTAAAGACTTTTAGAATACCTTAACAATGTCGGTTCTTATTTTCACAGCCTCGTTAGGTCCAATAATAGTTCTGGGGAACTTGCTGAATATGATCGGTATCTTGGGCTGCTCCAAGTTCTGTTCTTTGCAGTGGTCTGCATAGTTCAGGGCTACACATAATATCTTGTCTACTCCGTGGATGGGCGCCTTTAGAGTCACGGACGAGAGAGGCACGCTTTTTGGGTTTTTTTTTGCCAATCTGTAAAGGATTAAAGTAATGTACTTAAGTATCAAAATCAAAAACCATTTATTTCTAAGCTGGTAATAAAACCAGCACTATTAAATGTCTCTCTTATAAGAGAGAGCCCCCAAAACACCCACCCCTTCACATTTTTAATTGCAACAATAGTGGAATAGGTATAATTATTGTCAATTTGCATGTCATGTAAGATTGTGAAATATAAACAATGAAGAAAGATCCACAGTTTTAATGATAAGAGAGAAGTAGTAAGTGATAATGTTTGTAAAAGAAGCTGTTAATAGACTTTGATAATGATTTATTAAACGTCATTAATGGGATTTATGTTCTGTGATTGATTATCCATTTTTATATGCTCCAGATATTTCAAAGTGCAAATTAACTATTCTAGGCAAAGGATTTTTTTGTTTCTGTCCTACCTTTTGGATCATTCAATAAGGTTTTATAACATAACATAATGCCTGTTATCATGTAGGGTTAGGCAGTGGTGTACACAAAGTCCAACATTTATGCAGTGCTCACTCATAAATAGTTTTTATCATTACAAAATCAACTGTAATTTTATGCCAATAAAGGTAAGTTGGCTTGTTAAGTGTTATAACAACAAGATAGATAAGATTATTGAGGATTCTTAACCAAAAATTATACAATATATTTTTTACAAATTTTCTAATATCTTTTACTTAAGGTGGAAGCTCACATCTGGCCCGCGAAATTCTAATTTTCTTACGTTTTTGGCAATTTGCAGGCCAGTGCTTGGTTGTATGTTTATGAAAATTTGATTTGCGACTGTAAGACGTATGAAGTTACCGAATTATAACCATCAAAATTATCAATACAACCCTCCAAGTTCATTTTCATGTCAAGATTGATTTTTGCATGTAAAAGTCATTCTTTAGTGATTTAGTCGTCGTTCTTTAGTAGTTAGTAATTTTGATGGTTATAATTCGGTAACTTCATACGTCTTACAGTCGCAAATCAAATTTTCATAAACATACAACCAAGCACTGGCCTGCAAATTGCCAAAAACGTAAGAAAATTAGAATTTCGCGGGCCAGATGTGAGCTTCCACCTTAAGTATATCATTGTTAAATTGCAACAAACAAGTTATTGTAATTATTAATTAACTAGCTGTTGACTGTGGCCTTGCTTCACATGGAGGTTGGTACTTGTCCCATGAGAATTAAAAGTATCCATGTTAATCCAGGTTTTAAACAAACTGTTTGAAAAAAATCATCAAAATCTGTTCAATAGTTTTTGCCTGAAAGAGTCACAAACAACATCCGTACAGCCATACTCACAAAAAGGAGCTGCTTTTTTATTTACAATAAAAAAAACAACAATAACTAAACAAAATGTAACACTTACACGTTAATTTTATTTTCAATGTCGAGAGTGTTCAAAAGTCCCAGCAATGTAGAAGGCAATTCGGGTTCAACAGAATTAACATCAACAACATTATCCCCGACCAAATAGCCCACACGGATATCAGAACTAGTAGCAGAAGTAAATTGTACAAACTTCATATTTCTACTTTTTGTTACTGCAAAAGTTCTTTTATTCAGCAAACTGTTGCTTCTATGGCTGTTTGACAGCAAATGCGTGGTTTTCAGCACGTGAGCGGTAATACGTATGGCACTCATGCTTGTCGGTATTAGATTAAAGGCCGGTAGGTATTATATAATTTTAGTTTTGAAGTGTTTACACTATTTCAAGGTTGTGAGTTGTGAGGTAATTTTAAGTATTAGGGCTTGTTCATGTTGTCTGACTGTTGTATCACTAGATAGAAACTATTTATGTATTAGTAAAGTTTTAGCGAATCAGTCCTAGCCTGAATGAAATTCATTCTTCACAGTCTCATGTTTCTCAGCTCTGCTCTGATTGTTGGAGTCCGGTGACTTGTGATAAGCTGGAAAATCGGTAAATCACGCGATGAGCCTTTTAGAAATTTTATATGTACCAATCTAAATAAACATTTACAAATATTTTCGTTATCGTTATATACGAGAACGGTACGACGCGGCGGTGACGTTTGAAACTTTTGACAAGACCGGTCGGTTCGTTTCAATCAGCCATTTCGTATAATGGAGCGTTAAATTTCAACTTTTCGGCCCATGATATAAATAAATTGAATTTCTTACACGTTTCATACTATCTGGTACACATTTTAATTTAAAAAATGTAAAGCACCCTTTCAACGCCTTTTGCAATTACGTGTGTTCAGTCTTCTTCTTCTTCTTCTTCTTCTTCTTCTTCAGCTTCGTGTTGCAATACTGAAGTGAATCGGAAAATCTTCTGTCTGTCAATGTCATCTGTTCAGCTGTCTGTCATCTGTCAGTTAAGTCACCTGTCATTAATGTCAAATGTGTAATTCTATTTTTTTTGTTGTCTTGTCAGTGACAACAAATTGTCTGTCACCCATTAAAAAGTAGAAGTACCTAATTTATTCGATCGGTTAGATTTAGAAGATACTAGAAAAATCTTCCTTATTCCTGTTATAATATTTTATACAACTACTAATAAAATGTCGTTTCTGGTTAAACAACTGACTCGCAGAGTAAGTTTTGTGAAAATATGTCCTAAGATATCCAGAACTCAGTTCTACGATTGTACCTGTATGACCTATTTACACAAATTATTTTATTTCAAAGGTCCTTGCGCCTGCAGTATCATCAGTGAAAAGCCTGAATTTTTCTACCAGTAAGTAGCCCTGTTTCAGCTGTAGTTTGTTACATAACCTAGAAATACTGGTCCAATATATTTTTCATGGCAAAATCAGCTTTTTTGAATTCCATAGTTTTAAGTATGATCACCAACCCCTCCACGGACCAACTTAATCAAGTGTTTGAATTTTTTAAACATAAGTGATGAAGAGTGTGGACTGTGGGTGGTGTATGTAAGGTGTTCCGACAATAATCCAACATACATATATTTATTTACTTTGCAGCCAGCGCAGCATTTATCCCAAGGGTTCAGCAGCCAGCCCCTCACTTTGAAGCAACTGCAGTGGTTAGCGGAGAATTTAATACACTTAAATTATCTGACTTCAATGGAAAATATGTTGTTCTAATGTTTTACCCATTAGATTTGTAAGTATTGTAATAATATATTAGTGTGACTCAATCCTCTTAAAAAAAAGTATGACCTAACTGCGCGTTTCCACTGGCAAAACATTAAACTGAAAGAAAGCAGTATTATAATACTTATGAATTAGAGTGGTTGAAGAAAGTAATGAACGCGTCCAACGGTACTTGTGGTGCGGGTTTTTAGGCAAGTCTGCATACCATGTGAGGAAGCGACGCCAAGTTCACTTCAAACCGGCGGAGAAATAGTAGTTGTCTAATAGATAGAGAAATCAAGATGAATTAGTGGAGAGAGAAGACTTTTTTAGTTCTTGTTTCTCAAGTGGAAATCACAGCACTGCATTATTGCACAGTTAAGGCAGCTGTTTTAACTTTATCAACTACCTTTTCCCCTTAGATTTGATCACGTTTTGGTTGGAAATTATAACTCACCCACACTCGGGAATAATAAAGTTTCCCATAATTGAAAGGATTTTCCAAATCGGTTCAGTAAATCTAGATAAAATTAACAATCGATTAAAGACATTTTGCATCACTGGTTCTCTATAATATTTAAGATTTTTGAACAAACATCTTCTTAGTGTGTCGATGACAATTCAAATTGACTGTGCCCAAAGGGCAACATATTAATTTCTTGTATATTTCGGTTTCCAGCACATTTGTCTGCCCAACCGAGTTGATTGCATTCAGTGACAGAGCTAAGGACTTTGCCAGTATTGATTGCCAGATTATTGGTGTCTCAACAGATTCCGAGTTCAGCCATCTTGCATGGACTAACACTCCTAGGAAGGTATGGAAAAGACCTAAAAACTTATATGCAATATTTTTTGCCAGTAAAATTGTAGGCCTTGAAGATTTCTTGATGCTGGTTACCTTTTCTATTTGTTATTGACAATAATTGTTGGTCCTTCGCTGTCCTTCCATCTGTCTCGATCTTTTCATTTATCTCTGTATGACTGTTCTGGCCCAATCTCTTTGATTAGAGTCCAGCTCGACACGCCATCTTCTTCTGGGCCTACCGCATTGCCTGGTTCTTTTGTTTAGAATCTAATCTGAAGCCATGTTAGTAGTAGATTTAATAATTTCGCTCATTGTATTTCAGGATGGTGGTCTTGGTAAAATAGAAATTCCTCTCCTTGCTGACTACCAGAAGAAGATCTCAAGGGATTATGATGTTCTACTTGATGCTGGTTTTGCACTGAGAGGTAACTTATATTTAGATGAAATAAAAATCATTCATATTGGGTCTATAGGAGCTTGTTGCTACGCAAAAACAATTGTTCAGATCAATCATCAGGTCAAGTCAAGTTTCCATTGTGCTTCGGAAAGCATGTTAAGCTAGTTCCAGCTGCCAGTTGAAGATCTTTGGCAGGTATTATTAGTCAGTGGCCTGTCGACCAGTCTAAAGTCTGATAACCATTCTTACCAGGAGATATTGTATTACCTAGTTATATTCTGGTATTCAGCTGCATCTACTTAGACTGGAAGTCAACATCAATATACCTTGTGGGGAAAAGATTTTTCTTCTGTGGTGAGAGGTTTTTGACGAGAAATAGAGAGGTATGGAAGAAGAAGACATCGCCGACCCCAAATGAATTGGGATAAGGGCAGGAGAATGATGATGGTGAGAGGTTTTCACTGGGTATCAATACAAAACTACTCAAATAATGGAAAAACAATAACTTAAATAGGGTATGGAAGAAGCGAAAAGAAAAAACTTTCTTTGGAATTGAAGATACTAAGAAAACAGAAAGTGAGCTTGTTGATTGCGTAAATGAAATTATAAAAGATATGGGAGTTTACTTAGACAGCCACGAAATTAGCAACGTATTCTAAATTTGGCAATGGACTAGCAATAAAAATCGCCCCGTCGTAGCCACCATTACGACTATTTGGAAAAAACACATTATACTCAGAAACAAATCAAAACTTCCACCAGGTAGATACACGTCATGGAAGACTACTCTAAAGACGTGTTAGATGCGAGGAAGCAACTACAAACAAAACTTGAGGTAGAAAAGAAAAAGGAAATAGAGCATTCTTAATAGGCGACAAGCTTGTAGTGAAAAAACCTACCGATAAAACCAGGGAAAAAAGAAAGCGCGAAGGCCCCGAATCACCAAACTCGCCGAACTCTTCAAACACGTCAGCGCAAAAGAAAATCAACTTAATTGATAATCTAAAACCTAAAATTACTGGAGTAAAAGAGATTTTAAGACCAAATATACTCAACTAGCTGACCCACGCAACTTCGTCTGCGTCACAATAATATATAGCTTACAACTTTCCTCGATAGATCGACTATCCAACATAGTAATATTTTTTCAATTAGTTTTCTAATGTTTAAAAAGAATATTCAAAGTCGTCTGAGTAATTTTTGAGTTAAATCGTAACAAACAAAAAAAATCAATCTTTCCTCTCTATAATATTAGATAGAACCTTAGATTACATGATTAAAGTGAGAATTACTATAAGTAGGTACCTACCTATTTCTTGCTGTTAAATACACAATCATCATCATCATCATCAGCCTATATTGTTCCCACTGAGAGGAGGCCTGAGTCCTGAGCCCACCACTGCTGCCAAAACAATATACAATAACACCTTGTAAATAATATGGTGCAATAAATATTTTGAATTTCCCGGAGGCCAGAATCTCCACGTATCTACATCGGGACGCGATTGCCGGCGGACCGCGTAATTATTTTGTCGCGCGGACATTTTAACACTGCAATATCTTCTAAGATATTTGTTTAAACTACACACATCAAAAGTGTCTAGGGATCAACATAATTATATTTTTGCAATAACTTTTCTCCTGATTGATATTAATTAAAATGTTCTTTAAGGATTCATCAAATAAAGTGTTTTCGTTTGTCACAGTAACGATAAACCAAGTCACCTTTGCACTAATAAAGAAATTTGCCATTTTCCTAATAAAGGGATTTTTGACATTTGAACCACTAACATTAAAGTTCGAAAAAAAGACTGAAATAACAGTTTTCTTTAAAATTTTATTGGGTAACTTAAACAATTAATAATCCGTGTTTCTACCGCGAACACTAACAACACAAGAACATCGGTTTGGCATACTCAAAATGAGTTCATCCAAATCACGCTGTGGAATGGCCGCCCATGTTCGTTGCAACAACAAAAAAAGGTCTTCTTGCGACTGGATACCCTCCATATTCGGCAGAGCTCTTCTCTGTAGCATATCCCATGCATGCTCAATCGTGTTCAAGTCTGGCGACTGAGCAGGCCAGGACAGGACATTGATGTTAGCTGCGGCGAGAGTCTGTCTTACAACTCTTGCGGTGTGCGGTCGTGCATTATCATGCATTAACTAAAATAAGGGACCGATTTGCACTTGTAGAGGAACGATGACGTCTGATACAATCGTCTCAGCATAAATTTGAGCGTTGAGGTTGCCACTGATCCAAATCAACTCAGTTCTTCCGCCGATCCAAATACCCGCCCATACCATGATGGTTCCTCCACTATAAGGATGGACTTCCTGGCAGGATTTTAATCGCTGTTGGCGTCCAGGGGTTCTCCAGTGTCGTATACGTCTTGTATCCGGTCTCATACCAAAACGAGACTCATCAGAAAAGCACACGAAACGCCATTGTTCTTCTGCCCAATTTCTGTGTTCAAGAGCCCATTGATATCGAATCCTACGATTGTGCATTGCTATAGGTGGTACCCGTAGCGGTCTTCGGGAATGAAGGTTCACTTCATGCAAGCGGTTTCTGACTGTTTGGTCGCTAATTAAGTTCCCTGAAGAGTGATGAAGCCTCACGGCTAACATCATGGCAGTTATTGTTGGAGCTCTTCGAGTTAAGATTTGAATGTATCGGTCTTGTCTCCGTGTGGTGCAGCGATACCGTCCTCCATGGCGCTCAGCCACGGTACCAGTGCTTCGGTAACGTGTCCAAAGTCGACTGATAACACTCTGACTTGTATTCAGAGCTAAAGCCACAGTACGTTGCCGGGAACCAGCTTCTATCATTCCCACGGCTCTGAGCATTTCTTCCCTGCTTAAATGACGTCGCCGCTCCATAATAACGTTGGTTTTAATCAGTAGTAGGGAAACAGTAGCACTAATAATGTCTTCAATGCGTTGTATGTTTTTATAGGGAAAATATTGACAGCTGATTTTCATCTTTTACTCGAATTTGATTCACAGTTCCTGATTCAAATTATGAAATGCACCAAAAAGGATCCATATAAATTTATAAAATCATAAATTTATTACAAAGCCACATCTCAATCTCAAGAAATCCGCATAAAAATGCTTGATCCCTAGACACTTTTGATGTGTGTATATAGACTAAAAGGAGCAAATATTCTATATTAGATTTTCGTTATAACAAACACATTTATTTAGATATAGATTAATACCATATGGGTTAAATAAGCTTCGCACAAAATAATTCTATTTAACCTAACATAATTCAATAGTAAAAAATGGTTACAGTGAGTCAATCTTAATAGATAGATATATGCTGTCGCGGACTTTTTTGTAGAACTGTTAAAGAGAAACATTTCTTTAGTACATAATATTTGCATAACTTAAACCATTTTCGCAGCGCACGCAACGGAAGCTCTCAAAAAGGATTATCGTTTCCCGTTTTTGCAACATTTTTCATTTGTGCTCCACTCCTATTGGTTGTAGCGTGATGTTATATAGCCTAAAACCTTCCTCGATAAATGGACTATCCAACACAAAAAGAATTATTAAATTCCAACCAGTAGATCCTGAGATCCTAGCGTTCAAACAAACAAACAAACAAACTCTTCAGCTTTATAATATTAGTATAGATTATGTTGAAAGGAAAAGATCGAGAGTCGGTATCAGAGCACCCATAAAACTTCCTCCAACACCCGGAACCAGAACACTTCAATCATCGCAAACCTACCTGAATCAACTTTTGTAAACCTTTGTAGCACCCCAAGGGAAGAAGAACAAATACCCTCCAACAATCTACCACCTTTCAAATAAACAAGTAAATCTAGGGATACAGTAAAATACTTCTATATTAGCACACTAAACACACTAACATTAAAATCAGGTGAACGCCTTCTAGAACTTTTAATGGCACTAGAGCAAATAAAATGGGACATAATCAGCCTCACTCAAGTTAGAAGAATAGGAGAAAGGATAGAAGAATATAATGACTTTATCCTACATTACAAAGGGGAAACAAAAGGCACACATGGAGTTGGTTTCTTAATAAGGAAACACCTAAAAATTCTATAGAAGAGATAATAGTTCAAAATCTAAGCCTGGCCTCAAAGAATAGTGGACACCTACAGAAATCGCAATTGAGCAGGAAATAAATAAATCAAGCCTTTTTTTTTTTTTTTGGCGGGTTTAAAGTCATCGAATAACCCCTTCCGCTCTTGGGCAGAGCGAAAGGGAGTGTCAGACTTCTACTGACTAAAAACCACCCATGTTCCTTCTTCGCCCTCTATGTCGGGGCCGCGATAACCTGTGGACAACCCGCGGCCCATAGGAAGTAGACTTGAGAGTGAAATTGACTTTTCACACCACCTGCTCGAAAACGTCAAATTATATGTCAAGCAGCCTTAACCTAAAGTGAGTCATTAGTGGCCGGGGGCACAGCCAGTCAATAATGTTGTACTGGATTTCATTATGACCCGCTGGTCAATAATGTAATTTGAATTTGGAATCTCACATGCTCAGCTAAATTGGCAGTATAGTATTAACAAACACCCCCTTTGGTGCCAGAAAGAGGAAAGCTATTCTCGATACCCTTACTACCTACGCGTGGATGATATTCTCGATTTCCTACAAAATCATAACGACTGCTTCTTCATATCGTTGCCATGTTTTCGAAGACATAATATTGTAAGAATAATTAGATAACTACTAACCATTTTTTAAAAGGAATGGAATAACATTAAAACTGGCATTAATAATAACAAATACCGTACCTCGCCGTAATACCGTAATAGTAATTGGCTGTAACTTTATCTTTGCACAACTGGACTAATGTCTTAAATGTTACCATTAACTTCAATTAATATATGTGCATATAACTAACTAGTTCTAAATATGTTCTTCTTACTGTTTGTTTATTTAATAAATACTTTGTTTATCGTAATATGGCTATTATTTTCTCACAGTAGGTGTAAAAAGTAGAGTATCCTCCTCTGGGCTAAAGGTGTCTTTGCCTTGGGCTAGCTTGAATCCCTCGCTACATTCAGGATTCTTGTATTAACTCCCTCGCTTCGCTCGTGAGTTAAACTCTTAACTCCCTCCCTGCGCTTGGGAGTTAAATTCCGAATCCTTCATTGCGCTCGAGATTCAATATGACGCCCGTGACATAAGACACAACTTTAGCCCCTTGGTGCATAATCTACTATTATTGGCCCTCATACTATAGGCGATCGGAACAGAAATGGTAGAAGGTAAATTAGTAAACCTTTGTCTTGAACACAACCTCACAGTAATGAATAGTTACAAGAGAAGCAAAACTTAAATTGAATTTATCAATAAAATCTAAAATCTAAACTTAAACCGACTCTACAGAACCAAATGAGAACTTTTAAGGTTATCACAGACCAACTATACCTTCAACAAAAATATGACTATTTCCAAAATCTAATTACCCAGAAAGTATCCAAAAGCAAACGGAAAATAAAAACAATATACTAAATGAAGAAACGCTAAAGTTACAAGACGAAAGAGGTAAACTCATTAGAATTAAAAATAAAAGCAGAGAAACTAGAAAATAAATACAAAATATTTCAAAGTAGCTGAGGGCTAAGATGCGAAAAGATAGACAGACATATAGACTTAAAACATTTCAAGAACATATAATCAAATCAGGAGGAGTAAAAAAGGCCATTAAATGTTTAAACACGAAGAGGGACTGGATACTAAGCATTAAAAGTGTAAGGGGTAAAGTTAAAACAAAGAGACCGGATATAATAAGAGCAGCAACAGAGTTTTTCCAGGATTTGTACTCAAAGTAATTATAACCAGAAAATGTACCGCTCGATGACCGAACTGCAGTCCCAGCAATATAAGAAAGAGAAGTTGAACAGGCAATAAAAAAAACACAAAAACGGACAAATCCCCTGGTGCTGACAACGTAACAAACGAAGTCTTGTTAGCAGTACAGCATACCATAACACCAGCTCTAACTGCAATCTTTAATCATGTATTGGAAACAGAAATCATACCGCACCAATAGACCAAGTCTAATATAATTTTATTACACAAAAAGGGGGATAGAAATGATGTTGGAAACTATCGGCCAATAAGATTAACGTCGAATATTTATAAGGTTTTTAACTAAAGTGCTTGACGAGAACAGGCAGGATTTCGAAGCAAGTACTCAGTCGTTGACCATGTCCATATGGTGAAACAATTATTTGAAAAATATAAAGAATTAGACTTATTAAAATAGAGAAACCTACCAGTCTACTGCTGCTTTGTCGACTATTGCAAGGCTTTTGATTTCATGGACCACAATAAAATTTGGGATGCCTTGAAGAAACAAGAGGTGGAGGAAAAATATATTAGGGTAATAAAACCCATCTACACTAGTGGTACAGCAACAGTTAAGCTAGAAAGAGAAGGAGGGATTATAAATCTTGAAAAGGGTGTACGGCAAGGCGACCCACTTTCACCGAAATTATTTACTGCAGTCCTGGGGAAAGTCTTCAGACAATTTAATTGGGAGAGTTGTGGCCTAAGAATCAATGGCGAGTATCTAACAAACTTAAGATTTACTGATGACATTAATCTTTTCGCAATGTCCTCTCATGAGCTTCAAAATAAGCTAATAGATCTAGACACGCATTGCAAAGCAGTGGGCTTAAACATGAATAAGGTAATGACCAACAGATATAAAGAAACAATCATAGTGAAGAATATTCCTATTGATTATGTGGATGAGTAGGTAAACATATTTTGGTCAAATAATCAGGATAAACAATATTTCAAGCAAAGAGATTGAGACACGCATAGGTCATGCATGGAGGAGTTACTGGGCACACAGATAAATAATGAAGGATAAAACAATACACATCGCAGTCAAAGGAAAGCTATTTAACACTTGCATACTCTCTATCCTAACATATGGGTGCCAGACTTGGTACTAACTAAAGCTCTACAAAGCAAACTTCGAACTTGCCAGCGAAGCATGGAACGAAGCATGATGGGCAAAAGAAAAATAGACAAAATCAACCACAGCAAAATTAGGAAAGCTACAAAGACCCAAGATGTAGTATTAAAAGTAAGAAAACTAAAGTGGCAATGGGCTGGCCATGAAATCAGAGAAGAGAAATGGAAGAAAACAATAACATCGTGGGACCCAAGAGAGGGAAAGATGAAAAGGGGGGGGGGATGTTTACAAAATATGTAGTATTCTCCTAATTTATTTATTTTTGTACTCTACCACAACCCTGTCCTATTTGACCAAGGTTGACTGGTAGAGAATGCCTTGTGGCATTAAGTCCGCCTATGTACCACGTTTGTGCATGAAGTTTAAATAAATAAATAAGATGGGAAGATGATGTTGTTAAAACAACTGGAAAAACCTAGACTAGACTGGCTCGGGAGAGAAAAGATTGGAAAGAGACAGATTAAATAAAGAAAATTTTAAAAAAAAAACACTAAAATAAATTGCGTATTTCACCAAAAAAATCTAGTTAGTCCGTCTGTTAGATTATGCAAAAATATTGGATACGTGTTTTTTGTTTTATTAAAATAAATAAAAAATTACGAAAATAAATCATGAGTGGCTTGTGACGTCACTTTGTGGGTTCGTATCCTTTTGACGTCACACGACTTTTCGAAGCACTGTATCTTCTTCACTACATCTATTGTTTACGTGAAAAAATAAAAAAATATGTGTCCATTATTTTTTGAAAATGATGGACACATATTTTTATTCACTAATGTCACGGATTTCGAGTTTCCACCTAGTATTTCAGGATGTCGACAAACGGTTGGTCGAACCACACAGATTAAGGTAAAAAAATAGCAAAGTTTCCCTTAAACATGTATTTTTATCTTCCTTTCAGGTCTGTTCGTGATTGACAGAAATGGGATCCTAAGACACATGTCGGTCAACGACTTGCCCGTCGGCAGATCAGTCGACGAAACCCTCAGGCTTGTCAAAGCCTTCCAGTTTGCTGACAAGCATGGTGAAGGTATGTATAATATAGTATAGCGATTACGTTTAATACAAATATTTACCTTAATCGTATTTAACTTTAATGTTTGTATTCGTACGGAATGCTGGACCACACTATTTTGAAGGAATATGCACATACAAGTTATAAATATTTATTTTACCCTAAGGGTGAGTTCCATACCATTGTGAGGATCGGCCGGAGGACACGGTGGAGCACACAGTGGAGGTGTGCCCCGCTTGGGCGGAGCCCCGCCGTGTTCTCGTAGCGGCGATCGGCGGCGGCGACCTCTCGTGCCCGGCCCTGGTGCAAGCCATGGTCCGGGGCGAGGAGGAATGGGACGCCGTCGCCTCCTTCTGCGAAGCAGTGATGCTAGCGAAGGAGGTGGCGGAACGCGAGAGGGAGAGAACCTCTCCTCCCAGCCGCCGCGGGAGGCGCTCCGGGCGTCGGGGGTCCCGCGATGACCTCCGGCCACCGTAGACGCGGGCCTGTGGACGGTGAGTGATGGGCTAACTCGCCGTCCGTCCGTCTCACGACGAAAACAGGCCGTGTCGACGGCGCGTTCGTGTTCCACGCGCGCCTCAAAGAGATGTCAGCAACATGGGAGGGGTCCGAAAGGGCCGACGCCTGTCGGGGCCACGGGTAGTCCACCGGTTATCGCGGCCTCGACATGGAGGGCGAAGAAGGAACATGTTTGGTTTTTAGTCAGTAGAAGTCTGACACTCCCTCTCGCTCTGCCCAAGAGCGGGAGGGGTTATTCGATGATTTTAAACCCAACAAAAAAAAAAAAAAAGGGTGAGTTCCATGGGCTGGGGGTTGTTGTAAAAAATACCGCGGCCTCGACATAAGGGCTAAGAAGGAACATGGGTGGTTTTTAGTCAGTAGAAGTCTGGCACTCCCTTTCGCTCTGCCCAAGAGCGGGAGGGGTTATTTAAAGATTTCCCACCCCCCAAAAAAAAGGGTGATTTTCATAGATCACACTGACTTTGCTAAGCTAGAGTTTTATATCAAATTTTAACAATTCTCATAGAGAGGAAGCCTGCTGACGAACTGTCTGTGCTCATATTATTATACCATCCATTTTCTTGTTCTTGTTTTGACAGATGACACGAAAGGTAACTTTTTATTTTGATTGGATACATGTTTTTCTCCAAATTAACGAATCTTTCTTCCACAGTGTGCCCAGCCAACTGGAACCCAGATACGAACGCGAACACAATTAAACCCAACCCCCGGGAAAGCAAGGAATACTTCCAAAAGGCCAACTAGAACCCTGCGCACAGTTTTGAACCTCATGGCATTTATGTTTAAGAGTACATTTTGTATGAAACACTTGTAGAATAACTGAGACATTGTCTGTGTAATAGAAAGAGGTGTTTTGGAAGGGTAGTAGGTGTTTGATGGTGTATCTTTTAAACAGAGTTTTCTAGGGTAGTGGTATAGTAAAAATAACATAATAAATTGCCGTTTCTGTTGAAAACCAACTTTTTTCTTGTTATTTTGTGAACCAGAGAATCGGCATTTTTATGATTAATAAGTATTTTAGTTTGTCTTATATTTTTAATATCATTCTGTTAATAAATGTGATGCGTTGATATAATATGGTGTATTTTTTTCCAATTGGGTATTTCTATCGTGATCGAATCAGAAATTGAGACTTCCGCATGAGAACCAAGGTTACCGACCTAGCTCTTAGAACTGCCAGACTTAAGAGGCAATGGGCGGAGCACATTGTTCACAGAATGGATGGCCGATGGGGCCGAAAAGTTCTCTTGGAAGGCCTTCCACTAGGTGGACCGATGACCTGTTGAAGGTTACGGGAGTCCACTGGATGCGAGACGCACGGGACCGGTCAATGTGTCGACACTTAAGGGAGGCCTATGTCCAGCAGTGGACGTCTTTCGGCTGAAATGATTATGATGATTTGTATCGTAGCGTCGATCGAGGATACGTTTAAGTAACTGGTTTCGATCAAGTAATGATCATATATTCTTCGGCTGCCTACGTAGCCGTAGTAGAGCAGAGTTTGCAACCATGAAATGTTTTGCGTTATCCCAAGATTGCCAAAATACAAGCTCAGCCTTATCAAATGTTCGTCTCTCCTTATCACATGTCCATACCACGACAGTCGATTCACTTTTAACTTTTCTGTAATTGGTGCAAATACTCCTAAGCTACTAATGTTCCAAGTACCTACAAATAAAAAACAAAATAAACTAAAAAAAATCACTTCAGCGCCATCTCGCGATGAACACGAGCGATACGCCACAATCAACAAATCATTGGTTGATCCCGGCAATAAGTGCCCGCTTCAGTAAGAAATTCAGCTTTATTATTTTGAGATCGCATTTCTACTGAGGCGAAGAAAAGCGAAACGGAATGAAGATTTACCGTAATTGACAAGTCAAAACGGGTGAAACCTGAAAGAAATAAAGAAAGAAAATTGTGTTTAATTGGCAAAAATACAGGCAAATCCAGGTATCGGCCGATCGCAGACGAAGAAGATTTGACAATCAATTTGGTAGGTACTAGACGGGAGTTGTGTTTGGTGGGCTACTGTCCGACAGTAGATAATGGGAATTGTCTAAAATTCTTAACCATTAGATTTTAATTTATTTTTTGAAAATTTAGACCATTTTGAGAAACTAATTTGAATATTTTGATGATTGGCTCAATAGTTATTAAAAAATATATTTATATATAACGGCGGAGGATTCCCACTTAAATTTTTAGAAATAGTGACGTCAGCATTGCTGACGTCACCACTCTCGCTATTATTCTCAGACATTGCAGGATAATGAAAACACCAAACAAATTGAACAACACTTTATAATTTTGTACAATTCAACGTTTACACTTAATTAGTCTTAAAAAGCACAGCAATTTAAAACTAGGTATCAAAAAAGTATTTACTCACAGGATCTCCTGAGTCTTCTACTCTCTACAATTTTCAGCGGCAGAATGAGCCATCTAACACTTTTTAACGATTCAACTGAACTCAAACAAAGAAAACAACATGGCCGATCGCGCCACCGGAACTTGCATAAATGTTTAACATTTTAAATCAAACAATGAGTGACGAATGTAATCGCTATTATAAATCGACAATTATTAACTCAATTTATTAGTAATTTTAAAACCACAAAATAAATTTTAGCTTTTCTTATTTGGAATCGGATGTGTTTTTATCAAATGTAGGATTATGGACGTTATTTTAGTTTCAATGTTTTTAATCAAATGTTACTGCTGTTAGATAAAAACACACCGATTATTGTTTACAAATCATAATATGATTTAAGAATATCGTTTAGGTAATAAATCGTTTTATGTAACACAAATCATTACTTGCAGTTTTTAAACAAGTTTGTTTGGTCATTATACCAAGGTATAATGACCATCTAAAACATCCTAATTAAAATTACAAAATCAAATGAATTGACAATAATGGTTTGAAAAGCTACTAAGCGATTATAGGATTTTAAAATTGGTTTGATTAACCTGAATTATTTAATTAATAAGTAATTGCAAACTATAATTAATTTGACGCGTCGACACGGCCATTCTGCGAGGTGGTGCGCGCTCTGCACCAGCCCGAGGTAATCATTCTGAAATGTGAAATGTTAGATTGTAGTCTAGCGCCTCTACACGGGCTCGCTAGCTGATAATTTGGATCGGTTAATTTTTTTTTTTTTTTCTACTACTCAAGCAATTTATTGCAAATTTCAACTTTATTTTCAAGTAGGATAGCTAAACAACTTCACCAAGTTATCAGCCGCATGGAGCAATAATTATAGTTCAATTACACATTCTCAACATATTAGTGCAGAATGGAAAATGAATGAAATACGTTTGTGACAATGTAACCGCAACATGTCACTACATAATTATGATTTTATTTTAATACAGTTACTCCACGTAACACTGTATTGTTTATGTTGTTGTAGATAAGGGATGATGCTGTGGTCTAAGCGCTATGAGCGCCGTGGTCCACAGAGGCCCTAAAGGAAATGGGTATAGGTCGATGGTGTGGTCTGGATCATTTAGAATGATCGTGGTCCACACGGGAGTAAGATGATGATGCTGTGGTCTGGGCGGTATGAGCGCCTTGGTCCACAGAGGTTCTAAGGGAAATGGGTCTAGGTCGATGGTGCAGTCTGGATCATTTATAATGATCGTGGTCCACACGGGAGTAAGAAGATGATGATGCTGTGGTCTGGGCGGTATGAGCGCCGTGGTCCACAGAGGCTCTAAAGGAAATGGGTCGAGGTCGATGGTGTGGTCTGGATCATTTATAATGATCGTGGTCCACACGGGAGTAAGAAGATGATGATGCTGTGGTCTGGGCGGTACCGAACGCCGTGGTCCACAGAGGCCCTAAAGGAAATGGGTCTAGGTCGATGGTGTCGTCTGGATCATTTAATATGATCGTGGTCAACACGGGTAATTATGGAAACATGAAATAGATCTCGTATCGTATGTGGACTTCATCACAATACGTAGGCTCAATTTTATGAACATGACATATTGGTTAGAAACTCAGATTTTATAAAACAAAATCGCCTTGCATATTTTCTTCATTTTATAAATATGGGCCATAACTCATTATAAATATGAAAAATGACCGAACTCGCCACATTTTACGAACACGGTAGGTACTGGTGAGCAAGTCCAATAAGTTTTATAAATGTAATAGGTATGGCAAACCATTTGCCACACCCATTCGTTGTAATATTATTAGTTAAAATTAGGTTTTCTATTAACGGATAGAACTCACCGAACTTATTAGGCATCCACAGGACAGTCTCCTAGAGTTGTAGATGGTAATGATGGGCTTGATGTAGGCACTTGCAATGGATGAAGCTCAGGTGTTGGAGTTATCAACTGCGATGTTCCAGGTGGTTGCTCATTATCGTCTTCAGATTCCGTCGACACGGTTGCCTGAGCGCCTGGCTGAGGAGCTCTACGTAGTTGATCGTGAGCCACCTTACGCGGTCGTCCTCGGCCTGTGACCCTTTTCACCATGTAGCGGTCATTGTCCAACACTCTGTAAATCTCAAATGGTTCACTGTATTTCAAATCAAGAGAAGTTTGATTACGTGGGTTGTTCTTAATGAGGACGTAGTCTCCCCTTTGGAATGGTTTGAGTTTTGCTTTATTTTTATCAAAACGCTGTTTTTCATATTGTGCTGCAGCAGTCATCTTTTCACTTACATGTTGCTCTAGTAAATCGAAATCCATTGATTCGTTGTCGAAGTTAACCAATTTCAGGAGCTCTGGTGGGACACAATGTTGTCGTCGTGTGAGGAGAGTGAGGGGTGCAACGCCGGTCACTCGATGTGCAGTACAATTAAATGCGAGCTGCAATGCTTCTAATGCAACTTGCCATTTCTCGGTGTTATAATTTTTGATCATAGTCAGAGAATTTTTTAACGTACCCATCACACGTTCCACCTGTCCGTTCGCTCGGCTAACTCCTGGCGCTATTGAATGGATATCAATACCAACTCGATCACAATAGACCTTGAATTCACCTAGGAACTCCCTTCCACCATCAACCACAATCTGTATAGGTGTTGCAAATAGATGTATGAGGCGTTTCAAAGCAGCAAGACAACTACCCTGGGTTTTGTCATTGGAGTAACTTAAAAGTATGTACTTTGTATATGCGTCAATTATAACGATCACATATTCATCACGTCCTTGAGAGTCTCTGGTGCCCAATTTTCCAGTGATATCCATATGGACTACTTGAAATGGTGCCGTGGGTTTTTGGATAGGATGTAGTTGTACCTGAATTGCACCAGAGGGCCCCTTCGAAGTTCTGCATATGACTCAGTTTTCAACAAAGTTCCTCACGCCGGTGCTCATCTTATCAAACCAGTAAGATTGCTTCAGTTTTTGCAGGGTCTTCTCCCAACCCGGGTGATGTAGCGATGTGTGGTATGAATTAATTAGACTCCACTGGAATGCTTTTGGAACTACTGTAAGCTTAGACGTACCAAGCAGTGTCTGCGCAGATCTTCTTTAGGACACCTTCTTCAACTTCAAAACCAGTAGTAGGGTTTTCTATAAGTGAACGCAGCTTTTCATCGCGTCGTTGTTCTATTTGTATCCATTTCATGTCGGATGTTAATATATTTGTGCAAAACTCACCAGAGGGATTTCTGCTGAAGAAATTGCGTGTTGCAGCCTTTCACCTTTTCTATATTCTACGTCAAAATTATAATTTTGTAGAAAAGCCCACCAGCGATGTACTCTAGGTAGCAGGTCTTTCTTGTGTTTGGATGCCTTGAGAGCGTTGCAATCTGTAATAACTTTAAACTTACGTCCATACAGATATTGCCTAAAGTGTTTGATTGCTCTCACCACCGCCAGTGTCTCCAGCTCATATGAGTGATAGCGGCTTTCCGCGTCAGTAGTACGTTGACTCATATAAGCGATCGGGTGCTGGCGTCCGTCGATTACCTGGACCAGTACAGCTCCGTATCCAAGGCTGCTGGTGTCAGTGTAGAGTTCAATTTGCGCATCTTCCTGAAATAGGGATAAGGTAGGCGCAGTAGACAAATACTGGATAATTTTGTTGCGAGCCTCATCATGTCTGCCATTCCATTCCCATTTAGTGTCTTTTTTTGTTAACTCGTAAAGTGGCATCATAACTCGGGAAAAATTGGGAATGAAACGCCTGAAATAGCTAGCGAGGCCATTAAATTGTCTGACTTGCTTAACTGTAGTCGGTACTGGTGCCATTGTTAGAGCTTCTACTTTCCTTGGACTTGGACCAACTTGCCCATCGGCTATTATATTGCCCAAGTACTCAATGGAACGTTTAAAAAAAACCGTTTTCTCAATATTAATTGAGAAGCCAGCCCTTTGCAAAGCAATTAATATTTGCTCTATGTTAGAGAGGCCTTCCTGGAAATCCCTACATTTTGAGAGGACGTCATCTACGTAAACCTGGCATACCTGCTTTATCAATAGCGGCATCAACGCTTTATTAATACAACGCTGGTAAACCGAGCAAGCGTTGCTTAGACCAAATGGCATGGCTAGATATTCATAAAGCCCATCGGGCGTAACAAATGCAGTTCTTTCAATTGACTCCTCTGCAACTGGAATCTGGTGGAACCCAGCTGCCATATCAAATGTAGAGAAGAAATGACCACCAGCCAGTTGGTCTATTTGGTCTGAAATTATTGGTAAAGGGTAGTGGTCCCTAAGGGTATTTCTGTTCAGTTCCCTGAAGTCTACACACATACGATCCTGACCATTTTTCTTTTTTACCAATATTATTGGACTCGAAAACGAAGATTTACTTTCGCGTATGATTTTGTGTTCAAGTAGCTCACTTACAATATTGCGTACTTTCTCCCGTTCAACCGGGCTTAAACGGTATGGTCGACGTTCCACTCGCTTAGTGGGGTCTTGTAGCCGGATTTCTAATTCACCGGTGTTTACCCTGGTCTTTGGGAACCCGCGAATAAATACCTGTTCATATTTGTTAAGCAATATTTTCAACTCAGCTACTTGATCATCAGTTAAATCACAGTCTAAATTATCAAATTTATTACTATCAGATCGTATGTGGTTTACTATCGGTTGATGAAACAGTTTAGCACCCCGTGATGTCACTAATACTCCAATGTTTGTATTGTCGACAAGATTTATGCCAATAATGACATCAGCACATATCTCATAATCTGCTACTACATGAAATTGAAGCTCTACTCTTAAATTGTCGATAATACATACTGTTGTTATTTTTGTTAGGGAAAGCACAGTAAATTGACCGATACCCCTTAAATAGCTAACCTCATTCGTTCTTTTACCAGGCAATTTAGCCGTTACAGACTCGCGTATTAGTGAACACTCTGCACCGCTATCAAACATGGCCTGAATTTTAACGTTACCAATTTTTATTTGCATAAAAGCAAACTTATTTGCACCCACACAATTAATTTTAGATATAACTGCACGTTCACGCTTGAAACATTTGTCAAATGTATGGCCTATCTTTGAACAGAATGTACACGTTGGTTTGTCTGTCTCGGCACTAACCGTCTGAGAAACAGATTTGTTTTCTTGAGGACGTGACTGCATGCCATCAGGTCTTTTATTAAAACGACAGTCCCGTGTTTCATGGCCTGACCTTTTACATACTTGGCAAAATTGTTGCTTTTCAGAAAATCGTGGTCGCTTGTTGATAACCGACTGAGTATTAGATGAATTTGGGTTTGGTCTTTTAATATGGCGAATGGATGATGCCACAGAAATAAGTTCTGGAACCGAAACCGCACGTGCATTCAATAATTCGATCCTTAGTCGGTCATCCCCAATACAGCCAATAACCGCCTCAACCGCGTCCTCATTTGACAATTTATCTTTTGTGATTCGGCGCCAAAGTACCCAAGCTTGAGACAGAAATTGCGCAATATCCTTAGTATTGTCATAGGTATGCTCTCTGAATCGAAGAATGTCTCGAGAGTACCTATTTTCAGGTTCGAATGTGGTTATTAACAAGTTGCGCAATTCCTGCCACGTGGATGTGGAAACCAACCAATTGTCCACCCACAACCTGGCACGACCTTTCAGTAAACTTCCAACTTTCATTCTAACATCATAATCGGACAGGTTGTAGGTATCCACGGCTGTACTCACGTGTTGACACCATTCGCGTATTCCTATATTGGCATCCGGATCGTACGACGGTAAAAATACGTCACTAATTTTAACTTTATCTGATTGTTTAGAATTAATACGATCCGTCATGCCCTTCATCACCTGCAACATCTGTGAGAAAAACTCAGTGGGTACGCCGATAGCAGAAGCAGAAACATTTTCATTGTTTGCAACAGAATGTCCGGCAGAAGGGGGTAGATATCCCACTTCTGATAACGGCGGAGGATTCCCACTTAAATTTTTAGAAATAGTGACGTCAGCATTGCTGACGTCACCACTCTCGCTATTATTCTCAGACATTGCAGGATAATGAAAACACCAAACAAATTGAACAACACTTTATAATTTTGTACAATTCAACGTTTACACTTAATTAGTCTTAAAAAGCACAGCAATTTAAAACTAGGTATCAAAAAAGTATTTACTCACAGGATCTCCTGAGTCTTCTACTCTCTACAATTTTCAGCGGCAGAATGAGCCATCTAACACTTTTTAACGATTCAACTGAACTCAAACAAAGAAAACAACATGGCCGATCGCGCCACCGGAACTTGCATAAATGTTTAACATTTTAAATCAAACAATGAGTGACGAATGTAATCGCTATTATAAATCGACAATTATTAACTCAATTTATTAGTAATTTTAAAACCACAAAATAAATTTTAGCTTTTCTTATTTGGAATCGGATGTGTTTTTATCAAATGTAGGATTATGGACGTTATTTTAGTTTCAATGTTTTTAATCAAATGTTACTGCTGTTAGATAAAAACACACCGATTATTGTTTACAAATCATAATATGATTTAAGAATATCGTTTAGGTAATAAATCGTTTTATGTAACACAAATCATTACTTGCAGTTTTTAAACAAGTTTGTTTGGTCATTATACCAAGGTATAATGACCATCTAAAACATCCTAATTAAAATTACAAAATCAAATGAATTGACAATAATGGTTTGAAAAGCTACTAAGCGATTATAGGATTTTAAAATTGGTTTGATTAACCTGAATTATTTAATTAATAAGTAATTGCAAACTATAATTAATTTGACGCGTCGACATATATATTTGAAATTTTTAAGGTAGGTGACGTCATCAGTGACTTCAAAAGATTGTGCCGTTGCCTCATTAATACATAGTTAAAAATTTATATCTGTCAACACGACGTCATCAATCTCACATCTGTCAATCAAAGTGTCAGTAGACGTCATACATAATCGAATGTCTTATTTACAAATACAAGCTTATTTTTCGAAATTTCGATTGAAACAGTAAACGGAAAGTCGTTTTTGAAGGTGTTAGAATACGTTAACAATCGACGCGGTGACATTTTGTTCGTTTTCCTGAACCACAATGAGCGATAGTTTTGTTAACCCTAGAAAGATAATCATAATATAGCAACTAGCGTAAAAGATAATCATACGTCTGTCAGACGTACCTTAGTTAATTACGAGTTTTTGCAAGCCTATAGAAGTATTATCATGCCTTAAAGGTTGAAATAATTGTTTGTATTCTATTTATATAAATAAAAAGATAAAATAGCAATAATAAAGTTTAATTGACAAATTACAAACAAAAATCGTAAACTGCTTTACAAATTAACAAAAACTAAACTTGTCTTATACTTATAGGAACATATAAAATCACTTTCAGTCTTTATACATATTTTCATATTTTGTACTTAAATAAACGTTGTTCCTCTAGCTGATCGAACAATTTTGCCGAGGTTCTTACCTTTTTTTTTTGGGTGGAAAATCTTCAAATAACCCTTCCCGCTCTTGGGCAGAGCGAAAGGGAGTGTCAGACTTCTACTGACTTAAAACCACCCATGTTCCTTCATAACCCTATATATCAAGGTCGCGGTATCTCTTACAACATCCTGCAGCCCAGACGGGCTGAGGTTCTACCCTTTTTTCTTTTTTTTTGGCGGGTGGAAAATCATCAAATAACCCCTTCCGCTCTTGGGCAGAGCGAAAGGGAGTGTGAAACTTCTACTGACTAAAAACCACCCAAGTTCCTTCTTAGCCTTTTATGTCGAAGCGGCGGTATCTCTTACAACATCCCGCAGCCCCTGAGGTTCTAACCCTGACTTCCGACTCTTGCCTGTGGCCCAACAACGCTTATTTTTAGTTCTGAGTGGGCGCTGAGAAATAATAATTATGCGGCTATCAGAAGGCACAGCTGGGTTGACAGTATACTCTAAATGGGCTTAAGCAAAATCTTCGGATTTATCCACAGCTTCATCTATGAATTCGTCTTCAGTGTCACTCTGCATATCGTCTTCTATGGGGTTATCTTCGCATTCGCTTTCAGATTCTACTGACGATTCCTTTTCATTTTGATATAAAAAGTTCTCAATATGAGAACTATCCAACACCCTTCGGTTTGCCATTATAATATAATAATAATGAATACCTGAAAATAATAAGTGTAAATAACAAGCAACAATCAGTTCAAATGATTGCAAAAGTTGCATTATAGATAATCATACGTCTCGCGGACGTACGACATAGGTATATCTTTAATTTGAACGTACTTACCGTAGTGCCACTGCTGCTTAGCGCGAGCTCCAACTGCCGACTGAGTTGGCGCGCGCAGCTAGCACGCTGCGATTAATAATAAAAAATGTACAACGAAATTTAATTTCACGATACGTCTCGCGGACGTACATTATCTTTCTGGGGTTAAAGATGACAATGATATCAGCCATCTCGTTACCATAACACAAGCATTAGGTTGCTTAGCTTGGGACTAGATGGCGTTGTGTGAAATGTCCAAGGATATTTATTTATTATTATTATTATTAATGACTACACTTGACAGATGGTAGACAATACTTGCCACTTACTTTTTATTTTCCGAGGCAATGATACAAAACTGTACTGCCAAAGCTGACGTAATTTGAAGGGCAAAGAAGGTCAATCGTATTTTATTAAAAATATCAGTAAGATATGAATATTTTTCATGATTTATTGGTCCGTAATGATCAGTAACGCTATTCTTCGAAATGGTTTTTCAATTACAACATTTAAAAAAATACTAAACAATGCCCATTGTTGTGGAAAACTTTAGGCTCAGCATGTTTGCGCAGAGCCTTAAGTTGGCGTACACCTAAACCGTTGTTATTTATTTAGTACAGCAAAAGCCATTAACACTAAATTAATTAATCCTTTTACTCGGTCTTCTCGCAGAACCACAAGCATTCTAACATTATCGTCTTCCATTCATCTGCAAACAAATCCAATCCAGGGTTGGTCTCCACGAGTGCTTTGAGCATAAGTATTTAGCATACGTGGTATAGGAGAGGTGAACCGAGCTACAGTGCGACAAAATGGGACATTAAACATTTATGTTTTCTGGAGCGATTATAATTATTTAGAACAAATAATTGACACAGCTCCGCATGTAAATCTGAGGCGTCGGTATGACCATGCATGATTTTATATGCTGTTGTTATTTGGTCAACAGCCCGCCTAACTTGAAGGGAATTAAAATTTAAACATCCTAAAAGGAATTAGTAGGATACATATAAGGATAGTATCCAAACACATGTTTGTAGAGGTACCTGAGGAAAGCTTTTTGTACCTTTTCCAACATGAGCATATAGGTAACCTCGTGAGGATTCCACACACAAGCGCTGGTTTCAAGTTTGCACCGAACTAAAGCGTTGAACAAAAGCCTAATAACTGCCTGATTATTAAAACCTTGACAGTTACGTAAAACAAAACCTAAGCGTCGGAAAGATTCTTTAGCCAAACCTATAATGTGTGTATGGAACGTCAGTTTGCTATCAAAAGTTACACCGAGGTCTTTGATTATGGACACCCTGGCTATAGACTCACGTTTCACTCCGTAGTCGTACTGTATAGGACTCCGCTTGCGGCCAAAGCTCATAATTTGACATTTAGATGTGTTATATTCCATTTTTTTGGTGGCAGCCCATTCACTCAAGGCATCGATATCACGCTGGAGAGCTATACAATCAGACACAGAGTTAACAGTTGCATATATTTTCAGGTCGTCGGCGTAAAGTAGACATTTTGCATGTTTTATAATTTGTGGCAGATCGTTCACCATAATTAAAAAAAGCAAGGGACCTAAAATAGAACCCTGACTCACACCTGATCGCGTATGATATGCATGTGAGTTGTATGAGCCAAGGCGAACAAATTGCTGACGGTCTCGGAGATAGTCAGAAATCAAAAGAAGAAGACTGGGTGTAAATCCTATGGCAATTAACTTGCGTAACAAGATGTCGTTATTAATTCTATCAAAGGCCTTACGGAAATCGAAGTACAGCACATCCACTTGCTGTCCGCGGTCCATTTGAGAAGAAATAAAATCTACTAATGTCAGCAAATTCGTGTTAACTGATTTTTTGTTACGAAAACCATGTTGTTCATCACACATATAAATATCGACTTGTCTTTGAATTTCTTTATATAAAATGTGTTCGAATACTTTAGCAGGGGCTGACAATATAGCAATAGGTCTGTAGTCTTCAACTGATTTTATCCCTGTTTTCGGTATAGGCGTTACTCTAGAGAGTTTCCATTGAGTTGGATATTTTCCGGTGCTTAGAGATAAATTAAATATATGACATAGAGGTATGGCTATGGAAGCTTTAGACTCTTTAAGAATATTGGCTGGAATGTTATCCGGCCCAACAGAACTACTGAGTTTTAATTTACTGATACCACGTTCTACATCATTAAATAGAAAATTTTGTTAAACTGATGGAGTTGCTATTGCTGCAGATATCAAGAGTAGATATTTGTGAGGCATTTAAATCAGGTGTTTCAGGTAAGAAAACACTGGCAAAGAAATTTATCGGCCGATTATTCGATATCTGCCGATCTTCACTCTGACGTCTTCGGCCAAACTCGGCCGATCAAAATAAACATAATTTTATTATGTAAAAGAAAGGGAGTGCGTACACTAGGTACTACAACCACAATCGTCCGAAGACTTCTTATTTTTTTTCAAGGATGGCGCTGTAGTACTTTTATCAAGTTGCAATCACAGGTAGCAATAATACCTACTTTTTGTAGCGCCGCTACACGCTCATGAATGCTACACGTGTCGAATGAGGAAACAAAATAAATTCCGCGCGCACGTTTGGCTCACGAGACACCTGAAATATTTTATTGTTCTATTTATTGAGTTTTAAAACATTCAGTAGGTACCTAACCTGGCTTCTTATAATAATACCTATAAGTATTGAAGAAAATTATGGTAAAAATCGGTTCAGTTTTAGAGGAGAAAACCGGGGAACACAAAACGCTAATTTAACCTCTTTTCTGTTTTCTTCCCGGGTATTTTTGAAGCGCGAAAGAAATGTCGAGGAGTTGGCGTATATTCTTGTTAGTAATTCACTCTTCACAGAGTGGTCGTGGTTATGGGGATTCGCTTACAACTGCGGTCGCTGCCTTCGCGATTTTTTTCCGCCGGTTTATATTTCTCGCATGGCGAGCACATTCTGCTCGAACGATCTTGGTGATAGGTTTAACAGAGTCTGACCATCGGGTTGATGATGAGCCACGTGGTCTCGTACCTTCGACTCTATACCCCTCCCGCTCTGGGCGGAGCAAAAGGAAGTGTCAGACTTGTAATGACTAAAACCCGCCCATGTTCCTTCTTAGCCCTTTGTATTCCAGGGCCAAACGCTCCATGGCCTCATTGTTACGGGTAGCTTGTCCATAGAACCTGAGGATTACCTACAATACTCAGGTTTTTTGGACAAGCGACGATAATCTTTGTACACCGCCCGCAACTAATTCATATCTGAGTTCCTTACTTGAACTCTTTACCTTTATCTTTCTTTGGAATGTTCAGAAAACTAAAACCGTTTACCTTCCTAACCGTAAAATAAATTGTATGTTGGTCACCTGTTACATTATTAACTGAAGTTTTATATCAGTTCTAACCTTGTTTGTTTTGATTACCAACTAAGTGTGTGTTCCACTTTCAATGGCAAAGTTATTACGGCCATTCAATTTCAATAGACACTTAAGTTGAATACCGATTCATCATAACGTGAAGTACTCGTGATGTCTACAAAATAAGTTGAATACAAAAGAATATTATGTAGAATAAGTACCTGTTTGCTTAACTGTATAAGTGAGTTATGAATAAACCTCCTTCGCTGATGTAATTTTTTTTAATGGCAACATTCAATGGGCTTAAATTGTAACGGTAACCAAGCCAGTGGCATAGCCACAAAATAATAATGATAAAAAAAAATAGTAACGGTCTGTGGTCACTTGCAAGAACTTTACATGGCCTTGTCCTCTATGTGGTCAGTACCTACCGTTAGATATTCCACTTATTGCAGCACATAATAGGTAAACATTGATAGTCCTACTTACCGTTTTTGGTCTTTCTCAACTGAGTACTTATAATATGAAAGAGCACAAATCATCATCATCATTATCATTTTCTTGCCTTTATTCATTTGGGTTCGGCGCAGCATTTCTTCTCCTTCCATAAAAGAGCACAAATCCTCTTCTATGAAAGAGCACACATCATTGTGACCAAAAACCAGCAGAGATGTGAAACAAGTTATGAAAGAGATAAGGTTGTCGAGATATGCACTGTATTTTTTAAGGTTGATAGATCTTCTTTATCTCGATATCACATCATTGCAATGCAAAATCGGCAATTTCAGTATTCTACGGTCTAAAATTTCTCGACCCAAACAGTAGGTACAGAACTTGCCAAAATTCTCTTTTTCGTTGCTGATGACTTCTCCTGGCTTGTGGAGCTTTGGAGGGTTGCTGTACTCCCACATCTCTCGGAGTGCCGGTTAGGATGATGTCACCCGGGTATAAGGTCATTAGGCTGAAAAGATATCTATGATAATATCAGAACACTTTTAATGAGCTTTTTTTATACAAAACTGATAGGTTTTAACGATCTTCTTCTACTTCATCGTGTGGTGGGTGCCTCACTTGGTCTCAGAGTTTTTATGCCGAAAAATCAAAGGTCCGTGACATGGATTCGAACTCGGGATCTTTAGCTATATCGCGGACGGGCGCGGAACAGCTCGCACGACACCGTGGACCGGTCTCGTCCGTGGTGGCACAGGACATCCGTCTGTGGCAGTGCGCCGGTATCGGTGTGTGTGATGATCTACAGAATCACGCACCGTGGGAACACAGCTTGTCTGTGTGCGTTACCGTCCGTGGTCGTCGGCTGTGCGTGATGGTTCACAGAATCACGCACCGTGGGAACCCAGCATTTGACTGGACAGTACAACAGTCATTTCACTAGGCTATCATCATCATCAGCCTATAATGTTTCCACTGCAGTGACTCAGGCCTCCTCTCTAGGATAGGGATGGGCTACAATCAAACAAAAAAAAACTACGATGTTTTCTTTCCGTTTTGAGAGCAGCGGTGATGAAATAAATTACACAAAGTATAACGCCTGCCTGAGTTTGAATTTCGTAAGTCGGGGCCGCCACCACTGGGCCAAGGCTGCACTAGGCTATAAATAGATGTAAGTAGGTTTGGAATTAAGAGAATGAATAAAAGAATTATAAATCCAATCCTATAACACAGTTATTATAATACTTCTTCCTATAACTAAATCACAATCCACATCTAGCTATTGATGGTCCAACACCGATATCGGAAACAGAGATCACGGGAATGTACACAATTCTCCACAATTTAAGTTATGGAGCACAACAGAAACTTGGACTTTGAAGATTTTAAGTAAAACTCAAAAGTTCACATTCTAATAACAAAATGGTGTGTCATAAATCTGATTTTGAACATTTAACAGATCGTGTTCGACACACTACACTGTGCTCCAAAACACAATTGTTTGTCGTGGCTCAAAATGCTGCTCAACTTAAATGACGAACGAGCTGTTGCTCCATCAAGTCATCAGTCAAAACAGTGACCGTTTGGCGGAACGAACGCAAGGTAGCCTTGTGGCAATGACAATAGTATCATTCCCACTAGTTCTACTGCACAGTTCTACAATAGAACTAGTGGGGCAATAGTTACTAATGGGACTTTTCGTTCCCACTAGTTCTACGATATTATTCTAAGTGTGCTACAAAATCGTAATACCAGCGGGATGCAAGTTTCTCATTCGTTCTCCTGGTAGCTTAAGAGACTTTATTACCCATCCTTTTTTCATCTCCAAACAAAATGTTCTCAAAACCTTCTCCTCCTATTCTTCGGGTAGTTTGTGCCAAAGTTGTACCCTAAACTTGCACCCTTATAACAATAGTCGTAGAACTAGTGGGAACGAAAAGTCCTATTAGTTCTACGATTTCGTACCACCTTGAATCGTAGAACTAGTGGGAAAAAAGTCCCACTGGTTCAATCGTAGAACTGTGCTGTAGAACTAGTGGGCATGATTCTGACAATAGAGGCTAGCATTATTAGTAAGAATATTTTTTTTATTTTCATCATTTAGTTCAAGTTGTGTTCTGCTATGGGAGAGCAGCGGTGGCCCAGTGGTGTCTGCCACGACTTACGAACAGTAGGTCGTGGATTCGAACCCAGGCAGGCACATTACTTTGTGTAATTTATTTCATCACCGCTGCACTCAAAACGGCGAAGGAAAACATCTACCAACCCGCACTAGGCCCGCGTAGTGGTTTATAGCCCATCGCTCTCCTAGAGAGGAGGCCTGAGTCCCTGCAGTGGGAACAATATAAGGCTGATGATGATGGGCAAAGCATAACATAGAAGAAAGAAGTTGGGAGTTTCGTCTCAAAATTAAGTTGTTTTAGTTTTTCTTACTTATCTTTCAAAATTTTATGTTTGTATATAAAGGGTGTAAAAGTACCCTTAACGCAAACGAAAGGCACATCTTTTCCCCGCCACTGCGATCATTTTTTGTTCTAGACCATACCTGGGAACCCCCTAGTTACGGAGATATTGGGGGTCAAAGCTCCAAATTTTGTACAGCTGTATTTGTAAATACTAGGATTTCAGGTTATAACTTTACTTAAATTACCTCCATGACCCTTTTACTATTCAAAGCATCCACTAGCACAATGTTTTAAGAGTGCTACATTGAGTTATACCGTAAAATGAGATTTTTGACAAAAAAAAAAAGTTGTTTCCCAGCAAAAATTTTTGCGTAGGGGTACTTAGTTTGGTTTACAGAATGCTTGGTTGACGTATGTGTGAAGGGTTAATTTACACCCTGTATGTATGTATTTATTGTTAAATAGTTTTGCTATATCTTTTCAAAAAATAAATATATAAATAATACAAAAATACGCGGTAACTTCTGATATTATATAAAAATATATTATATCAGAAGTTACCGCGGCCTCGACGTACAGGGTGTAAATTAAACCTTCAGACATACGTCAACCAAGCATTCTGTATATCAAACTAAGTAGGTAATAGCCGACTTTACGGACAATATTTTTTTCTTTTTAATAGTATTTGAAGAAACGTGACCAAACGTGAAGGTGACGAATTAAAATAGTTAATTTGAAAAAAAAAAAACTGATGAAAACGTGCCTCAAAACGATTTACAATTATTTTGGTGTGAAAATTTGATTGGATTAATCTTTGTAAGCCACTTAAGTATGACGCACGTGCACGTACACGTATTTTCATATTAAGTCGAAACAAACAACACGTTATAATGGCGATTAAATGATATCACATAGAGTCAGAGATCATTATTCGAATAATCCTTAGCCACGCCAAATTATTAATCTTGGACTTTAAGGAAGCGCTCCCACTGTCGGCGAGAAAGCGACTAGCTATCAGCGATTTTCTCGCTCAAGAAACGTTCTCACGGAATCATAAAAGCTGTTTTACTTTACGACCGTTTTCAACCGATTTAAAAAATGGAGGATACCTCGTAACAAAGGCTTAAATTCAACCTTTTGTTAAATTGAAGTTAGATTTTTTTACAAAAAAATACTCCACTTACCCCGCCATTGGCATTACGAATCTGAGGTGCTTGCGTACTGGGAGATACATCCTATTACCGGGAGAGGGACTCTCGCCCTCTCGTCGTAACAGGATGTATCTCCCGGTTTTGCTGCATTAGAAAAGGATCATTTTGTCTTAAAGAATCATCTAGTACAGTTTTCCCGTACTAGACACTAGTTAATAACAGCTACCAGAGTTATAAAAACTTAAGCATACCTGCGAGTTTACTACTTCCGTACTCGATTATAGTTCACTATAGGTTTTAATTGCTAGTACTACTTAGCCGCTACTCGCTTATCGCCAGCGGTGGGACTGATCCTTAACTGCTTAAGTCAGGTTTGCCATGTTTAATTTTAATATACCTAGTAGTAATAGCTCGCGGCTAATTAATATCAGCCGTAAGGGTTGGTCTTCAAAGTTAAACAGGACGTGCTAAGGTCGGTTCGTGGATTAGTAACCATCCCATTGCATACAGCGTTCTCCGTGCTTCGGGTAGCAAAAAGATTTCCAGAAATGTTAAACATGTTCGCGAGTTCGATCCCCAATCGGTTTTAACTTTTTGTAAGTTCTAGGTATTTGTTCTCATTTTGATCTGAGATAATTACTACTTAGAAAAAATCATGTTTTCATTTGTTGTGTTGCTTTCTTTTTCTGAATTTTTGTCTGTGTGTCTGTGTCTGTGTCTTGGGTGTGTTAGTTTATTATAGTATCACGTATAAATTATAAAACTAATATGATTAGGTTTTTAGTTTTTGTTTCATTGTAATCGGTGCTCTCTATCAAAAGATATACATATTAAATTAAAGTGTTTAAGAAGAGAACTTTACGAAACATAATATAATATGCAATGACATCAGCTATTGCACCAAAATGGTACCAATTAATAAATGTGTTCACAAGATAACTTTTGAATCGTCTTTTTCAAACAGTTATGTTAGCAAAAGGTAGGTACTCTTGATGAGTCTAACTGCCGCACTCAGAGAGCTTTAATGATTACTTAGGCCATCACTTAGTAAAGGTTTTGACAGTTTTGTCATACAAAAGTATGTCAAATCTTTACTAAGTGACGGCTTAAGTAAACGTTAAATGTCTCTGAGTACCGCAGTAAATGACGCTGCTTTGAAAATCTACATAGCCTATCTACATAGCATTTGTTTGTACATTTTGAGAAATTATATTATTCTTTACATACTGTTAGAAACTACTTCTCCGGTTGACAATAGAAATGTCATTTAACTTGCCTACGATTTTTATTACATGGCCATATTATAAGAATTGCTTAGCCAAAGTCATGAAGTCAAGCCAAAAAGAAAAATGAAACTAAGCCATAATTATTTTCATTTTTCATTTTTGCCGACAAACTGTCCTGCAGTTTGGCAGAAGATTTGTATTAAACCCACTCATGTACCTTTGTTGTTGAAATAAATAAAAAAAAAAAAAAAAAAAAAAAATTATTACCATCTCTATTCTAGTAAATTGAGCTCACAATTATGATGTTTTTTTTTCCAAGTAATGTTAGGCCCTGTAGGGTGGACATCATCTTATGACTCCTCCCGCTCTGGCCAGAGCGGTAGGGAGTGTCAGACTTCTACTGACTAAAAACCACCCATGTTCCTTCTTAGCCCTTTGTGCTGTGTGTGGAGACTGGTCATCTCTTAGTTGCCATGGTTTATAAATATATACATATTTTTTTTGATTTGTTTATTATACCTTTTTACTCCGGACGCTCTTAACTTGCACGTCTTGCTACATAGTTCTCACATACACCATCTCAACATGAATGATGTAATGTACCAAGATTTTGTAACAATATTTTGATTTAAAAGAGTGTCCATGGAGTTTCTTGCCCGTTCTTCTCCATAGAGATCTACGCTAGGGAACTGGCAACTACAGTACTTTCACAAGTTATTATGCCTTGTGACTGTGACTGTAGCTTAGGAGTGCAATACGTTGTTTCGGGGGTTGCTGCGTCGGGTTGCGCGGCGCCGGATGTTACCGGCGGCGAGTGCTGTGGGTGCGGGGGCGCGCGGCGGCGCGTGCCGTGGTGGCTGGTGCGCGGGGCTCCGGGTCGCGGGGCGGCGGTTGCGCGTTGCGGCGTGCATTCGTTGTTCCGTGATTCGAGGTCTCGTGCATTCGTTGTTGCGGTGTGCGTCGCTGCGTGCTTTTTTGCTTGCAGTGTTCGTCGTTGCGGGCATTCGGCGGCGTGTGGTTCGGCGTGGTGGCTTTCGGAATGACGTATTGCACTTGTAGTTTTTCGTAGTTTTGTTTTATGAATTGTTCTTATGACATTCAAAAGTGCCAGTAATGGTTTAATTGAAATAAATGCTTTGAGTTTGAGTTTGAGTTTGTGCCGAGGCTTAGGTATCTCTTTCGAACAACCCGCAGCCCCGACGGAAAGTAATTATGGGCCTCAACAATGATCTGATAAAACCAAGTAAATATTTAAACAACACATCAACAACACAACACAACTATACCCTCGCCTGTGATTTTTGAAAAATTACAGTCTGTTCTAGAGTTATTTGAAAAAACCCAAAAACTATTTGTTTTGTTTCAGTTATTTGTGTAGAAGTTTTGCAATTTTTGCAAGCGGCTCTTGATTTTTTTCAACAAGTTCCAACACGCTATTCCGAATCGAATGACACCTCATTCATATTTTTTGGGAGGAGGGGATTTAAAAAAAAAAAGCATTTGTTGACTAGACTTTAATAGTATAGTTTCATGGCAACGCTGTATCGTTGCTAAGGGGAGAGGTACGCAAAAAAATAAAAAAAGGTTAAGTAGAAATGATTTATTAATTCCTTATTTATTTATTTTGTATTGATTTATCAGTCTGTTTATTATATTTAGCTTAGGTATTATAATAATTTTAGTTCTTACAACGATGCTCTTAGATAACTATATTTTTTTAATTCTTTATTTAGATATTCACAAAACAGGCAAGATCTGAGGTGGGTCGCACTCGCAGTAGCCCCGCATACATTTTCGTACAAAATTCTATGCAAGGATTTTTTGGCGCGCCGAAATCGACTAAAATTAAAGCAGCCATCTTGTTTTTTTTTTAAAAGTCTGTTCTCATTGCAACGTCAAATGATCTTTACAACCCTGTATATAGATTCCATTACGAATTGGGCACGATGCACATATAACTTAGATATGTGAGGTCTACGCCCTTTGTTCTATTGTAATTTCATGTCCTGACACCGGTTTTAACAGAAAGTCGAATCTCAGCTGCAGGTTTCTGTCGTCAGCTGTTACTTTGTATGTCGAAAGGAAATGTACTAGAGTCGCTTTCATCGAAATCATGGCATAAGTTTTACCTGCGAAGAGAAACATAATTATTTAAGAATTTTTGGGAATATTTAGGTAGGTACCTACACATCGTCGTACAATAATTTCACACCTTTTTGCCCTGGATGTAGGCGGAATCTACCGAATACTATCTACTACGGTTCTTCCTATTATATAGTCTTTTGGCTTTGTCCACGTTAATAATTGTCAGACACAACACGCCTATAATCCGTTAAGGGTTAGGCAGAGGTGTATTCATTAGTAAGCTCATATTTCGCTAATGTTTAACTCCTATGGACAGATGGACTTAATAGAGGGCGAGCCTATCTTGCTATCAAATGGGCACAAATCCAGACTCCATGGCTGCTACGGAGAGATTCCTAATGGAATAACCCAAATTAATATTATTTATGATTATATTATTATTATTATTAATTACCGATCTTTCGATAATATAATATACTAATCTCGCCTCGGGGCCGTTTTAGTGTTGGTCATCGTCAAACATAAAAGTTCGTAATAGGGTATTTAACTAAAAAATTCTAATTAGTCCGTCAGATAGTTATCCAAAAATATTGGTCACGTATTTTTTCTTTTTTCACGTAAACAAACAATGAAGATGATAGTGCTTTAAAAACTAGTGTGAGGTCATTTTCTAAGACATTAGTATGACATTTTTTACCGGTGAGTGAAAACCCCCACTCATTCGTAATTTTTTATTGATTTGATAAAACGAAAATTACGTATCCAAATTTTTTCGATAATCTAATAGACCTACTAATTAGAATCATGTTTTTTAAAGTGAGTAAACAACCCTATTATTATCAGCTCAACAATGTCACTACCACCTCGCCTCATCGCCTCATTACCAACGATTCATCGGGCATCGCCTTGCTTAACACCTTTATTTGTGACCCGATGCAAATAAATGTCTTCATCATCGTCGAAAGACATCCACTGCTGGACATAGACCATTTCCAAGTGTCGCTTCATTGACCGGTCCTGCGTCTCGCATCCTGTGGATCCCCGCAACGTTCACCAGGTCATCGGTTCACCTAGTGCGAGGTCTTCCAACGCAACTAGTCCAGTATGCCAACGGTATTATGGTACCGAAGTGGTTGTGCGCAAACTGAACTTATCTCCAAGTGGCATGCAACGGACTGTAATCCGTCATGATCCGTGGAGAGATCAGGTGCCATGACCTCTCCGATATACGGTAGTCTAACCACCAACTTCTTGACTCAGTTCTCCAGCGTATCCATGGTACCTGGTCAAATGTCTGGATGTTGAAACGTACAATTAAGAAACTCACCCAAACATGATCGTTTTCCCAGACTAAAGCCGACGAAGGCACCAGGGTTTACAGGCATGCCAGGGTCCAGCCATCGCTCCGGTCGGAACTGTTCCGCATCCTTGCCCCATACTGGTTGCCTATGGGCGCCGAATAACAGGATCACGCATTGACTGCCCGCACGCATTGTGTACTTTTCTTTAAAAACATTAACATATGAGATTTTAAACTGAAATGGTCACAAACTTTATTAGACAAGCCTGTAACTATAATATATAGAGTTTGTGACCATCTTTTTGCTACATTATACTTATGTTTCTCGACCCGAACAATAATAAAAAAGGTAGGTCATTTTCTTTTTTTTTGCATAAACGGTAATCGGTAAGTGTGAACTACCCTTGTTAAAACGTGGTCTGTCTGATTATGTGAGCGTGAATTTCTCATCATAAAAATAAAACAGCTTATATAAATTATTGGCTAGGTACCGTTCACAACACTTATTTCTAACAAGAATGTGCGGTATATCAATCAAAAACTCACTCAGTTTGACGTCCTTGTCGACGTATCTCAGGGTAACGGGTCCAGTGGTGAAGATTCGCAGACTTTCCTTAATTACCGCCTCGGTATAGACCAGCTTCTGCAGGTCTTCCTTCTCAACGTCTCTGTCTTCAGGGAAGACTTCTTTTATCCTGAAAGTAGAATATTTGTGATGTTTTGTTCGTCAGATCTAATTCCGGTCAATCTTAAGGTATACTAGTCCCCGCGGGAGACGCTCCGGGCGTCGGGGGCCACGTGATAGCTTCCGGGCACCGTAGGCTCGGGCCTGTGGTGTGGACAGTGAGCAAAATGCACGTCGTGTATCTGCGACAAATAAATATTTCTTTCTTTCTTTTCTTTTATGGTCATGCTGAGTGCAGAACAACCTGAACGTACTCTTGATATATCTTGTCCTGCACTTCAGGATGTGTTCCTAGCAGTATCATGATATAGCTCAGTAAGCTTGATGACGTATCGAAGCCGGTCACGATGGCAGTGTCCACTTCTTCCCTTATCTCCTTATCTGTCAACGCGTTTTCTTCTGACAACTCAAGAAGGAGGTCCAGGAAAGGCTTGTATTTTGTTCCTGTGATAAATAAGTCCATTAAAAATACTGTTATTCATCTGCGTCTGGCTAGACAGCTGATGAAGAAACTACCCAAAGAACATTGTCATTCTGCAGGTCTAAAATGGCCGCTTTAGCAGAATCGTAATATTAATATAATATACTAAGATTCTGCGTGGATTCTGATAAAGCGGCCATTTTAGACCCGCCGTTGTTGACTTTATCAGTAGCAGAATTAACTGCGATAAGGTTATGTACACAAAAGGTGATGCAATGTTAGAAGTAGGTAACTAAAGCTATGAAGGAAACTCTTTATTTTGGTGTCATAATCATTATACGAGTATGCCTAGCATTTTTTACAACTATGTTGGGGTCGCCTTCCAGTGTAACCGGGTGCAGCTGAATACCATTATTGTAAATGAAGCGAGTTAGCAACAAGAGGCGAAAATAAATAAAAATAATAAGAAAGATTAAACAACTAAACAGAATTGGAAAAACCAAAAAAATAAGACTAAAAGAACCAGAAATCTTAAAAAAAACTTCTTATTTTACTTGTATTTCACAAAGCAAACCATGTTCCCTTTCGATAATTAAATGGTATTTACCCAGATTATATCCACCGTTCAATCTAGCCAATTTCTTCCGTTGTATTACCTGGTATAGAAGAAAACAATTAAGTAACATAAATTAAAAGAAAAAAAATGATTAAGTATTATTTTTTTAAATTTTAAAAAATAAAAACAAAAAAAAAAATTAATTTAGAAGTACCACTTGATGTCAACCACGACATCATGTTATCATTCTAGGGTTAACCAAAACGGTCACGGAAGTTACCTTGTCAGACATATCATTCAGAATCTTCGCAAGTTCGTCATGCCGTTTCTGAAGACCACACAATTTAAATATTGTATCACTTTGCAACCAAAACTTCTGGAACCTTCGAGTTATTATACTTAGAATCTCATCTACTGCGTGCATGTATTTTTCGATGAAATGCGAGTCTTCGAAACCAGTTATTCCAAATGCGGTCACTAGAAGAAAACAACCATATAAATATTTGATAGAATATTAATAATTATGTTTATTATTATATATTGCATAATAATGCGGCGGGGAAGTGATGATTAATTCGGCTTAAAAGTTCAGTCGAATTAATAAAAATTAATCCAAAATTTATGTGTAAGGTTGTGGGTGGTGGGTTGTTCGAAAGATATACCGTAGCCCCGGCACACAAAAGGCTAAGAAAGTCTGACACTCCCTTCCACTCCGCCCAGCGGGAGTGGAGGAGTGGGAGGAGTCATTTCATGATTTCCCATTCGACAAAAAATAAGGTGGAACACCCTCAGACTAGGTGGGGTGACAATTTCCGCCGGTGGGTAACAACTAAATGAGAGCTGGCTTAAATCGAGTTATGAGACGTACAATTTAAGAGACCTATATCCAGTCGACTGCCATAAGCTGATGATGAATCCATATTTAATCACCTTCTCTTGTATCGCGGTCAGAGCTGCATAAATATAGTATGAAGAATGCTGTACTGCTTTCTTACATTTCTTGCTATGATAACAGCCACATGGGTAGATTTTCAAGGTTAAGCAGCGCTTGTCAATGTTGGCCCTTGGATGGATGACCTTCTATTGCATGCCGGTTTTCTTCAGGTAATTTTAACTTTGTGCTTACTAATATTGTTGTGGGGTTAAGGCAGTCGCGCCATGCTTTTAGCATGCATGTGATTGGACTGGAAGCCGACCTCGTCATGGGAAAAGCTAGGTAAATGATTCTCCTGATCTAACATCGGATCATTGGACTGGAATCCCCAAGGGAAGAGAAAACGTGGCCGCCCTCGACAAACCTGGCGCTGACCGTGTTGGCAGAAGCAGCGAGCATTGGAATGACGTAGAGCGAGGTGAAGCGTGAAGCTCAAGATAGATCGCGATAAAGGACATCTGTGGACGCCCTCTGCCCCATTTAGGGGACATAGGACATTAAGTCAAGTAAGTCAACATCGGATAATAGCGCAGCTTAAGATTAGCCTACTCCACAGAAGATACTCAATTTATTCTAGAAAACATAACACTATAGCACAGTTAAAAGCAACATATTTAACAATAAAAAGTAATATTTTGTCCATCTTCTTATAGAAACTCAAACATCCACGGCTTAAATCTGGCCACCAGGTCTAAATAAATAATAAAAAAATTGTCAGACTTACAGCAAAAGGTTTCCAAACCATTGCTCCTTAAATATTCGGTGTGATCAAAGGGTCCCTTGGCCACTTGAACTTTCAACCCCTCCACCAATTTCCTTGACTGACTGTTGAACACCTCTAAAAAACTGAGCATCACTGGTAGGCTGAATGCAGGGGTCAGTAATTTGCGGTGGCGTTTCCAAACTTCACCTAAAGAATAACATTTAGTTGAAGTTTTCAAACTGACATTATCATCATTATTAGTGTAAATGTGGTGTTGCCCCACAAACGATGGGACACTTGATATTGTGTCCTGCCTGTCCTGGTTTTTAGCACACCACAGGAGCTGATGGACGCTACTGAAAGTGTAAAACCCCTCGCCAAAGGTTTTGGTAGCGTCAATTTAACTAATATGGGGCATAGACACTCCAAAAAGTGTTAGTGAGAATTAATAACATTCTTGGATGAATTCTGAAATCGGCTTTATGTAGTTCGTTTCTACTATGATAGGAATCCTGCTTACAATGACCAAATTAGATCACTTAGTCAAATCATGCTCAGAATTAGCACTTGTTAAACGTCAAAATTACTTATAAGTCAGTCCTCCAACACCTTTGGAGAGGTCTCCAAGCACATTTGACACACATGAGTTTTTACGTCAAATATTGTTTCTTAATACTAGCTGTTGCCAGGGGCTTCGCCCGCTACAACTCGAAAATTATCCCACGGGAAGATAAAATCGGCATAAAAACTCTCCTATTTGTTAATCCAAGTTATAAACTATCTGTGTACCAAATTTTATCCAAATCCGTTCAGTAGTTTTTGCGTGAAGAAGTAGCAAACATACACACTCACACACTCACAAACTTTCGCCTTTATAATATTAGTGTGATTATACATGCGAAAGTAGCTCTGTCTGTCTGTCTGTCACGTTTTCACGCTCACACTCAAAATTGATAATTGGGACACAGATAGTCTAGACTTCTAGAGCCTGAGAAAGGACATAGACTACTTTTTAATGCGAAAAAAGAGATGTTAGTAGTTGAAAAGATTACTTTTGGTCGTGATTACCGACATGGGTCACGATAACCGACATCCAGGCGGACGTAGCCGCGGGCATCAGCTAGTAATGACATAAAAACTAGATATAAGCGATTTTCCACTCAAAAAATATACTCTGCGGCATTCGGTTCATACGGCAGCATCATTATTGATTTACCATACTAACCTGAAGACGTAATCAATCCTTCTCCAAGCCAGGACTTGGCATAGTCGTATGCGAAATGTTTTTGTAGACAAGCGTTTGCAGCTGTTAGGGCGTCCTCAGGATCTGTTATCACTAAGACGAAAAAGAATAAGGTGTTAAGTTATTATAAAAAATGACACGCGCATGAAGGGTTCCGTTTAATTTATTTTTACTTTTTATTATAATCTACCTATATGAGATATACCCCGCGGACAGACGGGTGGACGGATGGACAGCAGAAGCTTAATAATAAGGGGGTTACATTACTAACTGCCGTACTCAGAGATATTTAATGATTACTTAAGCCTTCACTTAGTAAAGGTTTGACATATCTTTGTATGAGAAAACTGTCAAAACCATTACTAAGTGATGGCCTAACAATCAGTAAGCTCTCTGAGTGCGGCAGTTAGTTAGTTATATTTCCCAAACACAACAACTATGTTGGGATCAGCTTCCAGTTGAATACTTACCTTTGAATACCAGTCACATTGGCCACTTATGACCAATAATAAATACAATCATCATCAGCCTATAATGTTCCCACTGCAGGAACTCAGGCCTCCTCTCTAGGAGAGGGATGGGCTATAATCCACCACACGGGCCCAGTGCGGATTTGTAGATGTCGCATATCTTCGAACGTTTGGTTCTAAGATGTTTTCCTTCACCGTTTTGAGAGCAGTGGTGATAAAATAAATTACACACAGTAATGCGCCTGACTGGGTTCGAACCCACAACTCATTGTTCTTAGGTCGGGGCCGCTATCACTGAGCCACCACTGCTCCCTGCGGGGTAAATCATGAGTACATGCATCTAAAGTATTGACCACTTTTAACAAATCAACCGGTATTTATTTTATAAATTAAAAAAAAAAAATATAATAATAATAACAATGACATAGAAGTGAGATTGAGAGTGAAGGCCTGAGTCCCTGTAGTGGGAACAACATGGGCTAATGATGATGACGCATGATTTTACCACGAGACCAAACTTGAAATCGGAAAAAATTGCTCAATATAAGTTACAGCAGGTTGTTTCAATAATTTTTTTCTTACATTTAGTCACATGATAAAATATTTATGAGTATTTCACACAAAGTATTGCCCACGTTTATCCAATCACCCTGTACACAATGAACCCCTCACATATTCCGAGACAACTGCAACTCCTACAAGACTAGACAACAAAGCTTGGCGAAGACCCCAGAGCAACAATTTCAACTACTCGTATCTTGGATCCCGCAACGAAATTAATTAGCGAAAGAATAGGAAAAACATTATTTTGCACTTAAAACATTTCATCTGTAGTAAATCTAAATTGAACTTACTACTATTGTACTACTATTGTATCGAGTCTGGTTCTTCTAACCAACATAACAGACAGAATGTGTTGCTGTGGAGTTTGTTCCGTCACTTCTGCTTTCCAGCTAAAACACTAGGAAGTGCCGAAGGGTGGGCGTTTTGGGGGACTGTCTCTTGTAAATAAGTAGAGTAAAGTAAATTTTGAGTAAAGTAAATTTCGAATAGCTAGATATTATTATTCATATTCAATTTCAATATTATATCTGCCTAATTTGAATAAATAACTTTTGATTTTGATTTTGATCATCTTTATGGTGAAAGAAACTTACTGTAGTAAACCCTGTATCCAAATATCATGGTGACTACTCCGCCTCGTTTCATAGCTTCCCCGGCAATGTTTTTTGCAGTACGCCATAAGCCTGACAAAGAAGAAATGTTATATAAGTCTTATTACTTAGCATTCTTCTTCTTTTCATTCTTCTTTCATTTTATTTCTTTTTTCATTCTTTTTCTTTTAATTTAATTTTAATCAGAGGTGCGACACTGATTAGTGATTACTGGTTTCGGTGAAGAACACCTACATCCTTTAGAGATTATTTCTCATGAAAAGCCAAGTCAAAGGCCCACATGCTCTGACACCAGGTAAGGCAATAATGATATAGGAATAAGAGGATAATTTAATAACCTAAGTAAACTTAGTAAATAACGTTTGATTAAATAAAAACACATTTAACTTTGTTGCATTTAACAAAAAGGGGAAAAATACGTAGATTATTTTTATAGGCCATTACTGTGGTCAATTTACTCTTTACACAGTTGTTTCCATTTAGAAAAATAAAAATAAAATAAAACAAGCATAAACCTGGAGTCCTAGTTGTTACTGCGGAGACTGGGTGGTGGGTGGTGATTACTGCGGTGGTGGATTATGACCCTTGACTCACAGATATATTATTGAGTCCCAGTTTTGGAGCAGCGTTAAACTTGTGTTTAAAAATAAATAAAAAAGAACACTTACTTAAACCATCACCAATCAGCAAATGTACATGTCCAACAATGGGCAAAATTCCAGGGTACATAGGAGGCAGTTTGTGTTGCGCACCTTTGACATACACCATCCATGCCCATAGAGTGCACAGGCACGATAATACACAAAATAATATGAGACCGATCATCTTTGAATGGCTGTAAGCAACGAATTGACTAAGAAACGGCGTGAAGCATTAATTTTATACATGAAAACTACATCGCCTTCGGCGCCTCTTTACATCTATAAAAATAAATAAAATGATGTGTCTGTTTGTAATTTCAAAATAACAGGTTTTTGCTGAATGCAGATGAAAGTATGTACGGTACTTTAAAAAAGATAAGATTTTTTAAATTGTCAATCTGTCTGTCTGTTTGTTCTGGTTATTTTCCGAATTGGCTTGACCGTATTATACGGGACTTTTACTTACAATATCTACAAACTACAATTTACAGAACTAAAATTATATTTTTAAATGTACCCTTCTGTTCTGTCCAGAGTGTCCATCAATTAACTGCCAGATGGTTTCATTTTGTACTAAACCATAACCAACTTGACATTTAATCCAAGGACAATATGATAGCCACTGACATTTGAAATGATACGTAAATTATATACAAATATCAAAATTCATATTATTAAATAAGAAACATAGTCTTGTAAGTAGATAATTTGATAAATTATAGAGGACAGTAGTCGCATGCCACCTTGCTAATGGCAACTAGCAGCTGACTTCTGTATCAATGAGAACGCCATGAAGGAGCATCAGCGATCATGCGACTACGGCTATCCTCTATACCTAATAATTATCAAATTATCTACTTACTAGACTATTTTTCTTATTTAATACTTTTAAGACTGCGGTTTTATTAGTCTGCGTTTTTATTCGTTTTTAAAAACCGACGGTTTTAGGTTTTAAACTTATTTTTTTATTTGGATTTTATTTTTGTGTGTTATTCAATAAACACGTAATACTCAATATTATGTTACTAATGTTGGTTTGTTATTCACATAATACGAGTAAATAGCACAGACTAGACCGCGAGAACTGTTTGACAGCAATGTAAACGTATATGTTGGCTTCGCCGTAGTCGGGTAAAAAGATAAGGATTACAGGGCGTCAAAAAAATTCGTCCACATTGCTGTTGGATGGCAATGCTGATTCTTTGGCCAAAGAATAGGCTTGCCCTCTGGTCACATGAAGAGTCAACCGACCGCTTGGCAATTTCCTTGAATATTAAGTGAGCACTCGGACCCCAAGGCCCCAGTGTATCAACCCCAAACGGCTCAAACACATAACAGCCAATAGAGTTGTTGTTATTTGCGCCGTTTGAGGTTTTCAGCAACTGCAGCAGCCGCCCCAGCACAACTTACCGTGCTAGAAAGATGGAATGGCGCAAGGGTATCGACGCAAGTTGCGTTCCACACCAAAGGCCTACCCAACTTCCATGGCATTATGGTCATACCATCTTTTCACTTCTTTTCCCATCGACGCGTGCCAACCCATTGGATTCCAAAACAGCAGGCAGAGCACGTCGGATGAGATCATTAATGCTAGCGTGCCGCGCAATCCGATATGCGCTCTGTTCCTTCTTAGCCCTATATGTCGAGGCCGCGGTAACAACCCGCAGCCCCGACGGGAAAGGGAAGTATTTATTTAAGTCGGGGGACCTGTATACAAATGACCCACCTAACTGTCCCCCTACTGCAATAAAAATTTTAGTTTTCAGTTATCGTTTTGACTTGTTTTTTATTTTACTTTTTGACATGGTAGGTGTGATTTTTATTTAATAAAAAGCAATTTTATTGAAAGTTTTCATTGCGATCTACAGCATAACATCTCATGTCATCATCTTCAGCCTGTAATATTCTCACTGCAGGGACTTGGGCCTCCCCTCTAAGACAGGGATGGGCTATCCACCACGCAGGCCCAGTGCGGGTTGGTAAATACACATCATTCATCATCATCATGTCAGTCAAAAGACGTCCACTGCTGGACATAGGCCTCCCCCAGGTGTCGCCACATTGACCGGTCCTGTGCGTCTCGCATTGAGAGATTTCGGTTCCCCGCAATCTTCACCAGGTCATCGGCCCACCTAGTGGGAGGCCTTCCAACGCAACGTCTTCCGGTTCGCGGTCGCCACTCCAGAACTTTTCGACCCCATTGGTCATCCGTTCTGCGAGCAATGTGCCCTGCCCACTGCCACTTAAGTCTGGTGATTCTTCGGGCTACGTCGGTAACCTTGGTTTTCATGCGGATGTCCTTATTTCTGATTTTATCGAATGAATGAAATGAATTGATCGAATCAGAAATGAGGTAAATACACATAGGTACAGCATATATTTTTAAAGATTTTCTTGCTCTTAGTTAAGAAGTTAGAGGTGAGACATTAATTTGACCACTTTGGAAGTGTCTATCTATCAAACTATTGAACGACTGAACTGATTGACTTCTTATAGGTTTTCCTGGAATCTATAAGTGTTGAAATTGTCACCTGTTTTTTTTTTCAGAATTTTAGCCCCCCCCCCCCTTAAAATTCTGTATGGTAAATTTTCATCTATTTTCTCAAATATCTTTAAAAGTGTGTATCTTAAAATTTATTGTAATATAATTTGAGATCCTCACAATAAGCCTTTCATTTGATAAATCACACGGTACAGTTTGCAAAACTTGAAAAAAAAAATACTGTTGAGCTCCCAAAAGTGTCCCCTATATTCAACATTCCTTTATTTACGTTATACGTCCGTGATTAGGTCATAGAAATACATATGAGTACCAAATTAAAATTTCAACTCAATCGGTCCAAACAGACAGACACACGAGTGCTCCTATTAGGGTCCGTTTTTTCCTTTTGAGGTACCGAACCCTAAAAATGTTGACGACGTCATACATTGTGATCCAGCAAGTTTCTAGAATATATGACATATATTTGTAGTTTATAAAAGTTACTAGCGACCCGCTCCGGCTTCGCTCGGGACTAATTTTATTTAAAAAAACCGACCCAGTGCATGTCGGACCACGCAAATGTATTTATTTATGTACACACAAAATACAAAAAAGGTAGAAAATATTAAAAAAATAATAGAAGAGCACAAAGGTACAGCTTATTGTATTTTTACGCATTTATAGACTGTTAACACGTGTAAAAAAATAAAATGCAACAATTAAAGTATGTAATAAAAAAATGTTCTTTATTTGTAAAATTAACCATTAAAAAAAACAACAAACATATTTGTCAAACTTTTTCAAAAATAAGCACAAATTTTTTAACTTTACTACCTATAAGTATTTGTTTTTATTTAATTTAAAAAAAACAAAGCTCGCGTGATAAACGGGAAAAAATCGATATGACTAATAGTACTGAAGGTCATTCTCGGTAATGGAGGTAGTTGTGCATCGGAAATACGGGGTGGTTCGAATAGGGGTACAAAATTTAATTAACAACAACTACAAACAAGTATAATAATGTTTGAGTAATGTTTGAATTAAACATCACACATCTATTAAGTGTTACATTATTTTTTACATAAATTCATATTGTATGAGTTCTAGGGCTCAACAGAACCAAGCAACTTACAATCTATTTATTTTCCATTGTAGGGCAACCCTCCAACGAATGCCATAAAAATACATCATCATTAATCATATTTAAGTAGAAACAAATACTTTCCTAATAAAGTAATCCACATAACCTCAAATCATCACGATCGCGCCGGCTAGCGTACTCAACTGGCAATCATCAACACTAATATTATAAAGGCGTTGTTTGCTACTTCTTCACGCAAAGGCTTCTGCACGGATTTGGATGAAATTTGGTACTCAGACAGTTTATAATCTGGATTAACAAATAGGATAGTTTTTATCCCGATTTTATAGGGTTGTAGCGAGTAGCCGCTGGTATTATATGTTATACACTCACTTGAAGTTAGCCGAATGATGCGCGACAATTCACGAACACCTAGTTTCGGCGCGGCCGAACCTAGATTTATTGGCCGAAACTAGCCGAAACCGAACCTTCGGTCTGTCCCCATACATGATCGAAATGTGTGCTGGGACACATAGTAGAAGTGAAACTTCAACGGACAAGTGGAAAAGCGAATCGCAACAAAATTTTAACTTGAAGTACATTAACAATCTGCCCGTAAAACTTCAAGATAAAATGTTGTGTGACACGCCCGTGACACTATTGTCACAAGAAGTTTCACTTCAAAATCGTAAAACGGTTCACAGAATACATCTACCTACTAAGTTTCAAGTGTTTTGTCTTAATAGTTTCCGAATAAAGTGGCTGTGACACACGGACGGATAGACGGACAGACAGACATGACAAATCTTTAAGGGTTCTGTTTATTGCCATTCGGCTACGGAACCCTAAAAAGGTATATGGAAACACAAAAAGAAATAAGGTAAATAAGCACTTCATAATAATATAATATATTTTATACATGTTGAATCGCGAGGAACTGCTAATTTTGTTATTATAAAACGCTGATACAGCACCAACATTTTTCTTTATTGGGGTACCGTTACAAAGTGAAATCAAACTGGGACTTCATCTGTTTCCCTGTCGCAGCTGCTTATTACTGAAATGACCAATGCAAATTAAAGCTTTAACAATAATTATGATAAGGTGTGATGAGGTTCTACAGGAAGGACAAGTGCGTAGTACACACAACAGGCGTATGACCAGATGTAGGAATGTGGACGAGGCCAAAAGGAGTATGTTGTAAGGAACGTAACAAGTTTCGTTCTGTAGATTGCGATTAGTGCAAGAATTTTCTAAATCGGATCAGTAATTCCGAAAATTATAGGTACTCTATATATAAAATTTAAAACTTTTACTTCTTCATATTATTACATTAGTTTATACTAGGGCAAGTGATAAATTATCGCGGCCCCGAGAAAAGGTCAGGTCATGAAAATGGTTTTTAAATTGAAGGTACGGAACTATCTTGGTGCGGTAGGTTATTTTTTTTAATAATGTGACGTCCTAACAAACGTTTTAATAATGTTATTTACATCTTCTTTTGATTATTGGCATGACATTCAATTACGTTATTCAAAGGAGTAAATAAAAAAAAACGCGAATTTGCAAGATTTCAAGATACAATTATATAAAGTGAATATTGTGAACAACGAACGCAATAATTTTATGAGATGCAATCTGACAACCTGTTAAGCATGTTTTAGGAATAGGGTATTTCACCAAAAAAATCTAATTAGTCCAAATAATAATGGACACGTATTTTTTCTTTTTTCACGTGAACATAAGATGAAGACGATACAGTGCTTCGAAAAGTCGTGGCAAGTCGTGTGACGTCACAAGGTTAGTACTTTTTTGTCCACAAAGTGACGTTAAAAAAAGATCATGAGTGGTGACTCATGATCTTTGACTCGTTTTATTTTCGTCAATTTTCAATTATTTCATAAAACAAAAAACACGTATCCACAATTTTTTGATAATCTACCAGACGAACTAATTAGATTTTTTAGTGAAATACCCTATTGAAATGAAATCGCTTTCAAACACAAAAATAATCTAGCTTGTACAACACAAAAGTAATAAGTTTACGTTACAAAATATACAGACGTCGCTGGGAAAGGACAGCAAGACAAGCTGGATCTGAGTGGTATTATTATTTTGCGACGATTGGTAAAACTATACTGGCTCAGCATCGCGGGCTGGCTCGAGCGAAGGACGGGGAGGGCTTGTTGAAGCGGGATTTCGCGACGGGCCTCGGCGAGGTCGGAATGACGGAGCCCTTGGGCATTTTTTTATTTTTTTTGGTAGTGGCATCTCGCAGTTCAGTCTATGAGACTGGCTTCTGCTTAACCGGACAATCCCTGTGGATGCCTTGAGTTTAAGGCCTCCAGCCAGGGGCAAAGCTTACAAACTAAGTGACAGATCGCTAAGGGCACCCCCTGTGGGGTACGGACCTCGGCTTAGGACGTCACTGGGGGAGGGCAGCAAGGGGACAGGCTGGATCAAAGTGAGATTATTTAGGGGCTGGTTTAAAACTACTGGCTCAGCATCGCGGGCTGGCTCTAGCAAGGGTCCGGGGGGGCAGCCCTTGGGCACGCTGCGCGTTGGCTTATATAGGCTTGATCACATGCTCCGGGCTTTCTGGAGGGGTATAGGTTGGAGACGCAGGGGATCGGTTCCCTAATGCGTTCGGGAGCTACGATACCACAGACACACACACGCACACAGACAGAAAGATAGACATGTCAAACTTATAGCACTGTCGATTTTGCGTTGGGGGTTCAAAATCGAACAGATCAATAATGTTTTAAACTGACATTATTATTAATACTAACATACAGGCCAAGTGCATGTCGGACCACGCACAATGTAGGATTCCGTAGTTGCCCATCTTAATTTGCACGGTTGGCGCAGTCGCTGAGCGATTGGGCTGCTGTGTGCGGGTTCGATCGCCGCACGAAACAAATATTACAGGAGAAATTTCTAGTGTGGGGCTGCGTTTAAAAAAAAATACGTGAACTTACTACCACCTTGCCTACCTGCCTCCGAACGATGATTTTTATTGCAAAAAGCAACCGACTTCAAAAACACCAAAAAGGGAAAAATTAACTTCAGCAGAAAAATCAGCTTAAAATGGAGACACCAAATATTGGGTTTACAAATTGATTCCAGCTTAAATTAATAATAATAATAATAATAATATTCCACAACTATCACACAACGCCATCTAGTCCCAAGCTAAGCAGAGCTTGTGTTATGGGTACTAGACAACTGATAAACATACTTATATATTATACATATTATAGATAAATTACACCCAGACACAGAACAAATGATCGTGCTCATCACACAAACATTTGTCCTGGGTGGGAATCGAACCCACGACCTCCGGCATAGCAGTTAGGGTCACCAACCACTAGACCAACAGGCCAGTCAAAAATATTAATTATTAAAAAAAAAAAAAATAAAAAAAAAAATTTAAAATTATTAAAAATATTAATATTTATTAATTGGATAGCACACAGAGATAATGTGTAAAAAAATAGGTAAAAAAACTTTTTAAGTTAAACGGTTTTATGTTAAACATACATTGCAATGTTTAAGATAAATGTACTAAAAACCAAAAAATAATAAAATAGATACAGTCGTGGGAATTATAAACATATGCATAGACTAGACTAAAATAAAACCGTGGGGCACGTCAATTGTCTACAATCGTTGATTAAAATGTTTGTTTTGTAATGTTACACTATAATTAGGCAGTTGTTCAACCGACAACGATGGACGTGTGATAAGTAGGGCTAGAATGTGGAAACAAGCTAGCAAGCTCGATTATAAGCGAGTTTTAGGGTTTCATAGTGGTGAGCGAGTAGTACTTTTATCATATGTTTTGTCGATTAAAGACAAACTACGAGCAGTGAAACGATTCCTCGCCAGCCAGCAGTGTGAATGTCCAACGATAAACTAGTTGAAACATCTCTTTTATTTACATGGAGTGTATAACTATTGGAATTTCCATGAGCAAGAAAATAGTAAGTAATTTCCTCACCGTCTGCGGGCCAACTGCCTATTTTAACGACGAATTAAACGATTCTTCTATCGCACATTAAGTCGATAATTTGTAGACAATTGACGTGCCCCACGGTTTTATTTTAGTCTAGTCTATGCATATGTTTATAATTCCCACGACTGTACCTATTTTATTATTTTTTGGTTTTTAGTACATTTATCTTAAACATTGCAATGTATGTTTAACATAAAACCATTTAACTTAAAAAGTGTTTTACCTATTTTTATTTTCTAGTTTTTAGTTTTTATTTCGCATTCTGTTTAATTCATTTAGTGCTTCATTATTGCAAGGTTTCTTGCCCGTTAGTTTATTGCAGTCCAACTCCTCTATACGTAGTTAAAAAAAAAAATTATAATTTTCTATTTCCGCCATTTTGTAGCGGCCGCCATCTTGTATTTCAATTTTTTATAGTATATTGTATTCTGCTTGTTGAGCCCTTTCATTTGATACCCATATTGATGGGATTAATAAAACATAAATTATCCGCCATTTTGTAGCGGCGACCATCTTGAATTTTTTTTTTTTTTTTTTTTTTTAAAACGTTGCCCCACACTAGGAATTTTTCCTGTATCGTGGGTGCGTTCACAAACATTTAAACTCACATACACAAATACCCAGACCCGGAACAACTATCTGTAGGCCATACAAATATTTGTTCCGTGCGGGGATCGAACCCGCGATACGCAGCGCAGCAGTCCATTGCCTGAGCCACTGCGCCAACTGTGCCGTCGTCAATTTATAATGATAATGAATAAACATAATTGTATTGTCACCAAAATCCAAAGTGTATACAAAATTTCAGATTAATCGGTTGACAGGAAGAGGGTGAAATTTGAATGACTAAATTTGACCCAAGAATAATAAATAAAACAAACGGGGTGAGCTAAATAAAACCGTTTAATAAAAAACTGAGTTCATCTGCATATGTTTTATATAGATTATCCTCCATAGTAGATACCAAAACACGTATTACAGCTTACGACGGCATAATTGAATTTCACCTGCGCTACGCGACGGCATAATTTTTTGTGGGAACTCAACTAAAAGATGTCTCCGATCTTTATTTAAACTAAAAACTACAGACAGTTGCAGGCCAAAAAAAATAAAATAAAAAACAAGTCAAACGAACATGGATAACTGAAAACTAACATTTTTATTGCAGTCGGGGAACCTGTAAAGAATTGATACACCGGACTGACCCCAGACAGCAATAATAATTTGAGTTTTCAGTATTCCATGTTCGTATGACCTGGTTTTTTATTTTTTTAGTTTACTTTTTGAAATGGCAGGCGAGTTTTTTAATTTTTTAAATTTGTGGTTTTTTATTTCACATCTTTTAGTTGATATAGCTGTAGTATTTTGACCTATAACCAATATGCCACGATATATTACTTTATTTTTCAGGAAAGCATTATCGCGCTAAGGACACTAAGATTATTTTTTATGTTTATCATGTGGTTAGCTAACGAAGATCTAAAACGAAAATTAGGAAACCCTTTAACTGTGTCACGTCTTGATTTACTGTGCTTCTGTCCAGTGTTACCGTTTGCATCTTGTGGACCATCACTGGTCAACAAAATATGTGAGTGGTAGCTTGCGGCTCTTGCAGCCCTCTCCGTTAACCGGGGGCCATTTGAATCTTTTGAAAAACGAAGTTAGTATCAAACTGTTTTATTAAGTGATACCCAATGAGACTTATCCAGGGGGATAAAGCGTTACATAATTAATTTAAGTAGGTTAGCGTCACAATAAAGACAGAACAGCGAAAGCATGGGACGGATGCGCGAGCGAAGCGAGCGCGAAATGTTTTGTCCACTTTTTATAGATTGCTGGCTGGGGGCAAATATATTGTCATCGGGAGTAAAGGGGATAAATGACTGTTTTATTTGGTTTCAAGAAGAGAACTGCTCACTCTTATCATGATCGACATTAATCCTCCACTTTCAGAACAAAGCGCCTAAGAAGGCTTGGAAGATGCGACTGATACCTTCTTGACAACGATCAACGATTATTGTATATTATATTATGAATAAAATATTGGTGTGGCATTCTGATTCTGACCTAATCTTGTAAGGGGTAAATCGATCAACACTACGACACGTAATTATTACTTACTTTATAGATATGTTAAAACTGAGTTTTATCATTGCCTCGGAGAGCACGTTAAGCCGTAACATTTACACATCACAGCCAGGGTGGCTATGATTTGTACCTACATCTTTGACAGTTGTCACACATAGTCAGTAGTTCGAAAGTCTGACAACCAGTCTTCAAGGGGTATCGCATTACCCGGTACAAACTGGGTTGTCTAGTGTGCAGATCAAAAAGGCAGTCGTTCCATGTAAAATACCGGTTTTCAGCTGCATCTAGTTAGACTGGAAGACTGGAAGCCGACTCCAACATAGTTGGAATAACGTGGAACTAAAACGCGAATTGCCAAACTTACTATTGTAACGTCGGTTATCTAGAATCTTCGGGAAACCCCACTAACAACTGTGAAGTACTCATAAATTCTAGTAGGTTCCTACTTACATTCTGTAGGTAGTTAGTCCGCGCGCGGCAATTGACATTGTAGTTTCGACCGACGAGGGCATAAGTAACTTATTTTTTGTTTTTTCTTTTATATTTAAGTTTATTTTTTTGGTAATGTTTTTGTAAATGCTTTATGGAATAATAGGGAATTTTCTCGAATGTATTTTGTGTGTTTGGGTATAGGGGTATAAAGCGCTGGACAACCGTGCCTGGAGGAAGCTCAAAAGTAAGAAAATTTCAACATTTTGGCTTCACGAAGCTCGATATGTTTAACGATTTCCGATAAAATCAGAACCCTTATACATATAATTGTGATCACTTTGTATTCCGTCTGTCAAGACCCTGCTTCTCAGGATCGTGGGATTTAACTGCGTAATAAATACCAACAAACATTTTTATTTCACTTATCTATTATAATAATAATACTTACTTACCTTACTCTCACTTATCTTATATCTATTATACGTAAACAATTTACGCTGTTTTTTTTTTTAAAACGTGGTCGTCGTCGGCGTTTTCGTGGGTGCGTTCACAAACATTTAAACTCACATACCCGAAACAACTATCTGTAGGCCATACAAATGTTTGTCCATTTCTTGAGCCATTACGCCAACCGTGCCGTCCGCGCGTTCCCCGTCCCTAATTAATATATTACATGCAATTTACGTGGCCACCGAGAACCGGAAGACGTTGCGTTGGAAGGCCTCCTACTAGGTGAACCGATGACCTGGAGAAGGTTGCGGGGACCCGCTGGAGGCGAGACGCACGGGACCGGTCAATGTGGCGACAACACCTGGGGCAGGCCTATGTCCAGCAGTGGACGTCTTTTGACTGAAATGATGATGCAATTTACATACAATTATAAAAACTATGATTTGTTTGTTAACATTCTAAGAAATTCAAGTGTAGTGCCAAACAGTTTTGGTTTTGTAGTCAGTAGAAGTCTTAAACTTTATGATTTCTTAGGTGTCTAAAAAAAAAAACAAAACTTTGTGGTTCTGGGTAGATCAAGTAGATGTAGACGTACTGGTCCCGCTTACCTCATATGTGCGAGTTACGCAAAATTTTTAAAGGCCGGCTAAAATGTTGTCAACAGGATCAAATTAAAATTGACGTAATGGCTAAACTAAAGTAATATTCTTATATGTATACGAATCGTTCCGGCGAATAGTTCCGACACCTATAAACAAAGGTGTAACAAATAACACATTAATACGATATCTTTTCAATCAAATAATAAAATGATGCCTATTGTTGATAGGTGTAGCTGGTTCAATGTAGCGCTTAATTGGCTTTTTCAAACATTGTTCAATAAACACGTTCCATTAAGTAATTGGCGAATTAACAGAATTTAATTATACTTAATAATTCACATCACAAATAGATACTACGACCCATAAAGAAAAACACCAGGCATAGGAGAGTAATTATCTACGTCGCATCCCTACGCACCCTCACATTCCTACTGAATTACTGAACTAGTTTAATAATGTACGTTAAAAAAAGTAAATGGATAATCGACCTACAGTGAAATAGATAGTTAGAGAAATGAAGAAGTGATGCCAAGTGTGATAGTAAAATAAATAAATAAATAAAGTGAAGTGGTACTAATGAATCATCCAAACTACCACAGAAAGACAAGACAAAGAATGACATCAAAGAAGAATCATAGAGAAGATTGACATCAAAGAAGTGGCAGGAGTGACGTGGAACACAGTGGTTTACGAAAGACCACAATGGGAAAGGTTGGAGAAGGCCTTCGCCAACCGTCAAACAGATTTTCAACAAATAAAAATAAGCAACAAAATACTAGAATAGAATATTGCATTAAGTATAAGTGAATCTGAATAAAAGGCATTTTAATGTTTAAAATACTAATTTTATTTAAAGGATAGTAATTTAGAACATATTAAATGTTTAATTAGATATAATTTAATTATGAAAACATAAAAATAAGCCTTATGGCATCAAGATAAAATTTACTAGAAAAACGAAATTAATAGAACGAACACTCGAGAGAATTTTCTGTATGACTCTAGAGCCATACTACAGAAAAAATATAAAAGAAAATTCTCAAATCTAGTGAAAGAATAAACAATAAAAAAAATACTTTTATCTTCTTACAGTATTTTTAGACGTTCATCCACAGAACAGATTTCTGTTCTGTGCGTTCATCAGTGAACAGGTAATTTTATGTGTTGTGAACGGAAGACCATTTTTAACCGACTTCAAAAAAGAGGAGGTTATCAATTCGTCGGCGATCTTTTTTTTATGCAATAAAGAGCAATTTAATACTAAATAATGTATCTTTTATTAATGCTCGTTCAGGAGAATTGCAAATGAAGGCTCTGATTTTTAAAGATAGCTGCAAATTGTTGATTTCAATTGGCTCTTTAGTTATTTCCAAAGCCAAACAAACAAACACAAATGGCATTAAAAATTCATTCAAGTCTAAGGGCTTGCCGCAATAGTTATAGTCCAAACACTAATACAGGGAATAAAGGAATTGTAATATTTTTTTAACAAAATGGGCCAGAATTTAACTTTCGAGCTTTTATAGGTACGTAGGCATAGTCCATCAATGTCACTATTCATCGATTGTCACTATTTTGTTCTCTGTCAAATTTTGAACAGTGAGATTATTCTTCAGCCCGAGATGCCAGTATCCGGCATTACCGATTTTTTACCCGACTACGGCGAAGCCAAAAGGAAGGGTAATGATTTTGGCAGTCTATGTATGTTTGTATCTATGTTTAGAACATATTAATTAGTAGTATCAGTCGTAGTCGCATGCCACCTTGCTACCGGCAACAGCAGCTGACTTACCATGAAGGAGCATCAGGTATTAGTGGCATGCGACTACGGCGGTCCTCTATAATAATTTCACTTATATTTAAATAGTAATATACAAATTATTTTCTTGTTTTCTACTTTTAAGACCGCGGCTTGTATTCGGGTTTTAGTTTTTAAACTTATTTTTTTTATTTCAATCGTTCTTGGTCTTTGCAGCAATGTTCTCGGATCCTTTGGTAGAGTATTGGGTTGAAAATTATTTATTACTAGCTGTTGCCAGCGGCTTTGCCCGCTAAAATTATCCCACGGGAAGATAAAATCGGAATAAAAACTATCCTATGAGTGAACCCAAGGTGTCAGCTAACTCCACACCAAATTTAATTAAAATCGCTACAGCCGTTTAGACGTGAAGAAGTAACAAACATACTCACAAACTTTCGCCTTTATAATATGAGTGTGATAGTGTGATTTGGAGGCCTTTTAGACCTTTGATAGCATGAGTTGCTGACCACTGGCGCAGATCTCCTATGCGGCAATTGGATCGGCTTTCGTCGTCGTCATGTTCCAATTTTTGCACATTATTTTATACTTAATGTGTAACTTGCACAATGTTTTGAGTCCGTTAGATTGAGTCCTATCGTAAACCGTGACATTTAACAATAAAAAAGTCGTATCTATCCCAGCAAATAATACATTATTTATGCGTAGAGTTATTTAGTTTAACATAATTCTTGGTTCACGGCTTTGTGAAGGTTCCGTTTATACCTTATATACAGGGTGAAAACGAACCCTTCACGTAACCGTCAACTAAGCATTATGGTACATCAAACTAAGTAACCCTACGCAAACGGTTTTGCTGGAAACCAGCTTTTTTTTGGGGTGGTAAATTCAATATAGCACTCTTAAAACATTGTGCTAGTGGATGCGATTAATAGTAAACGGGTCATGGAGGTAATTTAAGTAAAAAAAAACTAGTAATTAAAAAAACAGCTGTGAAAAATTTCCCTCTACATCTCCGTAACTAAAGGGTTCCCAGGTATGGGCCAGTGACGGGGAGAACAATTTCATTTCGGCTTCGTTAAGGGAACACCTTTATACAGGAATAGCAGACGTCACGCGGTTTCACCCGCGTAGTTCCCGTTCCGGAATACAGAGATAAAAAGTAGCCTATGTCACCCGGGGATAGTGTAGCTTTCCAATGGTTAAAGAATTTTCAAATCGGTCCAGCAGTTTCGGAGCCTATTCGTTACAAACAAACAAACAAATCTTTCCTCTTTATAATATTAGTGTAGATACAGGATAATATTGGTACTAAAACAAAATCTAAACAACTAATTCCTTCTTTCCAAACTGACCAAAGATCCTGAGACAGGTTTGAGTAAGAAGTCTATTTTAAGTCTTAGTTCATCTATGTCAGCTTTTATCTTGAACTTGCGGAGTACATGTGATAGTGTTGTTTTCATGGATAGTGTTGCGAATGTCCTTCCTGCAAAAAGCACGTGAAATTACTGTCAAGTCAGTCCTATTTCTGGTAATTTAGTATCCATAGGTTGGTGATATTATGGCTTTTATAACTTGATATTTCAACAAAAACTTAGAACATGATTGACTAAAGGTGTTAAATTTTTGTCAATCCAACCCAAATTGACTAAGCTCACGAAATCTCGGTTTGTGGGTCATAAATTATTATATTATCAACGTGTCAAAAATAACCGTTAACCAAGTAGGTACTTTGATTGGTAATTTGAATTATCAACAGCCAATCGCATCACTTGACTTTTGATGTTTTCGTAATTTTGATTAAAATCTGATTTTCCACATTTTTTTGATTGGGTAGTTAAAATAAAAAGTACCTAATTATAATGACGTGTATCATTTAGTACGGGTGCTTAGAGGTATTTTTTCATTTGAAATATCTCTGTGGTCTCGAACTTATATTATAGAAACTCTGAGACGTCTGCGTCATCAAATTCTGACAATTTTTTTAAGATTTTGTGTACAAATTACAGAATAAATCATAATTTAAACAATGAGGCATTGTCTTTTAGACACTTACCCATACAGGCCCTCTTTCCAATACTAAATCCAGCGAACATATTTTGGTTCGGCAGTTTGTTGGGATTCAGCCATCGCTCTGGTTTGAACTCGCTGACGTCAGGGCCCCAACTTTCATGGTAGTGGATCCCGTAGATAAACAGCGCACATTGACTGCCCGCGCGCATTGTGTAGTTCTCTGAAAATGGCGGGTGCTAATAAGCTAATTGGTCTGTGGTGCTAATGTTAAATGATCGGCTAAGTTATGCTGTACCTTTGGTGCAGATATGACAGATGACTTTGACAAGAGGGCGGTGCAACTTTTTTAGACAATGTCGATGGAAATTGTGAGAAATCAATTCTGACAAAGGGTTAAGAAGGCACATGGGTGGCTTTTAGTCAGTAGAAGTATGACACTCCCTTTTGCGCGGGGTTACTTGATGATTTTCCACCCTCAAAATAAAAATAAAGGTGTAAATTCCGTTCTTCGCCACGCTCCAAAAGTATAGCCAGCACTTGCAAGCTACTAAAAATGTCAAACTTTAATTGAATTTGAATAAAGTAATATAATCTTCGTGAAATACTTTAACAATTCTCAAATTCAGATAAACATAGGTGTCTACGCCACTGCTTGACCAATCATCAACGCTCAAGATCACGTCATGTCTATGGCGCATCGGTTGACCAATGGCCGCTCCCGAATATCGCGTCATATTCACTATACACTAACTCCTAACCATTTCCTTATAGCAATCTGATGCATGTCTTTTATTTGCTATTCGATCCATATATTCAGTTTTGGTAAGGAGTTAGATAAATCCGAGGTCGATTCCGAAGTCGCGTAAAGGGTTATTCGGGTTTTATAATTATCAGGAATTTCTTTATAGCATGCCAAAGTCTGGATTTCAGGAGGAGATCGTGGTTTAATAATAACTGCCACTCGAGTTGATCTTTAGGTTAAGCCGCGCTGGCCTAGGTTGGTCTGTGGATGGGTGACCGCCCATTACATACCGAATTTCCTCAGTGTCTCAGAAAGCGCGTTCAGCTGTTGGTCCCGGCTGCTATAATAATAGTTCTTTGGCAGTCGTTACAGGTTGTAAGTGACCTGAAAGTCCAGTCTTACCAAAGGTCTTAGGTCTTTCTTAGGTCTTATCGTATTATCTAGTAGTGGCAAACGTCACGTGGTTTCACCCGTGTAGTTCCCGTTCCCATAGGAATACAGGGATAAAAAGTAGCCTATGTTAGTCAAGGTGAATGTAGCCAATGTCCAATGGTAAGAGAATTTTAAAAATCGGTGTTCATTACAAACATACATACACACAAAAAAAATACAATTTTTTCCTCTTTATAATATTAGTGTAGAAGTGTAGATGTAGATAAACGGGGTCGTGGAGGTCAGATAGGCAGTCCCTCCATGTAAAATACTGGTACTCAACTGCATTCGGTTAGACTGGAAGCCGACCTCAACATAGTTGGGAAAAGGCTAGGCAGATGATGATGCCAAAGTCTGGATTTGTGTCCGGTTGATGGAAACTCTCTTCGCCTAACCCTCGGCCTCCGAAGCAAAACAGGTGCATTCAATGTTGGGTTCAGTTGCTGAGCGATTGGCAGCTGCGCTGCGTGTCGCTAGTTCGATTCCCGCACGTAACAGGTATGGCCTATGGGTAGTTCCGGGTCGGGTTGTTTGTGAGTTTCAATCTTTGTAAACAAATTTTGCAAGTAAAAATTTTTTTTTAGAAGGCTAAATATATGTTACTTACTAAGCTGAACATCTTTATCTACGTATCTGAGTCCCACTGGCCCGGTGGGGTACAATCTTAAGGTCTCCTTGATGACAGCATCTGTGTATACCATCTTCGGCAGGTCGTCTTTATTCACATCTCTGTCTGTGCCTTCGAATATTTCTTGCAATCTGTAACGACAATTGACACATAACACGTCTGTAATAGGGATGTTTACTCACAAAAAAAATGTGATTCTAATTAGTCCGTCTGTTAGATTATCGAAAAATATTGGATACGTATTTTTTGTTTTAGCAAATCAATAAAAATTGACGAAGATTAAAAGCGTCAAAGACTAGAGTGGGGGGTGCCATACTAATGTCTTAGAATATGACGTCACACGAGTTTTCAAAGCACGGTATCGTCTTCATTGTTTGTTTACGTGAAAAAATAAAAAATACGTGTCCAATATTTTTTGGAAATCTATCTGACGGACTAATTAGATTTTTTTTTGATACAGCTAGTGCTTGCAAAGATTATGGCAAAATTAGAATAATACACAACATCCTGGTAACAACTACCGGGCTGCATCCAGGCATCACCAGTCTCCGGTGGTCAGAGGATCCTGGCTCTAAAATGCAAGAAATGGGGTGAGTTACCCATACCTTACTGTAAACGCCTGCAAGATTTGAGCAAGACGCAGTAATAAAAAACACTGTTGCCTTTCCAAATTATTAGGCACTTACTCCGTACAAATTTTAATAGCAGCTATATTTTTGTTGCAGTATTACTAATAAAAAGGACTAAAGCAACATAATACAAAAAAAGAGCTGCCATCTATAATACAAATGAGTATCTTTTTTTTTTTTTTTTGGCTGGTGGAATATCATCGAATAACCCCTCCCGCTCTTGGGCAGAGCGAAAGGGAGTGTCGTCAGACTTCTACTGACTAAAAACCACCCATGTTCCTTCTTAGCCCTCTATGTCGAGGCCGCGATAATTAGTGTACAACCCGCGGCCCCGACGGGCGTCGGCCCTTTCGGGCCCCTCCCATGTTGCTGACATCTCTTTGAGGCGCGCGTGGAACACGAACGCGCCGTCGACATGGCCTGTTTTCGTCGTAGGGGGGACGGACGGCGAGTTAGCCCATCACTCACCGTCCACAGGCCCGCGTCTACGGTGGTCGGAGGTCATCGCGACTCGCGGCGGACAAATGAGTATCTAACATCAACATTATATTATTATTGAAAGACCTGACAGCCACTTTCAGGCAGTAGCCCACCTGATGGGTGTTGTACTCATCTGGCCAAAGAATCTTCCCCTTTTCTATGAGAGATCAAGAACTTTACAGCACTCTTCTTCTTGACCCTATAATATAAGAAAAACTCACTCTTGATACATCTTCTCCTGTGCCTCAGGATAGGTGCCCAGCAACATCATAATATACGCCAGCAGACAGGATGTGGTATCATAGGAGGCGACTATTGCCGTGTCTACCTCTTCCCTTATTTCCTTGTCAGTGAGCGCGTTCTCTTCAGACAGCTCTAATAGTAGGTCCATCAGGGCTTTGCATTTGATACCTGGAACAGATGGTACATTACTTAGAACTTACAGGTTTATTAATGTTTGGCGTGACTAAAGTTAATAAATACCAAATTAATTCTACATTATAGAACAAGCTTACTGAGTGGTACCACCCAGGTAGACATAGGACACTAAAACACATCTATAAGCGACAAAAGTAGTGCCCTCGTTCGAGGACACTAAAGCTATTAAAATTGTGAGGCAGTGTTTCGAAGTAACGGCACAGTAAAAAAAGTGACTTTAGTTACGTGAAATTTGTTTTTCGCTTTTTTTGCCACCTACAAATGACAGAAGCTGATATTTCTTTTGAAGTTTGTTTTCCACTTTTTTAGGTTGTTTTTTTTTTACTTGCTTCTATTTTTAATTGTAATACTACAACTATACAAATATTAACTATTACCGATAGTGTACTTAAATATATTTAATTTGTCTACCTGTACGCTGTCGTTGCTCCTCCCATTCTGCCTTTGGTATACTCTTCATCAATTCCTTTTTTCTTTTGATGACCTAGCAACACAAAATAACATCATAGAAATCCAATTCTCACAGAACAGCACCCAGCAAAAGAACGAGTAATTTTAGTTCAATAGAATGATGCCACGCCTGGTTTTTTTTTAAAGACACAAAGGTGATTGTCATAGTAGAAATTCCCGGTTTAACAAGAGGCGAGCTAAAAATTTGCACCCTGGCCTGATGAAAAAGTCATAAAGCTTTACACGCTACAGCTTGATCAAATTCCAATTTGTGGACAGTTAAGTAGCGATCTTACTCATTAGAAAGAAAGAAGAAAATTGTGTTTATTGGCATTACATTACATTAAAAAACCTATTAATGCCAAAATGCTATAAGCATTAGCTCTGCTCATTTTTATTGCATGCGGTGCTTATACGTATGTCACGAATTTTAAACACCAGAAAGGGAATCAATGGGTGCAAATCCTTGAAACTTACAGCAGTCGACATAGCATTCAAAACCTTGACCACTTCATCTTGCTTCTTCTTTAGCTCAGTGAAGCTATATATCAGCTCGCTCTGCAGCCAGAAATTGGAGAACCTTAGGGCAATGATGTTCAAGATCTGGTCTACGGCAGCCATGTATGTGTTGTTGAAATCCTTGTCTTCGTCTGCTGTTATTCCGAAAGCAGTCACTGGTAGGATATAATTATGAACACAATGATTTCTCGCAGGTTTAAGCAGAGGTTACTGGTAAACGTACTTACATCATGATTTTTGCCAGTTAGAGAGAGAGAGAGAGTGAGAGATTCCACTGCCATGTAATACGGGGCGAGCTTATTTCAGAGAAGTGGAAGATAAAACCGTGTTGCGCCGACCCCAAATAACATGGAACAAGGGCAGGAAGATAAGCCTATTACATTAACTGGGCTCAACAATTACAAATTAGAAATCCCTAATGGTCCCCGAATAAAGTGAATTTTTTTTACTCGCACTTCGTTTGTGAAGAAGTGCCGTTTCAGAAAAGTTACGGATGCAGTTCCGGACTTTTATGAAGTCCCAAAATTCAACAGTTAATGTTTAAAATCGATATCAGCAAAACTATACACACAGCATACGGTCTCCAAAGCGACATGTTTCAACGATGCAAGATGGTCAAACTTTCCTCGGCCGACTTCTGAATCAAAATGGCTGACTTGCCGTCGAGCTTGTATGTTGAAGACTCCTAAAAAACTATGCAGCACTTGAAGACTAAATGCTGGATTGAGGAGCTTCCTGTGTCGCTTCCATACTGGACCTGTGGAAGGGAATATAGTTGTAAGTACACCAGGAATAGGGTTAGGTCAATAATATTACCCTGTGGTACACCAAGATTATTGACTGAGGGGTCGTCACTAAATCTGTCATTTATCCACACTCGTGGTTACCTACAAATATAATAGACATCCATCAGTTGCAGGGGGATTCGTCCGATACCGAACCGTTCAAGTTAGAGCAAGAAGGTAGAATTAAGAAAAGTAGAGCTTTTTAGAATAGAGACTGTGTCAAACGCTTTTGCAAGATCAAAGAACAAGATTGGGCATTTCTTCCTGTCATCCAAATTGACCGCAATAGAATTGACTAATTTGTGAACTGCATCATAACTCATTCATTATTATTTTCGTTATAATTATACCTACGTGCTTATGATTTTTCAAATATAAAAATATTGTTTGTCTTTGAAAATCGTAGTAACTACCAGTAAAGCTCAAGGTTTCTAAAAGTTACCTAGGACTTTTAGAAACCTTGAGCGACTCTTATTTCTGAATACTCGTTAGTCCAAAAAACAGGTAATTTAATTTACCTGTTTCGTAACAAACAAAGCGCTACTCCAAAAAGGCGGGCAGGTATTTCAAAAAAATAATACTAAAACAGAACCGGTATTATAAAAAGTCTGTAAAGTCAGCATGAGAAATGCTCGTAAATCATTTATTTTTTGTTTGGTTTGCTGGTGTTTGGAAGACAAACTGATACAATTTTCTGAGGAATTGATGATGAATATTTTATGTTTTCTAAAATTATGTGATTGGGCTACGAGACGCCCCTTTCGGTTCGAACAGATTTTTTCAAGATATTGGCACATACCTACTTATAGATTAGACCAATCCAGTTCATTTTATAAATAAATTCTGCGTATTTACCGGAAAGTCGAAAAACCGTCTAAGTCAACTAATACTTATTCTGTTAGACTGGACTCGATCCCTTTGCTAGGCAAATGCCTTATTAAAAGTCAATATAAACAGTTTTTATTAAAGTTAAAAACATAACATTCATATACGATCCAGGTTGGCACGTCAATAAAAACTGTTTATATTGAAATGTTTACAGTCTGTTATAAATTATTTTGCCAGCCGTATTGATCAATATTACCCGAGGCATTTTTGGCAGTCCTGGTTTTATTATTAATGTCTAACACAATATTTATTAATTTTATGTGATGAAATGTTCAATTACCTGAAGCTAAAACAAGTCCTTCTCCCATCCAAGGTTTTCCGAAATCGTAGGCAAAATGTTTGTGCAAGCACGAGTTGGCTGCTGTAACACTATCCTCAGGATCTGCGATAACTGTTAAAAATATAACATTCATGTACGATCCAGGTTGATATCCCTTAAGCAGAGGTGCACATTATGTACAACCACGTTGGATTAGTTGCTATTTTTTTTAAACGTGTCATTAGTAAAGTCACATTACCAATACCTCAAAAAATCAATAACAAATGTAAAATTTGTTATATTTGAGAAAAATACAGATAAATCACATAAATGCATATTTTTCTTGTAATAATTTGATTTTTAACATCACAAAAAACCATAATTTTTCATAGATCGTAAACTGTCCCTTTTTGGGGGTAAGAAATCATCAAATAACCCCTCCCGCTCTTGAGCAGAGCCAAAGGGAGTGACAGACTTCTACTGAGTAAACACCACCCATGTTCTTTCTTAGCCCTTTATGTCGAGGCCGCGGCCCGGAGCGCGCGGCGGCTGGGACGTGAGGTTCTCTCCCTCTCACGTTCCGCCACCTCCTTGGCTAGCATCACTGCTTCGCAGAAGGAGGTGACGGGCGTCCCATTCCTCCTCGCCCCGGACCATGTCTTGCACCAGGGCCGGACGCGAGAGGTCGCAGCCGCCGCTCGTCGCTACGAGAACACGGCAGAGCTCCGCCCAAGCGGGGCAGACCCCCACGGTGTGCTTCACCGTGTCCTGCGGTCGATCCTCACAGTGGTGACATTCGGGCGTTTCTTCCCGACTGATTCGGTGCAGGTACCTCCCGAAACAACCGTGTCCGGTGAGGACCTGCGTCAAACGGAAGGTGTGGGCGCCGAGGCGCCTCTCCAGCCACTCCTCAAAGAGGGGACTTACCGCCGCTATTGTGGCGTGCCCTAATTGTGGCGTGCCCCAATTGTGGCGTGCCCTAATTGTGGCGTGCCCTTATTGTGGCGTGCCCTGCTGTCTACTGTCCTTTCGTGTTTTGAGGTTCGTTTTGTTTTCCGTCGGGGCTGCAGGTTGTTCTACAGGCTTTGACACAAAGTACTAAGAACTCAGTAAGAAGGAACATGGGTGTTTTTTAGTCAGTAGAAGTCTGAAACTCCCCTCCGCTCTGCCCGAGCGGGAGGGGTCATTTGATGATATGTTTGTGTTCTGTACTTATGTACTATAATTATATAAAAATCTTAAAAGATTTTTTTCATGGCAAGTCGCAGGTACACTATGAGGTTGTCGTCAGCTTAACTGGACAATAGTTTATGTGCAAATAACAACTCGATCTAAAATAATATTTGAAAAGATTATCTGCCGCACTCAGAGAGGCCAATTACTTAGGCCTATCACTTAGTGAGCAGAGTGAGCAGAGCGGGCGGTGGCACAGTGGTGGCGACCCCGACTTACGAACAGTAGGTCGTGGGTTCGAACCCAGGCAGGCACATTACTTTGTGTAATTTATTTTATGAGCGCTGCTCTCAAAATGGTGAAAGAAAACATCGTGAGGAAACCGGCATGTCTTAGAACCAAAACTTCGAAGACATGTGACATCTACCAATCCGCACTGGGCGCGCGTGGTAGATTATAGCCCATTCCCTTTCAAAAAGAGAGGAGGCCTGTGTCCCAGCAGTGGGAAAATTAATAGGCTGTTGACGATGATCACTTAGTAAAGGTTTTGACAGTTTTGTCATATAAAAGTATGTCATATCTTTACTAAGTGACGGCTTAAGTAATCATTTAATATCTCTGAGTACCGCAGTTAAAGTACGACTAAATAACGTAGTGATTCTTTTTGACATTGATCTGCATGGTCTTCATGTGTGTATTATACCTTATTGTTAACCCAAACGATTTTAAAAGATTTAGATTTAGAACCTTTGGAGTTTCTTGCCGGTTCTTCTCCTTAGGAATCGACCAATGCACCGAACCGTGCCCCCTTTTTACCGACGTTTTATAAGTGCCCATGTAGGCCTATGTGAAATAAAAATATTTTGATTTTGATTTTGACAATGTATTAAGACATAAATACAGATGTCAACTTGTCCAATCATTTTTAGCATTGAAATGTCGATCTTGTTTTTTTTGTTCATTCCCCGTAAAATCATTCTCATATTATTCAAAGATACAAATAGTAAAATAGTTCATAACCTATGTCTGACTTTAAAAGCCTCATATTTTTCGCTTGTGTACTTAAGCAGCTGACCTAATTTTTCACTCGAGTTCATTAGTTTATAGGGTTCCGTATCTCAAATCGAAATCGAAAAAAACGGAACCAAGTCAATTTGCTCCGAATCTAATAGTTAAATAAAGGCATATTAATAAATTTATTCATAATTATAAGGTAAGTATAACGTTTATACATTCTTTCCTTAAAACTATACACACAATTTGAACCGATTAAGTTGAAATTTGGTACAAATAATAAATATGTATTCCTATGACACGGACGTATAAAATTCATTTATTTACGTTAATAAATGAATTTTGAATATCACTTTTGTGGAACTAAACAGTTTTTTTTTAAGTATTGCAAACGGCCGTGTGATATATCAAAAGAAAAGGCGCACTGTGAGGATCTCAATTTTTTGTTTAATAATATTAAGATAATCTCTTTCAAAGCCATTAAAAAATAAAAATAAACTTCAGAAGAAAAATAAGCTTCTGAAGTCGGTGACATTTGTTTGTTTGATTTGGTTTTTTTTGCCACCGACTTCAGAAGTTGATTTATTTTCCGAAGTTTATGTTTCACTTTTGTGTGTTTCAGTTTTTTCACTTTTTGTATTTTGAAGTCGGTTTTTTTTGTAGTATCTTAATGTAAATATTTACTATGCATTTAGCATTGAACCAAAAAACCTAACCCTTATTAACCTTCAAGATTCCCATATTATTGCTTTCAGTTCCTAATTCATTCCCTTTTTGCGAAGTCGGTTAAAAATACATGAAAATTGACCATTCGCCCTCCCCTTAATATCCGAAACTGCATAGCCTAGAATTTTGAAATTAGATTTTAACAATAATTTATTATATGTATAGGGAAAACCTATAAGAAGTCTATGGTTCTAAAATAACATCGAAAATCTCTCAATATTATACGTACAAACTAACATTTACAGTTGGAATGTATAGTTATGTATAATGTTTCGTCGGGTTCCTCAAAATCATTTTGAAACAAAAAAAAATAGACCTAATACTTACTGTAATAGAGGTCTTTTCCTATAAACCCACTGATGACTCCACCTTGCGCTAATGCTTCTCTTGCTATTTTCTGCACACTTGTCCATAGTTCTGTGAAAAATAATTAATGCTGTTAACCGAAAAAAAACATCACGCCTAAATAATTAATGCTGTTAACCGAAAAATAACATCACGCATAAATAATTAATGCTGTTAACCATAAAATAACATCACGCCTACATAACTTCAAACTTAACTTCTTAGTAGCATAAATATGGGTATATTTTGCCAGTTATTTTAACGATCCATGTAAAAGCAGACGAGGTAATTTACGTCAACTGAGCTCATACCCAGATTGCTGGGCTTCTACCGTTAAATTTTCAACATCATTGCCCCATCTGGGCATCGAAACTTCACGCTCGGCAGTAGCATTAGGGACCACTGTCTAGACCTTCGAGAATTGTTAAAGCAGCGAAAGGTGTCACAATAGGAATGTTTACTATAATAATAATAATAATAATAAATAACTTTATTTCACAATAGCAGATTTAACATGTTTTATATACACACAGTTTACATGAGCCTTGGTAGTAACACAATGGAGCACAATCTAAGAACTGAAATCTGCACACAATTTGAAAAACCCTGCCTCTCAAACTAGGTAACCTGTATCTTGAGAGACAGTGATTCAGCTTACATAGTGATGCTAAAAGTTCAGTAGTAGACTGTGTCGATCTACCTAAGCGGTTACGAATATAAAGCTAATTTAAGTAAAAGTAAATATTTAAACGTGATGTGTGTGTGTGATTGCGTGGGTGTGTATGCATGTATGTGTGTGTGTGTGTGTGAGTGTGTTGTGTGTGATTCGGGATATAAAGGTAGTTAGAAGACGTACTTAAGTAAGGATTCTGTTTGTATGTAGTTCTGTTCCAGTAGCCATTTCGTTAATTTAGATTTTATTTCATGTTTATTTAGATCGACGATGTTTAGGTTTTTGTGAATTTGTTTATATATGTATGTACTTAATGTGTAGTATTGGTGTTGAGCGAAGGCGGTTTTGTGAGGAGTACTTAAGGGTAGTTTTTTCCTTTTTTTAGGGTCAGATGGGGGAACGCTGGCGTGTTTTCTAAGAGTAGACTGCAATACAAAAAGCTGGCGCACTGAAAGTACTTTTGAATCAGCGTATAGTTGCGTAGTGGGATAGCGATAGGGTTTGCGTGACATCACCTTCAGTACGGCTCTCTGTGCTCTTTCAACCCTCAGCAGACTGGTTTTATTAGCGCCACCCCAGACTGTGATGCAATAACCAATGACGGATTGGCATAATGCATAGTACACCATCTTCAGGGTATCAGGCGGAGCCGAGTCTCTAAGGGATTTGAAAATATGTAAGAGCTTTAAACACCTAGTGGTAGTGGCGTCAACCTGTTTGTCCCATCGTAATCCTTCGTCTATTTGGATACCCAGATATCTTACGTTATCAGTTCTTACAAGCGTCGGACATAAGCATTGTGGGGACTGTTTGGAGCAGGTGTGCGCTTTTATGCAGAAGGATTTGTCGGGCAAGGTGTTACGCCGAATAGCGAAGGGAATGTACGATGTTTTGTCGCAGTTTAGGGTGAGCAAGTTTAGGTTGAGCCATTTCATTATAGTTGTCATTGCCGCTTCTGCGTAGCATTTAACGCTATCCCAGGTTGGTCCGTGAACTATGACTGCGGTGTCGTCTGCATACGCAAAGATCTTGGAGTTGGGGATGGTCATTCTGCACAACTCATTGACGTATATAAGGAAGAGGGTGGGGCCTAGAATGCTTCCCTGAGGTACGCCGTAAGTGGTAGAAGCTTCTTCACTCATGTACTCTCCAATTTTAACTCTTTGGGTTCTATTCTTAAGGTAGTCCTTGAAAATTTCGAGGGTGTTTCCTCGTACCCCTAGGAGTTCCAATTTAGTTATAAGTTTGGGAACAGAGACTGTGTCAAATGCTTTAGAAAGGTCTAAAAAGATCCCTACACTTTTAACTCCACTGTCAAGATTCCTAGCAGCCAATTGTGTCAGCTCAAGAACTGCATCCTCAGTAGAGATTCCTGTGCGAAAACCATACTGATTATCAGCTATGAGCTGGTGTTTGTTGAGGAATTTATTTAAACTATTATGCAGGATCCTTTCCAATATCTTAGAGAGTGCTGATAGGACCGATATGGGTCTGTAATTGTTGACACAGTTTCTGTTCCCTCCCTTATGAATTGGATGGATGATAGCCTTCTTTAGAGCATCAGGAAAAATACCTTTCTTAAGGCAACAGTTAAGGATGTACGTCAAAGAAACTGACAACAAAATGTGATTCGAATTAGTCCGTCTGTTAGGTTATCGAAAAATATTGGATACGTATTTTTTGTTTTATCAAAACAATCAAAAATTGATAAAGATAAAACGCGGCAAACATTTGAGTGGGGGTTTGTTACGTCACTGACCTGTAAAAATGCCATGCCATACTTACTGACGTCTTAGAATATGACGTCACACGAGTTTTCAAAGCACTGTATCGTCTTTATTTTTTGTTTACGTAAAAAAAGAAAAAATACATGTCCAATATTTTTGGGAAGTCTGTCTGACGGTAATTATATTTTCTTGTTAACTACCCTATTAGCAAATTGTTACAATCAGCATCATCATCATCTGTTTTTATCTTTTCCCAACAAAATTTGTAGTAAACTGATGCAGCTACTGGTGTATTTCATGAAGCGACAGCTTGTCTCACCTCTACAAGTTCACATTCCAAGCTAAGACTGGCTGTTGGGTTTTCACGCTTCTCAACCATTACGCCTGTCAAAGACAGTATGGTTGGCGCTGTGGCTGAGGTATTAGGCTGCTGCGTTGTGTGTCGCGGGTTCGATCCCCGCACGGAACAAATATTTGTATGGCCTACAGATAGTTGTTTCTGGTCTGGTTGCCCCACACCAAGAATTTCTCCTGTATCATTTAAACACACAAACACTTGTGTGTTTAAATGTTTATAAGCGCACCAACACACAAAGACATGTGTGTTTAAATGTAATAATTAAAATGATTTAAAAATAAGAAAAGAATATTACAAACAAAGATAGTCACGAAAAACGTTACCCTTTTCTTGCAGTCGGGTAAAAAAAGGAGGACAAACGATTGGTGAAGTTATAAAACGCCAAACTTATACCTCGAAAACCGTATAGTAAATCTGAAAGAGCATTACCAAACTAACTAAACTTAAAATACGGACGCTAAAATGGTTAACTAGGTATTGATACACATCATTCTGAGCATAGAGCAACATAGAAAACTGGCCAAGTGCAAGCCGGACTTGCACTTGAAGGGTTCTGTACCATCGTACAACCATACCCTATAACCCTAGTATGTATAATATGTATTTCTTGTTATATCGACAACAGAAATACATATTTTGATAAGTTGGTTTTTCATAGTGGTTGTTTGAATGACATAGTTATATTTGCGGTTTTTAAATGTGCTATATCTCAAAAGCTTACCAGTATACACATATTTTTTTAGATTTTTCACTCCCTTAGTTTAGAAGTTAGAGAGGGTGGACACATTTTACCAATTTGAAAGTGTCCATCTTTCAAACGATTGACTTTGAGTAAAATTGTTTTAGGAACTTGAATGTAATTTTTAAAGAGCTATCTACAGGTTGTAAATAAACCCTTCACACATACATCAACCAAGCATTCTGTACATCAAACTAAGTACTCTACGCAAAAAAAAATTCTGGGAAACTTTTTTTTTTGGGGTCAAAAATCACATTTTACGGCAAATCTCAATGTAGCAGTCTTAAAACATTGTGCTAGTGGATGCTTTAAATAGTAAACGGGTCATGGAGGTATTTAAGTAAAGTTATAACCTGAAAAACTAGTATTTACAAAAACAGCTGTGCAAAATTTGGATGTTTGACCCCTAATATCTCCGTAACTAGGGGGTTCCCAAATATGGTATAGAACCAAAATATGATAGCAGTGGTGGGGAGAACAAGTGCTTTTCGTTTGCGCTAAGGGTACTTTTACACCCTCTATTGACACCCCACACAAATAGGTTTGATAAAAAAGGTTTTTTTTAGTTTCTGGTCCATGTATCACACCCCCTTAATCTTTATTTTTTTTTCTTCTATCTTCTATCTTCTATCTTCTTCTTCTAAATATACATGATAATATATATATATATATATATATATATTCTACATATAATTCAAAGGTGACTGACTGACATAGTGATCTATCAACGCACAGCCCAAACCACTGGACGGATCTGGCTGAAATTTGGCATGCAGGTAGATGTAATGACGTAGGCATCCGCTAAGAAAAGATTTTGATCAATTCCACCCACAAGGGGATAAAATAGGGGATGAAAGTTTGTATGAAACTTTGTCAATTTAAAACCGATCGGGCTGAGACTTTGCATGCATAAAGCTACTATGACGTAGGCATCTCTCAGAAAGAGCTTTGATAAATTCCACCCCTAAGGGGATAAAATAGGGGATGAAAGTTTGTATAAAACTTCTTAAATTTTTTGACTGATTAAACTGAAATTAAAGATTGGAGCTACTATGATGAAGACGTCCGCTTAAATAGAATTTTAATAAATTCAACCCCCCTGGAGATAAAATAAGGGATGATGGAGGATGTAAATGTATTAGTTTGAACCTATCAGTCCGAACGAATAAGTTAAGACGAACAAAATAATTTTTAGTTCTTAGTGTTGACACTAGATAAAGTAAAGAAAAAGAAAGAAAGAAAACAGAGATGGCGTTAGTAGTATTTTAAAACGCGCTATCGTTGTGTTTTCACTGAGTTACATATACTCGATGATGAGTGGCCGCCGTATCTAATAGTACATACTATATCTAAATATTTCTAGCGGATTATATTTGAAGATTTTGGCTGTTCTTTTCTTGGCATATTTTGGATTGCATTTGCTTTATTTCGGTTAAGTAGTTTTGGTTATAGACTCTGCTTTGTATTTGGAATTTGTTTTGTTTTCGTTTGGTTTAAGTATAGGTTTTAAAATGGATAAAGAAAATCTGAACGTTAATTGAGAAGTTGAAGAATATACTGTCGTCCCTATTTTTGGTGACGGTGCATGTTTGTTTCGTGCTCTCTCTTATTAAATGTACGGAACACAAGATAGAGCGATGGATGTGCGTTCAGAAATTGGCAGATATGTGGTTAATGACTGAAGCAAGTTTTCAATTATGACCCACGATAGGAATGGTGATAACTACGTAACACCTGACGAATATTTTGCTGATATGATGATGAAAAATGCTACATAAGGCACTACATACAGATTTTGTGAGTTAATAGCAGCAGGATTAATATTCCCATTTAAGTTTGAAGTTTATAGAAACGGTCTCATATATACGGAATCTGGATCTAACGACTATCCGGTAAGGCGATTACGATTCAGCCAAGATTTTTCCAGTGGGCACTTTGATGTATCTTCCCATAGCGGCACAGAAAATTACTCGCCGTCGCCGTCGTTGGAATAGATACACCTTCGCAACTTAAAGTTGATAAGGGTTGTCGGGAGGTACCTGTTTTAGAGCGTGACCATTCACCTATTGTATCTTCAATAAATTATGATGAAAAAAATGTTTATTTTCTTCCACAAACACAACTTAAAACTAAAAATTTAGTAATGGAATAATAAAAGTTACAATGAGTATTTGTGGGAGACTGGTGCCTAAACTAAGCCGTGACTTGTACTTCAGGACACCAGGGACTCCCCCTTACAGGCAGAAGACATCAACATGAAATAAAATCCATATAATTAAAATTTATTAATAAAAAGAAAACAGTTCAATATAATATGTTTAAAATTACAATTCAAATTACAAAAATGGAAGTTACATTTTTATCAAATCAATAGAATCAATGAAAATTATAATAATTATTAAATTAAATTTCTGTTTAATTACATTTTATTGTTGCAAAAATGAATTTACATTTTATTTTTAAATTTTTATTATCAAATAATTAATGTTTATAAACATTGTTTATATTTGTTGAAAAAAAATAATTTAACAAAGAAAACACAATAACAAAATCTTAAAGAGCGTATAATATAATGTGTGCGTTTGTGTGTGTGTGTATATATATGTTTGTGTGTGTGTGTGTGTGTGTGTGTGTGTGTGTATGTGCAAGTGTAGTATAGAAAGGTTAAGAGGGTATGTTATGTTATGGTTCATATTTAAGTAGATAAATGGTTGAAATATAGCATAGGAAAGGATGCATTATTTAATTCTTATTACGTTTTTGTAACTAGTAGCTCTTCTGTTTTTGTGTAGTTCAGTTTTAGTAGCCAGTTTGCCAAAATCAGTTTACATTTAGTTTTATTGAGAACAAAAATACCTAATTCTTTATTTAATTTATTGTAGAGTTCGGGCCCTCGAGAATTATGAAATTTTTGGGCAAAGCCTGTTTTACATTGAAAGGTGCTACATATTGCATAGTGCCTCCTCGTTGTTAATTTAGAAGGATCGAAGGAGGTTGGGTTTGAATGTTGCCTCAGAATAGTAAAAAGGATGTAAATTTGTCTAACTGTTAAAACCTTGGCTTCCTGATACAGTGTGGCAGTGGGAAAGAGTCGTGGTTTTGAGAGGCCAACTTTCAGAATTAACCTTTGGGCTCTCTCTAATTCCAACATTTTCGTTTTCCCAGCACCTCCCCAAGTTGTAATACAATATGACAAAATGAATTGGACAAGTGCAAAATATACCATTTTAATTGTTTCACCATTTGCTACCTGTCTAAGCTGTTTAAAAATATACGTTAGTTTCCGCACCCTTTTACATAAGTTGTGAATGTGTTCATGAAAGGACAATCCACTATCAATAGTTACACCCAAATAGCGAATACTTTGAGTCGATTGTATAGTTGAGCAGGCGCATTGATTCAAAGGAGGAAATGAACACTGATGAACAAATAAGGGAGTTTTGTCTTGGAAAAATGTTTCTACGCTCCTGATTGAAAAAGGGATATATTTTGTTTTATCTGCATTAAGTGTGAGCGAGTTTGCAGCAAGCCAGTGGCAGACCGTGTTTAGACCGTGTTTAGACCTGTTTGAGCAAAGGAATATACTTCTTCCCAAGAATTTCCCGTGAAAATGAGAGTCGTGTCATCTGCGTAAGATATTATTTTGCAGTTTACAAGATTAAGTTGACATAGCTCGTTTATGTAACACAGAAACAGAGTGGGGCCAAGAATACTTCCCTGAGGAACTCCGTACTAGATAGGAAGTTCGTCACTCAAACGGTCACCGATTCTTACTCGCTGTGTACGATCCGATAAATAGCTTGTTATTAATGTCAATTCATTTCCCCTTATTCCCATATTAGTTAATTTAGAAATTAGGGTGGGGATAGAGACTGTGTCAAATGCTTTGGCAAGGTCGAGAAAAATGGTCAGGCATTTTTTGTTTTTGTCTATATCCCTTACCACGAAATCAGTAAAAATGTGAACAGCCTCATCAGTGGATTTTCGTGCTCGAAATCCATATTGTGTTTCAGCAAAAATCTTATTTGACTCTAAGAATTTTATTAGTCTATCATTAATAGAACGCTCAAACACTTTTGAAAGTGAAGAAAGGATAGAGATGGGCCTATAGTTATTGACACAGTCTGTATCCCCTGCCTTATGTATGGGGATTACAATTGATTGTTTTAGTGCTCTAGGAAATACACCAGTATCAAAGCAACGATTAATAAGATCAGTGATAACAGGAGCCACCAAATCGACAACACTTTGCAGTAGCTTAGATGAGATTGTGTCCCACCCAGGTGAGCATACACTCTTTAAATTTAAGATTGCAGTTTTAACTTCCATAATATACACTTTGAGTAACACAAATGAGTTGCTAGGGGAAGTGTCCCTGATAATAGCGGGTTTATTGAAGGGTGGAACATTCGAGGGTACGCGTTGAGCCAGCACCTTTCCAATCGTAGAAAAGAAGGTATTGACATTATTAATAGATGAATGAAGACTTTGATCTGAATGTAGGAGTTCTTCAGCAGATTCATGATTTTTATTGGATCCAGTTATAGTTTTAATAGATTCCCATAACAGTTTTGAGTTACCCTTAGCCATACTCAATTGGTTTCGAAAAATATTGGATACGTATTTTTTGTTTTATCAAATCAATAAAAATTGACGAAGATAAAACGCGTCAAAGATTTGAGTGGGGGTTGTTCATAATTATTTTCGTTTTAGACTTTTAAGAAGATTGTTGCAATAATTTCTATAACGTTTATATGTTTTACATAAGATTTCATTTTCTGGTTCTTTTTTAGTCTTAATATGCAGATTGTCCCTATTTTTAATGCATCTTAGTAGTCCTGGCGTTATCCAGGGTTTTAAGGTAGTTTTATTACGAGGCAACTTAACAATCACCATATGCTGTTTTGTTAGATTAGACAGCAATTTGATAAATATATTGGTTGCCAGGTTTAAGTCGTTTTCAGCATAAACCTGACCAAAGTCTAACTTTGAGCAGTCAGTGATGATCCCGGTCCAGTTCAACTTCCTGACCTCCCTACTATTTAAGGGCTTTTTTGAGCCCCTGTGCTTGAGACAAAATAAAATAGCATCATGATCAGTTATTGAGGTGTGAAGGTTAAATGTATAGGACTGTAACTTGCTCTTAACTAAAACATGATCCAGGCAACTATTCCCTCTTGTAGGTAGATTATGTGCAGGAAGCAGACCATGGAACGAGGTAATATCTAGATATGATGAGACATCAGAATCTGCATTCAATATATTTACATTAATGTCACCCACAATTATTATATTTCGAAATGATTTCAAGTGTTCAAGAATGTTATGGAGTGATTGCAGGAAGGTATCTAGATTTCTAAAAGACTGTGACCTGTAAATTGCAACAATAACTATGTTAGTACCAAATTTAATTAGCAAACAGTTGCATTCACAGAGTAGTGGTTCCTCTATTGTGTAATAATGTTCGTTACTGACCATGACTACCATTCCATCATTTTGATTAAAAGTTCGGTTCGTTTTATAAGAGTTATATCCATCTACAGTAGGGAGATCAGATACCTGACGGAGCCAGCACTCGGACAATACTATAACATCGCATTTAAAGCTAAATCTAGACAGAAGTACTGAGAGTTCATTGAAATTACAGTTGATACTACGTATATTTTGCTGTAAGATTTTTAGGTAATTGGTAGCTGTTGGCATATATTTGGAGCAGTGCTCCGGGGTACAACTCAAATACACAGAAGCATTAAATTGATCTAAATTATTTACCGCAGCGAATATTGTCATAAAAATATATTGTAGGACAATTTGAGAAAGACCCAAAAAGTTTATAACTCTGTTTAGTTCTGAATATGATTAACACTAACATGTATGTTGTGCAGAGGTCGGAACCAGTGCACCTATTTGATAAACATACACATAAATTTAACCAAACCGGCGCACTATCTCCGCGGAACCAAAACATAATTTTATGTAAGAATATGGTGTATGTGTGTGTGTTGTGTTTTAAATTTTTATAATGAATAATTCTAATTGTCGAGAGTAGGAAAAAATATGTGGTATGTATTGTGTGCAGAGTATTGACAAAAGTTCGTAAATTTATTTTAAAAATAGTAAACAGTTTAGCCGAAAACATTAACAGTCATATGCTCGTAATTTTGTCTAAATCTTCGGTATTTTTAATGTGAATGGGTGAGTCACCCTCATTCTTACGTATTTAAATTCTTCCGAAAGAAATCCAGCATCCATGAAAACCTCTTCTCTTAGTAAGTTGTCTGGACAAGTAGAATAGCTGTTGTGACTTTACTGTCAGAGAATCAGATACATAAATATTGCGGGGGGCTCCTTTAATCTTTATGTCGTTGGTGTTTAATGATAGTCCTTTTTTATTTTTTGTGATTTATTGTATCTAATCACCGAACCAATTATTTCGGTTTTTCTAGCAACAGTTGTAAAGTCAACTACAACAGCCTCAGTTTTCGATTTTGTTCTGTATATGTCGCGTATTTCTGTTGTGTTTACGTTTAAGTTAAGTTGAATCGCTGATCCTAAAGCCATAACCATACCTATGAGTAATTGTTGCTTTGTCTCCGGCTCAGTCTTTGGAATATTGCGTATCTCGAGGGTTGTGGCTTTAGAGGTTTTCTCATAATATTCCAGTTTTTGTTCCAGTAAAGAAATTTGTTTGTTTGATGCTTTGTTTTCTTGTTGGAGGTGCTCAATTTTCGACAATGATTCATCATATTTTGCGGTCACGAATTCAACCGACTTCTCAATATGAAGTTTTGTAGGCCCTAATTTTTACACACGTTAAACAAAAGTGAAGCCGCAAACACTTTACCTAATTAATAATAATACTTCTTAACGCGAGCGAAGCAGCGGGCAAAACCTAGTTTTTGTATAAAATTATTAAGCGGTTCACAGAATAAATCTACCTACCAAGTTTCAACTATGTAGTCGTAATAATTTCCGAATAAAGTGGCTGTAACGTGGGGACGGACAGACACACAAACATGACGAATCTATAAGGGTTCCGTTTTTGCCATTCTGCTACGGCACCCTAAAATTTCCATGTGGGGGGTATGTCCCCCTCCCATCCCTTAGGTATAATAGGAAGTAAAAGTTCACTCACTTGTAGTGTTGCCAATAAGTAAATGTGCGTGGCCGATAATAGGCAACAGGCCAGGGTACATCGGAGGCAGCTTGTAGGTTTTCAGACGACGATAATTCATCTCCCATTGCCACCAAGCATATAGAAAACACGACACGGCACACAATATTAAAGCTAACATTGTTTTTTTTTGATAAATATTAATTCAAAATAATAATAATTATTAATACTAATTTTATTCAAAATAAAAATTATAATTATTAACTCTAATTCAAAATTATAATTATTAATAATTCTAATTCAAAATTATTAATATTACTTAATTCGAAATTATTTAAGACGTTTGTTGGACTGCACTATCAAGATAGTTTTGTTTTTAGTTGAGGAATTTTATTAGCAAAAAAAAAATCAGCACTCAGCCGAGTATACTGAGAGCCCCATTAAGAATGTAAGAATTTGAGGGCTGTTCAAATCTAATGTAGAATTTGAACCGGTTTATGTGAATAACTGAGAAGTGGTAGTTAAACACATGGAAGTGTGACAAGCCACGTTTGTGACAAAGCCTTGCGTTATTTTATACGAACCATTTTGAGCTTTACTTTAATAAAAACAGTCGCTACATCATAAGTAATCATAACACGGAGTGGCACTTATAAAACGTCGGTAAAAATGGGCACGGTTCGGTGCATTGGTCGATTCCTAACGGGAAGAACCGGCAAGAAACTCCAAAGGTTGCTCTTTTAATCTTCTAAATCGTTCGAGTTAACAATAAACAATACACACATGAAGACTTAATGAGAGATTAATGTCTTAGAACCAAAAAAAAATCGAAGACATGTCGTGACTTGATGGGACATCTACCAAACCGCACTGGGCTGGTGGATTATAGCCCTTCTAGAGAGGGGGCCTGAATCCTAGTGGGAACATTAGAGGCTGATGATTATGATGATGATGAAAAAAAAATAGTTAAGCAGGGACGTCTTACGTACTTTCTTTTTCTTTATAGGTAAATAGTCTTGTTTAGGGTTTAAATAACACAATTATGTAGTAGACACTTTAATATGAAACATTTTAAATTGGGAACTTGTTCCCATCATCTTGATGCTTGATTAAGGTTGAAATCACATACAGGGTGTCCAAGAACCTGGCGTCCAACTGGATTCCCACGATGCCCCAAGTTCTAACAGTACTCAGAAAAATATTTTAAAAAATCCACCCCATGTACTTACAGAATTATACTGATTTCAAAAAAAAAGGGGAAATGAGCACCCTGTGACATACTTTTGAATGCTGTGACTGCTAATGCTGATAATTTCGATATTTCTTGGAGGTTTTGTAATCTAGGGTATTGCTGTGTCTAAATAGAATGTAAAAATAATGTACTTATTGTACCATTTTAAAATAAAATATTATTTTAACTAAAGGTGATATGGAAAACTATTGAATTTCGCAACTTTGACCGACTGTAGTGTAAAAAAAATGTACCAAAATAGTATGGCAAGTGACGTCAAATTTTGACGCGTTTATTCCTCTTTTTAAAAAGGTATAATACTTACACATTAATTTGAAAAAAAAAATTTTTGATAATATTTTTACTCAACAACCCAATTTTTACGATGTCTTACAGAATTCTTAGAAAGAAAAATTTACGACGAATTGAATCTTACCTCTAAAGAATTACTATTGTATGCTCATAAAAATAACAACAGGCCTCTCAAAAAACAGGTTAGACCGTAAGGGACGGTATGTGCATGCATCTCACCATAGTGATTCGTTATTACAACAGGAGGGAGCAAGACAGAAACTATCTTTGCGATTTGCTGGTTCTTCTTTATGGTACCCCATTATTCAGGTAAGAGTGAGGGAGAAAAAGGTTAGAGGTGCGAGTGAGATAGATAGTGACGCTATCTGGGATCGTGCTATTTAGGATAACAGTACGGTCAGTACGCGTCACTGCCTCCTGCCGTTACTACGCACCTCTCTCTTATTGTTACCATTGATCACGTACTACGATTTAAAGCTTTGTTTATTGGACTCGATTACTCTTTGTGCTCTGGACTTTGAAACGAACTCTTTACGACGACCTTTGCCTGTGTTTGGACAGTTTGTGTTTTGTGTGTGCTACCATGGCGACCTACACTCCGCAAGAATACGCAAATATGCACTACATTTATGGAGAATGTAGAGGTAATGGACGAGCTGCAGCGAGACTTTACAGAGAAAGGTATCCGAGGGCTACGCGATATCCCGACCATCGAGTTTTCATTAATGTGCACAGATCACTATGTGACGGGCGGTTCCCCAATCAAGTAGCTGGTGAAGGACGACCCGTAAATGACTTCATACGCGATGAAGTTTTAGAGGCGGTGTCGGCAAATCCAAGCATCTCTGTGCGAGGAATAGAAGCTGATACGGGGATACCGAAGAGCACAGCACACAGTATTCTCCAAAAAGAAGAATATCATCCGTACCACGTACAGCGAGTGCAAAGTCTTTTACCTCGAGACTATCCGAGCCGAGTCGCGTTTTGTGAAACAATCCTGCAAAAACATCGAGAAGACGAAAACTTTATCGACAAAATTTTGTGGTCAGATGAATCAACATTTAAGAAGGATGGCTACATGAACCTACACAACTTGCACGAGTGGCATGTGGAAAATCCGCACTTGATGCGAGAAGATAGATCCCAGTACCGGTTCAAAGTGAACATGTGGACCGGTATTCTCTGTGGGAATATTATTGGTCCATTTGAGATGCCCGAGAATTTGACTGGCGAATCATATTTAAATTTTCTTCAAAATGATTTGCCAAACTTACTAGAAGAGACCCCACCAGATATGTGGTTCCAACACGACGGCTGTCCAGCACATTTTCGCGTATCCGTTAGAGAGTTTTTGGACGAGCAATACCCGAACAGGTGGATTGGGCGATCAGGAACAATCCCGTGGCCAGCCCGCTCACCTGACTTAAATCCGCTGGATTTTTTTTTCTGGGGAACTATGAAGGAGCTCGTTTATGCGAAGCCCATTAATGACATCGCTGACCTTCGTGAGAAGATAACACAAGCAGTGCAGGTGATACGTCAAAAAAGTTACTCGCGAAACATAAAGCGGTCCTTTTTAAGGAGAGTGAGAGCTTGTATTGCCGCGGGTGGTCAACATTTTGAACATTTATTGTAATAAAATATCTTTAAACTAACATTCTTTGCTTTTATTCTACTGGGAACCCATCTACCTGTGTGTATTTCCTTCTTGCTCACTCTTGGAACCGAAGTAAATAATAGTAGTAACATAACAGTTTCTAAGATAAGAAAGGGTCCGACAGTTACCGTTAGTAGGTAGGCACTTCGTAAAAATTGGGTTGTTGAGTAAAAATATTATCAAAATTTTTTTTTTTCAAATTAATGTGTAAGTATTATACCTTTTTAAAAAGAGGAATAAACGCGTCAAAATTTGACGTCACTTGCCATACTATTTTGGTACATTTTTTTTACACTACAGTCGGTCAAAGTTGCGAAATTCAATAGTTTTCCATATCACCTTTAGTTAAAATAATATTTTATTTTAAAATGGTACAATAAGTACTTTATTTTTACATTCTATTTAGACACAGCAATACCCTAGATTACAAAACCTCCAAGAAATATCGAAATTATCAGCATTAGCAGTCACAGCATTCAAAAGTATGTCACAGGGTGCTCATTTCCCCTTTTTTTTTGAAATCAGTATAATTCTGTAAGTACATGGGGTGGATTTTTTAAAATATTTTTCTGAGTACTGTTAGAACTTGGGGCATCGTGGGAATCCAGTTGGACGCCAGGTTCTTGGACACCCTGTATATTTGCACATTTCTTTAATTTTAATTTTTGTACATGTTTTCGCATTTCCATTCTAATTTTTTTTCTTTCCTATTGTCTTGATAACTAGAATTACCACTCACTTTAGTGTATGTTTTATGCATATATTTCCTATTTTTACGCTTCTCTTATATCTAAACTTTTTTGTTTTATGGGTTTATTTATATTATTTGGTTTTATCCTATGTGAGATGAATTTATTCTTTTTCTGTCTTTTTAGAGTTCCGTATCTCAAAAGGCAAAACACGGAACCCTTATAGGATCACTCGTGTGTCAGTCTGTCTGTAAGACCATTCCCCCCGCCTTATCTCTAAACTACCGAACTTAATATTTTGAAAAAAATACAGAAAATAGTCAACACGTACAGATTACAGAAAAACCTTTAAGAAGTCTTTCGTGCTAAAAAACATGGAAAATCTCTCAATATCTACTACAGTGGTACGGAACCCTTCATGTGCAAGTCCAACTTGCACTTGGCCAGTTTCTTTCCTATGCGAAGCACTGCGACTGGACTTCTCGCTCCACCAAATGACAACTTTACTTGACGGAAAGAGATAGATGTATGAGCAAATGTGATTCAACTTTAGTATTCTGCATCCCCCAAGGAAATGAGTCACCCCGTCAGGGCTGCGGGTAGTTGTAAGAGATACCGCGGCTTCGACATAAGAGAGGAAACTCGGTAAGTGTTGGGTGGTTACCCAACCACGGACCAACCCAAGCAAGCGCGTTTTAACCTTAAGATCGATTCGAGCGGCAGTTATTATCTAATTAAAAACTACTCCGAGTACCGTGTTTTCGTATTTTGTTTATTCAAAATGGCCTTTTTTAACAGGCAAATTTTGACATTAGGTTCAGTTTAAAGGTCATTGCCATGGTTTTAGTACCGTTGAAAGTCGTCAAACAGGCTCCAACCCACCAGGAGAAAAATACACATTCCTTAAGCATCAAAGGCCATGCTTTTTTGTAAAAAAAAATAATGCCCCCAATCAATCTCCCAGACTTGCTGTTTCCCTCACAATGTTTTCTTTCACCCATTTTCATGAATCAGAAAAATCTGAGGTGCGTGTCTAGGGTTCGAACTCGTGACCTATGAATTATCAGTCCGACAACCACCAATCACTACTAGGCTATGACTGTTTATGTTATAAAGGGTGTAAAAGTACCCTTCGCGCAAACGAAAGGCACTTGTTCTCCCCACCACTGCAATCATTTTTCTGTTCTAGACCATACCTGGTAACTCCCTAGTTACGAAGATATTGGGGGTCAAAGTTTCAAATTATTCACAGCTGTTTTTGTAAATACTAGTTTTACACGTTATAACTTTACTTAAATTACCTCCATGACGCGTTTACAATACAAAGCATCCACTAGCACAATGTTTTAAGAGTGCTACATTGAGTTTTACCGTAAAATGTGATTTTCTACCCTATAAAAACAAAGTCGTTTCCCAGCAAAAAAATTGCGTAGGGGTACTTATTTTGATGTACAGAATGCTAAGTTGACGGATATGTGATGGGTTAATTTACACTCTGTATAGCCTATTACACTCTGGGACAATGAGGCTTTCTAGTGAAAGAATTAACGGATTAATTGATTAATTAATAAGGGAAGGTGCGTAGTACTCGTAACAGGCGTACGAGTATGACCAGATGTATGAATGTAAACAAGGTAGAAGGAGTACCTATGTAAGGATCGTAGCAGGTGGCGTTCTGTACCTCCATGAGAAAAGGGCGTGGGTTTATGTATGTATAATAATAATAATAATAATAATATTCCACAACTAACACACAACGCCATCTAGTCCCAAGCTAAGCAGAGCTTGTGTTATGGGTACTAGACAACTGATAAACATACTTATATATTTCTAAATACATACATATTATAGATAAATTACACCCAGACACAGAACAAATGATCGTGCTCATCACACAAACATTTGTCCTGGGTGGGAATCGAACCCACGACCTCCGGCATAGCAGTTAGGGTCACTAACCACTAGACCAACAGGCCAGTCGAATGTGTATGTAATTTACGGATTATGAAAAGCTATCTCTTTGTCGGCAATAAATTTTGAGCACGTGCAGTGCAACACACGTTTTTATGCAAAACTTAATGTTTTTCTTAACGAGCTCTAAAAGTAATAGTAATAACAACTATGTCGTCATTATACGTGAACTATGACACATTGCTTCATAGGACAATGGACATGTTAGTTTATTGATGCAAGAGTTAGATGAAACTTCAATCTTAGTGATAGTAGAGATCCGACATTGGTCATATCTTAGAAACGGTGGCTCAGTAATGAGAACTTTTTATAGATAGCTAAACTAAAATTTGGATCAACCTAAGTATACCTATTAGATTTTTAGTAAAATAATATAATAATAATAAATCATTTTATTTCGGACAACTGAGAGATCCATAAATTGTTAGTAACATGTTTGCACTTAAACACTATTGTTAGTAACTTAACTAAAAACAAGTTAATGAGAAGACCACCCACAGTAGATACCCATTACTACTACGACAATGAAATACTAAGGTATTAGTCTTCTCACAAATTGCCTTATTATGGTGGAGGAAGAATCAGATCGGAATCAGAATCGCTATCGCCTTCAGGATGCTATTGTGACTACCCCTTATTCTGCTCAGGGGTGAGGCCGTTTTCTTGCGGATGATGGCGTGGAACCCATCGGTATGGTTTACCGCGAACATTCCAGAGGCACTGCAAAAACGAGGCAATCGCAACAGCATCCTAAAAACATTATTGTATTGGACGCGCAGGACATCCAGCGATCGTTTCGAATAGCTGACCCAAAGATTACCAGTGTAAAAACTCTGACAATACGCTTTAAAGAGCGTTATCTTTACTTGGTCAGTACACCGAGCAAATCTTCGTGCCAACATATTACCCCTGACCGCCAGTAAAACGGTAAGATTTATCATAAATATATCTTACCGTTATAGTGAAAATCGTTGTATTTCTTTTCTAGGTACGATATCGATGGGGACTTTTCGGCATTCACTTAAAATGGTGTTTCGAACATTCATACCAATTTAATTAATTTAATGCTCTATGCGAATTATTGTAGCTTGAGTACTATTTTTGAAGGTAAAAATTCTATTTTAATGTTATATCTAAAAGAAATTAACATTAGTAAAGTTTTATTAAAGTTTATCAGTAAGGCAAAGATGCGAGCGAGAACTAGTACTAGTAGTATTATAATAAATAAAAAATCTGTAAAAGCGATATGTTGTTAGATCACAAAATTAATCGTGTCTCTTTAAAACATCTGAATATATAAAACGAGAATGCTAAAGACTAGCGCATATACATCCACATCGGGCTGTAAACTGGCACATTGTTGTGTTAAAAAAAACTGCCCGGGCCAGCAGTTGTCATGGATGTAAATTGTACGTCGTGATACGCTGAAATAATAGCTTACGCGGATGATACAGCGGTCATATTTCATGGTGAAAATTGGGACCAGGTGTACAGCATTGCCGAAGAGGGATTACTCACAATAGCTAAAGCTCTTGATAGGAATTTACTAACCTTGAACGTTAAAAAAACTAAGATCATAACTTTTTTTAAAACCAAGACCTTAAAACGCCCCTTAAATCTAACTCTCACACTTCATACTTGCTCCCATAACCTTCGAACTGCGGGTTGCTCGTGTACTGTGATTGAGCGTATTCAGTCCATGAAATATTTGGGAATAACTTTAGATGAAAACTTATCTTTTAAGCAACAAATACGCGCAATTTTTTCCGGATAAAATTGCACGTATTTATGCGTATATATACGTCATGAAAAAACTTCGTGACTGCACACCCATTCCCATTCTGCGTACTGTTTACTTTGGTCTCTGCCAGGCCGTCCTCCAATATGGTATCTCTGTCTGGGGTGGAGAAGGTAAGGCTGTATTTATCAAAGCCGAAAGAGCACGAAGAGCCGTAACCAAAGTAATGCTAAAGAAACCTTTATTGTATTCAACTGACCATCTTTTTATGGATTTCCCGGTCCTCCGTGTCCGTCAGCTTTTTATCTTAAATGCAGTACTTCTTACACACGGAAAATTAAAATCAAAATCAAAAATCAAAAAATCAAAAAAAAAATATTTCGCATAGGCCTACATGGGCACTTATAAAACGTCGGTAAAAAGGGGCACGGTTCGGTGCATTGGTCGATTCCTAAGGAGAAGAACCGGCAAGAAACTCCAAAGGTTACTCTGTTAATCTTTTAAAATCGTTTGGGTTAACATAAGGTAAAAATACTTATAACTCAAGGAGCTCAACGTCACGACGAACAATACCAAAGAAAGGACATTTGGGTGGATCACTTAAAGTACTCAAACTGCCAGACAATCACAAAAATTAAAATTTAAGAAAGACCCACATGGTCCTCACATTCACAATATCATTTTTTTAAATATTTATCATATCTAGAACAGACTACACAGCGATAACATCAAAACGTACATTTAGGATACCCATACCCCAAGCAAACTCTCTTGTGGACTCTCTTATGGCCAGACGTTCTTCAAACTATGTATTTACATCCACGCATATATAACGAAGCCCAAAAGAACTGCAACATAATATAACTTACAATATCCATGTGTAAAAAGGCAATAATAAAATGGCTCCACACTCTCTCCTACGACGAAACAGAAAATATTATTTACAAATAGCTACATATAAGTAGTAAGACTATTCAAATCGACATCACTCCTAATCTCACTCAGATTTACACACACACAACACACACACGCACGAACATATAAAAACACACACACGCACACACAATCACATACAAAATTAAGCTCATTCTTATTTTACGAGTACTGTGACTGAGAATCTTACGATGATTGAGGGTTTAGAAGTTATCTTATCTTATCTTATGGTCGAATAAAGAAACTCACAAACAAACATACGTACATACACGAACGCTAAAACACGTTTTCTTTTTTAATTTTTTCCTGTTAGACGTCACAGTGGCATTAACTCCTTTCTCTTTCATATTAATTTTATATTTAATCCTTTTTTTCATCATCATCATCATTTCAGCCGTAAGACGTCCACTGCTGGACATAGGCCTCCCCTAAGTGTCGCCACATTGACCGGTCCCGTGCGTCTCGCATCCAACGGGTCCCCGCAACCTTCACCAGGTCATCGGTCCACCTAGTGGGAGGCCTTCCAACGCAACGTTTTCCGGTTCGCGGTCGCCACTCCAGAAATGGCCCCATCGGCCATCCGTTCTGCGAGCAATGTGCCCTGCCCACTGCCACTTAAGTTTGGCAATTCTTCGGGCTATGTCGGTAACCTTGGTTCTCATGCGGATTTCCTGATTTCTGATTCGATCACGCAAGGAAACTCCGAGCATAGCTCTCTCCATTGCCCTTTGGGTGATTTAAGCTTTCTGATAAGGCCCATTGTGAGCGACCACGTTTTGGTCCCGTATGTAATCACTGGCAACACACACATAGACTTTCGTCTTGAGACACTGTGGTAAGTTGGACGAGAAGATATTACTCAGCTTCCCAAACGCTGCCCAGCCGAGTCGGATTCGGCGATTGACCTCTTCCTCGTCCTTTTTTTATTACAGGAAATTTGATTTCTCAAGAACTACCGTTTATTCTCGTATTATCTTTAACGTAACAATGTAGCGAGGTGAAATTAACAGTTAATTTTTAGCGCTATTGGTAGTTTTATGATGTGAACGGTTTTTTTTTAAATAAAAATGTGTAACACATATTTCAATATTTTGAGGCCACTGTCTATTTAAGGTGGGGCCCCGATTTACGAACAGCTAGTCCTGGGTTCGATCTCAAGCAGGCGCATTACTATGTGTGATTCATCACCGCTGCTCTTAAAACGGTGAAGAAAAACATCGTGAGGAAACCGGCTTGTCTTAGAACCAAAAAATTCGAAGACATGTGACATCTACCAACCCGCACTGGGCCCGCGTGGTGGATTATCCCGCTCCTACAGAGTAGGTCTGAGTTCCTGTAGTGGGAAACATTAGAAGCTGATGATGATGATGATGATATATTTAAGATAATTATAATTATTATGTATTATAAATATTTCATTTCGTTAGCTTATAAGCGCTAGAGTTCAATCCTCGAACTGGAAAATGAAAGCCAAAAACTTGATCATCGATTCGCCATTTAAAAAAAAAAATAACAATTAAAAAAATCACCAAAAATATTTTTTTTTCTTCTGTGGAATGATGAGGACTCGTAGAGTAACTTTGTGGGTAGTAGGTATGTACCACTAATAGTGAAGTGTGTGGCAGCCGACAGGCGTCGTCGGGGCGCATAAAGTCTTATCGAAGGCCCCTGAGAAACAGTTCCTACATTTTTGCCACGATAGGGACGTGCTCTCGACGACAGAGCGTTCCCTTCTGTTGTAATAGTGTCGTCATTATAACAAATAACGCCCAACCTGGATAAGTTGCGGTGCAGCCTGCTCAAATGTGTGCTAACCTTTCCGAAACTAGATTATTTATTTATTAAAAAATATCGTTTGGACTGGTCATGGAAGTGCTTGTTATCAAATGTTCTTCTTGTTTAATATTCTCAAATGGTCATAACAAAAAACAAATGGGTGCATGCTTTTGCCATTTTTTAAAGCAAACCAGTCTAGCTCGTTTTGGCTCTGATGACATTATTTTTACGTACTATTATTATCAAGAAAATCAGAGACATTTAAAGTATACCTATAAAATATACTTTATCGCTAATGCATTAAGTTCAAGGTTTGTTTTTTTTCCGAGTGCCCACTCAATATTTTAAGAAATTACCAAACGGTCGTTCTTCACGTGATCAGAGGGCTGGCCTATTTTTGGGCAACGAATCAGCATTGCCATCCAACGTGGGAATGCTGTCAGTCTTCTGCAGGGCTATTGCGTATCTTTTAAATGACAGTGGCTATCATATTGTCCATGGATTAACTGTCAAATTGGTTATGGTTTAGTACAAAATGGAACCCTTTTGACAGTTAATCAAAGCACACAGAGCAAAAATGATAATCAATAAATCTGTCAACAGAGATACGCAATAGCCCTGCTGGACACTTTTTCTTTTGACGTTAACGATAGGTACTTGTACTTTATTATACTCATAAGTTCTGTAAATTGTAGTTTGTAAATATTGTAAATAAATTCCCCAGGTTGGTTGATAAAATCCAGTTTTAGTTACCTTGAGGTGCAGCTGGCGTCTGTAATAGGGATGTTTACTGACTTCTCCTGGTAGTTTGTGGAACTTTACCAAAATTATTATCGATTATTTTTATTATACACCCCATCACCCCATCACTAGCAGCAACCAAATCTTAGGTGCTCAGATGGGAATAGCTCGATAAAACGCTTCAAAGATTTGAATGTGTTGTGACGTCACTGACCGCTAAAGAATGTCATAGGTACTAATGTCTCAGAAAATGACGTCACACGAGTTTTCAAAGTCTTCATTGTGTGTTTTACGTGAAAAAAGAAAAAAATACGTGTCCAATATTTTTTGGAAATCTATCTGACGGACTAATTAGTTTTTTTTTGGTAACTACCATATTGCCATTCGGTGAACCTATCGGTATCGGTATCGGTATGCTATTCTGCTATTTTGAGCTCTTTTAATTATGATACAACATTTATTTTTATATTATAAAGGGTGTAAAAGTATCCTTAATGAAGTCGAAAGGCACTTGTTCTCCCACCACTGTGATCAGTTTTTTGTTCTAGACCATTATGTGAAAAGTTGGGAACCCCCTAGTTACGGAGATATTGGGGTCAAAGTTCCAAAATCACAGCTGTATTTTAAAACTAGTTTTTCAAGTTATAACTTTACTTAATTCACCTCTATGACCCGTTTACTATTCAGAACATTCACTAGCACAATGTGTTAAGAGTTAGTTTAGTTTACCGTCAAATGTGGTTTTTAACTTTAAAAAAACCTGCCAAGTGCAAGTCGGACTTGCACATGAAGGGTTCCGTAACGTTGTAGTAGGGAAGCCCCTTTAATATATATCATTTCTCGTTTTAGCGGCGACACTGATATACTCACTTTGTGATAAGTTTGTTTTAACGGCTTTGGAAGTGTCTATCTTATAAACGAATGACTTTGGAAAAAAATTGTGTACGAAATCGCAATGTCATTTTTAAAGACCTTTTTATAAACCCCACTAGATAGCAGCATCTATACAGAAACAAGTTTTGTTGAGACCAAAATATTAACTAAAGTGTCACGTTTACTGGAGATATTAAAAGCAATCATAGTTGAAATCATTTGTCAGTCACTAACGGTATATTTAGTACAACTTTTATTTAATTTACCATGCCTCAAACCTGTTTTTAATCATCTGATAATAATAGTATCAAGTTCGAAGTTATATTTTGGTGTTATACTCGTATTCGGCATTTAAAAACATCAAAATTCATCGGCCTCATCGCTAAAGTTTGCATATGAAAATCAGTTAATTTTTAATAAGTGTCCAAACTTAAGTTCATTATTTTGTACATTCCGACCTGTAGTTACATATGTATAGCGTGGTACCTACAAAACAAATATAAGTAACCTGAAAAAAAAATGTTACAGCAGGCTAAGAGCAAGCTGATAAAAATACTAAAGTTCGTTAAGTACTGACAGCATGCGCAATTGCCGAACAATTGGAACTACACGGTTTGTAAACAATTTCTTGTTCGGTAAACTCGACGATGGGTCGACGACCTTTGTGAGACCATTCCACCAATGTCTGCTTAATATTAATAATATGTATATCAGACGAATTAATTCGGCTCTTCCATTATGTCATGACGAGTTCAACTTAATTCGGGGTTCAGCGAAAAAAAACGGAATCTTTATAGGATCACTAGTGTGTTTATCGTTTTGCCCGTCTGTCAAAGCCGTTTTGTTCTAGATCTAAGTAAAAAAAAAATATCTAGGCGTCATCGTCATCATTGTTGACCGATTTTGGTTTTGTTTTTTTTTTTGATAAGGTTGAAAAATAGTCAGTAAGCGGGATAGTACTTGGCCTTATAACAACTATGTTGAGATCTGAGGCCACTGAGGTCAGCTTCGCATCATCATCTGCTTAGCATTTTCCTATGTTGGGATCGGAAGCAGTTAAATACAAATGGACCGTTAACCTGTAAAGAGGCATAAAATCCGTAAAAAAACCAAAATCGGGCCAAAGTTACGGTCTAATCCTTCTCCGTTAAACTGACGGTCGTAATATTTGTTAGGACCCCGAACTAAAATTGCATGACTACATTGACAACACGATTGAATATTTATGCTAACTCTCGATATGTTTTCAAAATTCATGCCATGTGTTTTCATGTGTGTGTGTGTGTTTTGACGACACGGTTGGCGCAGTGGCTCAGGCAATGGACCTACAGATAGTAAGAAGACATCCAGTTCGTCCCGCCATCTCCTTCGTGGTCTGCCACGACCTCGCGTCACTGTTTCAGGGCACCAATCCTGAGCTTTACGGGCCCACAGCTCGTTCGGCATGCGACATACATGTCCTGCCCAGTCCCATTTAAGTATGGCAGCCTTTTGAGCCACGTCAACAATTTGCGTTTTGGAGCGCAGTGTAGTGTTTCGAACCCGAACGGTTAATTTTACACCTAAGATACTGCGCTCCATAGCATGTTGGCAAACCTTGAGTCCAAAATATTAAGGGAATTTTTTCGAAGAATAAATCTTCTTTCGCACGGAACCCGTGACGGACTTAGGAGTAGACCCCTGCCCTCCACAATTTATTGGGTTAATCGACTGATATCCAATTCAAATTCAAGTAGGATTGACGGTCAAGTGATAACGGGTTTTAGTTTTTAAATTCAACATTTTTACTGTAAGCACACAACAGGTTATTTATTAGTTATCATTATGAAGTTATTTATTACCGTCAAATAAACGTTGGTTTTAGAAAGAAAATATTTTTATCAATAATCAAAAGGCTAGGAATAAGGGAATGTCAGTTAAAAAAAGAACGTTGTAAGTACTCGTAATATTTATGACATTAACTGCGGTACTCAGAGATATTTAATGATTACTTAAGCCGTCACTTAGTAACGGTTTGACATCCTTTTGGATGACAAAACAGTCAAAACCTTTACTAAGTAATGTCCTAAGTAATCATTAAAGCTTTCTGAGTGCGACAGTAAGGTACTCCTGGTACTAAAGGTACTTTTTTGAATGCGTTTTTTCATATGCAAAACAATTTGCATATATTTACGATTTTAACACTGTTTTGATAAACCCATAAAAACATAAATAATTATGCATTAATATGTATTAATGATCATACATTTGCGTAAGTACCTTGTGTTACGTCAAAATGAAAAATACACAAAGGAAATACTAATTACCTCCTCCTTTTCCTCTGACTTGTGGAACGGCAGTCAGTCGCTCCATGTAAAATAAATGTATTCCTCTGCGTCTGGTTGGAATAAAAGCCGACTCCAACATAGTTGAGGATAAAATGATGTTATATCAGATGGTTAGGTGGAGGAGCTCGTGGCTTAATAAGAACTGCCACTCGGGTCGATCTTTAGGTTAAGCTGCGCTTGCCTAGGTCGATCTGAGGATGGGTGACCGCCCATTACATACCGAGTTTCCTCCGTGCCTCGGAAAGCACGTTAAGCTGTTGGTCCCGGGTGCCATATATAGATCTTTGGCAGTCGTTACGGGTAGTCAGTGACCTAAAAGTCTGACATCCAGTCTTACCAAAGGGTATCGTATTACCTAGTATTAACTGGGTTGTGGAGGTCAGATAGGCAGTCGCTCCATGTAAAATACTGGTATTCAGCTGCATCCGGTTAGACTGGAGGCCGACCCCAATATAGTTGGGAAAAGGCTAGGCAGATGAATGATATGATATCAGATGGTTAGGTATAATATGATGTCAAGTACGAAGGACAGACCTCCGTCAGCTCTATAGTAACTGAATGGATGGAGCAAGATGCGTAACCCTGATGGGGGCTTGCTACAATAGAGGCGGTAAGGCCATGTTATGGAGGAGTCACTGGAGAGGCGGCATGGCGCCCTCAGCTTTCGGTTGACGCAGGTGCTCACGGGAAATGAATGCTTTAGCAAGTACTAGCGCCACTTGTCATCACTGTGAGGACTGTCCTGAAGACACGGGGCAGCCTACGCTTGTGGACTGCTCTATATCCCGGTCCCCCAACACATATATGGTATTAGTTCGCTACCATCATCTCATCGCTACCCGCTCGTCCCAGAGTATCCATGAGAATTTTACCACTACAAAAATAGGTAAAAGATTATAGATTCATTTCGTTATCCAAATATCAAGCCACCACTTCTGACCACTACTGGGATGCAGTTCTCCTCGAAACTGAAACGGTTTACCAACAGTCGATTGGTCCACCATGAGCCACCATTGGTCCATCCGAGCCAAACATGCATAGATAATTTTGCGCATAATTTTAACAAGCGTCGTTGTAGATCAGAAGTTTTGGAGCTCGCGCTATCCGATCACACAGCACAACTGTTAAAGTGCCCCGTTAAGAAAAATGATATTCTTAAGTACTATCGCAAAAGTACACGAGACTACAGTCAGGAAAATATAGAAAAATTCAAGACTTGTCTAAGTAGTCTTTCCTTCTCAGATGTGTACGAGATGGTCGATCCTAATGCAGCATACAACTGTTTTATTGAAACGTTCCAATTGTTGTACGAATTATGTTTCCCCAGAAAAATCATAACTATTAAGACTACTAAAAAACCTACTTGGGTCTCACGTGGGATAAAGTTGTGTAGTAAAAACAAACGGAAGCTTCTATGGAAATATAGGTTAAAACCAAGTCAAGCTAATAGAGATAAATTTAAAACATATTCAAAACTACTTAGAAAAATTATGAATCTAACTCAGAAAGCACAAAATGATTACAATATTAAAACCTCTAGTAACAAATCAAAGACTACGTGGCAAATAATTAGTAAGAGTAAATACAATGCCCCGAAAAACTCTATTTCTTGCATCAGATTTGAAAGTAAAAACATCACACACCCAAAAGACATTGCCAATACATTTAATAATTATTTTATAGACAAAATACAACCAACAATTGACGCGGGAACTAACTCAACGTCATTCATTCTTGGCAGAGCACAGTCTATGTTTATGGCTCCGTCAACACCCTATGACATACTTAATATTATAATGATGCTAAAAAATACGAACAGCGTTGGTTACGATGGTATTGCCACAAAAATATTGAAAGCAGTTGCATTTGAAATATGTACTCATTTGTGTTTCATTATTAATCTCTGCATAAGTGCAGGTGTATTTCCTGATGCATTAAAGAAGTCAATAGTGAAACCGCTATATAAGAAAGATAATCACGAATTAATGGTCAATTACAGACCGATCGCGCTTATACCAGTTATGTCTAAGGTATTTGAAAAATATATATATAGAGAATTGAATACCTACCTAGAAAAATATAATATTTTAAGTGACGAGCAAAAGGGATTTCGTAAAAATAAAAGTATTAATTTGGCTATTTATGAGTTTTTACACAATGTCATGCTGAATGTAGATAAAAGAACACCAGTCTGTGCCATATTCTGCGACATGACACAGGCCTTTGACTGCGTACATTATAATTCTCTGGCAAATAAACTTGAAGCCTATGGTGTTAGAGGCAACGTTTTAGAATTAATTAAATCGTATCTTCATAACCGTAAACAAGTAACGGAAATCAGCACAATAAATACAAAAAGTAAACGCGAAGAAACTTCAAGATCAGAAGAACGAACAGTTATGTACGGAGTACCCCAAGGCAGTGTATTGGGGCCTCCATTGTTTATTTTGTATATAAATGACTTGCCTAAGGTAACTGAACAACCGATGACACTCTTTGCTGACGATTGCACTATGACAATATCTTGTAATGACATAAACACATACGAACATGACATTAATAATTCTCTAATATCCATTATAAATTGGTTGAATAACAATAATTTAATAATTAATTTAAAAAAGACCAACGTAATGCACTTTGCACAACGCACACAAACAATAAAAAGTCTTAATATTCAATTTAATAATACAAATATCAATGAAGCTGACACCACAAAATTTCTAGGAATAATAATTGATTCTAAATTGAATTGGAAACCTCAAATAGAGGCACTAAGTAAAAAATTGAGTAGTGCAGCCTACGCTCTGAAACAGCTTGCTGTGGTACTCAACACAGATGCGCTAATTACTGCTTACTATGGATTAGCCGAATCAATTCTTAGATATGGAGTAATCTTTTGGGGGAATAGCACGGACAATGAAATTGCGTTTCGGGCACAGAAAAGGTGCATTAGATCGATGTTTAGACTGCAAACAACGGACAGTTGTAAATCTTATTTTATAGAACGTAAGATACTGACATTGCCTTCATTATACATCCTGGAAACAGTAATGTTCATTAAATTAAATTCTCATCTATTTCAGCTTTTGTCTGATGCTGTCCCTAGGAATAGACGTGATAATTTTAAACTCTGTGTCCATGGCGCTAAAACAACTCTTTTGCGTAAGAGCATCTTTTGCATGGCTCCGACCATTTTTAATAAATTGCCCAAATCATGGAGAACATTAAATATATCTGCCCTTAAAACCAAATTGAAGAGTTTACTAACTGAAAGAGCATATTACAGTATAGCAGAGTTTATGAAAGAGGACAATTTTCCTCATTTCTAAGATGTTGACGTTGTTTTTATTTTTGTTTTATTTTTATTTATTTTTTTGACATGTTATTGTAATCTGTTAAATTTGAATTGTATTAATATTTTTATTGACTAATTTTATTTACTGACTAACTACTTTGACATTTAATTTTATTTAAAAAATATGCTGCTAAATTGTAATGATACCTACTAATCTTTAATGAATAATTTGTATTTTTTTTTTTTTTTTTTTTCAAGTGTCTACATAATTTATATAATGACATTTTTGGTTGAATAGAATCACGGTTTACGCACCATCTCTTCCAACCGATTTGTACGCCGCGACATGTGGCTAAACATGATAGAACTTATGTATCTTATTATTATCCTGCATGTAATGTATCATGTACACCATGTTTAAACAAATAAATATTACTTACTTACTTACTTACTTACTTACACCTTTCTATAAGATGGGAAGAGACAGATTCACCAGGGAGAGGTGCTGGATGATAATAATTTGGTTCTAAAATATTATATCCTTTCCATCACAATGTTTTGATAATGGCTATCGACTGACTTTTCATAATAATTAATTATTCAATTGTTCTTGTCTAAAGGGTGAAAATATACCTTTAAGGAAGTCCAAAGCCCCATCGTTAACCTTCTTTTTACGGAAATATTGAAGGTCAAAATTACAACTTTATTCAACATTATTTGTCTCAATACAATATTTAATGACCCGTTTTCTATTCCATTTATCCATCAGTACTATTGATGTACAGAATGTTTGGTTGACGGTTTCGTGATGGGTCTGTTTGCAGCGGAAGTTCCGCAAAAAAACCTGTTCTTATAAAATGACGTAGGTCTCCTGTTTAAGGTGAAGGCGACGAAGTAGCCCGCGAAATTCGAATTTCTTTAGGTTTTTGCAATTTCCCAGTCAGTGTCAAGTCGTATGTTAAATAAAATGGGATTCGCGGCAGTAACAATTGTCTATTTACTGAGTAATAATGATTAAAACCACCAAAACAACCGTCTTAGTTCATACAAGTGTCAAGAGTGATAATTTGATGAAAAAGCATTCTTGACACTTGTATGATTATAAAGGGTGTAAAAGTACTCTTAACGCAAACAAAGGGCACTTGTTCTCCCCACCACTGTGATATTTTTTTGTTCTTGACTATACCTGGGAACCCCCTACTTACTGAGATATTGGGGGTCAAAGTTCCAAATTTCGCACAGCTGTTTTTGTAAATACTAGTTTTTCAAGTTGTAGCTTTACTTAAATTACCTCTATGACCCTTTTACTATTTAAAGCATTCACTATAACAATGTTTTAAGTGTGCTACAATGAGTTTTACCGTAAAATTAAATTTTTTACCACAAAAAAAAAGTCGTTTCCCAGCAAAAATGTTTGAGCAGGGCTACTTAGTTCGATGTACAGAATGCTTGGTTGACGTATGTGTGGAGGTTTGATTTACACCCTGTATTGACAATTGTTACTGTCGCGAATCCCATTTTATTTAACGTACGACTTGATACTGATCGGGAAATTGCAAAAAAACGTAAGTTAATTCGTATTTCGCAGGCTACCTCATCGCCTTCGCCATAAGGGATATTGGTCCTATGCTACACTAATAGATTTAAATAATATAATAATTGTATCTTCATTTTCATTAAATGTCACCTCCAACGCCATCTTTCGCTTTACTGCATAAGTTGTATCGACAAGTTTTTCCTCCAAAACGTCATGCTTGGCTGTTCACGACTTAAGACTTACAACATTGACAAGTTGAGTGTTTCTAGCATTTGCGATAGATGGTATTAACTATCACACTTTCAAAGAACGTCAACGGTCAGGTTCTATTGCCACCAAAACATATTTTCTACACATGATTAGGCATTTTTTTTTTGGTGCATTGGAAATTATCAAATAAACCCTCCCGCTCTTGGGCAGAGCAAAAGGTAGTGTCAGACTTCTACTGACTAAAACCACCCATGTCCCTTTTTAGCCCTTGTGCCGAGGCCAAGGTATCTCTTTCGAAGCCCCGACTGGCTCATTAGAACACCCTCATATCACCAGTAATTTCGAGTCTACGAGACTCCATGTCTGCTACTTAGAAATGCCTTATGGAAGAGCCCAATAATACTTCGGCCGACTCGGGTCGAACCCAGTGCTTCATGCTCAACACTCACACGTGCGATAGGCAGTCTTAGTTATGGTTGCAGTTGTTGTACCAAATAATTATGATTTATGGAACTAAGGAAGCTGTTTTTTGTTGATTGTTTTAATTTAAATAATTACATAATAAATAATCTTCCTCTTTATTTATAATTATCTAAATATAACTCTTAATTTTTAAACTGAGGTCAAAACCATAAATCAATGTTATCCGTGTTTTAAGATCATATTTCGAAGCTTATTGTTTTAATGAAGGTCCGTAGGTACCTCGGCGGTGCTCTTGGCTTGGCTTTAATAAAAGCCGCATGGATCAGTATTTAGGTTTAGCCGCACGTGCTGTTGGTCCTTGGATGGGTGACCAACCATTACATACCGAGTTTCATCCGTGCCTTGGAAAGCACGATAAGCCGTTGGTCACGGCTGTCATTAATGTAGATTCTTAACAATCATTGCCAGCGGCCCGAAAGTTGAACAGCCGGCGAGTTGTAAAAAAAAAGTTTATTACGTATTATTTTGGCTTAAATTACATGTCGAGGAGTCTTCATTTAGGCATAGAAAATGCCTGTAGTTGAAGGCTCCGCTCTTCCCTTACATTATAAAGATACAAATAGGCAAATAACAAAAAGAGGAAAAGTAAACAAAAATGTAACAAATACGATCAATAAATTGTACAGATAAGTGTGTGTGTGTGTGTGTGCGTGTGTGTGTTTATGCGCATGTGTGTGTGTGCGTGCTTGCATGTGTCACTCTATGTAAAATGCTGGTATTTATCTGCATCCATTTAGACTGGAAGCCGACCCCAACATAATTGGGAAAAGACCGGACAAATGGTAAAGAACGTCGTAAAACACAGGACGATGAGCTGGTACTAAATAAAATGTTAACATAATAACTATCTCATTTTTCAGAAAGTCAGAAACGTAAAATATATTACTAATAACCATTTAAACACGTCGATCACTAAGATTAAGATCCATCCATCAGGATCCAAATTCTACCAAAGATAAAAAAAAATTGTAGTAGTTCTTACTTTACTTTAATTACCTCCATGACCCGTTCACTATTCATAGCTTCCATCAGTACAACCTTTTGAGTGTGTTGCGTTGGTTGATTTTGACCGTAAAACGTGATTATTCAACTTAAAAAACAGTCGTATCCCAGCAATATTTTTACGTATAGTTATTTAATTTGATGTAATTACAAGATACTCAGTGGACGGCCTCGTGAAGGGTCCGTTTATACCTGGTTAATACTGCTGAAATATTTTTAACATTGCCGTAGTCAGGTAAATGAAAGTCTCTCTCTATATTGTATATCCCATAATGAAATATCCTTTTATTACTAGATATCTGGATTTATTACCAAATAAATATGTCAGTCTTAGGCAAAATTATTCTGCATGAATTGTAGATAGGTACTCAAAATAAAAAAGAAGCTCTTAAATATATTAACTGCCGCACAGGTCGATCTTAAGGTTAGGCCACGCCTTGGTCGATTCTTGAATGGTCATCCTTTATAATTATGCTGAGTTTCCTCCGCGCTTCAAAAAGCTAGTCGGCTGTTGTTTGAGTTCTTTGACCGTCGGCGTCGTAACGGTTGTCAGTGCTTGGAAAGTCTAACAACCAGTTTAATCAATTGGTATCATAGTAACCAGTACCAAGTACTAATTGGGTTGTGGACGTCGTGCAGTCATTCCATGTAAAATATTATTATTCAGCCGCATCCGACAGATAAGGACACACTTAAAATATATTGTTTAAAATACAATTGTTTAAAATATATTGTTTAAAATTGGTGATACTTCGGTGTGAAGTTCCTACAGTCTGAAAATTAGAAAAAAAATTGGTAAAGAACATTAATATTTCGTGTAAAATTATTGCGATGCATATTAAGGTGATTTTAAACTCCGCGCCAGGAGAAGTTGTAGCTTTTGTAAATAAAGATCTTCCACTAAGTTACGTAGCGACAACTCGATCAACAACAAAATATAATCCCCGAATATACACACGACTGGTGGATGGCGCCGCTGAGGCCGGCCCAGAAAGAGCTGGTGGATAGTGGTGGTGATGGTGGAAAAACAGGTTAAGGAAGGAACCGGGTCAGGCCTTTGCTCAGAAGTGACAGAGTATAGTACAGGATATAATAAAAACAAATAAGCTTACTTATGAATGTACCCACACATTGAGCCACATAGTCTGCCATGAGCACATTTTTTATATGTTTCGAGATCACACAAATGATGAAATTTTCTCCTAGGATTTGTTCTTATAGGTGATCTGAATCCTCCTGAAAATAAAAAAAAACATGTCAGAAATTAACTTAACCCCTTTTATACCCTTCCCCATTGAAAAAAGGAAAAAAGGACCACTTAGCAATAAGTGTAACAAGCCAGCTAGTGATGTTGATGCAAATAACTACTTTATAACATAAAATCACGACTGTAGGTGATTCCCGAACTGGCTTAGACCGAGTTGCCTAACCCTTTTTTTTGGGGCGTGGGACATCATCAAATAACCCCTCCCGATCTTGGGCAGAGCGAAAGGGAGTGTCAAACTTCTACTAACTAAAAACTACCCTTCTTCCTTCTTAGCCCTTTATGTCAATGCCGCGGTACCTCTTACAACATCCCGCAGCCCCGACGGGCGTTGGCCCTGGCTGGCCCCTTCCATGTTGCTGACATCTCTTTGAGGCGCGCGTGGGACTTTTACGCTCCATCGACACGGCTTGTCGTCGTCTTAAGATGGACGGACGGTGAGCTAGCCTATTACTCACCGTCCACAAGCCCGCGTCTACAGTGGCCGGAAGCCGTCACGTGGCCCCCGACGCCCGGAGCGTCTCCCGCGGTGGCTGGGACGTGATGTTCTCTCCCTCTCACGTTCCGCCACCTCCTTCGCTAGCATCACTGCTTCGCAGAAGGAGGCGAGGGCGTCCCATTCCTCCTCGCCTCAGACAAGATGCCTAACGATTACTACTAAATACCATAACCGTAAAATAGGATCACCTTATACTACACCTATATTTCGCCAGCTATGTTGGAGTCGCATGTATTAAGAAGCAGCCATGGAGTTTGGATATGTTGATGGCAATAGACTAGTGCCATCAACATATCCAGACTCGACGGCTGCTTCTGAGAAATCAACACCAGTGTGTCTGTTGGTGAAAACATAGTTTGAAGAAAAGTAATTGTTGTTAATTAAGGTGGAAGCTCACATCTGGCCCGCGAAATTCTAATTTTCTTACGTTTTTGGCAATTTGCAGGCCAGTGCTTGGTTGTATGTTTATGAAAATTTGATTTGCGACTGTAAGACGTATGAAGTTACCGAATTATAACCATCAAAATTATCAATACAACCCTCCAAGTTCATTTTCATGTCAAGATTGATTTTTGCATGTAAAAGTCATTCTTTAGTAATTTAGTCGTCGTTCTTTAGTAGTTAGTAATTTTGATGGTTATAATTCGGTAACTTCATACGTCTTACAGTCGCAAATCAAATTTTCATAAACATACAACCAAGCACTGGCCTGCAAATTGCCAAAAACGTAAGAAAATTAGAATTTCGCGGGCCAGATGTGAGCTTCCACCTTAACTCGTAGTTCTTAGTTTATATTCTTCGATCGTGTTACTTTGTTTGTTTATTGTTACCTTTTTTTTTGTTGTTTTTTCTTTGTTTTCGTATTTTAACTGTGGAAACCTGTAATTGGCCTTCAAATGTTTATTGTGTCTGTATTTAGCTGTAAGTTTCCCAAAGAGAATAAAATATTATAAATTCCTAATATAGAAGCTTTGCTGCTAAATACTAGTATTTTATAATATAAAAATTATCAAAATAAACTACCTACGGCATATTTACCGAATAAATGTTTTTCAATTACACTTTATTGTAATATTTTTTTTCGTTTAATTATTATTTTTAGATTTTTGAATCACGTTAATAGAATTAATGAGAAAAAATATCTTCTTATTACTTTTTTTAGGGTTCCGTACCTTAAAAGGAAAAAACGGAACCCTTATAGGATCACTCGTGTGTCAGTCTGTCTGTCCAACCCTTTATCTCCGAAACTACTGAGCCTTTTTTTTTTTTTTTTTGGTGGGTGTAAAATCATCGAATAACCCCTCCCGCTCTTGGGCAGAGCGAAAGGGAGTGTCAGACTTCTACTGACTAAAAACCACCCATGTTCCTTCTTCGCCCTCTATGTCGAGGCCGCGATAACCGTTGGACTACCCGCGGCCCAAACTACAGAGCCTAACATTTTGAAAGAAATACAGAAATTAGTTCAACACTTGTACACCATTTATGGTATGGTCTCGTAACTTGTCATTTTAATATGCGGGAACCTGAAATAATTGTTTTTTTTCTATTTTTTTTTATTTATATGAAGTCTATGGTGCTAAAATAACATGGAAAATCTCTCAACATGACAATGAACGAAAGATGGAAAAAAAAATGGAAATGGAATGGATGGATGGTTATGGAATGGAATGGTGATAATGATGATGATATGGCTCTCGTACAATGGTACGGAACCTTTTATGTGCAAGTCGACTTTTGCACTTGTTTCTTTTCAATTTGTTTGCTTGTTTTTTAATATCTATTGTTTATCTAGTTACTCTCCCACGGCCGTTGTATAATTGTAATTAATTTTATGACTAGTTTTAACTACTTACGGAGGTTCACTAGATACTGACCCGTGACCGTTTCTGTAGATTTAATTACACTGAGCAACTTGTAGGCATTTAGTCAAGTATCATAATTTGTTTTACGTGCGTACTTCGCTTCTTCTGCATAGCATTTTCCCAACTATGGGGGTTAAGGGGGCGCCTTCCTGTCAAACCAGAAGCAGCTGCATAGCAGTTCTTTCGAGGTTCGTTAGTCGAGGCTTCGGGTAGTTCGAAAGAGATACCGCGGCCTCAGCACAAGGGCTAAGAAGGGACATGGATGGTTTTTAGTCAGTAGAAGTCTGACACTTCCATGGAGGGGTTTTTGGTACCCAAAAAAAAAAACGGGTTTGGAAAGGGGGTGATGAAATGATTACTTTTGGTCGCAATAACTGACATACATGCGGACGATGCCGCGGGCATCAGTTAGTTCCATGTAAAAATGTATTGACCATACAAAAACCGTGTGGTTATATGGTCGGGCCATATTGAAAATATTGTCGTATATTGCACATGATCAGCATACTTTCAGCCAAAAGTCCGCCCGCTGATGCACATTGGCCTCTCCCAAGTGTCACCAAATAGACCAGCGGATCCTCGCAGCTTCACGAAGACATCGGTCTACCTAGTAGGAGGCCTTCCTATGCAACGTCATCCGGTTTGCGGTTGCCACTCAAGAGCAATGCGCTTTGCCACTGCCACTTAGGTAACTTTGGTAATAGGGTAGTTAACTAAAAACATCTAATTATTCCGTCATATAGATTACCAAAAAATATTGGACACGTATTTTTAATTTTTTCACGTAATCAAACAATGAAAAAGATACAACTCTTTGAAAACTCGTGTGACGTCATACTCTAACCCATTTGTATGACAATTTTTAGCGGTCAGTGACGTCTTCAACCCCCACTTTAATCTTTGACGCGTTTTATCTTTTTCAATTTTTATTGATTTGATAAAACAAAAAAAACACGTATCCAATATTTTTCGATAATCTAACAGACGGACTCATTAGAATTACATTTTTTTAAGTCAGTAAACATCCTTATTTGTCGGGCTGCGTCGTTATCCATAGTTCTGTTGCGGATGTCTTCATTGCTAATTTAATCACGCAAGAAAACTCCGAGCATAGCACTGTCCATGGCCCTTCGAGCTTTCTGATGAGACCCAACATGAGCGAAAACGTTTCTTAAAAATTGCATAGCCTGACTAAAAAATACTGGTGATTTAGCTGGCGATTTTTTTGCAGCATACATTGCAGTAAAAGTAGTGCGTGTCTAGAAGCACCTTTATGCAAATCTATCTATGGTGTTCGGTGGTGACAGTGACACGTAGTCTCTAGAAACCATTATTTCCTGAATAGTTTGCTCTGCTGTCGTTTTCCTAAAACGTGTTTTGCTTGACCGAGCAGCCCATGGCCAGATTGAACACAACACGGTAAAGAGCCAGAAAAAAAAAAATGAAAACGTAAAAAAACTTAAAAAAAAAAGATATCGAACGTCTCCATGATCTTTTATCAATGTTTTACAAACGTTTAACTAGGTTTAAATATCGCCGCCCTCCTGGAAATCATTCTAAAGTATTATTCAGCACCATACGAAATAAGGTATGTAAAGGTAACAAGTTAGTTACATAATTAAAATAAATGCTATTACTTTAACCGGCCAAAAGTTTGAGTCAATCTCAACCTCCACCAGAACCCAGGGAAACATCCATGAATACCACCGCAAGCAAAAAAAGGGGCTTACCCAATACCACTTTCTCGCACCCGACTTTCATGAACAAAATGATTTCTTCTGAGACGTACAACGTTCTTCCCTCTGAGACAATACGTAATTCACCGTCATCCATGCCCAAGTACCGATAACTAAAGTCCAAACAAAAACTACAACTAACAAAGACATATTCAAGAGTCCTAGAAAAAAATTTGGTTATTATTCAGTAAGTCTAGCAAAGAGCGTATTGATCTGAACGTAACTTTACTATGAGTGATTTTCAGCAAATTAAGTCTCTCATTATTATAGCCAGCCAGTTGTTTTATTTTTTTAAAGGACGTTTCCGCTTCGAATATGTTATGTAGGTACAGTCACGAGCAACAGTACGTATAAAATCTTTAGCTACACATGTAAACATCCAACTCCAGGCCTCCTCTATATGAAGGGTTATGGGCTATCCACAATATATACTGGGTGTAAAAAGAAAAGGACATACATACATACTTACACGCCAAACACATAACCCTCCTTTTGGGTTTCGCCGCAGTCGGGTAAAAATATCCTTAACAAAGTCAAAATGAACTTGTTCACCACGTGAATGCGATATTATTTTTGTTCTGAACCATACCTGAGAACCTTCTAGTTACGAATACATTCAAGGGTCAAAGTTCGATCTATTTCACAATTTTAACAAAAATTCTATAAATTTTCATGACCGGTTCGATACGATACAATCATCAGCCAGATTTTTTGAGTCTTAAGGTTAAAAGCGAAATTCACCCTAAAAAATTGTTCACCTGTCTGAGATAATAACTTTACTATTTCATTATAATGCGGTTTCCAAAATACTACGTTCATAACTTGATATTATGATAACAAAGATGTTTATTTTTTTAAAATTAGATGGGGCTAGTGTTTCGTACCTGACTTCTGTGAGAAGAAATAGCTGAATAAAACTTTGAAGTGTCTCTTTTAAGGTCCAGACATAATTTTGGTCGAACTCTGTTATTTAGTGTTTATTGCTACTCGCGACTGTACCTACAATAAACTGACCCCTCGCCTCGTACGTTCCTCAATTGACATCGTCTTTTTTCGTCTTTAAGATAACAATCTTTACAGCCGAATATATAATTGAAATAATGAAACCACACAATTATAGAAATAAATATTACACACCTACTTATATACAGGGACACAAACTGTAACCGTAATAAAGTGTTTTTAACACTGATTTTAAAACAGTTTTAGTAGAAAAACACTTTAAAAATGTAACAGATACAATAATGTTACCAAATCAAACTGTAACCGTAACAAAATGTGTTAATAATTATGTGCAACTGAAATAATCAGTTTTAGAATAGCTGACTGTTACACATATTAACACTGTTAATACTTTTATATCTGTAACAGATATGTTACGGTTACACTTTTGTGAGTGTTTTGGGTTAACACATTGAAAACACATTTATAAGTGTAATTACATATTTGATTATGTCACCAATTCAACATGTATCACTTATAATTCTGTAACCTTTATAAAGGTGTTTATAAATCCCTGCTTATATGTATATTATACCAGTAACGTCCAAATTATTTGGAATTTCAAATCTGTAGGTGGAAGGTAATTTTCTTATCACATAACCACTGAGCAGTACCTTGTGTTTTATAAAGCGTATTATTAAAAAAAGTGTCTTATTCATAAATGATCTTGGACCTAAGACCCGATGAACATAATTGAGTATTTGTTACTTCCAAGTGCCTTGTAATATGCTTCGAGAAGTAGGTTCCAATGATTTAGATAAAAAAGGTAAACGATTTTTGCTTATTATATTTCTGTCCCCGTATTCAAAAACGTGATTTACATTCAGAAAATCTATGTTTATATTTTTATTGAATAACGATAGCAAGAGACAGAAAGATAAAATCGACCATTTGTTATTATTCTTTCCGTTTTATTGTGCAATCATTATTTCATAATCTCGAAAGAAGTAAACATGGGTTGCAAAACTATGGCAACTCCACTAAGAGGTAAAGAAAATTACACAATGAAACATTGTCAAGAGAAGAACTGAAGCTCTATCACAAAGAAACAAATTATAAATTGAATTATTCGAAGTTGAACGCGATGTTTTCCGCATGACGCGGACCTACTTATTACAGCCAACTTTATTTTGTATGGCCTAGAAACTTGAATCATTTTGATGGAGGGTGTCAATTAGCTGCCGCTAACATCATGCGTAGCAGATCTCGTGGCCCATCCAACAAGGCGTCAGTAGGTTCACGGAAGTGTTTTTTTGTGGGTGCAAGCTCCACATAACAGCGCCGGTTCCCCTGACGGTGCGGTATGCGTTAGGCATTTTTCACCGCTCAGCAAAAAAAAGGGTGTCAATTAACGAGGTATAACTATTAACATTTAGATTCGTTTGAACAATTTATTGCCGTTCCAATGATCTCTAAACATACAAACACGATCTTATAACCTTACACAACTATGTTGCTTGTGGGTAACCCTTACTGCAATTAACGACACTATTGCGTATTATTAATGTTTAATTAATCTTATCTCATGATATTAATACAATGCAGTCTTAAGTAGGCAAGTATGTAGCAAAAACACTTAATAATGTAGGTATTAGGAATAATTTAATTTTTATCTAATTTTAGAATAATCGGAAAGTTTTTGCGCAAATTGTTTTTTTTTTTTTTTTTTTTTTAAAAAAAACGTTGCCCCACACTAGGAATGTCTCCTGTAACGTGGGTGCGTTCACAAACATTTAAACTCACATTCACAAATACCCAGACCCGAAACAACTATCTGTAGGCCATACAAATATTTGTTCCGTGCGGGGATCGAACCCGCGGCACGCAGCGCAGCAGTCCAATCGCTCAGCCACTGCGCCAACCGTGCCGTCATCAATTGCATCGATTGCCCTATTGGTCTAGCGTGAGGTCCTGGAATCGGTTCTCAGTATGCTTACTGAGAACCCCTATAACACCTTGCTAGGTGTTATAGGGGTTTACACAACAGGAATTTGTCAAAAGCCTAGCTTTGTGCCTGGCTGATGGCAATAGGCTTATCAGTTATGTTTGCAGCCTATGTCGTCGGGGCAAATATAACTGGTCGAATAATTATGATTGTACGATTTGGTACTTTCTGTCTTACGGTTCGGAGGCTGAAGATGAAGTGTGGCGATACATTGTGTTAACAAGCACACACGCAACACGGTTGTTTCCATAATGCTGATGTCATATTTAATTACGCGTTAAATAAGACATAAATAAATAAATTGCGATGAGAATCTAGTAAGGCGATGGCATGATAAAAAGTCAAACTCCAGAATACTTCTATTCTGTTCTATTCTGGGGTAGCTAAAGTCACATAACACCCCGCTAACCCCCGACGCAAGTGTATGAGGTCGTTTTATTCTGTACGAGTTTGTAAGACCCCTGTTCGTTTCCTAGGACTGAGGACAGCTATGAGGATTGTGGTGGTGATGAATTGCGACGTATAAAGAATTTGAAATAGAGTATATTGTTAAAAGAAAGGAGGTATCTGATGAGATAACGAGTGATACAGAGGTATGAAAGAGGAAGTCATGCTGAAATGACCCTAAATTGGGATAAGGACAAGAGTATGATAATGTATTTTTACAAGGAATGTTAAATGTAACGTTATAAGAAATCTTAAATAAAAAAACTGACCAAATGCAAGTCGGAGTTGCACATGAAGGGTTCCGTACCATCGACCAAACTTAACATTGTAATTGACAAACTTACATTTGCAGTTGGAATGTATGGGTAACCATACATTGCACAGACTTCTTGTAGGTTTTCCTGTAATCTATAAGTGTTGAACTAATTTCTGTGTTTTTGTTGAAAATGTTAGGCTCGTTACTTTCGAACGAAGATAAGAGGAGGGGGGGGGGAATGGTAAATTTTCATATTTTTTTTTTAAATATCTTTACATGACGTGTTTATCTTAAAATTATTAAAGAAAATATATTTGCAATCCTCACAATGAGCTTTTTCATTTGATATGTCACACGGTACAGTTAGCAAAACTAAAAAAAAACTGTTAAGCTCCCCAAAAGTGATCCCAATCTTCAAAATTCATTTTATTACGTTATACGTCCGTGTTTGGGTCATAGAAATACAAATGTGTACCAAATTTCAACTTCATCGGTCTATGAGATTATGAGCAGACAGACGAGTGATCCTATAAGGGATCCGTATTTTTCCTTTGAGGTACTGCGGGTCTAAAATGGCCGCTTTATCAGAATCCACGCAGAATCTTAGTGTGAATCACGATAAAATTTCAAATTATTAAAATGGACTTAATGTCTAGGTATAACTATAAAGTCCATATTAAGAATTTTAAATTTTTAACATGATTCATATTACGATTCTGCTAAAGCGGCCATTTTCGACACCCTGATCTCTAATATACTGTAAGTTATGTTGTATTGTATTGTAAAAAATGTTATTGTTAAGATAAAAAAGGCTAAATAAATAAACAAATGACATGACGTTTGCAAAGAGGTTTTTAGAGACATTTGTTCGAGTAAATTTTCAAAACTAGATGGGGCCGGTGTTTAGTACCTGACTACTCGGAGAAGAAACAACTGAAACAAACTCAGAAATTATAGTCTGTTTTAAGGTTCAGACATACTCTTGGTTTACTCGCATGAGGACTATAAAGGGTGTAAAAGTACCCTTAACTCAAACGAAAGGCATTTGTTCTCCCCACCACTGCGATATTTTTTTTTGTTCTAGACTATACCTGGGAACCCCCTAGCTACGGAGATATTGGGGGTCAAAGTTCCAAATTTTGCACAGCTGTTTTTTGTAAATACTAGTTTTTCACGTTATAACTTTACTTAAATTACCTCCATGACCCTTTTACTATTCAAAGCATTCACTAGCACAATTTTTTAAGAGTGCTACATTGAGTTTTACGATAAATTGAGATTTTTGACACCAAAAAAAAAGACTACTCTTACTCTTGATACTCTTTTTACATAATTATAACACATTGTTGTACACTGATACAAATTAAATAAAAATCCACGTATACGAAGGGTTCCGTACCACTGTTTAGTATTTCTAACTGACTTCAAAAAGGAGGAGATTTTTTATGTATGTTCGCTCATATCTCCGTCAAATTGTGGACAAATGGTGGGTATTTTTAAGAACGACTAATATACGAAACGCCAGACTCATCATCATTATCATTAGCCTAAGCCTATTCCCAAGGCAGGGACTCTGGCCTCCTCACTAGAAGAGGGATGGGCTATAATCCTCCACGCGTGCCCAGTGCGGATTGATAGATGTCACATGCCTAAGAGTTTTTTGGTTCTAAGCCATGCCAGTTTACCCACGATGATTTCCTTCACCGTTTTGAGAGCTGTGGTGATTAAATAAATTACACAAAGTAATGCACCTGATGGGGTTCGAACCCACGACTCACTGCTCGTAAGTTGGGGCCGCCACCACGGGGCCACCACTGCTCCAAACGCAAGGGTGCAAGAAAAGTATTTTTTTCGGCCTTTGCTCACTTTTCTTTTTTTGATAAAGCTGTAACAATCATTAAATGCAAAAATGAAAATTGTTAACCTCTTACGATTAAAAAAACAGCCCGGTGGTATACGTACCGACACACCATCGAGCACACGGGACCATGGGTGATTGGTACCCTTTGAGCATGGAACCCTAAAAACAACTGAATGAAATTCATACTTGAGATAATTTTATTTTTGTTCTAAGACATGCAAGAGGGCATAAATAGAATAGTAGCAGAGGAAAAACACACATAGACGCTTGATTTGCATAATGTTGCTAGTAGTGTCTGCGATATTATTATGCGTGTTGATTGCAGCGTGGCCGTGGTTGAGACAGTACCCCAATGCACCCCCTGAGTTACCTGGAGCACTGCCAATTATTGGACATTCACTGCAGGTCTTTGGAGATCGAAAACGTGAGTGAAATCGTTCCTTTTGTAACTCAACCCTTGGTTCTAAGAACAGCGGTGTCCCTTGTTTCAAAAATGAGTGATATACAACAGTTTACCCATTAACCACACCGGTTCACAACAGTGAACCGGTGTGGTTTTTGGGATAAGCTCGACCCTACCCTTTCGGAATACTGCAACTTCTGAAAGCCAGAATCAACAGTGGCGGCCACCAGATAATCGCCGAGACAATAAAGCTCGACGAAGATCCAAAGAAACAATTTAACTGTCTTGGTTCCATAAACGAAATTAATAATGATAATGTTTTATTCATAACCCTTATTTTTTGTCTTAGTCTAAGATGTACATCTAGTAACTTAAAATAAATTAAACATTGGGTTACAATTTCTAGTTTAATTGGTTACTGGAGCTTGGGCTTTAATTCGGCAAATATGTATAAGTATCCCTAACTCCAAAATTAGGCAAAGCCTGTACCTTCAGAGCCCGTGGTTCCTCCTTGGGGTCTAGTCAGCCATTACAGTGAAAAGCAGTAAGTTAAACCAAAATAAAAATTCGTAGCAAAGATGTAATAATATTTTTTTAAATAATGTAAATGGGTTATCTACTAGGTACCGAAATGTCTAGATATCGTATATATCTTTGTGTGTGTGTATGTTTGTGTGGGGCTGTTAATTCGTGTGAGTGTATGTGGGGGTGTTATGTGGAGCTGTAACAGAAGGTGATGTGTTTTACGTAATGCGAGTTAGAAATGTTTCAGTTTTGTCTTATGTCAAATTTAGCAAGTAATTAGTAACTTTTCCTTTTAGTTTGAATTGGATTAATGTGTGTAAATTAATTGATTTGTGTAAGCTGTTATATAATTTTGATGCTAAAAAAGATAAATGGTGCGTCGCGAAGCTTGTTTTAAGGATGGGAATAGAGACGGTATCGAAGGCCTTAGATGGGTCCAGAAAGATGCCAAAGCTTTTCATTCTGGAGTCCATATTTTTTGTGACTTGATCAGGAAAGTTTGCAACGGCGTCCTCCGTGGAAATGCCCGGTTAGAAACTGTATTGCTTTGCTGCTATTATGTTATATTTGCGAAATAAATTAACTAGATTATTGTTTAGGATGCGTTCAAAAATTTTTGAAAGAGTTGTGAGTACAGATATGGGCCTGTAATTCGATACGATGTCTCTAAGGTGTCCGTATTTATCGCGAGGTTGCATATGTGCGTGATTGATCGATTGAAGTATTTTTTTACACATCTTTAAAATTCTGGAGGAGATGCCATCGCACCCGACTGCACACTTCCCTTTAAGAGACATAATAATCCCACCAAAAACAAAACTTGTAAAAAAAGCCAAGCCGCGCAACTCACTTTTACCGTAAAAAGTAGTGAGATCCATGTAATTCCAAGTCAGTTAATATATTTAATCCCTACTTAAAAACCTTTGATGTTTTAATACAAGATTGACTTGGCCATCGCATCGCAATCGCCAATGTTAAACAGGCCATTGTAATAGCTAATCGCCATGGCAAGAGTTGCGGCGAGGGGTGTCTGTCATGTTGGGTATGCGTGATTGTTTTGATGACGTTCCATGTTGCCTTTGAGTTGCCTTTAGCCTTTATAAATTCGTTTCTGTCGTATTCCCGTCTCAATTAAAAAAAAAAAATTCTAAACATCTATCCACTTAATAAATTGCAATGTAAGAAGAAAATTCATAACTATCTCCTTAGTCTTTCTTATGAGGAAACTGAAGACCTTCTAAGAACTCAAAATTAAAAGACGCTTTACAGTTGGTTTTCGGTACCACAAGCACAAAAGCAAAGAAACACATACACACAGATTTACATACACACACTCACACACACACCCACTCACATACACACACACAGATACACGAAAACACCTATATACATATGCGGTACTTAAATCTTTCCATTTATCTTATATTTTTCTTTAAATAATTATCAATTCCAATTTTATTTATTTGTATAAATTTTATTATTATTTGTTTTATTGAATGTAATATGAGCTATGTAATGTAGATGTGAATCTCAGGAATAATTAATTAATTATCATAAATAGATGCAAGTGGTATGTCTAGTCTGGCTTTTAAATATTGTAGTGAAATCTGTTAGGGGATGGCACTGCTTGCCGAGATACAGGATCCGTCCTAGTTCGGCAACAGAGGATTCCATATTAAAAATGTAGGTATATGTAATATGTTATTGTTTAATTTTTGTGGTGAAAATAAATAAAAAAATTGAAAACTGATTGGGAATTGAACTTGCGAACATGCTAAGCATTTTTGGAAATCTCATAACATTAAAAAAAATTACAAAAAGAAGCCATTGGCTAGGATTTGAACTCGCGCCCCTATGTTTACAGGGCGGTCGCCGAACCGTTAGGCTACTAGCAATCAAAATAGCCGTTCTATTGATATAAATACTATGACAGATATCGGCTGTCAAACAGTTGGGGAAAATGGACATAATGCAATATTGCTCACCCCCCTAAGTTTTAATAGCGATATTATATAGCCCATGTGTTATTCCAGATTATAATCTATCTCTGTGCCAAATTTCATTCTGTGCCGGTCGATATTTTTAAGTAGGTAACATACATTTCATAGTACACGATTTTTTGATTAGCAATAAATTGTTATGATTATGTTTTTTGTTTTGCTAGTAGCATATTTTTCTATTTGATTACTTAACAATAGGTACTATGCTTCATATTATTTTCTTACGTGATTCGTTGATTTATATGTACCTTTGGGGCTATAATTATCACATTGTCGGGGTTTGTATAAACGTGTTAATACCTACCCCAGACATGGGAGCTAGACTTAACAGCGTAACTGAATGTTTGGAATAATTATTTTAAACTAGCTGTTGCCAGCGGCTTCGCCCGCTACAACTCGAAAAATTATTCCACGGGAAGATAACATCGGGATGAAAACTATGTGTTAATTCAGGTTATAAACTATCTGTGTACCAAATTTTATCTAAATCCATTCAGTAGTTTTTGCATGAAGAAGTAACAAACATAAACACTCACACACTCACAAACTTTCGCCTTTATAATATTAGTGTGACGTTTTTCTTTTTATCGCAGCATAGGAACTTAAATACAGCTAGCTGCGCTAGAGATTATTGAGAAGAAAATAAATCAGAGGCATGTAGCGAAAGAATTCACCTCTGTTATGTTTCTTTATCTAGAAATGGGTTACCAAAAAACGCGGCAAGTCTGCAATGCTGAATAAGAAGCAATCATAGCAGAGTATTTAATAAGTGTGATAATATTTATTTTGGGTTGCTGCCCACTAACGTGAATAAATTGGCATATCAATGTGCTATGTTTTATAACATTGAAAAGGTACCAGAATCGAAAACTAATGAGATGGCGGGCAATGATTGAAGAAGAAGAACTGAAGTTTTAGACGATGTGCCTAATTTAGATATAAACGTGACTAAAGTGATATCGCAAATGTGTAATGAACCAGTAGCTGGACGACGGTCATGTTACTGGTTTCTGCATGCCTGACGAGACATGCAGAAAGTGCTAGTGATTTTGCAGTTAAAATTTTAAGACCTCTGCCAAAAGCTCAACGACGACTTTCGTGTTATTGAAAACGCACTAAAAAGTCTGCGATTCTCAGTGACTAAAAACTCTTGAAAAAGAATGTAATGAAAATAAATGAATGTGAATGTGTGTATGTGTGTGTGTGTGTGTGTAAATGTGTGTATGTGAATGATGTGAAATGAAAAAGAGAAAAATGACAACAAAACACCAGAATAAAGAGACCAAAAAAAAGTAGTGAAAAAACTAAACAACCCGACTGAAAAAACTGAAAAGCAAAAAATAAGCACATTTTAAATTAAACTAAACTCGGAAGCTGGCGGGGTCCATTTTATTTTCATTTCATAACTTAATATTTAAATGAACCCCGCCTGCTCCCAAGTTTTGTTATTTCAGTCGGGTTTTTTAGTTTTTTAACTAGTTTTTTATTTCAAACTTTTTAGTTTTTTTGTGTTTGTTCTTTCGTTGGTCGCTTAAAATTCTTCACAGATGATTTAACTTTTGTGTTAGTTTATCTATAGGATTTGTGAGTTTGAATTTATTTTAAACATATAAGTGTAATCTCTTTTTAAAACCCTTCATTTTGATACCCTACTCGATGGCAAATGAATTTTTTTTTTCCAATTCACGATTTGGCCCCCTAAATCCACAATTTAACTTTGTTTTTTAATTGTAATGTAGCCAGTGACACTCGCGCCATCAAGACAAATCTAACGACGTATATTTTATTCAAATCCCTTCATCCGTTTAGGAGTTATGAGGGAACAAAGAAACGGACATACATACATACACGCCAAACACATAACCTTCCTTTTGGGCTCAGCCGCAGCCGGGTAAATAGATAAGGGGAAGGCCAAGGGAAATGTAAATAAACACGACAAAGTAGGAAATTGAAGAAAAGGATTTAAAATGAAAGCATTAGCTCAAACGATGACGATGACCATTTTTGTATACCATTATATTGGTACCCCCATAATGAAGATGCTGAATGGATCCAATGTATCGCTTGCAAGGACTGGGCCCAAGCAGGATGTATCAAAGGTGATATCACATTATCATTCTGTTGTTTCAATTGTAATTCAGATGATGAATACGAAAATATTTTAGATACCTACCTACAAATTAAATTAATATTTTAGTTCGTAGGTATATAAAATATGTTCTAATCCTTGACATTTCGTTGTTGATTTTGTATAAAACTACATTTTATATACGTTGTTTAAGTCTAAAGACGATGCTAATTTTAAGTTTATAGGGAATGCATATTAAAGACTTGCTTTTAAGATAAAAAAATGTGTCATTTTCTACCTCATCATAATTAGGTATGATGTTGTTTTTGATTATGAAGTAATTTGTCTAGTTACGTTTAAATATTATACTTACAAAAATAATGACCACTTTAAGACAAAAAAAATACTATAAAATGCTGAAATATTTCAACATATTTTGAGTTTTATGTTAAGTTATTTTGTGATTTTCATCACTAAATACTATCACTACTGTATAAAACCTGTTCTAAAAAACTTTTTAAGTTAAACGGTTTTATGTTAAACATACATTGCAATGTTTAAGATAAATGTACTAAAAACCAAAAAATAATAAATTAGATACAGTCGTGGGAATTATAAACATATGCATAGACTAGACTAAAATAAAACCGTGGGGCACGTCTCTTTTATTTACATGGAGTGTATAACTATTGGAATTTCCATGAGCAAGAAAATAGTAAGTAATTTCCTCACCGTCTGCGGGCCAACTGCCTATTTTAACGACGAATTAAACGATTCTTCTATCGCACATTAAGTCGATAATTTGTAGACAATTGACGTGCCCCACGGTTTTATTTTAGTCTAGTCTATGCATATGTTTATAAATAATTCCCACGACTGTATCTATTTTATTATTTTTTGGTTTTTAGTACATTTATCTTAAACATTGCAATGTATGTTTAACATAAAACCGTTTAACCTAAAAAGTTTTTTTACCTATTTTTATTTTCTAGTTTTTAGTTTTTATTTCGCATTCTGTTTAATTCATTTAGTGCTTCATTATTGCAAGGTTTCTTGTACGTTAGTTTATTGCAGTCCAACTCCTCTATACGTGGTTAAAAAAAAAAATATATAATTTTTTTTATTTCCGCCATTTTGTAGCGGCCGCCATCTTGTATTTCAATTTTTTATAGTATATTGTATTCTGCTTGTTAAGCCCTTTCATTTGATACCCATATTGATGGGATTAATAAAACATAAATTATCCGCCATTTTGTAGCGGCGGCCATCTTGAATTTATAATGATAATGAATAAACATAATTGTATTGTCACCAAAATCCAAAGTGTATACAAAATGTCAGATTAATCGGTTGACAGAAAGAGGGTGAAATTTTACAATGTTGCTGACATCTCTTGTGTATACAGGGTGTAAATTAACCCTTCACACATACGTCAACCAAGCATTCTGTACATCAAACTAAGTACCCCTACGCAAAAAAATTTGCTGGGAAACGATTTTTTTTTTGGGATCAATAATCTCATTTTACGGTAAAACTCAATGAAGCACTCTTAAAACATTGTGCTAGTGGATGCTTTGAATAGTAAACGGGTCATGGAGGTAATTTAAGTAAAGTTATAACCTGAAAAATTAGTATTTACAAAAACAGATGTGCAAAATTTGGAACTTAGACCCCCAATATCTCCGTAACTAGGGGGTTCCCAGATATGGTCTAGAACCAAAAAATGATCGCAGTGGTGGGGAGAACAAGTGCCTTTCGTTTGCGTTAAGGGTACTTTTACACCCTTTATGTTGTAAGTTTTGTAAACAGTCCAGTCGAAATAGTCATTTGATATATCAATTAATTTGCATAGAGCTGAAAATATGCGAAGGTCTTCAATAAACCATTATAAATGCAATGTCAAAAGTACACATCAATCCCGTGAGTGCTAAACAAAAATAATAATAAGCGTGGTAGTCGATTGTGCGTGTCCCATCTACCCTAGATATTTTTTTTTTAAACAATTCTTTCTCAAAGTCAATCGTCTGAAAGATGGACACTTCCAAACTGGTAAATATTAACCCACCCGCCAAGTCGAGCAATAAAACGGCACGGCCGTACCATCCTTTTCTCGAGCCAGTTCAGGCCATTTTCGACCTCCTATAACTTTGTTGTGGATAAAACTAGACGCCTGAATATTTAGTAACCAATTAAGCATTATATAAACACGGTATATGTTAAATTTCATTCTATTTGAACTAGTAGTTTAAGAATTATAACTAATAGAAGTTCCTTAGTTTTGTCACTCACTGACTGACTGACTGATTAACCCATCATCAAAAGTCTAAGGCACTTCTAGCAGACATAGAAGCTTCAAATTTAGAATACAATTAGTGTTTAGTGTTTAAATCATGGAAAAACTAAAAAAATATGCAATTTCAGTCTAGTTCCAGTTTTAGTTTAGTATCCATTTATTTAAAACATCAAAGGTTTTTAAGTAGGGGTTAATATACTCATTAACTGACTTGGTACTACATAGATCTCACTACTTTTTACGGTAAAACTTAAGTTGCGCGGCTTATCTTTTTTTACAAGTTTTGTTTTTGGTGGGTTTGTATTTATGGCGAGCCCAAACAAATAAGGAAAGAAAATAATAATAAATTTTACTATTTGTATTTCAGATCTATGGAATTTTATACGGAGATTCCAGAACTACTCATTGGAGAAAGGTGGTGTTATAAGTTTCTGGTTTCCCGCTTATTCATTGTATGGTAAGTGTCCAAGGCAACCATTATTTCGACTAGACTATTGATCTAAAGCTTTTTTAGAAATGTGTGGTCATGTTCAAAAGCTGTGTAAAAACTTCAATAACTACCTAATATATCTACAGGGTGTAAACAGACCCTTCATGAACCCGTCAATCAAGAAAAGGGTATTTCACCAAAAAAAAATAATTAGTCGTCTGTTAGATTATCGAAAAATATTGAATACGTGTTTTTTGTTTTATCAAATTATTAAAAAAATAATAAATAAAACGTGTCAAAGATCATTAGTGAGGGTTTTTGACGTCACTTTGTGGGTAAAAAAGTACTAACCTTGTGACGTCACATGACTTGACACGCATTTTTGAAGCACTGTATAGTTTTCATATTTTGTTTACGTGAAAAAGAAAAAAAATACGTGTCTATTATTTTTCGGAGATCTATCTGGCGGACTAATCAGATTTCTTTGGTAAAATACCCTCTTCTTTACATCAAACTAAATAATCCTACTTTTTTTTTAGTAAAAAAACACTTTTAACGGTAAAACTCAACGAAATGTACTCAATACATTGTGCTGGTGGATTCTTTGTAGGGTAAACGGGTCATCGTTTACTATACAAGGAATCCACCAGCACAATCTTTCAAAGGCAATTTCATTAAACTCACTAACTCTCACTAACTTTCTTTTAACTCTTTTTTCTTTAATGGATTCGAGTATGTACCGGTCAATACTGACGTGTTATTGCTTTGTTTTGTATTGTATTTATTGTGGACAATTTTTGAATGTTATTGACTATTTGCCATAATAATCTTTAATTTATGTCAATATTATAGTAGTAGTAGTATTGTAGTAGTAGTAGTTATTTAATTTTGTTTATATTATTATTATTATCTATTTGAATTTCTATTGTGTGGTTTGAATTTTTGTGGTTGTTGTTTGCTATTATTTGAATTTATTGTGTGTTGTTAAATTTTGTAACTGTGGGTTGACATTTCTTTTCTTTTCTGTTTTGTAATTTTTGATTTTTTGATTGCGTTGTCCGAAATAAACTTTTTATTATTATTAAACTTATAACCTTAAATATTAATATTGTGATATTTTTTAATAAAGACCTCCAATAATGTAATCTTCGTAACCAGAAGATTCACAGGCATGGTCCAAAAAATACGAAAAGAATAAGTTTAGCTGATTGCTTTTTGGAAATATCAGGTTGTGTCATGTTCAGAAAAAAACTAATCACGATTTACAATGGAATGTTTGTTCCAGCGGTAACTGACCCAGAAGACAGCCTAACAGTAGCTAATTCATGTATGAATAAACCTTTTTCATACGATTTTGCTAAGGAATATATAAATAATGGACTTATCTTAGCTGAAGGTAAGTGAAACTGGCAGTGTTTCATTATTAAGGAACGAAATAAGTACCAATGTAAGATTTTTGCTCCAGAATCAATTTGGAAAGCCCACCGCAAACAGTTAAAGTCGTCGTTCAGCCCACAAGTGCTGAATACCTATTTGAACGAAATGAACGTGCAAGCACAAAGTCTTGTTTCTCGATTGTCATTGAAAGCTGGAAAACGCCCGTTTGATGTGCGAAAGTTCTTCATAAATTATACACTGTCAACTGTTACTCGTAAGTTAATAATTAAAAATATAATGATCCTAAGGAAAATGGGTTTCGTCGTAGAATTACTTAACACTAAGTATTTGACGTAGTATCTTTTGTCAAAATAACGGCATCATTATCATCGTGATATCAGCTGGGAATCGCCCACTACTGAATGTAGGGCTCTGCTTTTGTCTGCCACGCTTCCAGGTTCTATGCCCCTTTTTCAGGTATTTTTCGAGACTTTGACGATATCGTCAACCGGACGGACTTTCATCCGACGACGGATCTTGGTGATACGCCCTCGATCGCAAAATAACTGCTTGGTTATAGAAAAACTGTATTCTCGTTTGCAGGAACTTCGCTGGGTTTGAACACCGAAGATCAAGTCATAATTGACTCAGATTATGCCGACGCAATTGAAGATTTGTTTATGTTAATTTGCGATAGATATCAAAGAGTGTGGTTGTATTTCCCGTATTTGTTTGACTGGAGTGCAATGAAGCGCAAACAAACTATACTTTTGAAGAAACTGAATAACATCATAAACCCAGTAATTTGTACTTTTATATGCGGTTGTTATTTTTATTGTTGAACTAAATTACGCGCCCAACGAAAGAACTAACAGAAAATAACTAAAAAGTTGTAAATAAAAAAAGTAGTTAGAAAACTAAAAAACCCGACTGAAAAGCAAAAAACAAGCACATTTTAAATTAAACAAAACTTGGAAGCAGGTGGGTTCCATTCTATTTTCATTTCATAATGCCTGCTTCAAAGTTTTGTTTAATTTAAAATGTGCTTGTTTTTTGCTTTTCAGTTTATTCAGTCGGGTTTTTTAGTTTTTTCTACTTTTTTAATTTACAACTTTTTAGTTCTTTGTGTTTTGTTCTTTTGTTGGTCGCGTAAAATTCTTCGCACATGATTTTAACTTTTGTGATTGTTTATAGGATTTGTGACTTTGAATTTCTTTAAAACAAATTAGTGACCTATATTTTTGTAATCTCCTTTTAAAACCCTTCATTTTGATATCCTACTAGATGGTAATGGTTATTTTTTTTCTGAAATCCGCGATATGGTCCCCCAAATCAGCAAATATCTTTATTTTTTTAACTTTAATGTAGCCACTGACACTCGCGCCATCAAGACGAATCTAATGACTTATATTTTATTTAAATCCCTTTTTCCGTTTAGGAGTTATGAGGGAACAAAGAAAAGGCCAAACATACATATATACACGCCAAACACATAACCCTCCTTTTGGGCTTCGCTGCAGTCGGATAAAAAAAGAAAGACTTTCTTTCTTATAATCTTATTCTAAAACGACCTGTGTATTTTTGACATTCAAATGCTGTACATATTATTATTAGGTTTATTGACCACGAAACAAAAAGGTTTATTCACATAAAAAAAAAACTTATCTAAATCGGACACTATAATTCGAAAACTCTTTACGTTTTTTTGTGACGTCACTGTTTGGATCAACAAGTTTGGTATAATATTTTAAGGACGATTTTATTACTACAGGTTATACAAAAAAGAAAATTTGAGTTAAAGACAAACAAAGACCATGGATATTTGAACAATGACACGATATCAGGTAAACAAGTTAAATAATTTTACATATTTATTTACACTTATAGGTACATAAAATCACGCCTCTTCTGCTCATACATCTGGTTCACAGAACAACACCAGTTATTAATTTCATTCTTGAATTATTCTAGACAACTAGTTGCTTAGGTTTACCATACACCACCTTCTTCTGAGATACATGCACTACTGGCTTAGCTTCGCTATTACGCCTTACTTCGCTCGTACTTATACCACCCGCATCCAACTGTTACCCACCACATTTAAGGTAGTCAATCCATCTTGTAGGTCTTCATTTGTATCGTGTGATCGCAATGATCATTCAAAGGATCTCAGAGCAGACTATAGACATCAGAAATGCAATCCGTTTCAACTAAATGCGTAATATGTAGTACTCAGAAAATGTATTGAAAGAAAAGCCTAAAACTATTCAACATATTACTTTTCAGGTAAATTTAAACCACTCTTGGATCGAATGCTGTGTTTGGCTGAAGAACAAGATTTCTTCACAGACGATGACATCAGAGAACACCTGGATACTTTTGTGGCCGCTGCTTACGACACAACGTCTACGGCTTTGACATTTATTTTGTTAGTGATAGGGTCAGACTGCGATATACAAGAACGAATATTTAACGAGTGAGTTGGTTACAAGTGAGAACGAGAGAGTGGACTAATTTAGTTAACGCAGGTCTAGTTTGGAGAGGCTAAAATATGGCGACTACTATTGATGATTCTCGTATTCCTAAACAGGTTGCAAGAAGTACTTAAACATAATGATGCTGATGTAACTAAACAAAATCTACCAAAACTAGAATACCTGGAGGCTGTGATCAAGGAAACAATGAGAATGTACCCATCTGTGCCACTTATCGGAAGAAAAGTTGAAAATGATGTCTATCTGAGTATGTTCCGGTACAATGGTAGTAAGAAAACCTTCCTTAGCGAAATACTCATTCAATTTTGTATATTTTTAGGAAACTGCACGTTACGAGCTGGCAGTACTTGCATGATAGGGGTGTACGGTCTCCTCCGTCACCCCATGTGGGGTCCAGACGCGGATCAGTTCAGACCAGAGCGATGGCTGAACTCGGCCACCTTACCAGATCACCCGAGCCTTAATGCTGCCTTCGGTGTTGGCAAGCGAAACTGCATAGGTAAGTGTACGCATTATTATTATGTTGCTAATTGATTTTTTAGTGTCTGAGCTACTAGTCTCTTAGTGATGAATGGAATAACGGTATCCACATTTTCCATTCATCATCATCAACAGCCTATTATTGTTCCCACTGCTGAGACACAAGCCTCCTCTCTTTTGAGAGGGAATGGGATATAATCTAAAACGCGAGCCCAGTGCGTATTGTTAGATTATGTCACATGTCTTTGAATTTTATGGTTTCTAAGACATGCCGGTTTCCTCACGATGTTTTCCTTCACCGTTTTGAGAGCAGGGTTGATGAAATAAATTACACAAAGTAGTGTGCCTGCCTGGGTTCCACGATCCCCATTTTCCATTAGAAGATTTGAATTGAAGCTCAATATTAGACACTGACAGGTTTATTATTTTCAAAACAGGTACCCATCTAGCCATTTGTATGTACAATGTATGATTGTATATTATTAAAAATTATCACACTGTCAATGAATGAAATGAACTTTTTAATGGTTTTGTATCAAAACTCATAAAACGTAACAGAAAGATTTGGTGCTGCTACTGGGGAAGTAGTCAGCTTTTAGCTAGTTTTGGGGGACTGCCTCTTGTAAATTTTGATGTCGAAAATGCGCTATTTAACAGCATGATATTATAAATAATAATAAACTTATGATTTCTTGTATTTTAAGTTATCCTTCTTGTTGAGCTTTATTTTTTTTTAATATTTGGCTTTTGCCGATACCTGCATTGTCTTTCTTTCTTCTATAGTCTATGTCGGTACATCTACATTATAATAATTGTATTATATCGATTAAAGACTCATTTATCGTTTCACAGGTAAATTATACGGCATGATGGTGATGAAGGTGGCGTTGGCGCATATTTTACGGCGATACCATGTTACTAGCGACATCAAAAATGTAGTTTGCGAATTTGACATGATATTAAAACCAGTAGAAGGACATCATATTAGTTTAACAGTGAGGACATAGACGGGTGTAATCAAGGTAGCAAATATTTACCAGTGACTGCTTTTTTGCTGAAAAAATATTGATAATGTAAAGCTCCACCAACGTCGTTTTTTTTATTTGTAATAAGGTACAATTATCATTTCAACAATAATAAAATAATGTTCAATACTTTGAATAAAGTATGAAAAATAAAATGGTTTCTTAAATTTACACTGAAAACCGACCCCAATAGCATGTAGTAGGAAAATGACTAACCAAATCGACAATCCAGAACAAGCGAGTGGAGGGGGTGATGTATTTAAACCAGCGCACGCACTTTTGCTCAGGCGCTCGGATGCGACAGACGTTTATTGGGACCTGTAGTTGTAATTATGTCGGTTACTTAATGTTTTTATAACTGTGTTGGTTTTGTGTTATTTAAAAATAAATAGTTCGAGGTTACTTTGTCGTTTCTTTTAAAAAACCAGCTAAGTGCTTGTCAGACCACGCACAATGTAGGGTTCCGTAATTGCCCATCCAAATAGGTGAACTTAATTAACTGAAACCATCCTGCCTATCTGCCTCCGAAGTCCGAACGATTATTTTTATTGTAAAAATAAAATAATCTAACATTTTCCGTTTTGAGACCTGCGCTCCCATACATTATGTATAGGAAAATATTTCATACAAGTACATTTTATGACTTGGTCGACTATTACTCGTAAACTTGTAAAGCTTACTTAGCTTTGATAGTTTTCCTTTTATTTTCGTTATATATGCTACTACCATGATTTTTTTCACACTCCCAAACACAACCCGTATAGGTGATTTAGGTTGGCACACTTGAGTCTAACAAAAATTTGCACTTTATGTACATTATGTTTCCAACATTTACTTCGGAAAAAATATGACTTTTAATTTAAAGTTTTCCTTGAATTGTATTTTTTAATGATTTTCAGAAAGTACTCGTAGTATGAAAATGCTATGTAACTCACTAAATGTAGTTACATTCACATCACTGTTTCCGCCAAAACTTTAAATTTTTACTGACTTTAAAGGCAGTTGTATATTTTCGAACGTTATAAATATATACGGAAATATCAACCGTACATATTGCACAATAAGAGTTTAACTTTTATAAGAGTTTAGTTTTTTTTTGTTTAAGATAACTGTCACCCACTTTGTATACCGAGACGAGAATCTAATAAGTGTGGACGTTAGTTTGTTGCTCTTGAAATTTTCCACTGATTTATGGGAATATTCAAGGTAAGAATAATTACTTAAGTGTTTTTGTGTTATTTTTTACTATAAATAAAAAATACAGCTTATGCAAAGGCAAAAATAATAACCTGTGAAATCACTTTTGTATTATGACTCGCATGAAAGCGTTACGTCGGTTGAGAAACATTTCACTCATTGGAATGAATTTGTAATTCAGTGGATGGTAACGGCCCGTACAAATTGTAAATTAACTAGCGACCCACTCCAGCTTCGCACGGGAGCAATTCAACTTCGCCTTGGCCCACATTTACACGTTCGTCCATCAATGTCTCTTTTGCTGACCGCTGCAGAGCTATTTTAGGCACCTAGTTAGAGTAGCTTCATTATAAACAGATTATTATTAAATAAAAAGTGTTTCTTATGAGCAAAGCTTTACTTGTCTTCCAAATATAGTGTTAAGAAATTAAAGATATCTCGTAAAGTTCATTAATTAACATGCCATTTTGTTACCAATTAAGATTGATGTCTTTTATTTTACACTGTGTTTAATTTGATCGTCTAAATTAGCTTAAAATACCATATTACCAAAAAAAAGTGTAGGTTTATGAACTAACTGTAACTCAAAGGGGATCATTCTCAGTAGATCCATTGGTCAGATCTAGAATACTTTTTCTCAGAAGATCCATTGGCCAGATCCATAATAAATGGGTTGATCTACTGGGAATTTGTTTTCTAATGAGAAAACAAATTTTTACTAGATACATCCATTTATCATGGCTCTGGTCAATGGATCTTCTGAGAAAAAGTATTCTCAGTAGATACATTTATTTCGATGATGGATCTAATGAGAAAACAAATTCCCAGTAGATCCATCATGGATCTGGCCAATGGATCTACTGAGGATTATCCCTCAAAGGGGACCTTTAGGAGATTTTCATTGCTCAAGTTGTATTTAAATCTTTAATTGATAATTATAGTATTGACTGATTATGTTCAAAATAAATATTATTTGATAAATTATTGGCATATTTAAATTATAACTAATCTATACGTTTTTCGTAACTCAATGGAGTCTTTAATCAGGTCTAGCGCATTCAACTACTTTTATTCAAAAAAGATTTAACATATAATAGTTAAATCTTTTTTGAATAAAATTATTTAAGATATTAACTTTAAAAATATATTAATATTCAGTTAGTACATAAAATGTATGATTAGAAAAAAAAAACATATAGTATTTTATTTATGAACAGCGTAAGAAAGAAAATAAAAATACGCCCTAATTTACACCCTGTATAATAATGCAGTGCAAATGCACCATGACGATTAAAATTTAATCGTCATGGTGTATTATTAGAAAAAAAAAGTGTAATAATCAGCACACAATTTTCTTCATTACACAACAATTAAAATAAAAATACTACATGAATAGAATAGGTAATTGTGATAATTTCCTTTTTTTATTGGTAAAATGAAGACATGATTTAGCGATCCTACTGTTTATATAGGAGATAGCAGATAGAATGCTTTCAGATTGTTACTAGATACGCGAAATGTCTGTGCTTGTGCTCTTAGTGGCAATATTCTGCCTAGTCATAGCAGCGTGGTCGTGGATGAGGCCGGATCCCCGTTCACCTCCTTTGTTCCCTGGGGCGCTACCCTTCATAGGACATTCGCATCAGATTTTTGGAAATCGAAAACGTGAGTCAAATACGTCCTAGAATATTTTTTATATTATCTTTTTACTACAATCTGTTGCCGTGCTGGAACAATAATTAGTATGTTTGTCTGTGTATGTCGTGGCATGCTCGGTGTGTGACTGTGTGTCACATCCTACTTTATATTATGCAGATCTAAGTATATCCTGCGGTGTTTTCCGCTTTAGTCTAGGATTTGTCTGGATTTCTTCCATCAGAACCTTCGCCAAAGGGTTGGGGTGGTTTTCAATGCGTTTTTTGTAGGTTTTTGTTTGGTGTAAGATTTCCTGCTTGACTGTATTGACTTGTAAATCGTGGTGTAATTGCTCATTTGTGACATACCAGGGTGCGTTTGTTATCATTCTTAGCCTTTTGTTCTGAAACCTCTGTTTTATTTCAATGTTAGAATGTGAGGCTGTCCCCCATAGCTGTATACCGTATGTCCAGATGGGTTTGGCCATCACCGGCCCATCTAGTTTTAAACCAAAACGTGTCTGGCACAAACCAAAACTCAGTGGCTGCTGCAAAGATATTCCTAACGAAAAAAAAACAGTTTGAATAGGAATCGAATCCAGGACCTTATGCTCAGGTGCCACGTTTGCGACCGTTAGACCAACGAGGTAGCTCATTCTGAATGGTCGCATGGACTTATTGCAACATTGTAGCAGAACTTTATATTATATATCAGCATAATATTTTGCATAAAAGCGAGTAGCATAAACATAATTTCGCAGAAAATCATTTGGCATACACTCATTTATCACACACTACCTAATCAAATTATATACTAAAACCTTCATCAAGAACCCCTCTATCAATTTATTGGTGAAAACAGCATGAAAATCGGTGCAGTTGTTTTTGAGTTTATCGCAAACAGACAGGCAGACGCGGAGAAGGACTTATTTTAATATGCAGTGAATCAAAACTCCTAATTTTTTTCAAGTCAGTATTGCCATTATATTCATAATAATCAAAAATTTGAAATTCGAAGGTACAAAATTCTGCCAGACCCGCTAATAAATACTTTAATTAAAGTCAATATTTTTTTTTCATTTTCAGGTCTATGGAGTTTTATACGAGACTTTACTGTGTACGCTATGGAAAATGGTGGTGCTACTGAGTTCCGATTGGGCACTCATTCATTTTATGGTACCTAAATATAGTTGGTTTGTTCTTCTTCTTCTTCTTTAAGTGTCCTTGAATTCAACCTGTGCCAGACCAGTATGAACCCACTTGTACAGTACAGCTCTAACATTTCCTTGCTGGCTCCACTCTGGTCATTTGTTTGTTATAAGTAATAAGAAAAAATAAGTTAGGATTATTTATAGTTATGTAATAAGCAAGATGTAGTGACAAATATTGAAAAGAGCATGCTTAGATGGTTTGGTCAAGAGGAGAGGATGAGTGAAAGGCGACTAACAAGAGAAATTCACAAGGTAGATGTGAGTTGCAAATCCGGGAGGAGATGCCTTGAAAATGAATTCAGTTACCTCATTGGTGAGGTTATTCAGTGTGGAAAAGTAATAATATAATATTCCACAACTATCACACAACGCCATCTAGTCCCAAGCTAAGCAGAGCTTGTGTTATGGGTACTAGACAACTGATAAACATACTTATATATTTCTAAATACATACATATTATAGATAAATTACACCCAGACACAGAACAAATGATCGTGCTCATTACACAAACATTTGTCCTGGGTGGAAATCGAACCCACGACCTCCGGCATAGCAGTTAGGGTCACTAACCACTAGACCAACAGGCCAGGCGTATTACTCGCAACCAGCATGCGTGTATGACTAGATGTATGAACGTGGACGATTCAAAAAGAGTATGTAAGGATCGTAGCATGTGGCGTTCTCTGGTTTCTGCCTACCCCTGGGGAAAAGGGCGTGTGTTTGTGTATATCATATTATGCACATGGCTACGACTAAAAAAATCGAAAGTCTAATAGGAATAAAATTGATTTTTAATCAATGTTATTATCTGTTTCAGTATTGACTGACCCTGAGGATTGTCTAACACTATCCAATACATGTTTTGATAAACCATATTTATACGATTTCGCAAAACGATTATTAAATAATGGTCTTATTACAGCAGAAGGTAAGCTAGAAAAAACATACAAAATCAAAGTTTCAACACAAAGGGATTTGCAGTTTGATCGATGTCCAGACGCCAGCCGTCAAGCTACCTAAAACTGTTAAATTTTCTTAAAAACAACCCTGAACCTAGTGCTTTAGCGATATATTTGAAAATTGACTGATTTATTTATAGTACTTTATTGCTGATTTTTTTATCGACTATGAATTTGTAATTGTTTCATTTTCCGCTTGACGATATAATTTATGGTTGTTTTTGTGTCTGTCTGAATTTATATTGAATCTAAAATGCAATTTAAGGCTGGCCGCAAACTTTCGGTTTCCGAATTAGGTTTCCAGATCAGGAATTCAGATTCGGAATTCCATGAGACTACCGCAAACGTCCGGTTTTTTAATTCGGAATTTTATACGACCAGTACGTATAGAAACGCTTGTGAAACCACACGTATATTTGGAAAACGAGGACGTATTCATTGCTATCGCATTTTTAGATCTGCTCCAAAGCCAAGTCTTTTACGTCTCTATTGTGATAGTCCACATTATAATATACATATGGATATTGTTCCACCGCCGCAATTAAATTTTCGGCTACACACATTTTGTTACTTACGATGGTGATGGGTCGATAGACGTTCACTCGTTACAAGGCTCGCGCGAATCCGAATTTAAATTACAAAAACTTTGCAAGCGCTGCGCTCAGGATGACGTCAATAGGTTTTTTTTCCGTTCTCACGATCCGAACGCATCGCACCGAACGTTAGGTCTTTTTTCCGTTTGAAAAAAATAAGAATAATGTGCGCATTGTTGAAGATTTTGTATGTCAGCAGAGCATTGAGATTTCCGAATCTGAATTCCTGATCTGGAAACCTAACTCGGAAACCGAACGTTTACGGCCGGCCTACGTCAAACCTTTACAATTTTGGAAACATTTTATTGTATAATTTAATCATTTGTATGCCCAAGTGGCTGATCATGGTATGAACATTATAGGGTCTATTATATATATTTGTCTAAACAAAAAACACGTAGGTACTTATCCAATATTTGTCGATAATCTAAAAGACGGACAAAACAAAATCATATTTTTTTTTAATTTACGTTTACTACGTTGTATCAACAACAACTTAGCTATTATTTTACGTCACTATTTTGTTCTAGCATCTATTTGGAAAAACCACCGCAAACTATTAAATCCGGCGTTTAACCAACAAGTACTGAACACTTATGTGACTGAAATGAACGTGCAAGCTCGAAGTTTTGTCTCTCAATTAGCTTCGAAATTAGGAAAAGGCCCGTTTGACGTGAGAGAGTACTTAGTCACCTATATACTGTCAACTGTTACTAGTAAGTCAAAATGAAGCACAAATTTTCTTAAAAATTATCTTGAAAAAACACATTAATATTATCAGTACTTAAGTTAACAGAACCGCCACCATCATTATTTTGCTCTGATCCTAATTATTTAGGGGTCGGCACAGCATGCTGTGATCTCATCAGACACTTCCTTTGTTGCCATATCTTTATACAGTCCACCCTTCGTTTCTATGATCTTAATTTACTCTTATTCGCCTCTAAATTCATTCTCAAAACTTTCTTCACGATATTTTCATCCAAGCTACTAAAGGCATTTAATTCATTCCAAGGCAACCAATTACTGTTGGCCAAGTGATGGCTTCCGGCCACCGTAGACGCGAGCCTATGGACGGTGTGTGATGGGCTAGCTCGCCGTCCGTCCGTCTTACGACGACAACAGGCCGTGTCGACGGCGCGTTCGTATTCCACGCGCGCTTCAAAGAGATGTCAGCAACATGGGAGGGGCCCGCAAGGTCCGACGCCCGTCGGGGCTGCGGGTTGTTCACAAGTTACCGCGGCCTTGACATATAGGGCTAAGAAGGAACATGGGTGGTTTTTAGTCAGTAGAAGTCTGACACTCCCTTTCGCTCTGCCCAAGAGCGGGAGGGTTTATTTGATGATTATCCACTCGCCAAAAAAAAAAAAACGCAACCAATTACCACACAACTTTTCACTCACCGGCGCGGCGCGCGGCTGCGGGACTTTTAGACTTCCTCATATGTAATCATTTCTTATTTCATTAACAAAAGACATCAAACAATTATATTTTACTTATTTTTCCTTACAGGGACATCATTGAAATTAAGTAATGAAGATCAAGTTTTAATGGATACAGATTATGCAGAAGCAATGGATGATTTTTTGAAGCTTATTTGTGATAGAGTGCAAAGAGTGTGGTTACATTGGGGGTTAATTTTTAAGTGGAGTGCAATGAAACGCAAAGAAGATAAACTTATTAACAAACTAAACAAAATAATATATCCCGTTGGTTATTTTTGTAAATATCTATAAAATTACCCTGTTACTTATATTGATGTCTAGTAGTTTATTTTATTTATTTTTTCAGATAATACGTAAAAGGAAATCGGAGTTGAAAGCAAATAAGGATCCTTTTAACTACAATGACACGGGATATGGTAAATATTACACGCATTAATAAAATTCAAAATCTTAAATTTAATGTTAGTTTTACTTTACAGCAGTTAAATATATGTGAGTCTAAAGATACCACTTTTTTCGTGGGTGCGTTTAAAAACATTTAAAGTCACATACACAAACAGCCAGACCTTTTTTGTACGGTATACGCGCGCGTATGACCCTGACTGACATGATTCTCTGCGGTCTCCGCAGTAGTGCCTTGTTCTGGGCAGACAAGGACTCTGCCCACACCGGGGCCCCGTAGAAAATTTAGACTCACATACACAAACAGCCAGACCTGGAACTACTACCTCTAACCCATTTGAATATTTGTTCCGTGCAGCAATCGAACTCGCAGCACGCGACGTTGTGATCAATTGCTAAGCCACTGCGCTAACTTTTCCATCATTTATATACTTTTTTCAGACAAGTTCAAACCAGTATTAGATCAAATGCTGCAGATGGCTGAAGAGCAAAATGTCTTCACAGATTCTAATATCAGAGAACACCTGGATACTTTAGTGGCAGCTTCTTACGACACAACTAGTTCAGCTATGACATTTATTTTATTGGTCATCGGAAATTACCAAGGTGTACAAGAAAAAATTATCAACGAGTAAGTAACATTTATGATAATCTGTAACAATTTTCCTGATCAGGAACTTTTTGCAACTCCTTGAAAAAACGGTGTTTCTATAATGGGCAAATGTAGATGACAGCGGCAAGGAGTAAGGGTCACAGTCAAAATACGCCAAAGAGCTTGAGCAGCCCAGTGTACTCAACCCTGTCCGCGAAAAAATAACTAGCTGATCCCCGCGGCTTCACGGTCAAATTATTGGGGTGGGGGGGGGGGGGGGGAGAAATCATCAAATGACTCCTCCCGCTCTGCTGAGTGCTGAGGGCGGAAGGGTGTTAGACTTCTAATGACTAAAAATCACCCATGTTCCTGCTTAACCGTTTCTGTTGAGGCTGCGGTATCTCTTTCGAACGACCCGCAGCATTAAACCCTGAGCTGAGTGGATGCCCTCTTTTTTTTTTTTGGCGGGTGTAAAATCATCGACTAACCCCTTCCGCTCTTGGGCAGAGCGAAAGGGAGTGTCAGACTTCTTCTGAATAAAAACCACCCATGTTCCTTCTTCGCCCTCTATGTCGAGGCCGCGATAACCTGTGGACAACCCGCGGCCCAGCTGGAGATGCCCTAAGTTTGATATTGTTTTTTTTATTAATAAATATTGCAGGTTGCAAGACGTACTTGACCATAACGACGAAGATTTTACTAAGGAAGATTTACATAAACTTGTTTATTTGGAAGCTGTGATCAAAGAGGCAATGCGACTGTATCCTGCCATTCCGTTTATCGCAAGAAAGGTTGACAGAGATGTTAATCTGAGTACGTATCCTTTTTACTTTGGTCTTTTTATAGTGCCAGCAGCAGCATAGTCTAGTGGTGTGACCGTCAGACTGCCTACATATAGGTCTTGAGTATGATCCCAGGACACACACATCTGAATTTTAGGATTTGTGTGCGTATTGCACAATTATTACTTGTTTCGGTGAAGGTGAAGGTGAACATTGTGAGGAAACCAGCATACCTAAGAGATATTCTCGACTGCATTTAAAGTCAATCCAGAGACCCATGGCCCGCAATAAATGGTTTGATTTGTTTTTTTTTATTTGCATTAAAACTCTGACACCGGGTGTTAACACCACACGATCAAAAGAGAAGAAGAAGACTTAAAGTCAGGATATTGGAGGCATGAAAACTCTGATAGAGCTTAGGCATTAACCATACGATATAGAAAGAAGAAGACTTGAGTGTTGGAAATCATCAAATGACTCCTCCCGGGCTCTTGGCGGAGCGGAAGGGAGCTTCAGATTTCTACTTACTAAAAACCACCCATGTTCCTTCGTAGCCCTTTTTTTTGAGACCGCGGTATCTCTTTCAAACAACCCGCAGAAGAAGAAGACTTAAAGCAAACATATTTTTGTGAACTTACAGAGACCTGCACTTTGCGAGCTGGAGGTTCATGCGCCATAGGGGTGTACGGTCTCCTTCGTCACCCCTTGTGGGGTGCAGACGCGGGAGAGTTCAGACCGGAGCGTTGGTTGGACCCGGCCGCTTTGCCGGATCACCCCAGCCTTTATGCTTTCTTCGGTGTAGGCAAGCGAAACTGCATTGGTACTTGAGATTTTTTTACTTACTTCAACCTCTAAGATCTGTGCCACTTGCCAGTATTTTGTGATTTGTGAGATCTTTGTGAATGTCTGGTCTAATTTAAAGACCAATAGAGAGATTGGAACCATTTTTGATCAATAATATAAAAACCGAGTGCTTTGGGAAGATGGTAGCCAATTTTGATAGTGCCTATATTTTTTTGAGTTAGTAAACTTGCACCCTTATCAAGTGTAGTGTAGGTGCAAGTAAAACCAAATCAATCGTTTTCTAAACTTATTATTTTTTTCTGGCTCATTGTTAAAATTTCAGATGTGTTTCTCATTTCAATATACAGAAACTGTTAACGGCATCATCTTACTGCTGATGTTTTTTCCTATAATTTCCATTTTTCGATCCAAGCCCAATGTTGATCACTGGTCGCTAGTTTTATGACGGCTGACGGGACACATTCTGGCTGTGTCAGAGCTCCAAAAACTCTACTTTGGCCCACAGCTATGTTTAATTTTAATTTTATTTTTTACAAATTAGATGACTAATGTTTTTGTTTTTTACAGGTAAACTATTCAGTATGATGATAATGAAGATGGCTTTGGCGCATATTTTACGGCGATATCGAGTTACTGGCAAAATTAGCAACGCAGTGTGTGAAATGAATGTAGTTTTAAAACCAGTAGAAGGACATTATATTACTGTAACATCAAGAACATAGTAATAAATAAAAAAAAAAACAATTAAAGGCACTTCATAAATATACTCTTAATTAAAATCAAATCGAAAACAAATTAAAGATTTTTACTATTTCTCTTTTGGAATTAGTTGTAAAGATATCTCACGCAAAACAATCCATTTGGCGAGTTGCAAATGCTATTTTCATTTGCAATTTGCCAAATGGATTCTTTTTTTCGTTCTTGGAAGATAAAACAAATACCGAAGTATGTTTATAAATCCACTATAAAAGACCTTTATGAGTGAAAACTTTTTTTTTCGACTTCTGCAAGAACAGCCCCGTTATTAAAGATGATGAGATTTATTCATCATCATCATTATCATCACCCATAAGACGTCCACTGTTGGACAAAGAACGAAGAGAACGCCATAACGAACGGCAACCTGCCGTTTGTATCCACCGGTTGCCCGCGACTCTCACGATGTCGTCGGTCTACCTGGTGGGAGACCAACGCTGCGTCTTCCGGTTCGTGGTCGCCACTCGGTTGCACACCTTTCGGTTGTCGGTTTTATTATGAACTAGCTGACCCACGCAACTTCGTCTGCGTCTCAATAATATTATTATGCAGCTTACAACCTTCCTCGATAGATTGACTATTCAACATAGTACATTTTTTTCAATTAACTTTCTAATGTTGAAAGAATTTTCAAAGTCGTCAGAGTAATTTTTAAGTTTAATCGTAATAAACCAAAAATCTTATATTTCCTCTTTATAATATTAGTTTAGATTACCTTAGATTATATTATTAAAGTGAGAATTACTATAGGTAACCACCTATCTCTTACTGTTAAATCATCATCATCTCCATCAGCCTATATTGTTCCCACTGCAGGGTCTCAGGCCTCCTCTTTAGGAGTGGGATGAGCTATAATCCACCACGCGGGCCCAGTGCGGATTGGTAGATGTCACATATCTTCGAATTTTTAGTTCTAAGATATGCAGGTTTCCTCACGATGTTTTCCTTCACCGTTTTGAGAGCATTGGTGATTAAATAAATTACACAAAGTAATGTGCCTGCCTGGGTTTGAACCCACGACCAACTGTTCGTAAGTCGGAACCGCCACCACTGGGCCACAACTGCTCAAAACACAATATACAATAACACCTTGTAAATATTATGGCGCAATAAAATATCTACATTGGGACGCGAGGGCCGGGCGGCACACATAATTATTTTTTCTTGTGAACATTTTTACATTGCGATATCTTCTAAGATATTTGTTTAAACTATATAGAGTAAAAGGCACAAATATTCTATATTAAATTTCCGATATAACAAACACATTTATTTAGATACTAGCTGATGCCCGCGACTTTGTTTACGTGGAAATATTGATGTGTGTGATTGAGTAGTCCTAAGCGCAACTACTGAGCATATTTGATTACCGAGACGGGCTTGAAGGTTTTCTCAGTTGTGGCCACGGAGTCTGGTTTTTGTGCCCAGTTGATATACCACATGTATTAAATAAGCTTCGCAAAATATTCTATTTAACCAAACATCTCAGTAGTATAAAATAGTTACAGTGAGTCAATCTTAATAGATAGATATATGCTATCGCGGACTTTATTGTAGAACTTTTAAGGAATAACATTTCTTTCATACATGATATTTGCATAACTGAAACCATTTTAGCAGCGCACACAACGGAAGCTCTCAATTAGGAAAATCGTTTCCCGTTTTTGAATCATTTTTCATTTATGCTCCACTCCTATTAGTCGTAGCGTGATGTTATATAGCCTAAAGGCTTCCTCGATAAATGGAATATCCAACACAAAAAGATTTTTTCAATTCCAACCAGTAGATCCCGAGTTTATAGCATTCAAACAAACAAACTCACAATAAAACACTTTATTACGGTCACAGTTTATGTCAATGCCACATACATCAAAATCGGTTCAGTAGTATAATAGTTATAGTTGAATAAAGAAACTCACAAACAAACATACATACATGAACGCTACAACATAACACTCTTTTTTTTGGAGCAGTCGTGTAAAAACTTCACAATTATTATCAAAGAAAAAGAAAGAAAGAAAATTGTGTTTATTTGGCAAAAAAACCATCACACGCACTTTATTACACAATAAAGCATACATTTTAGTCATTACACCTATCCTAAACTATGTAATATTCCCATTAGTAGAGTAAATACCTTGGAGAACGCAGGTGTCGTACGCCAAGTAGCTTTTTTTTTTTCAAGTTATGTCACAAAATAAATAAAACTATTATGTGCGTTTAATTTTTTTTACTAAATGTATTTGGTGTTTCAATAAAAAATTGTTAATTACAAACTCATCACAATAAGTGTGTTTCAGTTGCTATACTAAAAATAATACAAATTAAAAGGGGGCTACCCTACTACGACGGTACGGAACCTTTTATGTGCGAGTCCAAGTCGCTCTTATTTATTATCTACTAGCGGCGCGCACCGGCTTTGTCCGAACCACCGTAATGCTGGAAGACTTCTGGAGGATGCATCTTTTTAGCTGGTATGGTGGGGTGGACAGCACATCAGGCTTTTATTTGTTTCATGCATTATAAGATTAGAAGACAGAGCGTTGGTTGGTCTCCCACCAGGTGGACCGACAACATCGTGAGAGTCGCGGGCAACCGGTGAATGCAAACGGCAGGATGCTTTGTTGTGGCGTTCTTTAGGGGAGGCCTTTGTCCAGCAGTGGACGTCTTATGGCTGATGATGATGATTCTAAGATTACGCTAAATATAAACACGCTCTGCTATAATAGTGTCAGGCTAAGTAATTTGTATTTTCTTAGAAACTGAGGCTGTTTCCTAGTGGTCATACTATTTTGTCCTACCAGTAAGCCCACATGGACATGTATGTAACACATTTATTTAAAAATAGATTAATACCATATGGGTTAAAAAGCTTCTCAAAAAATAATTATATTTAACCTAATATTTCAATAGTAAATAATGGTTGCAGTGACTCAATCTTAATAGATATGCTGTCGCGGACGTTTTTGTAGAACTTTTAAAGAGAAATAATTTCATATTACATGACATTTGTGTCACTTAAACCGTTTTAGCAGCGCACGCAACGGAAGCTCTCAAAACAAATAAATTCTTTCCCGATTTTTCAACATTTTTCATTTATGCTCCGCTCCTATTGGTTGTAGCGTAATGTTAAATAGCCTAAAGTCTTTCTTGATAAATGGAGTACCGAACATAAAACGATTTTTTTCAATTCCAACCAGAAGTTAATAATAATAATAATAATAATATTCCACAACTATCACACAACGCCATCTAGTCCCAAGCTAAGCAGAGCTTGTGTTATAGGTACTAGACAACTGATATACATACTTATATATTTCTAAATACATACATATTATAGATAAATTACACCCAGACACAGAACAAATGATCGTGCTCATCACACAAACATTTGCCAGAAACAAACAAAAAAGCAACACAAACAGGAAACAGTTCCTGAGTTTATCGCGTTAAAACAAACAAACTCTTCAGCTTTATAATATTAGTATACATTTATAAAAAAGATAGGGGTAGTTGAAATCCCACAAATAACTTGATTCAAACTACAAACGATTATTTTTAAATAGCTGTTGCCAGCGGCATTACCCGCTACAACTCGAAAATTATCCCACGGGAAGATGAAATCGGGATTAAACTACCCTATGTGTTAATCTAGGTTATCGCACTAATATGTATTATCAAGTCGAAAGTTTTTGAGTATGTGAGTGTGTATGTTCGTTTGTTACTTCTTCACGTAAAAACTACTGAATAGATTTGGATAAAATTTGGTACACAGATAATTTATGATCTGGATAGGATAGGATAGTTTTTATCCCGATTTTATCTTCCCGTGGGATAATTTTCGTGTTGTTGCAGGTGAAGGCGCTGGCAAGAGCTGGTCAAGTATATGTGTACAAAATTTTATCAAAATCCGTCCAGTAGTTTTGCGTGAAAGAGTAACAAATATCCATCCATACATACTCCCAAACATTCTCATTTATAATATTAGTAGGATAAACCATGGAGCAAAATCGCCGCTAAAGGGGACAAAACTGATGATGAACTGATGCTCATAATATCTGGGAAAATTTGTTCTCTCTTTCTCCACCCGAGTCAAGTTCAGTCGCCCAGGTACAATTCTATAACGGAGACTAATAAGCGCAATAACTTTAGCATAAGAACAATTCTGGGGAGTTTGTTCCGCCACTTCTTCTTTCCAGCTAAAACACTAGGAAGTTTCGAAGGGTCTGCGTTTTGGGGGACTGTCTCTTGTAAATAAGTAAAGTAAAGTAAAGTATATTTTGACTATCGAAAAGTGCTGATTATCAGCCTAATTTGAATAAATGAGTTTTGATTTTGATTTTGAATCACACGTCTTATCTACACAGAAGTTGTCTGTTTTACACATTGTGTCTACATTTCTAATCCAACTTTTCGCTCTCAGGTCGGCTGGAATTTTTTTTAAGAAATAAATAGTACTTTTGTGTTTTTCTATTTTAATGCTATGTCCTGTATTGTATTTTGTGTAAATAAATAACTTTTTTTAACCCAAACCAAAAAAGAATAAAATTCATAATAATTCATAATAAATCTCATCATTATAATCTTAAATAACTGGGCCAAGAGCCTGTTCTCGCAAAAGTCGAAAAAAAAAAATTGTATTCACTCATAAAAGTCTTTTACAGTGGTTTAGTAACATACTTCGGTATTCGTTTTATCTTCCAAAAACAGCTATTTTCTTTTACGTGATATCATTTTAGCTAATTTTAATAAAATAAACAGTGAAAATCCTTATAACTTTTTAACTATTTCTTTTCGTTTTGATTTAAAATAAGAGTATTTTTATGATAATATGATGTCTTTAATTGAACGTATACAATGATTTTTTTTATGAATTACATTGAAAACAATAATAGTTGTTACACTAAATACTATGTTCTTGATGTTACAGTAATATGATGTCCTTCTAATGGTTTCAAAACAACATCATATTCACATACTAAGTTGCAAATTTCGCCAGAAACACGGAATCGTCGTAAAATATGCGCCAAAGCCACCTTCATCATCATCATACTGAATTGTTTACCTGTAAAATTGTATAGCGAATAAACAATTAGCTATCTATTTTTCTACATTAAATTCAAATTAAACGTAGCTGAGGGCTAAAGTAGAGTTCAGTAGATCAGATCTTGTAGAAGATGTTGGGTGTTGTGATCTGGACAAAACTAGCGACCAGTGATTCACATTGGTCTTGGATTGAAACAACTGGAAGTCATGGAGATCTTTGTCCAGCAGTGGGATGATACAGGCCAAAAGTATCAGAAAATGAAAATCATAATATCTAAAATTTTAACTGCAAACCAGAACGGACACAGAACTCAAGAAAAGATTGATTTGGTTTTATATTTACTATCAAATTGGCTACCGCATCCCAAAGAATTCGGTTTTTTTTACATTATTAATCAAAATCGGTTCCAATCTCTCTATTGGCCTTTAAACTAGACCAGAAAATCACAAACATCTCTAAACAGCCCGTCATCACAAAATACTGGCAAGTCTCACCATGACAATATGGCACAGATCTTAGAGGTTAAAATAAGTAAAAAATACTCATGTACCAATGCAGTTTCGCTTGCCTACACCGAAGAAAGCATAAAGGCTGGGGTGATCTGGCAAAGCGGCCGGGTCCAGCCATCGCTCCGGTCTGAACTCTCCCGCGTCTGCACCCCACAAGGGGTGACGAAGGAGACCGTACACCCCTATGGCGCATGAACCTCCAGCTCGCAAAGTGTAGGTCTCTGTAAGTTCACAAAAATATTTTTGCTTTAAGTCTTCTTCTTCTGCTAGTTGTTTGAAAAAGAAACCGCAGCCTCGACAAAAAGGGCTATTCTTAGCCCAAAACCGCCCATGTTTCGTCTGGAACATGGGTGATTTTTAGTCAGTAGAATTCTGACACTCCCTCCGCTCTGCCCAGAGCCCGGGTGAAGTCATTTGGTGGTTTCCAACACTCAAGTCTTCTTCTTTCTTTATCGTATGGTTAATGCCTAAGCTCTATCAAATTTTTTATGTTGCCAATATCCTGACTTATAGTCTTCTAATTCTCTTTTGATCGTGTGGTGCTGAAACCCGGTGTCAGAGTTTTAATATGGGCCATGGGTCTCTGGATTTACTTTATATGCAGACGAGAATATCTCTTAGGCATGCTGGTTTCCTCCAGATGTTTTTATTCACCGAAGCAAGTGATAATTATACAATACGCAGATAAATCCGAAAATCAGATGTGTGTGTCTTGGGACCAAACTCAAGACCTATGTGTAGGCAGTCTGACAGTCACACCACTAGACTATGCTGCTTCTGGTACTACAAAGAGACCAAAGTAAAAAGGATACGTACTCAGATTAACATCTCTGTCAACCTTTCTTGCGATAAACGGAATGGCAGGATACAGTCGCATTGCTTCTTTGATCACGGCTTCCAAATAAACAAGTTTATGTAAATCTTCCTTAGTAAAATCTTCGTCATTATGGTTAAGTACTTCTTGCAACCTGCAATATATTAAAAATACATTATCATCCTTATGGCAGCTCAGGGTTTAGTAACATCCTAACCAGACCAACTTAGGACTACACGCCGCCAATTCATACTGCCTTGAAAAGGTCTCGTCGTGGTACCGTTTTAGATTTGCGGTGGAAATCGCGTCACGATTCACGTTCGTAAGGGTCATTGTCCAGTTCCGCGGAGGCGTAGCTTCATAGACACTTATTTAGACGCAAACTCAAAGCATGTGCTAGTGGATACTTTGGATAGTAAACGGGTCATGGAGGTCATTTATGTAAAGTTATAACCAGAAATACTAGTATTTACAAAAACAGCTGTGTATAATATAGAACTTTGACCCCCAATATCTCCGTAACTAGGGGGTTTCCAGGTATGGTCTAGAACCAAAAAATGATCGCAGTGGTGGGGAAAACAAATGCCTTTCATTTGCGTTACTTTTACACCCTTTATACATTTATATTGTTACAAAAATCATATTTACATGTCATAATTCTTCATGTTGAGATCATACATCTAAGTGAGAAGTTGATAACGATATAAAAAGACGTTTTACGTTCAAGTTATGAGCGTCCAGAGTAAAAATAAATAGAAATAAACAATTTCAAACATAAAATAAACCATGGCAGCTAAGAGAGGTCCAGTCTCTTAGCTGTCATATTTTGAAGCGTCTATGAAGCTACACCTCCTTGGACAGTGACCCTTACTTCTGGTCGCTGTTATCTACATTTGCCCAGTATTTCATAGAAATACCGCATTTTCAAGAAGTTGCGAAAAGTTACTGACCAGAAGAATTGTTACAGATTATCATAAATGTTACTTACTCGTTGATAATTTTTTCTTGTACACCTTGGTAATTTCCGATGACCAATAAAATAAATGTCATAGCTGAACTAGTTGTGTCGTAAGAAGCTGCTACTAATGTATCTAAGTGTTCTCTGATATTAGCGTCTGTGAAGGCATTTTGTTCTTCAGCCATCTGCAGCATTTGATCTAATACTGGTTTGAACTTGTCTGAAAAGTAATATAAATGATGGAAAAGTTAGCACAGTGGCTAAGCGATTGACCGCAACGTTGCGTGCCGCGGGTTCGATTGCTGTAGAGAACAAATATTTGGATGGGCTACCGGTAGCTCTTGCAGGTCTGGTTGTTTGTATCATCACCATCATTAGTCATAAGACGTCCACTGCTAGACAAAAGCCTCCCCCATAGAACGCTATACAGAACGCCAGCTTGCCGTTTGCCTCCACCGGTTGCCCGTTGGTTGGTTTTAATTTCTTTAAACGCACTCACGACTCAGAACTACATAAAGTAGTATCAAAATCAAAATCAAAACTCATTTATTCAAACTAGGCTGATAATCAGCACTTTTCGAACGTCAAAATTTACTTTACTTTACTTATTTACAAGAGACAGTCCCCCAAAACGCCCTCCCTTCGACACTTCCTAGTGTTTTTGCTGGAAAGAAGAAGTGGCGGAACAAACTCCCCAGCACACATCTGTACAGTATTTTTAGCCAAACAACTACATATTATGAATGTAAATGCTATAAAGAGCCACAAGCACTTAAGATATTGAATTTTATTCATGCGGGTAATATTTACCTGATCCCAAGTGACTGTAGATTTTCGGATCCTTATTTGCTTTCAACTCCGATTTTCTTTTATGTATTATCTGAAATAAATAAATGAAATAAACTAATAAATAACAACAATTTAAATAACAAGTAAATTGATAGATAATTACAAAAATTACCAACAGGATTTATCATTTGGTTTAGTTTGTCAATAAGTTTATCTTCTTTGCGCTTCATTGCACTCCACTTAAAAATTAACCCCCAATGTAACCACACTCTTTGCACTCTATCACAAATAAGCATCAAATAATCTTCAATTGCTTCTGCATAATCTGTATCAATTACAACTTGATCTTCATTACTTAATTTTAATGATGTTCCTGTAAGAAAAAATAAGTTAAATACAATTGTTTGATGTCTTCTGTTGATGAAAAAAGAAATTAGTAAAGAGGTAGTCTGAAAGTGGTGCCAGTGAGTGTAGGCTGCCTTGGAATGGGCATGTTATCCGGAGGAATGTGGAAAATGTAGTGAGGAAAGTTTTAAGAATTAATGTGGAGGCGTATAAGAGTAGAGGAAAACCAAATAAATGAAGAATAAGTGATGCCTGATGAGATGACGATATGCTGCTCCAACCCCAAATTAATTGGGATAAGACCAAGAGCATGATGTTGTATTCTGTTAACTTAAATACTGACAATATTAATGTGTTTGTTCCAGACTATTATATAATTTGTCCTTCGTTTCTACTTACTAGTAACAGTTGACAGTATAAAGTTGACTAAGTACTCTCTCACGTCAAACGGGCCTTTTCCGACTTTCGAAGATAATTGAGAGACAAAACTTCGAGCTTGCACGTTCATTTCAGTCACATAGGTGTTCAGTACTTGTTGGTTAAACGCCGGATTTAACAGTTTGCGATGATTTTTCCAAATTGACGCTGAAACAAAACACTGACGTAAAACAATAGCTAAGTTGTTGTTCAAACACGTTGTGCTTTATTTGCAGGCGCTAACTTTTCATAAAATTACGAATATGATTATTAACAAATAATGATTTCAGAAATTGTTGCTGGTATGGACGCCAGCACATCAAGCTACTACATAAAATCAAATCGTTTACTGGTAATTTTTATTTTTTTAAAAGGGTAACTGGTCCCTGGTCCGAGTTACATAGTGGGCCGAATGACCCCTTACCCAATTTTAAACGTATACGGCCTTATTACAAAAAATAAGGCCGGTTATGTTCATACCATGATCAGTCACTTGGGCATACAAATTATTAAATAATCCAATAAAATATGTTTCTAAAATTATAAATATTTGACTTAAATTGCGTTTCAGATTAATTATAAATTTAATCTGAAATTTATTTTGAATTTAGACAGACACAATACAAAAACAAACCATTCGTAAGAAGTTATCGTCAAGTCGACATGAAACAATTAAAAATTTTTAGTCGATAAAAAATCAGCAACAGAGTACCTACTATAAATCTGTAATTTTCAAATTTATCGCTAAAACATTACATTTAACGGCGGTTGGGATACTTGATTGCTGGCGTCTGGACATCGATCAAACTGCAAATCCCTTTTGTGTTGAAACTTTGTTATTGTAGGTACCTATCATTTTTCAAGCTTACCTTCTGCGGTAATAAGACCATTATTTAATAATCCTTTAGCGAAATCGTAAACATATGGTTTATCGAAACATGTATTGGATAGTGTAAGACAATCTTCCGGGTCAGTTAATACTGAAACAGAAAATAACAATGATAGCGATCAATTTTATTCCTTTCATCATCATCATCATCATCAACCTACATTGTTCCCACTGCAGGGACTCAGGTCTCCCTCTAGGAGAGCGATGGGCTATTGGTAGATGTGACATATCTTCGAATTTTTGGTTCTAAGACATGTCGGTTTCCTCACGATGTTTTCCTTAACTTACTTCCGATTTTTGCACTTATTATATACATACATAAACTCACGCCCTTTTCCCAAGGGGTAGGCAGAAACCTACCACGGAACGCCAACTGCTACGATCCTTACGTCATAGCTCTTTTTGACTCGTCGACATTCATTAATCTAGTCATACTTGCACGTTGTGAGTTATACACACTTACCCCCACTGAAGAACCTAACCAATGAGGTAACTGAATTCCTTTCTAAGGCATCTCCTCCCGGATTTGTCACTCACATCTACCTTGTGAATTCCTCTTGTTAGTCGCCTTTCACTCATCCTCTCCACTTGACCAAACCATCTAAGCATGCTCTTTTCAATATTTGTCACTACATCTTGCTTAGTATTATATATATTTTATACCATTACAAGACAACCCAATGCGATAAATACGCCTTAATCAATCCTAACTTATTTTATTTTTTCTTATTATACTTATAACAAACAAATGACCAGAGTGGAGCCAGCAAGCAAATGTTAGAGCTGTACTGTACAAGTGGGTTCATACTGGTCTGGCACAGGTTGAATTCAAGGAAACTTAAAGAAGAAGAAGAAGAAGAACAAACCAACTATATTTAGGTACCATAAAATGAATGAGTGCCCAATCGGAACTCAGTAGCACCACCATTTTCCATAGCGTACACAGTAAAGTCTCGTATAAAACTCCATAGACCTGAAATTAAAGAAAAAAAATTAACTTTAATTAAAGTATAATTCGAAGCCACAACATTCTCGCTAGGGACTGGCAGAATTTTGGTAGCTTCGAATCTCGACTTTTTGATTATTATGAATATAAAATATATGCCTAAAGATGTTTCTGACTTAAAAAATATAAGTTTTAAATAATAATAATAATAATAATAATATTCCACAACGATCACACAACGCCATCTAGTCCCAAGCTAAGCAGAGCTTGTGTTATGGGTACTAGACAACTGATAAACATACAAGACTTATATATTTCTAAATACATACATATTATAGATAAATTACACCCAGACACAGAACAAATGATCGTGCTCATCACACAAACATTTGTCCTGGGTGGGAATCGAACCCACGACCTCCGGCATAGCAGTTAGGGTCACTAACCACTAGACCAACAGGCCAGTCATATCCTTAGTTAATATTATTAATGCTAAAGTAACTCTATTGAACTGATTCAAATATAATTGGGTTAACAAATAGTCTGGAGCCTGAGAAAGGAAGGCTACCTTTTAAGGTGGAAGCTCACATCCGGCCCGCGAAATTCTAATTTTCTTACGTTTTTGGCAATTTGCAGGCCAGTGCTTGGTTGTATGTTTATGAAAATTTGATTTGCGACTGTAAGACGTATGAAGTTACCGAATTATAACCATCAAAATTATCAATACAACCCTCCAAGTTCATTTTCATGTCAAGATTGATTTTTGCATGTAAAAGTCATTCTTTAGTAATTTAGTCGTCGTTCTTTAGTAGTTAGTAATTTTGATAAATTTTCATAAACATACAACCAAGCACTGGCCTGCAAATTGCCAAAAACGTAAGAAAATTTGAATTTCGCGGACCAGATGTGAGCTTCCACCTTAATGCGAAAAACGGTTGCAAAGATTACTTTTAGTCGCGTTAACTGACAGCGGGCAGCGGCTGATCAGCAGTGTTAGATAAATGAGTGCATACGAAACGATTTTCTGCGAAATGAGTTTTGTACTAATAATAATTTATTTTAAGACAACACAATGCTCCATAATGGTTAGTAACAGTTGGAACTAATAAACTATGTTATAATAGGCAGTAATAATTTTAATTTTCAACAGGAATCTTTTAGTAGCAGTCACTGAGTTTTGGTTTGTGCCAGACCCGTTTTGGTTTAAAACTAGATGAAAAAAAAAAGTTCGTCTCAGAGTAGTCAGGTACGATACATAGGCCTGTGTATCGATCTTTTTTTTTTGGGGCTTGGGAATTCATCAAATAACAACTCCCGCTCTTGGGCAGAGCGAAAGGGACTGTCTGACTTCTTCTGACTAAAATTCAACCATGTTCCTTCTTAGTTCTTCATGTCGAGGCCGCGGTATCTCTTGCGATCAACCCGCAGCCCCGAAGGGAGAAGACATGACCTGACTTCTATTTTCGATTCTCTTATAAGGGCCAGACATGATCTTGGCTTTGGAGACACATGAGAACTAAGGAAATTACTGTTTGAAAGGTCTTTAGAAGAAAGAACCACAAAAAGATTAGTGGATCTGTCCAGTCAGTGCAAGCATTTCTTAGTTATCTTGTAGCTCGAGTTATAACTCGTTAGGAAAATATATATAAACTTGACATTATCACATTAATTGAATCGTCAGTCTGTATAGTTACAGTGATCTTAACAAATACAGTCCTAAATTATCTCACTAACGTAACTTAACATCGCGCCTGTTATCTCTGAAGAGCTAGACAGAGATGTACCTAATCGTGCATCCACATTTCATCAGACATTTCTCATTTAATAGGGGGTGTGCCTATTGCCATCAACCGGGCACACATCCAGACTACGAGGAAGCGAATGAGAAATTCCTGATGGAAAAACCCAATAACATTTTGCCCGACCCGGGAGTAGAACCCGGGAGCCCCTACTCACCAACACTCGCGTTTGCGACCATTAGACTCTTAGACTAGTTTCTATAATAATGACTAAAAAACAATAGGTATTTTTACTGACAAAAAAAAATATGATTCTAATTAGTCTGTCTGCCGTACTCAGAGATATTTAATGATTACTTAAGCCGTCACTTAGTAAAGGTTTGACATATTTTTGTATGACAAAACTGTCAAAACCATTACTAAGTGGTGGCCTAAGTAATCATTAAAGGTCTCTGAGTGCGGCAGTGTCTGTTAGATTATCGAAAAATATTGGATACTTATTTTTTGTTTTATCAAATCAATAAAAATTGACGAAGATAAAACGCGTCAAAGATTTGAGTGGGGGGTTGTGACGTCACTGACCGCTTGAAAATGTCATACTAATGTCTCAGAAAATGACGTCACACGAGTTTTCAAAGCACTGTATCGTCTTCATTGTTTGTTTACGTGAAAAAAGAAAGAATACGTGTCCAATATTTTTTGGAAATCTATCTGACGGACTATTTCGATTTTTTTTGTTAACTGTTAACACTCACTCACTCACTCTTGTTGTTAATAGGGTTATTAACAACAAGAGTGAGTGAGTGAGTGTTAGTTACAAACAAACAATAGTCTGGTATAATTCATTCTAGGGTGTATTCTACTTACGTTTTCGATTTCCAAAAATCTGATGCGAATGTCCTATGAAGGGTAGCGCCCCAGGGAGCAAAGGGGGTGAACGGGGATCCGGCCTCATCCACGACCACGCTGCTATGACTAGGCAGAATATTGCCACTAAGAGCACAAGCACAGACATTTCGCGTATCTAGCAACAATCTGAGAGCATTCTCTCTGCTATCTCCTATATAAACAGTAGGATAGCTAAAGCATGCCTTCGTTTGCCAATAAAAAAGGAAATTATCACACTTACATACCTATTCTATTTAAGTTGTATTTTTTTCTTAATTGGTGTGTAATGAAGAAAATTCTGTGTTGATTATTACACTTTTTACACCTATTATTAAACTATATAATCGTCATGGTGTACTTGCACTGCATTACTATACAGGGTGTAAGTTAGGGCGTATTTTTATTTTCTTGTACTATCTGAATATTAATATCTTTTTAAAGCTAATACTATATATTTTTTAAATAAAAGTCTTTTGATGCCCTAGATCTGATAATCTCTCCATTGTGTTACGAAAAATTTATAGATTTGTGTTAAATTTATGAAATATTATTTATTTGGAACTTAATCAGTCAATTATAACAATTATCTATTAAAGATTAAAGATTGAAATACAACTTGAGCAATGAAAATCTCTTAAAGGTCTGCTTTGAGTTACAGGTTGTTCATAAACCTACAATTTATTTTTGGTAATAATGTATTTTAAGACAAATTAGACGAAAAAATTAAACACAATGTAAAAATAAAGGAAATTAATATTTATTTGGTAACAAAATGGCATGTTAATCAAGGAACTTAACGCTATCTGGGGGCATGGCAGTGCCCCCGCCAAGTCGAGCAATAAAGCGGCACGGTCGTACCATCCTTTTCTCGAATCAGTTCAGGCCATTTTCAACGTCCTATAACTTCGTTGTGGATCAAACTAGAAGCCTGAATTTTTAGTAACAAATTAGGCATTGTATAAACACAGTATAATTCAAATTTCATTCTATTTGAACCAGAAGTTTAAGAATTATAACTAATCAAAGTTCCTTAGTTTTGTCACTCACTCACTCACTGACTGACTAACTGACCTATCATCAAAAGTCTAAGGCACTTCTAGCAGACATAGAAGCTTCAAATTTAGAATATAGTGAATATAGATAATAGTGTTTAGTGTAAAAATCATGGAAATACTAAAAAAAATGCAATTAAAGTCTAGTTTTCTAGATACACCAACTGCATAAATAACTTTGTAATCCCATATAAATGTATAGGATTGCAAAGTTTAAATTAAATTTTCAGTGAATGTGAATTTTACGAGTTAAATTTAACACATTTCCTGGTTTCAGATTGATCACAGAAACTCATTTTTATTAATATGTTCAGTCCCTACTTGAATGCGATGCGATGGCTTAGTCAATTTATTTATTTAAAACATCAGAGATTTTTAAGTAGGGACTGAACATAATTATTAACTGACTTGGTATTACATGGATCACACTACTTTTAACGGTAAAAGAACTAAATTACGCGACTTGGGTTTTTTTTACAAGTTTTGTTTTTAGTGTGTTATGTTTTTCTGTTGCCGCTTTCTTAAGATATAATACAAATTAAAAGGGGCGTCCCTGCTATGATGGTACGGAACCCTTCATGTGCAAGTCTGACTTATATTGTTTTGTTTTTTAGGGTTCCGTAGTCAATACGGAACCCTTATAGTTACGCCATATCCGTCTGTCTGTCCGTCCGCACTATATCTCAGTGACTCGAGAACGCTGTAATTTGGCATGAATATACAAATGAGTTACGCCGACAAAGTGCTAAAGTAAAATATTGAAAATATTTTTTTTTGGGTATCTCCAATACACATTAAAGTGGGGATGATTTTTTATTTCTCGCAAAGCCCATTCTGTGGGATGTCGTTGGATAGGTCTTTAAAAATATTTCGAGTTTACTTAAATACTTTTTCGATAAGGGATTCTTTTGTGAAATATTTAGCTTTAAAGTGCATTTTTTTGTTAGACTCAAGTGTGCCAACCTAAACCACTTATAGATACGGGCTGTTTAGGAGTGTGAAAAAAACACATGGTAGTAGCATATAATCAACCTGAGCAAAGTAATCTCGAACTATTTATTATTAAATAGCACATCACAAAACCAACACAGTTATAAAAAGATTAAATAACTGACATACTCGTAATTAAAACCACAGGTCCCAACAGACGTCTGTAGCATACGAGCGCCCGAGCAAAAGTGCATGCGATCTTTTTTTTTTGGTAGTGGCATCTCGCAGTTCAGTCTATGAGACTGGCTTCTGCTTAACCGGACAAATCCCTGTGGATGCCTTGAGTTTAAGGCCTCCAGCCAGGGGCAAAACTTACAAACTAAGTGACAAATCTAAAGATGCATGCGCTCTGTGCGTGCGCTGGCTTAAATACATCGCCCCCTCCAATCGCTTGTTCTGTATTGTTGGTCTGTTGTGTCGATTTGGTTAGTCATTTTCCTACTACATGAATTGGGGTATCGGTTTTCAGTCTAAATTGATTGCAAATTATATAAAAGAAACCATTTTATTTTCCATACTTTATTCAAAGTATTGAACATTATTTTATTATTGTTGAAATGATAATTGTACCTTTTTGCAAAAAAAAAAAATAACGCTGGTGGAGCATTACATTATCAATATTTTTTCAGCAAAAAAACAGTCACTGGTATATATTTGTTACCTTGATTACACCTGCCTATGTCCTCACTGTTAAACTAATGTGATGTCCTTCTACTGGTTTTAATACTATGTCATATCCGCAAACTACATTTTTGATGTTGCTAGTAACATGGTATCGCCGTAAAATATGCGCCAACGCCACCTTCATCACCATCATGCCGTATAATTTACCTGTGAAATGATAAATGAGTCTTTAATCGATATAATACAATACATAGAATATAATACATATAATACCGACATAGAATATAGAAGAAAGATAGACAATGCAGGTATCGGCAAAATACAAATATATTTAAAAACATTAAAGCTCAACAAGAAGGATAACATAAAATATCAGAAATCATAAGTTTATTATTATTAATGTTACGTCAGTCATCTAGAATCTTCGAGAAACCTCGCTAATAACTGAGAAGTACGCGTGAATTCTAGTAGTTAGGTACCTACCTATTTCCATTTTGTAGGTATAACTACCGCGCCCGGCGTCGGCGGTACTTGCCTTTTTAATTTCGATCGTATACCTACGGCGTAAAAGTAACTTCTTCTTTGTTGATTATTTTATCTTGAAGTTTATTTTTTTGTTAATGTTTTTTCTAGATGCTTTATGGAATAATAGGAAATTATCTCGAATATCTTTTGTGTGTTTGTGGTATAAAAGGACCGAGAGAGGACAAAGCGAGTCAGGTTACTTTGAAGCGAGACAACGAAAGGTTCGAAGAGATATCTAGTGCGATAAAGTGTTCAGTAGTGTTTTGCAATTGTGTAAAAGTGTTTTGCGAGTAATAAATTTATTTTGTGTGTTCAATTGGTAGTGTTTTTATTTATCCCTTAACCAGCTCGTTACATTAATAATATCAGGCTGTTAAATAGCGCATTTTGGATATCAAAATTATCAAGAGGCAGTCCGCCAAAACTAGCTAAAAGCTGACTAATTCCCCAGCAGCAGCACGAAATCTTTCTGTTACGCTCTATGAATTTTGATACAAAACCATTCACTGAGTTCATTTCATTCATTGACAGAGTGATGATTTTTAATAATATACAATCATACATTGTACATACAAATGGCAATTAGATGGGTACCTGTTTTGACAATTATAAACCTGTCAGTGTGTAATATTGAGCTTCAATTCAAATCTTCATCACTGCTTCTCTTAAATCGGTAAAAGAAAACGTGAGGAAAACGGCATGGCTTAGAACCAAAAAATTTGAAGACATGTAACATCTACCAATCCGCACTGGGCCCGTGTGGTAGATTATAGCCCATTCCATCTCAAAAGAGAAGAGGCCTGTGTCCCAGCAGTGGGAACATTAATAGGCTGATGATCATGATGGATGGAAAATGTGGATACCGTTATTCCATTCATCACTGAGAGGCTAGTAACACAGTCACTAATAAATCATATATAATGAGTACACTTACCTATGCAGTTTCGCTTGCCAATACCGAAAGCGGCATTAAGGCTCGGGTGATCTGGCAAGGTGGCCGAGTTCAGCCATCGCTCCGGTCTGAACTGATCCGCGTCCGGACCCCACATGGGGTGTCGGAGGAGACCGTACATCCCTATCAAGCAAGTACTACCAGCTTGAAGCGTGTGATTCCCTGAAAATATACAAGGTTGAAGGAGGATCACGTTGAGGAAGGCCTAAAGACTGAAATTGTTAAGGTACATACTCAGGTAGATATCGTTATCAAGTTTTCTTACGATAACTGGAACGGATGGATACATTCTCATCGACTCTTTGATCACCGCCTCCATGTATACGAGTTTTGGTAGATTTTGTTTAGTTATATCATCATCATTATGTTTAAGTACTTCTTGCAACCTGTTATAAATACAAAAATCATCAATCGTAGTCGCGATATTTTAGCCTCTCCAAACTAGACCTGCGTTAATTAAATAAGTCCACTCTCTCTCTCTCAGTTGTTACCAACTCACTCGCAAAAAATTCGTTCTTGTATATCGCGGTCTGACCCTATCACTAACAAAATAAATGTCAAAGCCGTAGACGTTCTGTCGTAAGCAGCGGCCACAAAAGTATCCAGGTGTTCTCTGATGTCATCGTCTGTGGAAACATCTTGTTCTTCAGCCAAACACAGCATTTGATCCAAGACTGGTTTAAATTTACCTGAAAAGTAATAGGTTGGCTAGTAATAGTTTTAGGCTTTTCTTTCAATCAATTTTATGAGTACTATTGCGCATTTAGTTGAAACGCATTTCTGATGTCTCTATTCTGCTCAGAGATCCTTTGAATGATCATTGCAATCACACGACACAAATGAAGACCTACAAGATAGATCGACAACCTTGTATGTGGTGGGTAACAGTTGGATGCGGAGGTATAAGTACGAGCGAAGTTAGGCGTAATAGCGAAGCTAAGAGAGCCAGTAGTGGATGTATCTCAGAAGAAGGTGGTGTATGGTAAACCTAGCAACTAGTTGTTTAGAATATTTCAAGAATGAAATTAATAACTGGTGTTGTTCTGTGAACCAGATGTATGAGCAAAAGAGGCGTGATTTTTTGTGTTAGTGTAAATAAATACGTAAAATTGGGTTAGAAGCGTTATGACTACCTCTCGATAAGACTTAATAGCAGATATGACTAGTTCGCTATAGGACTTAATCACGATATGACTAGATCGCTGTAAAACTAATTAGCTGTTTGACTACATAAGCATAAGTCCTGTTATCAAAATGACTCATTATCGATATGACGTACAATCGTATCTAAAAGTGGCATTAGTATAGGAACTTCATGGAGTACCTACTTTACTTTACTTTTACTTTTTTCCATTTTAATAAATCGGTGTGGAAAAAGACGAACGATATTGGTTTGACGAAATCCCAAGAAGGACGATACATCACTAGAATTACTGCTAATTTGCCGCTCTTGCCTTCATCTTATATACAAGACGGATGGTCTGCTATTGTGGAATGTTCAACGCAATCACCTGAAATGAATGCATTCGCAAGCTACTTTTGCAGGCAATGGCTAAAGAATCCTTATTTCCTGTGCAAAACAAAAGCACAGAACCAATAATAGATTAGAGGCGTGGCATCGCCGCCTTAATGTGCGCATGCAGCACAAACCAACATTGTTACAATTTTTATTTTATTTAAAAAAGAGGCACATTTTCAAGATAAAAAAAAATTAAATTCTCTGTTTGAACCGAACAACAAAAGAAGAAACACCATATTATTCAATCGCAAGTATCAAAGAGAATTAAATAAACTTGAGACGAAGGAGATTACGCTCCTATCTTTTTTTTAAAACGTTAGCGATTTAAAGCATAAGTTTAAATAAATAAATAATTATGTTACAATAAAATGCTTTTAATTTAAGTATTTTAGTATAGGTACCAAGGAAAAAAACTTAATGCTTAACTCGATAACTGTACTCCAAAAAACAAACAAAAAATATAGTCGTTACGCTATCTGGCCTTATTGCGATCTAGTCCAAACACGATATAGTCCTAACAAGATCTAGTCATATCGAGATTAAGTCCTATAGCGAACTAGTCACATCTGCTATTTAGTCTTATCGAGAGGTAGTCATAACGCTTCTAACCCGTAAAATTATTTGACTTTTTTACCTGATATCGTGTCATTGTTCATATAACCTTGGTCTTTGTTTGTCTTTAACTCAAATTTTCTTTTTTGTATAACCTGTAGTAATAAAATCAACCTTAAAATATTATACCAAACTAGTTGATATACAAGATTGATCCAAACAGTGACGTCACAAAAAGACGTAAAGAGTCATCGTGCCCAGGTGTATTTACAATTAAGGCGCTGACAAGATCCACATATGCTTGACTCAAACAATTTTTTAGCCAAATCAATACAGTTTGACACGGCAAAGAAAATATATGTTAATCTTGAACATATTTCTGAGAACCCTGTTAAATTCAAAACACGTTTTTGAAAAGTTTTCTCTATACAAAAAAAATTATAAACTAACCTCTTTAAATGATCTTCCAATAAGAATATCTGTACTACTCATCAACGTACGTTGGTAAAGTTTATAACAATAACGTATCAATACAAAACTTGGTTGTTTTTTTTTGGCTACTCAACTTATTTTCAAATAATTCATTATCTTATTGTCACGTCATCGCGCTTCTCTTTCTTATGTATGCAAACCGACAGTGATCGCTTAGGCGCGCTGCTAGGCGGACGTAATATCACTTTGCTCCGCAAACCGCTATCCGTTCATCCATAGGTTGATAGTTAATTATTTTTGACTGCGTCACAACGTTAGTCCAGGATCCACGGTCCATTTTTGCACTTGATTACTATCAAGCAAATTTTCCGTGAGCTGCTTCATTTTGATGATACGCCCAAAATTTTTTTGTACGAAAACTCTCGTTTGTGGTAGGTAATAGGGGTAGCAGGGATTAAATATGTAGATTTGATGATTCTCAAAAATGTATTACTAACTGGGATTGTCTTGTTAAATCTGATGATCAATATCTCAATTATTCCAAAAAATATTTGTCCTACAAAATGTATGGTTTGATCAAAGAGTTCCTTCCAACATGTATCGATAACGTGGAGCTGTTGCGAGTAGCTCACTTGATTTCTTCACCATCGTGGTAAGCATGATTTAAAAGATTTTTAATTTTCAGTAATTACTGCTCATCTGTAGTTGATGATTCAAAATTAGTATCTGTCTTAGTTAAAACGTCTAAAACTCCACTTAAGTCGACCGATACTTCAAATGGACTCGTGAGAATGTCCTCAGAAAGAAACATTGGTCCACATTTTGCGATCTGTTTTTGCAATTCCTGAACAGTAGTGGCGGGTGTTTCCCCTCTGATAGCTACTTCGTATTCGAGCTCTTTCCTATTGCAGCGACATGAATTTTACCGGATGTGCCATATTAAATGAAGTTAAAACAAGAAAAATATTGTTGTTATTTCAAATTAAGTTTAAATTAAAAAAATTTAGAGGTATGCGTAAGACTAATTACTGGTAAAACATTGCAATGGATCTTTGTTTGACAGATTGAATGTAAACATTGAATCATTGCAGTGTTTTTATTGTTAAATTGATTATTATTGTTTAGTTACTTAAAAATGTAACGTACTACGTTACAAACGAGGTCATCAAAAATGATTCCTAACCAGCTGATTAATAATTTTTTACTTTTTTTTTTTTTTTACTTTTTTACTTTATTTGTTTATATTATTTATTTAACAGTCATATCATATTATCCTAAAAAATTGCGTGGTACGTTATCCCGGTCCTACGCTCAGAAATTGTTAATACCACACGACCATTTTTCTCATTCCTAACTGTAGATGTAAAATATCACATTATAGATTAGTGTGTTCTCTGCCCAGATGAAACAATGTCCTACAAGTAAACCAGTATGTATCACTAGTCTGGCAAGAATTGACATTTTTTTAATTGACTTTTAATTTCATGAATTTCAAATATGTTTTCAATTGGAGCACCGCGATAACGTACAGTCGGTAGCCAGCATGGACTAACCCTCCGGTATTTTAAGCCATTTTAATAGTTTTTTTTAATTTAAAAAATAGTTGCTAGTCATTTATACTCACGTACGATAATGCTCTTTCTCATACGGCGTGGCTGTTGTCGGCCGCCCTCCAAGACCACGATTTTCAAGTTTTGGATTGGCCTGCACAGTCGCCCGACTTAAATCCTTTCGAACTGCCTGGGTCCTGTTACAACGAAAAGTTTTGAGATTTCTAGCCTAATAAGACGACGGAACAACAACTTTACGATCACTTGCAAAAAGCACGGGACCTGATACCGCAGCAAGATATTGACAATTTAATTTTAAGTATGAACGTTTAATTGACAATTTAATTTTAAGTATGATGTTGATGTGTGTGTGAATTAATTTAAGATTGACAACACTGATATTAATAATTTGATTAAAAAAAAAAAAACAATTTTAACTATCGTTTTAAAAGTAGAAATGAGGTTTTTTTATTATACAAATTTGATACGGCGGCGATTAAAAAAAAATACCATTTTATGTAAAACTGTCTTTAAAATAACCTATGATTCTTCCATTTACTATATCAGAAAATTCTTCATTGATTTGTACATATTTCATGAAATATAAAATAACCCTAGATTCTGTTGATGTGTGTATGTGACAAAAGGCAGTAAATCTATATAGTGAACTAATTAAGTATAAAGCAACATTACCCAAATCTTTTTCTTGAATTTGTTTATCGAATCGTGTGATTATCTCAAAAGTAAGTAAAAAATATATAAAAGAGAGGTCGTGGACGAAAGTGTTTTAATATTTATTTTACTTTTTAAAATTAACTATTTAGTAAATTAAAACAATAATATGTAAATACAGATTTGGTAGACGCGTGAGAAGTATTTATTACAACCTATGTGATCGTGTTTTTGGTATTTTCTTATTAAACTCACTCTTTACAAGTTGCCTACACACGATTCTAAAAATTGTAATAAGTGTTTTTTTTGTTATAGAGTAGGTAATTAGGTCAGGCTATGACTAAGACGAAAAGAAAGTATTTTAATCGTCCAGGAGCAAACCTATGATGAATCCCAAATCCGAACGCCACCAGACCTTGGTTTAGACCATGTTCAAAATTGAAATTGTAGTACAATGTGACTGTTTAATTGTGTAAATATTAAAAGTAAGTTTTTGATGACTTCGTTATCGATACATGTTGGAAGAAAGGGACTCTTCGATCAAACTAATTTGGTAGCACAAATATTTTTTCGAAAAATTTTGATAATTGTCATCAGATTTACTTAGGTACACACCTCTACCTAACCCTTTTTTTTTTTTTTTTGGCGGTTGTAAAATCATCGAATAACCCCTTCCGCTCTTGGGCAGAGCGAAAGGGAGTGTCAGACTTCTACTGACTAAAAACCACTCATGTTCCATCTTCGCCCTCTATGTCGAGGCCGCGATAACTAGTGTACAACCCGCGGCCCCGACGGGCGTCGGCCCTTTCGGGCCCCTCCCATGTTGCTGACATCTCTTTGAGGCGCGCGTGGAACACGAACGCGCCGTCGACACGGCCTGTTTTCGTCGTAAGACGGACGGACGGCGAGTTAGCCCATCACTCACCGTCCACAGGCCCGCGTCTACGGTGGCCGGAGGTCGTCGCGTGACCCCCGACGCCCGGAGCGCCTCCCGCGGCGGCTGCCTGCGGCTTAGTACCTACCACAATCGAGAATTCGACAGTTTACGTACAGGAAATTGTTGGACGTCTCATCAAAATGAAGCTGCTCACGGAAAATTAGCTTGATAGTAATCAAGTGCAAAAATGGGCCGTGGATCCTGGACTATGTTCTTATCTTGGTAGTTCGCTGTATCATCGCCCTTTATGAATGACGCTAGGATATCGGAGAAATTGTGGGCGTGGCTAAAAATATTGAAACATCGGAGCTCAATAGCGGGTGTCAGCGTCTTACTCGTAATATGAGTTTTCGAATTATAGAGTCATGTACGTCACCATTTAGATGAGAATATTTGTATTTTTTTAATTTGAATAAACCTTTTCGTTTCGTGGTCTTTAAACAGAATAATAATTATGTACAGCATCTGAACGTTAAAACTTCATAGCTCGTTTTAGAATAAGATTATAAGACAGAAAGCCCTTCTTTTTTTAGCTCAACAATAATAATAACAATCGCATATAAAAGTACAAATTACTGGGTTTATGATGTTCTTCAGTTTTTTCAAAAGTATAGTTTGTTTGCGCTTCATTGCACTCCAGTCGAACAAATACGGGAAATACAACCACACTCTTTGAAATCTATCGCAATATAACGTAAACAAATCTTCAATTGCGTCGGCATAATCTGTGGCTATTGTGATTTGATCTTCGGTATTCAAACCCAGCGAAGTTCCTGCAAAAGAGAATACAGTTTTTCTATAATCAAGCAGTTATTTTGCACTCGATCCGTCGTACGAAAGTCCGTCCTCCTAACCTCGTTGGCATAGAACCGGGAAGCGTGGCAGACAAAAGTAGAGCTCGGGTCATTCCCAGCTGATATCACGATGATGATGATGCCGTTATTTTGACAAAAGATACTGTGTCAAATAGTGTTAAGTAATTCTACGTCAAAGCCCATATTCCTTAGGATCATTATATTATAATTATTTACTTACGAGTAAAAGTTGACAGTGTATAATTTATGAAGAACTTTCGCACATCAAACGGGCGTTTTCCAGCTTTCAATGACAATCGAGAAACAAGACTTTGTGCTTGCACGTTCATTTCATTCAAATAGGTATTCAGCACTTGTGGGCTAAACGACGACTTTAATTGTTTGCGGTGGGCTTTCCAAATTGATTCTGGAACAAAAAATCTTACATTTGTGCTTATTTCGTTCCATATTAATGAAACACTGCCAGTTTTACTTACCTTTAGCTGCGATAAGTCCATTATTTACATATTCCTTAGCAAAATCGTAGAAAAAAGGTTTACTCAAACATGAATTAGCTACTGTTAGGCTGTCTTCTGGGTCAGTTACCACTGGAACAAACATTCCATTGTAAATCGTGATTCGTTTTTTTCTGAACTGATCCAAGATTTTTACCCGACTGCGGCGAAGCCCAAAAGGAAGGTTATGTGTTTGGCGAGTATGTATGCATGTATTTTTCTTTGTTCCTGTATAACTCCTAAACGTATGAAGGGATTTGAATAAAATATACGTCGTTAGATTCGTCTTGACGGTGCGAGTGTTTATGTTTAAAATAAATGCAAAGTCACAAATCCTATAAACAAACACAAAAGTTAAATCATAAGAATTTTACGCGACCAACGAAAGAACAAATAGGTACAAAAGAACTAAAAAGATGTAAATGAAAAAAGGTAGTGAAAAAACTGAAAAGCAAAAAACAAGCACATGACGTATATTATCTTTTTAGAAACGTGTGGTCATGTTTAAAAGCTGTTTACAAACTTTAATAACTACCTAATATATCTACAGGTTGTGAACGGACCCTTCACGAAAATGTAGCCAGTGACACTTGCGCCATCAAGACAAATCTAATGACGTATATTTTATTCAAATCCCTTCATCCGTTTATGAGTTATGAGAGAACAAAGAAACGGACATACATACAAACATACATAAATACATACATACATACACGCCAAACACACAACCCTCCTTTTAGGTAAAAAGACTTTAGATCAATGGTCTAGTCGAAATAATGGTTGACTTGGACACTTACCATACAATGAATAAGCGGGAAACCAGAAACTTATAACACCACCTTTCTCCAATGAGCAGTCCTGGAATCTCCGTATAAAATTCCATAGATCTGAAATACAAATAGTAAAATTTATAATCTTTTTCTATCCTAATTTGTTAGGGCTCGCCGTAAATACAAATATAATATTGGCAAGCGTGCCTAGGCATAAACTACATATAATTTTCTATGATCTTGTTCGTTTTATATTGTGTGGATAGTGTCTAAGCTGGTGTCAGAGTTTTTATACCAATCATGGGCGTCCGACTTGGCTTTTTATGCAGTTGAGAAACATCTCTCACGCTTGCTGGTTTCCTCACGATGTTTTCCTTTACCGAAGTTATTTTTTTCAATATGCACATGAATTCAAAAAATCAGAGGTGAATCTCTTGGATTCGAACTCGAGACAAATGACTTGGAAATTAGACGGTTACACCTCTAGGCTATCACTGCTTGCTGCTGAGATAGCAAGTATTGGTATAAAATCACTAAAATGATATTATTATATCCGTTTTAATTCTAGCAAGAAAAATAAACCAAAGAACCAAAATATTAGAAGTGCCCTAGGGCGGTGTATCAGGTTCGTTTTTATCTAGGATAGATGGGACACGCACAATCGACTACAACGCTTATTATTTGTCAAGCACTCACGGGATTGATGTGATTTTTTGACATTAATATATATAATAATATAAAATATATACTAATTATAATAATAATTCCTTTCTCTGGAGCCCTGACCTTAGCTAGCTTGGACCCTGTTCCCGATACCGCGATAAAAAAACATAAAAAATTGTAGCCCACCTACAATTTTTTATATTTTTAAATGTTTTTTTATTGTTTTTTGTAAAGAATATTTAAAAATGTAATAAGTTTGTAACAAAATAAATAAAGGGAATAATAATAATTATTATTATTATTTATTTCATTTATAATGGTTTATTGAAGACCTTCACGTATTTTCCGCTATATGGAAATTAATTGATATTTCAAATGTCTATTTTGACTGGACTGTTTACATAACTTACAACATTTACACAAGAGATGTAAGCAACATTGTAGGAGCCCGCAAGGGCCGACGTCTCTCGGAGCTGCGGGTTGTTTGAAAGAAATACTGCGGCCTCGACACAAAGAGCTAAGAAGGATCATGGGTGGTTTTTAGTCCGTAGAAGTCTGACACTAAAGGCATAATAATTATTTGTGTGGGATATTACAGACGCTAAAGTTGTTTATCTTTTTTGCGATTTTGAAGTCGTTTGTCGTCGTTTTATTTGTTGACATCAGTTATCACTGATGTATGGATCTGAATGTGTATTCCTGTATGGATCAGAATATTGGGCCACAAAAGGGATAAATGAAAGGCAATTGCATGTGGCTGAGATGAGAATGCTAAGGGATATGTGGTGTGACGCGAATGGTTAAAATACATAAGAGGAAGTCTGAAAGTGGCACCGTTGAATGAAAAGTTGTGTGGCAATGTATGGATTGGCGTGGTATGGACATGTGCTGCAAAGGAATTAAGAAAGTGTTGTGAGGAAACTGTTGAGTATGAATGTAGATGGGTATAAGAGTAGAGGAAGACCAAAGAAACGATGGATGGACTGTGTGAAGGATGATATGGCTGGGAAGGAGGTGACTACTGACATGACGAGGAATAGAGAAGTATGGAAGAAAAAGACATGTTGCGTCGACCCCAAATAAATTGGGATAAGGGCAGGAGAATGATGAATTATCACTTATGTCAAGGATTTTAACAGAAATAGATCCTTTGGGGGCTTTGGGCTAATTAGAATCCCACCAAAACATCTTCATGTAAAATGTTGCCAAGACGAGACCATGTGGCTCGCGCAAGCCAAGTTTCTAACTCTACACACCCTAACTGTGCACGCTCTATCTTCAGAACCTTCACCTTTGTCAAAATATGTGGCTTGGTCTTCTAGTGGCTACCAGAACTATAGTAAAACAGAAACGGAATAGGGGAGACCGGGGCTACAATTAACAAAATATATATTTTTAGTTGTAAATTAGAAATTATTTAAGGTTTAGACTTGATTTTAAGGATACATGATGCTTTAATCATTCAGGTAATAAGTACCTATCTCAAAACAAACATTATAGAAGCGATTTCAAATGGCAGCTGTTAATTGTTACCTCACGTTTGGGGTTAGAATTAACAGGTGTGGGGCAGGTAATAACAGAAGGGGTAAAACTTAACATTATGTTATTATATAGGTATGTACGACATTTTTTTATTAATGAAAGTGAAATTCATACAGCCTTTTATAGAACAGGTTTTCTTATACAGTAGTGATAGTGTTTAGTGATGAAAATCACAAAATATCTTAACATAAACGAAAACACAAAATAATTATGTTGAAATATTTCAACATTTTACAGTATTTTTTCTGAATCACTTTCAATCAGTCTAAAGTGTAATTATTTTTGTATTTAAACTTAACCCGACAAATTACTTAAACAATATCTTACTTATGATAAGGTAGAAAATGGCAGATTTTTATCTTAAAAGCTAGTCTTCAATAAGCGTTCTCTATAATCTTATAATTAGCATCGTCTTTAGACTCAAACAACGTATATAAAATGTAGTTTTATACAAAATCAACAATGAAATATCAAGGATTAGAACATATTTTATATACCTACGAACTAAAATATTATTTTAATTTGTAGGTAGGTATCTAAAATATTTTCGTAATTCATCATCTGAATTACAATTGAAACAACAGAATGATATGATGTCACCATTGATACACCCTGCTTGGGCCCAGTCCTTGCAAGCGATACATTGGATCCATTCACCACCTGATGTATATTCATTATAGGGGTTACCGAAAATAATACAAAAATAGTCATCGTCATCGTTTGAGCTATTGTTTTCATTTTATATCCTTTTCTTTACTTTTCCTACTTTTTCGTGTTTATTTACATTTCCCTTAGCACCACAATAAAGAGAACAAAATAGATAAGAGGAAGCCTTATCTATTTTGTTCTCTTTATTGTGGTGCTTTGTTGTCATTTTTCTCTTTTTCATTTACCTAAGAGTTTTTTTTCCGGAGTGTCAGTGAGAATGGCAGACTTTTCAGTGCGTTTTCATTTACACGAACGTCGTGGTGAAGCTTTTGGCAGAGGTCTTAAAATTTCAACTGCAAAATCATTAGCACCTTTCTTAATGCCTGATGGTCCAGCTACTAGTTCATTGGACATTTGCGATATCACTTTTATATCTAAATTAGGCACATCGTCTTAAACTTCAGTTCTTCTTCTTCCATCATTGCCCGCCATCTCATTAAATTTCCAGTGTTCTGGTACCTTTTCAATGTTGTAAAACAGCACATTGATATGCCCATTTTTTCAAGTCAGTATGCAGCAGCCCAAAATAAATATTATCACACTTATTAAATACTCTGCTATGATTGCTTCTTATCCAGCATTGGAGACTTGCCGCGTTTTTTGGTAACCCCTTTCTGCTGTGGTATCAGTTTTTTTTTAACAAAATTATGAAGAGAAACATAACAGAAGCGAATTCTTTTGCTACATCCCTGTGATTTATTTTCTTCTCAATAATCACTAGCGCAGCTAGCTTGTAGAGCTCTAATGGTACCACGCGTAGTTTTCCGTGTATTTATAAGTTACTATGCTGCGATAAAAAGAAAAACATATAAAATAATCATTCCAAACATTCAGTTACTGTTAACTCTAGCCCCCATGTCAGGGATAGGTATTAACACGTTAATGCAAACCTCGTCAATGTGATAATTATAGTCCCAAAGGTACATATAAATTATTAAATAACGTAAGAAAATATTGGTCAATATGTCAAATATTAAACAAAGTATTGTAAAGTATAAAATATGCTACTATCAAAACAAAAACATTAACATAACAATTTATAATTCTTGTGCTAATTAAAAAATCGTGTGCTATAAAATGTATGTTACCTGCTTAAAAATATCGACAGACGCTCAAATGACGCGCGGCCGATGCTGTGCCATGCTGCGCGATCTAATTGACAAGTCAAGAGACGCTGGCTGGACGAATAGTAGGTATAGTTTTAGATTTTGCTTGTTAATACTTAGCAAAAAATGTACTCACTGTTCCCCTAAACAGTGAATACATTTTTCATCTATCACCCATGTGAATATAGCGAAACGATCAAGTCACATATTATTGTTAACAATCCGCGCTTATGCTATACCTATTATTAGAGCCAAGCGGATATTATGTTTGCCCTACTCTTTCGCTATTGCCTACTTTCTGATCAATTTCGTTCAAGGAACCAAGACTCAAATGCCAAGAATTTCGGGAGAAACACGCTACAGTAGAACAAGTGCATAGTGTAGTTCATTCGATCAGACAAACATTAGAAAGGAAAGTGCTCTGCTGTGTTCTTGGACATAAAACAAGCGTTTGATAAAGTATGGCACAGTGGCCTATAGCACAAACTTAAAACATTGATATCGAACTCATTCATATATGATTCTTAAATCATTCCTAGCACACAGCAGATTCCAAGTAAAGTATGAAGAAGACTACTCAAAGCTTTATGATATCAAGGCATCAGTACCACAAGGATCAGTGCCTGGCCCAGTACTGTACTCCATATATAATATACGGCAGACTTGCCTGAAACAGCAGATGTTATAACAACAACATAAACGGATGACACTGCATGCCTCTCTAGCGATGTAGACCCAAAAAAAGCTTCCACTAGACTGCAGGCCCAGCTAGACAAAGTAGACTTGTGGTTGTAAAATGAAGAATCAAACCAAACGTCACTAAATCAACGCACGTTACATTCACTCTCCAGAAAGAAGGCTGCGAAACTGTCAACATGGGTGGCAGTATATTACCAACCAGCAAGACTGTTAAATATCCTGGTCTGCATCTGGACTGAAAACTCACCTGGGCAAACCACATCAAGGCTAAAAGAACAGAAGCAAATCTGCAACTCAGAGGTCTCTCCTGGCTAGTCCCGGCTCTCACTCACCAGCAAACTGCTAGTCTACAAGGCAATCACAAAACCAATTTGGACCTATGGCATAGAGCTCTGGGGATCAGCAAACAACTCCAACCTGGAGATTTTCCAAAGATTTCAGAACATTGCTTTGAGAACAGTTTCCAGTGCACATTGGTTTGTGAGAAACTTTGAAATCCACGAGTACCTCGAGATGCTAACAGTCAAAGAAGAAGTTAACAACTACTGTTCAAAATATAAACAAAGGCTCAACATGCACACCAACGAGTTGGCAAAAAACTTCTTGAATGACCAAAGCACAATAAAACGCCTTAAGAGATGCAATATGCTCTCGCTTGACCAGAGGAACTGAGAAGTTCATCAACAGTTATTAGAGCAACTCAATGAAACTGCTCCTAAATCTCCTCCCCCCAAAAACATCTGATTATGGCTGACGAGCCGATGTCAGATAAAGAGAGAGAGAAAAAAAAGGAACCAAGACAGTTAAATTTTTTCTCTGAAACTTCGTCGAGCTTTATTGCCTCGGCGATTATCTGGTGGCCACCACTGTTGATTCTGGCGTTCAGAAGTTGCAGTATTCCGAAAGGGAAGGGGCGGGCTTATCCCAAGAAGTCAAAGTCAAAGTCAATTTTATTTGTGTAACATAGGTAGTGAATACAGTTCTTAAATTAATATTAGGTCGCTATGTTATGCCAATAGGCGTACAAATATAAGGTTGCATAGCATGCGATAAAATAACAGAAAAATCACAGAGGAAAATGCATCATGCGAGAGGTAGACACAAATTATTTGGTAGGTATGACAAAATTAATAGAATTATAATAGAAACAAGTATTATAAAATGTCACAATATGAAGTAAATACTACAGTCAAAATAATAATAATAATAATAAATGTCAATTAAATTAACATTAGTCTCAATATTCGACTAGAAATCGTCTAATGTGTCTATTCTCTAGACAAAAAAAAATATACTAATTAAGTCTACATTAATTTATCATTTAGAAATTCATCAATCGTATAATAACATTTTTAATTAATAACAGTTTTAATTTGTTTTTAAATTGTGTAACATTTAAATGAGAACCAACCCGGTTCACCACAATTTATCAATCACTTATTTTTGGAAACAAGGGACACCACAGTTTTTAGAACCAAGGGTTAAGTTGCAAAAGGAACGATTTCACTCACGTTTTCGATCTCCAAAGATTTGCAGTGAATGTCCAATAATTGGCAGTGCTCCTGGTAACTCAGGTGGTGCATTGGGATGCTGTCTCAACCACGGCCACGCTGAAATCAACACGCATAATAATATTGCAGACACCACTAGCAACATTATGCGAATCTAGCGTCGTTGTGCGCGTCTTTCCTCTGCTACTATTCTATTTATGCCCTCTTGCATGTCCTAGAACAAAAATAAAATTATCTCAAGTATGAATTTCATTCAGTTGTTTTTAGGGTTCCATGCTCAAAGGGTACCAAGCACCCATGGTCCCGGGTGCTCGGTAGTGTGTCCTTACGTATACCACCGGGCTGTTTATTACCCGACTGCGGCGAAGCCCAAAAGGAGGGTAATGTGTTTGGCGGGAATGTATGTATGTCTCTTTCTTCGTTTCCTCATAACCCCTAAATGGATGAAAGGGCTTGAATAAAATATACGTCGTTATATTCGTCTTGATGGTGCGAGTGTCACTGACTACATAAAAATTAAAAAACAAAGACAAATTGCGGATTTTGGGGGCCATATCGTGTTTTTGAAAAAAAAACTTTTCTGTTACCATCGAGGAGGGTGTCAATATGAAGGGATTTAAAAGGAGATTACAAAAATATAAGACACTTATATGTTTAAAAGAAATTCATAGTCACAAATCCTATAAACAAACACAAAAGTTAAATCATCTGCGAAGAATTTTACGCGACCAACGAAAGGACCAACACAAAAGAACTCAAAAGTTGAAAATAAAAAAGTAGTTAAAAAACTAAAAAACCCGACTGAAATACTGAAAAGCAAAAAACAAGCACATATTAAATTAAACAAAACTTGGAAGCAAGCGGGGCTCATTTGAATATTAAATTATAAAATGAAAATAGAATGGACCCTTGTTATCAATAGGGCAATCAATTTGCGCAAAAACTTTCCGTTTATTCTACTATGACATAATTATTTTTTTTTTAGTTCCTACAGTATTTAGTGTGTTTGCTACATGCTTACCTACTCAAGACAGCATTGCGTATTAATATCAAGGTAAGAATAATTAAACTTTAATAATACGCAAAAGTGTCGTTAATTGCAGTAGGTAAGGGTTACCCACAAGCAACATAGTTGTGTAAGGTTATAAGATCGTGTTTGTATGTTTAGAGATCATTGGAACGGCAATAAATTGTTCAATCGAATCTTAATGTTGGTATAATAAAATTATACCTCGCTAATTGACACCCTATTTTTTGCTGGGGGGTGAAAAATGCATAACGCTTACTGCACCGTCAGGGGAGACGGCGCTGTTATGTGGGGCTTACATCCACTGAAAAACACTTCCGTGAACCTACTGACGCCTTGTTGGATGGGCCACGAGACTGCTACGCATGACGTTCGCGACCGCTAATTGACACCTTCCATCAAAATGATTCAAGTTTCTAACCCAGACAAAATAAAATTGGCTGTAAGAAGTAAAGTCCGCGTCATGCGGAAAACATCGCGTTCAACTTCGGATAATTCAATTGATTATTTGTTTCTTTGTAATAGAGATTCTTCTCTTGACAATCTTTCATTGTGTAATTTTCTTTACCTCTTTGTGGAGTTGTCAAAGTTATACAACCCATGTTTATTTCTTTCGAGATTATGAAATATGATCCTGACTTAAAACTGAGTCGATTAGCACAATAAAACGAAAAATAACAATTATCAATTTATTTTTCTGTCTGTCGCTATCGTTATTCAATTAAAATATAAACATTGATTTTCTGAATGTAAATCATGTTTTTAAATACCTACGGGGCAGAAATACAATAAGCAAAAATCGTTAACAATTTTTTTAATCTAAATCATCGGAACCTACTTCTCGAAGCATATTACAGGCACTTGGAAGTAACAATTTACTCAATTATGTTCATCGGGTCTTAGGTCCAAGATCATTTATGAATAGGACACTTTATTTAATAATACGCTTTATAAAATACAAGGTATTGCTCAGTGTGCTCAGTGGTTATATAAATGTGATAAGAAAATTACCTTCCAACTACAGATTTAAAATTCCAAAGAATTTGGACGTCACTGGTATTATACAGGGTGTAAATTAACCCTTCACACATACGTCAACCAAGCATTCTGTACATCAAACTAAGTACCGCACGCAAAAAAAATACTCGCAGCCTTACACCCTTTATACAGAGTTGATATGAGAGAGGGGCATTAAATTATACTACGTATACTATACTACTATACTATACGTGTTTAGTATTAATTGGATACGGTACAAAAATAAAAAGCACCAAAACTGAGGATTTTTTTTTTCAAACAAACTAAATAGCTTACAAATCAGAGTAAAACGCAAACAACCTTTATTAATAAATACAAATTGGCAACATCGCACGCGCGCGTCGCGTCACGGTTAAAGCCAAAGGTCAAAGCGGTCGGGCGGCGCGCGGCAGTGCCGGTGGCGCGGGCGGCGGCGGTGGCGTCAGAGCGGCAACAACGAATCTCAGATTTATCGTTTTAAGGTGCATGACCTATGTGTATGACATAATCAGCTGTTAGGAAAGATACATCGTCTTCAAACTACTGCTCTTATTTAATTGATTTTTGGTACAGAGCTTGAAATGGTACCTAGTTTTTCTTATTCCACTCGATGAAACTAAAATGGAAATGGGCAAGACATCTAGCCAGAATAAAGGACGCTCGATGGACGAGTCGCGTCGTGGTATGGAAAGGTCCCAAGGGAAAAAGAAAAAGAGGGAGGCCATCCAGAAAATGGATCAACGACATCAAAGAAATAGTAGGCTACGACTGGCAAACAAAGGCGAGAGATAGAGAAACGTGGATAAAAATGGAGGAGGCCTTTACCCTGCAGAGGGGTTCTCAGTAAAATAATAAAAAAATAAATTAAATAACAATTAAGAAGCAAATGATTAAATAATAGAATCTTATAAATTAATCAAAATAATAATTAAATTAAATTAAGAATCATAACTATAAATTGAACTGTATATAAATTGTAAATAATTAAATAATAGAATCATTTAAATATAAAAATCAAAATCACAATTATATTAATTTAAGAATTATATCTGTAATGTATAAAAATTGTTATTAATATTGTTGCATGGAAATAATTTGTTAACGGCATGTTATTGAGTAATATTAAAAGGCTTTTTATTGTTTATTTATTTTATTAACAGAGCTTGAAAATGGTACATAGTTTATACTGTTTAAAGGAAAGCCTCTCTGTGGTATCAACTCTGTATGTTACGGCGAGAACACCACTGGAGGAACGCTGTTCCTAAATATCAATGGGCTGCGCCATGTCTTCGGAATAGATTCCTCTTCGTGGCAGATGGATAAATGAGTAGTTGAAATCACACACAATACTTGACTCAAACACCAAACGTTTATTTACTATAGTCCATTTACAGGCACTTATAAACTTTCCGGTTTGGTTGGTCTATTAAGAAAAGAATAGGCAAAAAAACTTCTTAAACACTGTTTTAAATCATGTTACGATTCTCATTTGCACTAATTAATATTAATCACATTAAAAACTACTTTCATTTACTAAATATTACAATTATCCCTAAAAGCGAGATAACCAGCGACCAACTTTTCGTCGCACGCGTGTCTAGTCAGAATAGCAGAAGTACCACGCATTCAGTATGATTAATTACTAATATACTTCACAATTTGATTCTATTCATTATATAACAATAAAACAATACCAATATTAATGCGAAGGCGTTATTAAGTTAATGTCTAATTAATAAGTTCATTACTTTTTACCACAGAATGTTACTTAACCATTTCCGGCTAATTAAAGGCTTTTATACAGAGGACGGGTTTTCTACTAATAAATTGCTCTACAAAATGGCTTATGACTTTTTAGTTCATAATTACATAAAGAAACTGATCTAATTGTAGTTTCAGATTATAAATTGAGTTATTGACCATTAAATTTGTATTCGCCGCCATCTTCATAACATTGTACAAGGACGTCTCTTATACAGCCTAATTCTAAGTGGTCCCAATGTTCATAAAATAATAGCTTATGTAACGACAGTGGTAAAAAATAGACAGGAACTGATTAATTATTTTATTCGGGCAGAGTCTCGACTTACAAGTTTCACAATCGAGCGCGACAAGACCTCGAAACTTTTTTTTTTTTTTTTTTCTAAATGGCATCTCGCAGTTCAGTCTAGGAGACTGTCGTCTGCTTAACCGGGCAAATCCCTGTGGGTGCCTTGAGTTTAAGGCCTCCAGCCAGGGCAAAAACTTACAAACTAAGTGACAAATCGCTAAGGGCACCCCCTGTGGGGTACGGACCTCGGCTTAGGACGTCACTGGGGGAGGGCAGCAAGGGGACAGGCTGAATCTGAGTGTTGTTATTTAAGGGCTGGTTTAAAACTACTGGCTCAGCATCGCGGGCTGGCTCTGGCGAGGGTCGGGGGGGGGGGCTTGAAATGGGATTCCGCGACGACGGACCGCGGCGGCGCGGTCGGAATGACGGATATTTATGTCTGTTCTTCCTGAGAAGAGAGTACCTACTGGTTTCCTTACTACTTTCTTGAAGAATAGTAAAAGGGTCATCAGGAGTGCTAAGAGTATGCCACGGACGGCGAGTCTTGCTAATGACCTCGAAACTGAGCTTACCGGGCATTATATAGACTTGTATCCCCACCGGAGGCATCCGGTGGTTATGGCGGTGTCTTCGCTTGACTGTGATTGGCTCGCTAGTCGTTGCCTGTCATTGGCTGGCTAGAGTGGCATTGCTATGGTTAGCTGTCATTGGCTGGCTAGGGTGGCACGCTGTGAGCAGGCTGTTGTAACACTTATCTTAATTTAAAAAAAGTCAACTATTTGATTACAAACCATCTGTGTAGTAGTTAACACAAAAGCTTATATAGATGGCACTGTCGCTCCTGTCGATCAATATCGACCTTTGAAAATTTTGGATGCAATCAAAGTTTGCCAACGATGTATATAAAAATAGATAGAGGTCGAAGTATGGATCACTCAGACGGCACATTGAAGGAAAATATAAAGGTTATTAACTTTGAAACGGGACACATACACATGGAATTTCTCCTGTATCGTGGGTGCGTTTACAAACACTTAAACTTACATACACCAATACACTCGTGCATTCGTTGTAGCGGTGTGCGTCGCTGCGTGCTTTCGTGCTCGCGGTGCTCGTTGTTGCTGGCATTCGGCGGCGTGTGATTCGGCGTGGTGGCTTTCGGAAAGACATATTGTACTCGTAGTTTTGTTTTTAAACGGTTTTATTTAGCTCACCCCGTTTGTTTTATTTATTATTCTTGGGTCAAATTTAGTAATTCAAATTTCACCCTCTTCCTGTCAACCGATTAATCTGAAATTTTGTATACACTTTGGATTTTGGTGACAATACAATTATGTTTATTCATTATCATTATAAATTCAAGATGGCCGCCACTACAAAATTGCGGATATTTTATGTTTTATTAATCCCATCAATATGGGTATCAAATGAAAGGGCTCAACAAGCAGAATACAATATACTATAAAAAATTGAAATCCAAGATGGCAGCCGCTACAAAATGGCGGATAACGTAGGTTTTATCAATCCCATCAATATGGGTATCAAATGAAAGGGCTCAACAAGCAGAATACAATATACTATAAAAATTGAAATACAAGATGGCGGCCGCTACAAAATGGCGTAAATAGAAAATTATATATATATTTTTTTAACTACGTATAGAGGAGTTGGACTGCAATAAACTAACGTACAAGAAACCTTGCAATAATGAAGCACTAAATGAATTAAACAGAATGTGAAATAAAAACTAAAAACTAGAAAATAAAAATAGGTAAAAAAACTTTTTAAGTTAAACGGTTTTATGTTAAACATACATTGCAATGTTTAAGATAAATGTACTAAAAACCAAAAAATAATAAAATAGATACAGTCGTGGGAATTATAAACATATGCATAGACTAGACTAAAATAAAACCGTGGGGCACGTCAATTGTCTACAAATTATCGACTTAATGTGCGATAGAAGAATCGTTTAATTCGTCGTTAAAATAGGCAGTTGGCCCGCAGACGGTGAGGAAATTACTTACTATTTTCTTGCTCATGGAAATTCCAATAGTTCTACACTCCATGTAAATAAAAGAGACGTGCCCCACGGTTTTATTTTAGTCTAGTCTATGCATATGTTTATAATTCCCACGACTGTATCTATTTTATTATTTTTTGGTTTTTAGTACATTTATCTTAAACATTGCAATGTATGTTTAACATAAAACCGTTTAACTTAAAATTTTTTTTTTTTTTTTTTTTTTCCTAAATGGCATCTCGCAGTTCAGTCTAGGAGACTGTCTTCTGCTTAACCGGGCAAATCCCTGTGGGTGCCTTGAGTTTAAGGCCTCCAGCCAGGGCAAAAACTTACAAACTAAGTGACAAATCGCTAAGGGCACCCCCTGTGGGGTACGGACCTCGGCTTAGGACGTCACTGGGGGAGGGCAGCAAGGGGACAGGCTGAATCTGAGTGTTGTTATTTAAGGGCTGGTTTAAAACTACTGGCTCAGCATCGCGGGCTGGCTCTGGCGAGGGTCGGGGGGGGGGGCTTGAAATGGGATTCCGCGACGACGGACCGCGGCGGCGCGGTCGGAATGACGGATATTTATGTCTGTTCTTCCTAAGAGTACTGGTTTCCCTACTGCTTTCTTGAAGAATAGTAATAGGGTCATCAGGAGTGATAAGAGTATGCCGCGGACGGCGGGTCTTGCTAATACGCGATGGTTCGTATCGGGCGGCCGATGTGACCAGAGGGTTCCTATGCTTGACTGCAGAATCAAAGAAGCGCTTGGAAAGGCGTTTCATGAATTGAAGAAGGGTGGGCATTTTAAGATCTAAATGAAGACTGGAATTACGGATGAACCACGGGGCTCCGGTGATCCTACGGAGAAGTCGGTTTTGTAGAGTTTGCATCGTGTGGATGTGACGCGAATGAGAGTGAGCAAATACGACACAAGCGTATGTCATAATTGGTCGGATCACTGAGGTGTAAAGCCGCAACTTGCACTTGAGTGACAATTTGCTCTTTGTTTGAAGAATGTAGTGGAGCCTACTCATGGCAAAGGCCGCTTTGTTACGAGCTGCTCTTATATGCTTCCCGAAGGAAAGGTTATGGTCGAGTATGACTCCCAAGTACTTGGCTTGCTTCTCCCAGTGGATAGGCTTACCGTACATTGTGATCGGACGTGGTGGGGGACGCGAAAGTCGAGGTTTGGTGAAAAGTACCGCCTGACTTTTGTCCGGATTTACTTCGATCCTCCACTTTCGGAACCACGCGCTAAGCGCATTGGCTGCCGACTGTAGAGATCGCGCGATAGCGCCTTGTTCGCGACCGGAATAGAAAATAGCCGTGTCATCAGCGAATAGGGCTATTTGAGCCTTCTTGATCTTTGGGATATCGCTAGTAAACAGCGTGAAAACTAAAGGGGAAAGTACGGAGCCCTGAGGGACTCCAGCACGAATCGGATGCGGGGAAGACAGAGCTTCTCCTATGCGATAGCGGAAAGTGCGATTCGACAAAAAGTCCCGTAAGATGAGCACGAGACGGTCAGGCACTCCCATTTGGTACAGCTTGTATATTAAGCCGTTGTGCCAGACTTTGTCGAATGCTTTCGCTATATCGAAAAATAACGCGCCTGTCATCAGGCCACGCTGAAAACCAGCGCTGACGTGTTCGACGATGCGATGAACCTGATGAATACACGAGTGCTCGGTCCTGAATCCGAACTGCTCGTCGGGAATGAGGCTCTTTGCTTCGACATAATCTTTGAGCCGTGTTTTGGTCTATTTATTATATAATGTTACAACAGCCTGCTCACAGCGTGCCACCCTAGCCAGCCAATGACAGCTAACCATAACCATGCCACTCTAGCAAACCAAAGCCATGCCACTCTAGCATACCATAGCCATGCCACTCTAGCCAGCCAATGACGGGCAACGACTCGCGAGCCAATCACAGTCAAGCGAAGACACCGCCATAACCACCGGATGCCTCCGGTGGGGATATCAGTCTATATAATGCCCTGTAAGCTCAGTTTCGAGGTCTTGTCGCGCTCGATTGTGAAACCTGTAAGTCGAGACTCTGTCCAAATAAAATAATGAATCAGTTCCTGTCTATTTTTTACCACTGTCGTTACAGTCAGAAGTGGTATCGAATAAAAAAAAAAACCTACGATAAAACGACGCTCTGCTACTTAAAAGTCAACGGTCACCTACTGGGGAGGACGAGGTCTGAAAATTCAAACGAAGAACGTTGATGCACACCGCCTGCAAGGAAAATATTGTCTCCCATCCCAGTATCACAGGGCACAAATTGAAAAAGCAGGCCACAATCTGGATGGAACACGAAGCGCCTACCCTCAGTATCGCATTGGTCATTCCATAATTTGACCTTGAAAACGAAGACTGCGGCCAGTAACCACCTGTGAGACACTTTGAGTTACAAGAAGTATCCATCTCTCTGCCAGCAACGGTTCTACGGTAAATTAAGACTACCTAAAGATTGTCAACAGCAACCAAGGACATGGAAGGAAGGAACCGACCTACTTCACGCTGAGAGCTGCCAGGAACCATGCATAAATAACAAGGTCAGTAAACATGCCAATATTTGCCAAATTAGCCAAATGCCATTAGCCAAATATATAAGCCAAATGTGTTTTACCATGGAGTGCCCCATGAGTTGATAATTATGCGAATCGTAGACAAAATAATTTGGTAAGCCCGATATGTAAATCTAATCATAGTCAGATAATCTGTATAATATTATCCCGGTACAAAAAAATGTTTTACGAGTAGGTACTAGTTGTGTACTAAAGAGTTAAGAACTTAAAATGTACATATTTAGTTCAAGTGCGCATTAGATTATCCAACAATAACAATTCCCAAGTAAATCATGTAGATCAGATACTTATAAATAGCTACAATAATTTTATTAAACTATTATCAGAGATATAGATAGCATTCCTTGGCGATCTCTTGCTACCGCCAGCCGATATTCAAACAGTTTTAGACTTATTGGATAAAGTTCTTGACAAATTGAAAACGAGGAACTTAAAATTAAATATGAGGAACTGCTAATTTTTACATATTTCATAATTAGGGTATAAAACATCATGACGCGATGGCATTCAACCAGGTGAATTTAAGTTGATCGTCTTAATTTCTCATCCCGAGTAATGTAAACGAAGTGCGTCAGTTTATTCTATCTAGTTCTATCTAGTTACTAAAGAAAGTCCATTAATAACTTAGCAATAATAGCTCGCCCGTTTATCAAACTTACAAAAAAAAAGTACGATGTGGGTATGAGACAAGTCACATAAATCTTGTTATGGAAAAAAAAATGTTATAGGTCGGTATTAGTGATTATGTAGGTACGATCCTAGTTTTCCAACAGAAATTCACACGTATTGCAGGTATTGCACGTATCTTTTATAAAGTAGATTGACGGTAGTTTGCGCCCTGTCTTTTAGTTTAGTCGCGTTACAAGTCAGATAGAGTGTTTATCATGATTTTGGGCTTGAATCCCTTGCGGTGATAAAATTGTTGCTAAGATTTCGTATTATGACGTGTTATGTAAAATGTAATGTAATTCGGACTGTACTGCAGTACGCGATACAATGACTAATCATGATCTTATGCCATGTATTGCCCGATATTACTTTTCACTATGGTGACCGATGAGCCAAAGCCCAAGCAAGCTAAAACGAAAAGCCAAAGTCAAAGTCTATGCCTATCTTAGGTAAGTAGATCGTTCGATAGATGCCGTTTATTGTGTACCATTTAGACGTGAACGATTTGCTCAGTACTGTGCAATGACAAGATGAAAAGCCGAAAAGTAGTATTGTTTTACTGCGAAGTGGGTGTACAGATACCTATAGTGAGTAATTGTGTAATCGTTGATGGTAGGCTATAACGTAAACAAACCTTTACGGTACCAGATTAGTTGTGTGAGTTGTGTCAAACTTCGCGCGATGGAAAATATTACAAAATGCATCATGACAATAACAAGGAGTAAAACGAAGTTCTGAATTTTATAAATATCAACAAAATTTCTGATTTCCAAAAATAACCCGATTTATAAGTAAATATTATTATGTGACGTCATGTTTACATTGTGCGTTCTGTAAAGGGGATAATGTAGGAAAGAGGGTTAACGACATCCAATTCTAAATCTAACTTAGCTCTGATAATACATGACAGTAGCAAGCTAAATTTTAATTTTAAAATGGTGATAAAACTGATGTCCTGAAACGAGGCTGCGCCTGTGGGTATCTTGGGGGCCAGAGTTGCATTAACTTAACATTAGTACTTAATAGCTTTAAACACATAAAGTTATATTGGAAAAATAGAAAAACGTATTCTTGTGTAGTGTGTTAGTGTGTATAAGTAATGAAGTTTTGCCATCGACACGCTAAGAATTATGTGTGTGAGTATGTACATGTATGTGTGCGTGCGTCTTAATGGTATGATGTAATTAACTTAAATTGTTTCTTCCGTTTCTTCAAACGATAGTTTGGCAAAACAGTTTATTTATATTTTCTTACATGAAAAATGTTTCATGTTTTTAATGTCGCAGATAATCTGGAGTTCTTATAATACTGTTAATATTACAACCGGGTACCTATAAGCCTTACGATTTATCCCAGATCGGGTTGCTCCAGGCAACCAGGGCAATCTAGGCGCGGTAGGGTTATCTCAGAAATGGGACGTAATAAGATACAAGGTGAAAAATGATAATTCAAATTCAAACTCTTTAATTCAGACAAGTGTCCATAGTGTTAGTAACAACAAAATAACTTAACGACTAGGGTTAGTAAACTTAGTGATAAGGCAAAAAAAAAAAAAAAATGGAAAGAAAATATGTTAATAGTGTGATTTACAAAAAAAAAACTATGATTATGTAACTTTGGCGCCAGGCGATGACTACTGGCGGCAACAAGGTTTAATGCTTTTAACATCACGCATGTAATACCCAATGGGTTAGGCAGAGGTACTTATACTCATGAGTACACACACATTTCGCCAGTAAATTGAAATGAATTAAAAAGTGTTTATTCATGGTTACATCCGAGTTACATGGTATATTACTTCTGTCATACTGTAAAACAGTTATATTTAATTTAAATGTAACAAATTGTTGGTACGTTTCCATCAATAACAACGTCACTTTTACCTACAACTAAACACATTTATTGAACACAAAAGTTGACTATAACGTAATGCTATAACATTTAAGTTGCGTTAAAACACTTTAATTAATAGCGGTGAAGCCGAAAACATAAGCTAGTATGGCATAAATATATACTTATACAACAATAAATAATCATAAATGGAATCTACACATCTCTTGTAATGAGGTTTTTACATAGGTGTTAAAAACAAACTTTCCTAATTTATTTTAAAAGACATTTTCGTGGTACAGCTATTTTCTAAATCGTAAGGTATGTCGTTAAAAATTGTTGGTACTAAGCATTTCCTACATCTTTGTCCATAATAATTAGTACAAGTGGGTACCTATTACAAATTTTCTTATGCATTTATTCCTTTTCCTTCAGCTTAAAGTTCCATGCTATAGGGGGCGAGTCAGGTTAACTCTTGTTTGTTAGAGGATTTGTTTTCTTGCCATATTATGTGATATTGAGGAGTTAGGTAATGATTGACGTAAACTAAGAAGTATGAAAGGTCATATTATATGATACAACGGGTTTACAGGTTTAGTATCCGCTGTCACATATCGTAGCAGTGCTTTTGTCTGATAGCACCAGTAGTGTGAACGAATAATTGAAAACCGAAGATTTCATAAATCTCCTGAGAGGTCTATTGCCCCATTTTAACTTGGTTTTTCTGAGCTGACTTGTAATCACTGTTTTCTTGTTTCCATTGCGGGAGCAATTGTTCCAGGACGGCCGAATGTTACAACAGCCTGCTCACAGCGTGCCACCCTAGCCAGCCAATGACAGCTAACCATAACCATGCCACTCTAGCAAACCAAAGCCATGCCACTCTAGCATACCATAGCCATGCCACTCTAGCCAGCCAATGACGGGCAACGACTCGCGAGCCAATCACAGTCAAGCGAAGACACCGCCATAACCACCGGATGCCTCCGGTGGGGATATCAGTCTATATAATGCCCTGTAAGCTCAGTTTCGAGGTCTTGTCGCGCTCGATTGTGAAACCTGTAAGTCGAGACTCTGTCCAAATAAAATAATGAATCAGTTCCTGTCTATTTTTTACCACTGTCGTTACAATAAACAATAAATACTGTATTTTAATTAAACTTGGTTTATTAACAGAGAAAGACGTTTTTACATCTTAGAGAGTTCTGGTCGTTCGGACGCCATGTTGGCTCTCTCGTTGGTTGGCTAGTGATGCGCCATTACACTAGTGACGTAACATCATAACATCCTTCTTATTCGAAAAAATGAAATTATTATAATTTTACAACATAAAGACAGTTTAACGAAACTTAACAAAAACCCTTAACAATAACTTTCGTCAACAATTATAGTTTAAATAAATAAAAAAAAAGAAACAGTTTGTTGAACTAAGTATCCATCTATATATAATCTAGAATTAACTAAAAAAAATCAGTCCTTCACAGTCATTGTTACAACGTTTACTTGGTTATCAAAAAATAAAATTATTTTAATACTAACTTATAAATCTAACCGTCTTGGTGGTCTTATGACTCTTCCACACCTAGTGCGCATTTCAACTGGAGTTGTACACTCTTTAATAGACGGTGCTACTGTATGGCACGTTGGAGATGTCTCGATATTTGGACTTTTTTGTAACAAATCTTGAGATACCATTTGAGGTGACTGCGGAGGCTTCAAAATATGTTGCCTGTTTCTCCTTCCTATAAATCCATCAGATCCTTCAACAGTATATGACCTAGGCTGATCACATTTGGACCTTACTGTGCCTGTAATCCATGGAGTATCTGGCATTTTCTTAAAATAGATTTTATCACCTTCTTGTAGTTCTGGTAATGATTTAGTCTTGCCGTCATAGTACTCCTTCATTTTATTTTTATTTTCTTTCTTAGCTTTGACATATTCTTGAAATTTGACTGTTTTTGGTATCAAGTTTTTTGTGACTGTTGGTAATTGTGTTCTAAGCGATCGTGACATTAATAATTGTGCTGGAGACGGAAGATTTCCTCTAGGTGTATTCCTGAATTGAAGCAGAGCTAGGTAGGGATCTGTCCCTGACTCCTCTGACTTGGTAAGAAAACGTTTACATATTTTTACTGCTGACTCTACCAACCCATTTGACCTTGGTATGTAGGGACTTGACGTATTATGATGTATTCCCCAGTCCCACATGAAGTTCTTAAACTCTGCCGAATTAAATGGTGGTCCATTGTCAGAGAATAACTCAACAGGAATACCATGTCTGCTGAAGATACTTTTAAGACAAACAATTACTGTTTTGGCGTTAGTACTTGCCACTGTCATTAATTCAATATAATTTGAGTAATAATCTTGTACTACTATGTATTTTTTTGATTTATAATCCATAAAATCAACACCAACTTTTTCCCATGGAAGTAATGTAACATCATGTGGAAGAAGTGGTTCTGGAGCATTTGAGCTTCTATGTGACAAGCAAATATGACAAGACTGAACAATGTTTTTTATGTCAGTTGACATAAATGGCCAAAATACATGTCCTCTAGCAAACGCTTTTGACCTTTCAATTCCAAGATGACCACTGTGTATTATTTTTAAAATCTCTGGCCTTAATTTTTTAGGTATGACTATACTGTTACTTCTGAAAATTAAATCATTTTCTGTATGTAAATCAAATCTATACTGCCAATACTCTTGCAGATCTTTGTGAACTTCAGTTTTACTTGATGGCCATGCTTCTTTACAGTATATTTTCAAGATCTGCAAACTTTCATCTTCATTAGTGGCTCTGATTAACCACTGTAGGCGTTCTGATGAGACAGGTAATGACTTAATCAGTAAATTTACATGTACAATGACATCATCATCTAATTCATCTGAACTTGTTTCAGCGAGTGCTGCTCTTGACAAGGTATCTGCAATGTACATGTGACTACCTTTCTTGTAAACTACATTTAGGCTATAGAGTTGTATTTTTAACATCATTCTTTGGAGACGTGTTGGAACCTCGACTAAGGACTTTTTAAACAATGTTATTAAAGGAGCATGGTCTGTCTCTACAGTTACAGTTTGTCCATATATAAATTGATGGAACTTGATGCAGGCAAAAACTATTGAATAGAGTTCTTTCTCTATCTGAGCCATTTTTTGTTGTGTTTCTGTTAAAGTTTTTGAAGCATAATATATTGGATGTTGATTTTGTAACAACACTGCCCCAACAGCACTTTTACTAGCATCACTTTGTATTACAATAGGATCACGTACATTAAAATGTGATAACACTGGAACTTGACATATTAATTGTTTCAAACGACAAAATGTTGTTTCATGATTGGCAGTCCACTGCCAATCAATAGTTTTTTTTAATAATTGGCGTAGAATTTCTGTCTCGCCAGCCATATTTTTAATAAATGGACTTAAATAATTAAGTAGGCCTAGAAATCTTTGTAAATCTTTTAGACAGGTAGGAGAGGGCATCTCTTTTATTGCTCTGACTTTGTCCGGGTCGACTGTGATTCCATCTGCTGAAAAAAAATGACCCAGATATTTAATACTCTCCTTGGTGAATAAACATTTTTCTTTATTAAACTTGACATTATATTCCTTTGCTCTTTTAAATACTAAATTAAGACACTCATTGTGCTCTTGTAGCGTTCGACCACTTACTAAAATATCATCGCTGTATACTGCTACCCCTGGTATGTCACCAAACATTTCAGTCATAACTCTGTGAAAATACTCAGGAGCACAGCTGACTCCAAACGGCAGACGTTTAAAGCGGTATCGGCCAAAAGGTGTATTAAAAGTTGTAAGGTAAGAACTCTTCTCACTCAATTTACACATCCAAAATCCACTACATGCATCCAAGGTGGAGTAAAATTTTGCACCAGCCACCTTGGCGCGGACCACATCTACTGATGGAATAGGATAATGAGTCCTTTTAATTGCCTGATTTAAATTGCGGGGGTCTAGGCATACCCTTAATTGTCCATTTTTCTTTTCTATTAAAATTAAAGAACTCACCCACTCAGTAGGCTCTGTGACCTTGGTAATGACATCCATTTTTTCCACTGTTGAGCCAAGTTTCCACTCATCACCATGGGCTGCGGACTGGACATTCCCGAAATTTTCTTTGGCTTTTGTTTTTCTTCAGACATGACGCCGACCTTTACACGTGACTTTGATAATGGCTCAAGGAGTCAAGGTGTAGGTTACGAGACCAATTCTGACACCATGTTTTGGTCTATTTATTATATAAACAATAAATACTGTATTTTAATTAAACTTGGTTTATTAACAGAGAAAGACGTTTTTACATCTTAGAGAGTTCTGGTCGTTCGGACGCCATGTTGGCTCTCTCGTTGGTTGGCTAGTGATGCGCCATTACACTAGTGACGTAACATCATAACAAGCCGCTTATAAATAAGCCTTTCATAGATTTTGCCGAGCGTGGTCAGGAGACTGATTGGCCGGTAGCTCGACGGCTCGGCCTTAGGTTTGCCTGGCTTGGGAAAACCTATTACAGTGGCCTCTTTCCAAATTTGCGGAAAAATATTATTAGCTAGGGCAGCATTGAAGATGCCAGCCAGTAGCACTATGAGTTGAGGAGGTAAAAGTTTAATCACCCTGTTGGTGATGCCGTCGGAGCCCGGTGCTTTCCGAGGCAGAAGCCTGTTAACGATCTCTTGCACTTCAGTGGGAGTCACTTCAGGCAGAGGGTTATCAGGGTCTTCCACAGGTGGTAGGTTAGTTTTGTGATCGACTACTGCGTTCACCTTATCAAGATGACGCTTGTCGACCGGTTGAGAACTATCGGTGCACTGAGCTTCCAGGCTGTCTGCCAGGCATTCAGCCTTCTCGGAGTCGTCAAAGGCGACGCTCTTGTCTGGTCGATTGAGAGGGGGCATCGAAGCCTCATCGGTGGCACGCAACTTGCGTTGCAGTTGCCAGAAAGCCTGATGGGTTGGCTCGAGGTCGCTGAGCATGTTGTCCCACTGAGTGTTACGAAACTCACTAGTGCGTTTCTTTACAGCAAGCTGCAAGTTACGCATGTGGGTTTTGTTTGACTCATTTGGCCAACTACTGTAGGCACGTATGGCCGCGTTCTTCTCGGTTATCAGATCGCGTATGTCCGCGGGTAGTTTCCAGCGATGATCACTCATCTCCGGTACCTCCCGCGAGCACTCCGTAATAACGGACTGAACGTGAGCTGTAAACGAGTTGATGGCGGCCGTCGTGTCTGCGACTGAGACAATATGATCGGGGATCTCGTCCTAATTTCTTCCAGTCGGTGATCGTAATGGTCGCAGGAGGCTGGCTGGGGTCAGAAGGACCCGACCGAGGAACCAAGTGCATTAACACTGGACGATGATCAGAGTGGAGCTCATGTAGCGTCTCGATGGAACGCAACCTGAGGTTGATGTTCTTGAGCAGCGCTATATCGAGCACGTCTGGACGATGGTCAATGGTACCCGGGTAGTGGGTAGGCTCCATGGGAGCGATAGTGTCGAAGTGAAGCTTCTCGCCAAGGCTAAACACGACTTTCCCCCTAGGGTTCGTGGTCGCGCTGTTCCAGGCAGGATGTTTGGCATTGAGATCACCCGCTAAGATAACGGCATCACTCAAGCCGAAGAGGACTGTGAGGTCCTTGTCCAGAAGACCGTGATCTTCAGGAGTGAGAGTAGGGGGCATATAAGCCGAGATAATATGAACCGGTGGATGGCCGGTCATACCGAGCCGACAGACTGAAACCTCTAGTAGAGAAACAAGTGGTGGGGCATCGATGGGGATGCAGTGTAATTCTTTGCGGTAGTAAATGAGCGTACCGCCCTTATGGCAGCGAACCCGATCATTGCGTACCATGCGAAAGTTTGCAATTTTTGGGTCGCGGTGACTCGGCTTGAGGAAAGTCTCTTGCACGAGGAAAACATCGATGAGATGGTCGCGAAGAAAGGCGGCGATCTCATCGCGCTGTGTTTTAATGCCACCGTTGGCATTAAAGAAACCTAACTTGAGGGATCTGGGTAGTGGGCCTGTGGACGGTGAGTGATGGGCTAACTCGCCGTCCGTCCGTCTCACGACGAAAACAGGCCGTGTCGACGGCGCGTTCGTGTTCCACGCGCGCCTCAAAGAGATGTCAGCAACATGGGAGGGGCCCGAAAGGGCCGACGCCTGTCGGGGCCGCGGGTAGTCCTCTGGTTATCGCGGCCTCGACATAGAGGGCGAAGAAGGAACATGGGTGGTTTTTAGTCAGTAGAAGTCTGACACTCCCTTTCGCTCTGCCCAAGAGCGGGAGGGGTTATTCGATGATTTTACACCCACCAAAAAAAAAAAAAAAAAAAAAAAAAAAAAAGGGATCTGGGTAGGCCGCAAGATAATTTTGTGGTACCCATTATTGTTTTTTGTAATTGATTCCACGGAGTGACTCTTTGAGGTTGTACTTGAGGAAAATCTTCCCAAGCTTTTCTCCATCAAAGTTCGCCTCCCTGATTTCAGCCGCGCAACGGTCGGCTTCGTCAGTGGCGAACCAGTGGAAGGCTCCCAAAATCGTCTCATAGTTCGACTGATTTTGGGGGGCTGTCGTGTTCACGGGCCTGAAGGGCTCCGAGCGACGAGGATTGGCTGGTGCTGAGAAGGCCTCCCTTGGAGGGGGCACAGTTTCGGAAACTGCAGAATTGACGGGAATAACAGGCTGATCCATTAATCCCGGAAGAGGGGTGGGTTGCTTTTTGCCGAGAGGGGGAAACTCTTTTTGGCTGTTGAGAGCATCCCAGTGGAAGGGTCGCTGAGGACCAAGACGATCTGGCATCTGGGAAGATGGTACTTTGTAAAAGCCCTCTCTGATTAGGCGAGCGTTGGCGCGCTTTGCCAGCTTCGCGGACGAAACTTTGGGAGCTTTAGGGCAGCCACGGTAGTTAGCCGGGTGACCCGATTGGCCGCAGAGAACGCAACTAGGCGGCTCTGTGCACTGTGAGATGTCCTTAGGACGAGGGCATTCTGAGGTGCCATGGTTTCCCAGGCATTTTACGCACCTATGAGGCGCGAAACAATTGTTGGCGCTATGGCCGTACAACTGACAGCGGTGACACTGTCCAATTATAGAGAGGCTGTTAGGCTTCTGAATGATAATGCCCGATAGCGAGCAGACGGCCTTCACCTTAAAAATAGGGTGATGGCCTTCAACGCGGTCACAGACGACCAATACCATGTCGTACAGGTCTCCGCCGCGCGCTTTGTGAAGGCGGTGCACAGCTATTACTGGCACCCCCTGAAGTATGAGATCATCTTTGATCTCAGAAGACGGTATTTCCTTAGGGATCCGCCTAATCACCACACGGTGAGGCTTCTCCTCGGGAAGGGAGTACGTATGAAAGGCAATATGCCTTTCGCGAAGGTGGCGGGTGAGTTCCCTGAAGTCCGAGGACGAGGGCACCATCACCTTGATACCAATTTGAGTAGCGCGGGCGTTTGTGTACTGAATCTTGCGATCCGCACACATCTTGGACACTTCTGTCCATTTCCCTTTCTCGTGAATGTAGATAGGGGGCGGGGGCTTTTGCTTCCGAGGAACTATCGGAGCAGAGTTAATAGCCATAGGGCTAGACGGGCGGCTAATTGGTGTAGCCTGAGTGGCTGGGGCGGGCGAAGAAGGGCAGGAGCTCACAGGTGTAGGGACCACTGCGGTCGCTACAAGCTTTTTGGGTAAGCTCGCTTGTGAGTTTTTGCCCTTCTTACGCTTGCCCTTGCCGACAAGCTGATAATCGTCATCGGACGATGGGTTATTTGAGCTTAACTTAAAAAGTTTTTTTACTTATTTTTATTTTATGAATTGTTCTTCTGACATTCAAAGTGCCTATAAAGGTTTAATTGAAATAAATGCTTTGAGTTTGAGTTTAAGTTTGAGTTTGACACCAAGACGCGAAACAATGTACGTTACGTACGGCCCCGCCAGAATTTGCATTTTAGGTGTGCACACTCGGCTCTAGGAATATTATGTACCTGTTTCTTTTTCAATGTACCTCTGTATTTATGAAGATAAATTTGCAAAAATAGGGGGCCGTGTGCGCGTGCATTGTTATGCCTTCACAGTCTAAAATGTAGTTAAAAACACATAGAATACAATCCAATTTTGAATGACAGATTTTAGGAGACCTTTAGTAGGTAAAATTGACTAGGATTGCCTAGCCAATTTTACCTACTAAAGGACTCCTAAAATCTGATTTGATTTGAGATTGTATAAATAACGACTAGGGTTGTCATACAAACATGAAACAAAATTATTATATTATATATTTTTTTCATTGTTTCAATAACAAATAAGAATGGCAAAGGCTATATTTTCTGAGATTTACAGTATGACGTTTTCTTAAAGCACGCAGTGTTAGTGATCCAAATTAATCGTAATAACTTCGAAACGGGACTTGCAACTGAATCCTCAAATTGTTATTAACTTTAACAAATTTTTTAACTTGGTTATGACCAAGTTAAAAAATTTGCAAGTCCCGTTTCGAAGTTATTACGATTAATTTGGATCACTAGCACTGCGTCCATGTTTCAACAATTCTTAACTAAATCCACCTCGATTTTATTTAAGATTGAAAAGAGGATCACTCAATCCACATGCATTTCTTTCAAACAATCCGTATCTAATGTGTCAATGCCCTCAAGGGGAAACTGAATTTCGTATTCAAAGTTAGTTTAAGAAATACGAAATTCGGTTTACCCGATTGCTCTCACGGCCCTATAATAATTATTACGTAGGTACCTATGTATTTTATGTAAATAACTACCTGTTGTCCAAGACCTTCGTAGAATTATTTTATAAAATTATTAAGTATTTCCCTATTTGAATCGGATTGTATTAAAAATTTCTCTTCTCGGAACCCTAACTATTTTTTATATGCATTTGGCTGAGGCATTTGGTAAAAAACTGTTGGTATGAAATTTCAAACACGTTTTAATGTTATTTATTTATAGACATAATCAAGATTTCAACAGACTATCACGAAGTTGTCGATCAAACATTCTATACATCAAACACTAAGTCCTTACGTAAAAACTCTACGTAAAAAACAGTACCTACCTAGTTAAAAACCAAAAAAACCCGACTGAAAAAACAGAAAAGTAAAAACAAACACATTATAAATTAAACAAAACTTGGAAGCAGGCAAATATAATGAACCCCGCCTGCTTCCAAGTTTTGTTTAATTTAAAATGTTTTATAATAATGTTTATATATATATATTTTAATGTTTTATTTCCAATTTTTTAGTTCTTTTGAGTCTGTTCTTTCGTTGGTCGCGTAAAAATCTTCGCAGATGATTTAACTTTTGTGTTTGTTTATATGATTTATGACTTTGAATTTATTTTAAACATATAAGTGTCACATATTTTTGTAATCTCCTTTTAAAACCCTTTAATTTGATTCCCTACTCGATAGTAATGTGTTTTTATTATATTTTTGCTACTTCCCCAAAATCCACAAATTTCATTCTTTTTTAATTTTAATGAAACCAGTGACACTCGCGCCATCAAGACAAATCTAACGACGTATATTTTATTCAAATCCCTTCATCCGTTCAGGAGTTATGGGGGAACAAAGAAACGGACATACATACATACACGCCAAACACATAACCCTCCTTCTGGGCTTCACCGCAGTCGGGTAAAAAGAATTCTGGGTTTTATTAAAATCACGTTTTACAGGTTAACACTATGTTACGCACTTAAAACACTGTGCAGGTAGACGCATTGAATGGCATGGGGGTCGTGAAGGTACTTATTACCCGACTGCCGCGAAGCCCAAAAGGAGTGTTGTGTTTGGCGTGTATGTATGTATGTATGTTTGTCCGTTTCTTTAATCCCTCATAACTCCTAAACGGATGAAGGGATTTGAATAGAATATACGTTGTTAGATTCGATATGATGGCGGGAGTTTCACTGGTTACATTAAAATTTAAAAAAAGTAGTTAAAAAACTAAAAAACCCGACTGAAAAAACTGAATAGCAACAAAACAAGTACATTTTAAATTAAACAAAACTTGGAAGCAGGCGGGTTTCATTATATTTTCATTTCATTATTTAATATTCAAATGAACCCCGCCTGCTTCCAAGTTTTGTTTTTTAACTATTTTTTTTATTTCCAACTTTTTAGTTCTTTTGTGTTTGTTCTTTCGTTGGTCGCGTAAAAATCTTCGCAGATTATTTAACTTTTTTGTTTGTTTAAATGATTTGTGACTTCGAATTTATTTTAAACATATAAGTGTCATATATTTTTGTAATCTCCCTTTAAAACCCTTTATTTTGATACCCTACTCGATGGTAATGGATTTTTTTTATTTTTTGAAATACGCTATATGGCCCCCAAAATCCGCAAATTTCTTTTCTTTTTTAATTTTAATGTAACCAGTGACACTTGCGCCATCAAGACGAATCTAACGACGTATATTTTATTCAAATCCCTTCATCCGTTTAGGAGTTATGAGGGAACAAAAAAACGGACATACATATATACATACATACATACTTATATACATACATACACGCCAAAACACATAACCCTCCTTTTGGGCTTCGCCGCAGTCGCGGTTGTAGTGAGAGAATCAGACAGGTTTCTAACACAGGTGGTTCAAATTTACCGAAATCCGTTTTTATGAAAAAAACATACATACCCATCTTATTATTGAATCGGGTCGAGAACCATTAGTATAGTTACCGCTTTGAACTTTGACAAGGATGCAAAACGATCGCTTGTATAATTAATAAGAGGCGCTAACCTCGTCGAAACCAGCGTGCGCCCCCTAGTGTGCAGATCAACCGGTTTCCGTTATGTCAGTGAAATCGCAGTAACTGGTAACTCGGATCGGCCTTCGAAAACTAACCAAATGTTGCAAGATCACCCTTTTCACGTTTTTTATACGACACTAATCTTGGTTCTAAGATAATCCGCAGTCAAGGCTATTTCTATTTTTGTGGTTAAGGTACTATTCGGACACAGATCGCTTCGCAGTGAGACAGGGAAGGTCATAATCACCAGTTTTACCAAGGTTTGTCGTAGTACCCCGTACTAACTGGGTTGTGGGTGTGGATTATTTGTTTATTAAAAAATTACAAGTACAAAGCACACAATTAGACCTCTGGGGTATGTCTTAGCATGCCATGGCCTGAAATTTAACCAACGCGCTATTTATATCCTTTACATATAAATCCTTTAGGATAATTTTATTCATTTACAAAAGAATCTACCATCTGTAACCGAACTAGGCAAAAGCCTGTATTTCGGCTATCAGCGCCAAACCCATCAAATATTGATAATTAATGGTAGCCATCAAATAGACATGTTACCTTTAGTAGGTTTACAACAAAAATTCAGCAAAACAAATTATAATTTGAAAATTGATCTTCAGAGTAGTAAAAAAAAATTAAATTAATTTTAAAATCATTGAGGCAAAAATATTAATAAAAATTATTAACTATTTTCCTCTACATAAAATCACAAATAATTTAGATCATTAAATTAAAATCAAAGAAGTAAAATAAACAATAAAATCGAACGATCATGTCAAAACTTCAATAATATTAAAACACAAGAAAAACAGTAAACCCATAAATAAAATCTTTGAAACAAATATTAAAACCATAATATAATAATAGGCAGTCGCTCCTTGTAAAGTACTGGTATTCAGTTGCTGGCGGTTAGACTGGAAGTCGAGCTAGGCAGAAGATGAGGGGGGTCCACGTGGGGATACCCAACCAAGTAGAGGATACGTAGGCGAACACATATTATGCTGGTTTTCTTTACCGTGTTCAGGGTTATGTTGTCAACAAAGACTTACTCATAGTCTCACCATGGCCGTCCGTCTGTCTGTCAGCAACTTTGAAAAAATGTTTTCTCGTTAATCCCATAGAGTGAAGGGTCGCTCAAAAATATTGCAGATAAGACCGAAATGAAATAAATAAAATCCGGGAACAGAAACGAAGTTAAAAAGAGAACTTTTACGCCATGGTTCGAGACCTTACATTCAAGATACTACAGGATAATCCGGTTAAGCAAACAAAAACCTAGGTTGACCTGAGATATTTTTTTCACAAAAAAAAACTGTTAATACTCAATACTCAATACTCAAACTTTATTTGCATTCCACAATGTGTACTTGTGGTAAATTAAAAAAAATAGATCATTATGGACCCTGTCGGGCACAGCAAAAGGAAAAGATATAGGTAGTAGGAGAGAGGAAGCTTTAAAAACACAAAAAACTATATCTAAATAAATCCAATAATACCATAATAGGAATTCTTTACAAATATAGAATTTTTATACATTATTTATATTTTATCATTTAAATATTCATTTATACTGTAATAGCATTTTTCTGTTAAAAATTGTTTTAGTTTTTTTATAAATATGTTAAATTTTTCTTCTTTTTTTATTATGTCAGGTAGTCTGTTATATATTTTTATAGTCATTACATAGGGGCTTGTTGAATGTATTTTTAGTCGAGATTGCGGAATGTTTAATCTTGATTTGTGTCGGAGTGTGTAACGTGATTATATGTCTTCGCGCTTTGTGTAAAACTCTTGATATTTACGAACAAATTTGCAAGTTTCTAATTAGTAGGCTTTATATTATGTAAGCGAGTAATTTGTCGATCAGTTTCTTCAATGTACTGGATATCATGTTTTGATAATAACCGCAACTTTAATTTTAAAACTCGGGCGTGGTACCAGAGGTTTTTTAAAATAAAAACCCACTAGTATTATACCTATCAGAGACTAATCAAAACGAGTATTAAAGAATATCATTAACACTAAAACAGGATATTTATCATGTTTACTATTTTATTTTGAGTTTGAGAGTTGCTCATTGCAAGCTGCAACTGGCTGCAAGCACAATCACGAATAATCAAATGAATGCAAAAACAATAGTAAACTGTAATGTATGGCCAGTATCTATTTGTTTATGCCCGGTTATATCGGCCGCTGTGACAGATGTGGGGGGGCTGTCATGCCTCTCTACATTAAACCGTGCTATTGGAATCTCGTAGTTTTCTTTGTACATCTCATGGTATTTTTATTGAGTGTTGGAGAATCATCAATGGCTCCTCCCGCTCCACCAAAAACCACCTAGTTCCTTCTTAGCCCTTTGTGTCGAGGCCGCGGTATCTCTTTCGAACAACCCGCAGCACTGACGGGCGTCGGCCCTTGCAGCCCCTTAAATGCTGCTGACATCGCTTTCTGACACGGCCTGTCGTCGTCGTAAGTCGTAAGTACGATGAGCTAACCCATTACTCACCGTCCACAGGCCCACGTCTACGGTGGCTGGTAAAATTATTTCGTGTTTAATTTTAATTATCAACCCGCCCCGGCTACGCATGGGTACTATGTGCTTATGTATAAACCTTCCTCTTGAATTATCCATTGCTGAAAGCTGCATTAATATCTGTGGCGTAGTTTATAAGATCTCATCGTACAAACAGCGGGAGCGACTTTCTTTTATAATACACTCGAGAGCAATGAATCCGGGTCACTTAAAGAATGTTAAAAATCTCGGAAACTAAAAATGATAAATAAATTGTATTTAATAGACAATGTAATACTCCTTAAATGGAAGTAAAAAAAATATGAGTCACCATACATTTTATTAACACAAAATTACATAAAGAAAAAAACTGCTGATCTCTCCTTAAAACAAAAATAGGAAACATGAAATTTTTGAACTTTATTACGATTTTCTTGAATTTTAATACTTCGTATTGCCTCCTCGTGCTTCCATTACTGCGTTTACGCGGTTTGGCATGCTGTACACCAAGTTCCTTATACGATTTTGGGGAATATTCTCCCATTCCTCTGTGAGAGCAATTTTGAGCTCACGAAGCGTGATTGGGGGAGGGTATCGTTGTTTTACGCATCTACCTAGCTCGTCCCAAGCATGCTCGATCGGGTTGATATCCGGGCTGCGCGCTGGCCACTCCATACGAGTAATGTTCATCTCTTGAAGGTAGTCATTCACAATCCTACCTGTATGAGGTCGGGCATTGTCATGCATAAATATAGCATCCTCACCTAAATTGACCATAAATGGACCAACGTGATCATTGAGGATTTCTTCCACATATCTTACGCTAGTTAAAGAGCCGTTTTCTATGATCACCAGCTCTGTGCGACTTTCAGAAGAAATTCCGGCCCACACAAGTACAGACCCACCACCGTAGGCTACTTTTTCTTCGATGCATGCTTGCTTGAATCTTTCCCCTGGTCTTCGATACAGTGCTACTGTGTGTGTGTGTTCGGTACTGTGTCTTCCATCGTGCTTGTAGATGATAAATTTTGATTCGTCGGAGAACATAACTTTTGACCAATCTTCAATACTCCAATTTACGTGGCTCTGGGCATATCTTAGTCTTGAAATACGATGCCCACGCTCCAGTTTAGGGCCGTTTGCAGGTCTAAGGGGTTTTAAGTTAGATTCAGCAAGCCGACGTCTTACTGTCCATGCACTTGGGTTACTTCCTCCGAGGAACTGAACTGACCTCGAAACTGATTTGTGAGTTCAGTTCCTGTGAGAAAGCGATTTCGAAGCATGGTGTTCACCAAGTATCGGTCTTCTCGTGCTGTGGTACACCTGGTTCTGCCCGTTCCTGGTCTGCGTAGGTTAGAACCAGTTTCTTCGTAACGTCGGAGAACTCTTTGTACTGTTGACAGCGACACACCGACTGTCCTGGCTGTATCGCGCTGACTCCGGCCGGTTTCCAGCATTGTAAGTATTCTGGTGCATTCTTCAGGCGTAAGCGACATAATTTCAGCTTGAATAATGAATATAGAGCACTATCAACATGGTTTATGTACCCACATAAATGACAGATTACAAACAAAAGCAAAACCAAATGCTGTAATTTCGTAGTTCCATCTTCGAAAGTGGCCCTTTTTCAAATTTGATTTTTTTATGATATAACTTTACAATAACTAAGAAGTTTTAATACCTTCATTTAAGGAGTATTACATTGTCTATTAAATACAATTTATTGCATTAACCTAGCATTTTTAGTTTCCGAGATTTTTAGGATTCTTTAAGTGACCCGGATTCATTGCTCTCGATTGTATGTAAAGAAGATGATAGTGTTAAGGACCATGGTAGTTTCGAAATGTATTAATATAAAATGTAATGCGACTAATTAACTTTTATTATAAATTCGCCGGACGTCACGCGGTTTCACCCGCGTAGTCCCGTTCCCGTCGGAAAACACGGAAAAAATAGTAGCATATGTCACCCGGGGATAGTGTTACTTCCCAACGGTGAAAGAATTTTTCAAACCGGTCCAGTAGTTTCGGAGCAGTGTCGATTTTCAATGTCGTTTGTAGGTCTTTGGTAGTCGTACAAACGACATTGAAAATCGACAACCATGCCGGGTATCTTATTACCCAATACTAACTATAGTGGGGCGGGCAGACAGGCAGTCGCTTGAAGTTAAATACTGGTTTCAGCTGCTTCCAGTTTGACTGGGAGCTGACTTGAAAGTTTTGATGGAAAAACCCAATAACACCTGATCCGACCCGGGAATCAAACCCTTATGCTCATCTGTCACGCTTACCATCGCTGATAATTATTTTGCTCATTTATGCCCATGAGCGAACCCAACACGCACTTGACAGATTAAAAAAACCGGCTTCCCATTATAATTATTAAACAATGGATCATAAAATAATACCTAAGTAGGTACTTAAATCTTTCAATTATTATAACCTTACTGGGAAGTTATAAAAATAATTACTAGTTGTCACGTAATTACGTTCAATAAATATGTCTCGTAAAAAGTTGTTTTTTTTTTTATGGAATCTAAATAACTATCTTCTTGAAATTAACTCTTATAGTTTGCTTCGCCGTTTGCCGTGACTTTCCATCATTTCTTAAGTTATTACGTAATTACCTAACCTAACAACATCTTATATTGAATATCAATATTAAAAATCTTTGATGTTTTAAATAAAAGTTTGATTTGGCCATCGCATCGCATTTGTCAATGTTAAACAGACCATTCTTATGGGTAACTGCCATCGCATTGGCTATATGATGCCATGGCCAAAAAAACTGGACACCATCTTAAGACGAACTACTCGACAAGACGAACCAAACGAGTCCAAACTCGATGGGGTTAGGTCGTTTTATAACGGAATTCCTATGGCCACCTTCCACCTCCATCAACACGCCCTGGACACCGTTTTTTTTATTTTTTTTGGCGGGTGTAAAATTTTCGAATAACCCCTCCCGCTCTTGGGCAGAGCGAAAGGGAGTGTCAGACTTCTACTGACTAAAAACCACCCATGTTCCTTCTTCGCCCTCTATGTCGAGGCCGCGATAACCTGTGGACAACCCGCGGCACACCCTGGACACCGTCTAATGACAAAGTATTCGTCAAGACGAATTAAACGAGTCCAAACTCGATGGGGTTATGACATTCTAAAATGAAGTTCTTATGGCCAACTTCCAGCTCCATCATCAGATCAGTTCCATGTCATCATAATATACGCGACATACATATAATATGTCGGAGACAGTCAATAGTACGGTCGCCAAACGAAGCGCGGCTCGTGACCCGAAAGGTGGCAGCACTAACACTCGGCAAAGTTCGTACTACGACGGAGCCTAGTTAATGGAGGGGTGCGATGCCGAGACACACTTGCCTTCCGACCGTCCTAGAGAACGGACCTCCAGCTTAGAAACTGAACTACGGTTTGTTTGGCTATGATTATTATTGTGATTATTGGGTTCAGTTGTAATTTCAAGTACTTCGCTAATGTAATAAAAACAGTGTATCGCACCCTGTGAGTTTTCATTGCACGAAACCTATGTTCCACCCACATAATGCTCGAGTCTAACGGAATAAATCCTGACGACCCGACATAAAGGGTGTAAAAGTAGCCTTAACTCAAACGAAGGGCACTTGTTCTCCCCACCACTGCGATATTTTTTTGGTTCTAGACCATACCTGGGAACCCCCTAGTTACAGAGATATTGGGGGTGAAAGTTCCAAATTTTGCACAGCTGTTTTTATAAATACTAGTTTTTCAGGTTAAAACTTAACTTAAATTATCTCCATGACCCGTTTACTATTAAAAAGTAGCACTCTTAAAACATTGTGCTAGTGGATACTAGCACAATGTTCTAAGAGTGCTACATTGAGTTAATTTACAAGAGTAATTGGCAAGAGCCGTAAAATGTTTGACGTATGCGTGAAGGGTTAATTTACACCCTGTATACGTGCCAAACTTCAGATCAATCGGAAACCAGGAAGTGTGTTAAAGGAGACATTTTTTTTTGTTTGGGCTATAGTCCCACTACAAATTGTAGCGTTTATCACTGAAATGCACTTTAGTTTATTCCGTATAATCTCTAGATTACAGTGGTAATATTAGCAAAACGTTATGTAACCGGAATACTGTGAAATACGACAGTCAAAACATGACTCTCGTAATACTAATAACCTAAAATCTCTGAGCGATTGTCTAATGAATAGATAGGTCCATAGGGTACATTTAGGTCTCCTTGGTATTTTAAGTTAAAATAGTGCACTGTTCAATAATATGTAGTACCTATAGCGTTGGGTAGGCTATTGGAGGTGGTCTGAAACTGCATGATAGTTTTATAACAGTTTATTATCTAAACACAGTCACACAAGTCGAACAAGACATTCATAGAATAGCACACTTCATACATTCGAAGCGCGCGCATTGGCGCGTACTACTCTCGAGCGCCCTCTATGTGTGGCGGGGTGAAACAACTACGATGTATCTATGGCCTTATCTATCTATGGCATCACGCTCAGTCTATAACAAAGTCATGTCTGTACTACGTTTTATTTCATATTTTAGAGATTTACACGACTTGATAGACTTATTTCGAAAATGGATTACATGTACTTATTTATTTCGAAATAGCGCAGCTTTTGTCGGTCATTGACTATCTATAGATCAAAAATAATAAGGTGATGTGTTACAAGCTGGGTACGCCACAAGCAGTATTAATACTAAGATGCAGGTAGCTCAACTTCACCTTCATGATAACCACACTATACAAGTAATTGATGGAGTGGTGTCAACTAATATAATAAATTATCCTACTTGTGTGCCTTGATTGTATCCTACTAAAACCAGTACAGTATTCCTGATAACAGACCCTAACAGTGATCCTTCCACAGATCGTTAGTTACGGACGTTAACTGTGTGCCGGGGAATTGTGTCTCGACAAACTTCAAGGCCCTATCGGTGTTCTACTGAGAGATGAACTGTGTGTCGCTGATTGTGCTCAATAAATAATTATTAGTCTGCTAGCCTCAGCTGCCTTTCGTCACAAAAAGAGAAACACGTGCCCATGCAGAAACTAGTTTTAAATGTTGTGCGTCATTCGGACGCAATATCGAGTTAATTGATTAGGGTATGCCAAAATCGAGAGAATGTTGTTATTCAGATAGACAATTTGTGAAATAAATGTTTGATATATAATTAAAGTTTATTACTTAATAACAGTTTACAATTAATTCACTTAAAACCATTTTAGAAACTTAAAAATATAGTATAACATAAAATTTGACATACAAACTAAGAAGTTACTGATAAACATATTATATGTAACAAAAACATCGTGAGGAAACCGGCATGTCTTCGATTTTTAACAAAAAAATCGAAGACATGTGACATCTAACAACCCGCACTGGGCCCGCGTATTGGATTATAGCCTATCCCTCTCTTAGAGAGGAGGCCTGAGTCCCTCGAACATTATAGGCTGATGACGATATTATATATAAAATTACATTTAACAAAAAACTTTCAAGTAACACAAATCTTGCAAATTTTATATAAACATTCACCCGTAAAAGGAACAACGGGATCGGACAAAAAAAAACTAATTAGTCCGTCAGATAGATTTCCAAAAAATATTGGAGACGTATTTTTTCTTTCTTCACATAAACAAAAAATTAAGTCAATACAGTGCTTCGAAAACTCGTGAACTCTTCGAAAACGTCATATGATAGTACATTTTTTACCTTCAAATGACGTCACAACCACATCTTATCTTCGTCAATTTTGATTAATTTGATAAAACAAAAAACACGTATCCAATATTTTTCGAAAATCTAACTGACAGACTAATTAGAATCATTGTTTTTTGACTCGGTCCGATCTCCTATTACTTTGGTCGCAAAAATCGTACCAGAATAAGGAATGCGAACAAGGTGCCACAATAAAAGCAACAAATAAATAATAAATAATAATATTCCACAACTATCACACAACGCCATCTAGTCCCAAGCTAAGCAGAGCTTGTGTTATGGGTACTAGACAACTGATAAACATCTTATATATTTCTAAATACATACATATTATAGATAAATTACACCCACACAGAACAAATGATCGTGCTCATCACACAAACATTTGTCCTGGGTGGGAATCAAACCCACGACCTCCGGCATAGCAGTTAGGGTCACTAACCACTAGACCAACAAGCCAATCAAGACACTGCAGTAGGGCAGGGTAGGGTTGGTTTAAATTATGTATGAACATTTAGAACGTGATTTCTTAGTTTAGTTTTGCATAAATATTGAATTGGTTAGTTTGGATGGATATTATTTTGTCTTTATCTATTGAGTGACTTTACAGAGACCCCTTGCCCTTTGACGTTTTCGCCGAAATGACGATAGTGAAGTCATATGCGTACCTACCCGATTGTGTAAAATTGGTTTGGGTTGAGTGACAATGATCAACTATATTTTCCCCATCCAGTAGAACTCCTGAATCTTATACATTTTTTTAATTGGTCGCTTAGAAAACGTCCTAATCAATTTCAGCATTTTTTTTTAATTTCTTTATTTTTATAAAGAAATAAAACCTATTTACTCGTATAAGTCTTGCACAGAACAAAACAACAATAAAACAAAAGGATTAGTTTAAATTGATTAATCTAATTTTAGATAATTTAAAGTAACGAATGCTTTACTTTTATTATTATTAAATGTTTAACTATTTTCTACATATTAATAAGCTAAACTAAAATTGTTGTTATGGAACTTCTGTTGTCTTTCGCTCCAGGGGAAAGCACTGATAACTGACACAATTACTAACGCAATATTATTGAACACAAACATTATTATAATGCTTTTGTTCCAACAAAATATTTGTATATTATGTACTTTAGCAGCGCTAGCCGTTGTGAATAACAATTTTTCGTCAAAAAACATTTAAGTACTGCTAAACAATGGCTAATCTTGATAATACACGTCTATGATCTAAGTGTTAAACTAATAAGATTCCCTTCTACTGGTTTCAAAACTATATCAAATTCAGACACTACTTTGTCGATGTTGCCGGTTACACGGTATCGCCGTAAAATATGCGCCAACACGACCTTCATCACCATCATGCCATATAATTTACCTGTAAAATACAAAACACGTATTTAATATTCTGCTCCATTCTGATTCTTCATTGTACACAAAACTTCGCAAAGATATTTATTATTGCAAGTTTTCCACGTCAACTATATTTTTGTCAGAGGAGACAGAAAGACTACCTTATCAACTTTTACAGTTCACACATCAATATTTTTAGTTTTTTTTTCTGATAGCAATACATCATCATCATCAATCTTTTGCCCTTATCCCAATAGGGTATTTCTACTATTATTTTATTTAGAATTAGTTCATCTGTTAGATTACCGAAAAATATTGGATACGTGTTTTTTGTTTTACCAAATTAATAAAAATTTACGAAAATGAAACGTGTCAAAGGGGTGTGGGTTTTTAACGTCACTTTGTGGGTAAAAAGTGATAAAAACGTACTAACCTTGTGACGTTACACGTTTGGGGCTTGGGAAATCATCAAATAACCTAGCAAAAACAGCAAAAACACTAGGAAGTGTCGAAGGGGGGGGGGGGGGGGGGGCGTTTTGCGGGACTGTCTCTTGTAAATAACTAAAGTAAAGTAAATTTTGACGTTCGAAAAGTGCTTATTATCAGCCTAGTTTGAATAAATGAGTTTTGAATTTGATTTTTGTTTAACCCCTTCCGCTCTTGGGCAGAGCGAAAGAGAGTGTCAGACTTCTACTCACTAAAAACCACCCATGTTCCTTCTTAGCCCTATGTGTCAAGGCCACGGTATGTCTTACAACATCCCGCAGCCCCAACGGGTGCGGGGGTCTTTAAAGACTTTTCGAAGCACTGTTTCGTCTTTATCTTTTGTTAACGTGAAAACATAAAAAAATATGTATCCATTCTTTTTTTTAAATCCACCTGACGGACTAATTAGATTTTTTTAGTGAAATACCCTATTTATTTGGGGTCTTCTTTTTCCATACTTCTCTATTACTAGTTATCTCATCAGAGACCTCCTTTCTTGCCATATTATTATCATCCTTAACATAGTCCATCCATCGTTTATTTGGCCTTCCTCTATTTTCATACTCAAAACTTTTCAAACTACATTTTTCCTTGATTGCAATACAACACACAAAAACAAATAGGAAAATAACAACGGTTCTATTAATAACATTAGTGTCTCTTGGTAAAATATGCGTTCTTTTTGACAGCAAATGTTTTCATAACCGAACAGTTAGAGCGTGGAATAAGCTCCAAGACGATAATTATAGTCTCAGCCCAAAATATAAAACAACTTAAAAATCGACTAGACAAGCATATCATACCTACTGCGAGAAAACCCCACATGATTTTCATCAAGTTGAAAACAACATGATACAGGTAGGTATCGGTTGTCTCATCTTCCTGCCTCATAATAAATAATAATTAATATGTTTACCAATGCAGTTTCGTTTGCCAATACCGAAGGTAGCATTAAGGCTTGGGTGATCTGGCAAAGTGGCCAAGTTCAGCCATCGCTCCGGTCTGAACTGGTCCGCATCTGGGCCCCACATGGGGTGACGGAGGAGACCGTACACCCCTATCATGCAAGTACTGCCAGCTCGTAACGTGCAGTTCCCTAAAAATATACAAAATTAAATGAGTATTTCGCTAAGGAAGGTTTTCTTACTAACATTGTACCGGAACATACTCAGATAGACATCATTTTCAACTTTTCTTGCGATAAGTGGCACAGATGGGTACATTCTCATTGTCTCCTTGATCACAGCCTCCAGGTACACTAGCTTCGCTAGATCGTGTCTAGTAAAATCATCATCTTTGTGTTGTACTACATCTCGTATTCTGAAATTAATTTAAAAATAACCTTAGTCATTGTTACCATTTTTAGATATTGAATTTGAATGATTGGCCTGTTGGTCTAGTGGTTAGTGACGCTAACTGCTATGCCGGAGGTCGTGGGTTCGATTCCCACCCAGGACAAATGTTTGTGTGATGAGCACGATTATTTGTTCTGTGTCTGGGTGTAATTTATCTATAATATGTATGTATTTAGAAATATACAGGGTGTCCAAGAACCTGGCGTCCAACTGGATTCCCACGATGCCCCAAGTTCTAACAGTACTCAGAAAAATATTTTAAAAAATCCACCCCATGTACTTACAGAATTATACTGATTTAAAAAAAAAAGGGGAAATGAGCACCCTGTGACATACTTTTGAATGCTGTGACTGCTAATGCTGATAATTTCGATATTTCTTGGAGGTTTTGTAATCTAGGGTATTGCTGTGTCTAAATAGAATGTAAAAATAAAGTACTTATTGTACCATTTTAAAATAAAATATTATTTTAACTAAAGGTGATATGGAAAACTATTGAATTTCGCAACTTTGACCGACTGTAGTGTAAAAAAAATGTACCAAAATAGTATGGCAAGTGACGTCAAATTTTGACGCGTTTATTCCTCTTTTTAAAAAGGTATAATACTTACACATTAATTTGAAAAAAAAAATTTTTGATAATATTTTTACTCAACAACCCAATTTTTACGAAGTGCCTACCTACTAACGGTAACTGTCGGACCCTTTCTTATCTTAGAAACTGTTATGTTACTACTATTATTTACTTCGGTTCCAAGAGTGAGCAAGAAGGAAATACACACAGGTAGATGGGTTCCCAGTAGAATAAAAGCAAAGAATGTTAGTTTAAAGATATTTTATTACAATAAATGTTCAAAATGTTGACCACCCGCGGCAATACAAGCTCTCACTCTCCTTAAAAAGGACCGCTTTATGTTTCGCGAGTAACTTTTTTGACGTATCACCTGCACTGCTTGTGTTATCTTCTCACGAAGGTCAGCGATGTCATTAATGGGCTTCGCATAAACGAGCTCCTTCATAGTTCCCCAGAAAAAAAAATCCAGCGGATTTAAGTCAGGTGAGCGGGCTGGCCACGGGATTGTTCCTGATCGCCCAATCCACCTGTTCGGGTATTGCTCGTCCAAAAACTCTCTAACGGATACGCGAAAATGTGCTGGACAGCCGTCGTGTTGGAACCACATATCTGGTGGGGTCTCTTCTAGTAAGTTTGGCAAATCATTTTGAAGAAAATTTAAATATGATTCGCCAGTCAAATTCTCGGGCATCTCAAATGGACCAATAATATTCCCACAGAGAATACCGGTCCACATGTTCACTTTGAACCGGTACTGGGATCTATCTTCTCGCATCAAGTGCGGATTTTCCACATGCCACTCGTGCAAGTTGTGTAGGTTCATGTAGCCATCCTTCTTAAATGTTGATTCATCTGACCACAAAATTTTGTCGATAAAGTTTTCGTCTTCTCGATGTTTTTGCAGGATTGTTTCACAAAACGCGACTCGGCTCGGATAGTCTCGAGGTAAAAGACTTTGCACTCGCTGTACGTGGTACGGATGATATTCTTCTTTTTGGAGAATACTGTGTGCTGTGCTCTTCGGTATCCCCGTATCAGCTTCTATTCCTCGCACAGAGATGCTTGGATTTGCCGACACCGCCTCTAAAACTTCATCGCGTATGAAGTCATTTACGGGTCGTCCTTCACCAGCTACTTGATTGGGGAACCGCCCGTCACATAGTGATCTGTGCACATTAATGAAAACTCGATGGTCGGGATATCGCGTAGCCCTCGGATACCTTTCTCTGTAAAGTCTCGCTGCAGCTCGTCCATTACCTCTACATTCTCCATAAATGTAGTGCATATTTGCGTATTCTTGCGGAGTGTAGGTCGCCATGGTAGCACACACAAAACACAAACTGTCCAAACACAGGCAAAGGTCGTCGTAAAGAGTTCGTTTCAAAGTCCAGAGCACAAAGAGTAATCGAGTCCAATAAACAAAGCTTTAAATCGTAGTACGTGATCAATGGTAACAATAAGAGAGAGGTGCGTAGTAACGGCAGGAGGCAGTGACGCGTACTGACCGTACTGTTATCCTAAATAGCACGATCCCAGATAGCGTCACTATCTATCTCACTCGCACCTCTAACCTTTTTCTCCCTCACTCTTACCTGAATAATGGGGTACCATAAAGAAGAACCAGCAAATCGCAAAGATAGTTTCTGTCTTGCTCCCTCCTGTTGTAATAACGAATCACTATGGTGAGATGCATGCACATACCGTCCCTTACGGTCTAACCTGTTTTTTGAGAGGCCTGTTGTTATTTTTATGAGCATACAATAGTAATTCTTTAGAGGTTAGATTCAATTCGTCGTAAATTTTTCTTTCTAAGAATTCTGTAAGACATCGTAAAAATTGGGTTGTTGAGTAAAAATATTATCAAAATTTTTTTTTTTTCAAATTAATGTGTAAGTATTATACCTTTTTAAAAAGAGGAATAAACGCGTCAAAATTTGACGTCACTTGCCATACTATTTTGGTACATTTTTTTTACACTACAGTCGGTCAAAGTTGCGAAATTCAATAGTTTTCCATATCACCTTTAGTTAAAATAATATTTTATTTTAAAATGGTACAATAAGTACATTATTTTTACATTCTATTTAGACACAGCAATACCCTAGATTACAAAACCTCCAAGAAATATCGAAATTATCAGCATTAGCAGTCACAGCATTCAAAAGTATGTCACAGGGTGCTCATTTCCCCTTTTTTTTTGAAATCAGTATAATTCTGTAAGTACATGGGGTGGATTTTTTAAAATATTTTTCTGAGTACTGTTAGAACTTGGGGCATCGTGGGAATCCAGTTGGACGCCAGGTTCTTGGACACCCTGTATAAGTATGTTTATCAGTTGTCTAGTACCCATAACACAAGCTCTGCTTAGCTTGGGACTAGATGGCGTTGTGTGATAGTTGTGGAATATTATTAGTATTCCGTGGTCAACAAGGAACTCTTGTAGTTTCGCCATGTTCATCTGTCTGCACTATAGCCCAAGGACTATAATTATTAGATAGCTGAATAGGCATTAATATACAGACGCTGATAAAGTCATAAAATAAAAAGTCGAAAATTATTTTCAGGGTATCTCCAAAAGCGGGGATTCCTATTAACAATAATATTCCACAATAATATTCCACAACTATCACACAACGCCATCTAGTCCCAAGCTAAGCAGAGCTTGTGTTATGGGTACTAGACAACTGATAAACATACTTATATATTTCTAAATACATACATATTATAGATAAATTACACCCAGACACAGAACAAATGATCGTGCTCATCACACAAACTTTTGTCCTGGGTGGGAATCGAACCCACGACCTCCGGCATAGCAGTTAGGGTCACTAACCACTAGACCAACAGGCCAGTCAACAATATACAATATCTCCTTCATGTTTCTAGCCTCCTGGTGGTTTGTGAGACTTTACTACACTAATACTTTTAAATGATAACTTCTTTTCGTTTGAAGAGTAGACGAATAAAAATCAACTTAAAAAAAATATTAAACTTATCCTCTGAACTCTGTACACCGGGATACGTTTCTACATCACAACAAATCGGATCCCGGGATAGTTAGAGACAATTCCATATTCTATACTTTAAGTCTTTCCTTCATTCTAACATGGGCTCATACGATGAAAACAACAAGCGTAAAATAGTACTTTAAAAATAATATTAAATGTGGATGTTGAAACCGAACTTGTTGATTTTATTTAATTACTGCTTAAATATTTTTCTGTACACTTTATGACTAAATAAATCGAAATCATTCGAGCTTATGAGGCAGTGAAAATGTTTTTCGAAACAGCGTCTTTCGCGACTGCTTCATTCGAGTCAATGAGCTTTCGAACCTGTGAGGCAGTGGAAAAAAAATTCGCCACAGCGTGTGTCGCAACAGCGGCGTTCGAAACAACATAGGGGACCCGGTTCTGAAATCGTTTGACTTGTTTTTAATTTTTTTGTTTACTTTTTGACATGGCAGTCGTGTTTTTTAAATTTATTTAACAATTATTTTTTCCAGCTACGTTGGGGTTGGCTTCTAGTCTCACCTGATACAGTTGAATACCAGTATTTTACATGAAGCGACTGCCTATCTGACTTCCACAACCCAGTTTGTACAGGGTAATATGATAAACCTATCAGTACCAGTCTTATTTTTGGTTAGTCTTACCTTTGGGAAGACTGGCTGCAGACCTATCTTACTAGTCTTACCTTTGGCAAGTCTAGTTTGCTGTTAAGGCTGTTAGCGTGTTAAGGCTGGCTTGTTTGTTACAGATCAGTCTTGCAAGTCTTACCTTTGGTAAGACTGGTATTCAACTGCATCGGGTAAGGCTGGAAACTGACCCCAACATACTCGTAGTCGGAAAAAGGCCAGGTAGATGATATGTTATTTCAAATAACTAACAGATATAACACGATGTGGTAAGAAGAAATAAAATCGATAAAAAAATGGAGTAGCTACATGCTTTAGAAGTTTTAGTGGGGGTACTTTCTATCCTTGTCGCGCGAAACGGCCATTTGTACTGCGTAACTATGGCGGTAAGAATTCTGACGTCCCATTTCTGTCACGCTGTCTTTGTCTAGCACGTCATTTAAAATCAGTTTTAACTAAACTATTTTTTTACCGATTTTACACACATCGTGCTATTTCTGTTAGTTCTTTGAAATAACATAACATTTTCGTGTTTTTTTAATATTGTCAAATAGCCAATTGTAAAGAAACGGGAATTATTAAGAACATTACTCACTCTTTAAAAATTCGTTCTTGCATATCGCGGTCTGATCCTATCACTAGCATAATAAATGTCAAAGTCGAAGATGTTGTATCGTAAGCAGCGGCCACAAACGTATCCAGGTGTTCCCTGATCTGGACGTCTGTGAAAGTATCTGCTTCTTCAGCAATATTCAGCATTTGATCCAAGACTGGCTTGAATTTGCCTGAAAAATAATAAGTTCTGTATTATAAATAGTTGTCATTTTAGGCATTCTGTATTTTCTACGTACTCCCTTGGGGAAGAGGAATAAGTTTTTCATTTATTTTTGTTAGCCTGCACTATCCAACTGCTAGGCAAAGGCCTCTCTTAATTCCGTCCAAGAGCTCTTTTCCTGTGCTGCACGTATACATACATACATCATCAGCTCATGGAAGCATTGAATAGCACAGGTGTCATGGACGTATTTAAAGTAAACTGGTTAGGTGCATTAAAAAGATAAATTAAAAAACTGGCCAAGTGCAAGACGGACTTGCACATGAAGGGTTAGTAGATAATTTGAGAGATTTTCCATGTTTTTTAACACCATAGACTTCCTATAGGTTTGCCTGTAGTCTTTAAATAAGTTTTGAACTTAATTCTGTATTTTTTTTCAGAATTTTTGACTCATACTTTCGGAAATAAGAGAAGGGGGGATGGTCGGACAGACAAACAGACACACGAGTGATCCTATAAGGGTTCCGTTTTTTCCTTTTGGGGTACGGAACCCTTCCGTCGGGGCAGCAGGTCCCGTCGGGGCTTCGGGTTGTTCACAAGTTACCGCGGCCTTGACATATAGGGCTAAGAAGGAACATGGGTGGTTTTTAGTCAGTAGAAGTCTGACACTCCCTTTCGCTCTGCCCAAGAGCGGGAGGGATAATTTGATGATTTTCCACCCGCCAAAAAAGAAGGTACGGAACCCTAAAAAAATGTGGTGAAGTGGTTCCTTTGACCTACAATATCTACGTAACTAGAAGGTTCACAGGTATGTTTTGGAAACGTATATTAATATGTTTGTAATTTATTAAGCGATCAAAACTATTTATCAAGCTATCAAAACTATTTATTAAGCGAACAAAATTATTTATTAAACGATCAAAACTATTTTGTTTGTTTGATTACCTTGTGTCGAGTACATGTCCGGATCATTGTTTGCCTTAAGCTCAGCTTTTCTCTTATGTATTACCTGAAATTACGAGTAGTAGAAAAAATAAGAGTAAACTCACAATGATACACACACCTACCTACCAAACTTTTAAGCAACCTCTGTTTGTATGGACACAACTTTTTAAAGGAATCGAGATTTCTGATCAATCACTTGTTGTGAAAGAATACGGCAGCAGCTGTATTACATTTGCTTATATAAATAACAACGGTTATCAACGGATAAATATGTATAATTAAAAATATTACTGGATCTATAATGTTCTTCAGCTTCTTCAAAAGTTTAGTTTGTTTGCGCTTCATTGCACTACAGTTGAATATAAAAGAAAACTGCAACCACACTTTTTGAAATCTGTCACAATATAAAGCAAATAAATCTTCAATGGCTTCTGCATAATCTGTATCGATCGTAGTTTGATCATGGGTATTCAGTCCTAGCGAGGTCCCTGCAAAGGAACATATAGTTTTTTAATAAACCTAGTAAATACACCTCTGATTCGTGTGCGTATTATATAATTATCACTCACTTCGCTGAAGGAAAACACCGTAAGGAAACTAGCACGTTTGAGATATTTCTTGATGACATGTTAAGCCAAGTATAAATAAGATTGTTTTTTTGAATGTTTAACATTGCAGCATAAGGAAACCAGCATGCTTGAGAGATATTTTTCAATGGCATGGAAAGCCAAGTCAGACGCAATGTAAATCTGACATCAGTTAAGGCACTAACCACACAACAAAACAGAAGAATAAACCAAGCCATCGTATTGATAAGGGATTCATAATAAGTGATTCTACATCAAAGTGGCTTCAGGATCGTGGAGCTGTGATATCACTAAAGGCTCGTTTACGGAGACGTGGGGCGTCGCGCGGCGAGTGCTTTTTTATTAATTTACTGAGAGGCGGGTCTACCGCGACGAACGCCGCATTTTAAACTAACGAGCGAAAAACCGCTTCTCGTAAAATCGTCTTTTGAAATCGTTATCGTTTTCAAACATCGCCAAGTGCTTGAATTAAAAACGCACAACACGCCGCACGACGCCCCGCGTCTCCGTAAATGAGGAGTAAGGGTACTGTTATGATTAAACGCCGATGTTCATGACATACAACCATTTTGATTTACACACACACACACACACACATTTATACTTACGAGTAACGCTAGACAGTGTATAGCTTATGAATAACTTTCGCACGTCAAACGGGCATTTTTTCAAATCTAATTGAGTCACAAGTTTTCGAGCTTGCACGTTCATTTCATTCAAATAAGTGTTTAGCACTTGTTGGTTGAACGACGGATTTAATAGTTTGCGGTGAGATTTCCAAACTGACTCTGAAACAACAAAAATATGGCATTGATGCTTATTTAGATATGCAAACGTAAAAACTTGATGATAAATAAAACTACATTTGGAATTTTGTCCATGTGAGCGAAGTTGTGGGCCCAGTTTGAGTTTGATGGCACTGTTGGCACAGTACTCGGCCCAAGAGTGCAATACGTAATTCTGAAAGTTACTACGTCGAATTACAAGATGCCGAATGTTTGCAACAACGCATACCGTAACAACGAATGCACGAGACTACGAATCACGGAACAACGAATGCACGTTACAACAAAAATCGCCACACCAAATCACGTGATCCCGAAATAACGTAGTAAAGAACGTATCACACAGCAAAACAGTAAGTGGAAATCAATTTTTGATAACTATTATAGTTATGCATCGGTTAATTGCATATTGCTATACCCATACGTTTGGTATTGTTATGTGGGTACCTACTTATTCATCATAAACAATAAGTAGGGTAGAATAAGTAACTTACTTTTAAGTTAATGACTGCTGCGACAGTCCAATATATGAGCTTGTACGTATCGATTGCCTTACTGAAATCCTCACCCACCTTCGTTCATAACAGTTGGCGACGAGGTCAAAGTACAAATTGCGCGTATATCTTAAAATGGCTAAAGTATCCGCTACAGTTTCGGTCGGCACATTAACAGTATTTAACCATGAACATCAAGAATGGCAACTGTATAAAGAACGACTCGAACAGTGGTTTCTTGCAAACGAAATTGGGGTAGATGTGGATAAAGCCGGTTGTAAACGTCGAGCTATTCTGTTAAGCAACTGCTCGGAATCAAGTTATAAATTGATTCGTGATCTAGCTTTACCGCGGCAGGTCGGTACCTTGAGCTATGATGAAGTAGTAGCTTTATTGGATGGACATTTCAAGTTGAAAAAGTGCACGTTCGCGGAAAGATATAAATTCCACAGTGCCACGCAACATGTCGGCGAAGGATTGCCAGAATGGGCGGCACGAGTACGTGGTTTAGCAATACACTGCGGGTTCGTGGCGATAACTCTTGATGAACAGCTTCGCGACCGTTTTGTGCTGGGTATGGCACCTGGACCTGAGAGAGATAAGTTATTTACCAAGGCGATGTCGGAGTTGTCGCTCAGCAAGGCCTTGGAAATAGCAGAAGCAGTACGTAGTGCGCGTATGGGGGCACAAGAAACAACTCGACAAGCAGACATAGGTGCACCACTTCAAGTGATGAGGATGGACACGGCATCACCGCCTAGCACAGCACGCGGCAGAAGCGCGCCGCGCCACGTGCAAGGAGCAGTAACACCCACGGTTAGCGGCGAGCGCGCTCGGGGCAGCGCGGGCGGCAGCGGCAGCGGGTGCACAGCGTGCGGCTACGCAGGTCACGAGGCATCGACGTGTCGGTTTGTGAGATATAAGTGCAAAAAGTGCGGCGAACAAGGACATCTTAAGCGAATGTGTAAACAGACTATAGGTAAACAACATTATGTCGAGTGCTGTGGGGATGAAGGCGATGATGGTAAGCATTTGTGCTATAATATCCGCACTATTCGCGGAGAACCGATGCGGGAATCTGTTTGTGTTAATGGAATTGAGCTAATTTTTGAAATAGATACGGGTTCACCAGTAACCGTCATTTCTGAGCAATTGTATCATAAACACTTTTTAAATATAACGCTGGAAACAAGTGATCTTATTTTGCACAGTTATAATGGCGATAAGTTACACATTGTAGGTAAAATAAATCTCATGTTCACCTATAATAACAAAACATTCAAAATAGGGGTATATGTTGTGCGAAACGGAGGTCCACCCCTATTAGGCAGAGATTTCTTTTCTCGTTTTAACTTGCAAATATGCTCATTAAATAACTGCAACGATTTTTTATCAAATTTTTCTTCAAAGTACCCACAGTTGTTTGGAAATAAATTAGGTTGTTTGAAGGGCGTCAAGGTGGATTTAGCCTTAAAACCAGACGCAAAGCCGATTTTTTTTAAAGCTAGGCCTTTACCTTTTGCTGTTCGGGAAAGCGTGGAAAAGGAACTTAACCGTCTTGTAGATTTAGGTGTGTTAGTACCAGTGAAATACGCGGAGTATGCAAGTCCAGTAGTGCCGGTTTTAAAGAGAGATGGTTCTATACGTCTCTGTGCCGACTACTCTGTGACTATAAATAAACAGTTACTTGTAGATAAATACCCATTACCTAGGTATGACGAGCTGTTTACTAAATTACATGGCGGAAAGTTGTTCATTAAATTAGACCTTTCGCATGCATATAATCAGTTATGTCTAAATGAAAAGTCACAAATGCTCACATGCATAAACACTCATAAAGGGTTATATAAGTTTACTCGCTTAGTGTTTGGTCTGGCTAGTGCGCCAGCCATTTTTCAGCGTAACATGGAAGCGCTTCTATCAGGACTAGATGGTACTCTTTTATTTCTTGATGATATTTTAGTGTGCGGGGCGGACAAAAATCAGATGATAAGTAGGTTGAATGAAGTTTTCCGTAGGTTACAGGAAGCAGGCTTAGTTTTAAACATAGAAAAATGCAATTTCTTTCAAGAGTCCGTATCCTACTTGGGTTTTGTCATTGACCGTAATGGTATACACAAATCTCCGGAGAAAATAAAAGCAATTCTGCAAAGCCGAACTCCAACCAATACAACGGAATTAAAATCATTTTTAGGTATGGTCAACTATTACCGCAATTTTATTAAAAACGCATCATCGATTTTAAGTCCACTACATGATTTGCTAAAAAAAAATGAGCAATGGTTATGGACTAAGAAACATGACGAAGCAGTATCATCAGTTAAACGGGAATTAGTTTCTGATACCACCTTAGCACATTTCAATCCGGAAGCATTGTTAATAGTAACGGTTGATGCGTCACCAAGCGGGTTAGGTGCCGTGTTATCGCAGGTCGAAGGTGGCATAGAAAAACCTATCTCGTATATTTCCCGTTCACTGAATGCAGCAGAAAAACGCTACAGCCAAATTCAAAAAGAGGCTACTGCTATAATATTTGGAATCAGAAAATTCCATCAATACTTATATGGTCGAATAAAACCTTTTATTTTAAGAACAGACCATAAACCTCTCGTTTCAATTTTCAATCCGAGCAAGGGCATTCCCGAGATATCAGCAAATCGTTTACAGCGTTATGCTATTTTTCTACCCGCATACAATTATAATATAGAATACGTAAGCAGTGTTCGTAATTGTGCAGATTTTTTAAGTCGATCGGTAGCTGAAGAGTTTAAAACGGGCGACACACACCTGACACGTGATGAGTCATTCGTGGACAAATCTAGTTATGTGCGTTTTGTTTACGAAGGTGAAAGATTTTTATCGCTCACGGATATCAGAGATGCACTTAAACTAGATAAGGTTTTGACAACCGTCGTAGACTATTTGTCAAATGGTTGGCCAAATAAAATTAAAGAACCATTAATTAAGGATTACTATAGCCACCGATTGGAATTATCGGTAGAAAATGGTTGTCTAATGAGGGGTCACAGATTAGTAATTCCTACAAGTCTGCGATACAAAGTATTAAACGAGTTACACTTAGGTCACTTAGGAATCACAAAAGTGAAAGAAGAGGCACGCAATAGATTTTGGTGGCCCGGTATGTCTGTCGCTATTGAACAGCACATCGGCGCGTGCGGCGTTTGTGGTGCGTCGCAGCGCGTTTCGCCCCCGCGCACCCCCCTCACTCCTTGGCCTTTCCCTGCGCAGCCGTGGCATCGTGTTCATACAGTGTTTTTAGGGCCAATTAACGGAAAAACTTTTTTAATTGTAGTAGACGCGTATTCAAAATGGGTGGAATGTTTTGATGTTTCATCGGGTAGTACTACGCGAGTAGTTATAGAAAAGCTTTGCGAAGTAATGTCACGATTTGGCTTATTTCATACAATCTGCTCAGATAACGGCGCTTCATTTTGCTCTCATGAATTTAAACAATTTTGTACTCGAAACAATATTTCACATTTAACTTCACCAACTTATAATCCGGCTAGCAACGGACAAGCGGAGAGCTATGTTAAGATTATTAAAAAAGCTATTAAATCGAATTTGTTATCAGGTTCATGTTTGAAAGACCTAAATATTAAAATATCAGAATTTTTGCTCAATTATAGGAATTCCAAACATTCGACCACAAACAGATCTCCAGCAGAGGTTTTGTTCGGTCATAAGTTGAGATGCAGGTTGGATCTCTTGACACCGACCGCCACGACCCCATCCGACGCAGCACTCGACACAGTTGTTAAAGTTAAACAGTGTTCGCAGATTGACAATTATCGTGGTAGCCGTAAAGTTTCGTTCAGTGAGGGTGACCAAGTCTTAGTGAAACTTTATAATCAACAAAAACATTATTGGTCACGCGGCAAGATTATTAAACATATTGGGAAAGCAATGTTCTTAGTACAACTCAGCGAATCGGATCAAACTGTGAAAAGACATGCTAATCAATTGCTCAAATTTAGAGGTAACGAAGAAGGGTCATGCGAAGAGATAGTTCCGGCATTTGTAATGCCATCACAATCGTTTAGCTCCGAGCAACTGCCTACCGAAGTGACTGATGAAGAACTACCAGTGGAGTCCGAAATGCCTGCATCAGAGCTTCTTCAAAGGGACCAATCCGCTGAAAGGGAACAAATTACAGCTCCCTCCGTAGAACTGGAACCGGACACTCGATCAAAACGGCATAGAGCTGTGGTAGATTACACGAAGTTTTTCTAATTAAAGGTGGAGGGATGTTATGTGGGTACCTACTTATTCATCATAAACAATAAGTAGGGTAGAATAAGTAACTTACTTTTAAGTTAATGACTGCTGCGACAGTCCAATATATGAGCTTGTACGTATCGGTTGCCTTACTGAAATCCTCACCCACCTTCGTTCATAACAGGTATGTCCAAGCATTTTCACGTGTAGCCGGCAATATTTTCAAGATGGCCGAACAATACTTACCACATACGTCGGGAAAGTATAGCTTATATTTACACCTTAATATAAATAATACGTCAATGTAAAAAAGGTAGTAAAAAAATATTATATTTGATTTTGTTTTACTGTTTTGAAGTCGGTGATACGTGTTCGTTGTTACGTTATTCCGGGGTCACGTGATTGGGTGTGACGATTTTCGTTGTAATGTGCATTCGTTGTTCCGTGATTCGAAGTCTCGTGCATTCGTTGTTACGGTATGCGTCGCTGTATGCTTTCGTACTCACAGTATTCGTTGTTGCAAACATTCGGCGTCGTGTAATTCGACGTAGCAACTTTTGGAATGACATATTGCACTCGTGGCTCAAGCAGTTGACTGCTGCACTAAGTGTTGCGGGTTCGATCCCCACACGGAACAAATATTTGTATGGCCTACAGATAGTTGTTTCGGGTCTGGGTATTTGTGTATGTGAGTTTAAATGTCTGTGAACGATAGCGGAAAATTCCTAGTGTGGGGTAACGTTTAAAAAAAAACAAGAAGGATACATTCTGTCTAGGTAACTAAATAATGTCGTTACTTAGGCAGAATGGACAATGAAAAATCCCCATTAATCATACAATTGTATGAATAGTTGTAGAATATCAAATCTCTTTAAACCATAATAAATCACTGAAGTGTGCTTGAGCAGAAATTAGTAAAAATTTAAATTCCGTAAATTACTGACTTGTAGAAAAAAATTACTCAGCTTAAATGCGTCATAATAAAATAATGAACTGGTCTGGTTATTTGCCGTGGGCTAGATCGGGATTATCGTTATCATATTGAATAAGCAACGGACCGCGGTGAGTTGTATGTGCTAATACCGTGATCCGTTTCTACTATGACGTTTCGAAGAAGTTCGATAGCAAACACTGTGACACGAGATTTCGATATACAGGGTGTAAATTAACCCTTCACACAGGCGTCAACTCAGCATTCTGTACATCAAACTAACCCCCCTACGCAATTTTTTTTGCTGGGAAACGACTTTTATTTTTGGGGTCAAAAATCACATTTTACGGTAAAACGCAATGTAGCCCTCTTAAAACATTGTGCTAGTGGATGCTTTGAATAGTAAACGGGTCATGGAGGTAAATTAAGTAAAGTTATAACCTGAAAAACTAGTATTTGGAACTTTGACCCCCAATATCTCCATAACGGGGGGTTCCCAGGTACTTATAGTCTAGAACAAAAAAAATATCGCAGTGGTGGGGAGAACAAATGTCCTTCGTTTGCGTTAAGGGTACTTTTACACCCTTTATTTAAATAAGATAATATGTAATGAATATTGTCACGCATTCATTTTACAATAAGTTTGAGTTTGTTTTTTATCGCTTACCTTCAGCTGTGATCAATCCACTATTCACATATTCCTTGGCAAAGTCGTAGATGAAAGGCTTATTCAAACAAGAGTTAGCTACTGTAAGGCTGTCTTCTGGGTCAGTTACCACTGGAACATGAATAGAATTTACTCATTGTATATACTCATTTATTTACTCATAGTTTATTCTCAACATATAGCATATTATTGAAGGAACAACTATGGTATGGACACTCGGCGACACATTAGTTTAGACATTTCCAGTATAACATGGAATTGCTGTATTTAAATTTTACGTTCAATGAGAGATCCACAAAAACTGGTTTTGTATACCTTAATTGGTCGCCGTGCGTCTAATTCTATTTTATCGTAAATGTTGACTTTTAAAATAGCCTGTCTTTGAATGGACAAAAAATAAATGCTTTGACTTTGCCTTACCGTATAATGAACGAGTGGGAACCCACCATTCCACAACTCCTCCGTTTTCTGATGCGCTTTTCTGAAAAGCACGTATAAAATTCCATAGATCTGAAAAAAATACAAAAAGGAAATTTTAAATTTTTGTATTTTATTATTTAAAGTTGATGCCCGCGGCTTCGCCCGGGTGGTTGTCAAAACTTTTCAAATTACATATCTACAATCTTCCCCGAGAACCACTCTATTGATTGGTGCAACGACATGTAAATCGGTAAAGTAGTTTTTGAGTTTATCGCGAACAGACAGACAGACTCGGCGGAGGACTTGTTTTTTATTATGTGGTTATCAGGGTACGTATTGCATAACTAAAATTAAAAGAACTAACGTAAATTAACTTACGTTCATAATCCCTAAAATCGAAGTACCTAAGCAACTAACACACATACGAATTACCCAAGTTTAAAATTCTGATTAGATTAAATATCTAATGTTTAAATATCAACAGTTATTAGAACTAATTTTGATACACGGACAATTAAAATACCAAATGGTCAAAGTCCTAAAATGATGCATCACTTGCGAGCTATTTGTATGAAGCAGTAGATCAATCCTACATTCAAATAACACAATGTTTATTTTATAATAATAATATTCTCCAGGCCCAGGAGATGGAACCCCGCGAACGGGGCTTTTACATATTATGTGGGGTTTATAAAAAAATACGTTACTTCTTTTAATTTACGTACAGCTTGGAAAAAAAGTAGACAATCCGAGGGGGCCACTGTGCTGTTCATAATGGCAACCCGTTGTGACTGAATAGCGTACCAACATAGCGTCTTGATACTTTTGTTACTATTTTTTTATACTATAATTTATTTATTAAAATCAATAAGTAGGTATCATTTAATTGAACCAACATTGATTCTCCTCATGTAAATACCTAAAAAAAATATTTGCTAGTAATACTGTTTTTAAAATTTTCTGGGATTAAAAAAAGACGTAGACATAATGTTACAAAAATCAAAATCAAATCAAATCATTTATTTTTGTAATTGTCATTGTTTGTTGTTGTGTTTATGTTATTGTAGTTTATTCTAAAATATTTTTCTCCAAATATTCCACCCCTCCATGTCATCGGAGTCTTGGCTAGAGTTAGCCTCATATTCATCTGAATTGTTCTCCGATTTAGAGAACTACTCTCGTCTTCGAGGCTTATTACTATTCGCTCCATGTCTTCGTACATAGTCAGTTCCCAATCGTAATAATCTTTTTCAATTTTAATTACATGCTGGCATAAATTCTTCCAATCCTCCTCCGTAATTGATTGGAATGCGCGCTCAGCTGCTTCCTAAGAAGACGAAACATTTGATCAAACCTCCATCAATGTTAAAAGTAAAACATCAATATAACCTCTCTAAATATCATACATTTATAAGTCAAGTTTACCTTTAAATAAAGCCAGGGAACATAAAGGTAGTTCGTAAGTCAGTTTGACTTATTAAAGTATGATATAGATATACCCTTTTTTTTTTGGTGGGTGTAAAAATCATCGAATAACCCCTCCCGCTCTTGGGCAGAGCGAAAGGGAGTGTCAGACTTCTACTGACTAAAAACCACCCATGTTCCTTCTTCGCTCTCTATGTCGAGGCCGCGATAACCGGTGGACTACCCGCGGCCCAAGTATGATATACCTTGAAATCACATTCAACAATAAAGTTATGCAGAAATCGAATTTTTACATATTATTATTGCAAAGTACGCCGCTCATGTATCAACATTAATCTAGCGCGCTATACGAAAGTAATGTCAGACAAAATGTAAACATAACCTATGTGCTCGATGATTATTGTTGAAAATTCCACTTATTTCGTTTGCAGCAAGCAATTCATCGAAAACAACAAAACAAACAGTTACATACCTGTCATTTCAGCGGTTCTTAGGTAAACATCGTTGAGATCGGAGAAAATAATTTTGGCCTCTTTTTCTGCCAAACATCGCCTACAAATTACCGCTCTGCCAGCACTTCGGATGGTTTTATTAATTTTTTATTACTTTACGTTGCTTTAATCACGTTTTTAGACGAACTTTGTTTACACTAAACGACGACAAAGTTTTTAAATGTGGTCAGCAAACAAAAAAAAAAAATTGTTCGTTTCTAGACCTTTTTGCCAAGCTGTACGTACCCAGTTATCATTTCATATCATTATTGTGAATTCTATTTATCTTCGGGGACGCCGGCAGACACCAGACGGGCGATCAGTCCTTTCGTTGTGGATTATTTCGCCCAGTTCCCCATTTTGGTGGATCCCCTTCATGGGTTACTGGTGGTCGGCATCGCGAATCTTCCTGTTGCCTTGCAGAAGCTCACCAGTTGTTCGGTGGAGATTTCTGCGAGCTTCTCTTCATTAATCTCATCTGTTCCTAGGATTTCCCATCTGAGTGGCCCATACATTGTGCATTCCGCCACAAGGTGGAAACTTGTTTCTTCTGCTTCTCCACATGCTGGGCATATGGGATCTTCCTTTACTTTCATAATCGTCAGATGTCTATTGAGTCCACAGTGTCCTGTTGCGACCCCTACTACTAGTCTTATGTTTCCCCTGCTCATTCTGAGTAACTTGTGGGATTTCTTTTCATCATATGACTTTAAGAAGATTTTTGACTGTCGACAACCTTCTGTTGCGTTCCATCTTCTATTTGACTCTCTTGTAGTTATTCTATGGATGATTCCTTTTGTTATATTATGTGGGATCGGTAACCTGGGCTCTGGTCCCACAAAGGTTTCATCTGCTCCTTTTCTGGCTAATTCATCTGCTATCTCATTCCCTTCGTGTCCTTGATGACCAGGGACCCATGCGACTGTTACTTCTGCTTTTTCCGCTAGTTGATTGAGTGCTTCCTTGCACTCTTTAACCAGTGCAGATGTGACTTCCACTTTGTTCAGTGCTTTGAGTGCTGCTTGACTATCACTGTATATAACTATTTTGGAAAGATCACCTGTAAGGGCGTTTCCAATTATTCTGGTACATTCCATAATGGCATGTATTTCTGTCTGGAACACACTTGCGCCTGTTCCTAGTGAGAATGATCTATTTATTTCCAGTCTTGGTATGTGTATCCCAGAGCCGGATAGCTTAGTTGATTCTTTCCTTGATCCATCTGTATAGCAGACCGCTATAGATGGATCACTCTCGATTGTCCATTCTTCTCTTGAGCCTATATGTATTCTATACTTTTTGTCGAAGATCTTCTCTTTTTTGATTAAGTCATTGTTGGCCATAATCATTGATAGATTGTCTTCGTACAGATTTGCTATCTCCGAGTGACCTTTGTCCATAAAATTGCCTTTCCAGAGGTTCAAGCTTTTCAGTTTGAACCACTGCTCTAAGGCTCTTTTCTTGACTTGTAGACTAAGCGGTATCATTCCTAGTATGACATCCAGGGCCGCTGAGGGAGTCGTCCTCATTGCCCCAGAGATCATTAACCCGGCCATTCTTTGAACTTTTACTAGCTCTGTGCTGTTACTCTTGATTTGTGTTCTGTGCCACCATACTATTGCTCCGTGTATAACTCTGGGTATGATGATGGCATTGTATATCCAGGCTACTATAGCCGGTTTCATTCCCCAGGTTCGACCTATAGCTCTTCTGCATTGTAGTAATGCAATTTTTGCTTTCTCACATGTTTCTTTTATATGCGTCTTGTATGACATGGTTTTGTCTAAGATCACTCCTAAGTATTTTATTTCCTTAGTTACTTCTATCCGTTCACCGTCTATGTATATTGGTGATAACTCCGTGTATTTCTTTCTTTTTGTAAAAAGGACTAACTTCGTTTTGGTGGGGTTGAGGTTCAGTCCCCTTTCCCTACACCATTCGAGGGTAGCCCTAATTCCTTTCTTCATTACGTCACTCATGGTGCTAAGTACTTTTCCAGTAATTAATAGCACTCCATCGTCCGAGTATGCTTGTATATATATGTGCATCTTGTTTAGCTTCTTAAGCAAGTCGTCAAGTACCAAACACCATAGGAGCGGCGAGATGCAGCCTCCCTGGGGAAAGCCCCTCACCGCTCTCACTGTGATGGTATTGTTACCTAATTCGGCCTGAATTGCTCTGTGTCTTAGTACGTTTTCTATCCATCTTGACATGTAGCTTGCTATGCCTTCTCTTTGTAAAGCGGCCTTGATCGCTGTGGAGTTGGCTTTGTCAAAAGCTCCCTCCACGTCGAAAAAGCAGCCCAATGCAAAGTCTTTGTTTTCTAACGCTCTTTCGATTCTTACCGCTATGTTATGGAGAGCTGTCTCCGTGGACTTTGAATAGTGAAACCTCTTATTATTTTTATGAATACCTATTTTGCTAAGTATTATTCGTTAGTTTTATTTTCATATTTTGTGAATGTGAGTACGTATACTCTGTCGAATCCTGCGCGGATTACAGGCGTGATGATTTGTTATCAAAAAAAAATGGATGGACAAAATAAGAGTGATGTATTTTTTTTTGGTATGGGATTGAGTATCTGCTTGAATATAATCACACTATAATATTATCACACTAATACTCGTATTATGAAGGCGAAAGTTTGTGAGTGTGTGAGTGTGTATGTTTGTTACTCTTTCATGCTAAAACTACTGAACGGATTTGGATAAAATTTGGTACACAGATAGTTTATAACCTGGATTAACACATAAGATAGTTTTTATCCCGATTTAACCTTCCGGTGGGATAATTTTCGAATTGTAGCGGGCGAAGTCGCTGGCAACAGCAAGTACTGTATATTTTTAGTATTATTTAAACCATGAAAAAGTCACCCAAGAAGAAAAACCGAAAATAATGACGGCTTCATCTTGAATTTTAATGTAAACCCCGTTTTTGCTGTCAGCGGCCCTAAAAACCCGGAAAAAACCGAAACATTTCAGATGCGTTTTTTATTTGTTTCACAAATTGTCTATCTAAATAACAACATTCTTATGATTTCGGCATACCCTTGACACTAATAAATAAATAAATTAATTTGATCTTGCGTCAGAGTTACGACGCAAAACATTAAAAACTAGTTTTCGCGTGGATTTACAAACTAGTTGTTTTGTGGCGAAAGACATCCGGGGCTAACCGAATTATTATTTAATTGACCACAATCCGCGTCATAGAGTTCATAACTCACAACCAACAGAGTTATTCGCACCTTGAAGTTTTTTGAGACACCATTCCCTGGCACACAGAGTCCAGAACCAAACCGGACTGAGCAGTCTGTGGAAGGGTTGCTGTTATTACATTAACCGACTTTTTTGTTTCAATTTCAAGGTTCACATTCAAAAAATCAATTAAATAAAAAAATGTGGTGCTAAACAATGAATGCATTTAATATTATGGGCCTCGTTGATACGTCGAGGTATATAAAGCAAAACCTATACAAGGCCCCGTGCGTTAGAACCTATAGGCAGGCAGGCGCACAACTTTGTGTAATTTATTTCATCATCACTGCTCTCAGAACGACTTATGAACAAGGACCGACGCCCGTCGGGGCTGCGGAATGTTGTAAGATATACAGCGGCCTTGACATATAGGGCTAAGAAGGAACGTGGGTGGTTTTAAGTCAGTAGAAGTCTGACACTCCCTTTCGCTCAGCCCAAGAGCGGGAGGGACTATTTGATGATTTTCCACCCGCAAAAAAAAAGGCAACCAACACTGCGTTCCAGTGAATTCTACATTATGTTATGGATTGAGATCCAGACGGTTTGCAGGTCAGGGCAACACCTGATACCAGCCTTCTCTACGGCTTCTCTGATGGTTCTACCTGTAAGAGCGTGATCATTATCGTGCATCAGATGGGATCCTGCGCCGATTCTCTGTGCATTTGGGACCACATGGGGTCTTATGACCTCCTCGATACAACGTTGAGCCATAACTGTGCTGTCGTTGAGAATTACCAACTCGGTTCTACCGTATACACGCGTCAAAAAATTGCTTACCGTAACACCTCCAGGCCCTGATGCGTTGGTCTAACTAAAAAAAAAATAACTTTGCACTAATCCGTAAACAATAATGTGCTCCAATCACTCATATCCCATGCCAGATACTGACATAAACGATATCGGTTTGCACAATGAGCACTTGTTAGTGGTATTCGCACTACGCGTCTCCTGGAGAACTGCTGGTCCTCCTGTAACCGATTTCCAATGATTTAATAAGCTTCTTTAGAACACATAAAAATAAATTATTGCCGAGATCAAAATAAACAAGTTGCTGTTTAGTTATGGTTAATATTTTGATTCTCATCTTCAACATCTCGATTGTTCTTTGGGTTTTAGAAAAAACGTGTTAAATACGAGTAGTTGGGACTTTGATATAAATATACATTATTCTTGACTAGAAGGTTCCCTGGTAGAATGAGAAATATTTTAATTACGATAAGAATCAGATAATTAGAATATTTAATTTGATTTGTGTTAACCAGGTTGGCGAAACTATTTTATAATTTTTGCAAATGGTATCAAGATATTATCATTTATTTATTCCCAGCATTAATTTCAATTGAACCATTATAGTACCTTTGAAAGTCAGACAAAGGAAAAAAGCGTTGATACTATGTTTTATATTAAAATTAGTTTTTTTTTGTTTAATTGTTGCCCCACACAAGGATGTCCTGTATAGTGGGTGCGTTTATAAAGATTAACTCACACTCACAAACACTCAGACCTGGAACAACTATTTGCAGGTATAACAGGCCATACAGTCCCGACGGGCGTCGGCCCTTGCGGGCCCCTTCCACGTTGCTGACATCTCTTTGAGGCGCGCGTGGAACACGAACGCGCTATCGACACGGCCTCAAAATCAAAATCAAAAGTCATTTATTCAAATTAGGCTGATAATCATCACTTTTCGAACGTCAAAATTTACTTTACTTATTTACAAGAGACAGTCCCCCAAAACGCCCACCCTTCGGCACTTCCTAGTCATTTAGCTGGAAAGAAGAAGTAGCAAAACAAACTCCCCAGCAACACGACTCGATACATTAGTAAGGCGTAAGTTCAATTTAGATTTACTACAGACACAAATCGAAAATAAAAAAGTATATAATTATAAACAATGTAAATATAAAAAAGTACATAACATATCAGTAAACTAATTTTTGTAATGTAGGTAAGGCACAAATGTTGATATCAGTGCTGTAACTATTCGTAAGAAAGGGTGTATGGATGATTAAAAACCACTGTGAAAGAGCGTTATTAAAGGAAGAGAAAATATAGATAATAAAATTGAGAATAGTTAGAGACATCCACAAATTTGTGCCGTCTTAGAGTTACCAGGGAAGCCTCATGCGCAGAAGGAGCTAAAGCCAAACTTTTTTATCTTCGACGTAGTCCTTGATTTTATAATATGCTTTTTGAATAAGGACACGTTTAATGTAGTTTTTAATCTTTCCATCGGTCAGTTCTATAACTGACTTAGGGAACTTGTTATAAAAGCGTATACTGTTTATAGGAAAAGACTTGCTAGTTTTCGTTAATCTGAATTTGGGTATTACTATTTCGTGTTTACTGCGAGTATTTAAATTATGAAAGTCGCTTCTAGTTTTGACTGTTGTCGTCATAAGACGGACGGACGGCGAGGTAGCCCATTACTCACCGTCCACAGGCCCGCGTCTACGGTGGCCGGAAGCCGTCACGTGGCCTCCGACGCCCAGAGCGTCTCATCCCCCTAAGTTAAGTATAATGGGGATAACATAAATAGCCCATTTGTTATTCCAGACTGTATTCTATCTCTGTGCCAAAATTCATTCAAATCCGTTCAGCCGTTCTGGCGTGAAAGAGTAACAAACATCCATACATCCATTCATCCTCACAAACTTTCGCATTTATAGTAGGACTAGCTGTTGCCAGCGGCTTCACCCGCTACAACCCACGAAAATATAAAATCGGGATAAAAACTATCCTATTTGTTAATCCAGGTTATAAACTATCTGTGTACCAAATTTCATCCAAATCCGTGAAGTAGTTTTTGCGTGAAGAAGTAACACACAACACTCACACACTCACAAACTTTCGCCTTTATAATATTAGTGTGATTATGGTGTGATACGGGATACAATTTAAATTATTTTAAATCACTCACGTTTTCGATCTCCTAATAACTGGATTGAATGTCCAATGATTGGTAGAGCCCCAGGTAACTCAGGAGGCGCGTCGGGGTGACGCCTCACCCGGGACCACACTACACTCACTATGCATAATATTATAACGGATACCACTAACACATACATTCTACGAATCTCGCGAAGCTATGAGCAAATTCTATTTGCGATCTTGTATTTATGTGCGGAAATGTTGCATACGAAATTAAATAATTAGAAGTAATTTGAATTTTAAAAGTATGTGTGTGAGGGTAAAGGGTTTTACAGTGATTACAAAAAGGTTTTGTTGTTGTAAAACCTACTTTCTAAGTTATTTTGTGTTAGGTTTTAAATGTCTTTTTTTAATGTCAATAAAAATTCTCTTCCAAGTTTGAATAGCAACCATTGCACACGTCTACGTTTTTTTTCATTTACGCTTTTCCTCAATATTTATTTAGAAACTCAGATTACAATTTCAACATGTTATCAGCACGAAGCTCTGTATCTATATTTTATCTACGATCGAATTTAAAAGTAGATTGGAGGTGAAATTTTTGATACCTAATAACATATTGGTTAACATGTCGTCTGCAGTTTCTGGTATGTCTCTAATAAATGGTATTCCGATACTTTGTAACAGAGAAGGATACACTGTGTAGAAATTTAAAATGCGCATGTTGTTAATCCATGAAGGATTGTGGGAAACCGTAAGCGGAGTAGTTGTCGTAGGGAATAAGACGCCCGACGATGTACGGAAGGATGAAAAGGCTCTTTCTAAAATATGCCTTACTGTGGATGGTGCTGCTATTTCGATTGTTAGACCACCTAAGACCGCAAAAGAAGCGTGGGATGCTCTAATGAAACCTACGAGGATCGAAGTTTGGGTCGTAAACTGTCGTTGGAACGAAAGTTGTACAGGTACTCCTTATCTGACTTTTCTGATTTAGAATCTTACTTAACGGCAATAACTACAACTGCACTAGACCTGGCCGATATTGGCAAAACCATAGAAGATAGTTCTTTATCAGCTATTATATTGGGAGGTCTAACGTCTCGCTACGAGCCCTTGATAATGGCGCTTGAGAATGGGAGCATTGAAGTAACAACAGATTTAGTAAGGACTAAGTTGTTGAGCGAAATGACGAAAGAGACTAAAGATGATGTGGCTGCGTTGCATACTAACAAGCAGGTTATTTGTTTTTGATGTAAGAAGCCAGGGCACAAGAGTCCAAATTGTCCTCTCAAAAAGGGCAAAGGAGAAAAAGGTAAAGGCGAGTTGCTCAACAGAAAGTGGTTCTAATGATAAGGGACTGACTGCTTTTAGATCTGGGAATATGGATGCATGTGTCACGGAATTGATTTTAGATGGTGTCACGGAACTGGCTTTGTCTGCACCAAGTGTTCAGATGTCTGAGAAGTGGATTATCGACTCTGGTGCGTCTACTCACATGACTCCACATGCTGAATGGTTTAATAGTTACCGGCCCTGTGATGGGAAGATAACTGTAGCAAATGGTAAAAGTTTACCGGCTGTGGGTTTAGGAGATGTTGCTATTGACACAAAAACCGATTTTAAGAAGATTTCAAATGTTGTACATGTTCCTGGCCTAGATTGTAATTTACTCTCAGTCAAAAAGGCAGTAGAGAAAGGTTTCTCGATTGTTTTTGATACGAATGGCTGTAATGTTTATAATTCTAATGATTGTTCTTTAAAAAAAAGATCCTGTTTTACATGGTTCTATTTGTGGTGGATTGTACACTTTAGATTGTACAGTGAAACCGCGAGGTGTTTCAGCTTATAATGTTCACACTAATTTGTCCCAGTTTCAGCTTTGGCATAAACGTCTTGGACATCTCTGCCGTATTGGTATGGATTTACTCAAAAAAGGTCTAGCTGTTGGTGTGGAGTATACTGATGTTGACAAAGAACCATGCGTACCTTGTGTAGAGGGTAAACAGGCCCGGAAGCCTTTCAAAGGGATAAAGTATAAGAAGACTTTGTCACCATTAGAATTGGTCCATACGGTCGTTTGTGGTCCCCTGACCACTGAATCTTTTAAAGGTAATAAATATTTTATAAATTTTGTAGATGATTATACACGTTTTATATCCCTTTATTGTATGTCATCTAAGACAGAAGTTAAGAAGTATTTTTGTGCTTTTCAAGCACTTGTTGAGAGACAGACTGGCACTACGATTCGAACCCATCGGTCAGACAATGGTATGTCAGAGTATGTCAACAAGGACCTGAAAAACTATTTCAAGGCTCAAGGGATTCGACATGAAACGTCTGTACCATACAGCCCTCAACAAAATGGGGTAAGTGAACGTTGCAATCGTAGTATTGTGGAGAAGGCCCGTTCCTTGCTGGCACAGAGCTCCCTGTCAAAAGCTTTTTGGCAGGATGCTCTTGAGACTAGTGTTTATTTAAAGAATAGATCACCTCATCGTGCACTTAATGGTAAGACGTCATATGAAATGTGGTGTGGTAGTAAACCCGACCTGTCTCATTTAAAAGTGTTTGGTTGTCGAGCTTTAGTTCACGTGCCTTCATGTCAGAGAACTAAGCTAGACATGAAAACTTCTGAACATATCTTCGTTGGATATTCAGACGATCCAAGGAGTTATTATTTCCGTAGCTCGGAAAACCCTCGGAGGTTGATTAAGTCACGGGATATTACGTTTTTTGAAAATATATTTTCAGGATTGAAGGATAAATCTGTTCAGCCTGAAGTTGTTGGGAGCCCTAATGTCATTAATCTTTTTTCACAAACTTCTTCAGATACCACATCGTCACGGGAGATTTCTATCTCATCTGCTTCTACTTCTTCACCTACTTCAGAAGGTGTGGACATGGAGGTAGAGCAAGTTGATGATTTTGTGGACGCGACTGATGAAGCTGGTGGGGTTAGTGACACGGAGTCTCTATATTCAGGTGAATAACGTGATCTATCCCTGTTTCCTTCAGTTGAACCCAACGATGTATGTCCTGAGAGAAGGTATCCTGAAAGAGTACGAAAACCTCCAGATTATTATTCATACGGCACTCAAGGTGTTGATTTGCTGTGTGATGATCCGAAAAGTTATCGTGAAGCTGTTAATAGCGATGATAAAGATAATTGGCAATGAAGGATGAGAACAATGCCTTATTGAATAAGCAGACTTGGACATTAGTGGATAAACCAAATAAAAAGGTTATTCCATGTAAATGGGTGTTTAAGATAAAGAGGGACCCGAACGGTGCAATAGTCAAGTATAAGGCGCGACTAGTTGCGAAAGGTTTTAGTCAAGTTTGGGGGACTGACTATAACGAGACTTTTGCTCCTGTGGTTCGAAATTCATCTCTGCGTACCCTTATAGCGTTGGCGGCAGAAACGGATTTAAAGATCCAACACATGGATGTCGATACCGCATTCATCAATGGGGACTTGAGAGGAGGAAGTGTACATGCAACAGCCTGAGGGATTTGCTGAGCACGGGGCAGAAGGTAAAATCTATTTGCTCAGAAAAACCATTTATGGTTTAAAGCAGGCAGCTCGAGCCTGGAATATCAAGTTGCATCAAATTCTATCGAAAATTGGCTTTGCACGAACATCTGCGGAAGCATGTGTTTACTTGAAAAAGTTTGGTAATGAAAGCATAATACTTGCAGTCTATGTTGACGATCTAATTGTCTTTTACAAAGAAAAAAGTTCGATTGACGCTGTCAAAAATGACTTGGAGAAATTTTTCTCGATAAAAGATTTGGGTTCTTGGTCGTATTGTTTAGGCTTAAATATTAACCGTGTTGACGACGAAATCGTGGTCAGTCAGAAGACTTATATCCAAGCAGTGTTGGAGCGGTTTAATATGCGAGATTGCAAGGAGATGTCTACGCCTTTGGAGGATAACAAGTTGGAGAAAGGTAATCCAACATCTCTTGTTGAATATCCTTACCAAAACTTGATAGGATGTCTCATGTACCTAACTGTGAATACGAGACCCGATATAGCTTATGCCACAAGTTTTTTCAGTCAGTTTAATAACTGTAATGATAAGAGGCATTGGTTGGCCGCTAAAAGGGTGTTACAGTATTTGAAAGGTACTATGGATTACTGTATTACCTACAGGAGAGTCGGTGGACGTCTGTGTGGATACACGGATGCTGACTGGGCGAACTGTGTACATGACCGTCGGTCGTACACCGGTTACTACTTCACGCTAGCAGGTGGACCTATTAGCTGGGAGTGTAAGAAGCAGCCGACGGTAGCCTTATCGTCTACAGAAGCTGAGTATATGTCCTTGACCAGTGCTGCAAAGGAGGCTATTTTCCTCAGACGGTTAGTGTGTGACATTACTGGTTTTTCTGATAGGGTGTTACTATACAACGATAGTCAAAGTGCACAGAAACTTGTGCTCAATCCCATCCACCACAATAGAACTAAACACATTGATACGAGATATCATTTTATTCGTGAAAAGGTTATTGAGGGTCCTAAAGATATAAAGTTTATACCTACGGATAAAATGACAGCCGATGTTTTAACCAAGCCCTTAAGGCGCATAGCTCATCTTAGGTGCGTTGTTAATATGGGTTTAGTGATAAATAAGTAGAATAATTTTTCTATTTACTTATTTATCGTCGGTTTATGTTTTATACTTTTGTTTAGTCTGGTAGTAATGTTTTATTATAATCTATTGTGTTTAGCATTACTGCTTTATCTTTTATTTCCATTAAGGTGGAAGCTCACATCTGGCCCGCGAAATTCTAATTTTCTTACGTTTTTGGCAATTTGCAGGCCAGTGCTTGGTTGTATGTTTATGAAAATTTGATTTGCGACTGTAAGACGTATGAAGTTACCGAATTATAACCATCAAAATTACTAACTACTAAAGAACGACGACTAAATTACTAAATAATGACTTTTACATGCAAAAATCAATCTTGACATGAAAATGAACTTGGAGGGTTGTATTGATAATTTTGATGGTTATAATTCGGTAACTTCATACGTCTTACAGTCGCAAATCAAATTTTCATAAACATACAACCAAGCACTGGCCTGCAAATTGCCAAAAACGTAAGAAAATTAGAATTTCGCGGGCCGGATGTGAGCTTCCACCTTAAGGGCGGATGTTGTAAAACCTAGTTTCTAAGTTATTTTGTGTTAGGTTTTAAATGTCTTTTTTTAATGTCAATAAAAATTCTCTTCCAAGTTTGAATAGCAACCATTGCACACGTCTACGTTTTTCATTTACGCTTTTCCTCAATATTTGTTTAGAAACTCAGATTACAATTTCAACATTTTTTTTGTTACCGAAACGACAAATCGTGTAAAAAGACAAACAATCGTATAATAAAAATTTCAATCGTCTGCGAAATTTTTCACATTATTAAACTAGAAATTTTTAGCACTACCATGGGGTACTCTACACTATTTTAATTTCCAGTATTTCTATAATTATTGCGACCTTAGATATCTGTGCCAATAAAGCTATTCTCTAATGAGTACTTTCTGCGTAAATTGAAAAGTCACGTGCTGGGCCGAGTTTAATGAAGCTGGCAATCCGACTAGTCCGATATAATATGTCAAAATGTGACAATTCAACATTTTTTCTGTATAAGACGCTGACATTGAATCTTCCACGAACTAACCTACAGTCATCGTGGCAGGATCAGTGGAATATCACTGGGGGAAAAAAAGGCAGGTTTTATTACGCAGTACAACCAACCATCAAACCAAAACCACAATGGCTACAAAAAAGCCTCCAAACCTGTTTTATCCATCATAAGTCGTATTTGTCTAGGTTCTGTTGTACCCGTTTTCTTGCAAAAATCCCTCTTAACTGCTTTCAAACCATAAGATAATGAATTATTTAAAAATAAGATACTTAATCAAAAAAAAAGCAACCTAGTTTTGTATTTAAATATGATACGTTAATGTTATAAATTTTACCAACGTACGTTGATGATTAATACAGTGTCCGACAATTCTGACAGGAGTGGTATCCACTGTCATGAAACCATATTTCGAATTTGAAAGGTGTATGAAAGTGTTCACACTAGGTTTATTACATTAAAAAATAGTAGGTACTCATCGAGCAGTGACAGTGGTCGTGAGGAATCATAATAATCGTAATTAGCCTACAAGTTCCTACTGCTAGGACAAAGGCCGCCTCTCTATGAGAGAGAATAGGCCATAACCCACCACGCGGGCCCAGTGCGGGTTGATAGATGTCACATGTCTTCGTAATTTTGGTTCTAGGACATGCCGGTTTCCTCACGATGTATTCCTTCACCGTTTTTTTAATATATTTTTTATTAGTACCGCGATATTGTTGATGCTCATAGGCTTAGTAAAGTAACCGCTCATCATTGCATAAGAAAAGTATGTGGAACCTTGATTACTGAATTACTCGGAGAAGAGGACTTGTTGGCCTGATAATCATCATCACATCCATAAAAACCATTACTTCATAAGCCACATGAAGTAATGGTTTTAACGGGATAACCTAAGCCTCCTAACCATTTGGTATTGTGAACGGTTTATTAATTAATAAACAAAAAAAAATATAATTAGTCCGTCAGATAGATTTCCAAAAAATATTGGATACGTATTTTTTCTGTTTTCACATAAGCAAACAATGAAGACGATACAGTGCTTTCAAAACACGTGTGACGTCATATTCTAATACGCAATGGCATTTTTTACCGGTGAATGACGTCACAAACCCCCACTCAATCTTAGTAAATTTTTATTTATTTGACAAAACAAAAAATATGTACATATTATCCAATATTTTTCGATAATCTAACAGAAGGACTAATTAGTTTTTTTTTTAGTGAGTAAACATTCCTATATGCAGTGTTTATTCTCTAATTTATCGTTTTTAGGTCCAAAAAACAAAATTATTTGCAAATGTGTTAAAAGTTCACATAATTGTCATGAGTTTTTAAATGACAAAATGTCAAGATTCCAACCTGTTTTACATAATTCAAATCAATCAAATAATTTATTCGCATAATATGGGTAAAAAGATGGTACATAGTGCATTACATAATACTACAGTAAAGATCCTCATATTAACCATTTCTGGTACGCAAAACTTAAAACTACAGAGGTAGGTAAGTACACATTACATTTTGGACTATAATAATAATAATAATAAATAACTTTATTTCACAATAGCAGATTTAACATGTTTTATATACACACAGTTTACATGAGCCTTGGTAGTAACACAATGGAGCACAATCTAAGAACTGAAATCTGCACACAATTTGAAAAACCCTGCCTCTCAAACTAGGTAACCTGTATCTTGAGAGACAGTGATTCAGCTTACATAGTGATGCTAAAAGTTCAGTAGTAGACTGTGTCGATCTACCTAAGCGGTTACGAATATAAAGCTAATTTAAGTAAAAGTAAATAATTTAAACGTGATGTGTGTGTGTGATTGCGTGGGTGTGTATGCATGTATGTGTGTGTGTGTGTGTGTGTGTGAGTGTAATGTGTGTGATTCGGGATATAAAGGTAGTTAGAAGACGTACTTAAGTAAGGATTCTGTTTGTATGTAGTTCTGTTCCAGTAGCCATTTCGTTAATTTAGATTTTATTTCATGTTTATTTAGATCGACGATGTTTAGGTTTTTGTGAATTTGTTTATATATGTATGTACTTAATGTGTAGTATTGGTGTTGAGCGAAGGCGGTTTTGTGAGGAGTACTTAAGGGTAGTTTTTTCCTTTTTTTAGGGTCAGATGGGGGAACGCTGGCGTGTTTTCTAAGAGTAGACTGCAATACAAAAAGCTGGCGCACTGAAAGTACTTTTGAATCAGCGTATAGTTGCGTAGTGGGATAGCGATAGGGTTTGCGTGACATCACCTTCAGTACGGCTCTCTGTGCTCTTTCAACCCTCAGCAGACTGGTTTTATTAGCGCCACCCCAGACTGTGATGCAATAACCAATGACGGATTGGCATAATGCATAGTACACCATCTTCAGGGTATCAGGCGGAGCCGAGTCTCTAAGGGATTTGAAAATATGTAAGAGCTTTAAACACCTAGTGGTAGTGGCGTCAACCTGTTTGTCCCATCGTAATCCTTCGTCTATTTGGATACCCAGATATCTTACGTTATCAGTTCTTACAAGCGTCGGACATAAGCATTGTGGGGACTGTTTGGAGCAGGTGTGCGCTTTTATGCAGAAGGATTTGTCGGGCAAGGTGTTACGCCGAATAGCGAAGGGAATGTACGATGTTTTGTCGCAGTTTAGGGTGAGCAAGTTTAGGTTGAGCCATTTCATTATAGTTGTCATTGCCGCTTCTGCGTAGCATTTAACGCTATCCCAGGTTGGTCCGTGAACTATGACTGCGGTGTCGTCTGCATACGCAAAGATCTTGGAGTTGGGGATGGTCATTCTGCACAACTCATTGACGTATATAAGGAAGAGGGTGGGGCCTAGAATGCTTCCCTGAGGTACGCCGTAAGTGGTAGAAGCTTCTTCACTCATGTACTCTCCAATTTTAACTCTTTGGGTTCTATTCTTAAGGTAGTCCTTGAAAATTTCGAGGGTGTTTCCTCGTACCCCTAGGAGTTCCAATTTAGTTATAAGTTTGGGAACAGAGACTGTGTCAAATGCTTTAGAAAGGTCTAAAAAGATCCCTACACTTTTAACTCCACTGTCAAGATTCCTAGCAGCCAATTGTGTCAGCTCAAGAACTGCATCCTCAGTAGAGATTCCTGTGCGAAAACCATACTGATTATCAGCTATGAGCTGGTGTTTGTTGAGGAATTTATTTAAACTATTATGCAGGATCCTTTCCAATATCTTAGAGAGTGCTGATAGGACCGATATGGGTCTGTAATTGTTGACACAGTTTCTGTTCCCTCCCTTATGAATTGGATGGATGATAGCCGTCTTTAGAGCATCAGGAAAAATACCTTTCTTAAGGCAACAGTTAAGGATGTACGTCAAAGGCGGCGTCAAGGTCTCGCGGCAATTCTTTAGCACTAAGGAGGATATGCCATCCCAGCCTATTGCGCAATCGTTACGCAGTTGCAGAATAAGAGATTCAACTTCGTTTTCATCAACCTCAAGTATCACAAGAGAGTTGGCGGGGCTGGGTGAAATGTTTAGACATGATCTAGGTGGGTTTATGGGTTGGTGAGATTGGGACAAGATTTCCTGAGCCAAGTTAGTGCCTACATTACTGAAAAATCTACAGACTTCGTTCACGAATGAAGTAGCGTTATCACGGATTTCCAGCAGTTCTACTGGGCTAGTTTTCTTTTTGGTGTTATTGGTGATCTGTTTGATCGTTTTCCAAAGGGCTTTCGGGTTGTTACGAGATTTTTCAAGTTCGCGTTTTTCATGGGCTATTTTTAGTTTCCGGAGCAGGTCGTTACAAAAATTCCGGTACCGCATATAGGTGATTTTCAGTATAAGATTATTAGGATCTTTTCTTGATCTGCTGTGTAGCCGGTCTCGGTTTTGTATACACTTTAATAGGCCGGTGGTTATCCATGGTTTAATTATTCTTTTTTTCCTTGGAATCTTAGTTTGTTTAGTGTGTTTCTCAATTAATGAAGAAATTATAGCTATGAACATGTTCATGGATATATTGGGGTCAACGATTCTGTATAATGGGGTAAAGTCCGAGTTTTCTAAATCTAACTTAACTGCATCGTAGTCTATGCGGGTAGATATGTGGAGTGGTTTATTATCTGGGCTCGTGTTAGCAATATTAAGTAGCACCGGTTTGTGGTCCGTAATGTGTGAGTCTAGTACAAGGGTTGTAATAGGAAGGGTAGTTTTAACAAGTGCATGATCTAGACAATTATCCAGGCGAGTGTTGTACCTGTGGGATGGGAGAAGACCGTGAGAGGCATTAAGAATGAGGTAGTTCAAATAGCGGTCATCTGTACTAGTGGGTTTGAGGTCTATATTAATATCACCTATTAGGACTATATTTTTGTAGGAGGAGAGGCTTACGTAGACACTATTTAAACTATCCAAAAAACTTTCGGTACTTTCCTTGGAACTGTATGACGGGGATCGGTACACTGCTACAATAGCGAGATTTTGATATGGTATATGACAAACCAAGCAATTTCCACCCACAAATTGAGGTTCCCACTCAGAGGTTCGGAGGGCCTGTTTTGTAAAGATAACAATTCCATCATTTTGATTACTATTTGTTCCAGTAAAATAGGAATCATATCCAGTCAAAATCGGTATATTACTGACTTTACTAAGCCAACATTCAGTAAGAATTACCACGTCTAAGTCAAGTTTTATTGAATGCATTAGTACCTGGAGTTGGTCAAAGTTTTTATTTAAGCTGCGGATGTTTAGGTGTAATATTTTTATGCTGGTATTAGTAGTGCTGACATATTCAGTACATTTTTCTGGGGCACAGTTAAATGAGTCTCCCACTGTTAGCGAGTCCAACTCGCCGCATATACTGTTTATGCTAGTCATTGGGAGAGTGTATAAATAACGTGAGGTGACTCAATTTTACGACTTCTGTTAATAGGATTTGTTTAGTATAGAATATTATGTCGTTTATTATTTGCCTTTTAGTGTAAATGTAGTTCTTCAACCAGGTGTTTTTGTGGGGATGAGTTGTGAATGTGTTTTTGTATAGAGTGCGAATGTCATTATGAGTTTTTATTTGCGTGGTTATGTAAGTGTTTAACAAATTGTATATCCTTTTAAATTGAGAAACAAATAAAATATCGAAAAACAATAACTGAAGACAGATTCGTGTAAATATTAAGATATTAACCGTACGGATTATTAGTCACAAGCCAGTGTAGTCTATATCCTGTAGACATTTTTCAGAGCTAATTAACAGTTGTTTGTCTCCTTCCTTTTTGCGCAAAAATATGTTACCGTTGGATACCCAGCAGAATTTGAACTTGTGGCTTTTCGCAAACTCTCTTGATTGGTAGAACAGTTTAAAAACATATTAACATACTAACTTAACTAGTTATTATTGCACTGATAAGAACATAGTAAGGCGCTACACTAATTTTCTATTATATTAACTAAGGTATTCCTGGGTCGTGTAGAAACATTTATTGATTAGTCAATAAATGTTTCTACACGCGCCACGCGGTTAGCCAGGCGTTCAATTTTTTCCGGAATAATGGAATAGATGGTTCTTTCAGTTCATTAGGCAATTTTTTAAATAATTTAATTGACATCGGGTAACAATTTCTTCTAGATCAGATTTCTATTCTATTTTTGTTTAATGGCATAGGGGATCGGACAAAAAAAAATTAATCCGTCAGATAGATTTTCAAAAAATATATAAAATGAAAAAATACGTGTCCGTATTTTTTCATTTTTCACTTAAACAAAAAATGAAGACGATACAATGCTTCGAAAACTCGTGAATTCCTCGAAAACGTCACATGGTAGTACATTTTTCACCAACAAATGACGTCACAACCTCAACTCCTGACAGTGGCGTGCAGTGGTCCCTCACGATGGGTAGGCTACGAATAAATGACAGAAAAAAAAAAAAGTAAAACTGTAAAAACAAAACTTTTAAATACCATTCAAAAACTCACAACATTATTCAAGGTTTAACTCACGATTTTCTAATGACGATGCAAACAGAAGAAAGATTCGGCCACCTCAAATATCTCATCCAAGTGAGTGGGTGATAGTTACAGAACACGTAACTTGCAAGATTTTGGATAAATTTTCGTAATTCGGGTACATGTCTACCTTTAGATACAACTTGAATCTTATCATTATACGATCCGCCCCTAAGACGACCCACTGACCGATAATTGAGAACACTTATTACCTTTAACATGTAATAAACACACATTATCAGCACAAACTTCACAAGTAAATACCATTGTTATTTGTTACGTGAATAAACAAGTAATACACAACAAAATTAATATTTACACTACTGTTAATAACGTTAACTGTACGTTTACGGTTTCAAAACAAAATCGCATTATACATATATTGCTTGTCACAACAATGAAACAGTAATGTCTTCCTCTTACGTCAAAAATAATTTCTAGGTTATTATTGTCGATAGAAAAATACTAGCAAATAAAATTGCATCATTTTCATATCGAGTTTGTTCACAACAGCGGTCAACATTTTTTGCAGGATTATACGAAATCCAATGAATGAGGTGACAAGTTGACAACATTGCGAACATCGAACTAAACAGGTGCTGCGCTCTATGCACGGAAGCCCGAAGTTCGCGAAGCGCGAAATTAAAATTTCCTTACGTTTTTGCAATTTACAGGCCAGTGCTAGGTTGTATGTTCATTAAAATATGATTCCCGGTTTTAAGACGTATGTAGTCATATTTTATTCAACATACAACCTAGCACTGGCCTACAAATTGCAAAAAAATGCAAATTTTGAACTTCGCGGGTTATAGATTGGTTGTGTTGTTGCAGCCAATCACAGCCCACTCAGCTACAGTCGTAGGAGCTGCTGCATTAAAATTGCGAAAATCTATGTATGTGTGCGGTTCATAGACACGGCCATACGTACCGATGTGACGCTGTGTGCATACAATTATGAATGGGTTTTAGACAAGTCGAGTGTTTGTCTATAAGATTCGTACTAATCGTAATCCTTGTCAATGAGTTTTAGTGGGACGCGAAAAATTGCTATAACTATTTTAACAGGAGTTTGAACTTTTTTATGATTAATTTGTACATAGTGTTATTTTATTGCATCGTTAATTAGTTATAAGAAATGCTCAGTTGGTAAGGTAGGCTAAGCCTAAGAGCCTATATAGGGCGCACGCCCCTGACTCCTGATCTTTGACGCGTCTTATCTTCGTCAATTTTTATTAATTTGATATAACAAAAAACACGTATCCAATATTTTTCGATAATCTAACTGACGGAATAATTAGAATCATATTTTTTTGACCCAGTCCGATCCCCTATTAAAGCCGATGTCGACTATTCCCCTGTTCCCAATGGAACAGGGTCCTAAACTCACATACACAAGCTCCTGAACCCGAAACAACTATCTGTAGGCCATACAAATATTCGATCCGTGCGGAGTTCGTACGTAGTCCGACTTTTCGTCCGCAGCGCAGCAGTCAATCGCTCAGCCACTGCGCCAACCGTGCCGTCAGTTCTGTACCTTCACCTGGTCCAGCGTAACCGGTTCAGACCTAAACCAACCGGATCTTTGGCTTACCTAAACCAACTAAACTAAAATACGGAGTGAAGTCCCTCCCACAAATGAACACCACTATTATTCAGTACATCATTCTGAACAACACTCGTTTCCTTCTATATGTATAAGTTTCCTTCAGCCAGGGCGTAAACTTTATAAAATAAATTATCACTTAAGGCAACCCGGTGTAAAACAATGAGGTCGAGCACGCCCGTCTTCGGATCACCTAGTCTTGTTCGGTTCAAGGTTCGACTTCACGCAGTGTAATAAATGCATCGGGTGCCTGAATCCGTGTTAAGTCCTTCGGGAATACTAATGCTTGCTGACGGCTAAGTGTAACTGCGCCATTCCACTTGAATCAGCAATCAAAGGGAAATCATCTACGACAGGTGACTGCAATTCTTACATAACCTCTAACTTTATGTAACAAAAAAGCCAGTAGATATTTAAAGATGGACGTTGCATAACAAAATTCGGGGCACCTTGACATTCAATATATACCTACCTACTTACTGACTGCAAGGTTAAAATCTAATTTCAAAACGTGTTTAGATTTTTATGCCCACGGCTCTGTATGTAACACTTATAATTCTGTCTGTGTTCTTATAATCATTATTTGTAGGCAAATATAGTCTATTCTAAATCTAAGAAAAAAAAAAAAGTATTATTATTAATTACTAGCTTTTGTTCGTGCGTAGCTGTGAGAATTAGAACCCCCCCTCCCCTCTAAACCCCATTAATAGACTAGCAACAGACTTCGTTCGCGTGGTTGTCGAAAACTAAAATACTAAACTAAAATGCGTCGCTTAGACAAAGTACGGTCGGTTACTAAAGTGGATAAGCGACCGCACAAAGCAATAGCTTGACGTTTAGTTTGGACTTACGACCTTTTACTTTCACGACAGATATTGTCGTCACCAACTAATTGTGGTTCATAATTTCAACATTTTTATAAAAGTCACGATGGCCTAGCGGTTTAGCGCGTTCGGATAGATCTATAGTTAATCAGTAAGTAGTGCGTTCTAATCTCACGCAGAAAGTTTTACACTTTTTGTAAGTATTTACTTGATTGGAGGTAATGAGACAGAAATATTATACTCTTTATCAAGATAAAGAACATAATATTTCTTTTATTTCTATTTATAATAATATTTCTTTACGAACTTCTTGCTTGTTCGCTTTGTTCACCCATTTCGTAAAGTTTGAAAGGTAGATCATAGAAAAATAAGTCAAGAATTATAATTTCTGTGAGGTAGACATGAGTTTTATGAATATGTTACTGGATGAACGTTGTCGATTGGGTTATAGTTGTTGATTGGTGACGTGTGGTTTAATAGATAGCAGTACTGTTGTTGATATTTCTCAAAATGCAGGCACAGATTAATATTGAGGCGAGGGCGACTATTATTGCTCCGCATAAAAGTGATGTTAATAGATTACAATTATCATAAAAAAACGGAATAAATGTGAGTATTATATTTAAGAATTGTAACTTAAACTGTTAGTAGAAATAAAGATAATATCGTTTGGTGACATAATGAATTCATTAATTGTTTTTTAAATTCATCATGAGGCTTAAAAGATAAATAATTAGTGTTTATTATTGGATTCATTAATGCAGAGCGAATGAAGTCTTTAGTATTTTATTATAACTGCCTCATATCACTTTTCTTTTGTTTTAGAAGAATACTGTTAGTCTCTGAATCAAAGATACGAGGAAGAGGGTCGCCTTGCTAATCGACAGCGAAGTGGAAGGCCGTCGCTTATTGGTAAAACGCAGCGACGGCGGTGACGACATAATAATATAATTATGGTCAAATAAAATATGGTTTCACACCTACGGGACGCTTCGCGGAATTATTCGACACCTCATCTCAAACTGTTCTCCGTGCCCTCCAAGCTAAAGGCTTACATCATAGAAGACCAGCTAAAAAGCCCTTCCTGACAAATAGATTTAATCAAGAATGATTACGTTTCGCTCGTGATTATTTAGATTTTTACTGGAATACTACCATATTTTCAGATGGCAAGACTTTTAAATCAAGTCAAATAATATTATAATATTATGAGGTCTATGCGCAAACGTTTACATGACTGCATTGAAAATAATGGGGGTTCTACAAAATATAAAAATGCGGTAATGTTTTGTTTTTAATAATTAAATGTGTAATAACATATTTGATGATAATAACTTATCCGTAATTATTTACCAATCATAAGTTGAGGTTTAGTTTCAATCTTCTTTTCTTCAAGAAAATGATCAATTAAGCTAAAACCTCAATACGACATTCATTGTGACGTTACAAAAAAAACAGGTTCATAAAGTCTAAATCATATTATTTGTCAAAAAACTCTATCTTTATTATGTGGGTATAATCAATTATATTTCTGTGATAAAATTATCTTTTCCATGTTAAGAATTGACTTAGTGGGTATACAATCAAAATGTTATGATTTATGAACGATTACAAGAGAACTGTTTTTATTTAGGTAGGATTTGACGTCACAATTCTCATGATTGTTAATTAGTTAATTTTATAAATAATTATGACGAATAAAACATTGTCTTGTCATTAAACACGACTTTTTTTCTACCTTACCACCCAACAAACACCCGAAGTGATAACATAATCACAACCACATAAATAGTAAATAATAATACGTTGGGCTTATATCCTATATATTTAACTTCTTATATAAAATAAGTATTCTAATGGGTTTACAATGACAAAAAGAAAAAAAATATTACAAAGAAACAAAAAGCACTATCTTGTGGTGTGTGAGATTTGAACTCGGACCTCATTGATCGTAGATCCACTGCTTAGCTCAAACAGCTATCGACACTTGTAAGTTATACGCGAATTTTAGCAATTCATTAAATAATGCGTTTGCTGCGATTATAACGAAAGAGACGGAAATATATTTTGTTGTGCTATTTCGTGGAGTGCGACGCCCGACGCGACTACGCCGACGACATGATACGATAGCGGGCGATCTTGTGGCTGTGGTGTGCGTACTGTATAGAGTAAGACCACTTACACATTCAAACGCATGAACGCTCGCCCGTGCGCTCACAGAAATACAATCCTTAGCGTGCCCATGCACTTGTCTTGCCTTACTGTACATTGGATCATTGCCCTGCGTTAACTTACTGACGACGCGCTGTTGAAAATAAGAAGAAGGTAATGCAAAGCACTGACTATATTTTGTTTGAATCAACCACGGCGGAACGGCCGAATGGATCTTGATGAAATTTAAAAAAGAGGAAGATTTTAGTCCCGCCGGGGCTGCGGGTTGTTTGTAAGAGATACCGCGGCCTCGACAGAAAGGTTAGCCCTTTCTGTCGAGGCCGCGGTATCTCTTACAAACAACAAACAAAAAGGAACATGGGTGGTTTTTAGTCAGTAGAAGTCTGACGCTCCCTTTCGCTCTGCCCAAGCAAGAGCGGAAGGGGTTATTTGATGATTTACCACCATAAAAAAGGTAGATTATAGTCAACAGGCCTTGTCGTTGGCGCGTCCGTGTTTCACGCGCGCCTCAAAGGGCTAAGAAAGAACATTTTTTTTTATGGGACAAGCCCGCCACACTATTCCCAAACCACTGTAACTCCCGTAAGCCAGAATCAACAGTGGCGACCACAAGAAAAGCGCCGAGACAATGAAGCCCGACGAAGTCCCAGAGAAACGATTTAACTGTCTTGGATCCCGCAACGAAATTAATCAGAAAAGAATAGCGGAGGAGTAGGAAAAACATAATTTTCACTTCCCTCCATATCAGCAGGAGACAGAACTGAACAAGGCCAATAGGCACACAGGGACGTATACAACCTGGGATAAGCCCAGTTGCCTAGCACCACGGATATTATTGTCATTAATATTACTGGGTCCTAAGTTGTGAGCTGTTATATTTGATTCCAATAATAGGTATGACAAAAATGCTTGAACGCACGGAAATTTGTTCTAGTTTCTACAAGGTCCGTGTAATAAATAAGTAAGAAAGAACATGGGTGGTTTTTCATCAGTAGAAGTCTGACACTTCCTTCCGCTCCACCCAGAGCGGGAGGGTCTGCTCTGCTTAGGCGGAGCCCACCATGTTTTCGTAGCGGCAATTGGCGGCGGCGCCCTCTCGCGTCCGGTCCTAGTGCAAGCCATGGTCCGGGGCGAGAGGGAATGAGGCACCGTCGCTTCTTTCTGCGAAGTAGTGATGCTAGCGAAAGAGGTGGTGGAATGTGTGAGGGAGAGAACCTCTCGTCCCAGCCGCTGCGGCAGACGCTCCGGTCGTCGGGGGTCACGTGATGGCTTCCGGACACCGTGGGCGAGGGCATTGCGTAACGGGCTAACTAATCGTCCAATCGTTATATGACGACGAAAGGCTATGTCGACGGCGCGTTCGTGTTCCACGCGCGCCTCAAAGAAATGTCAGCAACATTGAAGGGCTGACGCCCGTCGGGGCTGCTGGTTTTGCGAAAGAGATACCGCGGCCTCTACACAAGGGGCTAACATCACGCCACATCTATGTGACGGCATGGGTGGCGCAGTGGCTGGACAGTTGAGAGTAGCACTGCATGTCGCAGGTTCGATTCCCACACGGAACAAAAAAAATGTCGTGGGTTTTATCAAATTTTAATTTAGTTTTAAAAACCGGCCAAGTGCATGTCGGACCACGCATAATGTAAGGTTCCGTAGTTGCCCATCACAAACATGTAAATTTACTTAACTGTTCCTGCGGATTTCCTGCAGGGTTCTGTCCACGGCCTCAACTGCCGTCCTATTGACCATCGTACACTCACCCCATACGATCAGAGAGCAATCCTTGAGTACGTGTCCCATATCACTGTTACGTGACACAGCACAAACGGGCGTTTCTGCGCTCTCTAAATCGATGTGAATTTTAAACATGGCATGTGCTGTCTTGTCACCCGGAAGCAGTGTGGTTGCGATTCCTGACGACGTGGCGACGCTACAGCAATAGCAATATTGCCGTGCCACCTGACCTCTGCAAGTATGCCAGTGGAAACAAAATGTTTTTCCTGTTCCACCAGGAGCATCCAAAAAAACATTTAACCCTGATTTTTCCCAACGCTTTCAAGGACGGTGTCATAAATTTGGTTTTGCTCTGAAGAGAACAAAGCGACATGGTCATTTCGTATGGTGGTCATTTCGCCCGGATCCTAAATTGTCTCAGCGTTAAACTCCCGATTTCCACGGCCTTGATGCGGTGATGAACGGGGAGCTGGTGAACCATATTCGACCAGTGGATTGCCGCCGATAGAAATGATCACGTCGTGAAGTGAACTGAGACCGGTGTTTAGCACGCGTTTACCAGTTGCTTCGACTTTCGTCTCCAGTAGCACGCTTCAAAGCTCGTAGAAAATCTTCAGACAGATGATGGCGACACTTCTTCCACAAAGCTACCGGGTTCGCGACTCCACAAAATACCAAGATGACGGCAAAAAGATGATGCATGCGGCTGGGACTGTCACTGACGCTCGCCTCCGCAAGGGTGTCATTCCAGTTTTGGTCAGCGTCGAGAACCGGTGACGTGATACGTAGGCTGCGGGGTAAGTGGGATTCTCCACGCCATCAAATGTCCTCAGAAAGGCGAAAGACCGCAGAAAATAGCCTTCACCTGTATTTGGGTGCACGGTATAACCTCTATCCGATTCTGTGTCCTTGAAAATTCCCGAAAAACCTTCCACAGCACCTTAAATTTTGTTATAAATCTATGCAGTTCTATTTGAGTTTTGTTTGTTATTACATACAGAGAAACTCGATGAATTTTATAAGACATAGATGAAGCAGCTTAAAACTTATATAAACACAATTTTTTTAATTGTGTTGCTCATCTCTAGAACGAATTAACGATACAATTATTAAGAAGAAAATGCACAACTGGAGTTGTGCATTACTCTATCTATCTCTATCTATGTCTTTTAAAAATAACTATTAACCTTGCAAACATGATCATATTTAAATTAGCTATCCAAAAAGGGCTTGCACATGTAATTCGACTTGATTCGACTGAAATCTCATAGATGTCGCTGACAATTCATTTAATTTTAATTATGTTTTTCGGCCTAAGTTACTTATATTGCGTGATTTTTATAATGTAAAGCTAGCTAGCTAATGTTGTCATTATGTTAACCATGCTATAAAGCATGGTTAACATAATTACAACATTCAAATATGCGACCTTAGATTACACGTTGTTACAGAATGCGTTGAAGAAATAAAGGTTCACTGCTCGTTCCCCGTAGGTGATAGCGTGATAATATGTAGCCTTTATGTTGACCCGACTTCTTAGTAACATTCGTGCCAAATTCGAAGTAAATCCATGCAGTACTTTTTGAGTTTATCCCGGACATACATACAGACAAACAGACAAAAATTCTAAAAACTATATTTTTGGCTTCGGTTGTAGATCACATCCGAAGTATTCTTTTAAAAAAATATTCAATGTACAGTTTTGACTTTCCTACGATTTTATAATATGTATAGATTAACAAAACGAGCCCAAATTCGGCACATCAAATTCGATCCGTAGAGGAGTTCCAGTAGCAGTCACCGAAGTATACCTTCAGGTCACTCCATCAAGTTCGCAGGTGAGGTTTTTATCATAGCTAACAAGTACGTAATATAAAAAAACAACGTATCAAAGTTAGTTCACTTGACTATTTTATTCCCGCAGCTAACAAGCCAAACACGTGTCTATGTAGTAGTTCAATTCTATGCCTAACATTTTTGCAAAAACGTCCTTAAGTAGAGTAGCAAAACATGACGTGAAACGTGTACGATACGATTCTATGAGATGATACAGCCTGAAAGTAGCGCCGGTGACGGAAAAGTAGTGTGGTAATCGGATGTCGTGGAATGAGCATAAGATGCGAGGAAATAAAAGAAGACCGCTTGTGGCGCCAAGCAAAATGATGGTGGGAAATCCTTAAATGACTCCTCACGCTCTGGTTGAAGTGGTAGGGGGGAGTGTAAGACTTCTAGTGACTAAAAACCCCCATGTTCTTTCTCAGCCCTTTTACGAACGTCACAAATTGTAATTTAACATAATATGTTCCCACTAATGATTTAGTTTTCAGACCACTTTGAAGTAGAGTATGTGACGGAAAAGGGGTGCGTGGCGCAGGTTATTATAAATAAGACTACGCAACCAGTCTACATACAATATATTTAAAATTAAAAAATGGGTGTGGGAAGGTCTACGGACACAAACTCCTAAGGCCCCCTTGTGGGAAGTGCTGTACTGCCCTGATAGCCGGCGTGGCGATGACTGCACCGAGGTGCCACGCTGGATGCGTAGGGGTGATGGCCAGCTCTTCTTTACGTCAGCCCGGCTCGGCCCACGTGGCAAGTATGGCCAACAGGTGGGAAGTCCGATGCCGGCCCGTTTTTCGCACGCACGGCGGAACCAGCCGCGTAGTGTAGCGAAAGTGCTGCCGTAAGCTTGAAGGTGTTCTAACTGGAACTTTGAACCGCAGTATGGGGGTTTCAAAGACACCGAATTTAATTGCTCGATGGCGGAGAATTATGTTGATTAGGTAATTGTTTTAGGCCCGGATAATGGCGAGTTAAGACACGTGTGAAATCACATATAATTTAGATATGGTGAGACGTGTGACCGCTTCGGGAAAAACCAAAATTCCTAATGTCAAACGAAAAGATCGCGTTGGCAGCGTTGGATAGAGATGGGACATACGCGAGCCCATAGATAAATCCTCACTCGCGCGCCCGATAGTTGATGCATCTTGTGCTTTTAGTAATTACTATTTGCTACCGCACTACTTGTAATTTTCTATGGTTATTATATTTTGACGTCTGCGGTTCCTTGACAGTTGGATGAAAGTAAACATTGGAATGTTGCTGTGTTTTTATTGTTAATTTAGTTTTTATGTTTTGTTTTGTGCAAAATGTAACGTGCGACGTTACAAGTAAGCGGCGCGTTTTTTGAACGTGGTGACGTAACATAGCCAAACCCTCAAGTAATCCATAATTCGGAAATTTAGTAAAATCTTCTTCGTATGGACGATAATGATGTGTCTAGTGATGCCAATTCATGACCTTCAGCAGCGGTTGAGATGTCATTTACTGAAACTTCGAGAAAAAAACTATTAATAGACGCCATTATTCCAAGATGGCGGCGCGACCGGCAAAGATACGAGGTGGCAAAGTTCAAATTCAAAAAGAGCACATCAAAATCAACAAAATGTTCTATTTTCAAAACTCCCGAAAAACTTTCCAGGTAACCCCCATTCTCCGAACCAAATGAATGGACTATTTATGATAAGACCTCTTTCGCAATAGTATGGCCTTCAAAATAGCGATTCATGACAAGTGAAAACATAAAACATTAATTAATATAGTCGGGAAAAATCACGTTTCACACATTAAAAAAATGTTCACAAACACATAGTCATATTTTTTTTCTCTTACAAGTTAATCGCCAAAATTCTTAGTCACTGGTAAGAAGCACTAGTTATTCATAACAAACACATTTTTCTAGTGAACAAATGACCTTAACACGAATTGACTGTTCGACTTCATCTAAGATTATGTATTTACTAGGTGTTGCCAGCGGCTTCGCCTGCTACAACTCGAAAATTATCCCACAGTAACATAAAATCGGGATACAAACTATCTTATGTGTTAATCCAGGTTATAAACTATCTGTGTACCAAATTGTATCTAAATTCGTTTAGTAGTTTTTGCGTGAAAGAGTAACAAACATCCATGCATACACACATACAGACATACAAACTTTTACGTTTATAATCTTAGTAGGATTTCTTTGCACATTACTGTAGTAAGTTGAAATAAGCTGTAGTGTATGTTATTATCATCATTTCAGCCTCGAATCACCCACTGTTTTGCCACTCTTCTCCATTCTTTGCGTCTCTCATCCATTAATTTCCCCGCTCAAGATGATATCGTCAACCAATCGCGCTTTTAGACGGTTTCTTACGCTCAACTTTGGCCACACTTCGATCAGAACCTTACTCTAACAGCGATCTCGCGCGTGTAGCTAGATGTCCTAACTAAGTCCACTTTAGCTGTATCGCCTTGTCCCCGATGTTAAACACTTTCGTCCGATGCCGGATTTCGGTGTTGCGCACTCGGTTATGTTCTTTTATTAGTCACAAAATAAAAAAGTTGAAGTAAAAAATAACGTTGTTGTTGTACAGTATAAGCCGTGGATCAACTTGTACTATTGACATTTTTATGAATTAGATATGTTCAATTTGTATAATCTCTTAATGACGTAGTCTCCAATGCGGATAACAATGAAAAGTCAAGTCATTTATTTTATTACAAAATGATTTTTTATACTCGTACACGTAAAATGTGTTATTATATATATTTTTTTTTTTAAATAGCCTGTACTGTCCCACTGTTGGGCAAAGATCTCCCCCAACTCCTTCTAAGTGCTCTTGTCCTGAGCCACCTCAAACCAGCCCTCGGGGTTGCGCGTCCTGATCGTCTCGCCACCTCTTACTGGGCCGCCCGTCCGTCTTCTGGCAACCATCGTGTTGAGGCTTTTGCCCAGCGGTCATCTTGCATGCGGCTAACGTGTCCCGCCTTGTGTTAAAATAAATGGTAATATTATTATAGCTGTTGCCTGCGATTTCGTCAGCGTGGTTATCAAGGTATGAAGTAATGATGTTTGTAGTATCTACGCATAATCTGCATTTTGGAGTAATTTAAACTTACGGGTCAACTCGAATGCAGATTGTGCTGTTTTACCTCCGTCAATCAAAGTGGCGGCGAAACCTGAAAAATCAACTGTAATGACAATATACTGGCCAACCCTTCTGCTATTCTTTTCTGATTAACTTCGTTACGGGATCCAAGACAGTTAAATCGTTTCTCTGGGACTTCGTCGAGCTTTATTGCTTTATTGTCTCAGCGCTTTTCTTGTGTTCGCCACTGTTGATTCTGGCTTACAGGAGTTCCAGTGGTTTGGGAATAGTGTGGCGGGAATGTCCCAATAAAAAAAAAAATGGGCAACTCTTATAGTTGCTAAAAGCAAATTTAAATGTCTTCCCCGTACCACGTGACTTGATCGTGCGCGAGTGGCGATCACGAAAAAACGACGACGCAGCGTTGGTGTGTCTCCCACCAGGTGGACCGACGACATCGCGGGCACCCGGTGAATACAAACGGCAGGTTACCGTTCGTTCTATGGGGGAGGCCTATGATGATGATGATGATAGTACGCTTCTTTCTGGTCTTGTATGCATAAAATATTCTGAGTATTCTCTTGTTTTCCATAAAATAATTAATTGTACTTTAATTGTTGTCTTACTTAATCGTCCGCACTCATAATATAATTATACTTGCATTATTATCCTCTAAGCTTATAACGCTTGTCATACCAAGTTATTAGTCATAACGTTTATTTGCCATAAAATAAGTTTTCATAAAATATCTGTTATAATCATTAGATTCTATAAGTAGCACTTAACGTAATCGGTAGTTGACATAAAATATGCAACATTTTATATAATTTGGAATCGTTTATTGTTTTGTACAAAAACTGCAGCTGCCGCGAACGATCCTCCCATAGATACCCTTTATTTTTGGTGAATCTTTTGGATTAAATGTTAGGATAGGCACAGTACGATCAAATTATCTTGACAGGTCTGAACATAGGCTCTGCGAACTTTTGCGCATGTATACTCGCGAAGAAAACTGTTATTGCCAGATAAACAAATATACGATCAGAAATTATCTAATACAGTGAGAAAATACAAATGAAATAAATATCAAAACACTTTTAGATACCTAGTCTACATTTTTAACTCCATTTTCTTTTTCCCCTTTCATATACTGAGTTAAATAGTAAATAATTTTTCTCGCCTGGCGATTTAAAACACTACTATACTTTGGTGGCATATTTGACGAAATAAGTGCCCACTAACTTTTCTAACAAAAAATAAAAAATAACAGTAATATTAAAAAAAACACAACGAAAACTTTTCTAATCGAATGTGCTCAAGACAGAGATAGCAACACAAACACCAAACAAATGCTGTCGTGTGACTGAGATATAATGCCTCGTACCGAATATTGCCGAAATTGCACGAAGGTCACGAAGTTAACAAAAAGAGATGTGCATGTGCATGTGCAATGGGTGTCGTTTAATCGATTATTCTTCGAATCGATTGAAATTAAGTAATAAAAAGATGTTTCTATTCAATTATAAATTGAGGTTTTAAATATTCGTAAACATTCGTTATTCAAGAAGTCTGTAATAGATTTCTAAAATATAAGTAAATCATGTCTTTTAACAGAGGAAACATAATGTTACTATACATTTTTTTTGTAATAAAGACGAAAACTCAATTATTAATGATTAAATTCACTTTATTAGTTAATGTATTCACTTAAATATCTTCTAAACACTAATAATAACGTATTCCAAATAAAACTAATCGATTACGATATTTGATCGTTTATAGGATTGATTGTGTTTATGTAAGGTGCATCTCTAGCCTAGACTACCGCCCCCCGAACTTCATCTCATGTCACCATTTTGTTCCTAATAAATGTTACTGCGCAGCGTTCTGCACGAAGTTCGGACCTGCCAAGATAATTTGTTCGAACTGTAGGTTAGGTTTATTTCAGACGCTTGTACTAAACTAGCATTGTTGTGCTAGCATGGGCAAGTTTATCAGTTCTTAGCGAACGTCTAAATAACTAACTATAAAGTACCTTCCTGCCAAAAATCAAGTTTGTAGCACAAAAATTAAGAACTTAAACTTAAACTTGTGAGAGCCCTTAGAACTCCCTAATTCAGCCCTGTCGCAAAGTCCATTCTAAGCGGACGTCTACAAAGTATAAACTACCTCCGTGCATACCATCTTTATACGTCCAGTGGTTTTCAATGTTTCGTGATGAGTGAGCGAGTGAGTTTAAAAAAAAATTATACAAACAGATCACAGAACCAATTTGGTTTTATGCCTGGCGCCTCTTGCGGAAAACAAACTGGTGTTCCACAAGTTTCGGACCCATCCCCTCAAGGATATTACCTGGATCTCACTACTTTTTGCCGGAGAAGAACTGAGTTACGCGACTTGGCTTTTTTACAAGTTTTGTTTTTATACTATTACAATAACAATCATCATTTGGAGGGAAATATAGCATATTTTGATGCGTAACTACCCTACATTATGCGTGGCGCGACACTCACCTGCTTCGGCCGGTTTTACTAAAATAGCTTGACCTGGTCAACAAAATTTAAGTGTAAATTATTAAAATATATTTTTTTGTAATCTATTACTAAACAAATATTATAAAGCTGAAGAGCTTGTTTGTTTGAACGCAAAAAACTCAGGAACTACTACACACATCAAAAGTGTCTAGGGATCAACATATATTTTTGCAATAACTTTTCTCCTGATTGATATTAATTAAAATTTTCTTTAAGTATTCATCAAATAAAGTGTTTTCGTTTGTCACAGTAACGATAAACCAAGTCACCTTTGCATTAATAAAGAAATTTGCCATTTTCCTAATAAAGGGATTTTTGACATTTGAACCACTAACATTAAAGTTCGAAAAAAAGACTGAAATAACAGTTTTCTTTAAAATTTTATTGGGTAACTTAAACAATTAATAATCCGTGTTTCTACCGCGAACACTAACAACACAAGAACATCGGTTTGGCATACTCAAAATGAGTTCATCCAAATCACGCTGTGGAATGGCCGCCCATGTTCGTTGCAACAACAAAAAAAGGTCTTCTTGCGACTGGATACCCTCCATATTCGGCAGAGCTCTTCTCTGTAGCATATCCCATGCATGCTCAATCGGGTTCAAGTCTGGCGACTGAGCAGGCCAGGGCAGGACATTGATGTTAGCTGCGGCGAGAGTCTGTCTTACAACTCTTGCGGTGTGCGGTCGTGCATTATCATGCATTAACTGAAATAAGGGACCGATTTGCACTTGTAGAGGAACGATGACGTCTGATACAATCGTCTCAGCATAAATTTGAGCGTTGAGGTTGCCTCTGATCCAAATCAACTCAGTTCTTCCGCCGATCCAAATACCCGCCCATACCATGATGGTTCCACCACTATAAGGATGGACTTCCTGGCAGGATTTTAATCGCTGTTGGCGTCCAGGGGTTCTCCAGTGTCGTATACGTCTTGTATCCGGTCTCATACCAAAACGAGACTCATCAGAAAAGCACACGAAACGCCATTGTTCTTCTGCCCAATTTCTGTGTTCAAGAGCCCATTGATATCGAATCCTACGATTGTGCATTGCTATAGGTGGTACCCGTAGCGGTCTTCGGGAATGAAGGTTCACTTCATGCAAGCGGTTTCTGACTGTTTGGTCGCTAATTAAGTTCCCTGAAGAGTGATGAAGCCTCACGGCTAACATCATGGCGGTTATTGTTGGAGCTCTTCGAGTTAAGATTTGAATGTATCGGTCTTGTCTCCGTGTGGTGCAGCGATACCGTCCTCCATGGCGCTCAGCCACGGTACCAGTGCTTCGGTAACGTGTCCAAAGTCGACTGATAACACTCTGACTTGTATTCAGAGCTAAAGCCACAGTACGTTGCCGGGAACCAGCTTCTATCATTCCCACGGCTCTGAGCATTTCTTCCCTGCTTAAATGACGTCGCCGCTCCATAATAACGTTGGTTTTAATCAGTAGTAGGGAAACAGTAGCACTAATAATGTCTTCAATGCGTTGTATGTTTTTATAGGGAAAATATTGACAGCTGATTTTCATCTTTTACTCGAATTTGATTCACAGTTCCTGATTCAAATTATGAAATGCAAAAAAAAGGATCCATATAAATTTATAAAATCATAAATTTATTACAAAGCCACATCTCAATCTCAAGAAATCCGCATAAAAATGCTTGATCCCTAGACACTTTTGATGTGTGTAGTTGGAATTGAAAATATCTTTTTATGTTGGGTAGTCCATTTATCAAGGAAGGCTTTTAGCTATATAACATTATGCTACAATTAATAGGAGCGCAGCGAATGCAAAAACGGAAAACGAAATATTTGTTTTGAGAGTTTCGTTGCGTGCGATGCTTAAACGGTTTAAGTTACACAAGTGTCATGTATCATGGAATTGTTGCTCTATAAAAGTTCTACAAAAAAGTCCGCAACAGCATACACTGTAACCATTTTTTAATATTGAAATCTTAGGTTAAATATAATTATTTTTTGCGAAGCTTATTTAACCCATATGGTATTCATCTATATCTGAATAAATGTGTATCATCATCAGCCTATAATGTTCCCACTGCAGGGACTCAGGCCTCCTCTCTAGGAGAGGGATGGGCTATAATCCACCACGCGTGCCCAGTGCGGATTGGTAGATGTCACATGTCTTCGAATTTTTTGGTTCTAAGACATGCCGGTTTCCTCACGATGTTTTCCTTCAGCGTTTTGAGAGCAGTGGTGTTGAAATAAATTACACAAAGTAATGCGCCTGACTGGATTCGAACCCACGACTCACAGTTCGTAAGTCGAGGCCGCCACCACTGGGCAACCACTTCTCGCTAGCCACTTCTGCTCGCTAATGTGTATGTTGGAACGGAAATTTAATATATAATATTTGTGCGCTTTACTTTATATAGTTTAAACAAATATCTTAGTTAGAAGATATAGCAATGTAAAAATATCCGCGCGACAAAATAATTACGCGGTACGCCGGCCGCGGCTCTCGCGTTTCAATGTAGATACGTAGAGATTCTGGCCTTCGGGAAATTCAAATTCAAAATACCTACTTATTGCACCATAATATTTACAAGGTGCATTGTATATTTAACAGTAAGAGATAGGCACCTACAGTAATTCTCACTTTAATAATATAATCTAAGGTAATCTAAACTATTATACTTAGAGAGGAAAGATTAGATTTTTGTCTGTTACGATTTAACTCAAAAATGACAGTGAAATTTCTTTCAACATTGGAAATCTAATTGAAAACATATTACTATGTTAGATAGTCGATCTATCGTGGAAGGCTGTAAGCTATTATTGTGACGCAGACGAAGTTGCGTGGGTTAGCTAGTGATAAATATAGAAACTGAATTAAATGGAATTTGAATAAAAAAAGTGGATTTATTGAGACTTAGTTTTTTTTCCACACAGGTGCACACAAGGGGACAAATTGTCCAATAGTTTATAATACTCGTGTACCAAGTGTGGGCTAGGAATAAAGCTTTACTGAAAAAGCGGAGGAGTTCGTGGCTAAATAATAACAGCCACACGCTTCGATCTTTAAGGTTAAGCAGTCTTTGCCTAGGTCGGCCCGTGGATGGGTGTTCATCAATACAAAGTTCCCTTAGTGCGTTACAAAATACTCAAAAGTCTGAAAACCAGTCTTATCAAGGAGTTTCGTAATACACAGTGCTCATTGGGTTATGGAGTTCAAATAAGCAGTCGGTTTATGTAGAATACTGGTGTTCATCTGCATTTGGTTTTTCTGGAAGCCGAAACGTAGATGATTAATTTTAAAGCTCGTGCTTTAAAATTCAAGCCTGTGAGTCAGCGCAATCAAGAGGTAACGTTTGGTAGGTCAACGTTTTGATAATTTATTCCACTTTACAAACTTATGGGGTACTTCCCATTAACCCAGGAGATCAAAGTGGGTATGAAGCAAGGTTTAGCATTTGAATGTAATTTTCTATAGAAATACATTTTTTATTATAATATTAGTCATTTTACCATAAAAACTTTTAAATGAGCTAAGAGGTTTTATTATTAGTTTTTGAATTAAAAAGTTAACATTTGAAGATGAACAAAGGACTTGAACGATGTAGGAAAGATTATTTAATGTTGTTTCATTGGGATGAAAGAAATATTTGTTCAAAAACCATTTATATTTTAAGTAGCTTCTTTGAGAAAGTTAGTAAAATTATTTGTAAGTAGGTACTTTTTGATTTTAAGGCTAGGACAAAACAAAAAATTTGAATTAACAATAAATCAAACTAGACAAAAGTAGATGAGTGTTGCAATTTCTCTATAATAAGTTAAATCACCTCTAGAATCTGATAAGTGTTTATTTGGTTTCACCTGGAATTGTTCTGATTAGTCCGTCTGTTAGATTATCGAAAATTATTGGATACGACCGTGTTTTTTGTTTGATCAAATTATTAAAAATTGATGAATATAAAACGTGTCAAAAATCATTGACGTCACTTTGTGGGTAAAAAAGTACTAACCTTGTAACGTCACACGACTTTTCGAAGACTTCTTCATCTTTTGTTTACGTGAAACAAGAAAAAAACTGAAAAGCAAAAAACAAGCACATTTTAAATTAAACAAAACTTGGAAGCAGGCGGGGTCCATTGTATTTTCATTTCATAATTTAATATTCAACAAAAATGTGCAAATGTGCTTGTTATTTGCTTTTCAGTTTTTTCATTCGGGTTTTTTAGTTTATTAACAACTTTTTTTTATTTCCAACTTTTTAGTTCTATTGTGTTTATTCTTTCGTTGGTCACGTAAAATTCTTCGCAGATGATTTAGCTTTTGTGTTTGTTTAAATATATATTATGGTTTGTGACTTTGAATTTATTTTAAACATATAGGTATCATATATTTTAGTAATGTCCTTTCAAAACCTACATTTTGATACCCTACTCGATGGTGTTGCATTTTTTTTAATCCGCTATATGGCCCCCAAAATACGCACATTTCTTTTTTTTAACAATAATTGTAAAATAATGCAAAAAAAAAGTTATAAATGCTTCAAACTCAAACTTTGGAAAAGTATAGGTATTATTAAAGTATACAAATGGACTTCTAGATCTCCCATACTAAAAAACTTTAAACAAGGGAAAGTAAGGTTCAATAATTATAATTAGTAAATGACTTCCTCTATAATGTGCATTTGCTGTGGCGGGTCTTAATCCTGTGTGTTGATCAAAAATTTAATTCAACCACATGTTTACAAGTCGTTCTTTTTACGAACAGCTAAGCTGTCTCTTCAAATCGTATTATAATTAAAATGTTCTTGTTCACTTCTTTTTTCTTTACAATGAGCCATAATTCATTCATAACTGACCACAAAGGTAAGACCGGTAAAGTACTTATACAAGTTATTTGTATATTTAAAAGAAGCTCATGCCTGTGGCTTCGCCCGCCTAGAGTTCGATATCCCACGGGTTTATACTACCGGGATAAACAGTGTTAATACAGGTTATAAGCTATCTGTGTGCTAAATTTTATCCAAATCCATTGTTTTTTTGCGTGAAAGTGTGCCAAACATCCATCCATCCTCACAAACTTTTGCATATATCTATCTCGATCTACCTTCTATCTGTCTTCTTTATATCTTCTATCTATCTGCTATAGAAGGTCCTATTAAAGTACGTGGACAAAGAATAATGGCGAAATCTTAGCTGAATTTAATTTGAGCGTCTAAAAGTAACTTATATACGAAGGTAGTTCTATTATTTTTCTACGTTTTTTCAAAGTATCACATTAACTAGTTGACTCCGGATAAAAAACAATATTTTAAATGAAAAGTTATTTGATTCTTTCATTGATGTTTTAGTGCTGCCAAGTGACAGTAACTACAGCATGGAAGTGTTTCTTGTAGGAAGGTAAAAATGTTGTAGTGTAAAAATAAATGAATTACTTTCAATTAATGACTGACAAAAAGACTATTATCCCAAATCTAAAAAAATATAACTTGATTTGACTGTTGATTGGTGGGTGATTAATCAAATCAAATCAAATCAATTTATTTGCAATAAAGTATTGGTACAATTTCGGTCTTAACCGATTGTGATTACAATGTGGATTACAAAGGGATTACCTACCTACCTTTTACAAGAAATTGCATTCTGAAATAATTGGTTGAGGAAAATGCATGCACCAATGCATTATATTGCCCATTTACTTCTCCGAATAGGAATTACCATAAACATAACCTACAACAGTTCATGACTGAATTTCTATTATTCGCGGAGTTCTCGAACAAATATTCTTGCACACACTAATTCAGAAATTGACGCCGAGTTAAACAAGATATTTATCAATTAAAGACGCATGGATTTAATCTCAGCTAATTTAATGTATGGCTGCCATTGTTTTTTTAACACAGCGTTCAGTTCGTCTTAACAAAGATATCTAAACAAAAAAAAAACAATAAAGCGTTTTTTTTTTAATAAAATAATAAATTGCCGACACTGTATAACAAACTCATCCTTTATGAGTACTTAAATGCGTTTTTCTTATTTTGTCCATATATTTTAGAGGGGCCTTATATATCTGTCTTCTATCGATCTATATTTTATATCTTATCTTATATATAAATATAGTGAAAAGTCCCGACTGACTGACAAACTCATCAACGCCCAGCCCACCAAGCTCTTAAATTGGACCAAGAAAGCAGACATTTTGCACAGAGGTTCCTTTTATAATGTAGACAAGGAATAAGGACGGATTTTTTTGCAATCAAAACCCTTTTTTGTTTTCGGAGAATGGGATATCATCAAATGACTATTCCCGCTCTGGGCAGAGCGGTAGGGAGTGTCAGAATTTTACTGACTAAAAAACCACCCATGTCCCTTTTTAGGACCTTTGTGCGGTCGACACGGCCTGAAGTCGTCACTAGACGGACAAACGGCGATCTAGCCCATTACTCACGGTGGCCGGAAGCCATCACGTGACCCCCGACGCCCGGCTCGGAGCGTCTCCCGCGGTGGCTGGGACGAAAGGTCCTCTCCCTGTCACGTTCAGCCACCTCCTTTACTAGCATCACTGCTTCGCAGAAGGAGGCGACGGCGATAAAATAGGGGATGAAAGTTTGAATGGAAAATCGTTATTTTTGATATTTCCGACATTTACGCGGGCGAAGTCGCCGACAAAAGCTAGTTTATAATATTAATAGGATCGACTTGACACGAGACCAAGTTTGCGGCCTTTGGAGTCTCAGGTTGACCAAAGTTTAAATAAAACGGGTTTCAGAGTTATTCGAAGTAATTATTTATGACGTCAAGAAAGTATCTAGGTAGTTTGAAGATGAAATATTATATTCTACGACTCAAATTAATGCTTGTTTTGATGATATAGCCAGTTTGTTCTTCACTAGCGCATGCCCGCAGTGTCACTTGCCTTATGGTGATTAATTTTCATACGGGAGCAACTTACATTATTATAGCCTTTAGTTCTCGAAACTATTGTAGTTTCGCATAAGTAATGGTACTCAATATTTTCGAAAAAACACATGGAGCGCCGAACTTAGAACAATCAAACTCACCGTAAAACTTACGTTCAACGTACACACTAAACGTACTTTAGAATACTGTAAGTATAGAAGTATACAATGTCAATTTGCCTAATCTTTTTTTTCAAACCATGTTTGGGCTGGCTTACAGATTTACCAGATGTATCTCAATATCAGTATTTTACATGGAACGACCGCTTATGTGGCTTGCACCACTCAGGTACTGGGCAATACGATACATTTTAGGATGATTCGTTGGCAGACTTTAAGGCTTATGACCATTCGTAACGACTTCACACATGTAAAGTACGATTGACAGACGAAACTATCAGCTTTAGAAGCTTTCCGAGACACGAAGGAAATTTAGTACGTAATGACGATCTTCCATCCACGAACCAACCGTAGCAAAGATCAAAGATCTCAAAGATCTGGAAGATCGTCATTACGTACTAAATTTCATTCGTGTCTCGGAAAGCTTCTCAAACAACAACAATTAGCTTTTGCTTAAATATTAATAATATTATACATATAAGCTAAAGATAATTGTGTGGTTGTTTGTGCAAATTCAAACTATTGACGTCAGTTGTCTAATAGCCAATAAATTATAATAACCGAACAGCAAGTTTATTACAACCTGTTCCATTTTTTTGTTGGCAATAGAATATGAAAGATAACCTGCTTACTCCTCAGCACAATAACCACCATGTCGTCAGTGACACGCAGGTATTCATCACAGCGCAAGCGCAATCCCAATCTAGGTAATTTTGACCTTTACGTAAAACATAATATGTGCGATATCTATCGCACACTTTTTTCGATCGCCGTGATTGATCAAACCAAGCCAAGGGCTACCACAGGGCGAAGAAGGAACATGGGTGGTTTTTAGTCAGTAGAAGTCTGACACTCCCTTTCGCTCTGCCTAAGAGCGGGAGGGGTTATTCGATGATGTTACACCCACCAAAGAAAAAAAAAAGGGCTACCACGAGACGCCTGCTTCACTTTGATAAGTTCTATTTTCATTTCAATAATTGAATATTAAAATGAACCCCGCCTGCTTCCAAGTTTTGTTTAATTTAAAATGTGCTTTTTTTTGCTTTTCAGTCTTTACAGTCGGGTTTTTTTGTTTTTTAACTACTTTTTTTATTTCCAACTTTTTAGTTCTTTTGTGTTTGTATTCCGTTGGTCGCGTAAAATTCTTCGCAGATGATTTAACTTTTGTGTTTGTTTATAAGATTTGTGACTTTGAATTTATTTTAAACATATAAGTATCTTATATTTTTGTAATCTCCTTTTAAAACCCTTCATTTTGATAACCTACTCGATGGTAAAAGCCCCCAAAATCCTAATTTTTTTTTTTTTAATTTAGCCAGCGACACTCGCGCCATCAAGACAAATCTAAAGACGTATATTTTATTCAAATCCCTACATCCATTTAGGAGTTATGAGGGAACAAAGAAACGGACATACATACATACATACAGTCACGCCAAACACATAACTTTTGGGCTTCACCGTAATCGGGTAAAAATACATAAATGTATTCCTTTTTACCGATTTCGGTAACGGCGACCCTTACAAGCTATTTCCTAGTGTGTGCCCTTATATGGCTGGCCAGACTGAATTTGTTTTTAAATACCCGGTCACAGCTAAAGTAGTAGAGTTGACCGGAAAAGTTGTAGGTATAGGTGTAGGAGGGCTTAGGTGTCTCTTTACGTATTTAGTGCTTTTCTTCAGTGTTTCGATTCGCAGTTATTCGAAAGATTTTGTATGTTTTGTATTTTTGTAAATAATGGAGCACCAAGACGACCTAACTATGCAGAGCGCAACCAGTTGGATCTATGCCGTAAGCGTTAAGATGCCTCTTGAGCACATCCTTATAGTGGAGATGTTGACCGCCATGCTTTCGTTTGCCCTCTGTCATCTCCGAGTAGAAGACCACATTGAGCAAACGTTAATGCTTCATGCGGAGGACGTGCCCACCCCATCTAAGTTGGCGTTGCATCAGTAGAGCTACTATGTCAAACATATCGGAATGTTGCAGAACCTCAGTATTAGGAACACGGTCCTGCCACTTAATGCCTAGGATGGATTTCACACACCTTCGGTGAAATGTGTCTAGTTTTCTAATGTCTAATACGATGATGTAATGGTTTTTCCGAAGCCAAAGTGTTATCATGCCTAATGTTACTTCCAAGATATTTAAACTGCGTGACTTTAGGCTGCCATGCTGATGAATTAAATATACACCGTGCATAAAAAGCAAAAAAAAACTAATTTGTCGTGAAAAAAATATTGACGAGTGCCAAAAGTGGCTATAGAGTCAAAATACTCTCATAACACATACATATTATACAAAAAAAACTAAAACCCGACTACGCAAAAACTCGCAGACTTATAAAACCTCGGTCTTAAAAGAAGAAAACAAGAAAATACACCTTAAATTAATTTTAGTAAATAACTTAATAATTAGTAACATTATTATAGAGAACAGCCAAAGTCGCATGCCACTGATACTTGATGCTCCTTCATGGCGTTCTCATTAATACAGAAGTCAGCTGCTAGTTGCCATAAACAAGATGACATGCGACTACGACGATGGTGTATTTTCTTATTTTCTTCTTTTAAGACCGCGGTTTTATTAGTCTGCGATTTTTTGCGTAGACAGGTACTAGTTAATTTTTATTTGAATTGTATTTTTGTGGTATTTAATAAATACGTAATAATATATTACTTTCATAATATGAAATTGTAATGTTGGCTCGTTATTTACATGATACGAGTAAATAGCACAGACTAGACCGCGAGAACTGTTTGACCACATTCTAAACGTATATGTTGACTAAAAATATAATTTATTATACTCTTACAAATAGAAACACACAATGATTTTTTTAAAAGATTTTAATGGCCTCCGGCCAAACAAATTACAGTTTAAATAAAAATGGCGAACAAAGGAAAAATTTGAAATAACGACAATCGCTAGTAGTTCGGGCAGAGCTTCTGTACTCTATGACGACCGATGAGCAAATGGACGAGTGCCATTTTTTTTTTTTTTTTCGAAATGGCATCTCGCAGTTCAGTCTAGGAGACTGTCTTCTGCTTAACCGGGCAAATCCCTGTGGGTGCCTTGAGTTTAAGGCCTCCAGCCAGGGCAAAAGCTTACAAACTAAGTGACAAATCGCTAAGGGCACCCCCTGTTGGGTACGGACCTCGGCTTAGGACGTCACTGGGGGAGGGCAGCAAGGGGACAGGCTGGATTTGAGTGATGTTATTTAGGGCCTGGTTTAAAACTACTGGCTCAGCATCGCGGGCTGGCTCTGGCGAGGGTCGGGGGGGGGGGGGGGGGGCTTGAAATGGGATTCCGCGACGACGGACCGCGGCGGCGCGGTCGGAATGACGGATATTTATGTCTGTTCTTCCTGAGAAGAGAGTACCTACTGGTTTCCTTACTACTTTCTTGATATAGTAATAGGGTCATCAGGAGTGATAAGAGTATGCCGCGGACGGCGGGTCTTGCTAATACGCGATGGTTCGTATCGGGCGGCCGATGTGACCAGAGGATTTCAATGCTTGACTGCAGTATCAAAGAAGCGCTTGGAAAGGCGTTTCATGAATTGAAGAAGGGTGGGCATTTTAAGATCTAAATGAAGACTGGAATTACGGATGAACCACGGGGCTCCGGTGATCCTACGGAGAAGTCGGTTTTGTAAAGTTTGCATCGTGTGGATGTGACGCGAATGAGAGTGAGAAAATACAACACAAGCGTATGTAATGGTTAATAATAATTGGTATATATATATATATATATATATATATACATAATTGGTCGGATCACTGAAGTGTAAAGCCGCAACTTGCACTTGAGTGACAATTTGATCTTTGTTTGAAGAATGTAGTGGAGCCTACTCATGGCAAAGGCCGCTTTGTTACGAGCTGTCTGTGCTCTTATATGCTTCCCGAAGGAAAGGTGTTGGTCGAGTATGACTCCCAAGTACTTGGCTTACTTCTCCCAGTGGATAGTCTTACCGTACATTACAGTGCCGCCAAGCACCTTCCTTTTATAGCCCGTCGCGGTGTTGCTAGGCTTGATTAGAAGTTTCTTCTAATAATACATATTTGTAATGTGCTCGCCAAGACCTTTCATTTGATACCAAACATGTTATGCTTTTCTCAATTAATTTTTTTTCTATGTCAGAATCTGACATTTAATTATATTTTTTTTTTTAAATGTATATAGCCTATGTCACCCAGGGTATTCTTAGGAATTTATTGACACCTCATTTATTAAAATCCGTTCAGTAGATTAGGCGCTACGGTGGAACATTCATACTCGTACACACATACATAGACTGCCAACATCATTACCATTCCTTTTGGCTTCGCCGTAGTCGGGTAAAAATTAATATATTTTTACAAAAAAGAAAAAAGAATAATATTTTTATTTTAACCAAATGGATCTCAATTTAATGTGTTATATTTTTCATTGCTTACTAATAGTTTTCTTTTTTCAAGTCAAATAATTAATATTTTAATACTATTTTCTTTTATTTGTTACTTTGGTCGGTAATTTCGGAATATGGAGAATAGGTGACCCACGCAACTTTGTCTGCGTCACTAGTCAATTTATTTTTCGGGGTTGAGAAATCATCATCATCAATCAAATAACCCCTCCCACTCTTGGGCAAAGCGAAAGGGAGTGTCTGACTTCTACTGACTCTCTAAAAACCACGCATGTTTCTTCGTAGCCCTTTATGTCGAGGCCGCGGTATCTCTTGCAAACAACCCGAAGCCACCGTTCCTCGATTACCTTCCTCGATAATTGGGCTATCCAACAAAACAATTTTTTTTTAAATTTCAATCAGTAGTTCCTGAGATTATCTCGGTCAAACAAACAAACTCGTCAGCCCTATAATGTTAGTATAGATATCATTAACCACAAAAAAATAGTAGGATGCAAGAGTGAGCGAAGCGAACTTTGAACTTGGGGCACCCCGTATCAGACAGCTTAGATTGTCGGGGATGGCAGGGTTGCCTCCATCCCTTTCGATTTAGTTAACCTAGCGCAGCGAGGTTTCGCCGATTAGCCTTATCACAGGATATTGTGTGTGGTGGTGGCTACGCAGACGGGCGACGATTTTAGTCTCGGCTGCCGGCAGCAATGTAGTGCCGGTTTTCAACGGCATTATTATTGTACACGGAGGCACTTCCCAAATACTATTTTATAAAAATAATTATGTACTTATTTAAAAACAATGGTTTTTCTGAATATAAGTAGAATAATTATTAATGTTAACTGCACCCACATAGTTGCGGTGCTGTATAGACATCACCGCAACTGTGTGTGTCAAATAAAGACTGTCAAATATTCTTTTAGCTGAGTCGCAAAATGTCTATTGATAGCAAAATGTATCATTTTCATAATGTCGTTTTCGCAGAATCTCTCTTTCGCAAACTGTCTCGTCAGTAACTTAGAAAAAGACAAGTTTTATTACATTTCAAATGTGCGTTTGGGAGACTTGCGAAAGCTTAAGTAAGTAATGCATATTGCACTCGAACCACCTGGCTTTAGAGAATTTATTAGAGTCACTCTCGGCTATCTTATTTTTTGTGTTTTGTCATTAGCGTACTGTTTGATATAATAATCTTAAATCAATGCACTATCAGCGGTGAAGATTCTTTACATTAAAAAAAAATTAAAATAATAAGTCAAACCACACATCTTTTACCCGACTGCGGCGAAGCCCAAAAGGAGGATTATGTATTTAACTTGTATGTATAATGCCCTTTTCTTTGTTCCCTCATAACTATTGAACGGATGAAGGGATTTGAATAAAATCGTCGTTGAGTCGTCTTGATGGCGCGAGTGTCACTGGCTACACTAAAATTTAAAAAAAACATAGAAATTTCCGTTTTTGGGGCCATTACGCAGAATTTGAAAAATTAAAAAAATCAGTACCATCAAGTAGGGTTATCAAAAGGAGATTACGAAAATATAACATACCACTTATATGTTTAAAAGAGATTCAAAGTGACAAATCCTATAAACAAACACAAAAGTTATGTGATCTGCGAAGAGTTTTTCTTAGGAAAAAAAAAGTAGTTAAGAAAACTAAAAAAACCCGACTGAAAAAACAAGCAAACAACAAGCACAATTTTTTTTTTGATAATCTAACAGACGGACTAATTAGATTTTTTTTGGTAAAATACCCGATTGTGGGTTACTGTTGGTACAGTAACCCACAATCGGGTCGGGATCTCTCTTGAAAGGACATTTGGGTGGGTCGCTTATAGTACTCAAACTGGTGTTTGAGTACTATAAGCGACCCACCCAAATGTCCTTTCTTTGGTTTTGTTCGTCGTGACGTTGAGCTCCTTGAGCTATTAGTCGAGCTCCACGATAACTAACAAATGCGTCCAAGCATTCGGGTCTACTAAAATTTGTGTGGTGCGTTTTTCAAAAAACCATCTCAGACATTAATCTGCATAGTCTTAATGTGTGTATTATACCAATAATTTCTGGAACTTATTGTTAACCCAAACGATTTTAAAAGATTAAAAGAGTAACCTTTGGAGTTTCTTGCCGGTTCTTTTCCTTAGGAATCGACCAAAACACCGAACCGTGCACCTTTTTGTCGATGTTTTATAAGTGCCCATGTAGACCTGTGTGAAATAAAAATATTTTGATTTTGATTTTACTTAAGCCATCACTTATTAAAGGTTTTGTCAGTTTATCGAAGGTTTTGTATGTCAAATCTTAACTTAGTGACGGCTTATGTAATCATTTAATATATCTGAGTACCACAGTTAGTAATTCAAAAGACAATGTAGATTTTTAGAGGCGATTATCGCTATTAATATTCGCTGTCTGTTTTAATTAGCTCCCATAAAAATGCGTAAAATGCTGGGTAGACGGCTTCGTGCATGGTCAGTTCTGGTCAGTTCACACCATGTTGTGCGTTTTTCTCGTTTTAGTCGACTGTTGATAAAAACACCTTTTGAATATTCCGTACATAAATACAAGATCGCGACTTCAATGAACTCATTTCGACACGCGTCGGTGTATTCGTAGAATGTCTGTGTTTGTGGTCTCAGTGATAATACTATGCATAGTGACTGCCGTGTGGTCCCGGTTGAAACGTCGCCCCGATGAACCCCCTGAATATCCCGGGGCTTTACCCATCCTTGGACATTCACTTAATGTCTTAGGAGATCGAAAACGTGAGGAAAAGATTATTATTTTTTTAAAACATCTTTGTGTGCTTTTTGTGGATTTCCATATCATCTGCTTAGCCTTTTCCCGACTTTGTGTTAGGTTCTATTGTAAAATATTGTTTAGTTTAACCTTATACAACATTTTACAATATAGGTAATTTGTCCATATTATTTAAGATACCCAAGTGTACCACTAAATTGAGTTTATCTCATATGGGAGTCATGGTGGCATGGAACGTTTTCGTAAACCTTCGTCCAATTATTCTGAAAGTACTCCTCTCTTAAGGACGTATTTGCAAAAATGATAGGCATAGAATTGAACTACTACATAGACACGAGTCACACACACAAGCGTTGACTTGTTAGCTGCGGGAATAAATAGTCAAGTGAACTAACTTTGATACATTGAAATTTTTTGTTTTTTTTTTTATATAATATGTAATACGTACTTGTTAGCTAAGATCAAACATCACCTGCAAACTTGATGGAGTGACCTGAAGGTCTACTTCGGTGACTGCTACTGGAACTCCTTGACGGATAGAACTTGATGTGCCGAATTTAGATTCGTTTTGTTAATAATTACTATTAGGTAGTACCTAATAATTAATAAGAATAAATTTTTCATATTTTAATAATAATATTTTTTTATGCTTTTTTTCTTAGATTTAGAATAGACTATATTTGCCTACTTACAGTATTTTTATAAATCTTAAAATGTGTTATTAGTAGAACGAAAAATGTACCTAAACACAACACGGTATCGAAAACATGGCAACGGTAGATCGTTTTACAGTATAGTATCAGAAACTATTATTTTCAAGAAAAACGTTTCTTGCATTTGAAGATAAAGAACCAATCTTATTTTTTGTCAGTTATAAGTTTTATTTGATTTTTAGTCAGAAAATGTACTGAAAAACAACATAATATTGTTCGAATTGTAAACGCACCCCTAATAGTAGATTAAAATTACAATGAAAACAATGAAAATAAAACTAGCTAATTGGCATTAAAAAAGCTGGTAGAAAAATTCCTTGTCAAAAAATTTGAACCCTATAAGACAGACTAAATAGTTCTCAATTAGAAGTGAAGTAAAGGCAATACGTATAAGGTTGCTCGTTTTTGATGACGGTGTTTGATAAAATACAGGCTGTGACAGTCAAACGAACCCCGCCGCAGAATGACGGCGTGAATTAAGGATATTTTATCATGCTAAGATGACCAGGACAATAAATTATTTTAGTAACCATAAAATAAAATAAAATTGATTTGTTTTATTTCCTCGTATACAATGATTCGTTACCGGGGCAACTCAAATATTACGGAGAAATTTCTAATTCAGAATAAGGAGCTGAATGCCTCATGCGTTCAGCTTCATAATCTGAATTTGTGGCATGTCAGTTTGAGAAGGGCTGTCCCATTCATCCTGTATTAATATTATTTGAATACATTAGTAATTTCTATATTAGTTTGTACATTTTCGAGAAAAATTAGTTTGTTTTTAGATATTATATTGTACCATAACACAATGTTGCCCTATTTAACCCAAACGTTGACTGGTGAGAATCCTTTGTGTGATTTTGTACCACTATTGTATTTGACGTTGAGGTAAATAACAGCCGGAGGCGTCGAAATAAATAATAATCAAACAATATCAGTGCCTTTTGAGGTCAGTGCCGTAGCTGAACATCAATAACATTCCGAGCTCATTCAGTCATTCGCTGAGAAAGCACTTTGAGTCATAAGTTCCTGCCGATAGATCTGTTGTCAAAAGCGTGAAAGTCGGGCAACTAGTGTTACCAAACGATATTGTATTGCCACACGATTTAAAAACATTTCATAATAATTAACAGGATTGTGGAGGTCACATAAACATTCACGCCATTTAAAATACTGTACTGCAGTTAAACTGGTCGCTGACCCTAACAATGCAAGTGTTGCCCCAGTTTTAATGGTTTTAAATATGACTGCACATTTGGATAAATTTACTGCAATACAACGTTAGTTTTAGAGTGCTAGAGGCCCTGACCTACAAGTTATTACGAGCTATTATAATAACCCAGTCCGGAAAGTTATTATGTGTAATTGAGATTATCACCTTTGCTCTCAAAACAGTTGAGGAAAACATAGCGATGAAAATGTTTATGGTAAAAAAAAAAAAACATTTTTGAAAACACTTTTAAATACAAATGTGACGTTAGGTTAGGTTAGATGCTCATATTATAATGGATGAGCATAAAATCTTTACAATAATCTGTGGCGAAGATAAATTATTTCAATGCGGAACCTAGATGAGGATTTCTGTGGCTATACCTTCGTACTGAACGACTAAGTTGAAACAAAACTACAATTATAAATAACTAGTGACCCGCCCCGTCTTCGCACGGGTGCAACATTGCAATTGTGCAATGCTGAAACTAAATATACCTAGTCGTACCTACTACAGAATTTCCTTATAAACAAGGGTTTTTTTTATTATTACACAATACAAACATGTTTTGTTTAGAGGTTACTCTTGAAGGGCGACATAATTATAATTGACCATGAGAAAAACACTCAACGCTCAAATTTAAGCCCGCAACGTTGAAAGTTTGACCCTGCGATTTATGTTTATTTTATAACTACAAACCAAAACCAAACCAAATTCAAACCAGAGTACTTAATAGATGAAATACTTACCAAAAATATAGTTGTAAGGTAATCCTATCTAACCAAACCTACCTTATTATAAGTGCGGTTTAAGAATAATCCTAACTACGTTTTAAAGAACGAACATACAATTTCGAAAAAAATGTCGCGTTGAAAAGCATGTTTTGTCTTAAAAAATAAATCACTTTAATATTTAAATACTATTATACAATTTCTAATATTTATATTTTTATTTAACGTAACGCAAGTGGTCGCGCCCGCCGAAAAGCACGTTTTTATTCATTACTAGCTGCTGCCTGCGGCTTCACCCGCTACAACTCGAAAATTACCCCACGGGAAGATAACATCGGGATAAAATTTATCCTATGTAATAATCCAGGTTATAAACTATCTGTGTACCAAATTTTATCCAAATCCGTTCAGTAGTTTTTACGTGAAGAAGTAACACACATACACGCTCACACACTCACAAACTTTCGCCTTTATAATATCAGTGTGATTATTTTCCTCGCTAGAGAGCTTCGATAAACACGTGCGATCGCTGTCAATCATAAAGTGCTACGAGTATAGGGCCAAGCGCGGCCTTCGATGCGCTATTCGCCACACCGCTATGTCCCTGCATTTTAAATCTGTAATATCTTCGGAAATATTAATTTTAATTATATGCTGTAAAAGGCCATATTTATCTATATTAAATGGACAATGTATTTAAGGTTCTATGTTGAATAAGGATTAATGCTGAACTGTTTAAAATCACTTCGTAATATGCCTTTTTAAAATGTAAAGGTTAAAAAATGGTTATTGTGGGTTTTCCTTAAGAAATAGACATATTCCATAGAGATTTTTGTTGTAAAATACTGTAGTACATTATTTTGATTTATTGATTGTCGTGGGGTTCAGCAAGCGTTTGCAATGTAAGAGCAAAAAAATGTGTTTATTTACGACATCACATTAGATACCTCTAATTTTTTCAGCGTTTCTCTACAATATTATGCATGTTTTAACATATAAACCTTCCTCTTGAATCATCTACCTCTATCTATTAAAAAACAGACAGCGGGAAGGGACTTTGTTTTATAATATGTAGTGATGATCTATCTTTATGTTTCAGATTTGTGGAACTTTTTGAAGAGTATTCAGAACAGTGCAATAGAAAAAGGAGGTGCTATTTTATTCTGGTTCCCAACGTATTTATTATACAGTAAGTAACAGTCAAAATAAAGCCATTTATAAATAGAAAGAGAGCAGCGGTGGCCCCGACTTACGAACAGTAGGTCGTGGGTTCGATTCCAGGTAGGCGCATTACTTTGAGTAATTAATTTCATCACCACTGCTCTCGAAACGATGAAGGAAAACATAGTGAGGAAACCGGCATGTCTTAGAATAAAAAAAAATCGAAGACATGTGACATCTACCAACCCGCACTGGGCCCGCGTGGTGGATTATAGCCCATCCCTCTCCTAGAAAGGACACCTGAGTCCCTGCAGTGGAAACATTATAGGCTGATGATGATGATGATGATGATGATAAATATAAATTATACTTAGTAGATACTCTATTTTCAATTTTACAAACAACGATTTACAAAGATAGATTTATAATATATGAATTTAGTGACACGAACGAATCGCTACAAAACCGACTCCACGTAGTCGTGTCAGCCCTACCCCTAGAGTGTGATTAAAGTCTGGATATGCGTGGAGAGTCAAGGTGGGTTGCAAGTTGAGGAGCAGGTGTGACTTTACCACTCGCCCGCCGCGGTTTTAGCCGGCAAGCCAGATCTACTCTGGTGAGCGATAAAACAATCTGCGACGATAGACTCGCGTGGGACCGCCTGAGCCAGCAGCGCAGGAGCTGTGACAGAAATCAAACATGCTGCATGTTGCATGCTTGCTTGCAATCAGTATTTTTAATTAGTATTGGGTTTTAAAAAAAAGTAAATATACTTGGAACTTCTCGCTGACGAGCAAGTTGTGTTTATTTGTTCTGCTGTTTAGTTTTACAAGGCATTTCTGTTAATTTGGATTTCTAATTAATCAGAACTTTAATAATGGGAATTCATATTTATGATATTTCGAGTTTTCATTAAGTCGGAATTTTTGGTTCATTGAAACTCTGTATTTAAGAAGAGTAATAAATATAAAAAAAAGGAATATTCATACTTCGGAATTATTAAAATAAGATGAATGACAAATCGGAGTTGTTATTTTAGGAGTTTTGAACCATTCCCAATTATGAAAATTGGTATTCTGAAATTCGTATTTGTGACTTACGGAATAAAACTTTTTGGTATTAATCTAGTGTATTTACCACACGTCTTCAGAAACCCACAATTGAAGACTACTTTAATTATTGTAGTCGGTTAAAAGTAGCGCCAAACGTTCACATCAAAGAAATATTTTTATTTATTTACCTATCAAAGTATACTAGGTGTCAACGGACCGCATCAGAAACACCATACTACGCTCCAAAATCCAAATAGCTGATGCTGGCCTAACAGCTGCTAAGTTAAAATGGAACTGGGCACATCTGCCGCATGTAAGAGGAGAAAAGGACGAAAATGACCACTAAGTGGATATAGAACAGGAAACGACAACGCGACAGGCCCAAAAGGAGACTGCATGATGAGCTGGATTCCTTCTCAAAAGATTGGCCTCCTATCGCTCTAGATCGCAAAAAGTGGAATGAGGGAAGAGAGGCCTTTGCCTTGCAGTGGGACAGTATAGGCTTAAAATAATAAATAATTTACCTACATATTTTTTTATCTTATTGTAATATTGAAACAAAATGTTCTTGTTACAGTGATAACCGATCCAGATGACAGTCTGACAATAGCTAATTCATGTTTGAGTAAACCTTTCTTCTACACATTTGCCATTGAATTTTTAAATAATGGACTTATCACAGCTGGAGGTAAGTGTTAATCTAAATCATACGTAAACTCACACCTTTTTATGGGGATAGTCGGAGAGAAAGCCACTTGCTACGACCGTTGCACACGCCTTTCCCAAATATTTATCCATGGTGCAGGACAATCTGGACTTATTCCAGTTGTATACGCTCATTTTTGTATATAAAATGATCATGTTTTGTTCTATCTGCTGAAATGGAGAGAAGTGAAAATTATGTTTCAGTAGCAAACACATGATTTGCTCTGCTATTTTTTCTCATTAATCATTTTACGGTATATAAGACAGATACATTGTGTCTTTGAAACTTCGTCGAGTTTCATTGTCTCAGCGTTTTGGTTTGGTTGGTTGCCACTGTTGAATAGGCATTCAGGAGTTGCAATACTTTGGGAACATTAAGGAGGATTTGTCCCAAAAAATCTTGATAATTATTATTTAAAAAAAAAGGCACGACCTTATGAATTAAATAATTATTAATAATATAAAAAGTACGCCGTCGGTGAAACTGGCGAAATATAGATGCAGTATAGATTCACCTCCGCCTTAGATTAGCGGAAATGCAGGTTTAAAAAAATCTGTAAACAACATCTCATTGCGCTTGCTTAATACCTACTCAAAATTTAATTTTGCCATTGGCCAGTTCTACGTTGGCTTAGCCTGTGTGAATTTAGAACCAAATAAGCATCAATGTAATATTTTTGTTTCAGAGTCAGTTTGGAAATCACACCGCAAACTTTTAAATCCGTCGTTCAACCAACAAGTGCTTAACACTTATTTGAATGAAATTAACGTGCAAGCTCGAAAACTTGTTTCTCAGTTAGATTTGAAAAAAGGCCCGTTTGACGCGCGAAAGCTCTTCATAAACTATACACTGTCAAGTGTTACTCGTAAGTAAACTGTGTGTGTAAATCGATATGGTTGATATAATAATATTATGAGCATTGACGTTAAATCAAAAGGCTACCCTAGTGATTTTACGGTTCGACGATTCTGAGGCCACATTGACGTAGAATGACTTGATATCATAGCAAAAATATTGCTTTGTTTATTAAAGAACGGATTTTTCCCTCACAGGGACTTCGCTAGGACTGAATACTCAAGATCAAACCACGATTGATACAGATTATGCTGAAGCTATTGAAGATTTATTAATGTTGTATTGCGATAGATTTCAAAGAGTGTGGTTGCATTTGTCGTCAATATTCAACTGGAGTGAAATGAAGCGACGACAAACGTCTCTTATGAAGAAACTGAAGAATATCATAGATCCAGTAATATTTGTATTTATGTTACCTAACGGTATTATTTCTATTGGCAAAGATTCACGACAAAACAAATATAACTTGTTTTTTTTTATAAACTTTAGTTTAGTTCACGTATTCACTTTTTTCCAAAGGTAAAGAAAATAATCTAATTGGCACTATAGGATATTATTGAGTAGGTAGGTTTTGTTCGATAATAGTTAAACTAACTTGTATTTTAATATTCGCTATTTCAGGTCATATATAAAAGAAAAACTGAGCTGAAGGCCAACAATGATCCGAACATGTATTCGACTCCAGGTAAACAAAACAAAATATTCTTATTTACTGAAATACAAACAAAAAACTCATACTAGTTTTCTCTAAAGCTTCCTCAGGAGACATAACTTACAGAACGCCAAAATTATACAGAAAATATTATTTTTCAGGCAATTTCAAACCAGTCTTGGATCAAATGCTGCAATTGGCTGATGAACATAAAGTTTTCACAGATAGTGACATCAGACAACACCTGGATACTTTTGTGGCCGCTGCTTACGACACAACTTCTTCGTCAATGACATTTATTCTGTTAGTGATAGGGTCAGACCAAGACATACAAGAACGAATTTTCAATGAGTGAGTAACATTACAAATATTTTATGTTCGTTTTGACACATTTTCAGTAAGTCTGTCTATAGCAATCCCACATAAATACCTCTTCTCCATCAGAGTTTGTGAACAGTAATAAAATTAAATCTACTCGCGATTCGTATAGGTTATCTAAAAATGGCAACGACAAATGAGGATCTAAAACGAAAATTCATTACAGGTTACAAGATGTATTACACCATGAAGATGATGATTTAACTAGACACGATCTATCGAAACTAGTGTACCTGGAGGCGGTTATCAAGGAATCGATGAGAATGTACCCATCCGTTCCACTTATCGGAAGAAAAGTTGAAAAAGATATCAAATTGAGTATGTACCGGTACAACTTTTGACGTAAGACCTTCTCCAACAAAATATTTATTTAATTTTATACGTCTTCAGAGAACTGCACGTTGCGAGCTGGCAGTACTTGCATGATAGGGTTGTATGCGCTCCTCCGTCACCCCATGTGGGGGCCAGACGCAAATCAGTTCAGACCGGACCGATGGCTGAACTCGGCCACCTTGCCAGATCACCCGAGCCTCAATGCCGCCTTCGGTGTGGGCAAGCGAAGCTGCATCGGTAAACACTCATAATTATATTTTTTCTTTCCTTTATTAATTTCTTTACACATTTTTCACATTTTCAAAATTAATCTGAAATAATAATAATAATAATAATAATATTCCACAACATCACACAACGCCATCTAGTCCCAAGCTAAGCAGAGCTTGTGTTATGGGTACTAGACAACTGGTAAACATACTTATATATTTCTAAATACATACATATTATAGATAAATTACACCCAGACACAGAACAAATGATCGTGCTCATCACACAAACATTTGTCCTGGGTGGGAATCGAACCCACGACCTCCGGCATAGCAATTAGGGTCACTAACCACTAGACCAACAGGCCAGTCAAAAAGTTTATTATATTTTTTTTTATTGGGACAAGCCCACCACACTATTCCCAAACCACTGTAACTTCTGTAAGCCAGAATCAACAGTGGCGACCACAAGAAAAGCGCCGAGACAATGAAGCTCGACGAAGTCCCAGAGAAACGATTTAACTGTCTTGGATCCCGCAACGAAATTAGTTTATTATAATAGATAAAATAATAAGTGGCCCACGAATATTGGAAACACGGTCCAAGCTACGGGTCAGGACTCCAGAGAGAAAAACCTCCTATGAATACGTACCGTGACGAAAGAGATCATAAGACCAGCCAACCGTTGAATTCACTTACCTTATTGCTGCCTGATAAAAGACTATAGGTTCCAAAGAACCCTTCAACAAAATTAATGCCGACATACTCAAATACGGTTATATTAGTAATATATAATACGGTTGCTGAGAGTGATCTAAGATTTATGGAATCCGCTAGTTGCTTTCCCACAAATTCAGCAGTCTTCCCTCGTTTTACATGCGTGACCGCACATTTATCCACGCCAAATTCTATCCTGAAAGCGCTACTAAAAGATTCAGTAGCTCCTAAAGTTCCAAATTTGTGGGAGCAAAGAGTTTCAGTTCATCCGTGTAAAGGAGGTGAGATATAATCTGACCACCCTTTTTCAACTAATAGCCTAGCTAGACTTAAATTCTCAAGTAGTGTGCTTAGAGGATTCGAGGCTAAACAGAAGCGAAGTGGACTCAAACTATCGCCCTAAAATCCCTTATACACGCAGCATACACACAGCTATACTAACTTTATACAACTCTAGCACTAGCTATGAATGTGGCAACGAGTCATAGGCCTTCTTATAGCCTATCCAAAATGTTGACAGATAAAGTGGCAAGTAGAATAACTGATATCTGCCTGTTTATTGCTGTTCCCCACTTGATTTTCTTCCTGCAGTATGCAGTATGATTGTCTAGTCGATTGTTAAATTGTTTTATATTTATGGCTGAGACTACATCTTATTGGAGCTCATTGGCTCCTACTGTTCGGTTGCTTAAAAAGTAAATATTATTAACTGAGACATAATTATATTTTGTTATCAGGACTAACGCACATTGCTTATGTGAAACAGAGAACACGTAGCAGTAATCCTTTTTCCGTGTTTCTGATTCAATATCTATTATTTTACCAGTTTTGTTTTATGTTGTATAGCTATCAGAAAGTTCAATATCGGATTAAGCTCGTCGTAATGCAGATCGAAATTTATTAAAATATTAATGTGTATCTGCTACGATTCTTACGGTAGCCTTTACTGCTTTCTTTAAAATCTGCGACGAAAAAAAAGAAATTTTTGTGCGACGATTAACCAGAATGGCAGAATATAAACTTAAAATTTTGTATTTTACAGGTAAATTATACGGCATGATGGTGATGAAGGTGGCGTTGGCGCATATTTTACGGCGATACCATGTAACCGCTGACATCGACAAAGTAGTGTGCGAATTTGATGTTGTTTTAAAGCCAGTAGAAGGAAATCATATTAGTTTAGCACGTAGATCATAGGCATGTATTTATTTTTATTTTAAGTTAAAGCTATTGTTTACCTGTAAATGTTTTTAGACTAAAATGTGGTTATTTACAACAGCTGGCGCTGCCAAAGTGTTTTATTAATTCAAATTTGTAGTTACAACTATCGTAATAACAACAATAATTTGGGTCATTGGCATCAATAAAATGTGGAAGCTGAAAGCATTTTATTCTTTTGAAATCAGTATTGCATCAGGCAGACCCCAAGATTCAGGAATATTGTATGAACGACCATTGCATAAATTGTTCAATAAATTGATTCGAAGGTCTAAATTTCACAAAAAAAAACATCGTAAATTAACTACCAGAGTATTTGTGTTAGAACTCAGAATAGTTATTATTTAATACTAGCTTGCCCGCGACTTCGTTCGCGTGGTTGTCGAAACTAAAATGCGTTGCTTGGACAAAAGTACCTACATTAAATCATTGCCCTGTGTTAACTTACTGACGCTGTAGCAAATAAGAAAAGGGTAACGTAAAGCACTGAGTATTTGTCAAAAAAATTGCGTTGTTCGCAAGAGATACCGCGGCCAAGAAGGAACATGGGTGGTTTTTATAGAAGTCTGACACTCCCTTTCGCTCTGCCCAAGAGCGGGTGGGGATATTTTATGATTGGCCACCCTCTCCAAAAAAAACGGTAGATTATAGTCGATAGACCCTGTCGTTGGCGCGTTCGTGTCCCACGCGCGCCTCAAAGAGATGTCAGCAACAATAAAGGAGCCCCAAAGGGACGACTTCTGCCGGGACTAAGGGTTGTTCGCAAGACGGCCCCGAAACACAAAGGGCTAAGAAAGAACATAGGCGGTTTTTCGTCAGAAGAAGTCTGACACTTCCTTCCACTCCGCCTAGAGCGGGAGGGTCTGCTCTGCTTGGGCGGAGCCCCACCGTGTTCTCGTAGCGGTGATTGGCGGTGGCGACCTCTCGCGTCCGGCCCTGGTGCAAGCCATGGTCCGGGGCGAGAGGGAATGGGGCACCGTCGCCTTCTTCTGCGAAATAGTGATGCTAGCGAAAGAGGTGGCGGAACGTGAGAGGGAGAGAACCTCTCATTCCAGCCGCTGTGGCAGACGCTGCCGGCGTCGGAGGCCACGTAATGGCTTCCGGCCACCGTAGGCGAGGGCGAGTAATGGGACGCCCGTCGGGGCTGCGGGTTGTTAGAAAGAGATACCGTGTGACAGGGTGACAGTAGCTCTGCGTGTCGCAAGTTCGATTCCCACACGGAATTTTAAAAAAATTGTTATGTTTTATAAAATTTTATTTTAGTTTTAAAAACCGGCTAATGGCATGTCGGACCACGCATAATGTAGGGTTCCGTAGTTGCCCATCAGAAACATGTGAATTTACTAAACTGACTAACCACCCAACCCACCTGCCTCCGAACGATGATTGATCCGAACTTACATTTGAAGATTTAAGACCTAGCTGTGCTCCCATACATTATGTAAGTATAGGAAAATATTTTATGCAGGTACATTTTATAAGTTGGTCGACTATTACTCGTAAACTTGTAAAGCCTACTAAGCTGTGATAGTTTTGCTTTTAATTTCATTATATAAATTACTACCAGAATTTTTTCGCCCAATCACAACCCTTGTATTATTATGTGGTTTAGGAAGCCAGACTTGAGTCTAACAAAAATTTTCACTTTATAGCTTAATATTTCACAAACAAATCCCTTAATCGAAAAAGTGTTAGAGCAAGCTCACAATCTTTTTCTAAAACCTATCTATCGACACCCCACACTGCGATTTGCAAGAAAAAAAAAACAGGGTATGTTTTTTTTTTTTGCGAATCCCATTTATGTGTACCGGAGATATATATATTTTACGACATTTTATCTTACCACTTTGTCGGCGTAACTCATCTATATGTTCATGCTAAATAGCAGCTTTCTAGTACTAAGAGCCTGTCCAAACTGTTTGTCTGTCCGTCCGTCCGCGCGGACGGACGGACAGACAGACAGTCAGACGGACATGTCGAAACTACAAGGGTTCCTTGTTGACTACGGAACCCAATTTTATACTGTGTAATTGAGCAATTTTTATTTGATGACTATTCACGAAACATATTTTTCATTAACACTGCGTTTCAGCAAACGGATCCACGCCATCTATCGCAGACGAAGATAAACTACTAAAATTGAATGCATGGAAAGTGATCAAACACGCTATATTGTTTAGGCTATGTAGATTTTGAAAGCAGCGTCATTTAGTTTAATCCTACCCACAGAGTACGTTTTGCTATCATAACTTTTTTTAAATTATCTTAATAATGAAGGCATTTATTAATAAGTACCATATTCGTTTAATAGATGTCATTGTGTGTCTCATTCTTGACCATAATGATAAAGTTCTTCTTGAAAACTATAAATGAAAATATCTTTTGATAGAGAGCACCGATTACGATGAAACAAAGCCTAAGTAATAGCCCAAATTACGCACAATATTTATGTATTAAAGTTACCTAATTTTTTTTCGTGATGCTTAGTCATAGAAACAGACAAACAGACAAAAATTCCAAAAATGCTGGAAATGAGTTCTGCTGGTTATACTTTAACATCCTTTTTTTTTGTGGCGGGTGGAAAATCATCAAATAACCCCTTCCACTCTTGGGCAGAGCGAAAGGGAGTGTCAGACTTCTACTGATCAAAAACCACCCATGTTCCTTCTTGGCCCTCTATGTCGAGGCCGCGATAACTAGTGTACAACCCGCGGCCAACACTTTAACACCCTGACGATGCCTTTTTTAAATATTTTTAATGTACAAAAAAAAAATCTACAGATTTATTATATGTAGGTATAAATAGGTAGGTAGGTGGTATTTCTTTAGTCAGTGAGTTAAATCGTGTTTTGTTTTGGCTTCCAATCTAACCAAATGCAGCTAAATACCAGTACTTTTGCATGCCTATCAGACCCCTACAACCTTTTGATAAAGCACTGCTTAACCGTGAACATTGAGCCATGCGGCAATTATTATTAAGTCTTTGACGTATTGGATTTGTATGCAAATGACTTTAGTAATGTAAATCAAAATCTTACCTTGAAATACAAACTTTTCTCAAGGTAATAATTTGTTTTGATTCTTTAGTAATCGGAACTTTTCTGTAGTAATCTATACATATAATAAAATCGTAGGAAAGTCAAAACTGTACATTGAATATTTTTTTCAAAGAATACTTGGGATGTGATCTACAATCGATACCGAAGCCAAAAATATAGTTTTTAGAATTTTTGTCTGTTTGTCTGTATGTATGTCCGGGATAAACTCAAATAGAACTGCATGGATTTACTTCAAATTTGGCACGAATATTACTAAGAAGTCGGGTCAACATAAAGGCTACATATTATCACGCTATCATCTACGAACGGAACGGGAACGAGCAGTGAACCTTTATTTCTTCAACGCATTCTGTAACAACGCGTAATCTAACGACGCACATTTGAATGTTGTTATTATGTTAACCATGCTATAAGCTAGCTTCACACTATCATTATGATGATTGAATGATTAAAGTTAAATGAATTGTCAGTGCCATCTATGAGATTTCAGTCGAATCAAGTCGTATTACATTTGTAAGCCCTTTTTGGATAGCTAATTTAAATATGATCGTTTGCGATGTTAATAGTTGTTTTTAAAAGTCATAGATGGAGTTGTGCATTTTCTTCTTAAAAATTGTATCGTTAATTCGTTTCAAAAATGAGCAAGACAATTAAAAAAAATGTGTTTATATAAGTTTTAAGCTGCTTCATCTATGTCTTATAAAATTCTTCGAGTTTCTCTGTATGTAATAACAAACAGAACTCAAATAGAACTGCATAGATTTATAACAAAATTTAAGGTGCTGTGGATGGTTTTTGGGAATTTTCAAGGACAGAATTGGATAGAGTTTATACCGTGCACTCGAATACAGGTGAATGCTATTTTCTGCGGTCTTTCGCCTTTCTGAGGACATTTGATGGCGTGGAGTATTCCACTTACCCCGCAGCCTGCGTATTGCGTCACCGGTTCTCGACGCTGACCAAAACTGGCATGACACCCTCACGGAGGCGAGCGTCAGTAACATTCCCAGCCGCATGCATCATCTGTTTGCCGTCATCTTGGTATTTTGTGGAGGCGAACCCGGTAGCTTTGTGGGAGAAGTGTCGCCATCATCTGTCTGAAGATTTTCTACGATCTTTGAAGCGCGCTACTGGAAACGAGAACGAAGTCGAAGTAACTGATAAACGCGTGCTGAACACCGGTCTCAGTTCACTTCACGACGTGATCATTTCCATTGGCGGCAATCCACTGGTCGAATATGGGTTAGCAGCTCCCCAATCATCACCGCATCAAGGTCGTTGAAATCGGGAGTTTAACGCTGAGACAATTTAGGATCAGGGCGAAATGACCACCATACGAAATGACCATGTCGCTTTGTTCTCTTCAGAGCATAACCAAATTTATGACACCGTCCTTGAAAGCGTTGGGAATAATCACACTGCTTCCGGGTGACAAGACAGCACATGCCATGTTTAAAATTCATATTATTATCGATTTAGAGAGCGCAGAAACGCCTGTTTGTGGTGTGTCACGTAACAGTGATATGGGACACGTACTTAAGGATTGCTCTCTGATCGTATGGGATGAGTGTACGATGGTCAATAGGACGGCAGTTGACGCCGTGGACAGAACCCTGCAGGACATCCGCAGGAAGAGTTTAGTAAATTCACATGTTTGTGATGGGCAACTACGGGACCCTGTACATTATGCGTGATCCGACATGCACTTGGCCGGTTTTTAAAACTGA